>OX235270.1:143021067-144501502 GCA_944472135.2 Trichobilharzia regenti | reverse complement strand
AAGTGTATTAGGCCCACTCCTATTCATAATATATATAAACAGTATCTGTCAATGGAGTTGAAGATTGAACGATCAATTCTTGGTTGTTTGCTTAAAATCAACTTCCCCAATTTTCGCGGAAGCATCAATTCGACAGTCATCGTCTCATCGGTCGCTGTTTCAGAAAGAGATTGAAACCGTCAGAAGTAACAATGATTTATTGTAATATTAGTTTTCAGACCTTAGTTTGCTTAGTTCGCTTATTCCTTTTATATGTTTGTAACAATAAAGAAATATCAAACGGCAGATCGGTGTTTTGGTTTTTTCGTCCGTTATAACTAAGCGTTTCTGAGAAATCTTCTAAGAACAGCGTGGGCCCGAGCGTAGCGAGAGCTGGGCATTAACGGTTTATGAGACTTTGCTGACAGTTTCTGACGATGGTAACAGATCTGGCGGATTCAGACAGTTGGTGAAAGTTTGGATAGTCACCGTTCATCTTTCCTGGTGCCGGTCAAGTCCTCTTTGAACAAGAAATATCTGGAACTATTTTGGAATTGGGTCAAGTTCAACAATGCCTGGGTCAAAGAAGGGACAGAGTGTCTTGGATACAAACAGGAAAGTAAGTCATGGCGACTTGTCTGTTACTTGTAACGATGTGTCTGATGTTAAGCATGACATGGTTGATGTTACTGTTTCGCCGTTCAGGGATAATAGGAACATCAAACTCCCTAAATTAGAACCACGGTGTTTTGATGGAAACCCAGCTGATTATTTACAATTTGTAAAGGAGTTTGAGATCATGTTGAGTAGTTTTTTATTAAGTGATGAATTGAAATTGATGTATTTGATGAGGTATTGCACTGGAGATGCTGCAAGAGCTATACAGTGCTGTACGTTTATGAAGCCAAAAGAGGGCTACTACGAGGCTCTGAGCATATTACGTCAAAGGTTTGGAAGACCTTCGATGATTGCAGGGAAATTATTCGACGCTGTTAAGGATAATGGTGGTCAATTACGGGATGACTCTCAGGCACTCACTGAGTTTTTAGATAATTTGCTAATTTACAAGAATGGAATGATTTCGATGAATCGCGTGAGTGACCTCAACTCGAGTTTTATACTAGAAGTAATAGCAAGACGTCTACCTACTCGACTGCAAAGGAAGTGGGTGAAGATAAGCTCCCGTATAGAGGATGAGGGTATCGAGCCGAAGTTTGATGATATCCTGAAACTGGTAAACAATAGTGTCAATCAATCTATGAGCAAGTTCGCCAGTCTGTTACATCTCACCCATAGAATAGAGCAGTCTGAGGGTAAAACGCACTCATTGATGACGAATAAGCCTCAGAGAGGTGGATATCGAGAAGGCTCGATGATGTCTAGTAATGCATATAGATCTAGTGAGTGTAACAGCTTTCGTAGTACATCCTCAACAGATGAGTTACAAGATGCAAGACAAACACGGTTGTGTTGTACTCGTTTGCAAGAGGTGCATACAAAGGTGAGCTGTGAACCAGTGAGCAAGTTCAGTGATAAGCTAAATGTGAAATCCAGGTCTAACTCCGAATTGTGTGACGATAACGGTGTGGTCAGGAAGTCTGTAGTTGCAACTGGTAAGCCATTGTTGAATAGAGTGTCACAGAATAGAGTTGGTGCTTCAGAGTCCAGTTCTGACCCTACAAGTTTACAAGGTATTACTAGTGAGAGTGAAAGCTTAAATCCTTTTAGGGTTTGTGTGGAGGAACCAAAATTGTCTAATTCTGTTATTAAAGAGTTTGAAAATGATGAAATTGACAGTAAATTGAATATTTGTGGTAATGATCATGATAGTGCAGATTTGTCTTTGGTTGATCATGATGAGATGCGGGATATGCCTACTACTGCTAAGTTAAATAAAGGTTCTGTACAACTACAACGTGAAGTAGAATTGAACGCAGATGCAGTTCCAAAGGGTGTGCATACTTGTGAGACAGTCAGTGTAATTGATCAGCGTGTAGCCCACCTATCATCAGATGATAGTGCTAAACCCGAACTAGTAGTGAAAGACAGCAGTGGTGGTGTGGTGAGAGCAGGCTGCTAGCCGATTGGTTGGCACTAATCTACGTTAAGGTCTAGGTCACTAATATGGGCCGTGAGAAAATATGAACAAGCCTGAGTCAACAACCAATCACAGCAAAGTAAACGTGGCAAAATATGATTCGCAGAGAGAACTCTATGTGTCAAGGAATCCCGAAACAACCAATCAGAAGCCTGCGTTTGTCTACCTAAACAACCAATCAGATGACTGCGCTTGTCTATAATAATGTAGTTGAAAGATGTATAAATACGTGTTGATTTTCATAATAAAACGATCTGTTGCCTGGCCCTTGTCTTCTGTTGTTACATTTGGTGTCGCTGCCTACCGACAAATGGAAAGCCTATGCCCTGCTGTTTTTGATGGAGACATATGGATCTTCGGGCAGGACTTCAAGGCTTCTGCGCAGTTGAGTGGCGTTCAAGATCTGTCAGCGATGGAGCTGCTACTTGGGACGCTGCTGGGAGGTCGGGTGAAAGCAGCATATGAAAGTGTGAGCCGAAGTATGGACGAATGTTCGACAGGGTCAGGCAAACAGTTTCCAAAGTGGGAAGGACCATATATGGTCACTTCGAGATGGGGTTACGCAGACACAGTCGCAATGGCGAACAATAAGAGGCGCGTGAACGTCAGCGAGCTCCAGAAATGGATACAGCGAGACAAGCCAACGATGACGCCTGCACCAAGTAGATCAAGCCGACTTCAGTCGCACGTATTTGACGGGGGGACGAGTGTGGTGAGAGCAGGCTGCTAGCCGATTGGTTGGCACTAATCTACGTTAAGGTCTAGGTCACTAATATGGGCCGTGAGAAAATATGAACAAGCCTGAGTCAACAACCAATCACAGCAAAGTAAACGTGGCAAAATATGATTCGCAGCGAGAACTCTATGTGTCAAGGAATCCCGAAACAACCAATCAGAAGCCTGCGTTTGTCTACCTAAACAACCAATCAGATGACTGCGCTTGTCTATAATAATGTAGTTGAAAGATGTATAAATACGTGTTGATTTTCATAATAAAACGATCTGTTGCCTGGCCCTTGTCTTCTGTTGTTACAGTGGTAATCTTGCAGTTGGACAACTATCTGAGATCCGAACAAGAACAGCTTCTGATCCACCACTAAGTTCATCACCTTGTGTCACTCAGTCATCGTTGGTGCTGTCATCCACAATGAAACAGACACCCATCAACTCAAGTATCTTGTGCAATGACTATGGTAGTATCAGTTCGTTTGAAGGGACGAATATCAATGGTCAATTTAGTGTGGATAAGCCAAGTGTAAAGGAGAGAGTTATTGTTAAATTGACTTGCACGAATAAAGGCATTTCTAGTTTCAAGTTACTATTTGAATGTTATTATCTTTGGTGTAAATTACTCTGTTTCTACACTTGGTTGATGAGATATGTCGTGTGTTTGTTGGTCATCTATATTCTACGATACAATGACATGGGCGTGTTGCCGTTCAGATTTGAGGATATAGCTGATAGAAGGAAGTTAGCAAATGAACTCTGCGACGATTTTCCAACCTAGGGCGTCAGCCTGAGAAGGGTTGTAGGCGTACTGCTGTAAGTCCTACAGTTCTTCAAGGGTAGTTTGCCGTGCCAGAATACACAACATTTGATGTGTTGATTGTACATATGTTTGTGTTAAATAATTGTGTGAGTTCCAATTGATGTAATTGTTGGTTAATCTTGTTTGTGTCTGGACATTCCACAACTTACAATCGTCAACCTGTGAAGGTTTGTAGGCGTACTGGTGTAAGTCCTGCAATTCTTCAAGGGTATTCCATCAAGACATGAACTGCGAGTTTGTGTGTACTGTTTGTATATACGTGTGGTGTGTCATATCAATTGGTGTTTTTTGGATTCATTGTGTTTACTCGTTGTTTTCGTATCTTGTTTTTATTGCATAATTTTGTTAAAATTTTCGTCGTGATTACTTTCGAAGTTGTGTCCACTCTTCTACATCCGTGAATGAATTGATTGATGTTAAGGACAGCAGATGGGTCGTATACGCCGGGGAGGCTATTGCTGAGAATGAAGTGCACACGGAGATAATTGTTAGCTGCGGTCCGACACGCCGGGGAGAAAGAGTGTAAACGATTGAGGCTCGCATGCGTCACCGCTACTAGAACTGAGGCAGAATGAGTGACAAGCGATTTCAGTGATAATTGATAGTGAATAGGAAAGAGGATGCTTGAAGAGTATCATGAGGTGCTGCTATGGTCACGTTGCATTCTGCAAGAGTCATTCTAGTAAGTGGCGATTGTGTTGCAAGATGTCAAGAGGAGGTCTCTGTCTGGAGGCGCAGGTCGTCAGCGATGTGTGAGATTGTGCTGTGGGTATGCTTGTGGTGTGTTGGCTTTCCTGTTTGTTTTCCATTTCAGCTCTGTCCGTGTGACCCAGGTTCTCGCAATGGCATCCAAGTCAACGTGCATTGATCGTGAAGGAAAAAAGGGTTGGATCCCTTTTTTGCCGGGGAGTGTCAATGGAGTTGAAGATTGAACGATCAATTCTTGGTTGTTTGCTTAAAATCAACTTCCCCAATTTTCGCGGAAGCATCAATACGACAGTCATCGTCTCATCGGTCGCTGTTCAGAAAGAAGATTGAAACATCGTCAGAAGTAACAATGATTTATTGTAATATTAGTTTTCAGACCTTAGTTTGCTTAGTTCGCTTATTCCTTTTATATGTTGGTGTAACAATAAAGAAATATCAAACGGCAGATCGGTGTTTTGGTTTTTGCGTCCGTTATAACTAAGCGTTTCTGAGAAATCTTCTAAGAACAGCGTGGGCCCGAGCGTAGCGAGAGCTGGGCATTAACGGTTTATGAGACTTTGCTGACAGTATCTGTGAATGCTTTAGTGTTGGTAAACCAATACTATATGCAGATGACTTAAAAGTGACCTATAAATGCAAGAACACAGATCTCGGAATAACATTAAACGCCATACAGCAAGAATTAGAAAAAATGGACAGATGGTGTGACACCTGGCAACTCCAGTTTAATGTCGACAAATGTGGCTGGCTCTGCATAGGTTGCAACAATTTAGAATTTAGAACTTGACCTGACAATTCAAGGCCATGCACTCTTACGACTGGAATCTGTATTGGACCTAGAACTGAAATACTCACATGACTTATCATTTTCTGAACATATCTCCAAACAAGTGTCAAAGTCACGCAGACTTATCGGCTTTCTACTCAGGAACTTTTACAGAAATGAGTCCAGAATTCTGTTGTACAAGGTTTGTGCGCGTCCTTTATTTGATTGCTGTTCATTCATGTATAGTAGCATACGCATAGAGGACAAATTGAAAGTCGAGGGAGTGCAGAGGTACTTCACGTCAAAATTACTCGGAACCGAAAATGGTGCGAACTATTCCACTAGATGTGACACCCTAGGATTAGAAACACTATGGCTAAGACTCCTGAGACTAAACTTAACACTTTACTATAAGCTTCTAAACCACTTAGTTTTTACCTCTACTAATGGCATTCGACTTTCAGATGACAGTGTCTACAAACTAAGACACACTAAGGGTACAGTAGCTATTGAACAATGTAAAACAGCTACCAGGCAAAAGTTTTATTTGATTAGGTATGCACAGATATGGAATGAACTACCAATGGAAATGCGTCAAGCAGGTACATTGGCCTCATTCAAAAAAGTGCTTAACGACAAACTACAAGAGTTTGCAAACGACAGTAGTCTTAGTTCCTATCTGAGAGCCTCCGAAATTATAGGTCCATTTAATGTATAAGTTCAAATACTACACCTGCTGTTTTTGCCTATATTTATAATTTTAGATAAAACATTAACAATTAAGATACTTACCCTCAAACAGACAAGAAGTTTCGTTTGTAAAACTTCTACCCAACACAACAATTGGAATAAAATGGACATAAACTGACAACATGAAAAAGATATGACTCACCACAACATCACATGGACAGATGTACGCTCGTCAGACATCATATATGCATCACCAACTACAACTCAACATTCCTGAGATAATGTGGTGAACTTATATCCGTAATGTTGCTGAGCAGTTAATATCCACAACTCCTGTCGGAACAACTAAAATTCAAAAACCTTCCTCACGAGAAGTAAATATCCACAAGCAGTAGAAATCCATTAATTGATGCGTCCGAAGCTTATGTATTTTGCTCCCAACAATGACATTGCACATCAAATGAGATAAACATATCACTGATTTCAAAATAACACATCAATGAACTATAATTCAAGGATTCTGCACACACAAAGTAATGCATGAAAATTGACTTCAAGCTTTATTTTTTTCCCAGGCACTTATAACCCATCCACCAAAGACCTGGTTTTTTTGTTAATGCGAAGACAATACTTCTGTATTTCCTGATGTGTTGCACTCACTGACAATCTAGTGGATTTTTCCAACTATGCACAGAAATGATTGTACATAAGTGAAAAGGATGTTTTATACTATTCGGATTAACATTTATCAAGTGTATGTATAATCTCCAGTGTACATGTTAAACATATTTTGCTATCGACTGTAAATTGTGACTGAATAATATGGTCTTATTTCTGTAACAATTTGATGATGCCTGTAAACTGGCGTCCCTCATGTACTGTATCATGAGAATAAATTTATTTATTTATTTATATGCCTACTAGAGGGAAGTCATTTGTAAGAGAGCCGGGCACGAGGGTTATTCTGTATAACATGATTCATAAAATCCTAGTCGGATTTTGGGGGCCGGTGTAAGATCAATTCTATTCCCATCCTTGAATCAAGTCAACCTGTCCCGGATCAGCCTAGTGTTGTTGCAACCCAATTATCCATGCCTAGCGTGTCTATCCCCTCTTGTTTAATGAACTGTGTATATGTGTTTTTACCTCTATCCGTTTAGTCAGACAGTTGAACTCATGGCCCAATCAGAGTATTTTGTGAACTGTTATTTTTGCTGACCTATGTCTAACTTTGTACTATTCTGTCGAGTTTATCTTGTTTATTGATTTTCATCTGTATTTTCCTACCTGGTTAAGTGGCCAATTAAATTCTATCTTTGTGCCTATGTTCGGTCCATCTCTCTTAAACGCTCTCTGTTTTATGCCATGCCTTACTTGGGTTCATTCTTCTACTGACTGCTTACCTGAACGGTCGTGTCTGGTTCCAGCTAGTTCGCAATTTTGGCTTTAACGTTATTCCGCTCTGATAGTGGTACCTTGCTTTCTGTTAAGCGTTGTGCTTTGTACTCTTGAAACCGTTAAGGTTTGTTGTATATATAATTATTGATTTGTTTGTTAATAGTACCGCAGAAACAGTGACCGGCTTCTTGTTTGTTCTGGTCAGGGCTAGCCTTTATCTACGCGTGACTTCATTTCAAGCAATATTGCGCTTACAATGCTAATATATTTACATAGACTACGCTAATAATATTAACAGTAAACTCCCTTAATATTTTGCCATTGTTTGAGATTGAAGCTGTGCGCTGGTTTTTCAGCATGAATGGCACTAAATCCAGCCTACTGGGTTTGCCTATCAACGTTGTTCCAGCCCTCACAGGAAATACTAAGCATGGACTAGCGTTACTCCAAAGCGGAAAGTTTTGATTCAGCACGCAGCTGTCTTTTTATGCACGACCTGTGTCATTTCAGAACAGTGGGTAAATATGATCTTCAGTTACCATAAAAAGGCATTGTCGAGGAATAGGTTAGAATAAGTTTAGAATTGTTTCAAGCTTGGTGGTGCTGCGGTTTGAGTGATAAATCGTATTAATCACCGTTATTCAGTATATGCTATGAACCGGAAATCCTCAGCTGAAAAACGTAGTAATTAAGACACAGATCGGTGTAATTTTTTACTGACTCCAAATTGCTCTCATCACGAAACAATCAACCAAAGTATGCTTTAAACTATCGCTCTCAGCCATTTGGAGGGAAATTTACTTGATTTATCCTGACCTAATATGCACAAATCCCACAGGTCATTGAATTGACAACTTAAAAAAGTAGATTAGTTAATACATACATTTATCTATATGTACTAATTAAGGATACATTAAATTTTTAGAAATTGTAGTTAAACAATATTCGCCTAGTAATCAAAAATGCATTCATCCTATTTTGGACTTAAAATAATGCATCAAAATTATTGTTGATTTACATTCACTTGCTAGACATTCTCATACATCTTAATGTGCTTTAAACACCACCAAAGCATCCAAATAGCGTGTGACTATCACACTACAATCATACCAAAAAAATTAACATGCCACTATATTATGGTAAAGTAAGCCCTAAATCATACTGACTGTAAATTTCCGTGTCAAAATAAAGATTACCGCTTTAACTTATATTTTAGACCAACAGGAAGCCAGCTAGCCAACAGCCAATCAAAATCTGTCTGTATCTATTTTCCTATAAAACACGGTCGTACTCTTCGCAAGTGCCTTTTGGTTTTACGTTGTGGGAGTCGAGTAGCCACAACGTCTATGCACATTACTAAACGTGAAGAAGTACTAGGAAATACGTGTACGCTGAGTTAGTCAAATAACGCACGCAGCAGTTCGAATGTACCTACCTCGATGATACTCTCAATAATCCCAAAAGCCGTTGGCTATATGCTTATAAGTAGGTCACTTTTCATATTAAAAGTACGACAGGCATAACACTATGTGAATGTTTTACCCCAGCATTCAGAGTAACTACCTTCACGGAGATATATGGTAGAAACCTCTTACACTAGTCAACAGTATTTCGTCACCAGGTTTCGGCGGAACAGGTGGGACCACACTTACTGTCCACCTTTCCATAGAAGCCGACAAAGGAAAAGCTAACTGAGTCTCAGTCATCACATGAGTCAGTATGAGATTTGTCACTGCTTGAAATTAAGTGCCGAATAATCGACCTATTGGTGATTACTCGCCGAAATTCGCTTAAGAAACTGGCTCCATATACCAGGTCAAAAAGGAAATCACACTTATTTTGGGTATGATGCTTAACAAAAGTCATTAAATTCATGGAAAGACATTGATTTGAACGAATGTGGCTTTAAAAGCAATCATTTTTACTTGTATCCAAGAAACTGCAGGCTCTTGAGCGAAACACATCGCCCGGTACGTTCGAATCAGGTGACGCTTTTGCACGTGTTTTCGTTTATATTCATTTATTGGTTACTAATAATTGATCTTTAATAACGATGGTTCAAAATTCTAAAAAGCGTGTTCGTGTGAACACCAGTAATTTAGAAAATAGCACCGGCTCGTCTAATAACACATTACCACCCCATATTATTAGTAGTTCACCCGACATAAAAGACTCGAACATAACTCTGACCCCTGTAATACAGGTGGAAGATGTTCTGTCTGAAAAAGTAGAGCTCTCTTACTTAACCTGCGTAATTAAAGAGATGCAGCTACAGATAGATGAATTAAAAACGAAATTAAGTTCACTAGAATGTATACCCGAAACTGTCTCACGTATGAAAAAGGAACTGCAGGATCCTACAATCCTAAAGCTTTTTAATATGACCTCTAGAATGACTCATACTGACTCAGAAAGTGCGAAGGAGTTAGAAAACGCCATCGACTTTCTATCCAGCGAAGTTGTTAAAAGGGTGGTTTCAAAACAAAACGCAATAGTGTATAACGTACCGGATAGCGAGCCCATAAAGTCAGTCCAGCACTCATTGCTGAAGGCTGCTAATCTCTCGAATGCACCTTGTCAGTGCATTCGCCTAAGCAAAAAAGACCTAAAGCATCCTTGTCCTATACTCTTTAGGTTCGACAGCTACATAACAGCTGAACGATTTAAGATGGCCGAAGATCTTCTGGCTACTGCCACTAAATTCAAGACTATTAAAGTAGTCTCGGATAAAACACCAAACCAAAGGCAAGCAACCAAGAACTCCTTCGATACAAAGTTGACAACACTGAGAAATACATCTGGTATCAGTGCTAAAGTGTCGACGGACACTGAGGCACAGCAAGTCACGTGTATAGTGTTAGGAGAAAAAACGGCAAGTAAGAGCGACCCAAAACTCAGTAAGAGCAGTGCCACTGGGTGCAATCTTAGAGTGCACGAGGGCACATCTCGAAAACCTGCTGACCTACATAAGGTTGACATAGACGCACAAACTATGGCTGACCAGAAACTACTGGCAGACCACTCTCAATCTGGATCCAAGCCAGAGAGTCCCTCAGTAGAAACCGCAAAAAAGACCACAAAACCCAGAGTCCCACCCCAGACTTCGACATACCTCCCTCGTAATAAGTCTAATAAGCAGCGAGTCAGTCTAAAAAATGACAAAGCATGGGTAACGAAGCACATTCCCAAAGACGTCACGCAGCATGTGAGAAGGAATACCCCTTCCCGAACTCGAAGTAACATGCCTAACAACGCACATAACTTGGGAATGCAACGTAGAATGGATCCTCATGATATATGGAGCACTAAACGGGACTCATATAGGCACCATATTAACGAAAATCCTCGTCCAAACTCTCGCACTATCTTTGTTAAACCTCATCAACTTAATGAGAACAGGTCGGCACTTGATCCCCTCAATAACTTCACTCACAAACGTGACGTGAGCCAATATGCATATGGCTATGAAAGCCCCATGAGGTACAACTACCAGGGTAATCTTAACTCAGGGTACCTAGGTCCAGCAAACTACAACCCAAATTGCAGGGCAGACCATATATCACCAGTAGATCAACGCAGATGCCGACCCATGGATGCTAATAGTCAAAATATGCAACAGGATTATTTTCGGCTGCAGCAAACAATAGCCCCACTCGCTGCACAGTTCATCCAGGAAATAGTACACACACTGACTCTGTCTCACCTCAGAGCCCCTCCAAACATAACGTAGGGATAGTGACAAGTAACCATGTTAACCTCTCCTCCAATAACTCTGGTTTACTAACAATTATGCTCCTGAATGCTAGATCTCTCCTTAATAAAATAACAACGCTTCGCTGCCTGGCATACATAGAACGGCCAACACTAATAATGGTGACTGAAACCTGGCTTACTACTGATATACCTGACACAAAGCTGGTAATAGACAACTACGACATCTATAGGAACGATAGAGTTGACAAAAGAGGAGGTGGTTGCTTAATATATGCCTATAAATCCACTAACTCCAATACTTTCAATAACCCAAATACTGACAAACTCCCAGAATCTAAGTGGATAAGCATCCACACAAACGAAAGTAAAATTCTCGTGGGATGTATATACAGACCCCCCAATAGCCCTGAAATGACTGATATAACTATTGCAGAAATACTAGAGCATGTAGCTACGCTGGACTTCGACTTCAAAGTAGTATGTGGAGATTTCAACTTACCTGGAGTAAACTGGGATACCTGTACAGGACCAAGAATCCATGAAGAGCTACTACAAGCTATAGACATAGGAGGATGGAAGCAGTGCGTGCGCCTCCCTACAAGGAACCAAAATACTCTTGACTTAATCCTCTGTCATAACATAGAGCCCATCTCGATAGAGGTGGGAAATAAACTCGATAACAGTGATCACAACATATTGTACTGCACGCTCCCCCTCCGACTAACAACTAAATACACACCTAAAAATTCCCCGGTGCGCTATCAATATAGGGACTATAAGAATGCTGATTGGGAATTCCTATCAGATCTGTTGAGAAGTTCTGACTGGGAAGAATACTTCATCAACAATAACTTAGAAGCATCACTTGAGATTTTCTACAAAACAGTTGGCTCAGCAAGAGACACAATCGCGCCCCTAAAATCTGCCCTAAAGACACCAACTCCATTTATTGACCGGAAAACGCGACTAAAACTAAAGAAATTGAAAAGGAAATACCATGTATTTAAGGAATTTAATGCGTTAAACCAAATACATGAAACTCTTAAACTGCTTGAAGAGAAACACAAAATGAAGTCACAACATGAGGAAAATAAAGCGCTAATGGGTAACACCAAAACTCAGGAACTTTGTAGGATATTGCAAAAACGTCTAAAAAGCAGTAAAGACAATAATGTAAGCATCTTGGAACATAGGGGTGTAATATACAACGATCCCCAGGTTATAAGTGAACTCCTCAGTGAGTGGTTTTGCAATGACACCAGAGTGCACTCGACCCCAAATTTCCAAATGACCTGCAAAAGTAACCACAAATTAGGAGAAATAGATTTTAATATGCAAAATATAGACTCAGCGATTAAGACATTGAAGTCAAATGGCAGTACTGGAACAGACGACATACCATCTGTCATATACAAAAATGGTAGCACGGAAATGGTAGTCTTGTTACTTAGAATATTTACTCTGTCACTGGAAACTGGAACTTATCCTGAAGTGTGGAAAACCACATACATACTACCTAAGCACAAAGCAGGGGCCAAAACCAGTGCATGCAACTATAGACCTATTAATATAACACCGGTAATATCACGAATAATGGAGAAAGTGGTTAAAGACCAAGTGTCAGACAACTTACTAGAACATGAACTTATCAACCCATCACAACACGGATTCCTCAAAAAGAGATCATGTGCGACCTGTCACATAGACTTTTTCAATGAAGTTACACGAAGCAGGGACAACAGAGAACTAGTAATTGTGCTATACTTCGATATAACAAAAGCCTTCGATAGAGTCCCCCATAATCTGCTAGTCAGCAGGTTATGCTCACTAGGGATATGTGACCCTCTCCTGAGCTGGATAAAATCATTTCTCCGTGACAGGAATCAGATAACAAAAGTTGGCTCGATAATCTCAAGGCCTAAACCTGTAAGTAGTGGTGTAATCCAGGGAAGTGTATTAGGCCCACTCCTATTCATAATATATATAAACAGTATCTGTGAATGCTTTAGTGTTGGTAAACCAATACTATATGCAGATGACTTAAAAGTGACCTATAAATGCAAGAACACAGATCTCGGAATAACAGTAAACGCCATACAGCAAGAATTAGAAAAAATGGATAGATGGTGTGACACCTGGCAACTCCAGTTTAATGTCGACAAATGTGGCTGGCTCTGCATAGGTTGCAACAATTTAGAACTTGACCTGACAATTCAAGGCCATGCACTCTTACGACTGGAATCTGTATTGGACCTAGGACTGAAATACTCACATGACTTATCATTTTCTGAACATATCTCCAAACAAGTGTCAAAGTCACGCAGACTTATCGGCTTTCTACTCAGGAACTTTTACAGAAATGAGTCCAGAATTCTGTTGTACAAGGTTTGTGTGCGTCCTTTATTTGATTACTGTTCATTCATGTATAGTAGTATACGCATAGAGGACAAATTGAAAGTCGAGGGAGTGCAGAGGTACTTCACGTCAAAATTACTCGGAACCGAAAATGGTGCGAACTACTCCACTAGATGTGACACCCTAGGATTAGAAACACTATGGCTAAGACGCCTGAGACTAAACTTAACACTTTACTATAAGCTTCTAAACCACTTAGTTTTTACCTCTACTAATGGCATTCGACTTTCAGATGACAGTGTCTACAAACTAAGACACACTAAGGGTACAGTAGCTATCGAACAATGTAAAACAGCTACCAGGCAAAAGTTTTATTTGATTAGGTATGCACAGATATGGAATAAACTACCAATGGAAATGCGTCAAGCAGGTACATTGGCCTCATTCAAAAAAGTGCTTAACGACAAACTACACGAGTTTGCAAACGACAGTAGTCTTAGTTCCTATCTGAGAGCCTCCGAAATTATAGGTCCATTTAATGTATAAGTTCAAATACTACACCTGTTGTTTTTGCCTATATTTATAATTTTAGATAAAACATTAACGATTAAGATACTTACCCTCAAACAGACAAGAAGTTTCGTTTGTAAAACTTCTACCCAACACAATAAGTGGAATAAAATGGACATAAACCGACAACATGAAAAAGATTATAACTCACCACAACATCACATGGACAGATGTACGCTCGTCGGACATCATATATACCTCACCAACTACAACCCAACATTCCTGAGATAATGTGATGAACTTATATCCGTAATGTTGCTGAGCAGTCAATATCCACAACTCCTGTCGGAACAACTAAAATTCAAAAACCTTCCTCACGAGAAGTAAATACCCACAAGCAGTAGAAATCCATTAATTAATGCGTCTAAAGCTTATGTATTTTACTCCCAACAATGACATTGCACATCAAATGAGATAAACATATCACTGATTTCAAAATAACACATCAATGAACTATAATTCAAGGATTCTGCACACAACAAAGTATGTATGAAAATTGACTTCAAGCTTTATTTTTTTCCCAGGCACTTATAACCCATCCACCAAAGACCTGGTTTTTTTGTTAATGCGAAGACAATACTTCTGTATTTCCTGATGTGTTGCACTCACTGACAATCTAGCGGATTTTTCCAACTATGCACAGAAATGATTGTACATAAGTGAAAAGGATGTTTTATACTATTCGGATTAACATTTATCAAGTGTATGTATAATCTCCAGTGTACATGTTAAACATATTTTGCTATCGACTGTAAATTGTGACTGAATAATATGGTCCTATTTCTGTAACAATTTGATGATGCCTGTAAACTGGCGTCCCTCATGTACTGCATCATGAGAATAAATTTATTGATTTATTTATTTTATAAATGGAGTTGAAGATTGAACGATCACTTCAGGTTGTTTGCTCAAACCCAACTTCCCCATAATTTTCACAGGTCATCAATCCGACAGTCATCGTCTCATCGCTGTTCAGAAGAAAGATTAGAAACTATCAGAAGTAATATCGTGATTTATTGTTATAACATTTGTTCTTAGACCTTCTTCTGTAATGACATTATCGTTGGTCATATGTTGGCGTAAGAATAAAGAATTCTTGAGTCACCAATCCGTGTTTTGGTTTTCTCGTTGGTTAATACAAAGCGCTTCTGAAAGTCTTCGAGGGATAGTGTGAGGTCCAGCATAGCAAGAGCTGGACATTGACACTTTATGTGACTTCACCGACACCATCTCTTTTTACAGAGAATTGCTAACTTCTGCTAGTAAGATAGTGTAGAGGTAAATAACTCCCCAGAATTATTGACCATAACAATCATCAGTGAACATTGGATGCTGACCCTTAGTGTTTAACTCGACTTGTTTAGCTGAAGGCTTCCGGTCAAGCATCCTCGCCAAATGGTACTCCGTCGTGTCACTTTAGTGCACGATCACTAGCCAGCTTAGCTTCCGCTTCAGTCCACGATTTGGTCCGAAATATATCTCGTAATTCGGACAACCAATCCCGTTGTTTTGCTTTGTCTTTGGTCCGCGAGAAACGAATACTATAGAAGTTGTTGGTATAAGATCCTGCGTTAGTATATTGCCTACAAATCACGAACGTCAATACCGTCAACCTCTAAACTGGTGATCCCAACCGCGAACTTCATCTTCGATAAATACTCAGATAAACCCGGTAAGTTTCTTCCTTTTGCATTTGTTCTTGTACTATTTTGTAATCGGTATGCGTTTCATCATGAGTGATGCTAGTCCCATGGTCATTCTTATCCGCTAAACTGACAAAACCATTCAGCCCGTACCATATTGGCCAGATAATGCTGAAGTGTGGTTACAGATAGCTGAGTCTGAATTTGTGAGCATGGGATAACTGATCAACGTTCACAGTTTCTCGTGGTTATTCACGCCCTACCGCGGGAATTCAGCAAGTGAGTAACTGTGTAGATGTCGAGTCCCGAGCTAGGTAACTCATACGAGTTGCTCAAAGCATCCCTCCTCAAGAGAAACGTTCTCACGGATCAACAACGTCTGGACGAATTATTTCGTAACATCGAGTTAGGGGATCAGTCAGTCGTGAGCATGCTAACAAGAATGGGAGAGGTTATTGGCCAAAGTCAGTTCGATGAAGGACTTTTGGAGAACTCTTCTTATCCAAGCTGCCACAGTTCGTGCAGACTGTAACTGTGACACTTTAGGGTGTTCTTAAGGATGACTTAGCTATTTCTGCGGATAAAATTCTAGAAATAACTAAACGGTCAGTTCCTGAAATATGCTCGGTGGCCAAACAGACTTCGAATTAGGAAACTGCAGTGGTAGAGCTGTGCAACTCCATCCAACAGATGCTTAGGCCAAACATGCCTTACCAATACTCCTACCGTCGTCCAAACTCCCTTCAACGGCGAAACCCATGTGGTCGATCTTAATCCAAGCCAAGTTCACTAAAAAACCCTGACTGGTGCTAGTACCACAACACCCATGGCCAAGCAGCGAAATGTTGCCGTAAACCTTGAACCTTTGGAAATGTCTCAAAGCCTGTGAGAAACTATCCCGCCGGCACTAGCCACCTATTTTACATCCATGATGTAATCAGCCAGACTCGATATTTAGCCGACACAGGCGCCGAAGTTAGCGTCTGAGCGTAGGTTTACGCAAACCTATTCGGTGGATTTTCCTTCTCGCTGACGTCACAATGCCCATCATTGGCACGGACCCACTCAGTCATCATGATTTGCTCGTAGACGTTGGTCGAAAACGACTGATTGACAATACTACGAGACTGTCTATCAGAGGCATTCCCTACGTAGGTTCCAGCTCGTCACTCGTTAGGAAGAAGGCAATCTTTGATCCAACGTTCCAACGGATTGTTGACAAAAACCCGGAACTGAATTGCCCGTCTAACGATCTACCGTCCATAACCAGCAATGTTATGCATCACATCGTAAAGTCAGGACAACCCGTGACATCTAAAGCACGATCACTTGCTCCTGACAAACTGAGAATCATTAGGAATGAGTTCGACCGCATGCTTATTCCTAGCATCATTCAGCTTTCGAATAGCCCATGGGCATCCTCACTTCATATGCTACCCAAAAAGGATAGCAACGATTGGCGACCCACCGGTGATTACCGGCGAGTGAACGCCAAAACAAACCCTGATTGCTACCCATTGCCACAAATACACGACTTGACGCCAACATTATCTGGCGCAGCTATATTCACTAAAATCGATATGGTTACAGCATATAAGCAAATCCTGGTAGCATCAGAAGACATTCCGAAAACGGATATCATTACGCCTTTCGGACTTTTTGAATTTCTACGTATGCCATTTGGTCTCCGGAATGCAGCCCAAACATTCCAACGCTTCATCGATGAAGTATTTCGCGGTCTCGACTTTGTGTACGCATACTTAGACGACTGCCTCATTGCCAGTCCAGATAAGGAAACTCACCTTAGACACTTGGACTTGGCATTTGAAAGGTTACGCTAACATGATGTTACCACCAATATTCAAAAGTGTCAGATAGGCGTTGACTCATTCGACTTTCTGGGCCACACCATTGACTACAAGTGTATTCGCCCACTGGCTGCTAAAGTCGAGGCTATACTGAACTGTCCAGAGCCACAGACAATGAAAAGTCTCCGCACTATTAACAGCTTGGTTAGTTAATACCGACGGCTTTTTCCCAACTGTGCCTCTCTGATTCAGCCATTGACAAACCTCCTTCGAGGGAATAACAAGTCCATCGAACTCGACGCGTCTGCTCAGAACCCTTTCATTCAGGTTAAAAAAGCCACACTTCTGATGTATCAGGATCCAACGGCACCGTTAAGTATCTCGATTGATGCACCAGACACTACAATCGGCGCAGTTATACAACAACTAGTTAACAAATGGTGGCAATCACTTGCCTTTTTCTCGAGGCGCCTGCAATTAGCAGAAACGAAGTACAGCAAATTCAGCAGAGAACTTCTGGCTATGTACTGTGCTATACGTCATTTTTGACATTCAGTGGGAGGTCGGGAATTCATAATTTTTACTGATCACAATCATCTGACGTACTCTCTGAATTCAACTTCAGATAAGTATTCACTGGCAGTACGTACCAAATTGGTGACATTTTCGCACGTGCTTGCTCTGAAATTGATTTACTGCCTATTATCGTTTAATCCTTGAAATTATGTTCCAAATCTCTAAAAAATCGTGATGGTAGAAACACAATTGTTTTAGATAGTGGCTCAAATTCGGTTATAAGTGCATTACTGCCGTGTAATACAGTATCAACTACTAGCTCTCAAAATGGTTTGAGTGCAGATCTTACTCCTGTGATACACGTGAAAGATGTTCTGTTAGAGAACTCTGAGTTCTGTAAATTAAACCTCCTTTTGAAAGATATCCAGAGGCAAGTAAGTGAACTTCAGGAAAAATTAGGTCAGTTTGATAGCATGTCACTGCCAATCTCAAATATCACGGAGAGCCATCCTGATATTGGCCAGGTTAAGTGTTTACTGGATGTAACTCAAAACAAGCTTTCGGATTTAGAACCAATAGTCTGTCTGTTAAAAAAGCATCCGAAAATGTCTCCAGACAACTGAATAAAGCTGAAAATGTGATTGACTGCTTAGCTGCGGGGTGATGAAGCGTATAACCTCTTCTCACCAGGCTGTAGTTTACAACGTCCCAGATTCTCTGCCTCTGAAGACTGTAAGACACACAATCCTGATTTGTTGCGGCATGGCTAGTGTTACATGTAAATGCAAAAGACATAGGGCTTCAGCTACACGCCTCCACTTGCTTCTGTCTTTTGCTGTACTTTTCACCTGTATCCATGTGAAAAGTACTCAACCAAACCGCTACAGAAACTTCAATGCACCAATACGAAAATAAATAATCAGTTAAATCAGTAGTCAAATGACAATCACGAATTAAGATAATAAAAATCAAAATTCGCGCTAAGTGGTATTTTGATGACTTGCACGTAACGTTTAGGCCAATGGACTCGCCTACCAGATCGTGTTGTTTTCGCAGGTTTCTCTGGCGACGTTGAAGCTTGCGTAGATGTAGGTTTTGGCACGTCGTTCAGCTGTTCTTTATTGTTGACTTCGAAATCGTCAATGAACGCTGGGTTGACTCTGTTGATAACGAATTAACTTTCTCCACGACGCAACCTGGATTACAGTTGTGGAATATACTCTTATACCAATGGAAAAGTATCTATTTGTAATACAACGTCACGATTGTAGCTTATAACATAACTGATCGTATCTGTAAAATAGCTTCCTTATTACCCAATTTGGATATAAATGAAATCAAAAATAAGATTCGGATTTGTACACACCCAAGTTATATTGAGGAATTACTTCAAGCTTTATTTTTTCCAAGTATTTTTAATCCATCCAAAACTTGGGTTTTTTGTTAATGCGAAGTTAATATTCCTATATTTCATGACGTGCTCCATTGAATGACTGGTTATCATATTGTTCCCACAGACCTAAGATAAAAACGTCAGCAACCATGTAACTTAACCATAAGCCGAATTTATGAAATTTAAATAATGCTTACCCATGCCTGTATATTTGGTGTGTCCTACACAAGTAGGAAAAAATGTGTATTTTATTAAGACATTATTAATTATGATTGCTAATCGTATATGTAATTTATCATATTGATGATGCCTGTAAACTGGCGTCTCTCAAGTAGAAAATGAGAATATACTATTATTATTATTATTATTATTATGATGGCTTCTGCTTTATTCAGTCGTTCTATCGTGATAACTTTAGCATTTCTGTTTAGAACTTTGAATGGGCCATCATAAGCGGGTTGAAGTGGTCGTTGTACACCTTCTCTCCTGAAGAAGACGTAAGTGCAATCTGCCAGTTGTGACGGGATGTCTGACGGTCGTTCCTGCTGACGTGGGAGTGATATCTTCAGCTCTTTCATGTGCTGTTTTAGCTGGTGCACGTAACCCGTCATATCGTGTGGAACTTGGTTACCTGGGGTGAAAAATTCTCCTGGTAATCGTAATTTGTTCCATATACTAGTTTGGGAATGCAGCAGCCAATATATTTTTTTATAGCAGCTCGTATACCAAGTAGTACCAGTGGAAGTTTGGTTGACCAGTCGTTTTGAGTCAAAGAAGTGGCGAGCGCAGCTTTGAGTCGTCGATGAAGTCGTTCAACCATACCGTTGGAACTAGGATGATACGCTGTCGTTCGTATTCGTTTAATGCCTAGTAATTCAGTCAGCTGGTCAAAAAGTCGGCTTTCAAACTGGGGACCTCTGTCTGTAATGATAATTCATGGAGCACCAAAGTTGGCCATCCAGTTTTCGACCAAAGCTTTAGCTACCGTTTCAGCGGAGACATCGATTAATGGAACGAGCAAATCTGTCAATGCAAGTTAGAATATAGTTGAAACAATTGGAAGGAGGCAGTGGACCAACTATGGCTACATGTACGTGGTCAAATCTAGAGTCGGGGTTAGTGAAGCGACCAAGCGGTGCATTGGCGTGCCGGTTGATTTTGACTCTTTGGCAGGACAAGCAATTTCGTGTCCACTTCTTAACATCGCTGTTAATGTTTGGCCAGATAAATCTTTCTCTTAGTAGTTTGATAGCAGCGCACGCACCAGAATGTGACAAGTTCTGTAACTTCTCGAATACTGTATGTCTCATAGCTGTTGGAACGGACGGTCGAAGTTTACCCGTAGAGGTGTTGCAGATAATTTTTGTCGTGCTAAAAGGAATTGCCTATGTAAGACATGATCTTTTTGAGTTCGGCGTCATCTCGTTGTAAGTTTGAGAGATGTTCGTAGTCGATGTCTGGGCATAAAATGTTGTCAATGTGCATGCGTGATAAAGCGTCTGCCACTTCATTATTTTTACCCTTTACATGTCGCAGATCGGAGGTAAAATGAGATATAAACTCGAGATGTCGTAGTTCGCGTGGAGAGTAATTATCCTGTTTTGCTGATAAGGCTTTCGTTAGGGCTTTGTGGTCTGTTGTGGAAGGTCAGGAAACTGATTTGCCAAGTCGGTATATGAAGATGCTGGTGTGCGTGTGACCATTAAGTTCAACGATGATGCACGGCTAATCGTGCCAGCGATGAACGTTTTATTGAGTGAGTCCATTAACTTACTGCTCACCGGATCAACTAGCAGTTCGTGGTGCTGTAGAAAATCGATACCGAGGATTGGGGATGGAACGTCTGCAATGATTAAAGACCAAGTGCATGTATTCAGCAGACCAAAGTTCAAAGTTATTCGTTTACTTCCATATGAAACAATATTAGACCTGTTAACGGCTTGGAGCGTAAATGCTAGGTCAGGATGTTGACGTTCCTGCGTGGACGGAGGGAGAACACTAACCTCTGCTCATGTTTTGACTAAGAATGTAGTACCGGTATTTCTATCTGTTACATAAAACAAACGACTGCTAGATCATAGATTTTCGACAATAGAAGTTTTCATACATGACGATATATCTTTTGGTTTAGCGTGAAAGTTGCAAGGTGAACGACACCGTCGTGCATTGCTTCCGTAACTATGGTGGTACCAGCAAATATTATCGCGATGTCGTGATGTGCTAGGTGACCGAGAACGATGTCGACGAGACGAGCTTCTAGGACGGCTTGGTCGTGTGCGCGTGGTCAGTGCTGCCAAACGACTCAGTAAGGTGTCGGATTTGTGTTCTAGAGTCTGTATCCTGTCGTAAGTGTCTGGTATTCTGATAGTGGAAGCAACAGATTGAGATGTTGACCTCTCACATGCGCCGCGATTTGGCCAGCTTTTCTGTGTCAATATCGTCGTCTCCGAAAGCAAGAACTTGCTGGATATTCACAGCCTTCGCAGCCAGATTTGGTAAAAGAGACGTTTATCGATTTCTCTTCCTGCTACTAGGCTTTGCATATCCCTCATGAGTTGCGATGAGGTTTTATCACCTAGCTCTGAATTGCTTAACAAACGATCGAGTCCTTGCCTATCTGGAAGCGAAGTGCATCAAAGTACCTCATCCTTCAACTTACTGTAAGGCACTTCTGTGCTGCGTTGAACTATGTATTGTCATACCTGCTCGGCGACTTCGTCTGGTACTACTGTACTCAAAATGCCGAATTTAGCCGTCTGTTACGTGAGCTTGTTGGTAGTGAGATAATGCTCCGTTCGTGCCAACCAAAGATAGGGGTATCTGGGCTTAAAAACTGGTACAGTAAGAGAATTAGTACTAACAGATCCCAGGTCTAAGTTATTAGAGGTATTGGAAGACATGTTTCAATTCGTAGAAAAATGGTCTAAGAGTAACAAAATAGCAAACATTATGCACACTAAGAATATGGCAAAACAGAAAGCATGTAATGCAGATGCTTACCACAGGTTACTGCAGAATGTGTGATAAGAAAGCACAAGAATGGGTTCGAAATGACTATAATATATATGGATCCGATAAAGTTAGAGTTTTATTAATCCAGCAAGTGTAATGATGCGTCGGGGTCAACAAGTTATCGTCAGGCTCACCAATTTGTTGCGTGCGTTATTTGACTAAACTCGCCTACACGTATATTCTAGCACTTCTTCACTTTTAATAATGTGCATAGACGTTGTGTTTACTCAACGCCTACAACATGAAACCAAAAGGTACTTGCGAAGAGTACGATCGTGTATCTGTAACACATACGGACCACAGCCACAACCAAGGGAAAAAGAAGACAAAGAAGGCGAGGAAGAGGCGTTTATTTCAAACCATCCAGGATTAAGTTAACCGGGCAACAGGCTAATTATCATCGTTTATAAGAAGTCTGGATAAATGGTCTTTCCCCTGTTCCAGTAAGGCCACGTCAGCGTTTTTTCTGAAAAAGAAGAAAAGAAACTTATTAAGTGGCATTATGGTGCTTTTTATTCCATTATGCATTATAGCAGTAGTCAAATTTTAAAATTGTGTCAGGGTAATTTTAAACAGTAGATTGACAAATGTTTTCGAAGTACATATAAAATCGGTTTGTGTACACATAAAACACAAGTGAACAGATTAGGTTAAAAAGCATCTTTACAGTTGGTATAGGGGTATCTTTATCAATAGTAACTGGCGACTTCAACGGAATCGATCGCTCTTTCCTTATATCACTTGGTCATGACAATATTGTCAACTTTGCCACCCGTCTTGGTAAAACACTGGACCTAGTATTCATTAATGATGCTGGCATATATGAAACTCGCAAACGTGCTCCTCTACTTAACTCTGACCACTGCATCATACGTGTACTGCCTAAAATATATTCCAAATCACACAAAGGTGTCCTCTCTCACCTCTACAGTAAAGTTCAACGGAGATGCTACTCAAAAGACAACCTAGACAAGCTCAGATGCATGTTGAAAGACACTAACTGGGACTTATTTACAGAACAAACATTAGATGAAACAATCACAAACACTACCGATTATCTTAAATTCTGTTTCGAAATATGTTGTCCTAAAGAAACATTATTCATTCGATTTGATCGCTTATCTTCGCCATATCTCAAAAAGCTACGTAGAAATAAAGAACTGTTGTTCAAAACTAATGATAAGCCTGGTGTAAAAAAGTTAAACATGCTGATAAAACTGGAAATAAAAAGACTAAGTGTTTTATATAATCAAAGATTTTTGTCATGTAAAACCCCTTCTAATTTATGGAAACTTTTCAAAGAAATTACTAACGGTAAGCGATGTATTTCTGTTCCATCTCTTAATGTTGACACTCTTAATAAATCTTTCATACGCTCTTCTGTTGATACCCTTCCAAATGATACAAATCATATTGACAATAACTTTAGTGGTTTTAATACCCTTGATGTGCTTAAATGTCTCCGGTCTCTTAAGCCTTCTCAAAGCCTTGGTCCTGACGGCATACCTGCCATTGTCCTCAGGAATTGTGCTGATATTTTGTGTTATCCTCTTACTAACATTTTTAATGCTTCTTTTTCCGGTAACGTTCTACCTTTTGCATGGAAAAACATTAAAATTATCCCTATACCAAAACCATCTTCTGGTTCTGATATTAAATTTCGGCCTATTGCAATTACTTCCCCCTTTTTAAAATTGATGGAAAAATTACTTTTACTTCGTCTTGAACCCGCTTTGAAACCTTTTAATGATCCTAAACAATTTGCATACAAACATGGTAGAAGTACCTTGGATGCTGCGGTTGTCTTATATCACAATGTTGTCTCTTGTTTAGACAAAGGTGCTAAATATGTTCGTAGTGCTTTCTTAGACTACACATCTGCTTTTGACTCTGTACCTAGGGGCCTTTCGTTAAATAAGCTATCGTTGACACAAACAGGATCCTGGGCTAAGAGTTGGTTGCATTCCTATTTTTCTGATAGAATGCAGTATACTGTATATAACGGCAAATCTTCTTCTACCTCGCTTACAAAATCCGGTGTTCCACAAGGTGCTGTCCTCTCTCCTTTTCTTTTTTCTTTCTTCCTACATGACCTACCTCATTCAAACGAAACTAACTTTGTCAAATATGCAGATGATCTGACTGTATCACTGCCTATCACTTCCGAGTCTGACAGCTCCAAACTTAATAGCTTTCTGTTGGACATCAACAACTGGTCCAAGTCAAATGGTCTTATATTAAATCCTTCCAAATGTCAGGTGCTTGACTTTACTTTCAAGCATCGACGTGACTTACTTGAACTAGTTAACTCTCATGATCCCTGTAGCATAGATGGCACGGAAATTGAAACCAAATCAAGTATTAAATACCTTGGACTATCTATCTCTAAGAAAATGTTTCGTCTTACCTTCTACATTAAAAAGTTAAGACAATCAGGTATCAACCAACCTTTAGTTTTGCAATTTTTAAACTCCTGTATTTTACCTATTGTACTCTATTGCTCTCCATTAATCTTTCCTGGGCTTCTCAAAAAAGATTATATCATATTACGAAGAGTATTAAATGCTGTGAGTAGAGCTTGTGGTCTGCCACTGCATGAGCTCGCTAATACTATAGTCGAGAGGCATATAAATTCCTGTACGAAATGGGCAAAGGCTATATTGTCAGACCCTCTGCACCCCCTTTATTCACACCTGTCCCCTTGTATCTCATCAGGTAGGACGAGAAGTCAATATAAAAAGATATATGCTCGTACTACTAAGTATAGAAATTCTACAATACCCTATTTAGCGCGTACTTTATGTGACGAAGACTCTGTTAGACGTGAAACTTACAAGTTACTATGTAATTAGCACAGTGAATCGACCCTTTTATCGTTCATCTTTCTGTATTTTATGGTGTCACACTTTCTATCGTTTAAATCGTTACTCTGCTATTTTATATTAGTTGGTATTACTATTATTACTACAATTTTGTACTTTATACATATTTTTCTCCGTATGGCACACAGTATTTTGCTACGTAGCTGCTACAACAATCGTTTTATTACTATTATGTATTGTGTATTTTTAATTTTTTTGTCGTTTTTGAGTAAATTAGATGCAATATTGTACTGAAATGCTGAAAATTCCTTGCTGTATCATGAGTACTGTTTTTGGAATAAAGAAATTATTATTAATAAAAATTTTGTGGCGCTGACGCACAAATATATTTAGGTCATGGTGACATTTAAGGCCAGTTTGGAGTATCCCGTGACTTATTCACAATGTTGCTAATTAATGCACGCTCCTTAATCAATAAGATATCTGAACTAAGGACATTATTATTAATCGCCAAGCCTACTGTAGCTCTGATTACTGAATCATGGTGCTCATCTTCTGTACTTGATGTGCATATAGGTATAGATGATTACACTGTACACCGTGCAAACAGAGATTGCAAGCGTGATGGAGGATGTCTCATATATATACATAACTCATTTGTAGTCAGTAAGGTGGAAGATGAAATGCTGAACGAGGTACCTGACTCACTCTGGGTTGTCTTACATGGAGATAAGTACAAACTTCTCACAGGTTGTGTTTGTCGAGCACCAAGCGCAACAAAGGAAACTGATGCGTTATTAGCTAAATCGTTTGCACACGCCTCCTCGTTTAGCGCCAATTACAAAATAATTGCAGGGGACTTCAATCTTCCAGAATTCAATTGGTTAAGTAGTTCCGGCCCCCAACGCTTCGACGAATTACTTGCTATTATCGACTGCTACGGATAGCAACAACACGTCAAGACACCTACTCGTGGTGACAACATGTTGGACCTTGTTTTTTGTCATGACACAATCCCAGTCTCCACCTATGTTGGTAACAGATTTTCCAGTAGTGACCACAGAATGGTACTCTGCTCTCGGCCTTTCTCACCACTAAATACAGGAAACAAACAAGATTCAGGAAGCATGATATGTCGTAGTTACAAATATACAGACTGGGGATTTGTTCAAGAACTCATTCGACTCTGTCAGTGGGATGACTATTTTACCACTGACTCCCTGGAGGCTGTGGTGTCCCTATTTTACAGGAAAGTTACCCTTTGTCTAGATACTGTTGCTCATAAGAAAATAGTGAAATTAAGTAGACACCGAGCTGAATATATTCCAAGGGCACACCACAATAAGTTAAGGAAGCTGAAGAAACAGTACTATTCCACTAAGGATATATATCACTACTGCTCTCAATCCACGAGTCTCTTGAATCTATCAAGCGCCTACGCTCTCAAAAGGACCTCGACGAAGAGTTAACGGCAGTTGAAAGTACCTCCAAAGTTTATAACCTAACATCACTTCCTAAAATACGAATGCAGTCGACGAGGGAAATCCCCTACTTACTTCACGACAAAGTAATCCACAATGAGCCTGCCACCATCTGTGAACGTTTCAGTGATTGGTTTGCAAAGTTTAGTTTAGAAACACTTATGCCTGGTGAAACCGCCCCCGTTACTAGCTCTTCCCTTGAAAGCATTGTGTTCATCAACCAATTAAATAGAGCAAGCAGTTAAAAGCCTTAGACCTTCCACTAGTACGGACCGGATGGCCTTGCTTCAATAATTTTCAAAAACAGTGGGTGTGATATACCCCTGTTACTTCTTAAATTCTTCTCAATATCTATGGACACTGGAACTTACCCTAGTGAGTGGAAAACTAGCTTCATAATTCCACATTACAAATCTGGTGATAAGGCAAGCGTCCGCTTTTACAGACCCGTAAATATAATCCCAGTTATCTCGCGAATAATGGAGAGAGTTGTCAAAGATCAATCGTCGGACTACCTACTTAGGGAAGATCTTGTTACAAGGTCTCAACACGGATTTCTCAAAAATAGATCCTGCGTTACCTGCCACTTGGACTCTTTCAACTGCATCACTAGTAGTCGCGAAGCACGTAAGCTAGTCGTTGTTCTCTACTTCGATATATCTAGGGCATTTGACATGGTATCTCACAGTATCCTCTCTGAGAAGCTGTACCCATGTGGAATTCACAACCCATTGCTGAACTGATTAAAATCGTCTCTAAGCAACAGAGTACAAATAACCAAAGTCGGATCTGTATTGTCTCATCCTAGGCAGATCTCAAGTGGGGTTGTGCAACGTAGTGTCCTAGGTCCACTTTTATTCACAGTCTACATTAACAGCGTTAGAAAGTGCTTCACCTAAGGTAAGCCATTCCTGCTCTACTCCAGCTACACTCATGAATTAAGCGATATGGTTAATAATAATATCCTTAATAATATATTTCTTCCTGTTTATGCAGGAACATACCAATTGTACAGGCATGGATAAGTTATTATATAAATTACACAATTTGATGTATGATGAATTTACAGTTTGGTTATTCTCTCTGACATGAGAGTCAGTCGGAACAGTCTGCTATAAAGTCTGTTTGTGTAGCACATAAAGAGATATAGAAATATTGTCTTCGCATTCAAAAAAACCAGACATCAGATGAATGTAATACGGATATCTGGGAAAAATAAAGCTTGAAGTCAATTCTCTTGTATAACTTTGTTGTGGACAGCACCCTTGGCTTAAAGTCTATTGAGGTATTACGTTGAGATCAGTGATATATTTATTCCATTTTTCAGCAGTCTCATCGTAGTTTTATAACAGGAAAGAAATTTGATCGTGGAGGCGAAAACTAGATAAGGTAAGTTGTTTAACTGCATCAAATGGTGCCGAGGTCGATTCCAGAATTCTCCATTTGCGCCACTTTTATCTGCATGGCGGAACGTTGTAGACAATAGCACTCAGTTTTGCGTCGAGTCATTTTGTTACTTCTGTGGTAACAAAATTAATGAGGTTATCTACCTTAGTTACCGATTCTGTGTCAAGCTTGTTAAGGTTTACAGTTTTCATGAGGATAGTTAGAGGTGTCAATTCATAGACCTGCGATCTGATATCGCTGATCTGATCTGATAATTTGGATATCTCGGTATCGGTTTCGATGTTTCCAGCATTTACTGACTTACTGTTTTTTATTTGCCTTAACTCAGCCTTAAGTTCACCTATAGACAACTTTAGAAGTTCTATTTCTGAAGATAGTGCTGAAAAAGAGCTTGATGGCTGGAGTTTTTCGATAAGCACATAAGGTGAAGGGGGGTTTGTATGAGCAGAGGGTACTGAATTTTTAGGAGTAGTGCTAATACTAGCTGTCAGTACAGTTTTATCCTCAGTTCCAGCTCGACGCTTACGGCATACAAGTGAGTTATGTGACTCACTATAGCCGTTTGTAGGGGGTGTGTTGCTTGATGTAACAATCAAGGACGTTAAATTAGACACCAGCTTTACAGGGGAATGGATTCGTCGCTTTTTACTTTGATTAACCATAACTATTAGAAATGAGAGTTAGTGGTTACAAGTATGCAAGTAGTATAGTACTTGTGCAAGTATTACAACAAGATAAAAACCCGAACACTTGCGAGCGAAAACCAACAAACTGACAGAAGGGGCAGCGAAAACTGGACTGTAAGTGAAGCATAGAGAAGATGGAGGTGATGAAGATAACCAGCCAGCCAACAGCAGCAACAACAACAACAACCAGCACCAGTCATCATCAACGAGATAGACTCTTTGACTCATCTAGGAAGCATCGTTTCAACCACAGGTAGTTGGAACGGATGAAGACGTAAAAGCCAGCTACTATCGGAAAGGCAAGATACGCCTTCATCAACCTGAAACCAGTTTGCGAATCCTCCGCGCTCGGTTGCATAAACAACAAGATTTGGATTTTCAACACAAATTTCAGGTTGGTTAGTTAGTTCTTCTATATATGGATCAAAAACTTGGTCGGCGTGTCATGAAAAGCATTTTCAACAGGCCACTGAAGACTTTTATCAACAGCTGACCTCATTGACTCCATACTGAAGATAAAATCGCCAGAAAGGATTGACAACAATTAAATCTGCCAAAGAACCAGCCGGAAACCTATTGCTGAACAATTATGCAGAAGCAAACGGAGATGTCTCGCAGCAACGCTAAGGAGATCGTTAAGTGATATAAGGAATGAAGCAGAATGTCAACTGAAACCTTAATGGAAAATGACGAGTCGGACATGTGTCGGAGTTTGACACGGAGGAGAACGTGTATTCAGGAGGAAGCGAGAGCTTACGGACTATCCAGAAACCAGCTAAACAGGACTATGGAGAACAGGATGAAAATGAAGTGTGCTGGTTAAGTCCTGTGCTCCACTCTAAACACACATATATCTACATATTCATGGTGAAGGCATTTGACTGAATACATCGTTTGTCTACACATTCAATCCTAATGGTAATAACATAGAATTAGAATTTTTAAGACAGTTGAAATGACGCAAAACACTTTGATGTGTCTGCCATCTAAAATTCTAATCATATGACAGTCTTCCAGCCATAGCTTAGTTTTCTTTTCCAGTCTGAGCTTAAAATTTGACATTAAAATAATACTAGTAAGATAACCGCACCATAGACTTCTAGACATGTCTGCATAAATAAGTAACATGCTATTTTGCCATTCCAAGGCATTCGTGTCTGCGTTGTTATCTGTCATTTTGAAAATGCCTCAGTTATTTAAACCAGAAAAGTCTTTAAGAAGTGAAATTATGAGACAATATTTGAGTTAGAAAGTGAATTTATTGCTGTTGTCCTATTTTCATTCTATGCAAACATTTCCGTACACGCATGCGTATTGTTTATTGAAAGTTTGCATTGTGTTTATTCACCGAAATCCATAGACAAAGAAACATGACATGGAATAGAGTAAACTTTTCAAATAACGAGCTGCTTTTGTCTGACATGAATGGTGATAGACTGAAAAGTCGAAATAAGTGTAGTCATGTATATTTCACCTGACTGTACGATTACCAGGAAGCTTTCATTGTCTTATCATGTTATCTATCTCCATGCGTTTATGGAGAAGTAGTTTGGGAACTGCTTCAACACTACGCAGTACCCCACAGGAGGGCCTTGGCTTTTACAAAATTTTACTAAGGATGATGACAGTGAACGCTGATTTTGAAACTTAGTGTCAGTTGCTTTGTAAAAAGTAGATATTAAACTGTTGAAGGCAATCGTCAGGAAGCTTCGTACCTAGGTTTCATGCCTGCTGATACTCGTCAACAAGATATATCTGCAGTCTTGACGAAATTATGTCCTCTCTGAGATTCAAGCCCCTTATCTTCCAGTGCTTAATTCACAGACATTATGGCTGAGCAATTCAGGTGCTTGATTAGTCTCCTGTCTGAATCTAATGAACACTCTGACTAAACACCACCTGGTAAGTAACGAGTATAGTGTGTTAAGTCCTCTGTTTGGCGCAGACTCATAGCATCAGGTACTACGCAGAGTTCAGTCAAAGTACTTCATAAAATCCCATACAAAGCCTTAGCGTGTTTTAGGTAGTACAGTGATGAATAATATCACTTAAAGAGTCATTGAGAGCTATTGAGGAATGAAAAGCAACTTTATTCTATGAGACACGTTACTAAGATTGTGCGCTGTTGAAGTGCCTCAGGCTAAGGGAAAATAGCTCTGCTGTGGTTTTTGGTCTCCGGTGATCCTCTAAGTGATATTGCTTCGTTGAGAAATCTGCCCTGAAATCAGTCAGTTACCTCAACACTTCGAATTCACTTCACAATGGTACTATCTATTTGTTCTAGAAAATAATACTGATTTTACAGCAGTCAGTGGCATAAACCCCCTCCTCCATTATTAGACAGTTTCTAAGTGACACAAATAAATGCTTGACACCTTCAGGTCAATACTGTTAACTTAAACTATTCTATTTGATAGATAGTGACTATCAGTTGAATCCAGGATACGCATTTCTTCCCATCTATTTGTCACGTTTCAGCTGCATGTACCTCCAACCCGGCAGTGGGTGATGCTGTACCCACTGAAACTCAAACTTACCATCCCTTGTTTCAAACGGTGAATTGTGATTCACTAGACCATTTGGCCTAGAAATATTCTAAGGTAATAAAAAAAATCAGTCTCTCCTTAAAATTTATTGATGAAATTATATTTGTAAAATAATTAAGATGTCGACAAAATAGCAAAGATTTGTCGAAATGTAACAATGGTGAGTTAAAAACAAAAGTTGACTAATATGAGAAATAATTTACGAAGTTGGTTGTCAGCAACAAACGGCATATAAAGATGAAGGGTAATTGGTGAGAGCAGCGCTATATCACGAGTTCGCCCAGTTAGATAGAATTCAGACGTCTTTAGATCCCATCCAAGGAGGTTGAAAAGTGAAAGCGTTTATTTTAATAACTTGAAAGTCCCGGTTTTGATTCCTGTTGGGGGTCATGAGAGTACACTATGAAAGAGTCACAAAGCTGAACGAAACAGCCATTCAGTTCTCCATGGTTTTCAATTATCTCACGAACTGACGTCTGTTCGTAATGAAGATGCAACTGGACGAGTATTTTGTATGCATAAATGGAAGCCTATGTGTAAAATAGTAAGTCTGTACAGCAAAAATGCATAATCAAACTGCAACACCACAAAAACTAGATTATTGTAATATTTCAGATGTGTTCAGTTTTATTTCCTAGGTGAACAACTCGTCCATCGTAACTGCTGTGATGCTTAAAACATTTTGTAACAAAAGAAGTCAAGACACAGAAGCCAAGGTGATATTTTCTTCAAGTGATCAAACAGCTATTTATATCTATACGCAGTTTTATATCCTTTAATCAATCAACACTGAGCGTGTGATTTTGGCTTACATTAAACGACATGAAATAGAATATTCAAATATCTATAGTGTTCTGTTGCTAATGCTAGTAGGAATATGCAAGAATAATATTCCGTTGCAACACATTGTCTGTATCATACCACCACAACATTAATAAAAACAAACGTTACAAACGATGTATACAGAAAACGGTACAGGAAAAAATATCGAAGAATTAATGTCAGTAAAAGTTTGAGCATTGTAGAATAGGTCAAACAAATTTCAATTATATTTCAATAGTGTACACAAAATTATAAGTTTATTTTTCTGGTATTATTTAGAGCAAAATTACTCCCCGTGATCACACCAGCTGTTGGCATTGTTTTTTTTTAATTCACACATTAATGATTTCTACTCAGACACACAATTCATGTTTTTGTATCCAGGTGTTCTGCTGAGCCATATTTGGTACATGTATCCAGCGTGTGACCTCAATGAATATAGATTCCGTCGTTATTAGTCTCTCTCTTGGCATCTGTTCATATTCAACTTAAGAATACAAACATTGTTCCAATGGATATTGTGGTTTTTGTCCCATAGTGTATGTGCAGCTCTAGATGAATTTTTTATCTGAATTGTTGTGAACTTGTGTTTCTGTTGGTTGACCATGAATGCCATAAATGCACTGAAAACGAGACTAAAAGAAGATGATGGCCTTAAAGACTGGACACACTTTTCTGTTGAAGACATAATAAAAGCGGTGGAATTCTGTCTAACAACAACATATGTTACATTTGAAGGAAAAATATACCAACAAAATGAAGGAGTAGCTATGGGATCGCCTATCTCACCAATGATAGCTGACATATTCATGGGTTGTTAGGATGAGAATGCACAAAGAGTTAGGGGGTGAAAAAATAGACCTAGGTCAAGTTAAAGGGACATATTGGAAGTCAAAATAACAATGAAGATCACTAAACTAAATATCAAAGGTAATAAATAGTGTATCTGTTTTGATATCAAAACAAAGTTTACTAATTTGATCATCATTCCCCAGTATGGGGTCACTTTTCGTTGTCAAGTTGGTCAGTTGGTAAAGATAACAAAATCAAGTGTAGATTGTTGGATTTGATCAGTGTGTAAAATTATAAAAGTAGTGTGTTCTCTAACTAATGTCAGCTCATGATGAAATCCTGAAAAGTAGTGTGTGTTTACATAGTGAAATTGCTTATCACATTCGTGTTGATTTTGTCATTTCATGGAGGAGGGGAGCGTTGTAACGAGGTCAAATTCTGTTTTAGTCCATCATTCCTATATAGACAATTTTGATTCCATATGATATGGAGTGCTTTTGATATTAGACGTTCTTTGTGATTTCTGAAATGCTTTTCCTGGACTATTCCAGTATTATCAAAATCAATTTTGTGGACTGATTCTATAGCGTGTAGACAGGCTATGGCTGATGATTTTTCAAACTTTTCTAGTTCAACCGGATTTCTCGGTGGTAGAACAGATGCTCTACGGTGTTCATTTGTTACGATTTTGATTTCTATCTAGCGATGTTTGTCCAATGTATATCGCATCACATTCCAAGCATTTTATTTTATAGACACAATTAGAAGGAGAATGTTTAGGGATTTGGTCTTCTATATGTTTCGTGGTGTGTCTGATGCTCTGAAGAGAACTCTGATGTCGTGCTTATTGAGTACTCCTCTTCTGATATCGTCTGACATCTCTGTTCTACATGGAATAACGACTGTTGAGGTCCATGTTTTCTGAATACGTTTTCCACCATACTTAATGTCAGTGTGATTTTTTTGATGAAGTTGTTTGGATAGTTATTTTGCTTGAGAGTCTCGGTGATGTTTGATATTTCTTCTTCTTTTTCTTTCTTATCCGTTATCGAAGAGTGTGCTCGTCTAAGAATTAATTTAATTTTGGTTTACAGCTTGATTCCACACTGTATTTTCGGTACAAGTATGGAATTTTCAGCATGGATATCGGTAGCCGAAATTTTGCAGGCCGACCATAGATATCAGGTGTGTGTCGGCAGGGGATCGAACCACGGACCATGTGCATGATCGGCGAGATACCTAACCACTGTGCCACCGACTTCAATCAACTGAAACCTGTGCGCTGATTGGGTGTGATGATTTGAAGTTTAAATATTTATTGAAACACAATTGGAACACAATTTTACAACAATTCAGAGAAAAATTCGTCTATACACCATAGGACAAAAACCACAATATCCATTGGAACAATGTTTGTATTCTTAAGTCGAATATGAACAGATGCCAAGAGAGAGACTAATAACGACGGAATCTATATTCATTGAGGTCACACGCTGGATACATGTAACATGAGTGACTCAGCAGCCTACCTGTCAACAACCTGAAATATAATGCTGAATACACAAAAATGAATGAACAAATAAAAATGAACTATGTGTATATGAGTAGAAATCATTAATGTGTGAATTAAACCACATACTACTACCTTTGTTATTCTTATTACTTGTTGAAACTTTATTTTCAATATTTCGTTATCATTATAATCATCATTATCAACCACGTTCAAAGCATATAATTATTATTATTATTATTGTATCCTTTAGTTCCTAGAGGAACATAGGGCTTCAGCTGCGCACCTCCATTGACTTCGGTTTTCTGACAACTTTTTCACCCTGCTCCAGGTCTGTCCACATGCTTTCATCTCCTCCTCGCATGACCTCCTCACCCTTGGACGACCAACTCGCCGCCTCCCTTTCGGGTTCCACTCGAGGGCTTGTCTAGTGATGTCACTTGATGGTTTCCTCAGCGTATGGCCAATCCATCTCCATTTCTTTCTGCCTATTTGTTTCACAATCGGTTCCTGATTGGTTCGCTCCCAGAGATCCCTGTTGCTGATCTTTTCTGGCCATCTGATCTTGAGTAGTGATATAGGTGTTCAGATATTCTGGGAATCTTACGATATGTCCAGAACGCGTTCCTCAGAGAGCTCGACAGAAGGTTCGGCGGCTTTCACCGTGCTAGTGAGTTTTTTGAGTACTAAAGGATATTCGATTACTTGTGGATCGTTGGGTACGCTCAGCTGTAGGCTAATAAGGCTACCGTCCAAGTGAGCCGGTGTCAGACGGTCGATGATGACGGTGTCTTCGCGGCCTTTTTGTCTAAGACAAAGAATTTGTCCATACGTTTGATGACTTTATGTGGTCCGTCGTGTGGGGTTCCGGAGGGCAACGCACAAAGTCACGACGAACAAATACATATGAAGGAGTTTGAACACAGGTGAACGAAGGCATCAATGGACTGCGGACGAAAGGGAACAGGTTTAACTGAACGCATTGCGTTCGTAAGTCTACTGACGTATGAAGGGCGATCTACCGCTGGTAGGAAGCTCAAGGGAGAAACAAATTCACCTGGCAGTCGTAGTGTCTTGCCATATACTAGCTTGGCGGTAGTGCAACCAGCATCAGTTTTCAAGCCCTTTTTTATCCCTGGGAGAACTAACGGTTGTGATTCAGTCCAGTGTGCATTGCTTGGAACTTTCAAATGTCTATGTAGACGCCCACCATACCATTAGCTTGAGGATGGCAGGCTGTTGTTGTGAAACGTATGCAACCTATGATTTTAGTCAGGACGGAGAATAAGCCGCTTTCGAATTGATGCCCTTGATCAATTGTTGTGGAAGATGGGCATCCAAAGCTTGCGATCTATCGTTCGATAAAGACGCGTGTGACTGTTTCAGCAGATACATCTTTGAGGAGTTCTGCTTCAGGCCATCGTGTGAAACGGTTGATGCAGGTTAAGATATAGGCACATCCATGAGATTCTGGAATTGGCCCAACCAAATCAATGTGAACGTCTTCGAAACAAGCATCAGGAATAGGAAAGGCGCCAAGAGGGATTTTGGTGTGTCCTACTACCTTGCACTTTTGACAAGCTAAGCACGTGTATGCCCATTCCCTTACTCCTTTATTATTACCAGGCAAAGAACACCGACTGGCTGGGAGCTTGACAGTAGTTCGAATACCTGGGTGAGATAAGCCATGCAACGTATTGAAGACGTTACGGCGACAGCCTTTAGATATGGTGGGGCGAGGTGTACTCGTAGAAGTGCCACATAGAATAGTATCTTTTCCAATACATAAGGGTGCCACGGCTAATTGTAGAGTTGTTTTCGACAACTCATGTTGAAGCTCAGTATCTTCTTTTTGAGGACGAGCCAGTTTCACAAGGTCTATACCGTCTTTTTGGGTGAGATAACAGATGAGCGATAAGGCATCTTTTGTTTATATATTTATTCCTATCTATGTAGGACACACCAGTTGCACAGGCATGGATAAGCATTATTTGATTTAAGGTGAAATTACAAAGTTGCTGCCCTCTCTGACGTTAGTTTGCATGTACAATCTGATAACTAGTCATTCAATGGAATACATCAAGAAATGGAGAAATATTGTCTTTGCATTAACAAAACAACCCAATTATGTGTTTGATGGATTAGAAATATTTGGGAAAAAAATAAAGCTTGAAGTCAATCTCTCCATATAACTTAGTTGTGTGCGGCATCGTATCTTGTTCTTGTCTTGTGTTCAAATTGGGTATTAATTTAAAATGGGCGATTTATTTGTATGATTTTTTATTGCAATTAACACCAGATGTGAATTATACTGAATGCAGATTAATATTGGTTATTGTAACGCAGTTTGTTTTACTGCACCCACGTCAGACAAGGTCGCCATTTGCCGCTGCATGGTTGTTCCGTACGAGTAAGTTGATTAACACGTAGAATGCTACACGTAAACCACTTTAGATCGTCGACAGTGCTTGCATAGGATGCTGTAAAGCATCTTGTGATGGTGACAGTGGAAATTATCAAGGATGCTGAGTCAATACTAGCCAACCCTTGAAGAATCATATATGAGTAAATGATCTAGCTTCCTTTCAGTTTAAATGGAGGGTTGCTCGACCTCGCTCATAAAATAAATAGAAGAGTAGGCTCCGCAGCAGAATACCAGAAAGAGAAAGTATGTCAACATGAAAAGCACATCTGCCACAGTGTCGTTCACGCTGGATGCATCGCTAATATACGATGTAAACTGTGAAACGTAAAGTAGTTCTCGTGATCCTCTTAATAATAATAATATATCCTCACTTTGAAAATGAAGGACGCCAGATTACAGGAATCATCAATACGAGGATTTACTGTATGCTAGATGTACATGATTTTTAAAAACGCTGATTTAGTACATTTTCCTCAACAAGGTTCTAAGCGTTCTTGTTTTCTTTTCCAGGTGCGACAGGTACTGGACAAGAAACAAACGAAGCACAAGATCCAACGAACAACGTCAAGGAAGCGATGTGCAAACACGCTATTAGCGTAGGGAGACAGACCAGTAGGCACGCCACTAAGCCACTAGGAAGATTTTTTCACCCATAAGGAAACCATCGAATGTTTGTTACTTCCGGCTGGTTCTGTCTTAGGGTCCTCACAACCCCATTAGGAGGGAGTGAGCTGTAGCGGTAAATAATTCCCCAGAATTATTGACCATAACAATCATCAGTGAACACTGGATGCTGACCCTTAGTGTTTAACTCGACTTGTTTAGCTGAAGGCTTCCGATCAAGCATCCTCGCCAAATGGTACTCCGTCGTGTCACTTTAGTGCACGATCACTAGCCAGCTTAGCTTCCGCTTCAGTCCACGATTTGGTCCGAAATATATCTCGTAATTCGGACAACCAATCCCGTTGTTTTGCTTTGTCTTTGGTCCGCGAGAAACGAATAATATAGAAGTTGTTGGTATTAGATCTTGCGTTGGTATACTCCGCACTATTCGCGAGGGGCAATACCGTCAACCTCTAAAATACTGATGAAGCATTGCTCCTAGACGAGATTGTATAGGTACGGCTGCAGAACATGCTACCTAGCGCCTTTGTAGCTATTGAGTGGTACATTTTTTATTTGGCAATAAACCCATTCTAGCAAGGTTAGCAACTATTCCTAGCATCACCCTGTGATAATAATATATTTTCATTTTGTACATGAGGGACGCCAGTTTACAGGCATCATCAATATGATAAATTACATATACGATTATCAATCATACTTAATAATAATGTTTTAATAAAATACATATTTTTCCTACCTGTGTAGGACACACCAATTGTACAGGTATGGATAAGTATTATTTAAATTACATAAATTTGGTTTATGCTTAATAATAATAATGTGTATTCTCATATAAACGTATAAATTTACATGAATTAAATTACATGGTTGCTGACGTTTTGTCTTTGGTTTGTGGGAACAATATGATGACTAGTCATTCAATGGAATACATCAAGAAATATAAAAATATTGTCTTTGCATTAACAAAAAGAACCCAAGTATGTTTTGGATAGATTACAAATACTTGGGAAAAAATAAAGCTTGAAGTAATTCCCCAATATAACTTAGGTGTGTACAAAACCAAATCTTATTCTTGATTTACATCCGAATTCGGTAATAATTAAAATAAGTGATACACTTGTATAGTTTTGTCAGGATTTTCATCGTAACATCACGAGTGAATTGTACTCAATGTGGAATAATATTAATGATAGTATACATTTTCTTATACATGGGTGTTTCCGAGAAAAGAAAGCTATTTTTACAGATACGATCAGTTATGTTATAAGTTACAATCGTGACGTTGTATTATAAATTAATACTTTTCCATTGGTATAAGAGTATATTCCACAACTGTAATCCAGGTTGCGTCGCGGAGGAAAGTAATGCGTAATTCACGAAGGAATTGTAAGATATGGGACCAGTAATGTTTGCAGATCATTTGTCATTGTAGATGGTCAAATATTCACATTCTTCATTCTCATTCAAAAAGTCAAATGGAAGCTAAAATGGTGAGACAAAAGAGAAGACAAACAACAGCAACGCAAAAGAAACCGAGAGGAGTCCTTAAGGGGTGATTAATAAATATATACATATATATTTTGTTTAGTAAATATGGTTATTTTTGTGCACTAACTAACCAGTCCCGTTATGCCAACTTCTATATTATGTGTGAACTAATATTATTGTCCTGTGTAGAAGTGTTTATCATCTAGTTCCGATTATACTAAAATTTATAATTGTAGTTTGTTGTAACTACACGTTTAAAGAACTTAAAATATCTATGTAGGATGAAAAAGAGGATGTAAGAGTCGAACGTAGAAGTGCATTGTCATCTTTGAGCAGCCTGGTGACTGAGGAGATGAACACTGGGAGTGTGTTTGCATCACGCACATTGCTGGTAGTCTATTCCAAATGACTGAAAACTTATTTAAGAAGAAGTTGTACCGCACGTAAGTCTGACAATGCTCTATAGCAGCTAAGTTGTGATGGTTTCTAAGATTATAACTGATGACACCTGTAGGTTTAGTTATCGGCTCGGAGGAGTGCAAGAGAAGATTAGTTAGCTTGTAGTAAAAGATAAGGTTTAGCTTAATACGTCTTCTCCGGAGTGGTTCTAATCTTAGTCTATCGCATCGCTCATAGTATTCCAGACCACTTTCTAGACCAAGGGTTCTGGAGATAAACCGCCGTTGCACTCCCTCTAATTTAAGCTTGTCATTTAGTCTGAGTCCGCTAAGAATAAGCAGGAAGTATTCTGAGATGGGTCGGACACATACTTTGTGTAACAAAACCCCAGTTTCACAACAAAAGAAACTGGGTGTTATGCATCCTAGGAGCCTTCGTGTATTACGTCTGGCATAATCAGTCTGTTCAGAGAACGTTAAGTTACTAGAGTATTGATACCAAGATCTACGACTGAGTTGAGCTTGGCTAGTTTTCGCCCATTTATTTCAAGAGTTAGATCAAGGTTGTTGTTGCCGATACAAATCCAGCCGCATTTCTCAATGTTAAAATTTAGACAGGATTCAGCACACCATGTTGCGAGACTACTTAGTTGAAGATGTATGCACTCTGTATCGCGGTACGTTCAACGTTTGCGTTACATTTTTACGTGATTCGTTACATAAAATTTATCTTGTTGTAATACTTGCACAAGTACTATACTACTTCCATACTTGTAACCACTAACTCTCATTTCTAATAGTTATGGTTAATCAAAGTAAAAAGCGACGAACCCATTCCCCTGTAAAACTGGTGTCTAATTTAACGTCCTTGATTGCTACATCAAGCAACACACCCCCTACAAACGGCTATAGTGAGTCACATAACTCACTTGTATGCCGTAAGCGTCGAGCTGGAACTGAGGATAAAACTGTACTGACAGCTAGTATTAGCACTACTCCTAAAAATTCAGTACCCTCTGCTCATACAGAACCCCCCTTCACCTTATGTGCTTATCGAAAAACTCCAGCCATCAAGCTCTTTTTCAGTACTATCTTCAGAAATAGAACTTCTAAAGTTGTCTATAGGTGAACTTAAGGCTGAGTTAAGGGAAATAAAAAACAGTAAGTCAGTAAATGCTGGAAACATCGAAACCGATACCGAGATATCCAAATTATCAGATCAGATCAGCGATATCAGATCGCAGGTCTGTGAATTGACACCTCTAACTATCCTCATGAAAACTGTAAACCTTAACAAGCTTGACACAGAATCGGTAACTAAGGTAGATAACCTCATTAATTTTGTTACCACAGAAGTAACAAAACGACTCGACGCAAAACTGAGTGCTATTGTCTACAACGTTCCGGACAATGAGGCACTAAAAAAGGTACAGCGCATCTTACTTAGTGAAGCGAAAATGCCTAACTCCAAGACTAAGTGCTATAGGCTGAAGAAGAGTCAACATGAAAAGTGTTGTCCTATTCGTTTTCAGTTCGAAACACCGGCAGAGACCAGAAAATTCATCCACTCCCAACACACCCTATCGCAAGCCAGAAACTACAAACATATAAAGGTCGGGGTGGACAAAACAGTCATAGAAAGGCGCGCATACAACTATCTCGCTAAGACTAATTGTGAAATAGGTAATAGGACATTGCAAGCAGCCATTATTCCCAACCCTGTGAAAGATACAGTAGACCCCACCGCATCACCCCTCTCAAAACACACAGAATTATCCCATCAGAGTGCAACACCAGCCGAAAGGCCACTAGACTGTAACCAAATAAATAACAAAACCATACCACCTATCACCGCAGAATCTAAAATGCCATTAAATAACCCCAGAAAAAAAGCCAAAACCCCCCGAAATTCGACTTTGTCTTCTCCTAGCCATAACTTCATTGCTAAAGATAAGGAAAATATGCCCCTAAATCATACAAACAAAAACAGTGGCAGCTTAAATAAACCCACACTTCCCACGGTCAATAGTACTAGCACCCACAACGTGCTAAATCGCACCATGGCACACACTGATATCCAATGTCACAACAATGTCACCCTCAATAGTACAAGTGGTAATAGTCAGAACTCGGCTATCAACAACTCAGGGTCTTCAGAGTATGGCACACAAACAAATTTTGACCGGATATATGGTACAAGTCTGCTGGGAACTAACCCACAATGCAGTACACACGAAACCCACACAAGGACACAACTAGCATCAAACAATAGGTGGAATAATAAGCCATGGTCATCAAAAGGATCCAATCATTTTTTATCCCCCGCGTCCCTGTCAGCGTTGAAAAAACAGCTGGTAGGGATGTTAACACTCCTAAACCACTAGAGCTGGCTCCCTCCTTGCATGAAAACAGGAACGGTCTAGTGCACCCGTATCCATTAGGCACACTTGACACCTGCACAAGTATAGGTCAAATAAAGAACCCTACCCACTTCTGTAACCTAACTAAAAATAAAAATTCCTTGGTCTATAGCAAATCCAGTACTCCAACTCCTAATTCTTCACCGAAAACAGCACACACCAACTCGATAGACATAGGTGAGCATGATGCTGAAACTCCTCTTAACATAGGATCATCATGTCAAGCAGAACTACTGGGTGCTGAACCATATTCGGGGCTGACTAACGAACTTAAATACTTCAAATGCTACTTCAACTCTCATCTTTACCTAATCCTCATAAATGCTAGATCTGTTCTAAATAAATTGCCGATGCTCAGAGCACTCACAGTAATATACAAACCCCCTGTAATTGTCATCACTGAATCTTGGTGTCATTCGAACATCCTGGATGAAGAAATAAGCTTAGATAACTACACACACTTTCGGTGTGACAGGGAAGGTGGTAAGGGAGGGGGTTGTCTCATGTACTTTCTGAATGCACTTACTGTATCACAGCTAGAAAGTAGTACACTTAACATGCCTGAGACTCTATGGGTTAATGTACACTTAAATAACGTAACAGCATTAATTGGATGCACCTACAGAGCACCTGGCACCTTTAGTAATTAATAATAATATAATAATAATAAATTTATTTCACATAAATTAAGCATTTACATGATTCACATACCGTTTGTACAGGCATGATCATATTTGACAAGTGCAGGATGAAATTGAACACTTTTATGAAATTAAGATTTGGAAAATGAATAGAAAACTTTACAAGAATAGAATATAAGGTTTTGGTTTAAGTCTAAATTATAATATTTAATACACTCATATTGAGTCAGATTCATGCGGGAATTATGAAATTTTGCGTTAATCGAATGTAATGTAATGCAATGGAAACCGATACAATGCCACTAAACAAGTTTCTTTTTTCTCTTTTTCAGAAAGAAACGGTGATGTGGCATCATTGGAGCATGAGGAGGACCAGTTATCAAAGCTTGTTATAAATGACGATAACTAACTTGTACCCGGGTAATTTGAGTCCGGCTTCTTTTAAATAAACGCTTCCTCCGTACCGTCTTTGCCTTCTTCTCCACCCGTCGTGTCTGTGGTCTGTGTGTCTTACAGTAAGAAGAGAGGTGATGTACATGTGCTGGAGTAAGCCACACTGGATCCAGACCGTTATTTTTATCATTTTATCAATCAATAAGAGTTCGAAAGTTTATAAAAATCCACATTAGACGGTAAGTACAGCATTATATTGGTATTAGCAGATAGAAGGGACAAATTGGTCGCAAAGTTAACTTTGCGATGTTGAACAGAATTCAGAATGGAATTTGTTCCATTGTTCATCGTAAGTGCTAACAATATTCTGGATACCGCTCAAGTAATACAAATGTAGAAAGCAGGATTACTGTTCATTAGCAGTGCTTCAGTGCAATACCTTCGAGAAGTGAAGAAAACAGAAGCAGCCAGCAGATAATGATAATTTAAGTAAACAATATGCGATAACCGCAGTGTTTATTCTCCTTTTTAATTACTAGAAAATTTCTAGTCATTGAGTTTTATAGTCTACATACTAACGGTTAGTTTAAGTTTATAGTAGTAAACAACAACTGAAGTATAGAATAACAATAAAATATAAAGTAAAAATTAGGGCGAAACGAATTATGGTTTTCACTCTTATATAGGGTAATGTTGGGAATAGTAACTGAAGAAGTGAAATCCAAATGCCAAAGTACATAAGTTATTTAAAAGAAAAGAGGAAGTATATTAATACTGATTTATGCTGTTGTTCTGATTTATACAGTTAGATGTCCTCCTGAAGTAGAGAAATCGTACCATGAGCCATTTTTTCAAAGAGTTTGTACGCAAGCTGTGACATACAGGCAGCATTTATTTTTTATTTTATTTATTAACAATTTTTTTTGAAGTAATTCGTTCTCAGGAGCCTTAGCAGTATAGTGCATTCCCACAGATAAGGGTGGTTCTCTTAGGTCCCCACCATCATATCCGCTGAATAGCAGTCACCACCCTCCCACCTTTGAATCTGCTAGACCCTGGCAAAATACTTATTTTTTGTTTTCAGAAAAAAAATCTTTTATTATTGCTACGTGTCATATGGACAGTTTTTGCATTCACAAGCTAACTCAACGATACTCATGGTATGAACGACTACTTTCAGTCAGTCATTTTGTATGCATCGTCACTAACAGCAATTTAAAAATGTTTACGTACAATGAAAAAGTAAAAGAATCAAAGATTTGCAGGCTACTTTCAAGATTTTAGTTATAAGCATAGCAACGAAGAGGAAATATGAAATGTTACGAAAAAGAGAAATACATAAAGCTACATAGTTATGTATATATCTACATAGAAAGAAAGTAGTCAGTCATAAAAGATACTTCAGAAGAATACGACTACAGAGTGTTGTGATAGCATAACAGTAAAATAAAATCCGTTGACACTTAGGATTCAAAGTGTAGTTAAGAGACAGTAGTTAGTTATAATAGATAGTTCAGAAGAATACGACTACAGAGTGTTATGATAGCATAACAGTAAAATAAAATCCGTTGATACTTAGGATTCAAAGTGTAGTTAAGAGACAGTAGTTAGTTATAATAGATAGTTCAGAAGAATACGACTACAGAGTGTTATGATAGCATAACAGTAAAATAAAATCCGTTGATACTTAGGATTCAAAGTGTAGTTAAGAGACAGTAGTTAGTTATAATAGATAGTTCAGAAGAATACGACTACAGAGTGTTATGATAGCATAACAGTAAAATAAAATCCGTTGATACTTAGGATTCAAAGTGTAGTTAAGAGACAGTAGTTAGTTATAATAGATAGTTCAGAAGAATACGACTACAGAGTGTTATGATAGCATAACAGTAAAATAAAATCCGTTGATACTTAGGATTCAAAGTGTAGTTAAGAGACAGTAGTTAGTTATAATAGATAGTTCAGAAGAATACGACTACAGAGTGTTATGATAGCATAACAGTAAAATAAAATCCGTTGACACTTAGGATTCAAAGTGTAGTTAAGAGACAGTAGTTAGTTATAATAGATAGTTCAGAAGAATACGACTACAGAGTGTTATGATAGCATAACAGTAAAATAAAATCCGTTGATACTTAGGATTCAAAGTGTAGTTAAGAGACAGTAGTTAGTTATAATAGATAGTTCAGAAGAATACGACTACAGAGTGTTATGATAGCATAACAGTAAAATAAAATCCGTTGATACTTAGGATTCAAAGTGTAGTTAAGAGACAGTAGTTAGTTATAATAGATAGTTCAGAAGAATACGACTACAGAGTGTTATGATAGCATAACAGTAAAATAAAATCCGTTGACACTTAGGATTCAAAGTGTAGTTAAGAGACAGTAGTTAGTTATAATAGATAGTTCAGAAGAATACGACTACAGAGTGTTATGATAGCATAACAGTAAAATAAAATCCGTTGATACTTAGGATTCAAAGTGTAGTTAAGAGACAGTAGTTAGTTATAATAGATAGTTCAGAAGAATACGACTACAGAGTGTTATGATAGCATAACAGTAAAATAAAATCCGTTGATACTTAGGATTCAAAGTGTAGTTAAGAGACAGTAGTTAGTTATAATAGATAGTTCAGAAGAATACGACTACAGAGTGTTATGATAGCATAACAGTAAAATAAAATCCGTTGATACTTAGGATTCAAAGTGTAGTTAAGAGACAGTAGTTAGTTATAATAGATAGTTATGATAGCATAACAGTAAAATAAAATCCGTTAATACTTGAGACTCACAGTATAGTTAAGCTGGATTTTTAGACGATCATGTGTAGAGCTTCGATTTCTGTAAACGCATATCGTAATGTAATTTTATACAATATAATTTTTGAATAAAGTAGCAGACAGCTGCTGGGATTTCCGTAGACATAGATGTAAATATAATAATATATAATATAATACGTAACACTAGATTAATTTGGCAGGCAGCAGCTGGGATTAAATGCATTTGAATGACTGAATATGTGTCAGGGTAGTTCATTTAGGTTCAGTGCAACTTTCGTGGCGAGTATGACAGGCTGTGTATTTCACTCCAGGTTTGCTTGAAAAGATTGCGGATGTTTTGTGATGATGCTTGCAAAACAAATAATTGAATCAAAGTGTATTTAAGCTGATTTTTTTTTAAACGATCCAGTTTAGGGCTGGGATTTCCGTAGACATAGATGTAAATATAATAATATATAATATAATACGTAACACTAGATTAATTTGGCAGGCAGCAGCTGGGATTAAATGCATTTGAATGACTGAATATGTGTCAGGGTAGTTCATTTAGGTTCAGTGCAACTTTCGTGGCGAGTATGACAGGCTGTGTATTTCACTCCAGGTTTGCTTGAAAAGATTGCGGATGTTTTGTGATGATGCTTGCAAAACAAATAATTGAATCAAAGTGTATTTAAGCTGATTTTTTTTTAAACGATCCAGTTTAGGGCTGGGATTTCCGTAGATATAGATGTAAATATAATAATATATAATATAATACGTAACACTAGATTAATTTGGCAGGCAGCAGCTGGGATTAAATGCATTTGAATGACTGAATATGTGTCAGGGTAGTTCATTTAGGTTCAGTGCAACTTTCGTGGCGAGTATGACAGGCTGTGTATTTCACTCCAGGTTTGCTTGAAAAGATTGCGGATGTTTTGTGATGATGCTTGCAAAACAAATAATTGAATCAAAGTGTATTTAAGCTGATTTTTTTTTAAACGATCCAGTTTAGGGCTGGGATTTCCGTAGACATAGATGTAAATATAATAATATATAATATAATACGTAACACTAGATTAATTTGGCAGGCAGCAGCTGGGATTAAATGCATTTGAATGACTGAATATGTGTCAGGGTAGTTCATTTAGGTTCAGTGCAACTTTCGTGGCGAGTATGACAGGCTGTGTATTTCACTCCAGGTTTGCTTGAAAAGATTGCGGATGTTTTGTGATGATGCTTGCAAAACAAATAATTGAATCAAAGTGTATTTAAGCTGATTTTTTTTTCTATTTTATTTTATTTTCTAAAGTGGACTTGGTTAAGGCCTATCACCAAATACCAGTTGCCCAAGAGGATATCGGAAAAACGGCCATCATCACACCTTTCGGTTTGTTCGAATTTCTCCGCATGCCATTTGGCCTAAAGAACGCCGCACAATCCTTTCAACGGTTCATGGATCAGGTCACACAAGGTTTGGACTCTGTATTTGTATATATCGATGACATTTTAATTGCTAGCTCGCCGCCCAAAGAACATACTGATCATCCCACCATCTTATTTCAAAGATTTGAGCAATATGGAGTCGTCAATAACCCCAAAAAGTGCATATTCGGTGTCTCCTCTATACAGTTTCTGGGACACCACATTACCGCGAATGGTATTACGCCTACGGAGAAAAAGATAGAGTCCATCAAAAACTTCCCCGAACCAGATTCACATACCTTCTCGCGTTTATGCATGTTGTAATATATCCCTATTTTTATCCAAAAATTGTTATTACTATTATTATTTACTTCACAGTTTTACTTATCATTTTCCGGTGGTCTCTCCGGACCTCTAGGGGGGAGCCGTGTGGCGTACGTAAAAATGTGATTGTACACTTTTTGGTTATTTGTAGAAATTCGAGATATTGTACATAATTTTTGTTTGAAACGCTTCTTGTTGAAATAAACATAACTTCCGAGGACAATTGAAAAATACACTCTGCTGTTGGAGACTTCGTCTTCTCTCTGGTAATTTCTGCTTACTTGCTCAACTCACACCGTGTTCTATACCTCGGATTTATTGTAGGAGTCTACTACTCTCAACCGAAGACATTTCTACAACCGGAACACAGCAGCTACAGCAGACGCAGTCCAAACAATTAACGTGCCCGTGGATTATATAATTTATTTGTAGCAGAGGACTTAGACTTTGAATCTAAGCAATCCTTTTTGTTGATATAACTCCTGACTGTATTTTTGGTCACATATTGTTATTTAAGATTCCATTGACTTGGCTTATTATTCTTATATTTATAATGTTAGTGAACTCCAGTATAAGTCCCCTACAGTAAGGGAGGGTATTGTCTCATGTACTTTCTGAATGCACTTACTGTATCACAGCTAGAAAGTAGTACACTTAACATGCCTGAGACTCTATGGGTTAATGTACACTTAAATAACGTAACAGCATTAATTGGATGCACCTACAGAGCACCTGGCACCTTTAGTAATTACGAGACCCAACTTATTAATACTCTGGAGCAATTATCCGACTTACAATACGACCATAAGATCCTATGTGGGGACTTTAACTTACCTGAAATCAACTGGGATATACCCACAGGCCCAACTAAATTTGATAAGTTCTTAGACACACTGGATATACTTGGCTGGAAACAAACTGTCACTACTCCCACAAGAGGTAATAACGTACTAGACTTAATCTTCTGCCACAATATAAGCCCCCTTTCAACGCTAGTAGGTTCTGAGTTTCCAGGGAGCGACCACAAAACAGTGATGTGTGCACTGCCAATTCCGCTGAGTAGCAATGCATCTCATACCTCCACTTCACAACAAGTAATATATAGGAACTATAGTAAGGCAAACTGGGCCTTGGTAGAATCAATGCTAAGATCCTCCGAATGGGATGAATACTTCACTACTGATGACCTATCGAGAGCCCTAACCATCTTCTACCATAACTCTAACACATGCTTAGATGCTGTCATTCCACTCCAAACACTAAAGGTTTCCCCACACAGAAAGTCATTCATAAAACCAAAGGATCGTACGAAACTGAAGAGACTCTCAACAAGTTACTTCAAACACCACGACTTTGGCACTCTAGGTCTAATACTTAAACCCTTAGCTCCATCTCACAAGCTCGAGATTTCCGTATGAGAAAGGAAGAACGCATCGCAGTAGCCAGTCCTGCTAGAGTGTATGCACTCACAGAAATCTTAAGGAAGCGAATGAATCGCAAAAACCACAGCATTTCTCTCCTCATAGACAAAGGTAGGCTATGCACTAACTCTGCAGACATATGTGAACTATTCAACAAAACGTTTGCAGGTAACTACATTAAGCCCTCAGTCCAGCTACTCGATATACACCCTATTACTAATATGGCACAAACTCCATCTCCACTCACACCAAACCAAATTAGCACTGTTGAATTCACTTACACTAATATTAACCAAACTATAAGAACCCTCAAAAGTTCAAAAGGTTTCGGTACCGACGGTATATCATCTTACTTCTATAAATATGGTGGCCCTGACATTCCTCTACTGCTGCTTAAAATATTCACAATGTCCCTAGAAACCCAAACTTACCCTGACATATGGAAGACAACATTCATTATGCCTAAACACAAATCTGGCTCGAAAACTGAAGTCAGTAACTACCGGCCGATCAATATCACACCTATAGCATCTAGAATCATGGAGAGACTAGTCAAAGATAACTTAATCAAACATATGCTTAGCCGCAATATTATAAGTCCGAACCAACATGGATTCCTGAAATCCAGATCATGTTTAACATGTCACCTAGACTTCTTCAATTTTGTAACCAGCAGTCGTGACAGACGGCAACTAGTACTTGTCATCTACTTTGACATTTCTAAGGCATTTGACCGTGTTGACCATTTACTGCTAACAAATAAGCTGAACTCCTTAGGAATACGTGACCCATTATTAGGATGGCTTAAATCATTCCTTAACAATAGGTCCCAAATAGTTAAACTCGGGTCTGCAACCTCCAAACCTAGCCCTATCACTTCTGGTGTAGTACAAGGTAGTGTCATTGGACCCCTCCTATTTACACTATACATCAATGACATATGCGCTTGCTTCACGCACGGGAAACCATTCATCTTTGCAGATGACCTAAAAGTAGCTTATACATTCCAAAGTGATGACTTAGGGAACTTCGAGAATGTAGTGCAGAAGGAATTAGATAAAATGACTGCTTGGTCGTCCCTATGGAATCTCCAATTTAATCTGAACAAACTAGAATACTGTCCATTTATTATAAGCAGCACTCGCACACGTGATAAGCTAAGGATGGAAAGTATCCAACGATATTTTACCTCAAAACTGCTTGGCTACGATTGTAAGAAAGACTACATCTCACGGTGCATGATCCTAAAACTTGACCCACTTTGGACAAGGCGACTTATTATAAACATAATATTCTTCCTTAAGGTCCTTCACAAAATATCATTCTCAGGGAACAGGGACATACAAATCGCAAAGGAAGGTTCTTACGATCTGCGTACCCAAACTTCCACAGTGACAACTCATTCTTTTAAGTCAACACTCCGTGAAACTTCTTCATATTCATGTATTCTAAAATATGGAATAGCCTTCCCCTAGATGTCAGAACTTGCTCTTCGGTTACAAGCTTCAAACGCTCACTATACAGACTGTTTCACTCTACTGATTATATTAATAAACTACTCAGATTCTGAATCCTAGAACGAATCAACTACCAATCTACTACAGCACCTAAACGACGCACTTCAACACCCTTAGCAATCTAAAAACTTTAAATAAACTAGCAGCATGGATGCATAAAGACTCAGTACGAAACATACAGGATTCGTTTACCCTTAGAAATAGGACGTGTCACTCTACCGTAACCTTCAAACGCTTGCTATACAAACTGTTTTGTCCCAAAGTCTATCCCTACCAGAACCCATCACTTATTTCTAAAACACATCAGTCATTAGAACACTAAAACGCTCAGACTCATTAATACACATTATGACACTGAATAAACTCTAAGATTTCGCATAAATACGTGAAAAGACAACTAAAATAAAGGTAAATTTTTACTAATGTATAATATACAATTGACATAAACATTTATATATATACATTAATATCCTTTTAATGTTCACATACTTTCTCTTTCTGGTATTCTGCTGCTCCTATTCATTTTCTGGTCGAGGTCGAACAACCGTGCATCCAAACTGAAATGAGGATTAATTCCAAACCATCTATCCCATAACCACTCAAATTCCATGAACGATCCAATTCTACCATTTGAAGACGCTAGCAAACATGCTGTAAATGAGTATTCATCATCTGAAATGAAGAAGCAACTGGTTTTCAAACAGTTTTCAACATTTTTCTGAACTTACGAATACAGTCCGCCATGCAGACACAAATGGAGCAAATGGAGAATTCTGGAATCGACCTCGGCACCATTTGATGCAGTAAAACAACTTACCTTATCTAGTTTTCGCCTCCACGATCAAATTTCTTTCCTGTTATAAAACTACGATGAGACTGCTGAAAAATGGAATAAATATATCACTGATCTCAACGTAATACGTCAAAAATCTTTAGGCAAAGGGTGCTGTTCACAACAAAGTTATATAGGACAATTGACTTCAAGCTTTATTTTTCCCAGATATCCGTATTACATTCATCTGATGTCTGGTTTTTTTTTGAATGCGAAGACAATATTTCTATATCTCTTTATGTGCTACACAAACAGACTTTATAGCAGACTGTTCCGACTGACTCTCATGTCAGAGAGAATAACCAAACTGTAAATTCATCATACATCAAATTGTGTAATTTATATAATAACTTATCCATGCCTGTACAATTGGTATGTTCCTGCATAAACAGGAAGAAATATATTATTAAGGATATTATTATTAACCATATCGCTTAATTCATGAGTGTAGCTGGAGTAGAGCAGGAATGGCTTACCTTAGGTGAAGCACTTTCTAACGCTGTTAATGTAGACTGTGAATAAAAGTGGACCTAGGACACTACGTTGCACAACCCCACTTGAGATCCGCCTAGGATGAGACAATACAGATCCGACTTTGGTTATTTGTACTCTGTTGCTTAGAGACGATTTTAATCAGTTCAGCAATGGGTTGTGAATTCCACATGGGTACAGCTTCTCAGAGAGGATACTGTGAGATACCATGTCAAATGCCCTAGATATATCGAAGTAGAGAACAACGACTAGCTTACGTGCTTCGCGACTACTAGTGATGCAGTTGAAAGAGTCCAAGTGGCAGGTAACGCAGGATCTATTTTTGAGAAATCCGTGTTGAGACCTTGTAACAAGATCTTCCCTAAGTAGGTAGTCCGACGATTGATCTTTGACAACTCTCTCCATTATTCGCGAGATAACTGGGATTATATTTACGGGTCTGTAAAAGCGGATGCTTGCCTTATCACCAGATTTGTAATGTGGAATTATGAAGCTAGTTTTCCACTCACTAGGGTAAGTTCCAGTGTCCATAGATATTGAGAAGAATTTAAGAAGTAACAGGGGTATATCACACCCACTGTTTTTGAAAATTATTGAAGCAAGGCCATCCGGTCCGTACTAGTGGAAGGTCTAAGGCTTTTAACTGCTTGCTCTATTTAATTGGTTGATGAACACAATGCTTTCAAGGGAAGAGCTAGTAACGGGGGCGGTTTCACCAGGCATAAGTGTTTCTAAACTAAACTTTGCAAACCAATCACTGAAACGTTCACAGATGGTGGCAGGCTCATTGTGGATTACTTAACTTATTGTGGTGTGCCCTTGGAATATATTCAGCTCGGTGTCTACTTAATTTCACTATTTTCTTATGAGCAACAGTATCTAGACAAAGGGTAACTTTCCTGTAAAATAGGGACACCACAGCCTCCAGGGAGTCAGTGGTAAAATAGTCATCCCACTGACAGAGTCGAATGAGTTCTTGAACAAATCCCCAGTCTGTATATTTGTAACTACGACATATCATGCTTCCTGAATCTTGTTTGTTTCCTGTATTTAGTGGTGAGAAAGGCCGAGAGCAGAGTACCATTCTGTGGTCACTACTGGAAAATCTGTTACCAACATAGGTGGAGACTGGGATTGTGTCATGACAAAAAACAAGGTCCAACATGTTGTCACCACGAGTAGGTGTCTTGACGTGTTGTTGCTATCCGTAGCAGTCGATAATAGCAAGTAATTCGTCGAAGCGTTGGGAGCCGGAACTACTTAACCAATTGAATTCTGGAAGATTGAAGTCTCCTGCAATTATTTTGTAATTGGCGCTAAACGAGGAGGCGTGTGCAAACGATTTAGCTAATAACGCATCAGTTTCCTTTGTTGCGCTTGGTGCTCGACAAACACAACCTGTGAGAAGTTTGTACTTATCTCCATGTAAGACAACCCAGAGTGAGTCAGGTACCTCGTTCAGCATTTCATCTTCCACCTTACTGACTACAAATGAGTTATGTATGTATATGAGACATCCTCCATCACGCTTGCAATCTCTGTTTGCACGGTGTACAGTGTAATCATCTATACCTATATGCACATCAAGTACAGAAGATGAGCACCATGATTCAGTAATCAGAGCTACAGTAGGCTTGGCGATTAATAATAATGTCCTTAGTTCAGATATCTTATTGATTAAGGAGCGTGCATTAATTAGCAACATTGTGAATAAGTCACGGGATACTCCAAACTGGCCTTAAATGTCACCATGACCTAAATATATTTGTGCGTCAGCGCCACAAAATTTTTTATTACCCCTATACCAATTGTAAAGATGCTTTTTAACCTAATCTGTTCACTTGTGTTTTATGTGTACACAAACCGATTTTATATGTAGTTCGAAAACATTTGTCAATTTACTGTTTAAAATTACCCTGACACAATTTTAAAATTTGACTACTGCTATAATGCATAATGGAATAAAAAGCACCATAATGCCACCTAATAAGTTTCTTTTCTTCTTTTTCAGAAAAAACGCTGACGTGGCTGTCAATCGCGTCTCATAAACCGTTAATGCCCAGCTCTCGCTACGCTCGGGCCCACGCTATTCCTTGAAGATTTCAGAAACGCTTGGTTATAACGGACGAAAAAACCAAAACACCGATCTGCTGCTTGATATTTCTTTATTGTTACACCAACATATAAAAAGAATAAGTGAACTAAGGTCTGAAAACAAATATTACAATAATAAATCATTGTATTACTTCTGACGATGTTTCACTCTTCTTTCTGAACAGCGACCGATGAGATGATGACTGTCGTATTGATGCCTCCGCGAAAATTGGGGAAGTTGATTTTAAGCAAACAACCAAGAATTGATCGTTCAATCTTCAACTACATTGACACTCCCCGGCAAAAATGGGATCCAACCCTTTTTTCCTTCACGACCAAAGCACGTTGACTTGGATGCCATTGAGAGAACCTGGGTCACACGGACAGAGCTGAAATGGAAAACAAACAGAAAAGCCAACACACCACAAGCATACCCACAGCACAATCTCACACATCAATGACGACCTGCGCCTCCAGACAGAGACCTCCTCTTGACATCTTGCAACACAATCGCCACTTGCTAGAATGACTCTTGCAGAATGCAAAGTGACCATGGCAGCACCTCACGATACTCTACGCACATCCTCTTATCTACTCACTACCAATTACCACTGAAATCGCTTGTCACTCATTCTGCCTCAGTTCTAGTAGCGGTGACGCATGCGAGCCTCAGTCGTTTACACTCTTTCTCCCCGGCGTGTCGGACCGCAGCTAACAATTATCTCCGTGTGCATTTCATTCTCAGCAATAGCCTCCCCGGCGTATACGACCCATCTGCTGTCCTTAACATCAATCAATTCATTCATGGATGTAGAAGACTCGAAACAACTTCAGAAATAATCACGACGAAAATTTTAACAAAATTACGCAATAACAACAAGGTACGAAAACAACGAGTAAACACAATGAATCCAAAATACAACAATTGCTATGACACACCACACGTATATACAAATAGTACAAACAACCTCGCCGATCATGTCTTGGTGGAATTCCTTTGAAGAATTGCAGGACTTACACCAGTACGCCTACAACCCTTCTCAGGTTGACGATTGTAATTTGTGGAATGTCCGGACACAAACAAGATTAACCAACAATTACATCAATTGGAACTCACACAATTATTTAACACAAACATATGTACAATCAACACATCAAATGTTGTGGATTCTGGCACGGCAAACTACCCTTGAAGAACTGTAGGACTTACAGCAGTACGCCTACATTCCTTCTCAGGTTGATGATCCAAGTGGAAGTCGTCCGGACACAAACAGAATTACCAACAGCTAGATGACAGATGATATCAATTCAGTATGTACAATATGAACATATGTACAAAATCACACACCAAGCACATTGGACTGCTCATTGATGCGCTACCCTTTGAAGAACTGTAGGACTTACACCAGTACGCCTACAACCCTTCTCAGGTTGACGCCCTAGGTTGGAAAATCGTCGCAGAGTTCATTTGCTGACTTCCTTCTATCAGCTATATCCTCAAATCTGAACGGCAACACGCCCATGTCATTGTATCGTAGAATATAGATGACCAACAAACACACGACATATCTCATCAACCAAGTGTAAAAACAGAGTAATTTACACCAAAGATAATAACATTCAAATAGTAACTTGAAACTAGAAATGCCTTTATTCGTGCAAGTCAATTTAACAATTACTCTCTCGTTTACACTTGGCTTATCCTCACTAAACTGACCATTGATATTCGTCCTTTCAAACGAACTGATACTAGCATAGTCATTGCACAAGATACTTGAGTTGATGGGCGTCTTTTTCATTGTGGATGACAGCACCAACGACGACTGATTGATATCAGTTGATGAAGTTAGCGGTGGATCAAAAGCTGTTGTTGCTCGGCTTTCAGAAGTTTGTCTACCTGCAAGACCACCACCACTGCTGTCTTTTACTATCAGCTCAGGTTTAGCACTAGCATCTGATGATAGGTGGGCTACATGCTGATCAATCACACTGACGGTCTCACAAGTATGCATGCCTTCTGCAACTGCACCTGCATTTATTTCTACTTCACGTTCAAGTTGTACAGAACCTTTATTTAACTTAGCAGTAGTAGGCATTCCCTCATTTCATCATGATCAACCAAAGACAAATCTGCACTATCATGATCATTACCACAAATATTCACTTTACCGTCAACTTCATCATTTTCAAACTCTTTAATAACAGAAGTAGACAATTTTGGTTCCTCCTCACAAATCATTAAAGGTTTTATATCTTCACTCTGACTAGTAATACCTTGTAAACTTGTAGGGTCAGAACTGCACTCTGAAGCAGTAACTCTATTCTGTGACACTCTATTCAACAATGGCTTACCAGTTGCAACTACAGACTTCTTCACCGCACCGTTATCGTCACACAATTCGGAGTCAGGCCTGGAGTTTACATTTAGCTTATCACTGAACTTGCTCACTGGTTCACAGTTCACCTTTGTATGCACCTCTTGCAAACGTGTAAAACACAACCGTGTTTGTCTTGCATCTTGTAACTTATCTGTTGAGGATGTACTACGAAACCTGTTGCACTCACTAGGTCTATATGCATTACTAGACATCATGGAGCCTTCTCGATATCCACCTCTCTGAGGCCTACTCGTCATCAATGATTGCATTTCGTTCTCAGACTGCTCTATTCTAGGGGTGAGATGTAATAGACTGGCGAACTTGCTCATAGATTGATTGACACTATTGTTTACCAGTTTCAGGATATCATCAAACTTTGGCTCGATACCCTCATCCTCCATACGGGAGCTTATCTTCACCCACTTCCTTTGCAGTCGAGTAGGTAGACGTCTTGCTATTACTTCTAGTATAAAACTCGAGTTGAGGTCACTCATGCGATTCATCGAAATCATTCCATTCTTGTAAATTAGCAAATTATCTAAAAACTCAGTGAGTGCCTGGGAGTCATCCTGTAATTGACCACCATTACCCTTAACAGCCTCGAATAATTTCCCTGCAATCATCGAAGGTCTTCCAAACCTTTGACGTAATATGCTCATAGCCTCATCGTAGCCCTCTTTTGGCTTCATAAACTTACAGCACTGTATAGCTCTTGAAGCATCTCCAGTGCAATATCTCATCAAATACATTAACTTCAATTCATCGCTTAATAAAAAACTACTCAACATGATCTCAAACTCCTTTACAAATTGTAAATAATCAGCCGGGTTTCCATCAAAACACCGTGGTTCTAATTTAGGGAGTTTGATGTTCCTATTATCCCTGAACGGCGAAACAGTAACATCAACCATGTCATGCTTAACATCAGACACATCGTTACAAGTAACAGACAAGTCACCATGACTTACTTTCCTGTTTGTATCCAAGACACTCTGTCCCTTCTTTGACCCAGGCATTGTTGAACTTGACCCAATTCCAAAATAGTTCCAGATATTGCTTGTTCAAAGAGGACTTGACCGGCACCAGGAAAGATGAACGGTGACTATCCAAACTTTCACCAACTGTTTGAATCCGCCAGATCTGTTTCCATCGTCAGAAACTGTCAATCACGTCTCATAAACCGTTAATGCCCAGCTCTCGCTACGCTCGGGCCCACGCTGTTCCTTGAAGATTTCAGAAACGCTTAGTTATAACGGACGAAAAAACCAAAACACCGATCTGCCGCTTGATATTTCTTTATTGTTACACCAACATATAAAAAGAATAAGTGAACTAAGGTCTGAAAACAAATATTACAATAATAAATCATTGTATTACTTCTGACGATGTTTCACTCTTCTTTCTGAACAGCGACCGATGAGACGATGACTGTCGTATTGATGCCTCCGCGAAAATTGGGGAAGTTGATTTTAAGCAAACAACCAAGAATTGATCGTTCAATCTTCAACTCCATTGGCAGTGGCCTTACTGGAACAGGGGAAAGACCATTTATCCAGACTTCTTATAAACGATGATAATTAGCCTGTTGCCCGGTTAACTTAATCCTGGATGGTTTGAAATAAACGCCTCTTCCTCGCCTTCTTTGTCTTCTTTTTCCCTTGGTTGTGGCTGTGGTCCGTATGTGTTACAGATACACGATCGTACTCTTCGCAAGTACCTTTTGGTTTCATGTTGTAGGCGTTGAGTAAACACAACGTCTATGCACATTATTAAAAGTGAAGAAGTGCTAGAATATACGTGTAGGCGAGTTTAGTCAAATAACGCACGCAACAAATTGGTGAGCCTGACGATAACTTGTTGACCCCGACGCATCATTACACTTGCTGGATTAATAAAACTCTAACTTTATCGGATCCATATATATTATAGTCATTTCGAACCCATTCTTGTGCTTTCTTATCACACATTCTGCAGTAACCTGTGGTAAGCATCTGCATTACATGCTTTCTGTTTTGCCATATTCTTAGTGTGCATAATGTTTGCTATTTTGTTACTCTTAGACCATTTTTCTACGAATTGAAACATGTCTTCCAATACCTCTAATAACTTAGACCTGGGATCTGTTAGTACTAATTCTCTTACTGTACCAGTTTTTAAGCCCAGATACCCCTATCTTTGGTTGGCACGAACGGAGCATTATCTCACTACCAACAAGCTCACGTAACAGACGGCTAAATTCGGCATTTTGAGTACAGTAGTACCAGACGAAGTCGCCGAGCAGGTATGACAATACATAGTTCAACGCAGCACAGAAGTGCCTTACAGTAAGTTGAAGGATGAGGTACTTTGATGCACTTCGCTTCCAGATAGGCAAGGACTCGATCGTTTGTTAAGCAATTCAGAGCTAGGTGATAAAACCTCATCGCAACTCATGAGGGATATGCAAAGCCTAGTAGCAGGAAGAGAAATCGATAAACGTCTCTTTTACCAAATCTGGCTGCGAAGGCTGTGAATATCCAGCAAGTTCTTGCTTTCGGAGACGACGATATTGACACAGAAAAGCTGGCCAAAATCGCGGGTCGCATGTATGAGAGGTCAACATCTCAATCTGTTGCTTCCACTATCAGAATACCAGACACTTACGACAGGATACAGACTCTAGAACACAAATCCGACACCTTACTGAGTCGTTTGGCAGCACTGACCACGCGCACACGACCAAGTCGTCCTAGAAGCTCGTCTCGTCGACATCGTTCTCGGTCACCTAGCACATCACGACATCGCGATAATATTTGCTGGTACCACCATAGTTACGGAAGCAATGCACGACGGTGTCGTTCACCTTGCAACTTTCACGCTAAACCAAAAGATATATCGTCATGTATGAAAACTTCTATTGTCGAAAATCTACGATCTAGCAGTCGTTTGTTTTATGTAACAGATAGAAATACCGGTACTACATTCTTAGTCAAAACATGAGCAGAGGTTAGTGTTCTCCCTCCGTCCACGCAGGAACGTCAACATCCTGACCTAGCATTTACGCTCCAAGCCGTTAACAGGTCTAATATTGTTTCATATGGAAGTAAACGAATAACTTTGAACTTTGGTCTGCTGAATACATACACTTGGTCTTTAATCATTGCAGACGTATGATGGTTTTTTGACATTCTTACTCCCTGCAGGGTTATTGAATAGAAAGTGTTCTTCCCCATCATTGGTCTCAACCTGCGAAATTTGTTCGTCGTGGTGAGCTCACTACCTCTGGTGGAAAATTTCTTAGAACTTTCAGAAGTTCTAGCTATTTTAACATCTTTCGATGAGGCTTTATTTACAAGGGTAGTGGTATCTAAATCAGTTCCTAGTTCCATTGGCAAGCGTGTTTGTTGTGTAGTTTGCTGGATGCTAGTTTCAGCACTAGGTGTCTGTTGCTGTGCACGATCCTTTTTGGTAAATCTAAGCTAGAGGAGGTGACCAGGTTATTACTACGCATTATTCTGCGCTGACATGCTGTTTTATCCTGAGCTACGGTTATAGACTTATAACTGCTATTCAGTCTTAAGTGATCCTGACATTTAGTGAACTCACTAGCATCAAGGGAATTACTGAATTTAAAAATGATGGGGCAATTAGCCTGGTTAGACTTTTTACGAAGTCTTTTGCATTCACATGGAACACTAGCCATGCCGCAACAAATCAGGATTGTGTGTCTTACAGTTTCAGAGGCAGAGAATCTGGGACGTTGTAAATTATAGCTTGGTGAGAAGAGGTTATACGCTTCATCACCTCCGTAGCCAAGCAGTCAATCAGATTTTCAGCTTTATTTGGTTGTCTGGAGATATTTTAGGATGTTGTTTTAACAGACAGGCTATTGGGTCTAAATCCGAAAGCTAGTTTTGAGTTACATCCAGTAAAGACTTAACCTGGCCAATATCAGGATGGCTCTCCGTGATATTTGAGATTGGCAGTGACATGCTATCAAACTGACCTAATTTTTCCTGAAGTTCACTTACTTGCCTCTGGATATCTTTCAAAAGGAGGTTTAATTTACAGAACTCAGAGTTCTCTAACAGAACATCTTTCACGTGTATCACAGGAGTGAGATCTGCACTCAAACCATTTTGAGAGCTAGTAGTAGATACTGTATTATGGTACGGTAGTGCGGTTAGGATTCCTTGCTCAGGCGGCCCGGGTTCGACTCCCGGCGCGGGAGCGCTTTTTGTGCGTCGGTGGCACAGTGGTTAGGACTCTCGCCGACCATTCACATGGTCCAGGGTTCGAGCCCACGCCGACGCACACTTGATATCGATGGTCGGCCTGCGAATTTTGGGCTACCGATATCCACGCTGAAAATTCCACACTTGTACCAAAAATATGGTGTAGAATCAAGCTGTAATAAAAAATAAAATAAATAAAAATAAAAAATAAAATTATAACCGAATTTGAGCCTCTATCTAAACAATTGTGTTTCTACGATCACGATTTTCTAGAGATTTGGAACAAAATTTCAAGGATTAAACGATAATAAGCAGTAAATGAATTTCAGAGCAAGCACGTGCAAAACTGTCTCCAACTTCGAACGTACCGCCAGAGGGATCATAACTGTAAAGTAATTTACCCAATCAAATACTTGTGTAAATGGTACTGCTAATGACAGTTAAGTACAAAAGTTTACGGAGTCCGATAGGTTATGTCAAATTCTACGGCAAACTCTTCCTCGGAAGAGGTTACCAATTCTCTCTGAATAGTTATCGTCCTATTGCACCAAGTATGTTGAAGTTGCAACAAAGACTTCGCCGTTTCAGTGTAGTGATCCATTTCACCATTCATCATCGTAGTATGCTTTCACTAAGTAGTTGAACTTTGATTTATTTATCACTCTAAAGATTGCATGTTAACAATCGATACATTGTACTCGCTTAACTTTTGAATTTTGACCGCTGCAAAAATACACGCTCGTACTCATCAAGTGCCTTTTGATTTACGTTGTGAATATCGAGTAATCACGTTAGGACAGTAATAAACGCGAAGAAGTACTAGTGTAACAACAGAAGACAAGGGTCAGGCAATAGATTGTTTATTAAGGAAATCAACGCGTATTTATAGATTTTCATGTACGTATTACAGATTATAATTAGCAGAAAAAGACAGTTGTCTGCTTGGTTGTTTCTAACAGAAAGTTAATCTTTCATCTCTTCGTGAATGTTTCTTGAATGTCAGATCATCTAAATGCTAACTGTATTCGCCTACACAAAGTTTTTGTTCTTATTTTTCTCACGACCAATATTGAGGACATTGACGTAAATTACTATCCACCAGTTTTGACTAACAGCCAGCTCTCACCACACTTGGATATAAGTGTACGCTTGTTTGATCAAAAACAGCAAATACAACAATTGGTGAGCCCGACATAGCTGATCAACGACATCATTTCGAAGCACACAAATAGTAGATTTAATCACCATTGCTATCGTACTTTGAAAACTCTATCACATTTGGATATGTATTTAATGACAAAACTACTAATGCAAGGTCTGTGGCTGAAGTTATAATAATAATGTATATTTTCATATAAACATATAAATTTACATGACAGTGCATGCCATTTTTACAGGCGCGATCAAGTATGATACAATAACAAATCGCAGATTCTCTACAAGTTTTAATGGACAACAATTTATATATATATACTCATTGCCTGAACCAGGCCGCATGGTTATTGAATTATACAGTTGTCCTCCAGGTTTCGCGGGAAAATTCACTTCGTTTCATCCTCAACCCGTGGCTGTAGGCATACGTACTGCTGTAAGTCCTACACTTCTTCAAGGGTGGTTCATCAAGCAGAATCCACAACATTTGATGTATTGATTGTACATATGTTTGTGTTAAACATTTATGTGGGCTCCAAATAATGTAATTGTTGGTTAATCTTGTTTGTGTCCGGACATTCAACAACTTACAACCGTCAACCTGAGAAGGGTTGCAGGGGCACTGGTGTAAGTCCTGCGATTCTTCGAAGGAATTACATCAAAACATGATCGGCGAGGTTATGTGTACTGTTTGTATATATGTGTGGGGTGTTATATGTTATGTTTCCATTTAGGCTGTGGTCCTACATGACGGGGAGCGAGAGTGTAGACGACTGAGGCTTGCATACGTCACCGTTGTTAGAACTGAGGCAGAATGAGTGACAAGAGATCGCAGTGGTAATTGAAAGTGAATAGATGAGAGGATGCGCGAAGAGCATCACAAGGTGCTGGGTTGGTCAAGTTGCGTTCTGAAAAAGTCATTCTAGCAAGTGGCGATTATGTTGCAAGATGTCAAGAGGATGCCTATAACTGGAAGGCGTAGATAGTCGTCGACAAATCTGATTGTGCTGTGGGCATGCCTGTTGTGTGTTGGCTTTCCTATGTGTTTTCCACTTCAGGTTTGTCCATGTGACCCAGGTTCTCGCACTGGCATCCAAGTCAACGTGTATTGATTGTGATGCGAAAAAGAGATGGATCCCATTCTTGGCGGGAACTATCAATGTGGTTGAAAATTGAACGATCAGTTCATGGTTGTTTGCTCAAACCCAACTTCCCCATATTTTTCGCGGGAGTCATCAATACGGCAGTCATCGTCTCACCCTCGCTGTTCGGTGGATGATATAAAACTATCAGAAGTATTCTCGTGATTTATTGTTATAACATTTATTCTTAGACCTTGTGTATAATAACCTTATTGTTGGTTACATATTGGCGTAAGAATAAAGGATTCTCGGGTTGCCAATCTGTGTTCTGATTTTTCGCGTTGATTATTACAAACTGTTTCTGAAAGTCTTCCAGGAACAGTGTGAGGTCCAGCATTGTAAGAGCTGAACACTGACAATTTCTGTGAGTTGGCTGATATTACTCGACAAGTAAATTCTACCTTTTCTTTTTTTCTGTTTCTTCATTAGTATTAATTTGTCTTCTCAACTGTAATATTTTGCATCTTCAACTATTTTGTTCTCTAGCCCCATCCGATGTAAGTTCTTCACCTCACTACCACTGTTGCTGATTGAACAACGCTCACTTTCTACTAACTTATGTTACGTCATCCAGCTTAATTGATTAATATCAGTTCTTATTTAAACGGCATTGATGTCTACCGCAATTCTACTTAGTCTGTACCTATAAATACCTATTGATATAAGTATAAAATCTGGGTACTGTGGCAGGGTATAACTCCATTACGGATCAACATTTATTTGAATAAATCACACACAGTTATCTACAGTTGTATCAACTGATCAGTTAATATAACTGTACAACACTGTGTGTGATTTATCAAACTAAAATCTTATCCATAATGGTGTAATTACCTCTGTTACTGCTCTGACCTAAGTTGAAACATTTTAGTCAATTATGTTACGTCATCTAACTTACTAACTCAATCTTACTTTAGTTGCTGTCTAATTAGCCTTGTTTTTATATTAGATCATTATTTTATTATCTCATCAATTGCCTTAACATGAAAAACGTCGTGTACTTACATGTATAATTATATACAAATGAGATGGTGCAGCTATGTAAATGGATTCGCCAAAAAGAGTCTCCTTCCTGAACGTCTTCTTATTCATATGACTCAGTGAGGATATTCGAAATATAAAATGAACCAACAATTGCATTATTTGGAACCCACACAAATATTTAACACAAACATATGTACAATCAATACATCAAATGTTGTGGATTCTGCCTTGATGAACTACCCTTGAAGAAGTGTAGGACTTACAGCAGTACGCCTACAACCCTTCTCAGGTTGACGCCCTAGGTTGAAAAATTGTCGAAGAGTTCATTTGCTGGCCTCCTTCTATCATCTATATCCTCAAATCTGAACGGTAACACGCCCATGTCATTGTATCGTAGAATATAGATGACGAACAAACACACGACGTATCTGGTCAACCAAGCGTAGACACAGAGTAATTTACACCAAAGATAATAACATTCAAATAGTAACTTGAAACTTGAGATGCCTTTATTCGTGCAAGCCAGCTTAACAATTAACCTCTCATACACAGTTGGCTTATCCCCACTAAACTGACCAATATCTTTCGCCTTTTCAAACGGACCGATACTAGCGTAGTCAAAGCATAGGACACGCGAGTTCATGGACGTCTCTTTCATCATGGATGACAACACCGACGACGATTGAGTGACACAGGTTGATGAACTCAGCGGTGCATCAGAAGCTGTTGTTGTTCGGCTTTTAGAAGGTTGTCCAACTGCAAGATTACCACCACTGCTGTCTCTTATTATTAGCTCCAGTTTGGCATTAACATCTGTTTATAGGTGAGCTACACGCTGATCATTTACACTGACGGTCTCATGAGTATCCAAACCTTCTGTCACTGCACCTGCTCTTAATTCTACTTCACGTTCAAGTTGTACAGAGCTTTCATTCAACTAAGTAGTAGTAGGTTTTCCACTCATCATGATCAACCAAAGACAAACGTGCACTATCATGATCATTATCACAAATGTTCACTTTACCTTCCGCTTGCATGATCAACTTCATCATTTGCAAACTCTTCAAGAACAGAAGTGGACAATTTGGGTTCCTCCTCACAAATCCTCAAAGGTTTTACACCATAACTCTGACTATTAATACCCTGTAAACTCGCGGAGTCAGAACTGGACTCTGAAACAGTAAATCTCTTCTCCTCCACAAACTTCGGTGTCCTCCGTGACACTCTATTCAACCATGGCTTACCAGTTGCAGCTACAGACTTCCTGACCACACCTTTATCGTCACACAATTCGGAATAAGACCTGGATTTCACATTTAGCTTATCACTGAACTTGCTCACTGATTCACAGTTCACCTTTGTATGCACCTCTTGCAAACGCGTAAAACACAACCGTGTTTGTCTTGCAGCCTGTCACTTATCTGTTGAGGATGTACTACGAAACCTGTTACACTCACTATGTCTATATGCATTACTAGACATCATGGTGCCTTCTCGATATCCACCTCCCTGGGACCCTTTCGTCATAAATGATTGCATTTTGCTCTCATACTGCTCTATTCTAGGGGTGGGATGCAATATACTGGCAAACTTGCTCAGAGCTTGATTGACACTATTGTTTACCAGTTTCAGGATATCATCAAATTATGGCTCGATACCCTTATCCTCCATACGGGAGCTTATCTTCACCCACTTCCTTTGCAGTCGAGTAGGTACGCGTCTCGCCATTACTTCTAGTATAAAACTTGAGTTGAGGTAATTCATGCAATTCATCGAAATCAAGGCATTCTTATAAGTCATAAGATTATCTAAAAACTCAGTAAGTGCCTTGGAGTCATCTTGAAGTTGACTGCCGTTACCTTTGACAGCTTCGAATACGTTCCTTACAATCATTGAAGGTCTTCCAAATCTTTGACGTAATATGCTCATAGCCTCAGCGTATCCCTCATTAGGGGGCATGAGCCTATAGCACTATATAGCTCTTGAAGCATCTCCAGTGCAATACCTCATCAAATACATCAATTTCAATTCATCACTTAATAAAAAACTACTCAACATGATCTCAAACTCCTTTACAAATTGTAAATAATCAGCCGGGTTTCCATCGAAACACCGTGGTTCTAATTTAGGGAGTTTGATGTTCCTATTATCCCTGAACGGCGAAACAGTAACATCAACCATGTCATGCTTAACATCAGACACATCGTTACAAGTAACAGACAAGTCGCCATGACTTACTTTCCTGTTTGTATCCAAGACACTCTGTCCCTTCTTTGACCCAGGCATTGTTGAACTTGACCCAATTCCAAAATAGTTCCAGATATTTCTTGTTCAAAGAGGACTTGACCGGCACCAGGAAAGATGAACGGTGACTATCCAAACTTTCACCAACTGTCTGAATCCGCCAGATTCTGTTACCATCGTCAGAAACTGTCAATCACGTCTCATAAACCGTTAATGCCCAGCTCTCGCTACGCTTGGGCCCACGCTGTTCCTTGAAGATTTTCAGAAACGCTTAGTAATAACGGATGAAAAAACCAAATGACCGATTGTTGACTCGTGGATTCTTTATTGTTACACCAACATATAAATCACGTATGACTAAGGTCTGTGAACAATTATTACAATAATAAATCACAATATTACTTCTGACTGTTTTCTGCTGACTTCTTTCTGAACAGCGACCGATGAGACGATTACTGTCGTATTGATGCCTCCGCGAAAAATGGGGAAGTTGGTTTTGAGCAAACAACCATGCATTGCTCGTTCAATCTTCAACTACATTGACAGTACTACTTTCTAGCTGTGATACAGTAAATGCATACAGGTAGAACATGAGACAACCCCCTCCCTTACCACCTTACCTGTCTCACCGAAAGTGTGTGTATTTGCCTAAGTTTATTTCTTCATCTAGGATGTTCGAATGACACCAAGATTCAGTGATGACAATTACAGGGGGTTTGTATATTACTGTGAGTTCTCTGAGCATCGGCAATTTATTTAGAACAGATCTAGCATTTATGAGGATTAGGTAAAGATGAGAGTTGAAGTAGCATTTGAAGTATTTAAGTTCGTTAGTCAGCCCCGAATATGGTTCCGCACACAGTAGTTCTGCTTGACATGATGGTCCTATGTTAAGAGGAGTTTCATCATCATTCTCACCTATGTCTATCGAGTTGGTGAGTGCTGTTTTCGGTGAAGAACTAGGAGTTGGAGTACTGGATTTGCTATAGACCGAGGAATTTTTATTTTTAGTCAGGTTACATAAGTGGGTAGGGTTCTTTATTTGACCTATACTTGTGCAGGTGTCAAGTGTGCTTAATGGATACGGGTGCACTAGACCGTTCCTGTTTTCATGCAAGGAGGGAGCCAGCTCTAGTGGTATAGGAGTGTCAACATCCCTACCAGCTGCTTTTTCAACGCTGACAGGGACGCGGGGGATAAAAAATGATTGGATCCTTTTGATGACCATGGCTTTGTATTCCACCTATTGTCTGATGCCAGTTGTGTCTTTGTGTGGGTTTCGTGTGTACTGCATTGTGGGTTAGTTCCCAGCAGACTTGTACCATATATCCGGTCAAAATTTGTTTGTGTGCCATGCTCTGAAGACTCTGAGTTGTTGATAGCCGAGTTCTGACTATTACCACTTGTACTATTGAGGGTGACATTGTTGTGACATTGGATATCAGTGTGTGCCATGGTGCGATTTAGCACGTTGTGGGTGCTAGTACTATTGACAGTGTGGAGTGTCTGTCTGTCTCTGTCTGTCTGTTTTCGACGTAGAACTTTGCACATATGTGCGGAATTTCAAGTCGCCACACTCCGTGTAGCACGCGAAGCAAGAGAAGAAATTACAAGAAAAGCATAATAGAAACAGTGAGCAGAGGTGTGAGACAATGGAATAGTAATAACGAAGAACAAAACAGTTTCATTGGAGATCATAAGTCACAAGGAGTGAATGCATCTGCGCCACTGAGAACGATTTTGAGCCATGTCACCAATTGTTTCCAACCATTGATTTTTACCGTCCCGAGGACCCCAGCCTGGAAGTCTACACCTTCCTACGTGACTGGCTTAGACTAACTGTTGTAGATTTCATTGACTGGTGCCAAGTTTTTCTTTGACCGCCGCTAGCTTTTTTCCAGCCTGACCCTACATCGGCTAACATTTCTCGCCAAGAAAGGCGATGACTTGGCATACGCAACGAAGTTTAGACGCAAACTCCCGAATGAAAGTAAATGGTATGAGTCCGCTACTTCAGAAGGACACCGAACTGTATACTTCAGAAAAACATATATTACTAGGCCCTCGCTTTTCTTTTACATAGCTCACGCACTCTGACTTTTGTGTTTTACTCCTTTTAAACCTCGTAAGTAGGTGAAATTATCACCTGTCTTTCACTTTAAACTAATTGTTCGCAGAAAAGACTGTAAAATATCGGGAAAATAATATTTCCTGAAAAAAAAACAATAAAAAACGATGAACCCCATGCCTGTTATATATTTTGAATTATTAACACCTTTTAAATACTGAAGGTGCAGATCTGCACCTGTCTGCTGGTTTTCTTGTGTCTTCTTTTCTTTTCAAACATACTGCTTTCTCTACTTATTCGTGATATTGCTAGCTCATCTGGTGAATAACGGGATCATCGGTATTATAAAATCTGCTGACAATTTCAAAGTGGGTCTCATAAACAACTGGAAATGTCACAAATATGATGTACTTACGGGTAAATTTAAAGTTTAATAGACTTTAAAACTCTTTCTGAATGATTTACTGATAGTTATTGTTTATTCTGCATCTTTTATGTAATACGTCAGCACCTGTACAGAAATGCCACTTACCTTTCCCAACTAACGCAACCATTTATGGTTCCCGCGTGAAATTGACATGTATTTTTTTTTTCAATCACAGTTTAGATTTGACGCTATATCTATTTCCTTATTTGTACACTTCATTTTAAATGTTTCTCTCACATTTACCAGTATTCAACTTATTTCTAAATTAACAAATCATATTATATATTCTATAAGTTTTCATAAATGTACATATGTTCATGCCTGTAAAAATGGCTGGTTTCTGTTACAGAAATAAAAATTATAATTATAATTATAACACATGTCCTAACCATCTCAGTCTTTGTAACTTCACGACTTCGTCGATTGATTTCCCCTGTTTACCTAGAACTCTACGCCTAACCTCCATGTTGCTCACCTTATTATGCCACTTTACACGGGAAATAGAACGCAGGCACCTATGATCAAAGACAGCTAGTCTTTTCATGTCTTCCACTCTCAGTGGCCAGGTCTCACAACCATAAAGGAGGACGGAGCGGACTGATGAGCAGTACACCCGCCCTTTGGTCGATAGTCGAACATCTCGTCTACGCCAGAGTCGGCGTAAACTAACAAATGCGAAACGAGCCCCTTGTATTCGTGCTGAGATTTCGTCAGAGATCAGCCCGTTGGCGGCTGATGGTACTTCCCAAATAAGTGAAGCGGTCAACGTGCTCTACCACTTCACTTCCTATTTTTAAACTAGGCGTCGATGTAGTCCAGTCCTGTAACATCATCTTGCATTTGGCGGGAGCGAATCGCATGCCAAACATTCGTAGATTGCGGCTCAAGGTGTTTAGAAGACTCTGCATTTCGTCAGCGTCTTCGCCTAGAAGGACTATATCGTCTGCATATTCCAAGTCAACGAGATTATTCCCCGGTAGCAAGTCAATCCTGAGTCGCTGAAGTCACTTAGGGTTAAGTCCATTAACACATCTATGATGAAGTTGAATAGAAAAGGAGATAATGGGCATCCTTGACGGACACCACTGGTCGTCATCAGTTCAGATGACAGCTCGCCGTAAGCCCTCACCTGGCTGTATGAGTACGAGTAGAGTGCCTTAATCAGTGCAATATATTTTCTCGGAATTCCCTTTACAGCCAAGCATCTCCAGAGAACTTCTCGATCGACAGAGTCGAATGCTGCCTTTAGGTCAAGAAATATAATGACTGTTGGACGCCGGTAGGAATGCCTATGTTCTAGAATCTGTCGGAGGGTGAAGATATGATCAATACACCCTCTTCCTGGTCTAAAGCCTGCCTGGCTCTCTCGTGTTTGTGCTTCCCGAGCACCACTCAGTCTACGCATGATTATTGAGCCTAAGACTTTAGATACTATATTAGTCAAGCTAATCCCTCTGTGATTATCACAGGAAGACTTGTCTCCCTTCTTGTATATGGGGATAATCAGTGACTTACACCAACCCGATGGGACTTCTTCTGATTCCCAGACGCTGCCTAGTACCTCAGTTAATCCGGACAGTAAGCTGTCTCCACCGTACTTAAATACCTCTGGAGTCATTCCATCAGGTCCCGCTGCTTTGCCTAGTTTCAGATTGGTGACAGCTTTAGTAACCTCAGTTAGTGACGGAGGACCTGTGTCTATATCCCATTCAGGGAGGTGTTGGATGCTCGGAAGGTTGAGCGTGGCTGTGGGCAAATTAAACTGCTCCTCATAATGCTCTTTCCAACGATCCAGTCGTCTATCCTGGGAGCTAATTATAGTGCCATTTTTTTCCGAGATTGTCTCACTAATGATTTGTCTTCTCCCACCCGTTTCCCTGATGAGTCTAAAGAGTTGCCTGGTGTTGCCTATCCTCGAAGCTTTCTCCATCTCTTTGGCTTTTGTCGCCCACCACTGTTCACGGTCCTTGCGGAGACTTTTCGTAAGTTTCCTCTTGTGCAGCTTTCGCTCCTCATTGAATTCGGAGCTCGCCGGAATAAGTCTTCTAGCATCTATCAGTTCGGATGAGGCGGTGGAGATCCAGTGGTTTTTACTCACCTTTGGGTTTACCTTATTCACAGCTTTTACAGCTGTATCTATGGCTGCCTGGATATTTTTCCAAGCTTCTTCAGGGTGAGCACAGCTGTCGAACACAGATATGTGTTTAGCTAGTTCTTCCTCAAATACGGATTTAGTTTCCTGATCGAGCTGGGGACGTGATGGTTTTACCGCCAGCTGTTTCCTACGTCCGTTCAGTCGTAAGCACACCCGAGCGCGGACCAGTGCATGGTCGGTATCTACGCACGTGTTCCAGAAGGAGCGACAATCTCCTACCGACCCACGCCAACGATAGCTTATTGCTATGTGGTCTATTTGTGTCCAGCGTTGGTTTGATGAAGGGGGTCTCCAAGTCAAACAGTGTCTCTCCTTGTGTTTGAAGTTAGTGCTTACAAGAAACAAATGATTATCTGAACAGAACTGTAGGAGACGGTCACCGTTGTCGGTTCGCTGGCACGGAACTCCATAGGTGCCACCGACATCCTTCTCAGATTGACACAATTTCCCTACTTGAGCGTTAAAGTCACCAGCTAGAACGACTATGTCTGAGCGTTTAGCCTTTCCACCAAACTAGACAGCTTTTGGTAGAACTCATCCTTCGTTTCATCTGAACTGCAGTCAGTGGGGGCGTAGGCGGAGATTACGAAAAGGCATCGGCGAGTAGTGCAGTCCTTCCTCCTTCTTACTGATCCGTTCAGGCGGACAGCACACATTCGGCTATCTACCGGGATCCAGTCAAGCAATGTCTTTTCTGCCCTAGTACTCAAAGCTATCCCTACGCCAGCTAATCCTCGTGAACTAGCTGTGGCATCTCCTGACACCCTCAAGGTGAATTTTGCAGATTCAACCTGTTGGCCAGGTGGGGTTAGGTGAATAACCACACTTGGGTCTTGTATGCGTGTTTCTGAAACACAGCATACATCAATGGCTCGTGATGCCAGGGTCTTGGCTAGTGATGCTTGTTGTCCTATTTGGCAAAGTGTCCTAACATTAAGAGCTCCTATATGAAATTGGTGGCGCGGCTTTAAGAGGCTGTCGGTGGTGGTTTTTTGGCTTCCATCGTTTTTAGTGGACGCAGAGTGGAGAGGAAGTGGAGAGCTATCAAGTCGAGGAGTTGCATCAGTGGAAGGAAGGCAAGATGATAGAGATGAAGATGAAGACAAAGATGAGTGAGTAATAGAGAGGTTTCGTGTGCATTTCGGATTGTGAGGGCGATTGTTACTTCCCGGCTGCCCACACCGTGGAAGTTGGTTGCGTGACCGCAGAGCCCAGGGGACAACTGCTTGAGGCCGGTCACACGCGGCCTGTTTTTGTTCGTTCGTGGGGAGTGCGGGCTTATTTAAGCTGCCACTGCTTTTGTTGGTATGATTTAGAGGCAAATTTTCCTTATCTTTAGCAATGAAGTTATGGCTAGGAGATGATAATGTCGAATTTCGGGGGTTTTTGACTTTTTTCTGGGGGTTATTTAGTGGCATTTTAGATTCTGCGGTGATAGGTGGTATGGTTTTGTTATTTATTTGGTTACAGTCTAGTGGCCTTTCGGCTGGTGTTGCACTCTGATGGGATAATTCTGTGTGTTTTGAGAGGGGTGATGCGGTGGGGTCTACCGTATCTTTCACAGGGTTGGGAATAATGGCTGCTTGCAATGTCCTATTACCTATTTCACGATTAGTCTTAGCGAGATAGTTGTATGCGCGCCTCTCTATGACTGTTTTGTCCACCCCGACCTTTGTATGTTTGTAGTTTCTGGCTTGCGATAGAGTGTATTGGGAGTGGATGAATTTTCTGGTCTCTGCCGGTGTTTCGAACCGAAAACGAATAGGACAACACTTTTCATGTTGACTATTCTTCAGCTTATAGCACTTAGTCTTGGAGTTAGGCGTTTTCGCCTCACTAAGTAAGATGCGCTGTACCTTTTTTAGTGCCTCATTGTCCGGAACGTTGTAGACAATAGCACTCAGTTTTGCGTCGAGTCGTTTTGTTACTTCTGTGGTAACAAAATTAATGAGGTTATCTACCTTAGTTACCGATTCTGTGTCAAGCTTGTTAAGGTTTACAGTTTTCATGAGGATAGTTAGAGGTGTCAATTCATAGACCTGCGATCTGATATCGCTGATGTGATCTGATAATTTGGATATCTCGGTATCGGTTTCGATGTTTCCAGCATTTACTGACTTACTGTTTTTTATTTGCCTTAACTCAGCCTTAAGTTCACCTATAGACAACTTTAGAAGTTCTATTTCTGAAGATAGTGCTGAAAAAGAGCTTGATGGCTGGAGTTTTTCGATAAGCACATAAGGTGAAGGGGGGTTTGTATGAGCAGAGGGTACTGAATTTTTAGGAGTAGTGCTAATACTAGCTGTCAGTACAGTTTTATCCTCAGTTCCAGCTCGACGCTTACGGCATACAAGTGAGTTATGTGACTCACTATAGCCGTTTGTAGGGGGTGTGTTGCTTGACGTAGCAATCAAGGACGTTAAATTAGACACCAGTTTCACAGGGGAATGGGTTCGTTGCTTTTACCTTTGATTAATCATAACTATTAGAAATGGGAGTTAGTTGTTACAAGTATGGAAGTAGTATAGTACTTGTGCAAGTACTACAACAAGATAAATTTTATGTAACGAATCACGTAAAAATGTAATGCAAACGTTGAACGTACCGCGATACAGACTCTTAGGATCGAGTGAAGACGTTATTAGAAAATGAATGAGATAAGACATTGTGAAGTGGTATTTAAAGATCCGACAATGGATAGCAAGTTAATTTATAAGATGCCCCATAAATCTGTGCAGATCCCGCGTGGTCGCATCTCAACAATAGGCTGAGCAATGGTATATATTTAAAGGTAGAAGCATGATCTGTCAAGGCGTTCATTATTATCTTTTTCAAGATAAAGATCTAAGCCCTCATAAAAATCATGAAAATCTCGAGCCTTCAAATTGTGTATTGCTGTTCCTGCAGAATGGGGTGATTCACCTTAGTGACCACCACCATATCTACTGATCACCTGGCGCCACCCTCCCCCATTTTATGATGTTAGGCTCTGAGACTATGAACATTATGACTACCGCGAATATATTGCTGGGTACCAGATAGCTTCGTACCTTATAACTCCATCTCCCTAGCTTTCTTGATGAGTGTTTCCAATAGGTCTCCACGTACATCTTTATGAACATATTATATATGTGTGCATGCGTCCTAATGAACAGATTACTTTATAAGAAGTTAAGACCTTAGAGAGTAAAAAGAAAAGGTTTTGTGAATAGTGGAGCAAGATTCAGCAGAACACTATAGTTATGGTTCAATGTAGGTAGTATGAACTGAAGGTAAGGTCGGTTGGAGGGACTTAGTGCACTAAATTATCATGGCAGTCTTGTATACAGCAAACACTTGACATTGCAAAGAAACCTGTCTACACATATTATAAAAAGATATTAACACTGAACCAACAAAATTTTAGCATTTGGTTAACAATACTACAGTGTGTGTACACTGCAGAAGGGTAGTTAGTCTTACAGGGAGCCGTAAAGTAAATCAATCTATATATGATAAGAGTATAATCAATATGATAATTCTCATTATCAAAGAATACATTAGGCTCAATAATTGAGTTTTATAAGGGAAACAAGCGTGGTAAAGCAAGAGAACATTTGCTGCATAAATATTTTAATCATTTTAAGTATTTTAATAACAATCTAATAAAGGCTTTTGTATTTCCCAATCTAATTTCAAGAATTGAACATGCACAATTAATAAGTATTATTATATTAAGTATATTCATACGTGAAATATTAAAAGGTGTAGTTGCTATTACAATTATTTCCAGGGTTACTTTTACCAACACAACTTATAGATTATGGAGAATGGAAATCGGTAAATTAGTTAACGTTCATTGCGTGAGTATTAGAGTTGAGTTATACGTGTGTGACTATACCGAAGACTGATCTGGCCTTCAATTTCCGTTCTACCAACAGTTGTGGTCTTTTAGATGAGCTAGGATGTACATGTTAAAGTCTCTTTCTAGGCTCCGTTTGAACCCATCAGGGTTTTCACAACATCTTATTTCAGGTGGTAGTTGGTTCCAAAGAGTGCATTATTTTATGGTGAAAAAGTTTGCCCTAATGGATTTTCTGTGGGTAGCCACCTTGACAAGGTAGTCGCGGTTTTGCAGCTGATATGATTTAATATTTTCCCATGTTGTGGATGAGTTACTGAAGCAATGCTTCCTAATGACTTTGAAGAGTAGAAATAAGTTGCACTTCACTCTCCTTAACCACAGAGGTTCTAATTTCGGACGTACACACCTGTCAACATGTTCCACTTGTTGGTCGAACCCTATTATGCGTTTCGTGAGGAATCTCTGGACACTTTCGATTTTTTTTCTGTCCACAGACCTGAGGTTACAGAATAGGAGAGCACAATATTCAAGTTTGGGACGGATACATGTCCCATATATAGCTAATCTTGCTTCTTGAGTGTAGGATTTACACAGTGCAAAGCCAGTAAGTTGTTTACAGTTAGATATAACCTTATTTGCATGATCGGAAAAGGATAAATCTGAGTATGTTATCCCGAGATCTGTGACTGTGTTCAGTTTTGAGAGGAGCTTACCGTACATATATAGGCACATTCTCGGTTTCCAGCGTCCAAGGTGGGCTATAACGCACTTGTCTGGGTTGAAAGTCAGTTGCCACTTTTCGCTCCAATCGCTTATATTGTTTAAATCTTGTTGGATCTTGCTTTCGACGCTCATATCGGACCTGATATGAGTAACACATCCACCTTCCTCTGACGTGCTTTTTGTCACTACTGAACAGATGACAGTTATACACAGAAATATCTTGATCGAAAGTCAGCGAACTTTATCATGTTTCATTAATCGATATAGGAACAGGACTTAGTAAGCATCTATCGTCTGAAATCGGTCTACTTCGAAGGTAATCGCATGAACCTTAAAACTAAGCGTTCTCAATCCATTGGTTCTCGGAGAAATCACTAGCATCGCGAAGGAAACCGAACTTTCTATCGAGCCCTCAGTAAAACGCGCTCTGGACGAACCATGCGATTCCCATATCAAATTCCCACTTGTCTCATATAGCAAGTCGATGAGGCCCACCCAACTTATCACGCTTGTGGTATACTTTTTCTCTGAGACACATTATTCTTTTTTGATCGCATCCTACAACATAAGCCAAAATATTTTATAGCCGTACATGTCACATCCTCCAAAAAATTGTATTTTCTCTCGATGTTCTTTCTTTCTGCATGGTGGATGTATATCATTATTCCGAAGTTATTTTTCTCACATTTTCATCAACAAGATTTTTGGCACTCTTGTTTCTCTTCCAGGTGTGACCGGCACTGAACGAGATGTATCGGCACCCAATTAGGATATGTAGATGACCAGTAGGCAATCCATCAGGCCGATCGGAAGATTTCTATTGATAGTAACACTTTTTACTTTCTACTGGTTTTGTCTTGGGGTCCTTACAACCCCACTAGGGAAAATGAGCTTCATCGGTGGGTAATTCCCAGAATTATTAGCTACAGCATCCACCACTGAACATAAGACGCTGTCCCTCACCGTTTAAGTCTACTTGTTTAGCTGAAGGCTTACGGTCGAGCATCCGCGCCACTTCGCATGACGTTGTGTTACATTCGTTTGTTCATTCATGCACAATCTCTAGCCAGTTAAGCAATCAACCTCACATTAAGATCTGGTCCCGAAATATACTTCGTAAATTTGACGATCAGTTTTGGTGTATTGCCTGTCCTTTGGTCTACGCAGAACGAATACTATAGAAGTTGTCGGCAATAGATCTTGTGTTAGTATACCTCATGCTATCTATGAACTTCAATACCCTTAGCCTCTAAAACTTCCTCCTGAAGGCCTGTGATATGATGCATAATTTGTTTGGTAGGTGCTGGCTCAGATACAGGCTGTTTGCTGGCAGTGCTAGGACAATCCACAACAACACTGCCAACACACTTTTAGGTGGTTACCTTCAAATTTTTGTTAATTATACTATGGCTAGTGTGAATTTTTACGGGAATAAGTGGTTTGATGGCAGTTGTTCTATGTACATCAGTAGTGGGGATAAGGTATCATGCTGACTAGGGAAAATCAGGGCCTGAGGGAGCAGTCTAGGGAGGTTGTTCCTGTTTTTAATACACTGGAATTCAGTTATGTATGCCTTAATCACGGTTTATAATAAGTTTCTTAAGTTCTTTCCTCAAGTGTTAGTCCGTTAACGGTCTTGAGTAACTTGCAAAGGGCGATTACTATGGTTATGACGAATTAAACGAGGATGGGTGCTTAACTTACTTGCCCCATGTTCTGGTGGTGGCCGCACCCCCATATAAGTGCCATTTTACTGTAGATGGCTGGGTTCTACTGGGGTAGAGCCTCTTGTATAAAGATCGTGTAGGTGCTCGATGATTTCCTCTCCCCAAAACTACCTAAAGGAACTTCTCGGATGTACGTTCAATATCCAGTTCAAATTCAGTGAACAGTTCTGTGTGCAGAAAGATGGAGTAGCCATGGTGTCTCCTCTCGGTCCACTCCTAGCTAACTGTTTTATGGCGAGTCTTGAAAATAACATCCTCGATCCCTTGATAAGTCAACTGCACTTATACAAGCGATAAGTAGACGATACATTTATAATCTGTGATGAAAAATGTGATTTAGATTCTCTCCTCAAAACCTTCAACCTAGCGCATCAATAAGATTCACCTTAGAACGCGAATCGAACAACTCATTTCCATTCCTCGATATACTACTCCCCAGTAGACACGACCGTACCATCCAAAGATCGATATACCGTAAGCCAACATGGACTGGACAGTATATCAACTTCCAGAGCTTTGTTCCACTGATCCAAAAGAGAAACCTGGTACGTACATTGCGTTCAAGGATTAGAAAAATCTGCTGGGAAGACATGGTAGAGAAAGAATTAAATTTATCACGTGAAACCCTACTAGAGAATGGGTATCCACCAAGATTCATCGACAAAAACATGAAGGAGAAGCCTCCGGTGTGAAACATGACAACGGTTCCTAAGAAGACTCTCTTCATGAACCTAGTATTCAAAGATCATATCGCAGCGGAAATTTTCAGAAACCGCCTTTAACAAAGTCTGAAGAAGACATTTCGAACAGCCACTCTACGTATAACATTTTCCTACAGACAGTTGATCCAGTCTAACGCTAAGGCCAAGCTACCGCTTTCGGCCACTTCAATGTGTATATATCAGTTTACTTGCTCGTGTGGAGCAAAGTATATCGGCCGTACGTAACGTCAGGTCCACTGTCAATGTAGTTGAAGATTGAACGATCAATTCATGGCTGTTTGCTCAAACCTAACTTCCCTATATTTTCGCGGAGGCATCAATACACCAGTCATCCTCTCATCGGTCACTGTTCCGAAAGAACCTAGAAAACTGTTGGAAGTAATATCGTGATTTATTATTGTAACATTTGTTCATAGACCTTAGTATATTATGCTGCTCGCATGTTGGTGTTAGAATAAAGAATCCTCGAGTCGCCAATCGATGTTTTGGTCTTTGCACCCGTTAGTACTAAGAGTTTCTAATAATAATAATAATTTATTTTCATATAAACATAAATTTACATGAAAATGCATGCCATTTTTACAGGTACGGTCAAGTATGTTATAATGTCAAATCTTAAATTGTCTACAAGTTAATAATGTTTCAACAGTTAAATATTTGATATATATATATATAATTACACTCATTGTCTGAACCAGGCCGTATAGTTATTGAATTGTACAGTTGTCCTCCGGGTTGGGCGGGAAAATCGACTTCGTTTCGTTTTCATCCCGTGGTTGTAGGCATACGATAACCAACCAATATTGAGGTAAGTACAACGTTTACAAGGGATTGGAAGCTGTTTTTTTAGAAAAGTTAAAGTGCTAAGGTGAATCATTAAAGTGTAATAGATTAAGTGAGTGAAATATATCATTAATAAACACATTTATGTAGAAAACAGAATGGGGGAATAATTAATCCTTAGGCCGACAACGTTCATTTGCAATGTATAATAAAACCAATATATTTTGTACTATCGTGATGTCCACCTTTGGCTTTAATACAATTATTTTCAAGCCAGTTGTTTTTATTTCATGCCTTTTTGTCTATTTGGTGCACAGCCGTACCCTCCAGAGAATAGGAATAGAATAAGTCGAATCAAATTCATGAGGAGCTATAAAATGTTAGGTTTGATGGAATATAATGAGGATCAAGTAAAGACGTTATTAGAAAATAAGTGAGACAAGATATTGTGAAGTGGTATTTAAAGATCCGACAATGGATAGCAAGTTAATTTATAGGATGCCCCATAAATCTGTGCAGATCCCGCGTGGTCGCATCTCAACAATAGGCTGAGCAATGGTATATATTTAAAGGTAGAAGCATGATCTGTCAAGGCGTTCATTATTATCTTTTTCAAGATAAAGATCTAAGCCCTCATAAAAATCATGAAAATCTCGAGCCTTCAAATTGTGTATTGCTGTTCCTGCAGAATGGGGTGATTCACCTTAGTGACCACCACCATATCTACTGGTCAGCTAGCACCACCCTCCCTACTTCTGAAAGGCTACGAGTGACTGCGAGAGGCCCGACGTAGCAAGAGCTGGCATTAATGGTTTATGAGATGTGACTGACAGTTTCTGACGTTTGAACAGTCTCCGTCCGTCTTTCCTGGTGCCGGCCAAGTCTTCCTTGAACAAGCGTTATCTGGAACTTTCTGGTATTTTCGTTACTTTTAATGATGCCTGGGTCAAAAAAGGACAGAGCGTCTTGGAAGCAGCCAGGAAATTAACTAATGCTGAGTTGCTTGTTAATTGCAATGATATGTAAGATGCTCAGCATGATAAGTCTGTTGTTCATGGTTCTCTGTCTAAGGATAGTAAGGGTTTAAAGTTACCTTAATTCGAGCCCCGGTATTTTGATGGAAAACCAACCAACTATCCACAGTTTATCAAACAGTTTGAGATCATTTTGAGTGGATTTTATTAAATGATGAAATGAAGTTGATGTATTTTATGAGGTGTGGCACTGGAGATGCTTCAAGAGCTATACAGTGCTATTAGGTTAAGCTCCCAAACGAAGGATATATTGAAGCGATGCGTATCCTGCGTCAAAGGATTGGAAGACCTTCAATGATTGTAAGGAACGTATTCGAAGCTGTCAAAGGTAACGGCAGTCAACTTCAAGATGACTCCAAGGCACTTACTGAGTTTTTAGATAATCTTATGACTTATAAGAATGCCTTGATTTCGATGAATTGCATGAATTACCTCACCTCAAGTTTTATACTAGAAGTAATGGCGAGACGCGTACCTACTCGACTGCAAAGGAAGTGGGTGAAGATAAGCTCCCGTATGGAGGATAAGGGTATCGAGCCATAATTTGATGATATCCTGAAACTGGTAAACAATAGTGTCAATCAAGCTCTGAGCAAGTTTGCCAGTATATTGCATCCCACCCCTAGAATAGAGCAGTATGAGAGCAAAATGCAATCATTTATGACGAAAGGGTCCCAGGGAGGTGGATATCGAGAAGGCCCATGATGTCTAGTAATGCATATAGACATAGTGAGTGTAACAGGTTTCGTAGTACATCCTCAACAGATAAGTGACAGGCTGCAAGACAAACACGGTTGTGTTTTACGCGTTTGCAAGAGGTGCATACAAAGGTGAACTGTGAATCAGTGAGCAAGTTCAGTGATAAGCTAAATGTGAAATCCAGGTCTTATTCCGAATTGTGTGACGATAACGGTGTGGTCAGGAAGTCTGTAGCTGCAACTGGTAAGCCATGGTTGAATAGAGTGTCACGGAGGACACCGAAGTTTGTGGAGGAGAAGAGATTTACTGTTTCAGAGTCCAGTTCTGACTCCGCGAGTTTACAGGGTATTAATAGTCAGAGTTATGGTGTAAAACCTTTGAGGATTTGTGAGGAGGAACCCAAATTGTCCACTTCTGTTCTTGAAGAGTTTGCAAATGATGAAGTTGATCATGCAAGCGGAAGTAAAGTGAACATTTGTGATAATGATCATGATAGTGCACGTTTGTCTTTGGTTGATCATGATGAGTGGAAAACCTACTAATACTTAGTTGAATGAAAGCTCTGTACAACTTGAACGTGAAGTAGAATTAAGAGCAGGTGCAGTGACAGAAGGTTTGGATACTCATGAGACCGTCAGTGTAAATGATCAGCGTGTAGCTCACCTATAAACAGATGTTAATGCCAAACTGGAGCTAATAATAAGAGACAGCAGTGGTGGTAATCTTGCAGTTGGACAACCTTCTAAAAGCCGAACAACAACAGCTTCTGATGCACCGCTGAGTTCATCAACCTGTGTCACTCAATCGTCGTCGGTGTTGTCATCCATGATGAAAGAGACGTCCATGAACTCGCGTGTCCTATGCTTTGACTACGCTAGTATCGGTCCGTTTGAAAAGGCGAAAGATATTGGTCAGTTTAATGGGGATAAGCCAACTGTGTATGAGAGGTTAATTGTTAAGCTGGCTTGCACGAATAAAGGCATCTCAAGTTTCAAGTTACTATTTGAATGCTATTATCTTTGGTGTAAATTACTCTGTGTCTACGCTTGGTTGACCAGATACGTCGTGTGTTTGTTCGTCATCTATATTCTACGATACAATGACATGGGCGTGTTACCGTTCAGATTTGAGGACATAGATGATAGAAGGAGGCCAGCAAATGAACTCTTCGACGATTTTTCAACCTAGGGCGTCAACCTGAGAAGGGTTGTAGGCGTACTGCTGTAAGTCCTACACTTCTTCAAGGGTAGTTCATCAAGGCAGAATCCACAACATTCGAACATCCTAGATGAAGAAATAAGCTTAGACAAATACGCACACTTTCGGTGTGACAGGGAAGGTGGTTATATGGATGTTTTATCTGAGAACACCATAAGTCACATAGCATCTGATAGTGCCAAGGATTGACATGTTGGAAACTAATAGGTCTGATCGACGAGTCCGGAGGCTGAGTTCACAAAGAAGGTCACCATAACGACGACGATCCTTCTCACGGCAGCGTTGTCACACTTCTTCTCGGGATAGTAATATATGCTGGCATCACTGGAAGTTTGGACGTCATGCCCTGAAATGTGTAAAACCGTGCAGCTTTAGCGAAGCAAACCAGGCTCAGGGAAACGCCTCAGCCAGACAGTGATGGCGATAGCTGTTACTGGCAAGCAAACAAGTCGCCTCTTCTATGTGAAGGACAAAACTTCAGACACTTTATTCCTGGTGGACACGGGAGCAGAAGTTAGCGTGATCCCTCCTTTACTATCCAGGCAATCTACACGGACACCCGGAAAACTGTCTCTCCGGGCAGCTAACCACACAAGCATACAGACGTATGGAGAGTAATCCCTCATACTGGATCTAGGTTTACGTCGGCGTTTGACATGGATTTTCATAGTAGCCGACGTTGGTCACTCCATCCTCGGAGCTGATTTCTTAAGTAATTTCGACCTGTTAGTTGACGTCAACAATAAAAAACTGATTGATAACAACACTCAACTTCAGACCCATGGAATTATCTCCAACTATTATGTCTATAATATCAGTATTGAAAGACCAGCGGATTGCCCTTTTTCCGCCCTACTTCATCGTTTCCCTAAAATTCTTAAGCCGTCGTACAACATTGAGGACGTCCCTCACACAGTCACTCACAATATAGTTACTATGGGTCAGCCAGTTCGTGCTCGTCCTCGTAGATTACCCCCGGACAAATTAGCAGCAGCCAAGGCAGAATTTGAACACATGATGCAGCTCGGCATCATCAGACCCTCCAATAGTCCTTGGTCTTCGTCCTTACACATGGTGCCTAAAGCTGACCATGATTGGAGGTCATGTGGGGATTACCGACATTTAAACAGTGCCACAGTTCCCGACCGTTACCCTATTCCCCATCTTCATGATTTCTCCTAGACATTACACGGAAAAACCATATTTTCTAAAGTGGACTTGGTTAAGGCCTATCACCAAATACCAGTTGCCCAAGAGGATATCGGAAAAACGGCCATCATCACACCTTTCGGTTTGTTCGAATTTCTCCGCATGCCATTTGGCCTAAAGAACGCCGCACAATCCTTTCAACGGTTCATGGATCAGGTCACACAAGGTTTGGACTCTGTATTTGTATATATCGATGACATTTTAATTGCTAGCTCGCCGCCCAAAGAACATACTGATCATCTCACCATCTTATTTCAAAGATTTGAGCAATATGGAGTCGTCAATAACCCCAAAAAGTGCATATTCGGTGTCTCCTCTATACAGTTTCTGGGACACCACATTACCGCGAATGGTATTACGCCTACGGAGAAAAAGATAGAGTCCATCAAAAACTTCCCCGAACCAGATTCACATACCTTCTCGCGTTTATGCATGTTGTAATATATCCCTATTTTTATCCAAAAATTGTTATTACTATTATTATTTACTTCACAGTTTTACTTATCATTTTCCGGTGGTTTCTCCGGACCTCTAGGGGGGAGCCGTGTGGCGTACGTAAAAATGTGATTGTACACTTTTTGGTTATTTGTAGAAATTCGAGATATTGTACATAATTTTTGTTTGAAACGCTTCTTGTTGAAATAAACATAACTTCCGAGGACAATTGAAAAATACACTCTGCTGTTGGAGACTTCGTCTTCTCTCTGGTAATTTCTGCTTACTTGCTCAACTCACACCGTGTTCTATACCTCGGATTTATTGTAGGAGTCTACTACTCTCAACCGAAGACATTTCTACAACCGGAACACAGCAGCTACAGCAGACGCAGTCCAAACAATTAACGTGCCCGTGGATTATATAATTTATTTGTAGCAGAGGACTTAGACTTTGAATCTAAGCAATCCTTTTTGTTGATATAACTCCTGACTGTATTTTTGGTCACATATTGTTATTTAAGATTCCATTGACTTGGCTTATTATTCTTATATTTATAATGTTAGTGAACTCCAGTATAAGTCCCCTACAGTAAGGGAGGGTATTGTCTCATGTACTTTCTGAATGCACTTACTGTATCACAGCTAGAAAGTAGTACACTTAACATGCCTGAGACTCTATGGGTTAATGTACACTTAAATAACGTAACAGCATTAATTGGATGCACCTACAGAGCACCTGGCACCTTTAGTAATTACGAGACCCAACTTATTAATACTCTGGAGCAATTATCCGACTTACAATACGACCATAAGATCCTATGTGGGGACTTTAACTTACCTGAAATCAACTGGGATATACCCACAGGCCCAACTAAATTTGATAAGTTCTTAGACACACTGGATATACTTGGCTGGAAACAAACTGTCACTACTCCCACAAGAGGTAATAACGTACTAGACTTAATCTTCTGCCACAATATAAGCCCCCTTTCAACGCTAGTAGGTTCTGAGTTTCCAGGGAGCGACCACAAAACAGTGATGTGTGCACTGCCAATTCCGCTGAGTAGCAATGCATCTCATACCTCCACTTCACAACAAGTAATATATAGGAACTATAGTAAGGCAAACTGGGCCTTGGTAGAATCAATGCTAAGATCCTCCGAATGGGATGAATACTTCACTACTGATGACCTATCGAGAGCCCTAACCATCTTCTACCATAACTCTAACACATGCTTAGATGCTGTCATTCCACTCCAAACACTAAAGGTTTCCCCACACAGAAAGTCATTCATAAAACCAAAGGATCGTACGAAACTGAAGAGACTCTCAACAAGTTACTTCAAACACCACGACTTTGGCACTCTAGGTCTAATACTTAAAACCCTTAGCTCCATCTCACAAGCTCGAGATTTCCGTATGAGAAAGGAAGAACGCATCGCAGTAGCCAGTCCTGCTAGAGTGTATGCACTCACAGAAATCTTAAGGAAGCGAATGAATCGCAAAAACCACAGCATTTCTCTCCTCATAGACAAAGGTAGGCTATGCACTAACTCTGCAGACATATGTGAACTATTCAACAAAACGTTTGCAGGTAACTACATTAAGCCCTCAGTCCAGCTACTCGATATACACCCTATTACTAATATGGCACAAACTCCATCTCCACTCACACCAAACCAAATTAGCACTGTTGAATTCAATTACACTAATATTAACCAAACTATAAGAACCCTCAAAAGTTCAAAAGGTTTCGGTACCGACGGTATATCATCTTACTTCTATAAATATGGTGGCCCTGACATTCCTCTACTGCTGCTTAAAATATTCACAATGTCCCTAGAAACCCAAACTTACCCTGACATATGGAAGACAACATTCATTATGCCTAAACACAAATCTGGCTCGAAAACTGAAGTCAGTAACTACCGGCCGATCAATATCACACCTATAGCATCTAGAATTATGGAGAGACTAGTTAAAGATAACTTAATCAAACATATGCTTAGCCGCAATATTATAAGTCCGAACCAACATGGATTCCTGAAATCCAGATCATGTTTAACATGTCACCTAGACTTCTTCAATTTTGTAACCAGCAGTCGTGACAGACGGCAACTAGTACTTGTCATCTACTTTGACATTTCTAAGGCATTTGACCGTGTTGACCATTTACTGCTAACAAATAAGCTGAACTCCTTAGGAATACGTGACCCATTATTAGGATGGCTTAAATCATTCCTTAACAATAGGTCCCAAATAGTTAAACTCGGGTCTGCAACCTCCAAACCTAGCCCTATCACTTCTGGTGTAGTACAAGGTAGTGTCATTGGACCCCTCCTATTTACGCTATACATCAATGACATATGCGCTTGCTTCACGCACGGGAAACCATTCATCTTTGCAGATGACCTAAAAGTAGCTTATACATTCCAAAGTGATGACTTAGGGTGCTTCGAGAATGTAGTGCAGAAGGAATTAGATAAAATGACTGCTCGGTCGTCCCTATGGAATCTCCAATTTAATCTGAACAAACTAGAATACTGTCCATTTATTATAAGCAGCACTCGCACACGTGATAAGCTAAGGATGGAAAGTATCCAACGATATTTTACCTCAAAACTGCTTGGCTACGATTGTAAGAAAGACTACATCTCACGGTGCATGATCCTAAAACTTGACCCACTTTGGACAAGGCGACTTATTATAAACATAATATTCTTCCTTAAGGTCCTTCACAAAATATCATTCTCAGGGAACAGGGACATACAAATCGCACAGGAAGGTTATTACGATCTGCGTACCCAAACTTCCACAGTGACAACTCATTCATTTAAGTCAACACTCCGTGAAAACTACTTCATATTCATGTATTCTAATATATGGAAAAGCCTACCTGTCAATGTATTTGAAGATTGAACGATCAATTCATGGTTGTTTGCCCAAAACCAACTTCCCCAATTTTCGCGGAGGCATCAATCAGTCAGCCATCGTCTCATCGGTCGCTGTTCAGAAAGAAGTCAGAAGAAAACCGTCAGAAGTAATATTGTGATTCATTATCGTAGTATTTGTTCATAGACCTTAGTTGTACATTGGCTATATGTTGGTGTTAGAATAAATAATTCTCGAGTCGCAAAACTGGGTTCTGGTATTTTCGTCCGTTTGTACTAAGCGTTTCTGAGAAACTTCAAGCGACAGCGTGAGCCCGAGCGTAGCAAGAGCTGGGCATTAACGGTTTACGAGACGTGGCTGACAGTTTCTGACGGAGAAGTCAGTTTTCGACGGGTTTCGACCGTCGGTAACGGGTTGAATAGTTACCGTTCATCTTTCCTGGTGCCGGTCAAGTCCTCTTTGAACAAGAAATATCTGGAACGTTTTTGGAATTGGGTCAAGTTCAACAATGCCTGGGTCAAAGAAGGGACAGAGCGTCTTGGATGCAAACAGGAAAGTAAGTCATGGTGACTTGTCTGTTAATTGTAACGATGTGTCTGATGTTAAGCATGACATGGTTGATGTTACCGTTTCGCCGTTCAGGGATAATAGGAACATCAAACTCCCTAAATTAGAACCACGGTGTTTCGATGGAAACCCGGCTGATTATTTACAATTTGTAAAGGAGTTTGAGATCATGTTGAGTAGTTTTTTATTAAGTGATGAATTGAAATTGATGTATTTGATGAGGTATTGCACTGGAGATGCTTCAAGAGCTATATAGTGTATAGGCTCATGCCCCCTAATGAGGGATACGCTGAGGCTATGAGCATATTACGTCAAAGATTTGGAAGACCTTCAATGATTGTAAGGAACGTATTCGAAGCTGTCAAAGGTAACGGCAGTCAACTTCAAGATGACTCCAAGGCACTTACTGAGTTTTTAGATAATCTTATGACTTATAAGAATGCCTTGATTTCGATGAATTGCATGAATTACCTCACCTCAAGTTTTATACTAGAAGTAATGGCGAGACGCGTACCTACTCGACTGCAAAGGAAGTGGGTGAAGATAAGCTCCCGTATGGAGGATAAGGGTATCGAGCCATAATTTGATGATATCCTGAAACTGGTAAACAATAGTGTCAATCAAGCTCTGAGCAAGTTTGCCAGTATATTGCATCCCACCCCTAGAATAGAGCAGTATGAGAGCAAAATGCAATCATTTATGACGAAAGGGTCCCAGGGAGGTGGATATCGAGAAGGCTCCATGATGTCTAGTAATGCATATAGACATAGTGAGTGTAACAGGTTTCGTAGTACATCCTCAACAGATAAGTGACAGGCTGCAAGACAAACACGGTTGTGTTTTACGCGTTTGCAAGAGGTGCATACAAAGGTGAACTGTGAATCAGTGAGCAAGTTCAGTGATAAGCTAAATGTGAAGTCCAGGTCTAACTCCGAATTGTGTGACGATAACGGTGTGGTCAGGAAGTCTGTAGTTGCAACTGGTAAGCCATTGTTGAATAGAGTGTCACAGAATAGAGTTGGTGCTTCAGAGTCCAGTTCTGACCCTACAAGTTTACAAGGTATTACTAGTGAGAGTGAAAGCTTAAATCCTTTTAGGGTTTGTGTGGAGGAACCAAAATTGTCTAATTCTGTTATTAAAGAGTTTGAAAATGATGAAATTGACGGTAAAGTGAATATTCGTGATAATGATCATGATAGTGCATATTTGTTTTTGGTTGATCATGATGAGATAAGGGGAATGCCTACTACTGCTGAGTTGAACAAAGGTTCTGTACAACTTGAACGTGAAGAAGAAATAAATGCAGATGCAATTGCAGAAGCCATGCATACTTGTGAGACCGTCAGTGTAAGTGATCAGCATGTAGCCCACCTATCATCAGATGCTAGTGCTAAACCTGAGCTGATAGTAAAAGACAGCACTGGTGGTAATCTTGCAGTTAGACAACTTTCTGAAAGCCGAACAACAACAACAGTTTCTGATCCATCGCTAAGTTCATCAACTTGTGTCACACAGTCGTCGTTGGTGTTGTCATCCACAATGAAAAAGATGCCCATCAACTCAAGTATCTTGTGCAATGACCATGATAGTAATGGTGCATTTGAAAAGACGAAAGATATTGCTATGTTTAGAGGGGATAAGCCAAGTGTAAACGAAAGAATAATTGTATAATTGACTCTCATGGATAAAGGCATCTCATGTTTCAAGTTACTATTTGAATGCTATTATCTTTGGTGTAAATTACTCTGTGTCTACGCTTGGTTGACCAGATACGTCGTGTGTTTGTTCGTCATCTATATTCTACGATACAATGACATGAGCGTGTTACCGTTCAGATTTGAGGGTATAGCTGATAGAAGGAAATCAGCAAATGAACTCTTCGACGAATTTCCAACCTAGGGCGTCAACCTGAGAAGGGTTGTGGGCGTACTGCTGTACATCCTACAATTCTTCAAAGGGTAGCGCATCAATGAGCAGTCCAATGTGCTTGGTGTGTGATTTTGTACATAAGTTCATATTGTATGTACTGAATTGATATCATCTGTCATCTAGCTGTTGGTAATTCTGTTTGTGTCCGGACGTCTTCCACTTGTATCATCAACCTGAGAAAGAATGTAGGCGTACTGCTGTAAGTCCTACAGTTCTTCAAAGGTAGTTCGTCACGGCAGAATCCACAGCATTTGATGTATTGATTGTGCATTTTTGTGCGTTAAATAATTGTGTGAGTTCCAATTTTTGTAATTGTGGGTTAATCTTGATTGTGTACGGACATTCCACAACCTACAATCGTTAACGTGAGAAGGGTCGCAGGCGTACTGGTGTAAGTTCTGCGATTCTTCAAAGGAATTCCATCGAGACACGATCTGCGAGTTTGTGTGTACTGTTTGTATATTTGTGTGGTGTGTCATATCAATTGGTGTTTTTTGGATTCACTGTGTTTACTCGTTTTTTCGTACCTTGTTGTTACTGCATAATTTTGTTAAAATTTTCGTCGTGATTACTTCTGAAGTTGTTTATTGTCTTCTACATCCGTGAATGAATTGATTGATGTTAAAGACATCAGATGGGTCGTATACGCCGGGAGGCTAGGCTATTGCTGAGAATGAAATACATACGGAGATAATTGTTAGCTGTGGTCCCACACGCCGGGGAGCGGGAGTGTAAACGACTGAGGCTCGCATGCGTCACCGTTACTAGAATTGAGGCAGAATGAGTGACAAGCGGTTGCAGTGGTAATTGGCAGTGATTAGATAAGAGGATGAGCGTAGAGTATCGTGAGGTCCTGCCATGGTCACTTTGCATTCTGCAAGAGTCATTCTAGCAAGTGGAGATTGTGTTGCAAAAGGATGTGTCAAGAGGATGTCTTTAGCTGGAAGGCGCAGGTCATCATTAATGTCTGAGATTGTGCTGTGAGTATGCTTGTGGTGTGTTGGCTTTTCTGTTTGTTTTCCATTTCAGCTATGTCCGTGTGACCCAGGTTCTCGCAATGGCATCCAAGTCAACGTGTTTTGGTCGTGATGGAAAAAAGGGATGGATCCTTATTTTGCCGGGGAGTGTCAATGTAGTTGGAGATTGAACGATCAATTCATGGTTGTTTGCCCAAAACCAACTTCCCCAATTTTCGCGGAGGCATCAATACGACAGCCATCGTCTCATCGGTCGCTGTTCAGAAAGAAGTCAGCAGTAAACCGTCAGAAGTAATATTGTGATATATTATTGTAATATTTGTTCACAGACCTTGGTCATACGTGATTTATACGTTTGTGTAACAATAAAGAAACCCCAAGTCAACAATTGATGTTTTGGTATATTCGTCCGTTTTTACTAAGCGTTTCTGAGAAGCTTCGAGGAACAGCGTGAGTCCCAGCGTAGCAAGAGCTGGGCATTAACGGTTTATGAGACGTGGCTGGCACTACCCCTAGATCTCAGAACTTGCTCTTCGGTTACAAGCTTCAAACGCTCACTATACAGACTGTTTCACTCTACTGATTGTATTAATAAACCACTCAGATTCTGAATCCTAGAACGAATCAACTACCAATCTACTACAGCACCTAAACGACGCACTTCAACACCCTTAGCAATCTAAAAACTTTAAATAAACTAGCAGCATGGATGCATAAAGACTCAGTACGAAACATACAGGATTCGTTTACCCTTAGAAATAGGACGTGTCACTCTACCGTAACCTTCAAACGCTTGCTATACAAACTGTTTTGTCCCAAAGTCTATCCCTACCAGAACCCATCACTTATTTCTAAAACACATCAGTCATTAGAACACTAAAACGCTCAGACTCATTAATACACATTATGACACTGAATAAACTCTAAGATTTCGCATAAATACGTGAAAAGACAACTAAAATAAAGGTAAATTTTTACTAATGTATAATATACAATTGACATAAACATTTATATATATACATTAATATCCTTTTAATGTTCACATACTTTCTCTTTCTGGTATTCTGCTGCTCCTATTCATTTTCTGGTCGAGGTCGAACAACCGTGCATCCAAACTGAAATGAGGATTAATTCCAAACCATCTATCCCATAACCACTCAAATTCCATGAACGATCCAATTCTACCATTTGAAGACGCTAGCAAACATGCTGTAAATGAGTATTCATCATCTGAAATGAAGAAGCAACTGGTTTTCAAACAGTTTTCAACATTTTTCTGAACTTACGAATACAGTCCGCCATGCAGACACAAATGGAGCAAATGGAGAATTCTGGAATCGACCTCGGCACCATTTGATGCAGTAAAACAACTTACCTTATCTAGTTTTCGCCTCCACGATCAAATTTCTTTCCTGTTATAAAACTACGATGAGACTGCTGAAAAATGGAATAAATATATCACTGATCTCAACGTAATACGTCAAAAATCTTTAGGCAAAGGGTGCTGTTCACAACAAAGTTATATAGGACAATTGACTTCAAGCTTTATTTTTCCCAGATATCCGTATTACATTCATCTGATGTCTGGTTTTTTTTTGAATGTGAAGACAATATTTCTATATCTCTTTATGTGCTACACAAACAGACTTTATAGCAGACTGTTCCGACTGACTCTCATGTCAGAGAGAATAACCAAACTGTAAATTCATCATACATCAAATTGTGTAATATATATAATAACTTATCCATCCCTGTACAATTGGTATGTTCCTGCATAAACAGGAAGAAATATATATTATTGTTTTTTATATAATTATACATGTGTGTACATGACGTTTTTCAAGTTAAGGCAATTGATGAGATAATAAAATAATGATCTAATATAAAAACAAGGCTAATTAGACAGCAACTAAAGTAAGATTGAGTTAGTAAGTTAGATGACGTAACATAATTGACTAAAATGTTTCAACTTAGGTCAGAGTAGTAACAGAGGTAATTACACCATTGTGGATAAGATTTTAGTTTGATAAATCACACACAGTGTTGTACAGTTATATTAACTGTTCAGTTAATATTTTATATTCCCATCATCCACATTTTATTAACACTCTACTACTGTTCATTGATAACATTGCTGTTTCACGCAGATTTTATTCAAAATTACTTTATAGCCTTTTCACTACTACCTGTCCATTCGGCACTGGCCTATTGACTAGTCAATATCTCATACTTGTTAAGACATTCAATATCCAATATCGTTTTTACGAGCTAGTATAAACCAATTTGGTTTCTTTGTGCTCGCTTCTTTATTGTGAGGTATAGGTTCCTGATCTTCGGTAAACTTCTGCGTAGCTTGTCCCGCCACTCGACTGTCGTAGCTTTGGTTGACTCCAAAGGGAGTAGTGCTGGGATTAATTATATGTGGTTTGTAGTATGAGGTATGTTAAGACTGTTACTACTGTGATTGGAGTTGATCCTTTCGCCAGTTAGTCCTTCGGTATTGTCGACAAGAGAAAAGAGATAGTAATAATAATAATAATAGTAATAATAATAATAATAGATATAATTAGTGAAGCTAATCAGACTAAGAGACACAAACGAAAATAGGAAACGTAACAACAGAAGACCCGTTGACGTCGTCTTCATAGACTTCAGTAAAGCCTTTGATAAAGTACCTCACAAAAGACTACTCATGAAATCTGAACAGTCAGCTCATTAAGTTTGAAGAATAATATATATATCGGTAATAGTAATAATAATAATAATAATAATAGTGATTATAATATTAATAAGTTGTCAGGAGAGTAAGACGGGAGAGAATGTAAAGAAGTAAAATGACGAGTTTAATTATCTACCCTGATTGGTAAATGCGATTTTAAGGAGATAGGCCATTTGGATGCAGTCCTTGTATCGCTGCATGGTTGTCCAGCCTTCGCTTAAAGGCGTCCAAAGACGGTGCCATAGCTACATCTGCCGGTAAGGAATTCCAGGGACGACAAACCCGCAGTGAAAAGAAGTGGGAGCGCACCCGGTTCCTTGCCCTCTGGTGAGCTATCCTTCTGGGATTTCCACGTGGAAGCCTATACCTACTCAATGGCAGAACACCTTTGTTTGGGTGATTCTGGTCATTTGTTATTTTGTAGGCAGTAATCAAATCCCCCCTCAGCCGACGGTAACTAAGTGTGAACAGGCCTAATTTCTTCAGTCTTTCATCATATGGTTTGTTTCGGAGACCAACCACTCCTTTTGTTGCCCGTCGTTGGACTCTTTCCAAGAGGTTGGCATCTCTTCTCAGCATTGGGGGTGCAATAATATTATGCACCTCAAGGTGTGGCCTGACGTATGTTTTGTACAACATTAGAAAGAGCTCAGGAGTGAGTGCACCTAACTGTCTATGCGTAAAGTGTATGACCGCATATGCCCTCGCTACATCCCCTGTGTAATTTACGCTTGTGTCCATTTTTTCCGTTAGAACTAGACCTAAGTCGCGTTCCGACGTTGTGCAGGACAAGCTTTCATTGCACAGGGTGTAACTTGCATTCTGCGGTCTACAGGCGCGCAACTTCACCACTTTGCACTTTTTCAAGTTGAAAGTCATGCCACTGGCCACCGCCCAGTCTTCCAGAAGGTTTAGGTCTTCCTGTAGCCTATCTGAGTCCTCCGGACACTTTATCGCCCTCCATATTTTTACGTCGTCAGCGTACAGGAGAGTCGGGCAGCTCCGACGGCGTGGTAGATCATTGATGAAAATCAAAAACATCAGTGGTCCTAGGATAGAACCCTGCGACACTCCTGATGACGATCTGTGCCAAGATGATCGGACTCGGTTAACCTTAGTGCAAAATTGCCTGTCGGCTAGGTAGTCCTTCAACTATGACAGAAGTGGCTCACCTATGCCTGCCTGGCTTATTTTATGTAGGAGAAGGTCATGGTGAACTGTGTCAAATGCCTTCGCAAAGTCTAGGAAGACCACATGGACTGGTACGTTCATGTCCCAGCATGATGTCCTGTCGTCCCAAGCTGACAGTAGGTTAGTGACGCAGGATCTGCCTTTTCTGAAACCATGTTGCCAACTTCTGTCTCTTTTCTAACTTACAGTCAGTCATCCCTCCTTAAACCTTACATGATGTAGTACAATTTTCAAGAACAAAGTTTACCAGTATCTGATTGGTCTAAAAATTTCTGTGTTAATTATAATTACGATTGTACAGCTCATGGAAATGAATCGGCGTAAAGAAAATTTTCTTCGTTGTTTGTGCCTTTTCTTATAACTCGATGAGTTTCGTCCTTTTAAATGGTATCTACCTTTGTTATTCTAAGAACTTATTCGACTTGTGGTGATCAGTGTTTGATGCGGAGTTACACATATTAGCGACACCCGTTCTCCTGGTGGATAGCCGAACAGAAACAGGTATAAGAACAAGTATCTTGGATGGCGGAATTAAGCAGTAGTAACTTCTGAAAAATAATTACCCACCGACAGCACACATGAAGTGATGTGGTAGTTTAGGTGTTCACTCCTGAGGCGCACTGGAGGGTGAGTGAAGCGGGGAAACCCAGTCGAACACACTGAAAGGCATCCGTCATCCCTTGTTTTTCCACAGATAAAGACAATGGTACAAATCACAGCGAATATATAGTCTCTAATTGGTTACTGATGTTATCCTTCAAAATTTGTCAACGACCAACTGCCTCTGGCTAACTATATCGTTCTGTGTTTAATAGACCCTTCATTAGGCATGTTTAAAAGTCCGAATGTTTATTCGAGGCGTTTGGTGTGTGGAGATGAAATTGGGCCCGGCCGCTTTCATAAACTTGGCAGTAAAGTTATTATGAGATCGACTAGTATTTGATGGTGGTGACTTTTGTGAGTGGCTTGGTTGCGTTCATGTCGGCAGCTCTCACAGACAGGGAAGCAATCAATTACAGAAACCACAGTACCTTGTGCCTCTGCGGGTCCACATACAGCCAGGGGAATATCATATCAAGCAGGAAGTTAGATAGCCAGACAAGTTTCGGTATGTCTTTTGGTGCGGTGTCAGACCATGAGAAAGAAGAGTGTAGCTGAACATATAAGTTTGTTAGACGGCAGACACTCTCTGAATCTCCCCTAGTTTACTAGCTCGCTAGCTTTCTAGCTTGTCGCAAACCCCGGAAAAGAAGGAGGGTTGGGAGTGGGATTCTTACCCTACACCACAAAACCGACTGAAGCGCAACAGAAACTTCTCTGGAACCGAAGCGATGAAATGATGTGGGGTGGTGAAAGCTTTCGGCGAGCCATTCAGACAAGGTGAAGTGTCTTCCCTTGATGGAAGCAAAAACGAAAATCGGGACGTGGAATGTGCGTACGATGTGCAAGGCCGGGAAGGCTGTCCATTTAGTCGAAGAAATGAGAAAATATGATATAGGAGAGAGAGTAAGTGGAGTGGATGTGGACTGTGAAAACTATCAACTGGTGAGTTAGAAATCTACTCCTGTCACTCAGACAACAGCCACTAGCACATTGAGGCAGCGATTGAGTATCATTATTTCGCCAGCAGCCAAAGCTGTAATGAGGTGGGAACCCACCTACTCTTCCAGGATCATGTCAGAAATATCCGAATCAAAGGGAAACGTCACAACTATCCAATGCTACGTACAGTTATACAAACACGTGGAACAATAGAAGAATAAAGATTCCCACAGACAACTACAAACAGTAATCAACAACATCCTAAATGGTGGCATCAAAAGCCTGATGGGCGATAAGAATGCTGGCTGAACCGTGAGCTGAAAATACAGGAAGAGGACTCATCATGGGTCGAGAAGCTCTGAGCCAAAATGAATGAGGACGGAGAATTATTCGCAGGCTTCTGAGCTTTCAGTGATTTGGTGATTGCAGGCAGCATGGACAAGCACTAGGACACACACAAAGCAAACTGGATTTCATCTTATGGACACACGCCAAACCAGGTAGTCTTCATCTGGATGCTGCTTAAGAAAGCGGAAACGCTGCCTGCTGGACACAAAAGCGAGATGGGGAGTAGCTACGGGCTTAGAATACCGTCTAATTCTAGGGGCCTTTAGAGTGAAGCTAGAATCCTTCAGATCATATAGAGACATAACTCGATCAACTTCAACATTCACAAATCGGGAGTAGAACCAGAAGTAGTAGCTTCACCACAAATCAGATCAGATAGGAGCAAAGTCGGAGACACTACGTCGTATCACTGAGCAGGCCCATGTGTGTGAAAAAAACATTGGAAGAAGCATACTCAAAGTGATGCTCAAGGGAGATTGTACAACCGCTTTAGGAGAAAAAGGGAAAGACAGGGTAACAATGTAGTTGAAGATTGAACGATCAATTCATGGTTGTTTGCCCAAAACCAACTTCCCCAATTTTCGCGGAGGCATCAATCAGTCAGCCATCGTCTCATCGGTCGCTGTTCAGAAAGAAGTCAGAAGAAAACCGTCAGAAGTAATATTGTGATTCACTATCGTAGTATTTGTTCATAGACCTTAGTTGTACATTGGCTATATGTTGGTGTTAGAATAAATAATTCTCGAGTCGCAAAACTGGGTTCTGGTATTTTCGTCCGTTTGTACTAAGCGTTTCTGAGAAACTTCAAGCGACAGCGTGAGCCCGAGCGTAGCAAGAGCTGGGCATTAACGGTTTACGAGACGTGGCTGACAGTTTCTGACGGAGAAGTCAGTTTTCGACGGGTTTCGACCGTCGGTAACGGGTTGAATAGTTACCGTTCATCTTTCCTGGTGCCGGTCAAGTCCTCTTTGAACAAGAAATATCTGGAACGTTTTTGGAATTGGGTCAAGTCCAACAATGCCTGGGTCAAAGAAGGGACAGAGCGTCTTGGATGCAAACAGGAAAGTAAGTCATGGTGACTTGTCTGTTAATTGTAACGATGTGTCTGATGTTAAGCATGACATGGTTGATGTTACTGTTTCGCCGTTCAGGGATAATAGGAACATCAAACTCCCTAAATTAGAACCACGGTGTTTCGATGGAAACCCGGCTGATTATTTACAATTTGTAAAGGAGTTTGAGATCATGTTGAGTAGTTTTTTATTAAGTGATGAATTGAAATTGATGTATTTGATGAGGTATTGCACTGGAGATGCTTCAAGAGCTATACAGTGCTGTAAGCTCATGCCCCCTAATGAGGGATACGCTGAGGCTATGAGCATATTACGTCAAAGATTTGGAAGACCTTCAATGATTGTAAGGAACGTATTCGAAGCTGTCAAAGGTAACGGCAGTCAACTTCAAGATGACTCCAAGGCACTTACTGAGTTTTTAGATAATCTTATGACTTATAAGAATGCCTTGATTTCGATGAATTGCATGAATTACCTCACCTCAAGTTTTATACTAGAAGTAATGGCGAGACGCGTACCTACTCGACTGCAAAGGAAGTGGGTGAAGATAAGCTCCCGTATGGAGGATAAGGGTATCGAGCCATAATTTGATGATATCCTGAAACTGGTAAACAATAGTGTCAATCAAGCTCTGAGCAAGTTTGCCAGTATATTGCATCCCACCCCTAGAATAGAGCAGTATGAGAGCAAAATGCAATCATTTATGACGAAAGGGTCCCAGGGAGGTGGATATCGAGAAGGCTCCATGATGTCTAGTAATGCATATAGACATAGTGAGTGTAACAGGTTTCGTAGTACATCCTCAACAGATAAGTGACAGGCTGCAAGACAAACACGGTTGTGTTTTACGCGTTTGCAAGAGGTGCATACAAAGGTGAACTGTGAATCAGTGAGCAAGTTCAGTGATAAGCTAAATGTGAAATCCAGGTCTAACTCCGAATTGTGTGACGATAACGGTGTGGTCAGGAAGTCTGTAGTTGCAACTGGTAAGCCATTGTTGAATAGAGTGTCACAGAATAGAGTTGGTGCTTCAGAGTCCAGTTCTGACCCTACAAGTTTACAAGGTATTACTAGTGAGAGTGAAAGCTTAAATCCTTTTAGGGTTTGTGTGGAGGAACCAAAATTGTCTAATTCTGTTATTAAAGAGTTTGAAAATGATGAAATTGACGGTAAAGTGAATATTCGTGATAATGATCATGATAGTGCATATTTGTTTTTGGTTGATCATGATGAGATAAGGGGAATGCCTACTACTGCTGAGTTGAACAAAGGTTCTGTACAACTTGAACGTGAAGAAGAAATAAATGCAGATGCAGTTGCAGAAGGCATGCATACTTGTCAAACAGTCAGTGTAATTGATCAGAGTGAAGCCCACTTAACATCAGATTATTATATTCTTATTGTATCCTTTAGTTCCTAGAGGAACATAGAGCTTCAGCTGCGCACCTCCGTTGCCTTCTGTTTTCCGACAACTTTTTCACCCCGCTCCAGGTCTGTACACATGCTTTCATCCCCTCTTCACATGACCTCCTCGAAGTCACCCTTGGACGACCAACTCGCCGCCTCCCTTTCGGGTTCCACTCGAGCGATGGCTTGTCTACTAATGTCGCTTGATGGTTTCCTCAGAGTATGGCCAATCCACCTGCATTTCTTCCTGCTTATTTGTTGAACAATCGGCTCCTACTGGGTTGGTTCGCTCATTGCCAGGGATCCCTCCCTGTTGCTGATCTTTTCTGGCCATCTGATCTTAAGCATTGAGCGAAGACAACTGTTAATGAAGGTCTGTAGCTTGTTTGAGATGGTCTTTTTGACACGCCAAGTCTCTGATCCGTACTATAGTAAGTAGCACTGACTTCACATTGGAATTGAAAATCCAGATCTTATTTTTGATGCTGAGTGCTGTTGACCTCCACACAGACTTAAGAGTAATGAAAGGTTGTCTTGCTTTTCCGATTCTGGCTTTGATATCTTCGTCAATTCCACCTGTAGTTGAAACGATGCTTCCAAGGTAGGTGAAGGAGGTCGCTTCTTTCAGAATGCTCCCATTTATGCTGATTGCTGTCTGTTGTTGTTGCTGTTGGCCAGAAATCCTCATCACCTCTGTTTTATCTATGCTCACCTGAAGTCCTATCTTCGATGCTTCTTCTGTCAGCTTGTTGCTTTTCACTTGCATATCTTCCAGTTTGTGTGAAATCAGACATATATCATCGGCGAAGTCCAGATCCTCCAAGTTTTTTGTGTGAGTTCATTTTATGTCTGTTTCCTCATTGCCCGTTGTCTGTCGCATTATCCAATCTACTGCAATCAGGAAGATCATTGGCGATAGTAGACAGCCTTGCCTCACTGTCGCCCTCACTTCGAAGGATTCCGTAAGTTTCCCGTTGTGAATTACTTGGCATGCAGCATTGTCGTATAACTGTTGGATGAGATGTATAATTGTCGATGGCACCCCGTAGTAGCGAAGTAGTTTCCAAATCACCTCTCGATCGACGCTGTCGAAGGCCTTTTCAAAGTCGATGAAGTTGAGATAGAGAGGTGACTGCCATTCCAAGCTTTGTTCAATGATGATCCGTAGAGTGGCGATTTGATCAATACATGATTTGTTTCTCCTGAATCCAGCCTGTTCCGGACGAAGTTTTTCATCTAGGTGTTTGTTTGATTCTCTCCAGGATGATGCGACTTAGTATTTTGCTTGGAATGGACAGAAGCATAATTCCGCGCCAGTTTTTACATTGACTTAAGTCTCCTTTCTTTGGTAGTTTGAATAAGTAGCCTTTCTTCCAATCCTCGGGTACTTTGCCCTCTTTCCACACCTTCTCCAGCAGTGGCGTCATCAAGTCCGCTGTTGTCTCTGGGTCTATTTTCAAAGCTTCTGCTGGGATTCCATCTGGTCCTGGTGCTTTCCCAGTTTTTAGCATCTTGATTGCATTCAGGACTTCTGATTTCGTCGGGGGGTTGATGTTCACTGGTAGTTCTGCTTCCGTTGTTGGTATTGTTGGGCGTGTTGTAGGTGGCGGACGATTTAGAAGTCTTTTGAAGTGTTCAGCCCAGTGCTTTCTCTGTTCCACCTCTTTGGTGATTGACTTTCCATTGTCGTCCTTTATTGGCTTAATCTGTGTCGAACTTTTGCCCGAAAGGTGCCTAGTTGTTTGGTAGAGTGTGGCGAGGTCTCCTTTGCCTGCAGCTTGTTCTGCTTCGTTTGCCATGGTTTCATAATATTTTCTTTTGTCTTCCCTGGCACTCTTCTTCACTCTTTTGTTCAGTGTATTGTAGCTTGCATTCAGCTCCTGTTTTTGTTGCTCGTCAGTGCACTGGATAATCTTTTGTTTCACTGTCCTTCTCTCTTCTATTAGTTTCCAAGTGTCCGTAGTGAGCCACTGTTTGTCCTGTCTCTTTTTCTGCCTAGAATTTCCATGCAGGTTTGACTCCACACCGTTTTCAAGTTGTTCCAGTGCTTTTCGACGCTGACCTTTTCGCTGGTGTTGATTTGTGTCTCGGCTTTGTCCTTTATGCTTGCAATGAAGATGTCCTTTGTAGCCTGGTCCTTCAGCTTTTGAGTGTTGAACTTGGCTTGTGGTCTATCTGCAGCTCCTGATTCCCTGAAAGCTTTTAATTTGATTTGGATTGTCCCTTGTACGAGATAGTGGTCTGAGCCAACGTCTGCTCCTCTTCTTGCTTTTGTGTCCAGTAGGCTGCGCCTCCACTTCCTTGAGATTGAGATGAAGTCGATTTGGTTTTTGGTTTGCCCGTCTGGTGACACCCATGTAGCCTTGTGGATATCTTTGTGCTTGTATACACTGCCACCAATCACTAGTTCGTTGAAGGCGCAGAAGTCGGCGAAGAGTTCTCCGTTTTCATTCATTTCTCCAGAGCTTCTCTACCCATGATGAGTTCCCTTCCTGTGTTGTCTGGTCCCAGTTTGGCGTTCATGTCTCCCATTAGTATTTTCATGTCGCCAGCTGGAGTATTGTCCATTGTTGCCTGTAGTTGTCTGTAGAATTCTTCTTTCTTTTCGAGGTCTGCGTTGTTTGTGGGTGCATAACATTGTATGATTGACACTTTCCTTCCTTTGGAGTTGAATCTGGCGGTCATTATCCTGGACGAAATCGCCTCCCATTGCATCAGGGCTTTCGTTGCCGTTGGTGACATCATGATAGCCACGCCCTCGGTGTGCGTGTGGTTATCTTCTGGGTGACCGGAGTAGATCACTGACTCACCCGTTGACAATTTGGTGAGTCCACTCCCATTCCATCTGCTTTCACATATTCCCAGCACTTGTATTCCGTATCTTTTCATCTCGTTGGCGATCTGGGCAGCTTTCCCAGTCTCGTACATAGTTCGGACGTTCCATGTCCCCACACAGACTTTTTCTTTTGGTGCAAAGAGGTTCATTTTGCTGAAGTCTCTGTAGCAATTTTGTTTACAGGGTGGGGTTGCTAGCCTCACGCCTGAGAAAGGAATGATTACATTAAGATAAAGTTTAGAGAGAAGCGACTTTTTGGGTTGCTCCCCTCAAAATCGGAAAATAACGGACAAAACAATGAGAACAACACCAGCAAAAGGAAAACAGTTCACAGCAAAAAGGGCAAAAAGCGACAACAACGATACAATACAACAACATGCAATATAGTTCAGCACAGTTAACTAAAATGATATCTCAACCATAAACTCACTGTCTTGGAGCAACTTGAACATATAAATCCAACAATATATACAATTATCGATGTGTTTATGTTTAAAAATTCCACAAATCCAAATAGTTAGTTATATGTGTTATCTGCCAATAAGACTGTATCCTCGGATTTAGTGTTCGAAAGGTAAATAATTGTGATAGTTTCCACAAACCCTTGGCATGAAATTTTACAGAAACGAGCGTTTTTATAAATAAGGGAAATGTAGCGCAGTAGCCGAAAAGCGCCGAATTAGTGTTATGAACAACATTCCCTATCATCAGATGCTAGTGCTAAACCCGAGCTGATAGTAAAAGACAGCACTGGTGGTAATCTTACAGTTAGACAACTTTCTGAAAGCCGAACAACAACAACAGTTTCTGATCCATCGCTAAGTTCATCAACTTGTGTCACACAGTCGTCGTTGGTGTTGTCACCCACAATGAAAAAGATGCCCATCAACTCAAGTATCTTGTGCAATGACCATGATAGTAATGGTACATTTGAAAAGACGAAAGATATTGCTATGTTTAGAGGGGATAAGCCAAGTGTAAACGAAAGAATAATTGTATAATTGACTCTCATGGATAAAGGCATCTCATGTTTCAAGTTACTATTTGAATGCTATTATCTTTGGTGTAAATTACTCTGTGTCTACGCTTGGTTGACCAGATACGTCGTGTGTTTGTTCGTCATCTATATTCTACGATACAATGACATGAGCGTGTTACCGTTCAGATTTGAGGGTATAGCTGATAGAAGGAAATCAGCAAATGAACTCTTCGACGAATTTCCAACCTAGGGCGTCAACCTGAGAAGGGTTGTGGGCGTACTGCTGTACATCCTACAATTCTTCAAAGGGTAGCACATCAATGAGCAGTCCAATGTGCTTGGTGTGTGATTTTGTACATAAGTTCATATTGTATGTACTGAATTGATATCATCTGTCATCTAGCTGTTGGTAATTCTGTTTGTGTCCGGACGTCTTCCACTTGTATCATCAACCTGAGAAAGAATGTAGGCGTACTGCTGTAAGTCCTACAGTTCTTCAAAGGTAGTTCGTCACGGCAGAATCCACAGCATTTGATGTATTGATTGTGCATTTTTGTGCGTCGGTGGCACAGTGGTTAGGACTCTCGCCGACCATGCACATGGTCCGGGGTTCGAGCCCACACCGGCGCACACCTGATATCTATGGTCGACCTGCAAAATTTGGGCTACCGATATCCATGCTCAAAATTCCATACTTGTACCAAAAATACAGTGTGGAATCAAGCTGTAAATCAAAAATAAAAATAAATAAATAATTGTGTGTTCCAATTTTTGTAATTGTGGGTTAATCTTGATTGTGTACGGACATTCCACAACCTACAATCGTTAACGTGAGAAGGGTCGCAGGCGTACTGGTGTAAGTTCTGCGATTCTTCAAAGGAATTCCATCGAGACACGATCTGCGAGTTTGTGTGTACTGTTTGTATATTTGTGTGGTGTGTCATATCAATTGGTGTTTTTTGGATTCACTGTGTTTACTCGTTTTTTCGTACCTTGTTGTTATTGCATAATTTTGTTAAAATTTTCGTCGTGATTACTTCTGAAGTTGTTTATTGTCTTCTACATCCGTGAATGAATTGATTGATGTTAAAGACATCAGATGGGTCATATACGCCGGGGAGGCTAGGCTATTGCTGAGAATGAAATACATACGGAGATAATTGTTAGCTGTGGTCCCACACGCCGGGGAGCGGGAGTGTAAACAACTGAGGCTCGCATGCGTCACCGTTACTAGAATTGAGGCAGAATGAGTGACAAGCGGTTGCAGTGGTAATTGGCAGTGAGTAGATAAGAGGATGAGCGTAGAGTATCGTGAGGTCCTGCCATGGTCACTTTGCATTCTGCAAGAGTCATTCTAGCAAGTGGAGATTGTGTTGCAAAAGGATGTGTCAAGAGGATGTCTTTAGCTGGAAGGCGCAGGTCATCATTAATGTCTGAGATTGTGCTGTGAGTATGCTTGTGGTGTGTTGGCTTTTCTGTTTGTTTTCCATTTCAGCTATGTCCGTGTGACCCAGGTTCTCGCAATGGCATCCAAGTCAACGTGTTTTGGTCGTGATGGAAAAAAGGGATGGATCCTTATTTTGCCGGGAGTGTCAATGTAGTTGGAGATTGAACGATCAATTCATGGTTGTTTGCCCAAAACCAACTTCCCCAATTTTCGCGGAGGCATCAATACGACAGCCATCGTCTCATCGGTCGCTGTTCAGAAAGAAGTCAGCAGTAAACCGTCAGAAGTAATATTGTGATTCTATATCGTAGTATTTGTTCATAGACCTTAGTTGTACATTGGCTATATGTTGGTGTTAGAATAAATAATTCTCGAGTCGCAAAACTGGGTTCTGGTATTTTCGTCCGTTTGTACTAAGCGTTTCTGAGAAGCTTCGAGGAACAGCGTGAGTCCCAGCGTAGCAAGAGCTGGGCATTAACGGTTTATGAGACGTGGCTGACACTGGGAGTGGCTGTGAACGAGTACGTAGAAGCTAATCGAGGAGAGGAGGATGATGCAGGAGAAAATGATTCAATCCAAACATGGACAAAAGAAGGATGAGCTAAATCCACAGCAATGTACACTACAGTGAATAATGGAATAGTTACAGAGGATTGCTAGGAAAGTCAAGAGACAATTCTACGACACACTGAAAACGGAAGCAGAACAGGTCAGCCACAGGTAAAAGAGAACTCAGACGTCTATTCCGGATAAGCAAGCCTTTATCCAGGAAGAGATGAACCCAGATGACGACACCAATGAAAGATGTTCAAGAGAACCTACATACCAAAGAGGGAGACAAAATGAGGCGCGATCACTTCACACGACTCTTGAATCGACCGTCCCTGCAACTCGCCCAGAGATACCACCTCCGTCAACAGCATGCACAGAACTGCCTGATAGCACACACCCATCCTCCAAGGAATGCGGAAATCCCGAATGCGATCAAGCTACTGAAAACCTGTCGAAAGATAGGAGGACCGGATGAAATTCGTCCCAAAGCACTGGAAATTGCCCCAGAGGCTGAGGTAGGCATTCTGGATTCATTATTGCTAAACGTTTGGAAGGAAGGTACGAAGGCTGCCTACTGGTTGGGAGAAAGGCTGGCTACCTCGTCAAGCTACCAGCGAAGTCTGACTTGCATCCCACTCTGCAAGAACTGGCGTAGAATAATGCTATTGTCCACGCAAAGTAAAGCACTAAGTCACGTTATCCTAGAGGGAACAAAAGGTGTAGTAGATGCAAAACCCCACCAGCATGGAACAAGTTGGATTCAGGAAGGGAAATCATGTAGTGCTGATCAAACCGCAACTCTACGCATCAACATCGAACAAAGCATGAAGGAGCAGCCAAACATCTACTTTGATTTCACTGGCTTCGAGAAAGCCTTCGACAGACATTGTTGACCGAGAAGTGATTTGGGAGCCGCTCCAACACTTAGGAGTGCCTCAAATCCTTACCATCCTCACTCAACTAGAGCCACATGCGACGTCTCAATTGATCCAAAAAGGAAAACACAGGGACGCTACTGAAGTGAATACAGAAGTAGGACATGGTTAGCTGACAACTACTACCAATGGTGATATTCCTAGGTGGATTCGGCTGGATTATACGTCAGACTGTGCGGACAGAGAAGGCAAGAAGACTCCAGGAAAAAAGCGACAAACTGGCTAAAGAGGCTGGTGGCGAAGACAAGGCGTGACCATACAGGAGGTCGAGATGAAGGTGATCAAGATAACCGACGGACACCAACAAAGACCATCAACGGGATAGATTTGACAAGGGTTACTCCATTCACTCATCTGGCTAAGAAGCACCGCCTCGACCACAGCCAGCGGAACGGAAGATGTCAGAGCCAGTCAGAATCGGAAAGGCAAGATATGCCCTCATCAATCTGAAACAAGTTTGGAAATCTTCTGCTGTCACTCAGCACATACGACAAGATTCAGATTTTCAACATCAACGCCTGGTGAGTCAGTTCTTCTATAAGAGTAAGAAAATTGGCAGGCGAATCGCGTAAAGTATTTCCAACAGGCTATTTCGGACTTTTATCAATGACTGCCTTCGTTCCATTTTCAAGATAAGGAGAGTTAGTGACAAGAAACTATGAGATCAAACTTGTTGAGAACTTATAGTTCAACAAGTATGTGGGAGATAACAGGAGATGGATCAGACCGTCATATGATATCGCTCACACATTCACATATATATATATATAGATATATATAACAGTCTTATGTCAGTATTAATACAAGTCAATAAAGCAGACCAATTTATATGGCCATTGTCATCCCTAATTTCACTTTTATTGGGTTTGTTCGGTTTGTTTACAACAGTTTTCGGTACCCATTTTGGTACCAGGTGGAATTGCGCTATTTTTGATTATGGGTTTACGGGAGGGCGACTCTGCGAGTCGTAATTGGCGGTCCAAAAGCAATCATCGTTGTTGTTTCAACTCACGGTTCAGGAATAAGGAAACCAGATATGCGACTGACTCTGTCTTCTCTTCATCGTCTTCATCAATCAGTCAGCGTAAGCGTTCCAGTACATCTGAGAAGGCCTCTTCCGGTTATGGATGTTCTAACCCTAAAAAACCTCGCATTCCAGCACGTAGCAAAAGGTACACATATAAACTTTTGACTTTTCGATTGTTTCGTATTTTTGTTATATGTCACTGAGTCTGTGATTGTTTTTATCCCCGTTGGTTCAGGCGGAAGCATAGTTCCCATGTATCACTTCCTAATTGCAATCACACAACGGGTACCTGTAAGGCAAAACGTATCTCTGGTGATGAGGGCCGTCCTCGGGACCATTCTAGCAGCTCCTCTCGCAGTGGTGTCACTCGTAGTCACGTTGCCAAACATCCTGACCACCCAACTAAGCGAGAACGTCAGCGTAGTTCAAGCATCGACGGACATTCAAGGCATCGTCAGTTACGTAATGGGCGACTTCCTGGTTCTCCGAGGCTTCCTGACAAAGATAACAAGCAGGTAGCTCGTCGGAAGAGAGAAGAGAAACGTCGCGATGAGAAGGCACGAAGAAAAGTTAGCCATGAGCGACACAAACGCAAGCCATCTGCTATTGTACCAGTCGGTGAGGTTATCAAGCGACGTTTTCGTGTGGAGAAGATACTAGGAGAGGGTAGCTACGGGCAAGTTTTTGAATGTTTTGACTTATACACAAATTCCTTGACGGCTGTAAAGGCTCTTAAACCTCAGAGTGATTACATTGATGCTGCTCGTCATGAGCTTGAAGTCTTAGAATCAATTGCAAGACTAGATGCAAAGAATCGGTCTCACTGCATATCATCAATAGACTTTTTCGAGTGGCATGATCACTTTTATATTGTTTTTCCTCTGCTTGGTCCAAGTGTTTTCACGTTTCTTGAGGAAAATGGTTATGAGCCCTATCCTATTGAACAATGTGCAATAATTACCCGACAAATTTGTGAAGCTGTTGCATTTTTGCATCGAAATAAGCTTACACATACAGATCTCAAACCTGAAAATATTTTGTTTGTTGATGGTAGTTACGACGAAGTATTTGATAATCATCGTGGCAAAACTGTTCGGAGAATACGTCATCCATATATAAAAGTTATAGATTTTGGGTCAGCTACCTTCGACAATGACCACCACTCAACCACTATTCAAACTCGGCATTATCGTGCACCTGAAGTCGTGATGGAGCTTGGCTGGAGTCGGTCGGCCGACGTGTGGTCTGTAGGATGTATTCTGTTTGAACTTGTAACGGGACGGTGCCTTTTTATGACACATGATAATCTGGAACACCTAGCTATGATGGAACGTGTGCTAGGAACGCTTCCTAAGTGTATGACAAAAGCATCTCGTCGACGAAGATATTTCCGCCATGGTCGGTTAGATTGGTCACCCACTTCATCTGAGTCTCGTTATGTCAGGAGAGCATTAAAGCCTTTGGGAGAATACTGGTTTTCTAGTTTCGATCGTTACAAACGCCTAGCTTTTGATCTTGTTAAAGAAATGCTTATGTACATTCCGACTGAACGAATTACCTGTTCAAAAGCCTTAGAACATCCTTTTATTCTTTCATTTCACATTTGAAATAACTTATCACCCCTGTACAATATGCCCCCCTGATCATTATTATTGTTATTATTATAATTATTTTGAGACTTATTTTTTTATGATGTGTTGCCAGTATAACTAATTGCAATAACCCATTCAGGTTTTCGAAAACTTTTCTGTAAACAAGCACTGAATGAATAAAGTAATCGGGTTATAAGCCAAAAAGACCGTACTATTATTAGTTATTTTCATTAATGAGATGACCGACTATCATTCTTCAGTTTAAGCCTTCGACGATGACGATGACGGCAAAATAAATTTTGCATATTCTCCAGTAGCGTGGTATTATTATTGGCAATATTTATTCGCAGTATCTTCATCGCTTTTTTCACTCTGAAAAATTAAGCTTATTTGTGAAAACTTACTTTTTAATTCTGGGTTGCACAAATTTGACATTCATTACACCTGGAGAATTCCTCAGTTCCAGTGCTCTTTCTATTACTCCTAGTGGAAGTCCAATATTCTTGGCTATTGCAATTGCTTCGCTCTCTGAGGTTATGCCGTTAGTAACTTTGTACAGACATAGCAATTTCCCTTCATGAGTTGTCGTCTTCATTGTCTTAATGTGGTAAGAAGTCAGTTTTATTTAATCGTAGCGACTTACCAAGTACTGTACTCGTGGTCCAGACACTTGAAAGTGTTTCAAAATTCCATAGTTGTGGGTGGCTATGACAGCAAACGGACATTCTCCAAGGTTTAGGAGGAATTCAACTATGGCTGTTGTAAGTGCATTAAGTTCCAACTAAAACACGGTTTAAAAGTAATTAAGCAAGATACTAATCACGCAGAATACCTTGTCAATTACACTAGCGAACTCATCCATCACCAGGAGTGTTCTCTTTGTTGGTGTTCTTAAAGCAACGGACACTGAGTGAAGAGCCGATATGTACGCTGAACAATCATCTTCCTTCTCGGAACCTGTACCTGTGAGTATGTATATTGCGTCAAGTGGTGAAATAACTGCCTCCTCAGCTGGTACATAACTTCCTATTTGTGTGAGGTATATTATTAAGGCGATCTACAAGAGAACGAAATAATAAACTGTAGCATGCAGAAATGTTTCGTAAACAGTTATCAGAGCCTAAATTTGTTAATGTTAATACAATCCTATTCGATGTGCAGGGCCTAGTTTCAGTAAGTAAGTAAGTCCAAATAGTCAAATTAAGTTAAGGACTGAAACACGAATATTGGAGTCGGTAATATATAATATATTTGGCGGAACTAAGTTGAGTAAGGGACCGTAATTGAAATGCAGTGAGGTCGTGTAATTCACTCTGGAGCTTGACTGTTTGCCTCTCTTATCTTAAGCTTGTATTAATAGCAACTTTATGGATCCCTGTCAAAACTTCTTTTCATCTCCTGTTTTACAGTCTGACGTGTTCAAATTTACACACCACAGCATACTTTAGGTAGCGAAGCAGTTATCATCGCATATATATATATATATATATATATATATATATATATATATATATATATATATATATGAGATTGTACGATCAAATTGTAGCAAATTCGTTGGTAAGGTTCCTCTCAGGATCTCTTGTTTTCATTTTCTACAAATACAGTTGTCACGAAGAGAACTGTAATTACTGCCCTGACGTGTGTATTAAGGTGCAGATTGTTCCTCCCAGCTGGGAATTGATATGGTCTCTAAAACCATTTTGATGAGGCTACTTTGTTGACTATACTTCGGGGAGTCTTACGTGAGTCTGTGTATTCTGTATCTCTGTTCTCTCCAAGTGAAAGTGACTAGATATTTTTTCTCTGAAGTGATGAGTTCTGAACGTTCTTGTCTATCTTATAAGCTAATACCGCCTATGGTGTTAACCACTTGTGTGAGAAGCATTACGTTGATATATAGATTATATTCATCACTTTCTTAGTCTGTTTGATTAATGCAAAAGTTAGTCTTACCTGATTCATGTATGTGCTTTTTCCACTACCATTTGGTCCAGTAAGGAAGGTGATTCTGTGATTCGAAGCATCTGCGTAGAATGAATTCTTGATAATGCTTTTGCATCGCGTTTCTTGTATTGGGTGACGCCCAGAACGGATGTGTATTAAATCGTTTTCTGCTAACTTCGGTTTTTTCCAGTCCTTAGACTTAGCAGCTATCGCAAGTGAGCATAGACTGAAACAAAGGCATAATTGCGGTATTTGTATTGCTCATTTTTGCGACTGTAGTACAAAAATATTCACGCTTATTAAATCTGCCCTATATACGATTGATCTGGATTTATGTGTTGGAAAAAAACAACTAACAGCTGGCTACCATGTTCATGGTTGCTAGGTTGGTGACGCAATAAGGATTCTAAGTTGGTTAACTTCTCATTTTGGCTGTTGGATGTAGTGCATATCTGTGCCCACCTCAAGCGCCTGTAGATTGTTGATTAATCATTATAGTCACATGAATCTTGAGCTACACAATGAGTACTGTCGGTCACTCATGATATGTCAACCGCTGAAATGTAGCCCGACTCAGGAAAGTAGTGGCTATGATACTGTATTTTCTATTGGTAAATGACTTAAGTAAAGTGACTTATGGAGTTTCACTATCCCAGTCTTTTGCATACGTAAACGATGGTTTGTATGTCTTGTAATTGGGAGATTTTTATGATTACGTTGAATAAATTGTTCTGTCAGCTCATCAGCAAAATACCTTACGATTTGTAAATGTTTATCTTAATTCGAGATTATGAATAGTTGAAGTTAGTTGCACCCACTGCTTTAGCATTCCGTGTCTGCCTCACTTTAACTTACTGGAAATGTAAAACCTCTTGTTTATTAATGATGACCAGTCATGGCATTTTAAGTATAGCCACATGTCCGTATCAGTGTGTTATGGTTAGTTCGACACATTCTGTCAAATTACTACTTTATGAATCTGCTTGGCGTCATTTGGTTTCGGAAAGTTGTCAGAGTGGATAAAAGGTAGAAAAATTGAACTTACCAATCTATTTCTGCAGCAAATTGTGATGCGCGAAGTAAGCTTTGTGCGTGAATTAGTAAGCGACGCTGCAACTGACGCATAATTGTGGTCTCCGTATCTAAAATTTTTATATGTGAAACGAAAACCAAATATATTTAGTTAAAGTAGATATAGATATAATACAGTGTTAAACTAATTTTTTATTAATTATTAAGTATGATTTTCTAATTAATCGCCTCGTAAACTTATTTTTCAGGTGGCTGAGAAGACGGCTCAAAGTGGTAAAGGTGATCAGTTGTCGTAGGCCCTTAACCTTTTTATGTACCGCATTGTGTTACATGTTGCCGGTCTTTTTATATCCGTTGCAAGTGTGGTTTAATGGCTTAGTCACTGCAGTATCGAAAAATAGATTGCGGATTGGAAAATTCCCTTGTTACACCTCTGTACTCAGGAAATTTTAGTGGACTACTTACAACTAGTAGTATCCTATTTCCTGGTACATATATAGAGAAGGTGGAGATTTATTGCTCTAGTGGAATCTTGTACCACTTTACCTTAAACGGCATTTGATGTGGGAGATAGATACTTTAGAGAGAAAGTGTAATGTAAACCAGGGGCCTGAGCCACCAAATCACGTTTATGTACATATCTCACTTTGTTTGGTTGCACTGTTATACATTTTCATCTGGCTTGCATGGTTATCATCATACTGTAAGTGTTGGAAATACGAACTACCATCTTGCAACAACATACTGCAGTGTTGTTCGTATTGTTCGCATTTCAGTGCCAACTTTATTTGTTGTCCCTGACTGCTGAATTAAATTAAATTTTTTTTGGCACACACAGAAGAATTGGTTAATCAAAACAGTATGGATTTTCACACGGATTATATAGTTATTTTTTTATCTAAGCAGCAACGACAGAGTGGTAAAAATGCCGTTGAAGTATCATATTCCAAGTTGTAATCAAATAGATAAGTATATAAGTGAATAAGGCGGGAGTAGACGAAGTGTTACTAGGAACGATAAAGTGAAAATAAATAATGCAGACATTTTCACTACAACATCCTGTGAGCTTCACTAAAATTGCTTGAAGTGTCCTCCATCAGTGAGATACGTCAGAAGCGACAAGCTTAAGTGTCGTCACGCACACATATTACGAAATTCCCATCGGTTTTGCTTATAACTTATGTGATTCTAAGTGACCTGAAAACCAGATCCCACGGGGATTTAAATGCTTGAAGTAAGTCTCACTTAGTCACACATCTTGGGTATCCCTTTCTAGTTTTTGCAAATTATGGTCCCAAGAGAAAGCTCAGCAAAATTTGAAAGGGGTCATGTTAAGATCAGTGTAGTGAGGAGTAGAATTGTAGTTGTGGGAAGGATGAAACTTAAGTACTAAGTGTTGTGACAAATCAAACCTATTGTAGGTCCAGTGACTGAAGAAACCTTTGTGTGCAATCCAAATGTTAAATCGTGAACTATGTGTGCGGAAGGAGTTTGCCCAGTCACCGAACCTACAATGAGCTTAATTTGTGTCAACACTTAGCACGTTAAGCTTTGTAAATTCTAACCTTTTTATGTTGTTATTTCTAACCCTTCATGGTACTACAATTCCACTGCTGATGACAATGTTCTTAACTTGACCACCCTGAAATTCTAGTTGACCTCTACTCAATCCTTTCATCACATATGTTGCGTCACTCAATTCACTTATTTAATTTAATTTCAGTTTGTAGCCGATCGCTTTCTGCATAACGTAATTGTTGTCAACAACTTATGATTTTAGTGATATATTGTTGAAGAGATTCCTTTTGTTGCTATGATAGTGTACTGTATGTATGCGATTGTACAGCTTGAGAATGATATCTCTGAATAGAGTAATTCTTCTCTGAACACCTCTTCTTTTACGTGACTTAATGGGGATTTTTATGCTACTATTCGCAAAATGTAATGCTAAAAGCTCTGTTATGTGTGGTAATCAAGTGAAGTAAGTCAGCGTGTACTGCTTGATAGCTGTTGTGAATGTTTCTATGTGATTGTGCTCACAGATGTTAATGCAGAAAGTCGTTTTGCATAGTAGATAGGGGTGAAGGCTAAGGTGACTACTTACACATAATTACTGTTTTCCACTCAGCACGTATCGGTGTTCAGCATGAATAAATCACGGTCACATCGTTCAATGCAAAACACGTGTGTGTTTTTTTCTTAATTGAATCATGCTATGTGGATTTCAGTACTTGACCAGCTTACAATAGGCGTAGTTCCTTTCCTTGATCTCTAGAGATGAGCGTTGGTGATTCTATGAATCAACACAGACTGAAATAGCTGGGGCATTCAGTGCATACCGAATCATAATCATTCCTGATAAAGGATAATGGCTTAGGCATGAAATTTGCAGTTAGAATGCGGCAACAGTAAGTGTTTTAGTTTCAGCTACCTGAAGCCGTTTTGATGTTGAAGAAACTGAAGAACTCATTTCAAACTGTTGATAAAAGAATAAAGTTTAGGTGCTGTGGTAAAGTGCAATTCCATCGTGTAGTGATTTATCGAGTGAAAACAGTGGTGTAGGTTTTTGTGCTTACTGATGACGTTTCGAACACAGTTTTGCTCATAATAATATTAAGGTGCTCACATTAGTCTCAATCTGCGTGCATATCATTATTCCTTATCGTTTGATTTTATTGGCAGTGATGTTTTCTATATCTCTAGCCCCTGCGTTGAGTCATTCCTATTGCATGTGTTAGTGCGTGAATTCGATGACTAACTTCTCCTTCCGGCTAATTATATTAGTTGTTAGAACTGTAGTTCTGTGCCACCCGATTGTGTGTTAGTGCATGCATCACAATGTCAGTTTCTCACTTAGGCGGTCAATCATTCTACACTTCATTAAATTCGTATGTTTCGACAATCTGATTGACTCTGATCTGTGCAGCTGATCTCACAGTCTGTTTGGTTCACTAGGGTTCTTTAGCCCAAAGAGCTTGAGTGAGTTTACAGGTTTAAATGCAGTCCTAATTCCTGCTTTATTAGAAATCCTTATATCTCTTATTTATGATATAGCCAATAGTTTCACTACTATGTTTAATTTTAATGTGTTGTTTTTTGAACTTCCTAGTGAGTTTTACGGAATAGTCTCAGTCCAACCAGTTAATAAGGGAACAAATATTTGTGTAGTAACTACAGCAGGCATCAGCTAGATCGATCTGTCTTATAGAATCACAGGCTCTATAGTTCTGATGGATGGGATGCAGGTAAAAAACGAATATGAGAAAGTAAAGCATGGATGGGTCTGCTTTGATAAAAAAAATCACCCACGGGTTCAGAATACGGCATACTTGTCAGTGTTCGACACTGGACACATTCTTTTACTGTTCCGTTTGGTTTTGATATTTTCGGAATAAACACTCTAGCACAGGATAGGGGATTGGTAATTCCATTTTAGATAAGTGTATTCAATATAACACAGTGATACAGGGTCAGTAACTGGATGGCGTTTCAAGCACAGGTTATCACTCATAATCATGCCAATTTATTTATATGACTGCCTTACTTGTTTCATATAGCTTTTCTACATATTGGGGACAGGTATTATGTCAGTTTGATTCCAAAGATTCGATGATTTACCTCTCTTTGTAGTAATATAATATTACGTCTTAGTGCTCATACCCTAGCCTATCCTATTGTGTGATTACATGAAGTGAATGCATTTCAACGGCGGAACTTATCGGGCTCAGTTATTTTAGATCTAGGTAAAATTCATATTCTCCGGTAACATAACCGACCCCGAGTTACTGCTCCAAACGGCGTACAGTTATTGACGGTGTTTCACTGTGCCATATCAAATAAACTTACAATATGGAGTTGTTCAGAAATTGCCAACCAGCGTCATCTGTGACTGTCTGAGTTTCAAGGTAGAACTTGACAAAGACATGTTGAAGCCCAAGTCGCTACACTTCGTTTTCCACGCAAAGGTGGAGAAAAATCATCAGTTCTAAAGAACCACAATAGGCAGAAATACAGGGCGGTTAGGATATTCATTATAATAAAGGTTTTTGTATTTCCCAATGAATGAAAAACAAAACGATATTGCCGCTTTTACTGACGTTTCGCTATTGAATGCTAATAGCTTTATCGAGTATTTCACAATCTACACTTGGTTTTGTTGCCTTTACCAACTTGACAACAAAAAACGACCCCAGACAGACGAACGATGGTCAAGTTAGTAAACCTTGTTTTGATATCATAACAGATGTAGTAATACCTTTGATATTTGGTTTAGTGGTCTTCATTATTGTTTTGACTTTCAATACGTCCTCTTAACTTGATCTGAGTTTATTTTCTCACCCCTTAACTCTTTGTTATATATGTGCTGAGATTTTGTAAATTCTAGTAAGATAATACTTTGACAAAGCTCTTAGCATTAAATAGCTAAACGTCTGTAAAAACAATATCGTTTTGTTTTTCATTCTTTGAGAAATACAAAAACCTTTATTGTAATGAATATCATATACCGAGTGGCCAAATTTTTTCAACGATTAGGATATTATTATAACCAGGGTTCCAAGTAGAACATGGGTTGTCAGCAGCACATCTCCGTTTATGTTCTATCCTTCACACGATTGTCCACAAGTTCCTGTCCACCTTCCCGTTCCATCTGAGGGAGTGGCGCGCGATCTCACTCAACAGTCTTTGTAGTATATGTCCATCGCATCGCCCTAGGCGCATTTGTTATATAATAAGTACTTGGTCGGTTCGTTCCCAGTGTTGCCCGTAGCTTATGAAGCATGAAAGCAGTGGCCTGTTAGAAATGCTTTTCATGATGCTGCAAGTCCTTGAATCATATAGATGAACTGACTTAACATTGGTGTTGAAAACCCGAATTCTGTTCTTTATCCTGTAGAAGGTCTCCAAAGTGGTGAATGTCTGCCTTGCTTGTCCACTTTTGTCTCACATTGACATCATCATCCATGCCGCTACCTGTGGTTGAATTGAGGAAGCTGCCTAGATAAGTGAAGGAAGTGACTTCATTCAAATTTCTCCTGTCGTTAGCGATTATTGTTGTTCGTCAGCAGGGTATCTTAATCACCTCAGTTTTCTCTATATTCACTTTGAATTCCTGTCTCCGCTGCCAGCCTCTTCGGTCAACTTCGTTCTCGCCTTTAGGTCTTCGATGGCATGCGTCATGAGACACAAATTATCCTCGAAATCCAGATCTAGAGTATTTTTGTTGGTCCAGTGTATTCCTATCTTCTCAATCTACATGGTCTATCTTATGTACCAACCTACAACAGTCAGGAATATCATTGACGATAATAGGTTGCCTTGTTTTACTCCTATCTTCACTCCAAAGGCTTCGCTGAGTTTTTCGTTTTGAATCATCTGACGCGTTGCACCATCATATAACTGTTGAGTGAGGTTGATAAAGGTTTTTGGTACTCCGTAGTGCTGAAGCAATTTTCATATTACTTCGCTGTCGATAGCTTTTTTCAACGTTGATGTACAGATTTGACTCATTCCGTGTTCTGTTCCATGATGATGCGTAGCAATGCAATTAGATCCGCACATGATTTGCTCTCCCCTGAATCCAGATTGTTGCTGACGAATATCTGCATTCACAGTGTCCTTTAGTTTCTCCACGATGGTGCGATTTAATACTCTTCTTGGTCTGGATAAGAGCATGATTCTAGCCAGTTCTTGCACAGGACTAATTTGCTGTGAGGTAGTTAGACAAGGGAACCTTTCTTCCAGTTAGTAGATGCCTTTCCTCCCTACCATACTTTATTAATCAGTGGCTTAAGGCTATCCTCTGTGGTCTCTGGATCCGATCTCAGTGTCCCCAGGGGGGTCCTGTCTCGTCCTGCTGCCTCCCTCTCCATCTATCAGCAGCTTTATTACATAGGAAACTCCTGTTGTTTTTGGAGGATTGGTGTCCACTGTCAAGCAGTTCTATGCATGCTGTTGACGATGGTGGTATCTCTGGGCGAGTTGCAGGCGACGGTCGATCCAAGAGCCTTGTGTAATGATCGCCGCCTTGTTTTATTTGTCTCTCCTCCTTGGTATGTAGGTTCCTGTGAATATTTTTTATGGGCTTCTCCTGTGTTGAGCCTTTTTCAAATAGAGATCTTGTTATATAATATAATGTTCTGAGGTCTCTTTTACCTGTAGCTGGCCTGTTCTGCTTCCGTTTTCAGTGTGTCGTAGAATTATCTCTTGTCTTTCCTAGCAATCCTCTGTAACTCTTCCCTTATTCACTGCGGTGTACATTGCTGTGGACTTAGCTCATCCTTCTTTTGTCCATGTTTGGATTGAGTCATTTTCTTATGCATCATCCTCCTCTCCTCGATTAGCTTCTAGGTATCTGTTGAGAGCATTCCTTGTCTTCATAATAATAAAAATATATCTTGTCCCTTCTTTTTCCCAGAACAGTTGTATAAGTTCCCTTAAACATCACCTCCAGAGAGTTCCAATGTTCTTCCACCCAGGTTTCCTCAATGATACAGTGAAGATGCCCCTTATAGTTTTTTCCTTTAGTTTTCAAATGTCGGACTTGGATTACAGTGGCCTGTGTGCAGCTGTTCTAAAGGATTTGAACTTCACCTTGAAGGTTCCTTGGAGAAGATTATCGTCTGAACATACATCTGCTCCGCTTCTCGACTTCGTGTCCAACAGACTGGCTGTGTCTCCACTTTTTATGAGCTGCACTAAAATGAAGTCTATTTGGTTTGTGTTGTGTCTGTCAGGCAAAATCCATGTTGCTTTGTATATATCCTAGTTCTTGAATACACTGACTCCGATCACCCAGATCATTGAAAGCGCAGAAGTCTGAGAAGGGTTCTCTGTTCTCATTGATTTCACCGTGTGCTTCTGCTTTTCTGGTTTTGTCTCACGTGTGCCACTCGGTCTTCGTGTGACTATTGAACCTAGGACTTTACTACATTTTTCAAGCTTATCTGCCTATGATTATCGCGGGAAGACTTGTCTACCTTCTTACAAACTGGTATTACTATTATTTCGTATCTCGGTAGATAGCCGAATGTGTGCTGTCCGTCTGAACGGATCAGTAAACAGGACTGCACTACTCGCCGATACCTTTTCGTAATCTCCGCCTACGCCCCCACTGACTGCAGTTCAGATGAAACGAAGGATGAGTTCTGTCTGTTTTCGACATAGAACTTTACACAAATGTGCGGAAGTTCAAGTCGCCACATTCCGTGTAGCACGCGAAGCAAGAGAAGAAAGTACAAGAAAAGCATAATAGAAACAGTGAGCAGAGATGTGAGACAAAGGAGTAATAAAGAATAACAAAACAGTTTCATTGAAGATCATAAGTCACAGGGAGTGGATGCATCTGCACCACTGAGAACGGTTTTGAGCCATGTCTCCAATTGTTTCCAACCATAGATTTTTACCGTCCCGAGGACCCCAGCCTGGAAGTCTACACCTTCCTACGTGGCTTAGACTAACTGTTGTGGATTTCATTGACTGGTGCCAAGTTTTGGTTTGACCTCCACTAACTTTTTTCCAGCCTGACCCTATATCCGCTAACATTGCTCGTCGAGGAAGGCGATGACTAGGCACACGTAACACATGTCCTAACCATCTCAGTCTTTGCAACTTCACGACTTCGTCGATTGATTTCCCCTGTTTACCTAGAACTCGACGCCTAACCTCAACATTGCTCACCTTATTATGACACTTCACACGAGAAATAGAACGCAGGCACCTATGATCAAAGCCAGCTAGTGTTTTCATGTCTTCCACTCTCAGTGGCCAGGTCTCACAACCATAAAGGAGGACGGAGCGGACTGATGAGCAGTACACCCGCCCTTTGGTCGATAGTCGAACATCTCGTCTACGCCAGAGACGGCGTAAACTAACAAATGCGAAACGAGCCCCTTGTATTCGTGCTGAGATTTCGTCAGAGATCAGCCCGTTGGGGCTGATGGTACTTCCCAAATAAGTGAAGCGGTCAACGTGCTCTACCACTTCACTTCCTATTTTTAAACTAGGCGTCGATGTAGTCCAGTCCTGTAACATCATCTTGCATTCGTTCCCGCCAAATGCAAGATGAGTTCTACCAAAAGCTGTCTAGTTTGGTGCGAAAGGCTAAACGCTCAGACATAGTCGTTCTAGCTGGTGACTTTAACGCTCAAGTAGGGAAATTGTGTCAATCTGAGGAGGATGTCGGTGGCACCTATGAAGTTCCGTGCTAGCGAACGGATAACGGTGACCGTCTCCTACAGTTCTGCTCTGATAATCATTTGTTTCTTGTAAGCACTAACTTTAAACACAAGGAGAGACACTGTTTCACTTGGAGACCCCCTTCATCAAACCAACGCTGGACACAAATAGACCACATAGCAATAAGCTATCGTTGGCGTGGGTCGGTAGGAGATTGTCGCTCCTTCTGGAACACGTGCGTAGATACCGACCATGCACTGGTCCGCGCTCGGGTGTGCTTACGACTGAACGGACGTAGGAAACAGCTGGCGGTAAACCCATCACGTCGCCAGCTCGATCAGGAAACTAAATCCCTATTTGAGGAAGTACCAGCTAAACACATATCTGTGTTCGACAGCTGTGCTCACCCTGAAGAAGCCTGGAAGAATATTCAGGTAGCCATACATACAGCTGTAAAAGCTGTGAATAAGGTAAATTCAAAGGTGAGTAAAAACCATTGGATTCTGACTGCCTCATCCGAACTGATGGATGCCAGAAGACTTATTCCGGCGAGCTCCGAATTCAATGAGAAGCGAAAGCTGCACAAGAAGAAACTTACGAAAAGTCTCCACAAGGACCGTGAACAATGGTGGGTGACAAAGGCGAAAGAGATGGAAAAAGCATCGGCGACAGGCAACTATTTAGACTCATCGGGGAAACGGGTGGGAGAAGGCAAATCATTAGTGAAACAATCTCGGAAAAAAAATGGCACTATAATTAGCTCCCAGGATAGACGACTGGAACGCTGGAAAGTGCATTATAAGGAGCAGTTTAATTGGCCCACAGCCACGCTCAACCTTCCGAGCATCCAACACCTCCCTGAATGGGATATAGACACAGGTCCTCCATCCCTAACTGAGGTTACTAAAGCTGTCACCAATCTGAAACTAGGCAAAGCAGCGGGACCTGGTGGAATGACTCCAGAGGTATTTAAGTACGGTGGAGACAGTCTTCTAAACGCCTTGAGCTGCAAACTACGAATTTTTAGCATGCGATTCGCTCCCGCCAAATGCAAGATGATGTTACAGGACTGGACTACATCGACGCCTAGTTTAAAAATAGGAAGTGAAGTGGTAGAGCACGTTGACCGCTTCACTTATTTGGGAAGTACCATCAGCCCCAACGGGCTGATCTCTGACGAAATCTCAGCACGAATACAAGGGGCTCGTTTCGCATTTGTTAGTTTACGCCGTCTCTGGCGTAGACGAGATGTTCGACTATCGACCAAAGGGCGGGTGTACTGCTCATCAGTCCGCTCCGTTCTCCTTTATAGCTGTGAGACCTCGCCACTGAGAGTGTAAAACATGAAAAGATTAGCTGGCTTTGATCATAGGTGCCTGCGTTCTATCTCCCGTGTGCGGTGGCATAGTAAGGTGAGCAATGTTGAGGTTAGGCGTCGAGTTCTAGGTAAACAGGGGAAATCAATCGACGAAGTCGTGAAGTTGCAAAGACTGAGATGGTTAGGACATGTGTTACGTGTGCCTAGTCATCGCCTTCCTCGACGGCAATGTTAGCGGATATAGGGTCAGGCTGGAAAAGAGTTAGTGGAGGTCAAACCAAAACTTGGCACCAGTCAATGAAATCCACAACAGTTAGTCTAAGCCACGTAGGAAGGTGTAGACTTCCTGACTGGTAGGGGTCTTCGGGACGGTAAAAACCAATGGTTGGAAACAATCGGTGACATGGCTCAAAATCGTTCTCAGTGGCGCAGATGCATCCACTCCTTGTGATTTATGATTTCCAATGAAACTGCTTTGTTCTTCGTTAATTCTCCTCCTTTGTCTCACACCTCTATTTACTATCTCTATTATGCATTTCTTCTACTTTCTACTCTTTGTGTGCTACAAGGAAGGTGTGTGGCGACTTGGGCTGCCGCACATATGTGCAAAGTTCTATGTCGAAAACAGATAGATTATTATTTATTATTATATCCTTTAATTCGTAGAGGAACATAGGGCTTCAGCCGCGCGTCTCCATTTGCGTCCGGTTTCCTGCCAACTTTTTCACCCCTCTCCAAGTCTACCCACACGCTTTCATCTCCTTCACATGACCTCCTCCAAGTCACCCTTGGACGACTAACTCGCCGCTTCCCTTTCGGGTTCCACTCGAGGTCTTGTCTAGTGATGTCAATCACTTGATGTTTTGTTTTCGCAGAGTATGGCCAATCCACCTGCATTTCTTCCTGCTTATTTGTTGAACAATCGGCTCCTACTGGGTTGGTTCGCTCATTGCCAGGGATCCCTCCCTGTTGCTGATCTTTTCTGGCCATCTGATCTTAAGCATTGAGCGAAGACAACTGTTAATGAAGGTCTGTAGCTTGTTTGAGATGGTCTTTTTGACACGCCAAGTCTCTGATCCGTACGTATAGTAAGTAGCACTGACTTCACATTGGAATTGAAAATCCAGATCTTATTTTTGATGCTGAGTGCTGTTGACCTCCACACAGACTTAAGAGTAATGAAAGGTTGTCTTGCTTTTCCGATTCTGGCTTTGATATCTTCGTCAATTCCACCTGTAGTTGAAACGATGCTTCCAAGGTAGGTGAAGGAGGTCGCTTCTTTCAGAATGCTCCCATTTATGCTGATTGCTGTCTGTTGTTGTTGCTGTTGGCCAGAAATCCTCATCACCTCTGTTTTATCTATGCTCACCTGAAGTCCTATCTTCTCTGGATGCTTCTTCTGTCAGCTTGTTGCTTTTCACTTGCATATCTTCCAGTTTGTGTGAAATCAGACATATATCATCGGTGAAGTCCAGATCCTCCAAGTTTTTTGTGTGAGTTCATTTTATGTCTGTTTCCTCATTGCCCGTTGTCTGTCGCATTATCCAATCTACTGCAATCAGGAAGATCATTGGCGATAGTAGACAGCCAGCTTGCCTCACTGTCGCCCTCACTTCGAAGGATTCCGTAAGTTTCCCGTTGTGAATTACTTGGAATGCAGCATTGTCGTATAACTGTTAGATGAGATGTATAATCGTCGATGGCACCCCGTAGTAGCGAAATAGTTTCCAAATCACCTGTCGATCGACGCTGTCGAAGGCCTTTCCAAAGTCGATGAAGTCGAGATAGAGTAGTGACTGCCATTCGAAGCTTTGTTCAATGATGATCCGTAGAGTGGCGATTTGATCAATACATGACTTGTTTCTCCTGAATCCAGCTTGTTCCGGTCGAAGTTTTTCATCCAGGTTTGTTTGTTTGATTCTCTCCAGGATGATGCGGCTTAGTATTTTGCTTGGGATGGACAGGAGCATAATTCCGCGCCAGTTTTTGCATTGACTTAAGTCTCCTTTCTTTGGTAGTTTGAATAAGTGGCCTTTCTTCCAATCCTCAGGTACTTTTCCCTCTTTCCACACCTTCTCCAGCAGTGGCGTCATCAAGTCCGCTGTTGTCTCTGGGTCTATTTTCAGTGCTTCTGCTGGGATTCCATCTGGTCCTGGTGCTTTCCCAGGTTTTAGCATCTTGATTGGATTCAGGACTTCTGATTTCGTCGGGGGGTTGATGTTTATTGGTAGTTCTGCTTCCGTTGTTGGGCCAGTTATGCCAGTTTAAAGGAACCACCTTAGTTAACCCAGACAGAAGTTCATTACTAGCGTCATTTGACACTTCTGGAATCACTTCATTATATCCTGCTGCTCTGCCTGGTTTCATATCAGAAAAACCTGTACAACCTAAATTAAAGTTAGCCGACCCATATCGAGATCCCATCTCTAGCGTAAGTGTGATGTGTGAATACCTATCAGAGACTGTATCTAGCATGCTTCAGTTCGTCGTTGACGGTTGTGAGACATAGCCACTGTAGCCTTATATAAATAAAAAAAGAATTTCTAGTGATCAGTGCTCGTACTAATCTTAGGAATGTCGCACTGTTTCCTGTCCAGACGTTGTATATCAGACAAAATAGATTTGTTAAGCACTCCTGGAGCAAAACTTGGTATAAATCAGCGGACTCATTGACTGTTAGTTTGAGTCATACCGACTGGTTCCAAACGTCTGCGTAGCATTTTCGAAATGCTATGAATAGACTCATGTTCATCTTCAGTACAGCAGATGTATTCACTCTTTGTTAACCAGACTCTGAAAATTTTTCTTTGTCCTTTTTATCTCCCATCGACGCACATTTATTTGTCTTTTGTACTCTTCCCGTGCATCCTTACGACGTTTCTCGTTATTCGTCTTGTCATATTAATGTAATTTATACAGGCTTGCCCTCATAATTTTACCGTTAGATGAAAACATTTATTCAAAGGAAGGTTCTCTATCGTAAAATACTTACCAACAATACTGTACATCACATCTCCGTATCGCCGATCAAGGGCTGAAACAAAGTGAAGTGCGAATTACTTTTTGATGTGACCACTTACTTCGTGTAGTATCGTTTCGATAGTATGCTATTTTCGTCTCTGTAAACTGAAATTATAAAAACAAGTGAAAATTCTTAAATACATCCTTTTATTTAATCATTGTATAACATTAGTCTTTCTTCTTTGAATTGTACATTTAGTCGTCTACAAGATTCAGGCTATGCCGTTTTATTCCAACATGTATAAGTTTAGCTCACAGTGGTGGGATATTCTTCAGGAAGGTTAGGCAGCCCTTATGTTCTATTTTGAGAGCAACTAGTGGCATTTTATGTAATATTCATAATTTGGGAGGCATATACTAGGCTATGAGGTACATGTATGTTTTTTGGGCTGATACTATTATCCTGTCGCTCGGACTAAGGTAGGTGCAGTCGGTCCCACTGCCTGAAAGTTGATTGATGAAGCAAATGAGGAAATCATTATATAAGCTCATAGGATGTAATACATACGACACATGGATCAGTGTAAGAACATGCATACTGCACAGAAGTTCTCTCTGTTCTCCTCAATGGCTGTGAGACATGGTCATTGAAAGCGGAAGGTATGAAAAGGCTAGCTGTCTTTGGCCACAGGTTTTTGAGCTCTATCTCTCGTGTTAAGTGGTATGATATGGTGAGTAATACTCAGAAACCTAGGTAAAGAGGGTAAGTCAGTCAATGAAGATGTAAAGCTACATCGGTTGAGATGACCAGGACATATGTTGCGCATAAAGAACCATAGCTTTTCCCGAAGAGCAATGTTAGCCGAGCTGGACTCAGGTTGGAAAAGAGTTAGGGATGGTCAAACTAAACGGCGGCATCAGCCCATCAAGTCTTTTTCAGTTGATTTGAGCTATTTAGGGATCTGTAGACCTCCTGGTTGAAGTCCGGGGGACACTAAGGGTCAAGAACTGGAGACTATTGGTTATATGGTTTATGATTGTTCTCAATGCTGCAGATGTATTTACTCTCCGTTATGTTTCTTCATGTTCCTGTCCTCCACACTGACATTTCCGCGTATTATAGTAATTGTTTTTTATAAATGGGTTGTAGTGACTTGAACTGTTGCACTTCTGTGCCATTTTGTAAGCTGAAGCTCGATCAATAAGTCAGACACAGCAAAAAAGTCACTATTCTAATCTGAAGTAGTAGGTCGCATCGTGTTTTACCAGAGTAGATACTTACATCCACGCAGCATGGTTTCATACTCCTATGGCGTCGTTCGACTCCTTAAGTCGGGATGTATCATGATAGCACTTGACTAAACGAATTACCGAAACAACCTAACATAGTAATCATAAGAAAGTTTTCGCCTTTTATGTTAGTAACAGTAGAGAGAAGGACTATAAACTGGAGTAGAATTTCAATGAGATCACTCATAGTTATAATGATAATGCATTGAATGAGAAAAAGCATCAGTGTGCATAGTAGTCAATAACTTACTGCGAATTCCAAACAGCTTATATGTATGTCAGGTGTTTCCACTTCGACTTTCGGAATTTTCAACAAATAACCGACCTGTAGAAAACAAAATTATGCAAGTTTATAATTATTAGGGTTTTTAGTTTTCACACTCAAGAGAAACGTACCATGGGAAAGTAAATTAGTCCACATGTTCGTATATTTGCGCGAAGTTCCGTCATTTGACCTTCCGCCATATGTGATAACAAATCTGGCAGACACGTGTATGTTTCATTCCCTGTAGACGAAATAAAAGGCATCGTTACTGTTATTGTTAATCCATTACTGTTGGTTTATGTTGTGTTTCTGCAGTATAAGACATTAAACTGTAACTAAACTAATGTGCATAAGGAATAGCTCTGTTGACAAAATGAACATATTCACAGTGATGTCAGATAGTTTAAAAATTATTTGATTCCCAGTTCGACCTATTGGCTTGTCAGATTCATTTTTGTCATGTTGATTCACTGAAAATATTCTCAATAAGGACTAGGCTTATAAACGCTGAAGTGTACATGCCTATGTATACAAACCTGTCACGTAAATAAGGTTTTGAACATCCTTGGTATGCATTTCATTTGCCTCGATAGCCCGGTCCATTACAGAAGTAATAAGTGTGCATTTTTAACAACTGCTTAACTGGAAAAGAACCACCGTGTTTATACCTAATTTAGAATATGATCTTCAGAGAATTTCACCTTCTTGATATCATTAGTGGTGATGTATAATGTTTACTTGTGACATTTTTGCTACATTGTGTGAAAGGGTAAGCACAAACTGCATAAGCGACATTAGTGAGTTATGAAACTGTAAACTAAAGTCCAAACTATTGGTTCACTTTGTGGGAGTCGTCCGTATTTCTACTTCACTTCCGCCTATTATTATTAAGTGCCTTCAACTTTTGTAGTATTATTGTTGAAACGCAAGCATTCGATAAAAATATTATACTTACATTGATCTAAAGTAGGATCCACTCCGCTCCGAATAGCAAACCTTTGTTGTCTTCTAGTTCTTTCTACTTCGACCACTTGAATTATCCAAGAACTCAAGTTTTCCAGCAACCATTTGTCGAAATTTTCTCTCAGTAATTCTTGGACTGGATACAGCTTTTCTCGATACATTTGACAAAAGTCAATAAGCTTTTTGAGTGAATTTAACGTCTTTTATATCATACTGTTTGGTGTGATAAATGACCTTACTTGTATTAATAATTCCCAGTCACTTGATAAATCCGATAACGCCTGAATTCTGAGAATAATTCTCTGAAAAGTGTCAAAGTGCAATGGAATACTACTTCAGAAAACCACTTTTCATTATAATAGTGAATGTTATTGTAAACACTTACACCTTTAAGAATTATTTTGCTAACATTACTGAGTGAATTTGAGTAACATGTTCTCTGTATGTAATGTGATTTGTTGTGGTGTTCGTCATAGACTGCTTAACCGGATAGTAGGGATTTCACTTCTGGATCATTAATATTATTGAAATGTGAATATTTTCGATCACGCTCTACACAGCAAGACTACTCTAATAAACTGGCTTAATGTAATGGTTATTAAAAATGAAATAACAGGCTGAATTTCAGCAGAGTTCAAGCCAGTAGTCTATGAATAACCGATGTGTTCCCTTGATAATCATAGTGATGAAATGAAGTTGTGGTCAGTCCCCAAATATTTAGGCTCAGTGGATTTGGTCATTCAAATGATACGGACTTGAGGTATATGCCAGCCTACACATAATTTAACTCATGATCACCCTGATATCATTTCAGTCAAATGTGGCAAAATGTAAGTATTATGCAAAAAGTTGGAAATCTCATTTCATGATCAAAATATCATAAAAATTCAAGAACTTCAGCACACATTATTCATTCGTTTTATAAACTTTCGTATTTCGAATCGTATAAATACATCAGATCTATTGGCGAACTGTTGTAAACAGTTTTAAAAAATCAACGCTTTTTATCCATAGTGTCTGTTTGGTTGTGCGATTTTTCACAAAAACTTTCAACTAGTTGAAACTGGATATTCACTACATGAGCAAACCGCTTGTAAATAACAAAGAAATTGTTCAATAAATTCATTATAAACTTTTATCGTATTTTGTCTTCAGTTTTTCGGTGGGTGCTTTGGTTATATTCAGTGAGAAACTATTTCTTAGTCTTGAGCGCCTGGTCTAGGTTAAATTACACTTTGTGTTTACCCCGAACGTATTTAATTGTAAAAAAGACTTTAGGATATGTTGCTTGATTTAATTGTTGTTACAGGTGTCGATATAACGTAGCATAGCAAACGAAACGAATCAGCACGCTTTGTGCTCTTCCAGCGGAATCCAGAAAATGAAATAAAGCTATTACTTCCCTGAAAGCTACCTACAGTGATAGCTAAACTCATGGGCGAATATTTGCTTATTTCATTCACTGACAATAGATTAAGAGTGTCACTATAGTCTGCGTGCTCGTAACAAAAAGCGAGTAGCCATTTGCTCTGTAAACTCAATCCATTTAGGTCGAGCAAAGTCATACTGGTATGAATTTCAAAGAGAAATGTTCATATGTTAAGAAACTCAACATAGGGGGCATCAAAAAAGACATAGGTGTAACAAGTGTGTTTTGAAACTTTTCAAAGAACCTCGGTAGTTTGTAACTAACTCACTCTGAAGACATATTAGTAATGAAACACTTCAACTATACCCATTGACTTTGTGTTTCGTCCATATATCGTTTGTACATTAAACTTTGATATCGAATTGATTTTGAAACGGTTTTTGCCTCTAAACAGCCTCTTATATTCCAAATTTGCGTTAAAATTTAGCATGATGCCTATGGAGCATAGGTATGATTGCAACTCTGAACTACACAGCATTTATCTACATACATATATTCCTGGAATAATGATTTCTGCCTACCGACAACTGAATAAATCTTCTCTTCAGGGCAGGCTGTATTTGTTGTTGTGACCGCAAACTAACATCAGCTGTAAAGCTTCTCCAGAAGTTACACTTAGCTATCAATTATTGTTTCGCGGTCCTGTCAGTAACTAATCTCCAAACAGCCATTCTCTAGACTGCACAAACTGACAGGTCGTTAGATCAGCGCAGTGCTTCTCATACAGTATGATCTCGCACTACTCTTTCATTGTATAGTGAGGTATTTTTTAAACATGGACTGATGAATCAGGCTATTGGTGGCCTTATAGTGGAAAATGATATGTCTTAATTCGGTAAACAATGCTTTTACCAGGAAATCATTCAGTGGAACATACAGTAGCATTGCAGTTTGCACCTACTTCGTGTAGCTATTTGATGGAATGTCAGACATTAGTTACGTGATTTAGAGTCGTTTAAATGAAAGACAAACAAAATGGTCAACAGATTTATAGGTAAACGTATCCAACGTCTGTCAAATAGGAAAACTGTCACAAATACCTGCATATTTCCAATCTTTTCAAAAAAGATTTAATTATAGTTAGTACTTCTCCACCTTTGTACTCTAGAAGAAATTCCACTGCATCCAATCTTCGTTTAATTGAATTTTCGTTCCGCAGAGGAAAGTGCATCCACTTTCGTAATTCTGCTTTACCTTGAGTGGTCACACAATGATTTATTATTTCTGGAAATGAAGTAAAATTATTTGCTTACTGAATAGGCTAGACACTGGATAATTCATTGTGTTAGGCATGACAGTTTCCTCAATTATTTCAAAGCATTTGAAAATTTCCAAGTGTTGTAAAGTGAGTCTATTAACAAATAACGTGTCTTGACTAAAGAATTCCGTTAGTACACAAAATATGAATTACTTATTGAAAATCTGTATATCAGTTATCTGTAACAGACTCTTATTCAAATCATCATTTTGCATGTTTTTGGACACAGCTATCTTGAACACCAAACCACCTAGAGCTCTCAACTTTCATGGGTCAGCTTTTAAATGTGAACAAACCACTAGGTTTGAATTAACTTGAAACAATGACTTCACGTAAATCGTTTTCCCAAACCCATCAAGATTAGGGGGCATGGAAGATATCCTCAACAAATGGCAAGAATCTTCCAGAAATTCCTCCGCTGAAGAGAGTTAAGGTTTAAGAAGGCCTTACTATAATAATTTTCAGGAACGACTTCTTTAAACACTTCTGGAGTATCTGTCAGTATTTTAAAAAGTTCAGATGGTTTAACTATAATCTAGACTCTTACTCTCAATACACACCACTGACTTCAGTGCATCAAAAGTTGTTTCTGTGGCAAGAAGTGCTGTTGGTTTGGCACGGTGGATGACTGCAAGGTTAGAAAAATATTGTCATACTCTGTTTTAATCGCATATCCTCAACTTCTAATGAGTTATCAGGACAGTACTGCAGTATATGCGTCGATGCGTTCCAGAGAACAACCGCAATATCATCATTCGAGATGCACAGTGACAAATAATTCTGGATATCTAGGTTTTCCCCCACTTCTAGTTCCATTCCAGATTTCAGCACCGACATCAGCTTGCGACTTCGTGTACCCGCTCTTTGTTTTAATTTCAGTTACCTGCTCAATGTTCAGTCCCAAATAAAAGAGGGGTGAGCCATTTTGGCTTGCGTTAATCCTTGCACCAGGTGTCTCTAAAGATATCTAATTTCTCTTTGAAGGTGGAGCTAATAATACTTTGTCAGGTGAAAAGTTCCAGTCGTGGAAAATCCTTTTTAAGGGTCGGGAGCTCTCATTTATTTTATATCGTGATGTTTTCGGTAAAACATCCTTGAGGTAGAGAGGAGTTTAGAAATGTCAGTCCTACACTATTCCTTAGTGTGTGATATGCCGATATTAATCCACCTCTCCTTCGGTATGATAATGAGTAAATTTATTTGAGAAAAGCACACACTGGTAGGTAGTATTATGTACTGTAGGCGTTTTGTTCCAAATATTACCTATTAAAAGAAGTTATTAATATGCTTATAATTATTATTTTATATTATTATTCCCTTGGGTTTCAAGTGGAACATAGGGCTTTAAAAATGCATCTCCTCTTTCTTCTATTTTATGCCATCCGCTTCAGCTGGGTTCATGATTGACCATCAACTCTCATCTCCTCCTCCCTACATAATCTCCTTCGTGTCACCCTCACACCGACGACCCACTCGTCACTTCCCATTCGGATTACACTAGATCGACGCCCTGCATTGTGCGCAATGTCATTCGATGATCTCGTCATTGTATGCCCCATAAATCTCCATTTCCTCCTACATATACGTCGAACGATCGGCTTTCTGTTGGTTCGTCGCAGATTTTCCTGTTGCCGATTCTATCATAAAGAGCACCTCAAACAAACTACAAACCTTCATTAACAGTTGTCTCCACTCAATACTCAAGATCAGATGGCTGGCCAGAAAAGATCAGCAATAAATATCTCTGGGAGCGAACCAATCAGGAACCGATTGTGAAACAAATATGCAGGAAGAAATGAAGATGGATCGGCCATACTCTGAGGAACCCATCAAGTGACATCACTAGACAAACCATCTCTCGAGTGGAACCCGAAAGGGAAGCGGGCGGCGAGTTGGTCCTCAGTGCAAGGGTGACTTGGAGGAGGTCATGTGAAGAGGAGATGAAAGCAAGTGGGCGGACTTTGAGCGGGGTGAAAACGTTGGCAGGAAACCGAAGACGATGGAGATACGCAGCTGAAGCCCTATGTTCCACTAAGAATTAAAGGATATAGTAACAATAATTCTCTCTGGACGTCTGGTTAGCCATTTCAGCTTCAGTATGGGGCCAGAGCAGCGATCAACTGTTGGTAAAAGTCTGTAATTTGTTGGAAATTATTTCCGTGACACACAGGACCAGTTTCCGACTCATAGAGAAGCACTGGCCGACTTAAAATTTGTGTTGAAAGTCTGAATCTTGTTGTTTATGTTGAGTGCATAACATTTCCAAACTGGTTTCAGGTTGATGCAGCTGCGTCTTGTCTCTCCGATTCTGGCTGGCTGGTTTTGACATCTGCATCCGTTCCGACTGCCTTCTGTTGCAACCGAGCTTCCTAGATAAGTGAAGAATATAGCACTTCTATCCAATTTCTCCCGTTGATGGTGATTGGTGCCGGTTGCTGCTGTTGCCGCTGTTCGTTGTTTATCTTCATCATCTCCGTCTTCTTTATGTTACCTTCACCTGAACTCCTGTCTTCTGTGGTTGTCTCTTCAGCCAGTTCGTTGATTTTTACCCGTAACCCTACGAGTGTGTGAGATTGAACACAAATCATTTACCTTTGAAATCCAGATCTTTTAAACTCTTCTTGTCCGTCAGTGTGGAGTATTCCCGTATTCTCAGCCCCATGCACAGTCTGAGGCACAATCCATTCCACTTCAAATAGGAGTTTCACCGTTAGTGATGTATAAAATGGGCAGGCTTGCTTTGCTTCTTCCTGTCTTCACTTCGAATGCCTCGCTAAATCTTCTGTTGTGGATCATATGACACGTGCCATATTTATACAGCCAGCGGCTGAATGAGGTTCATAAAAACTTGGTCACTGTACGACGTAGCGTTAAAGCGGTTCCTGAGTTATTTTCTCGGTCAACGCTATCTGTCGATAGCCCTTCCAAAGTCGTTGAAGTTGAGGTAGAGGGAGGTCTGACTTCTATTCTATGCTTTCTTCTGCAGTGACGATGCACAGAGTATCGATTTGATAGGCACATGATTTGTCTTTCCTGAATCCAGCTTGCTCCTTATTGGGGTTGAGTTCTGCACCCTTTGTTCTCTCCAGGATGATGCGATTTAGTGTTCACATGGCATTATTCCATGCCAATTTTTGCACAGGTCTAATCTGCCCTTCTCTGTCAGCTTCACGAGGTAGCCAGCTTTTTCAAACTCTTTGAAATAATGGCGTGAGCACATGTGCCTCAATCTATGGGTCTTTTTTCAGTGATTCGGGTGGGCGGTGAATTTCGTCTGGTCCCGCCGTCTCTCCGGGTAACGTTTGGAAGCCTGATCGCATTCAGGTCTTTTGCTTTCGTTGGAGGGATTTTGTCCACTGGCAGGCAGTTCCGTACATGTGGTGGTTGTTGTTGGTGGTGTTTGTGGGCGGGTTGCAGGTGATGGTCGATTTCCATGTTAAAATAGCTATTGCGGATGCCACACTTCTGATGTATCAGGATCCAACGGCACCGTTAGTTATCTCAGTTAATGCATCAAACACTGTAATCGGCACAGTTCCGGAATAACTAGCCAACAGAGAGTGGCGACCCCTCGACTTTTTCTCGAGGCGCCTTCAGTTAGCGGAAACGGAGTACAACATATTGGGCAGAGAACTTCTGGCTATGTACTGTGCTAAACGTTATTTTCGACATTAAGTGAAGGGTCGTGAATTTATCATTTTCACTGGCCACAAACCTGTGACTTACTCTCTGCACTCAACTTCAGATAAGTATTCACCTAGAGAGTCATAAAAACTGAACTACGTTTCACAGTTTACATCAGATATTCGCCATGTGTCCGGAGTGAATAACACTGTGGCAGATGCCTTGTCGTTCATTTGTTCCCTCACCTGGCTCGTCCTCAAAAAGAAGATACTGAGCTTCAACATGAGTTGTCGAAAACAACTCTACAATTAGCCGTGGCACCTTTATGTATGGGAAAAGATACTATTCTATGTGACACTTCCACGAGTACTCCTCGCCCCACCGTATCTAAAGGCTGTCGCCGTAACGTCTTCAATACGTTGCATGGCTTATCCCAAACAGGTATTCGAACTACCATCGAGCTCGCAGGTAATCGTTGTTGTTAGCCTAGTATTAATAAGGAAGGCAAGGAATGGGCATACACGTGCTTAGCTTGTCAAAAGTTCGAGGTAGTAAGAAACACCAGAAGTCCTCTTCGCACCTGTCTTACCCTGATTCTCGTTTGGTTGCATCCCCTCCATAATCTCATGGATGTGCCTATATCTTAACCTGCATCAACCGTTTCACACGAAGACCTGAAGCAGAACTCCTCAAAGATGTATCTGCTAAAAAACAGTCACACGCGTCTTTGTCGAACGATGGATCGCAAGCTTTGGATGCCCATCTTCCACAACAATTGATCATTGGCATCGATTCGAAAGCGGCTTATTCTCCGTCCTGACTAAAATCATAGGTTGCATACGTTTCAGAACAACAGCCTACCATCCTCAAGCTAATGGTATGGGGGACGTCTACATAGACATTTGAAAATTCCAAGCAATGCACACTTGACTGAATCACAACCGTTAGTTCTCCCAGGGATAAAAAAGGGCTTGAATACTGATGCTGGCTGTACTACGGCCGAGCTAGTATATGGCACTACACCAAGACTACCAGGTGAGTATTTTCTCCCTCGAGCTTCCCACCAGTATTATATCACGCTTCATACGTCAACAAGGTTGCAAACTCAATGCATTCAGTTAAACCTGCTCCCTTTCGACCACAGTCCAAAGACGTCTTTGCTCACCCATGTTCGAAAACTTCTTCACATTTATTTGTCCGTTGTGACTCTGTGCGTCGCCCATATGGCGGACTGCATAACTCAGGAGAAATAGCCAAACACCACATCCGAAAATAATACACTTAGACGGCATTGCTTACGAAGATAATGAGGCGATACGTGAACTGTCTAGCAAGCACTTCGCCAGATTATACACCTTAGAGAACGAGGAGGTCGTGGATTTCCCACGTAAAACAGACGAACGTCTAAGTGACAATTTTCACCACACATGAGATCGATAAAGCTGTCGCAAATCTCAAGCTTAGTAACACTATTGGTCCAGACGGTATATCTCCGTTCTGCTGAAAAACGGTGGTAATGACATGAATTTACTCTTACCCAAGTTATACTCAATTTCATTAAGCGATGGGACATACCCTAACTGCTGGAAGAAGTCTTATATTGTACCTATCCATAAATACGGGCCTATAGCTGATATCAACAACTACCGCCCCATCAACATCACGCCTGTAGTTTCACGTCTGATGGGAAAGATAGTTAAGACTCAAATCATTCAGTACTTGCTGTCAAATGACCTACTATCCCCATCCCAGTACGGTTTCTTAAGTGGAAGGTCGTGCATTACTTGCCACTTAGATTATTTTGACTACATTATACAAAGCACTGATAATGGGCGTTCAGTAACAACATTGTCTCTCGACGTTAGCAAGGCCTTCGATAAAGTCCCACATATCAGACTCCTAACAAAACTCCAATCCTACGGAATAACCGGAAAGCTTCGCAAATGGATAAGTTCTTTTCTCACAGAAAGACAGCAATTAGTCAAAATCAACCACCTGTTGTCTTCATCAAAGGCGATAACCAGTGGTGTAATACAAGGTAGCGTTCTTGGCCATATTCTATTCCTCTTATTTATAAATGAAATAGTCTCTGTTATCAAGTATGGCAAGCCATACCTTTTTGCAGATGATCTCAAGATAGTATATGATTATGGGTACGGTGATATGAGCGTCGAAAGCAAGATCCAACAAGACTTAAATGATCTAGGCGATTGGAGCGAAAAGTGGCAACTGACTTTCAACCCAGACAAGTGCGGTATAACCCACCTTGGACGCTGGAAACCGATAATGTGCCTATATATGTACACTATATATGTAACACTATGGGACTTCATCAAAATAAAATTTTACCCATAACGGAATTATACTCAACCACATTGCACAAGTTTTGTTCTTATATTGAGGAAATTCAGACTGGCATACTTCATGTCAAGAGTGATACAGTGCAGGGTGGACAATGAACTCTTTCTTACCTGACCACTAGTGAATCACTCCAGTCTATTTACGCATGAATGATCGTATGGTCCCGTTAATTTTGATAATATTCTAAGCTGGTGGGTGAAAGGCGGTCGTTGAAAGCAACGACGAGCATAGGGATACGAACTGTTTGCACTATGTTTGAGTCCTCAGAGATTACACAAACTCCAGAACGAATGGAAAGGTACGACATAGAAGCATCAACAATCTTTAAGGGGTGGAATGGTAGCGCACCATCCGAATTTCAACTACGGAGTTAAGAATCCACTCTAGTCATCCAGATAACAAGCAATAGTGCACCAATGATGAGGTTGTCACAAAGTGGTGATCTACTGGAATCACTAGTTGACATGACCTCCAAGCCAAAAAATTGATTTAAATATTCTCCATTTCTTACTGTTTTATTTATTCAATAATGTTATTGATTTGACCTGAGACTAATTCTGTACATTTATTGGAACAAATAAGGGAAATGCATCATGAGCAGTGTGTGACGCCTCGGGTTGAACAGCACTGATTCATGCGAAATACTCCTTGAAGATATTTTCCGAAAGGATACTGTCCAAATAATTTGTATATTATGTGAATTTTCTAACCACAATAAGGTTATTATCGCCTTGGCTGTAAAATCGAGCCATTGAAGCCTATCATAATGCGAGAACTAATCTCGATAACCTCGCAAATAACATGTACTTGTAAAAGAAAGCTGCTGTACAATTTTCGAAACTCACGGACAGCAAAGAACCAGAAAGGGCGGGTTTCCACAGATTAGTGATGGATGAGACACCTGCCAGATGACAACATCAGAGTTTAACGGGCGACACGAATGCTAGCTAAATAAAGGTTTATTTGATATAAAAAAACTTGCGTACTGTTGTAGAATACAACTCCACTAAGTGCGAAATTTCATTTTAATAAAACCACACAGTGTTACGCAGTAATGTTTACTGATGACGTTTTGAGCAAAAATTACTGCTCATAATCGTATCATTCTAACAAATTATTTATTTTACTATAAACACCTTATTTCACATCTTATCGTACTTCGTTGATAACACTAATATCATTTCCGAATGTACTTTAGCTGATATTGATTTTATTCGAACATCTAATCAATTTTTACTCATGAGTAAAATGAGCGTGAAATTTATGTGAGTACCTTCATATAGTTATGAGCAGTAATTTTTGCTCAAAACGTCATCAGTGAACATTACTGCATAACACTGTGTGGTTTTATCAAAATGAAATTTCGCACTTAGTGAAGTTGTATTCTACAACAGTACGCAAGTTTTTTTATATCAAATGAACCTTTATTTAGCTAGCATTCGTGTCACCCGTTAAACTCTGATGTTGTCATCTGGCAGGTGTCTCATCCATCACTAATCTGTGGAAGCCCACCCTTTCTAGTTCTTTGCTGTTCGTGGGTTTCGAAAATTGTAAAGAAACAGCTTTTCTTTCATTTCTAATGTTATGAATACCAATTATAACAAATAGTATTTGATTTGTTAATATGAATTAATATTGAACGCCAATTCGAGTGACAGATGTTATGAAGAAAGTACAAATAACTGGATAACCGATTTGTGAAATTGTTTTCAAGCGGAACAAATCATAAGACATTGGATTTAATCAATATTTTAGGCTGAAATGTATCTAATACGTCCAGAGATTATTTCAACCAACAACATACCTCCGTCGAGTCAAAGACTTATGATATTAGAAAGCGGCTGAATTTTAAAAAGCATTTTTACTGTTAACCGTACGAATTAAAACTCATGTGAATCAAATGATGGATTCATTCTTTAACTTATAAAAACTCCACTTTCTCGACTAACGATAGTCTGAAAATAAGGGGAATAAAGATGTGAACCTGCCAGTATGCGTCGGTGGCATAGCGGTTAGGACGCTCGCCAACCACGCCACACGTGGTTCGGGGTTCGATCCCCGGCCACCAACGCACTCCTTTACCTCTTTAAGCCGGAAATAATGCTGGTAAAGAGGAAAGGTTGAGCATGAGGCTAGCAACCCCATCCTGTAAAAATAAACATTGCTACAGGAACTTCAAGCCACTAGCTTGAAGCCCTATATTCCACTGGGAAACGTGAAGGAAAAAACCAGTGGAGGTCGTTGTTGCCTCCTAATCTTTGTTTTGAGTTTGCTACAACTGTTTTGTAACCACCGTTGACTAGACGCATTGATGTTTACTATAATCTGTCCATCAGCACTGCCTTGATGGTGTGTTGATGGCTCTTGCGAAGAGAAATCACTTACGAATTCCAGAGTAGCACATCTTCGTGTGCTCCAAAGCTCATGAAAATAGAGTTCTGTACGTGGTCTCCAGTGACGCATTCATGGAACCAACGAATGAACTTTGGACCCCTGAGTCAATAAAATCCCAAGGTCGGTAGATGGAACGTGAAGATATTCCCTTCGAGTAATTTCATTTTTAAGGAAGATAAGGCGCCAATTCTGTCCAGCTGCTATCTGCCTGGAGACCTCATTTCCAAGTCACCTTGGCTCATGCTGTCAGACGCCGTGACTCACACAAGCTTAGCCCTAATTCCCAGCGTGGCGTGATTTCACGAGTGATTCAAAGACCTCTTAGCGTGTTTTCATGCGTGACATAAAAGCCTCGGGGCCTACTGAACAGTCACATATGCAGCTGCCTTATACCCTGCAAACTTACAACTAGCAGTTGCTACGAAATGCAACCTACATACCAGCTGGAAGCAATCGACGAGGAAGCAAACTCAGACAGGCTGAAATGTTATGCAGTTGATGAGCTTGAACAAAACTTTCATTTGTTCTGACCTTTTGTGACTGTCGGAAACTGGTGCAGTGAAATGAATCCCCTTATCAGCTAACAACGGAGATGGACAAAACAATGGTGTGACATCGACGGAAACTCTTATCAGCATCTTAACATTGTGAAGATGAGCCAAGAATTACACTTTACCCGTTCATACTGAAATGACTCGCAGACTTAACTTCCTCAGATGGCACTTGCTGGCCTCACATATTTGGGGGGCTATATTGTAGACGCAGTCCCAAGACAAGCAGGTGCAGTTGTCGTGCATGGTAACCTAGTTTTGACAGTGCGAAAGGGAAGCATTATGTAACTCGAAAGGATTATTTGTTTGAAAACTAGGGAACTGGAGAAATACTAAGCTGCTTGACACTCACTTTAACGCCAAGGTCAACCGTTACAGGCGCAGCGCGAATAATTCTTGAGGATACAGACTTTGAGCCTTCTTAAAAAACTTATGAAAATATTAATTAATTTGACATTATATCATCCTTGATCGTGCCTGTAAAAATGGCATGCATTTTCATGTAAATTTATGTTTATATGAAAATAAATTATTATTATTATTATTATTATTAATCGAACCAAAATAAAAACAAATTATTCTGAGTAAACTCGACTTAATACGAAAAGAATAGAGGTGCATATGCATAAGGTTGGGGAGAAATAGAAATTTCGAGAAGTGCGAAATTTAAATGTAAGGGGTCAGGCAGAGTAATAATAATAAGGCAATTGGTAGCCCAAGATTTAAGCAGGCCGCCAAGGTCATAATCCATAACTAGGAAAGACCGTATGAAATCTCAACGATGTGATCCCATATAAAGCATAACAGAAGAAACTGTGAAACTGGCAATTACCAGTGGGAAACGCTGCGAAAAGAGATGATAATACCTAGATGACCGCTGAAAGTGTGGAAACGACTTGGCAATGCAATGTTTAGCGAGATACCTATTGTAATAGATTAAAATAGCAGTCAAGTTGAGCTTACCTCAAAAGTAGTGGCGAATCATGTATAGCTAGCAAAATTTCCTTTCGCCGGTGGTGCTGGCCGGCGATAATAATACTAGATGGAACAAGGTAGTAATAAAGCAACCAAAAAGTGGAAGTGAACTACCACTGCGGATTCACTTGATTGAAGTCCTTCTGATAAACTCAGTCGGAGTGTGAAAGTAGAATTAAAGGGTTGTTTTCTAGTCTATGTTTGATTTAATTACGGGCCCGACAGGCGACAGCTCTATGTCAATCACGTCTCATAAACCGTTAATGCCCAGCTCTTGCTACGCTCGGGCCCACGCTGTTCTTCGAAGATTTCAGAAACGCTTAGTTATAACGGACGAGAAAACCAAAACACTGATCTGCCGTTTGATATTTCTTTATTGTTACACCAACATATAAAAGGAATAAGCGAACTAAGGTCTGAAAACAAATATTACAATAATAAATCATTGTATTACTTCTGACGATGTTTCACTCTTCTTTCTGAACAGCGACCGATGAGACGATGACTGTCGTATTGATGCCTCCGCGAAAATTGGGGAAGTTGATTTTGAGCAAACAACCAAGAATTGATCGTTCAATCTTCAACTACATTGACAGACTCAATGGGTCGCCTCCATATTTAAAAAAATGATCAGTTTATGAATTATACTGGTACTTGTAAAACACAAAGAATACCCTGCTGGGATATGGTGCTCTGTTAATTTAGAGTCCCACAGTTTACAGGTAAATCACACCTTATATCAGTATTGCAGCTTTTAGTTGAATAAGTCATTCGACTTTGTCACAGATGTTTTGGCTGGGTTCCTCAGTACCAAGTATTATTCCCTATGAGAGTGAATTGAAGAAACCCTGCAGGGTGATATTGAAGCTTCGCCGAAAATTGAATAGAAGTATTTCACTCATACAATATGTATACAGTAAAGAATACACTATTAACTCACTGCGCTCGGCCCCACATTACCCTATAAAATTCTCTTGCTTGGAAATGAAACATGCACATGTATATTGTGTCATTAACTTCAGATACACACACTCTATCTAAATTTTATACGCCTTCTGTCTCACTACTCCATGTAATAATAGTTTGATAGTTATTTACGAGTGCAGTAATAAGTATTTCATGGGCCACGAGTAGCACTTGGTATTCAGCAGAGGTATGGGCACTTAGCGATTGTAATTTAGAGAACTGATACGACAAGGTTAGTTTTTTTCTAGTATATACGCAACTATCAACGCAATGAAAAGATAATGACGAATTGTTATCACAAGCATTGTGTTTACTATGAAGGGAATGTTATTACAGGCAAACTTCACAGTAACATGTACAAGTCTTGCATGTCATTGCATCAGTAATATTAGCACACTAATTGTCTTACTGCCAAATGTAAATGATTTAAAGGCATAGTAACAATAACTTTGCGGGAGGTAGATGTATTGAAAGACTGCTTGCAGACACTATGTATGACGACATCTAGTAGAATGTCTACGGAGACTGACAACCTGCAATGAGGAAGACAAAAAGGACGTCTTTTGACTAATGCATTAACGAGTTGACGAAATGGTACACCACTTGCCCCACTGACAACCTTAATACCCTGCACAATACGACATATTCGTTTTTGAGTAATTCAGGAAAGAATAAGGGGGAGCAGTAAAGACCAATGCAAGAGTTATCAAGTTGTAAAAAGAGAGGTTGTTTGATTCCTGACTGTCTTGACTACATAACATGGTTAGCTAGACTGAAGGTTTTCTTAGAAATCGACAAGATATAGAATAACCAAGAAAGACCAGAGGATAGATTTACTCCAAGGTATTTTATGTTAGACTTAGTTTCTGTTTCAGTGCCCTCTTTGATACAGGCATCTTGTGAACGACACAGTTCTTGCAGTTCACGCTTATGAGTGAGGGGAAAGTTAACTGCCTGACATTTAGAGGGATTTATCGCAAGACCACGTACCTTAGACTACAGACAGGAAGCAGTTAAGTTTACTGCAGTCACATTGTAACATGACAGGAAATGAGACTGTCCGATCACCAGTGTATCTGACGAAGTTGCTCTCATTAGAAAGAGAAAAGTCATGTAAGACGAGAGAGAAAAAAGAAAAGGAAAGATAAAAATTCTCTGAGGAACACCAGCTTCAGCAAGCGAGGCGGAAGATTTACCCTAATATACAGTATGCTGCATTCCATTTGAGAAATGATAATGCAACCAATCTACTGCCCAAGACCCGTGTTTGCACGACCGAAACCTTATTCAACTAAAGTCATCTGGGCACTGAGTCAATAACAACGGCGAATGCTGGATGACCGAAAGCTAAGCACAAAAGTGACAAGGCACAAATCCACTTTCAAAGTAGGAGACGAGTCCCGGATGGAAGAAGAGATTACCGATAGGTGTCTATTTTTCACTTGGCAAAGAACAAGATTAAGAACTACACTTATCATTTGTTGAAATTTTGGAGATCATTTATCAATGTTTCGTATTTAGTTATGCCTAGACTGTGTCATTCTGACTAGGTTTCAGTAGAGTTTGCAGAGAAGTCCACCTGTTTAATTCACCACATTCCATGTAGCACACGTAGGTAGAGACATAAAACTAAATGGAAGTTTAACGAGCGAAAATGTGAGGGAGAATAAATAGTGACAAAGAAAAACGTGAGTTGAATAGACACGTGAGATTACACAAAGTGAATGCATCTGTACCAGTAACAAAGATTTGCAGTCATATCTCCAGTAGTTCTTCCAGCTGACTGTCAACGATTTTTTGAACCAATACCAGTTTTTCATTTGACCGACCCAAACACATTTTAAACCTTAACATGTGCTGGCTACCATTGTCCCTGGAGGAAGGTGATGGCTTAGTATGCCAGCACGTGTTCTAGCCATCTCAATCTATTCAGCTTCCCTACCTTGAAGGCTAACTTACCCTCCCCACCTAAACATTTATGCGTAACCTCAACAGCACTCGCCATATTATACTGCTTTACTAATGAGATAGAACGCGGACACCTATAATCAAACACCGGTATTATTTTCATATTTTACAGCATCAGGGGTTACTTCTCATAGTCTAGGTGGACAATATCATCAGCAAACTGTAAGTTGATGAGAATATTCCCTGATAAGTCTCTAAAGTCAATTACAGACTATCCTATTAATATATGTGTGATTGAATTGAACTGTTATAAGGATGACAGTTTAAGAATTCAGCCTTGTGTTACATCCCACTCGGAAATGTGTTTTCTCGGATAATTCGCAAACAGTATCCAGTGAATAGAAAACATTCTGTAGGCTTAATGAAACTCGTAAACCGACGCACTACTTTTGCAAGCAATATAGTATTTCCTCAATAAAATGAGAATTGAATATTTCGGCTGCATATAACGAGTAAGTAGTATCCTGGGAATACCAATGACTACAACAAGTCTAGGAGTTATGCACTACAACTTTTACTTTACTGAATACACCATCAGACTTTACATAAACACTTGACAGATCAAATTTATACAGGAAGTCAGTAAGATTTAGTAAACTAAAAGTGCCTTCGGTTTCCATAGGAGTTCTCGTGCCGAATTTATTCCTTTAAGGGCCTACAGAGATTAAGACTCCAGTTAAACAAAACTGACGTGGAAGAAATTTCATTCTTCGTTACTAAACTTAATGAAAACAATCGTCTTTCTTATTTTACAAGCAGGAGTATTGGTAATGTTTAAGTTTATTTAAATGCAGTTGCATACAGTTGCACTAAGAACTCAACGCAACTCGATACACAATAGTATATATACAAATAAACTGAAAAATAATGTCCTCCTTACCTTCTGGACAAAATATCCTTATTCCAGGATCATAATTTTTCACCTATGAGCCTGAGTTATGCCTACGAAATTGCAATTTTACATCAGTTAAATCTTCCCCCAAAACCAAGGCCACTTCAATATCCAATATCCTGATTACGAGCTAGTATAAACCAGTGATTTCTTTGAGCTCGCTTCTTGATTGTGAGGTAGAGGTTCCAGATCTTCGGTGAGCTTCTGCGTAGTAAGTCCCGCCACTCGACTGCTTTAGCTCTGGTAGACTCCAGGAGGAGTGGTGCGGGGATTGGTCGAGATGTGGTTTGTAGTATGCAGTATGTTAGGACTGTATTGCTGCCGTGAATGGAGTTTGACCTAACTCCCTTGGTCATTCGGTGTAGTCATAAAAGCATAATAGTAGTAATAATAATAAGAATAAAAATAATGGGTTGTAGTGTAGATAATATAGGTTGAGATAAGTGGAATAATAAAGGTGACCTAAGGAAAAGATAGAGTGAGAGAAGGCAGAATAGGTCGTGGGGATTTAGTTTGTACGCTTATCATTGACAGTGTGGTTTCAAGTTTTATGAGGATAAGCCATTGAGACACAAACCTTGCATTTCTGCATGATTGTCTAGCTTCCGCTTAAAAATCTCCAGAGATGGCGCTGTAGTCACGGCCGCCGGTAAAGCGTTCCAGAGACGGCAAACACGAAGCGAAAAGAAATGTGATCGCACTCGAGTCTTTGGTCTCTGGTGTGCTATCCTTAGCGGGTTACCTCGTGGAAGCCTATAATCACTTAATGGCAGGATGCTTTTATTTGGGTGGGCCTGGTCATTTGGGTTTGGTAGACGGTGATGAGGTCTCCCCTGTGCCTACGGTAACTAAGTGTGAAAAGACCTAATTTCTTTAGTCTTTCCTCATATGATTTGTTGCGGAGGCCGATCACCCATTTTGTCGCTCGTCTCTGGACACTTTCTAGAATGTTAGCATCCCTTTTGAGTAGCGGAGGTGCAATGATATTATGCACCTCAAGGTGTGGCCTCACATATGCCTTATATAACCTTAAGAACAGTTCGGGAGTGAGAGCTCCCAGCTGCCTATGCATAAAGTGTAAAGTTGCGTAGGCTTTGGCGACGTCCCTCGAGTAATTTCCACTGGTGTCTAGCTTTTCTGTTAGAATAAGACCTAGATCACGCTCTGATGGAACACAACTCAAGTTCTGGCCACCAAGGGTGTAATTTACACTCTGTGACCTGCCGGAATGAAGTTGCACTACTTTGCACTTCTTTAGGTTGAAAGGCATTCCGTTAGCCAGAGCCCAGTTTCCCAGAGTTTGCAGGTCAGCCTGCAATCTATCTGAGTCTTCCGATGAGTTTATTGCTCTCCAAATCTTTACGTCGTCAGCGTAAAGAAGCGCAGAGCAGTTTAGTTGGGGGGCAGGTCGTTGATAAAAATCAAAAACATCAACGGCCCTAGGATAGAACCCTGAGGAACCCCTGATGCCGAGGTGTGCCAGGATGATCGGATGCGGTTGACTTTGGTGCAGAATTCTCTCTCGCCTAAGTAATCTTTCAGCCATGCGAGAAGTGCTCCAGAAACACCCGCCTTGCTTATTTTGTGAAGGAGCAGACCATGGTGAACTGTGTCGAATGCTTTCGCAAAGTCGAGAAAGATCACGTGGGCTGGTACCTTTTTGTCCCAGGATAGTGTCCAATCGTTCCAGCTAGTAGAAGATTCGTCACGCAGGATCTTCCCCTCCTGAAACCGTGCTGTGCTTCGTGAAGAAGGTTAGTCCCATCGAAGTATTTTCTCATGTGGTCGTCAATGAGACTTTCCAATATCTTCGATATCACTGGAAGTAGAGCAACTGGTCTGTAACTGGTCACATTCTGCCGGTCACCACCCTTGAAGATAGGGGATAGGATTGCTCGTTTCCATTCACATGGAAGTTTCCCTACATCAAGGGAGTGTTGGAACAGATCACTTAGGGGTTGACAGAGACTTTCTGAACACTGCTTCAGGACAGATGGTCTGATGTCATCACAACCTGAAGACTTTCCCGAAGCCAACCTTCCCAATTTTGCAAGTACCATAGCCGGGGTAATTTGAAATGTACCCAGCAGGTTTTCGCGTGTTGGTTTTGCGATGTAATCTGGATGTTCTGTGGGGTAATATCCTCGTTACTGTTTAGTTGCCTGTGAAAGGCTAGGCTGAATGTCTCTGCCATTTCAAGACTAGTAAGAGATTTCCCATCAGAACCCACTAGATTGCATGCTCCCTGGTTGGTCGGTTTTCTTTCGGACATAAACCTGTATAGGCTTTTGGGGTTCACGAGAAGCTTATTGGCGAGGTCTCCCTGAAATGTCCTTCTATCGCTCCGGACTCGTATGTTACATCGATTCCTGAGTTCAAGGTACACTTCATGTTCGGGTTGACTCTTCGATCGTCGCCACGCAAACCAGGCTTTTCGCTTCGCCTGCAGAAGGCGTTGTGTCCCCTTTTAGCCATGATCGTTGCTTCCTAGCTTTTGGTGTGACTAAAGGAACAGTGTCTGAGACCGCCTGGTGAATGATCTCCTTTACCACTCTCCAGTGTTCTTCTACTGTTAGCTCTGTCCATTTTTTAGGCCAATTTGCTTCAGACAGAAGTCTTCGCATTTTGGTGTAGTTGGCTTTGTTATAACACAGATAGGGCTGTGTATTGTCCCACTGTAAGCGCTCGCGGAGGACTATGTCGAATACTATGACCGCGTGGTCACTACTACCTATGGGAGTCGTGATCTGAACGTTTTCCACTAGTAGCTGGTCACTAGTGAGCACGTAATCCAGTCTAGAAGACTTCCCATCAGGGCCCCATCTAGTATCCATCTTGACATTTTCAGTGAATCCAGCCTTCCTGATGGTATGCAGCAGATTTCGATCAAATCTATCATGGGCTTTTCCCGACACCAAGTTAAGAGATGGGGCATTGAAGTCACCAGCTATGACAATTTGATCATAACCCATGTCTTGAGTTGCTGAGATTGTATTTAGCAGTACCTGGTTGTGGTCTGCTCCACATGAAGGTGATCGATAAATGCTGCCCACTAGATATTTGCAGTACCCAACGGTGAAGTGGCACCATATGGAGTCAGGGAGCTCTGTGAGGGGAGGGTCCATCGCGTGAACACATCTGAGCTGTTTGTCGACGTATATGGCGACTCCACCTCCTTCTTTCAGGTCCCTATCTCGCCTGACTAGGACCATATCATTTATACTGACTTCGCTGTCTGCCACCGTAGGGGTTAGCCAGGTTTCCGTCAGTATTATGATTTTGGAGTTTAGTTGTGATTGTAGGTGTCTAAGTTCAGCTATTTTGCCTCTTAGCCCTCTCACATTACTGTACAGGCAACTGGTAGTCAGTCTCACCACTTCCCCGTATTGGGGGGTAGTTGACTTGATATTGGCTATCGGTTGAGGAGTTATCCTACGAACTAGTTGGCCGATTCCCCAGGAACCGGCCTGTTGGCGTTTTTTTCTTCTAGTTCAGTCGGAGCACTCGGATGACACTGGCTATCATCGTCCGTGCTGCACCGCTGTAGTGTGACTAGGGGTTGAGGATTTTTTTTAACTACGCTTTGTTCTCTCCTTTGAGTGCGAGGCCGGCTCTCGCAGCAGCGAATGTGTTTGCTGACCTTGTCCTTGGTCTCGTACCATCTTTGGAGAGCGGTAGTCAACTGGTCTTGGGAGCTGAACTTGACAGCTGACGGACGTGGCGAGTTAATAATAATAATAATGATTTGCTTTATTCCAAAAACAGTACTTGTGATACAGAATGGAATTTTCAGCATTAATCACAATATTGCATCTAATTTCCTCAAATTATAAATAAAATTAATCACACAGAAAATTTTCCACATTCACAATAGAGGTAGTGTCAAAAACATGCAGCATATAAAATGGAAATAGCAATAATAATGATAACAGCTAGGGTAATAATAATAAGAATACAAGTGAGAATTGCCGTTGGCTTGTGCCACACAGTATTGTCAATGTGGTATGGAAATCCTAACATGTTTAAAAATATTGAATATAATGTTCTCTTTACATGATGGTGATGATGAGGGGAAAAACAAAGATTACAGCCGTCATGGAGATAGGTTGGTGTTTGCAATTATGAGAGTAAAACAAAAAAGTAACAGGACCATAAATATAATAGAAGTAATAAAAGTAAAACTTGAAGGTATGTAAGGATGGATGGAGGAAATTGTTTATTTACTAGATGAAAGAAGGTTAGTTAATTCTTTCCTGACACTATTTTCATCACATAAAATACGTGCCAAGTATGGTATCATAGTCTTTTTTAAGCAAACCAGGAAAGAATAAGGGTGAGCAATAAAGAAGAATAGGTAGGATGCAAGAGTTTACGAACTGTAGGATGAGGGGTTGAGTTATACCCGAGTGTCTTAACTTCTTAATGTAAAATGTCAAGCGGAATATTTTACTGGAGATTGCTGAGACATGGGAAGACCAGGAGAGATCAGAAGAGAGAATGAGTCCAAGATACTTAATTTCTGATTTGATTCCTATATCATTGTCGTCAATTTTACAAGTGTCATGAGAATCGATGACTTCTTTTAACTGTCGTTTACATCTTAAGCTGAAATCAACAGTTTGACACTTAGAAGGATTCAGTTTAAGACCGTTAGACTCAGACCATTTGCTGACTTCCGATAGAAAGCTATTTATTTTAGTACAATCTAGCTGGGAGTTAACAGCCATTAAAACCGTTAAATCATCAGCATACTTCACAAAGTTTATTTCATCAGAGTGAGGCAAGTCGTGCAAGAAGAAAGAAAAAAGAAAAGGAGAAAGAACGGCACCTTGAGGGACACCAGCTTCAGTAGACAATGAAGTGGAGGACTTCCCTTTATATACGGTGTACTGCTTTCTATCTGAGAAGTGGGAATGCAACCAGTTAACAGCCCAACACTCTGTTTGACTAGCAGCAAGTTTATTTAATAAGATGTCCCTAGGGACCGAGTCGAAAGCAGATGTATAGTCTAGGAAGGCGCAACGAACAAATTTAGCCCCCTTGTCTAGACTGGAAGCAATGTTATGATATAAGACGGCAGCTGCATCTAAAGTGCTTCTACTGTGCTTATAGGCAAATTGTTTAGGGTCATTAAAGGATTTAAGCGAAGGTTCAAGACTAAGTAAAAGTAATTTCTCCATAGTTTTCAAAAAAGGAGAGGTAATAGCAATGGGTCTAAATTTGACACATGCTCCAGTAGAAGATTTAGGTATGGGTACAACTTTAATGTCCTTCCAAACGGCAGGCACAATATTATCGGAAAAAGATTTGTTAAATAGATCAGTAAGAGGGTGACACAGAATATCAGAACATTTTTTAAAAATAATACTAGGTACATAATCGGGACCTAAGCTCTGGGAAGGGTTTAGAGACTTGAGGCACTTTTGAACATCATTTGTGTTAAAACCTGGAAAGGGGCTATTATTAACACAAGTGATGCTGGGAAGCATGGCATTTGAGGGAGAGTAAATAAAAGATTTGTTAAGAGTACATACATCAAAAGAATATGGAATATTGTTTATCTGCTTACCACCAGTGATTTCCTTAAATAGTTTCCACATATTAGAAGGATTTTTGCAGGACATGAATTTCTGGTTATATATTACATTCAACCTCTGCATTTCAGACTTAATTAAGAAGTTAGTTCTTTTTACACCAATTTTATCTTTGATTTTATATAGTTTTTCCTTCTCTCTACGAAGCTTTTTAAGTTGAGGCGAGGAGAAACGGTCAAATTTGACGAATAGTGTTTCTTTTGGACAACAGATTTCAAAACAGAATTTCAGATAGGATGTAATATTAGAGATATTGTCATTAAGTGAATCAACATTAAACAAATCCCATCTTGTGTCACTGAGCATGTTTCTAAGATGATGTACGTTCTCATTTGAGTAGCATCTGTGAACAACTTTCTTAGACAAGTTTGAGAGGGCTTTACTGTGTAACTTTCCGTAAATTTTGGGTAAGACTCGTACAATACAATGATCAGAATTGAAGAGCGGGGCTCTTTTACGAGCTTCGTATATTCCAGAATCATTTACAAATACTAAATCAAGTGAAGTATTTTGTCGAGTTGGGAAATTAACAACATTTGCATGGCCCAGCAATGTAATAAAACTGCAGTCGCTGGAGTTGAAGTCGCCGGTCACTATAGATAAGGAGTTACCAAACGAAGCAGCAGCAAAAATAGTGAATTCATCAGCGAAGATAGATAGTTCTGAGGGACTGCAACAAGGTGTGATATAGATATTTGTGACAAAAATGGAGCTATACTTAGGTAAGTGTTTAGGTCGACATTTTACAGTTATACAGTCAATATTGTCATTTGAGAATTTGAAGCAGACGTTGTTGGCAGTAGACCACTGAGAATTAATAAAAGTGGCAACACCACCACCTCTCTTCTTCTTCGAGCTGCATCGGTCTTGTCTGTAGATTGTGAACCCACTTAAGGAGACTAAATTGTCGTCATATGAATCATGGAGCCAAGTCTCTTGAAGAGTGATTACACCAGTATTACAATATACATTTGAGTATAATAGAGAATGCAAGTAGTTAATCTTGTTCGATAATGACCTGCAATTTGTGCTCATAATCACAGGAACAGTCATCTGATGCATTGGAGTACACTTTAATGATCTCTGCCAACCTCCATGATGCTTTTTCTTAACGTTATTATATACACGTAAATCAACGGGTTGAAGACATTTTAAATAATCGCGAGAGTAAGTAATGCGACTTGGATACATAATTGAATGATTAAAACAAAATAAATCCGAGGAAAAAGATGCAATATGTGGGATGGAAATTTTGGTAGCCCAAGATTTAAGCAGGCCGCCAAGTCATTGACATAAGATGAGTGGGTCGAGGCAGTCTTTAAATAGAGACAGCCCCTGAACTCCCAGGGCCATCTGGGATGCCAACCATCTCCATTGTTGTACATCATGACAATGCTTTTCGCAGGCGTTCCCAGTTATCAGTTCGGGAATGCCATGTACAACCATGGAGGCAGAAGGAATGAGCTCTGGCGACTCCGTCGCCATTTGTCTTTCCTTCCACGGCCTGTCTGGCTTAACGCGTATGTTACAGGCCCTCCCTATAGAAAGGACTTGAGAAGCCAGTAACACTTTTTCAACATCCTCGGTAGAGCCCAATGTTACCCTCAGTGGGGATGGTTTGCCTTCAGGTGCAGCAGTGCCCTTGTACAATCTGCATAGATTTACCGGTTGGATGTCCAAACCCAGTGTACTACACAAGATGGACCACTGTTCCTGATCAAATAGGGCCCTATCTTTCAGCAGACTACTGCTATGGTCTGGTACATTAAAGAGGATTACACAATTTGATCTACTAACCGTGGGCTTGGGCTCGGTCCTCGCACATTTGTGATTTCCTTTAAGACCGTTTTGGATCGTCTGGTGCGACTGGGCATTTTTTCGTGTCTCAGTGCTATGGCCAATATTACTGGCAGACGAGAGGGGTCTTTTTCCAACGACGGAGACCCGTGGTTCTCCAGCCTCTGTGTCTGGAGCGGTTATGTCAGGAGTTACAGGTTTAACCAGTGAGGATTTTAGTATCCCCGGTTTACGCGCATTTGTACTAATTTCCGGATTGGTGCTGGTCGAACATTTCATATTTTTCCCCGCTACTTCTGCACCATCTTTAGTTTTCAAAGGACTACGCGAGGCTACATCAGGACGGCAACTCGGGCATATGTACCAGAACCATTGGCATGGGTTTCTACGCATAAAGTCACAATATGCCTTTGGTACCCCATTGTCGCATCTGCAATGTATCCATCGCTTGCAAAAGTTACATTCGAAAGCAGAGTCTGCTTGTTCGACAACAGAAGCGCAGACCTTGCAGTCGTCTGCCTTCTTGGGGAGCGTTCTTATCGTCTTGCGACGTCGTGAACGTTTCTTTTTGGCCTTCCTATTTGTTTCATGGTCTACCATGGGGATGGGTGTTATGCAGTTCTCACTTAGTGCAATTTTCCCACTCGGATCTGTTAACCTAGTCATGTTAACAGGGGTGGAGCCACTTGGCTGACTTTGCACAGCTTCACTGTAGGACTGTGGCGACATAGGCAATTTGTACGAGCTGGGAATATCAGCCCTGGTCTTCAAGACCGGTATGCGTGAGTCCATCAGCTTCACCTGTTTGCCCAGTTTGGCTGAAGCCCTGGTGACTACAGAGTATGATGTCCCATTACTTATTTTAGGGTGAGAATCTATTGTCATTTTACTCCTAAATTAATACTGGTGATTAAATAATAAGAGACTGTTATTTTGTCCAATAGATTTACAGCAAAAGACAATAGAGAGCACAGAAAAGAAGGATAAAGTATGTAAGTAAAAGCTTTTGACTTTACCTGCAAATTTTGGGTTATTCGGCTTCACAGCAATCACGTAACAGACCCACAAGTCCTGTATATTTGAAAGAGTGAGGTGGATGTTGCTACAGAAGTAGCACCTGAAGCTTTGGCAGTAGTTCGAGACAGCGGGAAGTACCACACACAGGCTCGGTGAGGAAGAAATGGTTGAATAAAATTCGCCGGTCATGCATTTTCATGTAAATTTATATGTTTATATGAGAATATACATTATTATTATTATTATTAAGATCAGGTTTCCCAAACGAATAATTCACAAAATCAGATATTTCCTGTTAGAGAGGAAAAGCACTTGAAACCAATTGCAACATAGCAACAAGCGTCATTGAGGGGATATGCCATAAAGTCGCTCTAACAGGATAGATTTTCTACACAGGAATATATCATACATCTAAAACCGTTTTGTGTTATCAGAGGCATGCAAAAAGAAGTTTATAGGTTAGAACAAGTTCCTAGCAAGAATAATGGGAATTGGATGTGGGACTAGGAAAGCGCAATTGTCGTTTTGAGACGACATCTTAATAATTCAACATGGATGAGAAGATTCAGCATAAAATGGAGGTTGATTATTCCAGCACTGTTGATGACTTGCTTGTTACTCTGAAGTCTTTATCACTGGTAAGCTATAATTCCTGATGTTCATAAGCTATATATATTGTTGGATGTACATTAATATTTACTCAATTTAAAGGCTGGTAATTTCGAGTCTGCCCTTGAGTAGTGTATTTCTCTTGAGAAACAAACAAGAACGGTAGTTTGATTATAATAACATCGAATGACCTTGGCTGCCTGTTTGAATATCTTTGGGCTGACACATTCGGGATAGGATAGAGGCACAGATCAGCTGATCGCTGCAGTTTCAAGGTGTTACCGTTGCGTTGTGTTTTGGCTATTCTACGTTGTTTTTAGTGTTTTTTTCGACAGAAATGGACTTTAAAAATCGTATTTTAAAGAAAAACGTGTAAAAAGTGAGAAAAGTGGTATTTTTCAATATGTTTACAAAATGCTCTCTTTTTATGGAATTGACATAAGAAATGTCAGAATTTGTTGGAAATGTCATTTATGGTATAAAATGAAAAATAACTCCAATTGTTCCAGTGTATTTTACGCAAATGATTAGGAGAGAGTTAAATATCTAGGTTTAGGGGTTGACGTGATATCTCGTTCAACAACTTCTAATTAATTTATTCTCGCGTACCAAAGACAAAGCAAAAGCCAATAATTGGTCGTCCAAACGAAGAAATGTATTTAGGAACCAAAACAAGCCGTTAGACGAACGCTTAGCTAGCTAGTGATCGTGCACGTTACACGACGGGGTACCAAATGGCGGGGATGCTTGACCGGAAGCCTTCAGCTAAACAAGTCGACTTAAACAGTGGTGATCAGCATCCAATGAGTGATTGCTGTGGTCAATAATTTTGGGGAATTATTTACCGCTACTTAGGTAATTATGATTTCATTATGTTTACAAAACTTCACAGTAATAAAAGAAACTGAGTTGGTAATTTCGTCAGATAACGGTGAATAAACAGTCATTTAACTGGTAGGTACTGTGTTTCAAGTTATTTATTTAGCCCATCATTTCCTGACTGAATTTTTGTCATTTTTAATTTCCAGGTTATGGTTTTTCAATTCCGCAATCACTCAATTCATTTAGACATTCTAATTGGGATTAAAAACAATAATATTTGTGTAACTGATGAAATATTTGTGATAATATGAATGTATTTGTCGAAATAAATATTTTTTTAAAATTTTGCACCTTATTCGTACACTAATAATAGTTACTGTTTGTCGAGTTGCAAATTGATGCTAGTTTAGAAGACATAATATTGGTAAAATGCCATATGTACATCTGGTTGAATGTAGACACTTTGGGGGTACTGTTATCGCTTTCGCTAGTAAACCTTAAACAGGCGATATGCACAGCGAAAGCCTATCTAATGCGTTACAGTATTTTATGATAACAAAGTGGTCAATCAAATTTAGTGACGTGATCAACTAATGCACGAGTCTGAGTGTTAGTGTTATCATGTAAGAGCCTATTGATACGAAATGACAGCACAAGAAGAGTAATGTAGTTATCTCTTTATAACGTAATGATTTCCTTTGAGGTAGTGGTGTTAAACGCAACATAAGAATAGCAGACTATTCGTGATAAATAGGATATACGTTGCATAGTGAGCATGAAGATTCAGATTTATTGGTTGAGGATAGAAGGCTTGCAGCCTATGTTAATCCTTTTCTAGTAGATTTCTGTGGTTGTCCAAACCCTTCTTGAACGAATCAATTGAGGTTGCAGACACCACTTCTTCTGGGAGTCGGTTCCAAGAGTTTATGACTCGATGTGAGAACCAGTACTCAACAGCAATATGATTTCTCCTTGGCTTTTGAACTCTCCTGCTATGTCCTCTAAGGTGTTCCGACCTGGTGGGAAGGAAAAGAGAGAATAGGTCAGGTCCGTAGTCATTATTTAAAATTTTAAACATTGTGATTAAATCTCCTCTCTGCCTACGGTATGACAGTGAGAAGAGATTTAAACTATCTAGTCTTTCCTCGTATGATAAGTTAGCTATGCCGTGAACCATACGTGTTGCCTTCCTTTGAACACTTTCTAGAATGTGTGAATCCCCTTTTAGACACGGACTGGCGGCCTGGATGCAGTTTTCCAGTCTTGACCTAACCAGAGATGTGTATAAGGAGGTGAACATATCTCTGGTAATTCTTGTAAAGGCTCTGCGAATCGCCCATAAGGACCTGAAACTACGTGCAGCCACCGCGCGACAGTGTGCTGTAGTTTTTAAGTCGTGGCTAACTATGACACCTAAGTCCAAGTGAGTCTGAACTGATGGAAGTGTTATTCCCTCTAGTTCGTAGGAGCTCGTGCTTGCTTGTCCAATGCGCATGGTTGCACATTTTGCCACATTGATCGGGAGCATCCATTCAACAGACCACTCCGACAGTTTGTTGAGGTCGTCTTGCAAGGTGAGCGTATCACTGTTGCCCTTCAGCTCTCTCCAAATTTTTAAGTCATCTGCGTATAGGACCATAGGGGAGTCGGTGAGCAGAGGTAACTCATTGATATACAGAATAAAAAGGAGAGGACCGAGAACCGTGCCTTGTGGCACTCCGCTACTTACTGCTGTCCAGGAGGAGAGTTTTGAGTTGATCCTAACCCTCTGCCTCCTATCTATGAGGAATTCCCTGAGCCAGTCTAGTAGTCTGCCTTTGATACCAAGACTTTCCAATTTCATGAGTAGTCTTTTGTGAGGTACTTTATCAAAGGCTTTACTGAAGTCTATGAAGACGACGTCAACGGGTCTTCTGTTGTCCTTTGATTTGACCCAGCTTTCTCTTGCAGTCAGGAGATTTGACAGGCATGAGAGGTTCCTCCGGAAGCCATGCTGTGCTCCAGATAACAAGCTGCTATTTTCCAGATAAGCCATGATGCTTTTCTTGATAATTCTTTCCAGTGTCTTGATTAAAGTGCTGGTGAGACTGATAGGCCTGTAATTTGAAGGGCTTTGTCTTGATCCTCCTTTGTGTATGGGGGTTACTATGGCGTCTTTCCAATCACGTGGCAACACTCCATTTAGGAGAGATAGCTTGAAGATCGTGGTCAAGGGGCCGGCTATGTGGGCTGATAGCTCCTTGAGAAGCCTTGGATGAAGACTGTCAGGACCCATTGATTTTCCTGCATCTAGTTTCATTAAGAAGTTGAGCACGATGCCTTGGTCGATGTCAACGGAATCTATCCCATGTTCTTCTGATGCAGCCAGAGCTGATCCTATAGGCAGTGATGACTCCTGAGTGAAGACTTGGGAGAAGTAGTTTGCCATTGCTTCTGCTTTTTCTTGATCTTCTTCGATTGTATCTTTGTCAATAATCAGGTTTGGGACACCATTGGGTGTTTTATTCCTGAAATTCAAGTACGAGAAAATTTTCTTAGGTTGTGCCTTTGCATTTTGGGCCAGGTGTGTCTCGAACTTCATCCTTGATTGGCGGATTTCTGCGATAGCTTTATTTCTAGCAGTAGTATATAATTCCCTGGTCTCAGAAGTCTCAAGTGTTGCAAACAGGTTCCAACATTTGCGTTTACGTCTGAGTAACTTACGAATCTCCCGGTTTATCCAAGGGGGGAATGTTTCCGACCCTTTGGAACAGACCAAGGGATGAAGGGTACAGTTACTTGGGCGTAAAGTTGCTTAAATTGGTTCCATGCGGCTTCTACTTGGGACTCTGGATTGATGTACCAGTTTACTGAGTTGGCTGCTGAGACGATCGCATTTATGTCAGCTTTCCAAACGTTTGGTCGAGCTGGGGTTTTGGCCCTTGCTGCCGTTGCTGTGAACTTGAAAGTGAGCACAGCATGGTCACTTCTTCCTAACGGAGGAAGATGTTGTATGAGATCCACATCCTCACCGTGTGAGAACACTAGGTCCAGAGTTGACGAGGAGTGCTGTGAGTCATAGCGCGTGGGCTTAATGATATGTTGGACTAGGGCTAGCGATATACTAGATTCTAGCAGTTTATGATCAAAGGAGTTGACTGAAGATGGAGTTGTTAGGCTCGACCAGTCAACTGTTGGGGCGTTGAAGTCACCGACTACGAGACTTCGACATTTTGAAGTCCAGGAGCCTAGCTTCTCTATTAGGAAGTCGTCTGCACTGCAGTCAGGACTGCGGTACACAGCAATGAGGTCAATGTCTTGGCCTATGCATTTAAGTCTGCAGCGTAGAAGTTCGCACGACTCACTTTCGTGGGCGAGTGCTTCGATACTACGCACGGTTAAGCCTTTCTTGAGGTAGATGACTACGCCCCCTCCTTTGCGGTTTAGTCGGTCTACCCTGTGCACTTCGAAGTTTGGCAGGTTAACTTCGTTGTCAGTGACATCGGGTGTGAGCCATGTCTCTGTGATAATAATTACATCCGGGTTTCCGGTTTCTATCATGTTTGCCAGCTCAGTCCTTTTATTTAACAGGCTGCGGGCGTTTGTGTAGCAGACTGTTAATTCAGATTGGTGCTTCCCCGGCCCACCCACAGAGGTTTCGGGATCATTAAACTGCGAACTCGGACAACCCGAAAACCCTTAATCTTAAGGTTCTTCTCACCGTTCCGGCGTCGCTCACTTAATTCTAGTGCCGCAGCCTGTCTTTTGACACGGTCTGCTAGGCTTAAGTCAGCGCGGACATATATCCCTGATCCTTTGAGAATATGAGAGTTGCTTAGAATAGCATCCCTCTCTGCTTTAGAGTTTAGTACGACTTTGAGGAGACGTACAGGTTCACTTACTGTAGGGTCAGGCTTTTGACCTATTCTGTATACGCTGTGTATAGTAATGCCTGATACTGTTTGTGGCAGTAGCTTGTCTAAAAGGGGCTTGACCAAGTTAAGGTCATGCTCGAATCTGGTCTTAGGGTCGAGGGCCAGTGACTCCTCCACTTTGTGGAGAATGAGAGACCTGTCAGAGAGATCGGGTTTGCTTTCCGTGACTTTCTTGCCCTGAGGCGTAAGTGTGTTTCTATCCTTCTTGGGCGGTGTGGCCGAAGTGTTATCCTTATCTCGCTTTTTGCGAGAGACTACGGTGCGCCATTCATTGGCGTCCTCCTCGCTAATCTTAGTGGGGTTCGTCTGTCTGCTGCTCACCGGTGTGGATGAGGCTTGTTCCGCCAGTCCCTGGGCGACTGGAGCTGCAGGTTTTCGACCCCTAGTACGCCTCTTCTTCACGGCAGTCTTTCCATTACTGTCACTGGAGGGCTCATCCAGTATCGTGGGGGCGACCTGGGTGTCTGTAATGTGGTGGGTGTTCTTCTGTGCTGTAGAGCACTCACTTATTGGCAAGGTCGCATCTGGGACATGTGCTGTTTTGTCAATGACGCTAGTCACGTCATCGCTATCTGAGCAATAGTCGGTATTCTTCTGTGGTGGAGGACGCTTGCAGTCCATGAGCTTTAAAGCCCCACTAAGAGTAGCTATGGCTTCTGTAATACGGAGTTTAGTTGTACTACAGCAGTCGTTGCACAACCAGTTCGCTAGAGGTTTGCAGCAGCGTTTGTATGCTGCTGGAGTAAGGTTCGTGCACATACTGTGAAACCATCTCTTGCAGTTATCACACTGCATTCCCTCATCCACTGGAAACTGGCACATAGCCCTTCCGCAGCGGTTTCTTTTGATAGGCATTTTATTTAAAACAAACCAGGAAAAGTTAAATACAACTTCAAATATATATATATAACCTTTGTAAATCAGTGATAAAAGCTAATGAGTGCACAAAGATAGATATATGTAGCTATTATGTTATAAGAACACAACTTCCTATAATTAATAGACTCAAATCTGAAACGTAAACTAACTTCGATCAGAATAAACTGATTTAAAGTTAAATCTGTGGACTTTTGAAGCGTATAACACAACAAAAGCCAATTATAAACAAGAGCGTGAAAATTAACTCCCTTTTCAAAGTTCGCGCGGTAGCGGTGCCTAAACTACCACTACAAGTCGTGTACGTATAGAACCCATATTTGCTAAGTTTTGTTTTGTTATTACAGTGCAAAAACATGTTTGACCGCTACTTTCTTAAAAATTGCGAATACCAATATTATACGCAACTGAAACACTTTACGCAAGGCTTGATGATGCATTGAGGAAATAATAATATTTTAAGACTGACGCATTTCACATAAGTATTAATACGTTGCCTACCATATTCTCGTCAGCTCTGCAATGTCGTTAAAATGATAAGTGAAAGAGACAAAGTTAGTCGACATAAATCCATATATTCGTAAGGAAACAATAATCAATCAAGTTAAAAATGACTCAGAATGAAAGAGTACATATCTACACTAAAAAGAGTTAATAGCAATCCAGTGAAAAAATCACAGTTGTAAAGTTTTTTTGTAGCTGCATCATAGTCATCATTAAGTCCACCAAACACTCTATCCACAACATTTGTATCCGTTTGCCTCCGTTGTTAGTGGTGTTGAACCAGTCTTTGCAGTTTACGTCACCACCAGATCCGTTCGCAGAAACTGGATGTGAACTTTTCAAGCAGAGATTGAGATTGTATTCCTTCGAATGCCTTCAGCCATATTGAGAAAATTCTGAGGATGTATACATATCTGGTAAATTAATCTTACCTCTTGTGAACAATTCCTAATCTTAGCAACACTGAATATGTAACGAAGCAAGGAACAACCACAGAGCTGGTGAAATTCTATAGATTACTCGTCCATATATTCCACGATATATTTCAGGAATTGTGTAACTTCCAAACCACCTGTCACATTTTCTCTTCTATAAAAAGCAAATATTATACACGTGACTCTTATCCATCCGTTACAATTAACTGAAGGAGATAAAATCTTCAAACTTTATATTTCTTTGATCAAGTTACCCAGTATTATTCTCCTTGTAAGTGGATCTAATGCTTCTCACATCTGTGAAATTTATAAGAGGCAAAGTTTAAGAATGGAGTCCCAAGAGATGCGAATGCACAATGACCTTGAGCCGACCAATCAGAAAATAGGAGGAATTTTGCATGAAATTTAACGTATATTTACACAAAAATGCATGAAAAAACATTAAACGGATCATATTTCTCTGATATGACTTAAAAATACGTTCCAGTTGCGATGAAGAGTATCAGTTGCTAATTTGGACTAGTTTCTGTAGATGTATTCACCAAAGAGACTGTAGGTGTGCTGTTTTGGGAATGGTTCATCTCTCTTCTCTTGCTGTGTAGTCCTCTCCTCAGCCCTCGGTTTAGTTACTATGGTTCCAGTAAGAGCATTGGCGACTACATACAAGGGAAATAAGGATAACAAAAGAACTTGAAATAAACGAAAAATCTATTCCTAATCGCTACCCTTAACCTAACCCTAAACCCTAACCATAAACCCTAACCATAACCCCAAAACCCTAACCCTAAACCATAACCCTAACCCTAAACCGTAACCCTAACCCTAACCATTGTGCCACCGACGCACACAATGACCGTAACCCTAATCACAATACTCGCCTTAACCCCTATCCTAACCCTAACGAGATGTTAACACATTGTCCAAACAGAACTGTTGTTCAAAACTAATGATAAGCCTGGTGTAAGAAAGTTAAACTTGCTGATAAAACTGGAAATGAAAAGACTAAATGTTTTATATAATCAAAGATTTTTGTCATGTAAAACCCCTTCTAATTTATGGAAACTTTTCAAAGAAATTACTAACGGTAAGCGATGTATTTCTGTTCCATCTCTTAATGTTGACACTCTTAATAAACCTTTCATACGCTCTTCTGTTGATACCCTTCCAAATGATACAAATCATATAGACAATAATTTTAGTGGTTTTAGTACCCTTGATGTGCTTAAATGTCTCCGGTCTCTTAAGCCTTCTCAAAGCCTTTTTAGAGGTTGACGGATATTAAAGGTTTGACGTGATATCTCGTTCAACAACTTCTAATTAATTTATTCTCGCGTACCAAAGACAAAGCAAAAGCCAATAATTGGTCGTCCAAACGAAGAAATGTATTTAGGAACCAAAACCAGCCGATAGACGAACGCTTAGCTAGCTAGTGATCGTGCACGTTACACGACGGGGTACCAAATGGCGGGGATGCTTGACCGGAAGCCTTCAGCTAAACAAGTCGACTTAAACAGTGGTGGTCAGCATCCAATGAGTGATTGCTGTGGTCAATAATTTTGGGGAATTATTTACCGCTACAGCTCACTCCCCCCTAGTGGGGTCGTGAGGACCCTAAGACAGAACCAGCCGGAAGTAAAAAAACTCGATGGTTCCCTTTCGGGTGAAAAAAATCTTCCGAGCGGCTTGGTCTTATGCCTACTGGTTTGTCTGCCTATGCTAATGGGGTGTTTGTACATAGCTTCCTGGTGTTGTTCGTTGGATTCCGTGCTTCGTTTGTTTCCCGTCCAGTGCCCGTCGCACCTGGAAAAGAAAACAAGAACGCTAAGAAACATGTCGAGGAAAATGTACGAAATGAGCTTTTTGGTCAAAAAAAATTGTGTGCATATACTATACAGTAAAATAATGCTAAGTTCAGAACATCGAAAAAAAATACATCTAATTAATTTTTTTGTGTATGTTACATGAACTGTTGAGAAAAAACATTTTTTGTGTTCGGTGGTACTGTATATAAAAAAAATTTTTACGTCAAATTTTTTTTTTTTTTTTTTTTACGAGTGAGTTGCGTGAATCACACGACTTCGTTAAGTCAAATAAGTGTGAAAATGTTCTGGGAACCTTACGGTGCGTCCAGAACGGTTTTTCTTAGGAGGCTCAACCCTAGTAGCCAGTGGGCGAATGCCCTTGCAGTCAATAGTGTGACCCAGAAAGTCGAGTGAGTCAACACCGATTTGACACTTTTGAATATTGATGGTAACACCATGTTGGCGTAACCTGTCAAATGCCAAGTCCAAGTGCCGAAGGTGAGTTTCCTTGTCTGGACTGGCAATGAGGCAGTCGTCTAAGTATGCGTATACAAAGTCGAGACCGCGAAATACTTCGTCGATGAAGCGTTGGAATGTTTGGGCTGCATTCCGAAGACCGAATGGCATACGTAGAAATTCAAAAAGTCCGAAAGGCGTAATGATAGCCGTTTTCGGGATATCTTCTGTTGCCATCGGGATTTGGTTATACGCTTTAACCAAGTCGATTTTAGAGAATATAGTCGCGCCGGATAAGGTTGCCGTCAAGTCGTGTATATGAGGCAACGGGTAGCAATCAGGGGTTGTTTTGGCATTCACTCGCCGGTAATCACCGGTGGGTCGCCAATCGTTGCTATCCTTTTTCGGAACCATATGAAGTGGGGATGCCCATGGGCTATTCGAAGGTCGAATGATGCCAAGGCTAAGCATATGGTCAAATTCATTCCTGGCGATTCTCAGTTTGTCAGGAGCTAATCGTCGTGCTTTAGATGTCACAGGTTGTCCTGTGGTAATGATGTGGTGCATAACATTGCTGGTTATGCACGGTAGGTCGTTCGACGGGCAATTAAGTTCCGGATACTTGTCAACAATAGGTTGAAAAGTTGGATCAAGGATTGCCTTTATCTTAACGGGTGACAAGCTAGGGCCTATGTAGCTGATGCCTTTGATAGACAGACTAGTAGTATTGTCAATCAGTCGTTTTCGGCGGACGTCTACGAGTAAATCATGATGATTAAGTAGGTCCGTGCCAATGATGGGCATTGTAACGTCAGCGAGAAGGAAAATCCACCGAATAGGTTTGCGTAAACCTACGTTCAGATAGACGTATTTCCTACCAAAGGTTGCGATTGGTTTTCCATTTGCAGCCTGTAAGTTGAAGGTAGGTTCCTTCTGTCGATCTGCTGCTGTAGCAGGAAGGACGCTGACTTCGGCGCCTGTGTCGACTAAGTATCGAGTCTGGCTTATCACATCATGGATGTAAAGTAGGCGGCTAGTGCCACCGGCGACGGTTGCCGCTAACGCGTGCCGGCGGGATAGTTTTCCGCAGACTTTGAGACATTTCCGAAGTTACAAGGCTTACGGCAACACTTCGCTTCTTGGCCATAGGTGTTGTGGTACCAGCACCAGTCAGGGTTTTTCAGTGAACGTGGTTTGGACTTAGATCGACCACGCGAGTTCCTGCGTTGAGGAGATTTAGGACGACGGTCAGAGGAGTTGGAAGACATGTTCGACCTAAACATCTGCTGGATGGAGTTGCATAACTCTATCATTGCAGGATCCTTACTCGAAGTCTGCTTAGTCATTGAGCATATTTCGGGAACAGACCGTTTAGTTATTTCTAGAATCTTATCTGCAGTAATAGCTAAGTTCTCTATTACAGTACCCTCAAGTGTCACAAGTACGGTCTGTACAGATTGTGGCAACTTGGTTAAGAAGAGTTCTCTAAACAGTCCTTCGTCGAACTGACATTGGCCGACGACTTGTTTCATTCTTGTCAGCATGCTCACGGCTGACTGATCTCCTAACTCGATGTTGCGAAATAATTCATCTAGACGTTGTCTGTCCGTGAGAGCGTTTCTCCTGAGGAGGGATGCTTTCAGCAACTCGTACGAGTTACTTACCTCGGGACTCAACATCTGTGATGTTACGTACTTGCTGAATTCCCGCGGTAGGGCGTGAATAACTGCAAGTAACTGTGAACGTTGATCAGTTATCCCATGCTCACAAAAATCTGCTTCAGCTAGCAGAAACCACGTTTCAGCATTATCTGGCCAGTATGGTACGAGCTGAATGGTTTTAGGAGTTGAGCGGATACGGATGACCTTGGGACTAAGATCACTCATGACGAAAATTATATCGAATAATATATGGTACAAGAACAAATACAAAATGGAACGAACTCACCGGGATTATCTGAGTAAGTATCGTAGATGAAGTTCGCGGTTAGGCTCACCAGTTTAAAGGTTTGACGTGATATCTCGTTCAACAACTTCTAATTAATTTATTCTCGCGTACCAAAGACAAAGCAAAAGCCAATAATTGGTCGTCCAAACGAAGAAATGTATTTAGGAACCAAAACCAGCCGATAGACGAACGCTTAGCTAGCTAGTGATCGTGCACGTTACACGACGGGGTACCAAATGGCGGGGATGCTTGACCGGAAGCCTTCAGCTAAACAAGTCGACTTAAACAGTGGTGGTCAGCATCCAATGAGTGATTGCTGTGGTCAATAATTTTGGGGAATTATTTACCGCTACAGCTCACTCCCCCCTAGTGGGGTCGTGAGGACCCTAAGACAGAACCAGCCGGAAGTAAAAAAACTCGATGGTTCCCTTTCGGGTGAAAAAAATCTTCCGAGCGGCTTGGTCTTATGCCTACTGGTTTGTCTGCCTATGCTAATGGGGTGTTTGTACATAGCTTCCTGGTGTTGTTCGTTGGATTCCGTGCTTCGTTTGTTTCCCGTCCAGTGCCCGTCGCACCTGGAAAAGAAAACAAGAACGCTAAGAACCATGTCGAGGAAAATGTACGAAATGAGCTTTTTGGTCAAAAAAAATTGTGTGCATTTACTATACAGTAAAATAATGCTAAGTTCAGAACATCGAAAAAAAATACATCTAATTAATTTTTTTGTGTATGTTACATGAACTGTTGAGAAAAAACTTTTTTGTGTTCGGTGGTACTGTATATAAAAAAAATTTTTACGTCAAATTTTTTTTTTTTTTTTTTAACGAGTGAGTTGCGTGAATCACACGACTTCGTTAAGTCAAATAAGTGTGCAAATGTTCTGGGAACCTTACGGTGCGTCCAGAACGGTTTTTCTTAGGAGGCTCAACCTTAGTAGCCAGTGGGCGAATGCCCTTGCAGTCAATAGTGTGACCCAGAAAGTCGAGTGAGTCAACACCGATTTGACACTTTTGAATATTGATGGTAACACCATGTTGGCGTAACCTGTCAAATGCCAAGTCCAAGTGCCTAAGGTGAGTTTCCTTGTCTGGACTGGCAATGAGGCAGTCGTCTAAGTATGCGTATACAAAGTCGAGACCGCGAAATACTTCGTCGATGAAGCGTTGGAATGTTTGGGCTGCATTCCGAAGACCGAATGGCATACTTAGAAATTCAAAAAGTCCGAAAGGCGTAATGATAGCCGTTTTCGGGATATCTTCTGTTGCCATCGGGATTTGGTTATACGCTTTAACCAAGTCGATTTTAGAGAATATAGTCGCGCCGGATAAGGTTGCCGTCAAGTCGTGTATATGAGGCAACGGGTAGCAATCAGGGGTTGTTTTGGCATTCACTCGCCGGTAATCACCGGTGGGTCGCCAATCGTTGCTATCCTTTTTCGGAACCATATGAAGTGGGGATGCCCATGGGCTATTCGAAGGTCGAATGATGCCAAGGCTAAGCATATGGTCAAATTCATTCCTGGCGATTCTCAGTTTGTCAGGAGCTAATCGTCGTGCTTTAGATGTCACAGGTTGTCCTGTGGTAATGATGTGGTGCATAACATTGCTGGTTATGCACGGTAGGTCGTTCGACGGGCAATTAAGTTCCGGATACTTGTCAACAATAGGTTGAAAAGTTGGATCAAGGATTGCCTTTATCTTAACGGGTGACAAGCTAGGGCCTATGTAGCTGATGCCTTTGATAGACAGACTAGTAGTATTGTCAATCAGTCGTTTTCGGCGGACGTCTACGAGTAAATCATGATGATTAAGTAGGTCCGTGCCAATGATGGGCATTGTAACGTCAGCGAGAAGGAAAATCCACCGAATAGGTTTGCGTAAACCTACGTTCAGATAGACGTATTTCCTACCAAAGGTTGCGATTGGTTTTCCATTTGCAGCCTGTAAGTTGAAGGTAGGTTCCTTCTGTCGATCTGCTGCTGTAGCAGGAAGGACGCTGACTTCGGCGCCTGTGTCGACTAAGTATCGAGTCTGGCTTATCACATCATGGATGTAAAGTAGGCGGCTAGTGCCACCGGCGACGGTTGCCGCTAACGCGTGCCGGCGGGATAGTTTTCCGCAGACTTTGAGACATTTCCGAAGTTACAAGGCTTACGGCAACACTTCGCTTCTTGGCCATAGGTGTTGTGGTACCAGCACCAGTCAGGGTTTTTCAGTGAACGTGGTTTGGACTTAGATCGACCACGCGAGTTCCTGCGTTGAGGAGATTTAGGACGACGGTCAGAGGAGTTGGAAGACATGTTCGACCTAAACATCTGCTGGATGGAGTTGCATAACTCTATCATTGTAGGATCCTTACTCGAAGTCTGCTTAGTCATTGAGCATATTTCGGGAACAGACCGTTTAGTTATTTCTAGAATCTTATCTGCAGTAATAGCTAAGTTCTCTATTACAGTACCCTCAAGTGTCACAAGTACGGTCTGTACAGATTGTGGCAACTTGGTTAAGAAGAGTTCTCTAAACAGTCCTTCGTCGAACTGACATTGGCCGACGACTTGTTTCATTCTTGTCAGCATGCTCACGGCTGACTGATCTCCTAACTCGATGTTGCGAAACAATTCATCTAGACGTTGTCTGTCCGTGAGAGCGTTTCTCCTGAGGAGGGATGCTTTCAGCAACTCGTACGAGTTACTTACCTCGGGACTCAACATCTGTGATGTTACGTACTTGCTGAATTCCCGCGGTAGGGCGTGAATTACTGCAAGTAACTGTGAACGTTGATCAGTTATCCCATGCTCACAAAAATCTGCTTCAGCTAGCAGAAACCACGTTTCAGCATTATCTGGCCAGTATGGTACGAGCTGAATGGTTTTAGGAGTTGAGCGGATACGGATGACCTTGGGACTAAGATCACTCATGACGAAAATTATATCGAATAATATATGGTACAAGAACAAATACAAAATGGAACGAACTCACCGGGATTATCTGAGTAAGTATCGTAGATGAAGTTCGCGGTTAGGCTCACCAGTTTAAAGGTTTGACGTGATATCTCGTTCAACAACTTCTAATTAATTTATTCTCGCGTACCAAAGACAAAGCAAAAGCCAATAATTGGTCGTCCAAACGAAGAAATGTATTTAGGAACCAAAACCAGCCGATAGACGAACGCTTAGCTAGCTAGTGATCGTGCACGTTACACGACGGGGTACCAAATGGCGGGGATGCTTGACCGGAAGCCTTCAGCTAAACAAGTCGACTTAAACAGTGGTGGTCAGCATCCAATGAGTGATTGCTGTGGTCAATAATTTTGGGGAATTATTTACCGCTACACCTTGGTCCTGACGGCATACCCGCCATTGTCCTCAGGAATTGTGCTGATATTTTGTGTTATCCTCTTACTAACATTTTTAATGCTTCTTTTTACGGTATCGTTCTACCTTTTGCATGGAAAAACATTAAAATTATCCCTATACCAAAACCATCTTCCGGTTCTGATATTAAATTTCGGCCTATTGCAATTACTTCCCCCTTTTTAAAATTGATGGAAAAATTACTTTTACTTCGTCTTGAACCCGCTTTGAAACCTTTTAATGATCCTAAACAATTTGCATACAAACATGGTAGAAGTACCTTGGATGCTGCGGTTGTCTTATATCACAATGTTGTCTCTTGTTTAGACAAAGGTGCTAAATATGTTCGTAGTGCTTTCTTAGACTACACATCTGCTTTTGACTCTGTACCTAGGGGCCTTTCGTTAAATAAGCTATCGTTGACACAAACAGGATACTGGGCAAAGAGCTGGTTGCATTCCTCTTTTTCTGATAGAATGCAGTATACTGTATATAACGGCAAATCTTCTTCTACCTCGCTTACAAAATCCGGTGTTCCACAAGGTGCTGTACTCTCTCCTTTTCTTTTTTCTTTCTTCCTACATGACCTACCTCATTCAAACGAAACTAACTTTGTCAAATATGCAGATGATCTGACTGTATCACTGCCTATCACTTCCGAGTCTGACAGCTCCAAACTTAATAGCTTTCTGTTGGACATCAACAACTGGTCCAAGTCAAATGGTCTTATATTAAATCCTTCCAAATGTCAGGCGCTTGACTTTACTTTCAAGCATCGACGTGACTTACATGAACTAGTTAGCTCGCATGATCCCTGTAGCATAGATGGCACGGAAATTGAAACCAAGTCAAGCATTAAATACCTTGGATTAGTTCTTTCCTCTGACCTTTCATGGTCATCCCACATCTTATCTATCTCTAAGAAAATGTTTCGTCTTACCTTCTACAATAAAAAGTTAAGACAATCAGGTATCAACCAACCTTTAGTTTTGCAATTTTTAAACTCCTGTATTTTACCTATTGTACTCTGTTGCTCTCCATTAATCTTTCATGGGCTTCTCAAAAAAGATTATATCATATTACGAAGAGTGTTAAATTCTGTGAGTAGAGCTTGTGGTATTCCACTGCATGAGCTCGCTAATACTATAGTCGAGAGGCATATAAATTCCTGTACGAAATGGGCAAAGCTATATTGTCAGACCCTCTGCACCCCCTTTATTCACACCTGTCCCCTTGTATCTCATCAGGTAGGACGAGAAGTCAATATAAAAAGATATATGCTCGTACTACTAAGTATAGAAATTCTACAATACCCTATTTAGCGCGTACTTTATGTGACGAAGACTCTGTTAGACGTGAAACTTACAAGTTACTATGTAATTAGCACAGTGAATCGACCCTTTTATCGATCATCTTTCTGTATTTTATGGTGTCACACTTTCTATCGTTTAAATCGTTACTCTGCTATTTTATTTTAGTTGGTATTACTATTATTACTACAATTTTGTACTTTATACATATTTTTCTCCGTATGACACACAGTATTTTGCTACGTAGCTACTACAACAATCGTTTTATTACTATTATGTATTGTGTATTTTTAATTTTTTTGTTGTTTTTGACTAAATTAGATGCAATATTGTACTGAAATGCTGAAAATTCCTTGCTGTATCATGAGTACTGTTTTTGGAATAAAGCTATTATTATCATTATTATTATTATTAAAACTCTATAATAGGCTTCCGATGCAATATCCACTGGTCGACTTCTGGAGGCTATCGTGGAAATATTGGGTGACAGTTTACAGTGGTCCAGACTCAATGAACAGCTTATCCTAATGACTAAAAAACATGGCCAAATGAAACAAGCCGTTTCCAAAATGGTTCAGAAGGCTATGGAATATCTAGAGACAACACCAGACGAGAAAACCAAACTTGAGTTGATAGAAGCTCTCCTAAGTGTTACAGAAAGGTTAGATAGTTTTCGTGTCGAATTTTTCGCGGATATATGTCGAAACCGAGAGAGCACGCTTGACTAAAGAGTTAGCACGGATCAGAGTCCCGTGGTGATATTGATGGGGCTACCACAGTGCTACAGGACCTTCAAGTAAGTTGTTTTATTATGTGATATGTCAGGTTGAAATATTTGGTTCGATGGAAAAAAGAGAAAAAGTTGAATTCATGCTGGAACAAATGAGACTTTGTTTAGCCAAAAAGGACTTCATTCGCACTCAAATCACCAGCAGGAAAATATCAACCAAGTTTTTTGCTGATGTCGAAAACGAAAATTTGAAGTTGAAGTATTACCATTTAATGGTCAACTTAAATGCCCATGACTGTGTTTACTTAAACATAAGCAAAAACTATTGGGAAATTTATAACTCCAAAAGCAGACAAGAGGATGATGCAAAGCGACTACAAGTATTTGGAAGTTATAAATAATAATGCCTTAGATACTTAGACATGTGATTGTATATTTATTACTGTCTCCTTATGACAACGAGCAGCATGATTTGATGTGCCGTAGAAAATTGGTGAAAGATATGGAAAAAATTCAAAACTACCTGTAAGCTCACTGTTGATCTTGATACAAATATTTCTGAATTTATATTATGCATACTCTGGGTTTTGCGTTACTCTTTTCGTCCTATAATAGTTTGATTATTCAACTGGCATTAAGCGTAAGCTAGTAGTAATATCTAGCTTCCCAGATATGTTAAGATCAGATTTCGTTCCACAAAGATTGTACATATTTACTGAAAAGGCTTTTGGAAGTAAAAAAAAAGGGGAGAGGTGTTTTAACTATATAACACTCACAAGGGATCTAGTGATGCACCACTCTGGGTAGGTGTAACAAGTCATACTGCATAGGGATTGGTTGGATCGCTTATTGAAATGTTTCTTCAGTTACATTTGCGTAATTTTAGTGATCATTTAAAGATTTTAGCTGTTTCACAGTGGACTTGTTGTTGTGACAACAAATAAGACCTTTCTTTATAACACTACCTTTTATAGGATTCTCGATCTTCATCTCTCTTAATGGGATAATCGTCTTAAAACTAGGTGAACCGACATCATTGTCTTGAAACGTTTAGCTGAACTTAACCACAAGTGAAGTTACTTTTGCTTCAGTATTATGCCCAAGTGCTATATGAATTAGAAATAACTATTGGACAGTATATACATTATAATTTAAACGTGGTTCCCGTTGGTAAGCTTGTTAATATATATAACTCATATAAAAGACTCAAAAGTTGAACTAATTGTATTGATAATCATAAGAGATGTTGACGAATGGTGACCATACCTGTTGTTTTTGATTAGACGTCAGTACTTTTTGGTCTTCCTTCTTGATTTTAAACCCTTGACTTTTAGCTAGTGTCCTGAGTTTGAGCTCCACCTCACTTGTCTGAGACTGGTTAGTAGAACTTTGCCCAAAGTGTAGCAATTTAAGTTACAACAATTTGTGAAGCATACTAATGTAGAGAAATAAATTCGTAGAAACTAAAATGAGAAATACATGAAAAAGAGAATAAGTACACGGAGAATAATTGGGATTTGATAGATCTGATGGTTTCTAAAGAGTGAATGCATCTGAGCCATTGACGAATTTGAGCCATATCACCAGTCATTCATCCGAAGCGCTCTGAGGACAACGGCAAGTCTGGGGCATTCCTACATGGCTGACTAAAACCAATAGTCAAAGACTTCGTGGATTGATGTCAGGCTTTGATTTTACCACCCATAATACTTTTCCACCCTAATCCTATGTCAGCTAACATTGACCATCGTAGAAGACGGTGGCTAAACATGTGCAACGCGTCCTGCCGGAATCGACTTCTATCAGTTGGGATGAAGTGATATCAAAAATTCACTGACATTTACTAACCTTTGGTTTCACGTTGTCGACAGGACGGATATTACTGTCACTCAGATTTGCGCCCAGTTATTGCTTTCCTAAAAATTGTATTCTTTTCAAGTTAGAGTTATAGCGACTTTGTAATATCATCACTCGTCACAGTAATGATCACAAATCCTTCCTATAAAGCCAATCGGTCTGAGTGTTTCTCTCTTTCTGCGCCACAGTTGTTGACATTTGTCATTATTCGAAGACTCATTATTCATCCTCGGTTAACAGGCATTTAGGCTAGGCAAATTGAAGTTTAGCGGTCTAAAAACTGCCTTTCTTTGATCATGGTGTTTTGTTGTGGACTTGCAAGTACTCCGATTTCTTTAGTTAAAGGTCAAAAAGGGGTGATCAGTATTCTGAGATAGTAGATGGGTATGCAGTTTTTTTATTACTTCAGAAAGAAATGATTATAACGTTGAAATCTTCTCTTCTACCAATTCATGGGTTTAAATTTTGGTGTCAGTTTTTGGAATGTAACCAAGAGCCGTTAAATTCTGCAGTCTTAGTAAACATGTGAAATACGATAACACATTTACTAATGCCTCTTTTCTTCACGATCATACGATTGAAATAAGGCATTTTTAGAAAATTCTAATTGAATAAAATCATTATATAAGTAGTCTTTTGAACTTAAAACTCCATGTGACATGGATTGGAGGATATTCGTTAACGTTATTCTACTTTAAAATATTCCTATGCTGAATTACTATTTTGAATTTCGTTTTTACGCTGTTTATCTCCTCCAGTGATATGCTCACAGCATTTACTACTCAAGAATTGTTAAATTGGAGTGAATTTTGTATTCGGTATGAATCTGTCTTACGCACAGAAACTGACATATTTAACAATAAAGTTGATCCATTGGAGTCTGATAAACGTTGGCGTGACTTACACCTATGAGTGGTTGAACATAACATTCGTGTAATATCTGGTTATTATACTAAAATTCGTCTTCATCGCCTAGCACAGTTATTAGACTTGGACATTGATGTAAGTATTTGCTTAGTATTCATACCTTTATTAGTATCCTTTATTACTATTTTACGCTTAGTTTATATATATATATATACCCTAGTGCCCACTGTTTAATGGTCATATTTCATGTTATTTCATTCTTTTAAAAAACACCATGGGCTAAATATATAATGTGAACTCGTAATACTAAATTTGGTTTCATCTCCAGTAACTTTTTAGTTTCTAAAATGTCCATGTATCCATCGTTGATGTGCGAGGTGTAAAAAAAATGTAAAGTGATTGACTAGCTAACAATTCCACAACTTTTGATCGCTTTTGTGAAGGTATTAAATAATAAAATAATAATTTTTCCTTCACGTTCCCAGTGGAACATAGGGCTCCAAGCTAGTGGCTTGAAGTTTCTGTAGCAGTGTTTAATTTTTACAGGATGGGGTTGCTAGCCTCATGTCCAACCTTTCCTCTTTACCAGGATTATCTCTGGCTCAGTGAGGTAAAGGAGTGCGCCGGCCGGGGATCGAACCCCGGACCATATGGATGATCGGCGAGCGTGCTAACCGCTATACCACCGACGCACTGTGAAGGTATTACTGCAATATAAATTGTTGAATACTAACTGTCCACTTTTTTAGTTGTAATATTAATTGATCACCACGTTTCGAGGACAAATTATTACTGCTCATAATCATATCAAGTCACTACTCTCACAACTTTTTCCCTTCATTTATATACATGTGTGGAATTGGTGATTAGACATTTGAATAAAAATCACTATAGGATAAGGTACATTCAAAAATAATAATACGAGTGTTATTCATCAATTAGAATTAGATGGAAAATAAGACAAGTGCTTTCATAGTCAAAATAATAAGTAACTTGTTAGAATGTTGTGATGTACTTGAATTAAAATAGAATTTCAAGATTTTTATTATCCTCCTCTGATATGACTGACTGGTGGTAATAATATGAGTCTTATTCCCCATCTGATTGTAATTGATCAATAACATTCATATTAATTATGAATGTACATTATCTTATATTGATTTTTATTCAAATATCTGGTGAATTCCACTCATGTATATACATGAAGGAAAAAGTTGTGAGAGTAGTGACTTGATATGATTATGAGTGGCAATAGTTTGTGCTCGAAACGTCATCAGTGTGTGGCTTATCAAAGTAAAATCTTATCATCATGAGCTGACATTACTTAGAGAACCATTGGAAAACCTGGGAGTACTGGACAGCTGTTTTGTCCTAGTTTGAGACTCTTCATCAGTACGTATCCACCGGGATTCGAACCCAGAACCTTCTGGTTACAAGGCGAGCTCGTATACCACTAAGCCATTGGAGCCAATCCAATGGTTCTCTAACTAATGTCAGCTCATGATGAAAACCTGTAACCAATCAAATCCCTACAAACCAACACTTAAAAATCTTATCAGTAATGGAGTTACAGTCTACCATAGTGTCCAAGTTATATATTTTTAGTTGTAGATGGGAGTAAATAAGTCACGTGTTCAAACACTTTTCCACTTACAAGGGTTCCGCCGCATAAAATGTGGTTGCTGAGTTTGCGTTTATTTATATAAAGCCTAATCAACAACCGACGTGAAAATTTATGGGTGAGTGACTGACAGTAGAGGTGTGGCTCATACGTTTAGGCGCTCGATTTCCAACCACTGGGTCACAGACTTAAAATCCGCTTGATCTACTGATGTTTAAATTTCCAAATAATATCACTATTCGTCACACAACAGGTATGCCTCACTGCAAACTGCATGGAAATGAATGTTAGTTGTTGATTGAGTAACAGTTGTCTTCTTAAGCGACTAGGCAAATCGCTAATGTAGGACTTGGAACTGTAGTGAAACAGCTCAGGCTAGCGAACGTGGAATATCTGTAATAAAATAAACAAGAATGGTAACAATCGACACCACCGGTTGTGATCAGTTCAGCTGAAACTCCCCCTAGGCTGTCGTACTACTGTGTACTGCCAGTCGTATCATGGTATATGCCTTTTGTGCTGACTGACTGGTCACGAGGGCTTCGTGTGTTTTTAGGAGTGTTTGGGCAGCTGTTACTTCCTGGCTGCCCACATCGTGGAAAGTGATTTTTCTTAAGGTACCTAAAACAAGAAGAGAATTAGTGTTGCGTGACCGCAGACCCCAAGGCAACAACTGCTTGAAGTCGGCCACGCACGGCCTATCTGAATTGGCTTTTTGGTTTGGTTCCGCATCAATAACTTGCCGCCACTTACAGATCACCGTAGGGCACGATTTTCGGGGTTGACCTTTTCTAACCCCCTCTCTCTAGAGTGGAAGAGGCAACATAGCTAGGTGGCATGCTGGTCATCTGAAGGAAACACCTTACTGCTGTTACATCTCTGTTCCCCATCAGTATCGCTTTGCCCACAGGCTCCCAGCAAACTGTAAAAAAGTCTTACACTAACTGCTTTTAGTCTAGTCACTATCCTAACAATCTTCCTGTCATAGTAGGACCTGCAGAAACATTATTTCCAGCCAGTGTAGCTTGTTGGGTCATTGCGATATGGAAGCCCGACCACGACGTCAAGGTAGTAGCTGTCTGTCGGGTACGTTTCTCATAACACTTTTAGGTCGAACAAGTTAGATGGCGTCGTCAAGACATGAAGCGTGGTAAGTGTCAGGCACCGTGAATTGGAAGTAGAACGTGACTTATTTTCCTGATTTCCTAATTTTCGTATGACTGAACTTTGGGGTCAAAGATATTGTATCAATTAATCTGTTGCATTTGTGGTTATCACAGGGAGATATATATTTGTATAGACTGGGTTGGTTAAGAATATGGCCCATTGTGATGCCAGATTATTCTTTGTCAGTGATTGATGTCACGATCGTGCAACTCATGAAGCCAAGCACCACATATTGTCCATTTGTCTCATTTTAGACTACAGGTGGCGTTTGTATTTTCATATAGATTCGAATCAGTAGAGTCTAAATCCATTTTGAGGCTGACTTTGCGTAGCGGGCGACAATAAGGTATTTATAAGTCAGTTGAATTACTTTGCATAGTGTCTTACTCAGTGTTTTAGCCGTTAGTTTATGTGTGAATAGCTTTCGCTCATCATGTTTTTGGTTTGTTGAAATCAACCTCACTTTGAACCAGACAACCGGTATTTATTAATCTTAAGCTGCAAATCATCAGCTATTCCTACCACTGTACAGGAGGCTAGATTATGGTGTCAAGATTCCTTAAGATGAATATTATTGTCTTTTTCACTTGTGTTTGGTTAATTCTTTCCATCGATATGATAAGTTTGAGGTTGAGCATAGTGTCAGTTAGAAAGGGGAAGTATAATAATGAAGATGTGAAACGGTATGAATTGAGATGGCTAGGATATTGTGTTTCACGTATGCTAAACTACTGCCTTCCTCGTCCAGCGGTGTTTTTTATTTTTACCTCTTACATTTCTGTTTATTTTAACTTCTTTGAATTTATTTCTCTATCTTAGTGAAAGCCAAATAAAGTTTGTCAACACTTTTTTGTTCAGAGTTCTACGTTAAAAAAGCTGGTTCAGTCAGTTATTTATAATACAGACATAATATATATTCATTAGAAAGCTGTAGGTGTATGGACTTACACATCACTGCTTCTGTTCTGACGACCATTTAGTTGTTCATATGCATGAAAAACGAGTGAATGGTCAGCAAAGGAGTGACAATCTTCTACGGATTATCCCCATCTATATATATATATATATATATATATATATATGTTGTTTCAAAGTTATCTCTGTGTGTGTTCATTCTCGCACTGATGTCTGCATTCCCCGATTAAAATTGTCTCTGGTAATGAGTGAAATTAATTGTGGTGATTATTTGAACCGAATCACAAGAGACGATCACTGTTGTTGTCGGCGTCACTTCAGCCGTGTGGGAATCAGTAGATACACTGCAAACATCTATTTGAACATTTAGAAAGCAAAAGAATTGAGCGAAGAAATATATATATATATCTGTTTTCAACATAAAACTTTGCACCGATGTGCAGCAGTTCAAATCGCCACACTCCATGTAGCACACAAAGCAAGAAAAGAAAGTAAAAGGAAATGTAAAGTAGAGACAGTGAACAGAGATGTGAGACAAAAAGAATAGTAATGTCGAAGAACAATGTAGTTTTGTTGGGTATTATAAGTCACAAGGACTGGATACATCTGCACCAGCCATTGAGACTGATTTTGAGAAACATCACCAGCAGTTGGTTTTGCCGTCCCGAGTACCCCAACCAGGAAGCCAGTCTACACCTTCCCAATTGGATTAAACTAACTGTTTCGGATTTCATTGAATGATGAGGCCATGTTTTGGTTTGACCACCACTAGCTAACTCGTTTCCAACCTGACCCATCCTGTGTCAGCTAACATTGCCCGTTGAGGACGGCGATGGCTAGGGATGCATGCGCAACACATGTCCTAACCATCTCGGTCGATGTAAGTTCACAGCCTCGTCTATTGATTTCCTCTCCTTACCTAGCACTCGACGCCTAACCTCAATATTGCTCATCGTATTATACGACTTCACACGGGAGATAGAACGCAGACACCTATGATCAAAGATAGCTAGCTAGCTAGCCAGTCTTTTCATGTGTTCCACTCTCAAAGGCAAGGTCTCACAACCATAAAGGAGGACAGAGCGGACTGCTGAGCAGTACGCCCGTCCTTTGGTCGATAACCGGATATCACGTCTACTCCAGAGACGGCGTAAACTGGCATATGCGAATATATATATATATATATATATATATATATATATATATATATAATACGCTAGTTATTTCTTGTGATTTCGCGAATGAGGACCATTTTAACCATCGCATGCTGATTTGAAATAGTACTCACCGATATCCATGCTGAAAATTCCATACTTGTACCAAAAATACAGTGTGGAATCAAGCCGTAATAAAAAATAAAATATCCTTTCTTCTTAATGTGCAATTTATTTTGCTTATCTCTCTTTATCTCTCTCTCTCTACGTCTTGTATTTTCTTTTTTTAGAAAGCAGAAGAGTATTTATCGAATTTAGTTGTGAGTAAGACAGTTTACGCGAAAATTGATCGACTTGAAGGTGTTGTACATTTCACATCGAAAAAGATGCCCAAAGAAGTTTTAAACGATTGGTCTTACAATACTCGGAACCTAATGGCATTAATTAATCAAACTTCACATCTCATCAATAAAGAACGTATGATTCATGGTGTATAAAATATATGTATATATATATATATATATATAAATTGTTGTACTACTCAAGAATAAATTCTTACTTGATAAAAATAGTTATTTGTTTTTGCATTATACAACTCCTTGCTTATTCTAAAATTGAGTTCTCCTGCTTTTCGATATAGAGTACGCCACAAGTAATGGTAGTCGTCGGCCTATGCCTTTTTTTATTCCTTTACGTTCCCAGTGGAACATAGGGCTGATTCAAGCTACAGGCTTGAAGTTTCGGTAGCAGTGGTATTTATTTTTAAGGGATGGGGTTGCTGGCCTCATGCCCAACCTTCCCTCTTTACCAGTCTTATTACTAGTTTGGTGAGGTAAAGGAGTGCGTCGGTGACCGGGCGGATATCGATCCCCGAACCACGTGTGGCGTGGTTGGCGAGCATTCTACCGCTGTGCCACCGATGATGCCTTCGATCACATATAAGTACACTTTTAGGTGACATGTTGACTCGTAAGCGTGTAGGGCTGTGAGAGCAGGGAGAATCTAACAATTTTCATTTGTGTTTAGAGTTATAATCGTTGTATAAAGTAAGAGGAATACATGACCCCCCACACCCCGGCCGACTAGGCATAACTACTGCTGCTGACAGGCAATTTTCATACTTTATTGGACTAGTTGATGCAGTTTGCTGTTGTCATGGTGACAATGGAAAACTACAGGAAGTGCTATGTATAGTAGATAAGATTTGTGAGCCTAGGTAGTTGATTGTGATGTTGTTGTTTTCTAAAGAGGTAGGTGGTTCAATTGTGAAGCTTTCGTTGTCCTTTCTAGACAGTATCTTTAGCGCAAACTTCGATGTAAAATGGACCTATTTGAATGCCCCATGAATGATATTATAATCATAACAATAATGGTCTTTATTTCAGAAATAATACTTACAATACAGCCTTGAGTTTTCAGCATTTGTCATAATGTTGTGTCTACTTTACTCAAAATATAAGTAAAATTAACCACAGGAACATTTCGACATTTACAGTATGAATAATGTTCAAAAATGTGCAAAGTATAGAATGTGAATAATAACTATGATAATAATTATTAGTAATAGTAATAATAACAGTAGGTTTGTTTCAGGCAATATCTTAGCATGTTATAGAATATTAAATCTAGTATTCTATTGACACAGCATGGTGAAGGGAAAAACAGAAGAAGCTGGATTCTCCGTGCATTTCTTTAAAAGTTTCCTTTTAAAAGGCAGCAAAGTAACACCTCAAGCCAGACACACCTGATGTACACGAAACATACAGTGGATATTAGTCAGGCTTTCAAAATAGTCCATACCCAGAGAAAAGCACTGTTACTTTGGTTCGCAGAAACCATTACCATCAAAAGACCTATGCATTACCATTGGTACACCCCGACTTACCCTACTCTGGTCTGTAGCTGGCGGGAAGTTATTAATGCGGAACCAAACCAAAATGCCAGTTCAGATAGGCATTGTGTAGTCGGTTTCAAGTAGTTGTCTCCTGGGGTCTGCGGTCACGCAACACTAATTCTCTTCTTGTTTTAGGTACCCTACGAAAAAAGTCACCTTCCACGGTGTGAGAAGCCGGGAAGTAACAGCCACCCACACACTTCCAAAAGCACACGAAGTCCACTTGATCATCACTCTCATTTGTCTGCGTCACCCTCATCATCCTGTCTCCCTCCTGCTGTTAATACTTACTATTCAGGAGGTCGGTCAGTCATCTTCCCTTCACTGTGTGACCGTATGTAACGACGAGAGTCAGAAAAGCACTCTCGATAGTCTCTGAGAGCCATGACGCCAACTTCATATTCGCGCATTTAACGTCAGGTCAACAGGCCAAATTGGACAACAGATGTCACTAGCCAGAATTCAGGCGTCTCGAGCCATGGATGTATGTTGTGTTTCGGAGACACGCATACAAGACCCGAGTGTAGTCATTCACTTAACCCAACCGCACCCTGCCAAAAGGTGAATTTGCAAAATTCACTTTAAGAGTGTCAGGAGACCCCTCAGCTAGTTCGCAAGGACTCGCAGGTGTAGGGATAGCACTAAGTGTTAGGGCAGAAAAATTACTTCTTGACTGAATCCCGGAAGATAGTCGTATGTGTGCGGTCCGTCTGAATGGGTGTGTTAAAAGAAGGAAAGACGGCGCTACCCGTCGTTGCCTTTTCGTAGTCTCCGCTTACGCCCCAATAGACTGCAGATCGGATGAACTAAAGGATGATTTCTCTTTGAAACTGTCTAATTTGCTGCGAAAAGCAAAACATTCAGATGTAGTTGTTTTAGCAGGCGACTTCAATACCGAAGTGGGGAAGTTATGGCTGACTCAGAAGTAAATAGGCAGTAGGTACGGAGTTCCCTGCCGACAAACCGACAATGGTGATCGTCTTCTACAGCTCTGTTCAAATAAGAAAGGTTGGGAGGGTTTTAATTAGAATTTACCTAGGCAAGCAAGGGAGAGACAAAGGTAGATCAAACTTCTTTTGTATGCAAAGACTAGGATTGTTCTCTTGGATTAATTCCCATAGCTCCGACTATGTGTAAAAGGTGGGTTCGAATTCCGTTCGAAAGGTTCGATGAAATGCGTTAGATGGCTTTGAAGAAACTTCTGTATGCTTGGTGACCGCTATCATTAATCAAATGAGTCAAAATAGGACTTCGCATAGATTTTGTTTGGCCTTTTCCGAACCGTGAGAAAAGGAAGGTGCGCATTAATACGTTTGTTGAGCTGTCTAGCTGTTCGCCCTATATAGCTCTATCCTCAGGAGCAACTAAATTTATAGATACACATGGAAGTGGCACAGTTAGGTAGCTTATCTTTCGCTTGAGCAATCATAATTGGTCGTCTGGAAAATGACAAACAAGGGATTAGTGGCAGTATAAGTCCGTTTTAATGCTCTCAAGAATCTCAGGTATAAGACTTCACTAGTCACGTCCCCATTAAATTAATTTTCAATTTTAGCAACAATTGTTTCTTTTTAACTGTGTTGTCAGTTTCTCTTTATTACATCTAGTGTTCATTTGTCTCCTCACAAATCTACTCGGGTAATCCAATTGGACTAGTGTATTTTGGAAGTATCCTAACTCATTTTCTAGGGGGTCATCTATACAGATCCATCTTACTCTATTCGTGAGGCATCTGACAAAATTGATTTAGCCTCGGATTGGTACAAAACTGAGGAAATGTGTATATTGTCCTACAATGTAGGTTTTCGACAAACATTTCTCTTGAGTGAACCATCCTCTCTTCTGCTGCTCAACTGGACATTAGGGAAGTGTAGTCTACCATCATATTCTTTTTCACAAATGAAGATGAGTGATGGATGTGCATCATTAAATTTTGTTAACATTTCATTCTTGTCAGCCTTCTCACCAAGAATAATAAACGTATCATCAGTATAAAGAGAATAGGAAACCGTTTTACCTATTACTTGTTTCAATGGACCATTTTCAAGCTTAGCAGGAAAGAAATCTGCCACAATTGGACCCAATGCAGAATCCATGGCAATACCGTCGATTTGTCTGTAATAAAGGTTTTATTGAATTTGAGATTTTCCCGTCGATTGATCGGACCGAAGTGCTCGGTCTCAGGTTGGCATGTCGGCTTCTTGTGCAGATGCTTCGACGATGTCTGGGTATTTAGTTAGTATTTGGAATCCAGGATGCGCATCTCGTCCTATTTGGGACTCGTCAGCTGGAGGTATCAGTGAGTGATGATGTTCCCACCCAGGCTCGAACCCAGTACCCATAGTTTCAAACGCCAAAGCGTTATCCACTAGACCACTTGGGCCACGAGAGCCACCTCTTGTGCAACGGGGCGTTTGAAACTATGGGTACTGGGTTCGAGCCTCGGTGGGAACATTACTCACTGAGAAATGCAGGTAAATCCAGATGACGAGTCCCGAATAGGACGAAATGCGCATCCTCGATTCCATTGCTAGTCACCATCCACCAATTAAATACTGTAATAAAGGTTGTTGAATGTGAAGTGTGCATTCACTATACATCTTAAAAGCAACTGTTTCAGACTAATAACTGGAAATCCGATGTCGAACTGCTTTTCTAGTATCTGCTGGCATATGAATTCCACAGTCTGCATAAGTGGTACATTGATGAACAGTGATGTGACATCTATAGACAGCATTTGCTTCCCACTTACATTAATATCATGTACTTTAGAAGTGAATTCAAAAACGTCTGTAACACTATGATTTACCACATCCTCGTGTAACGGTTGAAGTTCACTTTGCCACTCCATGGTAGGTGTAATTAGACGTGTCTAGGACTGGACGAAGAGGAAGTCTTGGTTTATGTACTCTGGACAGACCGTACAATTGTGAAGTATTGCTACCATTAGGTTTTGCTTTGTTCAAATGAAACCAGATCTGAGAATATCATCATCTATTTAGAGAAAGGTAGTAGTTCTGATAGTCTAATTTGAGTAGCAGGTGCTATTTCACTCTTCGTTGACTGGCGGATTCAAGTGCAGCGTACACAATCCAATGTAATTATGTGTCGCTTGTCGAGGGTTGGTTGATGTTATAAAGATAGAATAACCTCGCCTACTCTACTAGCCAGTGATAAGCTTGGGAAATGCGAGGAGATAGGGTGTGGGACTGGCAACCCTACCACCTAAAATCAACACAGTCGATACAGAAACTTCAATGCGGTACAAAAGTATAGGAAATAAACTTATTTTTCGTGGAATCGAAGAGTCGGAATGGCGCGGGATGCTGAAAGCCTTCAGGAAGCCAGTCGTCATCCGGTGAAAGCAAAATAATCATGAAGACGTGGAATGTTTTGCACGATGTATGAAGCTGAGTAGGCTTTTCATGTTGAAAAGGAAATGAGACGATATGGCATATAGACCTTTATGTTAGAAGGTCGAGTGAATGTGGACCCTCCGAAATGTTAACTGGCGAGTCAGTGATCCACTCCGGTCACTGAGACGAAAACAACCAGCACACTGAGATTGTGACTATCTTGATGTCATCAATGGAATTGAAAGCTCTATTCTGTTGGATCCATTCTCCTCCAGGCTGATGACAGGAAATCAAATTAAGAGGGTGGGCAATTGCAATTATCGTATGCGACTCACGGTGTCAGAATCGAAGCAGGTCGACAGGAGCCGAAGAACGTCTACTGAGAAGTGATAGCAGTAACGAACGAGACTCTAACAAGACGGTGAAAGCGAAATCCCAGCATTTGATATGATTGCAGAGCGAACTCAGAGCAGAGAGTTTACAGTAAAGGAATTTATCATCGGTAACTTGACGCTTGCTCAGAGAAATGACTGAGGACAGAGACCTCTTTGCAGACTTCTGTGCCTGCAGTGACTCAATAGTTGGAGTCATCGTGTGCAATCACGAGGATGTATACGAAGTAAAGAGAGTTTCATCGGATAACCACACCAAAATCTGGAGAGACTCATCTCAATCTCAAGAAGGTGAAGATATATCCCGACTGTTTCAAAATTGAGAAGAGAAGCAGGTGTAGTCTCAGACCACTACGCAGTGCAAGGAACCCGCAAAATCACATTGAAAGCCTTCACAGAATCTGGAGATGGACTGCAATTCAATTTCGCCAACGGAACACTGCCTTACTGTAATCATCAGAGCAAAGTCGGTGACATCATGTAGCATCACTGAGGAAACCAGTCTGGAGGAATTCTGGAACTCTGTGAAAGTGATGTTAAAGGGGCAGACAAGAGAAGTATTGACACTCTACATTCCTGTGGAAGGTAATAGGGAAGGAAACAGAACATGAACCCTCACAAAGATGGACAATGAAAGGGGATCTGAGTTCAGTCTACAACGCACAGAATTAGGAAGTGAAGAAGAGCTCTAGTTGGAAATTGTGATGAGTTGGTCGGTTGTTCTTTGTGTTTCGTTTTATCTATTCTTATTCTGCCTTGCTTATGTAGAGCAGTCTGCTTCTACGCGACGAAAAAAATAATTTTTTTTAATTCTTTTTTTTATTTAATTTTTTTTTTCTTTAAATTTTCCAAATTATTTTCATAATAAAAAAAAATTTAACGAAAACCATTTATTTTTCTTCCCTATTCGATTTTTCCTTAAAAAGCAAGAGGCGGAGAGAGAGAAACAGCCAAATCCCAGTTTAAAAGAAGCCAGATACGCTTTCCTGTGATAATCAACTTCATAGTTATCACAAGTCCAGTACTATTCTATATAATGTAAGCCAGAGAGGTTCATTCCAAGGGGGCCAACAAGTCACACAATAGACGATATCCCCTCAGATTCTTAGCATCATCACCTCAGGGATCCACTTAAGATATTCTCAAGAAGTGAACTAGAAAACAATTGCACCGTTTGTGCGGAAGACCTGAATGTATGCCTCAGATACTGAAGCATACTGCAAAGTCTTTTTATTGACTTTTGACAGCTTGTTTTCACAGCATTTCTACAGTTAATATTTATTGTTTGGAGAGACAAATTCTGGTAGGCAGTCAAATCATACTGTTGAACTGTTAAAAATCTGCAACAGACATTGACTGTTAAGGTGTTCCGTGACATCATCAATCTAATGAGATACTGTTTATTTCCACAAATTACAAAGTGTCTCTGTTAACAAATCAGGTATCTGTTAAACCTGGAGACTACTAGAGTGAGGGCATCAAATGAGTAGATAAAAACCATTAGAATGGCGAATCCGACCTCAGGGTTATTCTTCCGGTTGACACAGCGTCTTCTGCTACACATCTTTCTCCTTCTTCTCCCATGATTACGTTATAACCATTATTGCTGTTGTGGTAACTGTAACTTTGTGCTTTTCAACAGATTTTCAATATTGCCCATTTCACCAATCTTTATTGCCACTGGGATTGCGTTAGTCTTCCGGATACACTTGGGCGTCAGTCGTAGATAAAACCAAACAGCTGTTTACAGCCATCGGGGTAACGGGTTGTAACAAACCAATGACAAATGAAATAGTTTATCAAAGGGGTTTCGCTTTAATTAACTCTCGGAATACTTGACTGAGACGTTGAAGCGAACACTCTGCGGAGCGATTGGACTGCTTCGTATCCCAGAATCCAACACCTAGACATAGATCCCCCGACTGCAACTGAGATTGCAAAAGTTGTCTGTAATCTGAGATGAGGCAAAGCAGCAGTTGTATGGTGAGTCCTCACGAACTAGCTGAGGGGTCTCCTAACACTCTTAAAGTGAATTTTGCAAATTCACCTTTTTGGCAGGGTGCGGTTGGGTTAAGTGAATGACTACACTCGGGTCTTGTATGCGTGTCTCCGAAACACAACATACATCCATGGCTCGAGACGCCTGAATTCTGGCTAGTGACATCTGTTGTCCAATTTGGCCTGTTGACCTGACGTTAAATGCGCGAATATGAAGTTGGCGTCATGGCTCTCAGAGACTATCGAGAGTGCTTTTCTGACTCTCGTCGTTACATACGGTCACACAGTGAAGGGAAGATGACTGACCGACCTCCTGAATAGTAAGTATTAACAGCAGGAGGGAGACAGGATGATGAGGGTGACGCAGACAAATGAGAGTGATGATCAAGTGGACTTCGTGTGCTTTTGGAAGTGTGTGGGTGGCTGTTACTTCCCGGCTTCTCACACCGTGGAAGGTGACTTTTTTCGTAGGGTACCTAAAACAAGAAGAGAATTAGTGTTGCGTGACCGCAGACCCAGGAGACAACTACTTGAAACCGACTACACAATGCCTATCTGAAATGGCTTTTTGGTTTGGCTCCATATTAGTGACTTGGCGCCGGCTACAGGCCACTGTAGGCTAAGTCGGGATGTACGATTTTTGCGGTTGACCTTTTCTAACCCCATCTCTCCAGAGTGGAGAAGCAGCATAACTAGCTGGCATGCTGGTTGTCAGTTTAGAACATCGTACATTAAGCCTATATCCTAACTGTAAAACTTATGCACAAAAGTGGCAAGCACGTTTAAGGATACTTTAAACAGAAATTTTATTCCATGATGTTCCAAGTTAAGCTACTCCGACTGACAAATGCTATTAATCAGTGAGCATACCGTTAGGGATACAAGACAGACGACTGTACAACCTTTTGCACATTCATAAATCCAGCAGTCAGAAAAAACTGTTGCATGTCGTTTATCAACACTACTATTCACCCCTTAATAGAGCACACTGTCTAAACCAGGGAACCTAATTCCCTCGATATGCTCAATAAATATTAGAAGGTTATAGTGTCTTCTGTTTATAGGGACCAATCCACTTCGAAATACTATCACCATAGACAGTTTCTAACGAGAATACCCCCCTTTTTTCTACTTAAAACCGTGATTTCGTTGGGTGTTCTTATACGAGAAAAATCTACCTTTCTAGGCGGACTTTATCAGCTAAGAAACCTCTTCAAACATTACAGGTGAGCCGAGTAATGCTCACTAATGGAAATATTATTTGATCAAGTAGTCGGAAACATTCCTATTTGTATAAAGAATGATGAGAAGTGTGCAATGTTAAATACCTGCCAAATCGTCATCTGAATCAGACAATAATCATAAATCTGAAGTGTTTTTGGTACTTGAAATCTACCTAGAAACAATAAATAGTAGTGTAGCTTAATATTAAATAATTGGAGGCAATTGGCAGGAAGCCTTCAATCTATGTTGCGTGCTAGTTGGCACTCATCAGTCAACAAGGCCTATCTTCAGCCTTGAATGAACTTATTTCCCTTCTGAAATTCGAAGACATATTGTCCAGTGCTGCATTCCTAGGTGTTATCACTGAGCTATTCAGGCTAGCGATTGACCTCCTGTAGGACTGACTATATGGGATACTTTTTCTTTATTGCAGACTGAACTCTATCAGTTGGAATTCTCAGAAGGGACATGAATTCCTTCGAGATAACAGACACGCTTCACTAGAGAGTGCTGAGAAGCACGAAACCTAGTTCCAGGGCTTCCTGCTGACTGTCTCCAACCATATAATACCAACAATCCAGAGTGTATTGTGGTGGCGAGCCACCTAGCATGGTGGCCTCTTTGCAAACTTGCCTAACACAATTCAATCTGCACGGAAAAAAAGACCAGACACATCACACTATTTACTAGCTAGTGTCCAATGGAATGCAGTCTAATAACAACGAATAAGTATGTTCAAAACTCTGTTCGCTCTTGGTCGCCGAAAAGAAGGTGCTTAGAGTCTGGTTTGAATTCGCGATTCATTATTTGAAAGTCTAGTATCCAAATCATTGGGCGGCGCTTCCATTTTAGCAGTTATATCACGGTTCACTCACTCGACTTTAAACCTAGAACACTAATACTACGACATAATTACGGTAAGCCATTATACACCGCTACTCCCATTAATCTCAGGGCGCCGCGCTCAGATTGTAAAGAGACCCTAAACTCACCAGCCGAAAATTATTATTATTATTACTCCCATTAATCTCAGTATAGAAAGCACCTTTTGATGTGGTTCTGTTCCTTCAGCTGATTTCGTGCGAACAAAGTATAAAACCACTACAAAATGTTTGTCCTAAGTGGATTGGATATCAAATTTTCACTGCCTGTTAACTCACAGCTAGATTGTGCTAAGATAAACAGCTTTCTAGTATTGGTTTTGTAGGGATTTTGTTTGATTGCATGGAGGAGGTTCTCTAACTGATGCCAGCTAATGATTAAATCCTCCATGCAATCAAACAGCTTTCTATCAGTAGTCAGCAAATGGTTTGTCCGATAGCCCTAAACTAAATCCTTCTAAATGTCGGACTATTAATTTCACTCCTAGATGTAAAAGAAAGTTAAGTGAAGCTGTTCATTGCCATGGTCGTTGTAAAACTGATGATACTGACATATAAAACAAGTCATATGTTAAGCATCTTAGGCTAATTCTTTCTTCTGATCAATCCTGGTCTTCCCACATCTTAGCAATTTCTAGAAAAATAGCGCCTCTGAGATTTTACGTCAAGAAGTTAAGGTGCTCGGGCATAACTCAAACCCTCCTCCTCTTACAGTTTATCAACTCTCGTATCTAGACCGTTCTTCTTTATTGTTCACCCTTATTCTTTTCTCGGTTGCTTAAAAAGACTATGTCATGCTTCGTAGAACTCTGAAGGCTGTCAGGAGGGCGAGTAGTGGTATACTATCCCATTGAGACATATCGTTGACATCTCCATTGATGATAAGCATTTGATTTCATGCAATTAATTTGCTAACCCAGATTTTATCAGACTGTGAACATCCACCGCAGCACCCACAGCTTTCACCTTGCATCTTCTCAGGTGGAACAAGAAGTCACTTCATCAAAAGACTTTATGCGCACACATCTAAGCGTAAAACTTCCACGATATTATATTTGGAACATATTTTATGAGATGAAAATCATGCCAGGCACGAACTAACTAACTAACTAACCTTCCTTCCACTAGTAAATAAACAATTTTCTTCATCCTTACACCAACACGTGTTACTACTATCATTCCTCTTATATTTACATACCTCTCTTTTTCTCAGAATTGTAAACACCATTTAAGCTCCGTAATAATCGTCATGTTTTTCATACAACCAGTGCGGAATGACTACAGAGGTGTTTAGGGATGGCTCTGATGAATTATTGTTTGAGTTAACTATGAGATTAGGTAATGTATTGGAATCTGAGTTGGTTCTGTTAGACTGACGTGAATCATTGTCCATCCCAGTTTATAATAAACCAGACAAGTTTTCGTGCGATAATCATAAGCGGAATAAGATTGACTAGCACAGTATCTAGAGTTCTAGAGGGGAACAAACCCGTGAAAAACTGGTAAACATTTAGCTCCGAGCGAGTGTAAATTGACAATATCTTCATTTTTCAGCGGATTCTGGAATATATTCATCACTACGGGCGTGTAAGACTTGACATATTTATTCACCCGTGAACAGATTCTAACTCTGTCGATCAAGGCAATGGTGTGAAAGGGATGTTCAGCGTCAAACAACCTCGCGTAGTTTACTAGCTTGCTAGTTTTCTAGCCGGTCCCAAGCCCGGATAAAGGGTAGAGTTGGGCTTGGGTCTAGAAACCCTGTCCCACAAAACCAGTCAAAGTGCTGCAGAAACTATAACGCACAAGAGGAATACTAAAAACAAAATATAAAAAAGGCAAACTCATCTCCTATGGAATCGGAGAGTCGAAGTGACACAGTGGGCTGGTGAAACCCCACCTGCGGGAAGCTAGTCGTTAGCTGGTGTGTTTTTACTCGATGAAAACAAAGATAAGAATGGAGATGTGGGATGTATGCGCAGCGTACGAGGCTGAGAAGTCTATCCAGGTAGCCAAAGAAATGAGGAAATATGGTATAGAAGTGCTCGGATTCTTTGAGAGTGGCTGGAATGGATGTGGACTGTAAAAATTATCACCTAGTGAATCAGTAATTAACTTCAGTCACCCAGACAACAACTAAAAGCACAGTGAGGTAGTCAGTGGCTATCATGATGTCACCAGTGGCATCTTCAATGCAGTGAGAACCAATTTCATGTGGATCATGATAGCAAAACTCAACTAAAAAGAAGGGAGGAAGGTCAAAATTATTCAATGCTACGCAACTACACACAACTAAGATGAAGAAAGGTATGAAGATTTTACAGACAATTACAAAGAGTGAAATTAAGATCCCTATGGACTAAATGAATGCCGACCAAACCGGGAGCAGACAATGCAAGAAGAGAACTCATCATGAGTCAAGAGGCTCCCGCTCGGTGAAATGAATGAGAACGGAGAATAATTCACAGACTTCTGAACTTTCAATCATTTGGTGATTGGAGGGAGCGTGTACAAGCATAAGGATACATAAAAGGCAACATCGAATTCGGCGGACGAACACACCACGAACCAGAAAGACTTAATTTCAATACTGTTCAAGGAAGTGGAGACGCAGCGGATGTGGGCTCAGACCATCATCTAATTCAAGAAACCTTCAGAGTGAAGCTGAAATCCTTAAGAACAACTGCAGACAGGCCACTGTAATTAAACTTCAACATTCAGAAACTGAAAGATATAACTACAGGAGATGCCTTCACTACAGATCAGATCAGGTGAGATAAAATCAGAGCAAAGTCGGAGATACTACGTGACATTAATGAGGGAAACTGCATGTGCGTATGTGTAAGAACACTGGAACTAGCTCTCTGGAGGTGTTGTTCAAGGAAACGTGTACAACCGTTCTAGGAAGAAATAAGAGACAAGACAAGGAATGGCTGTCAACGGATACCCACCTGGAAGGTAATAGAAGTGAGGAGAGGAGGATGGTGAAAGAGGAGATGAGTCAATGCAAAGGTGGACAACAGAGGGAGAAACTGAGTTCACAGTGATGCACACTGCACTGAATAAGGAAAGGATTGAAGAAGAGTGCTATGAGAGACACGAGACAATTCTACGACCCACTGGTTGAAAATGGAAGCAGAACAGGCAGGCAGGCAGGCAGACCTCAAGCAAAAGAGACAGACTTCAGAACATTATTTCAGGTAATCAGGTCTGTATTCGGGAAGAGATCAATCAAGATGACGAAACCAATAAAAGGCGCTCAAGGGAACCTGATTATCAAAGAGGGGAGACAAATAAAACAATGCAGTGGTGATCACTTCAAGGGGCTCTTGAACTGATCATCATCTGCAACTCGTCCGGAAATACCAACAACAACAACAACACCACTCACAGAACCGCCTGATAGTGGACACAAATCCTCCAGGGAAAGCGGAATACTTGAATGAGATCAAGCTGCTGAAAGCCATTTGAGAATGCAAGAGGACCAGAGGAAATTTACTCCATAGCACTGGAGACGGACTCAGAGACTGTGGTAGGTATTCTGACTCCATTATTGCAAAAGTTTTGTAAGGAAGAAAGGAGAGCTCTCTACCGTTTGGAAAAAAGGCCAGTTACCTTGTCAAGCTACCAGCGAAGGATGACTTACGACTCACTCTGCAAGGAATGGCGTGGAATAATGATCTTATCCACAACAAGTAAAACACTAAGTAGCATCATCGTGGAGGGAATAAGGGATGCACTGAATGCAGAAATCCACCATCATGAAACAAGTTGGACTCACGAAAGGCAAATCATGTGTTGCTGATCCAATCTCAACTCTGCACATCGCCATCACACAACAGAGCATAGAATGGCAGTCAAACCTCACTCTACCTCAACTTCACCGACTTCGAAAAGGCCTTGGACAGACAGCGTTAACTGAGAAGTAACTCAGAAACTGCTCAAACACTACGGCGTCCAGTGATCAAGTCCTTATCAACTTCATTCAGGTAGAACTATACAACAGTGCCACCTGTCAGATGATCCACAACGGAAAACTCAGCGAAGCCCACCTTAGAAGTGAATACAGGACAAGTCAAGACAAGACAGGACAAGCTGGTTGCCTATTATCACCAACAATCTTATTCTTAGTTGTGGTAGACTGGATTATGCGTCAGACCGTGAGTGGGCAGTGAGAAGACAGGAATACGCTTCACTGACCAATAAGAGTGCTCTAGAAGATCTGAATTTCGTGTGTGTGTATGATTTATGTTAAATGTCACACAGATTCGACGACTTGCAGGCTAAAACCAATGAAGTGGCAGGATATGCAGGCTTCAGCGAAGTCAGGATTCCATATGAAGTGAACATGGAGAAGGTGGAGACCTGGTGATGAAGATACCCTACTGACCAGAAAGAACAACAACAACCACCACCAGCCACAATCGACGGAAGAAATGTGAATGCAGTCACTTCCTGCCTCCACTTATCTGGCTAGGCTCCACTGTTTCAACCACAAGTGGTGTCCCCGATGAGGATGTCGAAGCCAGACAGCATCTAAAGAGTAATTCATATCTCCATCATTCGGAAATCAGTCTGGAATTCTACTACACACAGCGTAACAAAGAGAACTCGGATTTTTAACTAGAATGGCATATCAGCTCCTCAACATGAGTCAGTGACTTGACTCACACATCACGAAAACCATTTCCGACGGGCTTGAATAGTTGCCTTTCCTCCATACTGAAGATCGGATGGCTTGTAAGCATTATCAGAGAGGAGCTGTGATATTGTAATGAACTAATCAAGAAAGAATTTCTCAACACACATGGAGAAGTTGGTTGGGATGGACAGGACACGGGTTGTGGCGTCCGTTAAGTGAAATCATGCTGCAGTCATATCGTCGAGTGGAGCCCAACTGCGAGACGATGAGTTTGAATGGGTCTGTGGGGTGACATAAAGGAGGTGAACGGTTTTGGGGAATCGTATAGACAGCTAAAGGGAACTACGTGGAACATGACGTAATGAAGATGTTCTGCTGAAGCCATATGTCCCAATGGCTATCCAAAGGGATAATGCGAATAACATAAAAATAAGTGTTAGATTCCTTCCTCTCTGTTGTTGTATTTGGGGAACTCTCCAGAATATTTGAATATTTGATTTGGTAAACGATGAAGGGAGTATCTCATTTCGTGTTGAAGACAAGAATTCTGTTCGTGTCTCATAGGGTGACTTAATATTAGGCCTAGGCCTGAACTTCAAAGGTGAACTATAGAGTCAGAATTTCTAGTTATTGTTTAAGTAAGAGATGAAATTGCATGGAGAGGGACTTATTTTCTACCAGTCCGTCGTTCACCGCTTTCGATTTTCAAACAGGATTTCTATAGAAATGGATTAATCTTTGGATTAATCCATTCAGTTCCCTAACAACTGATATCATTCTTTAGGGTGTTGAAAACCTGAGAGCTCTAAACAGGTATTGTTTAAAGATATAAGAGCCATCGACAGGGAGAATGGAAAACCCATCTTGGAGACAGGATTGTAGGTTCATTCGATAATCGTACAGTCTGTGAGAAAATGACTTAAAGACTTGATAGTAACGTTACTGACCTCCTGGGGTGTTGCATTCAGACTGAAACGCGATAGTGGATGAGCAAGGCTCAGCTCCTGTAAAGTAAGAAAAAACTACTACTACTACTTGCGTGCTTCTTTGATTTTGATGTTTCCCTAGCTGACAATGTATGGTGAAACCTATTGAATGGAGTAACTGATATAGCAATGAATTAACCGCCCAACTGATGGCAGCATATGTGAATTAACGGTCAAATGGTTGGCGTGTCAAGTGTTAAGTATGATCGCCAGTGAATGTAATAAGTCTTACTTAAATAGTCACTGAAATTTTGGGCATTAGTGAACTTGTCAGTATGCAGTAGAAAGGTGAAGTTATGAAAGTGAACTTTGATTTGCTAACTGGAAATGGATTTAGCTCGTTAACATCACAGTTTCCGCCTGAATATCCAGAGGTGATGCCAAGCTCAGCGTATTGAAGATACTGCATATTGATTTGACTTCAGTGATGTCTCTTAAATTATTCATCACACTGCTTTTTAGTCTTATTGTCATCTCACAGGTTCTTCTCATACATATAACTAAGTCTATTGAGATTCACGCGAAAATGCCGAACCTGCGGGTTCACACATAGATTGCACAGTTTCTCCCACTCAACGTCTGCCACTCCTACCGCTGACAACACGTCCTACTCGTATGAATTAATGAGTAACCTGTCGGATTATTTGCTAATGTTACTCTTTTGAACAAAACCAATATGAGCTGGAAAGGGCAGATGAAAAGAAATGTTCATTTGCCTAAACTGTCGCTTTCTAAATACAAGATAGATTTCAGTCACATAATGATTCCAAGCTCGGGGGATTAGTTAATATAGTCACATCCAGAGTAGAATTCGATTCAGATAATTTTCAGTGCAGAAGTCAACCGAACTGCTCGACGAGGCGGTTGTTGTTAGTGCCAATGAAAGAATCTTCGCTCTTCCTGATGCAGTTTCTGGTTTTTGAAATTTTATTGTGGCCTACATACAGCTTCTTTTATCTTGACGCTGGATGTTTTCCTGCAGGGATCTGAGCCTACGTATGATCTTCTTCTCGACTTCCAGTCCAACAAGCTGTCTGCCCAACGTCTTGAGATTACGATGAGGTCCATCATTTATAACCCTTGTCATCCTAAGTATGTTCTTGAGCCTGCATAATATGCCACTAACCACAAAGTCATTCGACTCAAAAGAGTCTGCAAGAGTCCGTTCTTAATTTTTCCTTTGTGTGCTTCGGTGGGATAGCGGTTAGGACGCTCGCCGACCATACATATGGTCCGGGGTTCGATCCCCGGCCGGCGCACTCCTTTACCTCACTGAGCCAGAAGTAATGCTGGTAAACAGGAAAAGTTGGGCATGAGGTTACCAACCCCATCCTGTAAAACTAAACACTGCCACAGAAACTTCAAGCCACTGGCTTGGGGCCCTATGTTCCACTGGGAACGTGAAGGAAAAATTATTATTATTATTATTATTATTATTATTATTACTCCCATTAATCTCAGTATAGAAAGCACCTTTTGATGTGGTTCTGTTCCTTCAGCTGATTTCGTGTGAACAAAGTATAAAACCACTACAAAATGTTTGTCTCAAGTGGATTGGATATCAAATTTTCACTACCTGTTAACTCACAGCTAGATTGTGGTAAGATAAACAGCTTTCTATCAGTAGTCAGCAAATGGTCTGTCCGATAGCCCTAAACTAAATCCTTCTAAATGTCAGACTATTAATTTCACTCCTAGATGTATAAGAAAGTTAAGTGAAGCTGTTCATTGCCATGGTCGTTGTAAAACTGATGATACTGACATATAAATCAAGTCATATGTTAAGCATCTCAGGCTAATTCTTTCTTCTGATCAATCCTGGTCTTCCCACATCTTAGCAATTTCTAGAAAAATAGCGCCTCTGAGATTTTACGTCAAGAAGTTAAGGTGCTCGGGCATAACTCAACCCCTCCTTCTCTTACAGTTTATCAACTCTCGTATCTAGACTGTTCTTCTTTATTGTTCACCCTTATTCTTTTCTCGGTTGCTTAAAAAGACTATGTCATGCTTCGTAGAACTCTGAAGGCTGTCAGGAGGGTGAGTAGTGGTATACTATCCCATTGGGACATATCGTTGACATCTCCATTGATGATAAGCATTTGATTTCATGCAATTAATTTGCTAACCCAGATTTTATCGGACTGTGAACATCCACCGCAGCACCCACAGCTTTCACCTTGCATCTTCTCAGGTGGAACAAGAAGTCACTTCATCAAAAGACTTTATGCGCACACATCTAAGCGTAAAACTTCCACGATACTATATTTGGAACATATTTTATGAGATGAAAATCATGCCAGGCACGAACTAACTAACTAACTAACCCTCCTTCCACTAGTAAATAAACAATTTTCTTCATCCTTGCACCAACACGTGTTACTACTATCATTCCTCTTATATTTACATACCTCTCTTTTTCTCAGAATTGTAAACACCATTTAAGCTCTGTAATAATCGTCATGTTTTTCATACAACCAGTGAGGAATGACTACAGAGGTGTTTAGGGATGGCTCTGATGAATTATTGTTTGAGTTAACTATGAGATTAGGTAATGTATTGGAATCAGAGTTGGTTCTGTTAGACTGACGTGAATCATTGTCCATCCCAGTTTATAATAAACCAGACAAGTTTTCGTGCGATAATCATAAGCGGAATAAGATTGACTAGCACAGTATCTAGAGTGCTAGAGGGGAACAAACCCGTGAAAAACTGGTAAACATTTAGCCCCGAGCGAGTGTAAATTGACAATATCTTCATTTTTCAGCGGATTCTGGAATATATTCATCACTACGGGCGTGTAAGACTTGACATATTTATTCACCCGTGAACAGATTCTAACTCTGTCGATCAAGGCAATGGTGTGAAAGGGATGTTCAGCGTCAAACAACCTCGCCTAGTTTACTAGCTTGCTAGTTTTCTAGCCGGTCCCAAGCCCGGATAAAGAGATAGAGTTGGGCTTGGGGCTGGAAACCCTGCCCCACAAAACCAGTCAAAGTGCTGCAGAAACTATAACGCACAAGAGGAATACTAAAAATAAAATATAAAAAAGGCAAACTCATCTCCTATGGAATCGGAGAGTCGAAGTGACACAGTGGGCTGGTGAAACCCCACCTGCGGGAAGCTAGTCGTTAGCTGGTGTGTTTTTACTCGATGAAAGCAAAGATAAGAATGGAGATGTTGGATGTATGCGCAGCGTACGAGGCTGAGAAGTCTATCCAGGTAGTCAAAGAAATGAGGAAATATGGTATAGAAGTGCTCGGATTCTTTGAGAGTGGCTGGAATGGATTTGGACTGTAAAAATTATCACCTAGTGAATCAGTAATTAACTCCAGTCACCCAGACAACGACTACAAGCACAGTGAGGTAGTCAGTGGCTATCATGATGTCACCAGTGGCATCTTTAATGCAGTGAGAACCAATTTCATGTGGATCATGATAGCAAAACTCAACTAAAAAGAAGGGAGGAAGGTCAAAATTATTCAATGCTACGCAACTACACACAACTCAGATGAAGGAAGGTATGAAGATTTTACAGACAATTACAAAGAGTGAAATTAAGATCCCTATGGACTAAATGAATGCCGACCAAACCGGGAGCAGACAATGCAAGAAGAGAACTCATCATGAGTCAAGAGGCTCCCGCTCGGTGAAATGAATGAGAACGGAGAATAATTCACAGACTTCTGAACTTTCAATCATTTGGTGATTGGAGGGAGCGTGTACAAGCATAAGCATACATAAAAGGCAACATCGAATTCGGCGGACAAACACACCACGAACCAGATAGACTTAATTTCAATACTGTTCAAGGAAGTGGAGACACAGCGGATGTGGACTCAGACCATCATCTAATTCAAGAAACCTTCAGAGTGAAGCCGAAATCCTTAAGAACAACTGCAGACAGGCCACTGTAATTAAACTTCAACATTCAGAAACTGAAAGATATAGCTACAGGAGATGCCTTCACTACAGATCAGATCAGGTGAGATAAAATCAGAGCAAAGTCGGAGATACTACGTGACATTAATGAGGGAAACTGCATGTGCGTATGTGTAAGAACACTGGAACTAGCTCTCTGGAGGTGTTGTTCAAGGAAACGTGTACAACCGTTCTAGGAAGAAATAAGAGACAAGACAAGGAATGGCTGTCAACGGATACCCACCTGGAAGGTAATAGAAGTGAGGAGAGGAGGATGGTGAAAGAGGAGATGAGTCAATGCAAAGGTGGACAACAGAGGGAGAAACTGAGTTCACAGTAATGCACACTGCACTGAATAAGGAAAGGATTGAAGAAGAGTGCTATGAGAGACACGAGACAATTCTACGACCCACTGGTTGAAAATGGAAGCAGAACAGGCAGGCAGGCAGGCAGACCTCAGGCAAAAGAGACAGACTTCAGAACATTATTTCAGGTAATCAGGTCTGTATTCGGGAAGAGATCAATCAAGATGACGAAACCAATAAAAGGCCCTCAAGGGAACCTGATTATCAAAGAGGGGAGACAAATAAAACAATGCAGTGGTGATCACTTCAAGGGGCTCTTGAACTGATCATCATCTGCAACTCGTCCGGAAATACCAACAACAACAACAACACCACTCACAGAACCGCCTGATAGTGGACACAAATCCTCCAGGGAAAGCGGAATACTTGAATGAGATCAAGCTGCTGAAAGCCATTTGAGAATGCAAGAGGACCAGTGGAAATTTACTCCATAGCACTGGAGACGGACTCAGAGACTGTGGTAGGTATTCTGACTCCATTATTGGAAAAGTTTTGTAAGGAAGAAAGGAGAGCTCTCTACCGTTAGGAAAAAAGGCCAGTTACCTTGTCAAGCTACCAGCGAAGGATGACTTACGACTCACTCTGCAAGGAATGGCGTGGAATAATGATCTTATCCACAACAAGTAAAACACTAAGTAGCATCATCGTGGAGGGAATAAGGGATGCACTGAATGCAGAAATCCACCATCATGAAACAAGTTGGACTCACGAAAGGCAAATCATGTGTTGCTGATCCAATCTCAACTCTGCACATCGCCATCACACAACAGAGCATAGAATGGCAGTCAAACCTCACTCTACCTCAACTTCACCGACTTCGAAAAGGCCTTGGACAGACAGCGTTAACTGAGAAGTAACTCAGAAACTGCTCAAACACTACGGCGTCCAGTGATCAAGTCCTTATCAACTTCATTCAGGTAGAACTATACAACAGTGCCACCTGTCAGATGATCCACAACGGAAAACTCAGCGAAGCCCACCTTAGAAGTGAATACAGGACAAGTCAAGACAAGACAGGACAAGCTGGTTGCCTATTATCACCAACAATCTTATTCTTAGTTGTGGTAGACTGGATTATGCGTCAGACCGTGAGTGGGCAGTGAGAAGACAGGAATACGCTTCACTGACCAATAAGAGTGCTCTAGAAGATCTGAATTTCGTGTGTGTGTATGATTTATGTTAAATGTCACACAGATTCGACGACTTGCAGGCTAAAACCAATGAAGTGGCAGGATATGCAGGCTTCAGCGAAGTCAGGATTCCATATGAAGTGAACATGGAGAAGGTGGAGACCTGGTGATGAAGATACCCTACTGACCAGAAAGAACAACAACAACCACCACCAGCCACAATCGACGGAAGAAATGTGAATGCAGTCACTTCCTGCCTCCACTTATCTGGCTAGGCTCCACTGTTTCAACCACAAGTGGTGTCCCCGATGAGGATGTCGAAGCCAGACAGCATCTAAAGAGTAATTCATATCTCCATCATTCGGAAATCAGTCTGGAATTCTACTACACACAGCGTAACAAAGAGAACTCGGATTTTTAACTAGAATGGCATATCAGCTCCTCAACATGAGTCAGTGACTTGACTCACACATCACGAAAACCATTTCCGACGGGCTTGAATAGTTGCCTTTCCTCCATACTGAAGATCGGATGGCTTGTAAGCATTATCAGAGAGGAGCTGTGATATTGTAATGAACTAATCAAGAAAGAATTTCTCAACACACATGGAGAAGTTGGTTGGGATGGACAGGACACGGGTTGTGGCGTCCGTTAAGTGAAATCATGCTGCAGTCATATCGTCGAGTGGAGCCCAACTGCGAGACGATGAGTTTGAATGGGTCTGTGGGGTGACATAAAGGAGGTGAACGGTTTTGGGGAATCGTATAGACAGCTAAAGGGAACTACGTGGAACATGACGTAATGAAGATGTTCTGCTGAAGCCATATGTCCCAATGGCTATCCAAAGGGATAATGCGAATAACATAAAAATAAGTGTTAGATTCCTTCCTCTCTGTTGTTGTATTTGGGGAACTCTCCGGAATATTTGAATATTTGATTTGGTAAACGATGAAGGGAGTATCTCATTTCGTGTTGAAGACAAGAATTCTGTTCGTGTCTCATAGGGTGACTTAATATTAGGCCTAGGCCTGAACTTCAAAGGTGAACTATAGAGTCAGAATTTCTAGTTATTGTTTAAGTAAGAGATGAAATTGCATGGAGAGGGACTTATTTTCTACCAGTCCGTCGTTCACCGCTTTCGATTTTCAAACAGGATTTCTATAGAAATGGATTAATCTTTGGATTAATCCATTCAGTTCCCTAACAACTGATATCATTCTTTAGGGTGTTGAAAACCTGAGAGCTCTAAACAGGTATTGTTTAAAGATATAAGAGCCATCGACAGGGAGAATGGAAAACCCATCTTGGAGACAGGATTGTAGGTTCATTCGATAATCGTACAGTCTGTGAGAAAATGACTTAAAGACTTGATAGTAACGTTACTGACCTCCTGGGGTGTTGCATTCAGACTGAAACGCGATAGTGGATGAGCAAGGCTCAGCTCCTGTAAAGTAAGAAAAAACTACTACTACTACTACTTGCGTGCTTCTTTGATTTTGATGTTTCCCTAGCTGACAATGTATGGTGAAACCTATTGAATGGAGTAACTGATATAGCAATGAATTAACCGCCCAACTGATGGCAGCATATGTGAATTAACGGCCAAATGGTTGGCGTGTCAAGTGTTAAGTATGATCGCCAGTGAATGTAATAAGTCTTACTTAAATAGTCACTGAAATTTTGGGCATTAGTGAACTTGTCAGTATGCAGTAGAAAGGTGAAGTTATGAAAGTGAACTTTGATTTGCTAACTGGAAATGGATTTAGCTCGTTAACATCACAGTTTCCGCCTGAATATCCAGAGGTGATGCCAAGCTCAGCGTATTGAAGATACTGCATATTGATTTGACTTCAGTGATGTCTCTTAAATTATTCATCACACTGCTTTTTAGTCTTATTGTCATCTCACAGGTTCTTCTCATACATATAACTAAGTCTATTGAGATTCACGCGAAAATGCCGAACCTGCGGGTTCACACATAGATTGCACAGTTTCTCCCACTCAACGTCTGCCACTCCTACCGCTGACAACACGTCCTACTCGTATGAATTAATGAGTAACCTGTCGGATTATTTGCTAATGTTACTCTTTTGAACAAAACCAATATGAGCTGGAAAGGGCAGATGAAAAGAAATGTTCATTTGCCTAAACTGTCGCTTTCTAAATACAAGATAGATTTCAGTCACATAATGATTCCAAGCTCGGGGGATTAGTTAATATAGTCACATCCAGAGTAGAATTCGATTCAGATAATTTTCAGTGCAGAAGTCAACCGAACTGCTCGACGAGGCGGTTGTTGTTAGTGCCAATGAAATAATCTTCGCTCTTCCTGATGCAGTTTCTGGTTTTTGAAATTTTATTGTGGCCTACATACAGCTTCTTTTATCTTGACGCTGGATGTTCCCTGCAGGGATCTGAGCCTACGTATGATCTTCTTCTCGACTTCCAGTCCAACAAGCTGTCTGCCCAACGTCTTGAGATTACGATGAGGTCCATCATTTATAACCCTTGTCATCCTAAGTATGTTCTTGAGCCTGCATAATATGCCACTAACCACAAAGTCATTCGACTCAAAAGAGTCTGCAAGAGTCCGTTCTTAATTTTTCCTTTGTGTGCTTCGGTGGGATAGCGGTTAGGACGCTCGCCGACCATACATATGGTCTGGGGTTCGGTCCTCGGCCACTGGCGCACTCTTTTACCTCACTGAGCCAGAAATAATGCTGGTAAACAGGAAAGGTTGGGCATGAGGCTACCAACCCCATCCTGTAAAATTAAACACTGCTACAGAAACTTCAAGTCACTAGCTTGAGGCCCTATGTTCCACTGGGAGGAAAACAAAATATTTTTTTACTGAGCTCGCGCCTGGTGACTGATGGTAAATCCTCCTCCTGTGTTTCCTGCCCCTAGTATGGCTAGGATTCACGTCACTCATTAGGTATTATACATTAGTGTTCGAAGTTGTCTGTTGAACTATTCCTTCTTCTCTCTTTTTACAATGTTTGTAGCACGGTACAATTGTAGCTTTCCTTTCTTTTGAGTTGAATGCTAATGTCATTATTCTGGAGATTGGTTCCTATCAAATGAGGGTCTTCTATTCTTTTATTGATATGACGATAGTCACACTCTCTCTGTGTGCTAGTGGTTGTTGTCTGGTCCACCTGAGTAGATTATTGACAATTTAGATAGTCTACAACTATTTCATCTGCTCCCACATATCCTAAGTACTTACATACCATAGTTTTACTCGTTTGTCTTTCAGTCTGTGCAATCTAGTCGGCCTGAAATATCATGTGGACATTTCGTGTGTCCTTGGCTACTTTTGCTTTCATTAAAGGAATACACATCAGTTGACTGAATTCCCGTAGGATTTCACTAGCTGGCGTCATACGTCCCCACCGATTACTGTGGAGAGTGATAATATTATTCCTGTTATTTTAGGTCTCCGTAGTGATGGGGTTGATTTCTTCGGGTGATAGGGCTGGCCCATATGCAAGCTTCTGCCTTTTCCAGGCATAGAGAAACGGCTGGCAAACTAGGCGAGGATGTGTTCTATTCGACGGACAAAGCTATTTGTAGAACTGACTGCAATATCTTTTAGACACAGATGTTTTCAAGGAGTATTCCAAAATTCTGAAAGCCACGTTTACGAGTACTATACTTATATGATCTCTATGGAGTAGAGTTGAAATGGATGAATTACAAAGTTTTAACTTTATCAAATAATTCAGTTGGTATTAGGAGTTTAAAAGTAGGCCATAGGAAGTCAACAACAGGTTGCAGACTTTCATCAACGGCTACCTTCTTCGCTAGCTTCATATTGAAAACCAAATAGCCGACCAGAAAGAATTAGTAACAAGAAATTCTGGCTGGCTGGGAACAAACAAACCAAGGGCCGATCGCTCAACAAATATGCAGAAAATGGAGATGGATCGGGGATACATTGATGAGACCGTCAAATGACATCGTGCATAATGCAGGCCATCGCTCGAGTGGGATTCAAATGTGAAGTGACGAGTGGGTCGTCGGTGTGAGGGTGATATGGAGGAGATCGTGTGAGTTGGAAGAGGAGGAGATGAGAGATTATGGTCAGTCGTGAACCCAGCTGAAGATGATGGCAGAAAATGGAAGAAAGTGGAGATGTGTCGCTGAAGCCCTATGTTTCACTCGGAACCTAAGGGAATAATAATGAAATAATAATAATGTGGTGTCAAACATTAAAATTGCGATGACGCCAACAGTAATGAGGGTGAAGATGAAGTAAAGAACAGTGATGAAATTGACCGACAAAAACAACATTGCTATGACAAAGTTAAAGGGAGGCGTTCAACAAAATGTTTCTGTGATTGTGTATACCTAGTGCTTCGGTTACACATAAATGGTAGAAGTGTGAACTTTGAAGAGTGGTTGAACGTAGCCGTGTAGATGGCTTTATATGATAAACCGTGTGAGGCTGAACGATATGACTCTAGAAAACGTCGTCCTCTAATGGTCACCTTTCTCCGACCAAACCGAATAGCATTCACTGACACATTTTCGGAGAACACGACTACAGCGTCCAGTGTAATCAGTCCGCCAGGCGTATGTGAAAGAGTAGATGTATACTGATTCGAAGATAAGCGGCAGCTTACGCTTGATGTCTTGTCGAATAATGCTTTGGTTGGAGAATGCTCAATGCAAGTCAGTAGCTTGAAAAGAGCATTTAATGCCATTGCATAGGCGAATTTTGACTACAACAGTGACGTTGTCACTTTTGAGTGCTAAACTCATAAATGATGCATGTGTTGGCACTATGATTTTCTTCGATTGAACACTAGGTAGTAAGCGACTAGTGTCATGTGTGTAGTCCTTTGTCTACTGCAGAGTGAATCTGATCATTCAAGTTTGCTATGTACTGACGCGTGGTGTCAAGAAGCACGAAACCTAGATCCAAAGCCTCCTGCTGATCGCCTACAGCCATCTATGATTTGGCTAGGAATGATTTCTTCCTTCATATTTCTTTCAATAAACCTTATAGGATGTCGGTTATTTAAGAATATTATAGGAGAGTTTTCGGGTACTTTGTCAACCTTATCTTAAGAGCAGACCTTTAGAACTTTTCAGCATAGGGAATGGATAGAGTTTCTCTTTCTATTCAGAGATTCTCAGTTTGTGAAGTTAGTGGGTTGCCCTGCAAAAGTTGGTTTTTGACGGACCGCCTTTTTAATGGAGCCATCATCTATCCTGTTTAACTTATTGTCTACGAAGTGAAATGCTGTGCTTGATAGTGAGAAGCACAAATGGGTGACAATCTTTAAATTGTCTGAGCAGGTCAACACCTGAACACTCTTCATCACAAACAATAAAAGTGTCGTTCACGTATCTTTTATAGAAATGTAGACTTGAGATAATTTCCAGCCAATCATTTTCTAGGCTCACCGTGAAGGCATCAGCTAGGAGAGGTTCTAGTGGGCATTACACTGGGACTGCGTCCCCGTTACTATATATTACAATCAATGCGTGACCTGTCCATCCAAACTTTCTTCTCCATATCTGTTGTGCAATAGTTTCTTGATTAGTTCATTACAATGTCACAGCTCCTCTCTGATAATGCTTACAAGCCATCCGATCTTCAGTATGGAGGAAAGGCAACTATTCAAGCCCGTCGGAAATGGTTTTCGTGATGTGTGAGTCAAGTCACTGACCCATGTTGAGGAGGTGACATGCCATTCTAGTTAAAAATCCGAGTTCTCTTTGTTACGCTGTGTGTAGTAGAATTCCAGACTGATTTCCGAATGATGGAGATATGAATTACTCTTTAGATGCTGTCTGGCTTCGACATCCTCATCGGGGACACCACGTGTGGCTGGACCGATGCTGCCTAGCCAGATAAGTGGAGGCAGGAAGTGATCACTTTCGAATTTCTCCCATCGACTGTGATTGGTGGTGGTTGTTGTTTTGTTTCTGGTCAGTAGGGTATCACCTCCGTCTCCTCTATATTCACTTGAAGTCTTCTGTTCGTTCCCAGACTCCTCTGACAACTTGTTTTTTTTCGCCTGTAGGTTTTCCAGTTCATATGATGTCAGACATAAATCGCCAATGAAGCCCAGATATTCTAGAGTCTTCCAGTGTATCTATCGTATTTCTGTATTCTCGACCTACCTGGTCTACCACACGACCCAGCGCACTACAATCAGGAGTATCACAACAAATTCCACAATGAATAATCTTCGACTATTTCAAAGACACTATGTCTACTAAGGCAAGGAAGCCAATTCAGAATAACAGCAGATGAAATAAAGAATAGAAAATGGAGAGTCACCCAATATTCTTTTCTAACTCCTATTCACTCGATCAGTCTCCAACATATCGGAAACAATAGCTATTACTTGGTCAAATGGAAGGAACATTCATGCGACATGGAACACGAAATATGCTTAATAAATCGTTATTTTGCTTTCGTCAGGTGTGAATCGCACGGAGGAATCAAGTTAAACACCTTAATTCATCTGCAATTTCTGTCACCATAGTAGACATTTAATGCAAAACATCCCATTTGTCTTTTATTCCGCATTCGATTTATTTTCCAGCTAGAAAACAACAGACTATTCTGAATGGAAAGCGCTCCACGTCGATGCTAACAGAAACTATGTGTCTCAAGACACTACTGTACTCTCTCAATTCCTTTTTCCTTTCTTTCCTTTTGCATGACCTACCCCTATCCTCTAAAAACCAAGTTTAATTAAATACGCCGACATCCTAACCAATTATGTACTAGTAGTTCCTGCACTGAATTGCTCTTATATGAATAGATTCTAATCCGAAGTTAACAGGTGGTCTGACCTAAATGTTTCAAAATTGAATCCATCTAAATGTTGATTGCCGTTGTTGATTTTGGTTTCAGATTGGTAGACGAATTGTGTGGACTGATTCACTCCCATGATTCCTGTAATACTGATGGCACTGTGATACAGAGTAAGTCGAATATCTGTTATTTCGGCATCAGTCTCTCTTGGAACCTCTTCTGTTCGTCTCAAATACCGTCGATTTCCGGGAAACATTTTCGCTTGACTTATTACATGATAATGAAGTTGAGGCTTTTTGGAAGCATATCTCAACTTCTTCTCTTAAAATGTATTAATTCATGTATCCTGAGCATGTACCTCCTCTATTGTTCCCCCTTCTTTCTTGAACCTCCCTAAGAAGACTATATCATATTAAGTAGAACACTGAAGGCTGTGAGTAGGATTTGTAGTGTGCATTTGACTCAGGTAACTGGCATTATTGTCGATAGGCACTTCGATTCTTGCAAGCAGTTGACTAAAGTTATCTTTCGTGATGCTTATTATCAATAATTTTTATTCCCTTTAGTTCCCAGTGGAACATGGGGCTTCAAGAATACGTCTCCAATTAATTCTATTTTCTGTCATCCTCTTCACTTGGCTAGCCTTATCACTTTCCATAATCTACCGTCCCTTCCTCCTCCAACTCACACGATCTCCTCCATGGCACAGTAGTGCTGACGACGCACTCGTCAATTCGGACCCATTCGGATTCCACTGGAGCTATGGACTGAGTTGCACGCGGTGTCGTTCGACGGCCTCCCCAATGTACGCTGTGTTCATCTCCCTTTTCTTCTACATATTTACTGGCTGGCTTGTTGCCGGTCAGAGTTTCTTGTTGGCAATTGTTCCTGGCCAGCTGGCCGTCCATTTGATGTCCCATATGGAGCTGGAGAGGGCAGCTGTTGATAATAGTCCGAAACAGCTCGTTGGGAATGGTTTTTGTGAAATGCTGGCAGTTTTTCACCAATACAGAAGAACTGACTCACCTGACATTCGCGTTGAAAAACCGAATCTTGTTGTTAATGCTGAGTGACAGAAGAAGATTTTTTCCAAGCTGGTTTTAGGTCGATGAGGACGTATTTTATCTTTCTGATTCTGGTTGGCTGGTTCAGACAGCTTCATTCATTCCGCTGGTTGTGGCTGAAACCATACTCCTTAGTCGGATTAGTGAAGGAGTAACCTTTATCAAAGCTCTCCCTTTGATGCTGACTGCTGCTTGTTGGTTGGTTATGTTCATCACCGCCGTCTCCACCTTCTCCATGTTCACTTCATATGGAATCCTGACTTCGCTAAAGCCTGCATATCCTGTCACTTCATTGGTTTAGCCTGCAAGTCGTCGAATCTGTGTGACATTTAACATAAATCATACACACACACGAAATTCAGATCTTCTAGAGCACTCTTATTGGTCAGTGAAGCGTATTCCTGTCTTCTCACTGCCCACTCACGGTCTGACGCATAATCCAGTCTACCACAACAAAGAATAACATTGTTGGTGATAATAGGCAACCAGCTTGTCCTGTCTTGTCTTGACTTGTCTTGTATTCACTTTAAGGTGGGCTTCGCTGAGTTTTCCGTTGTGGATCATCTGACAGGTGGCACTGTTATATAGTTCTACCTGAATGAAGTTGATAAGGACTTGATAACTGGACGCCGTAGTGTTTGAGCAGTTTCTGAGTTACTTCTCAGTTAACGCTGTCTGTCCAAGGCCTTTTCGAAGTCGGTGTAGTTGAGGTAGAGTGAGGTTTGACTGCCATTCTATGCTCTGTTCTGTGATGGCGATGTGCAGAGTTGAGATTGGATCAGCAACACATGATTTGCCTTTCGTGAGTCCAACTTGCTTCATGATGGTGGATTTCTGCATTCAGTGCATCCCTTATTCCCTCCACGATGATGTTACTTAGTGTTTTACTTGTTGTGGACAAGAGCATTATTCCACGCCATTCCTTGCAGAGTGAGTCGTAAGTCATCCTTCGCTGGTAGCTTGACAAGGTAACTGGCCTTTTTTCCTAACGGTAGAGAGCTCTCCTTTCTTCCTTACAAAACTTTTCCAATAATGGAGTCAGAATACCTACCACAGTCTCTGAGTCCGTCTCCAGTGCTATGGAGTAAATTTCCACTGGTCCTCTTGCATTCTCAAATGGCTTTCAGCAGCTTGATCTCATTCAAGTATTCCGCTTTCCCTGGAGGATTTGTGTCCACTATCAGGCGGTTCTGTGAGTGGTGTTGTTGTTGTTGTTGTTGGTATTTCCGGACGAGTTGCAGATGATTATCAGTTCAAGAGCCCCTTGAAGTGATCACCACTGCATTGTTTTATTTGTCCCCCTCTTTGATAATCAGGTTCCCTTGAGGCCTTTTATTGGTTTCGTCATCTTGATTGATCTCTTCCCGAATACAGACCTGATTACCTGAAATAATGTTCTGAAGTCTGTCTCTTTTGCCTGAGGTCTGCCTGCCTGCCTGCCTGTTCTGCTTCCATTTTCAACCAGTGTGTCGTAGAATTGTCTCGTGTCTCTCATAGCACTCTTCTTCAATCCTTTCCTTATTCAGTGCAGTGTGCATTACTGTGAACTCAGTTTCTCCCTCTGTTGTCCACCTTTGCATTGACTCATCTCTTCTTTCACCATCCTCCTCTCCTCACTTCTATTACCTTCCAGGTGGGTATCCGTTGACAGCCATTCCTTGTCTTGTCTCTTATTTCTTTCTAGAACAGTTGTACACGTTTCCTTGAACAACACCTCCAGAGAGCTAGTTCCAGTGTTCTTACACATACGCACATGCAGTTTCCCTCATTAATGTCACGTAGTATCTCCGACTTTGCTCTGATTTTATCTCACCTGATCTGATCTGTAGTGAAGGCATCTCCTGTAGTTATATCTTTCAGTTTCTGAATGTTGAAGTTTAATTACAGTGGCCTGTCTGCAGTTGTTCTTAAGGATTTCAGCTTCACTCTGAAGGTTTCTTGAATTAGATGATGGTTTGAGCCTACATATGTTCCCCTTTTCGACTTCGTGTCCAGGAAAGTGGTTGCGTCCCCATTTTCTTGGGCAGCATTTAGATGAATTCTCTGTTGTTTATGGTGTGCTGAACAGGCGAAATCCATGTGACCGGCCTTGTGTTTATTCTTGTGCTTCTACACGCCGCCTCCCATGTCCAGTCATTATAGTATTAGAGGATAATCTAATTTATACATGATACGTTAGTCGTACTAGTAACTCCTCTAAGTGATCGGTTAGTATTCTTGATTACACGTTTCCAATGTCGACTGACGTGCGTTATAACCCTTAGAAAGCTTTTAATGCATCCACTACAACTCTGTCGCCCTAAAAGTCATGTTAATTGTATCTCTATTATTATTCTGTGGATATTGGCTAAGCAGTTTCTGATGTCAATGTCCTGCTTGAAAATCAAGTCATTAGAAGGAATCATTTCATCACGAAAAGAACTATATATTTCCTTGCTAATCGACAAATGAGTATTTTTCGTGATTTTAAGGAAAACCAAAGAATCACCCTCAGTTCTAGACCAACATTAGATATAGAGAGGGCTGTTCAATGTCGCTGGTTCTCTTTAACTTTGTCACAGGCGACATTCTAGGGACGGCTCTGTGGAATGTGAGTGGTGATGGTGTAGACCTGCTGGCTTGAGGAGAATTCTCTAATCTGAATTATTCAGAGGATATCACCTTACTGTGTGATGGTATACAGGTTGCTCAGATCTCAGTTAATCAGCTGGCGATTAAAGGTCTGTAGGTGTGTACTGTTGAGATATTCGCAGGAGAGTCTACGTGCCATTATCCTCTAAGGCGAATCGTTAGAATTGGCCAATAAATTCCTAAATGTGGGTAGTTATGTGAATGCTGACAGATGTATGACATATGAAGTGCTTAGTAGTATAGGAAAAGGCAAAGTATGAGGATACCTGGACCATCCGTAGCGCTGTTGTAGTGTTAATCGGACCGTTATGCTCCAGGTTTACAATCCTTTATTGTGCTCCACTCACTTCACCCCTGTAAATCCCCTCTTCTCTTAGCAGAGAATGTCCGGTTTCTCTAAGGGTTCCATCACTGGGGGGCTATGTGTAATCAATTCTGGGGTCTGACAGTGTGTTTGGACGCTGTGGAAATGATTTTTCTTTAAGTTACCTCATCCTGATACAAAAGTTTCCGTGGCTTCAAAATTTACTATAAATGTCACCCCAGTGAGTGTTTTGGGTTAGCCCTGTTGGTACATCACGAACGCCTTAGTGGGGTCATGTATATCATACGACTCAATCATTCGGTACATTATCGGATGTGGTCGAAGACAACTACGAACACACTGGAATTCCTCTGTTTTTTCTCCTTCTGAAAGTTATACAAGGCAATCAACTTTTCTTTGATAGGTTTGGGCATTTGTTTTCACCATGATGTTCCCTAGTTGTTCTTCTTCTTTTCTTTATGTTGTATGTTAGTGTTTTTGTTTGGTGCATGTTTAGAGCTGCCTATATATTGCAGCTTCAAGGACACACTAGCTAGCTTTTATGCGTCGGTGTGTTTTGAATGCAATGCAGTTTTCTTTGACTTAACTATTTCCAATCGAGTCGAGAAACATACACCTGAACTTTTAAAATAAGACAAATGCTATCACTCAGTAGCCTCGCCTAGATTACCAGCTCGCCAGTTTTCTAGCCGATCCCAAGTCCGGATAAAGAGGGAGGGCTGGGGCGTGGTGTTAGCAACTCCACCCCCAAAACTTAACCAAATCGCTACAGAAACTTCAACGCACCAATATATTACAAATTCTAAATATATGAACAGTAACCTTATTTTTCGCTGGAGTCGGGGAAGTGAAATGACGCAGGCTGGTGAAAGCCTTCGGGAAGCCAGTCAGCCTATGTGCCTTCTTTCGATGAAAGCAAAAGTAAGGATAGGCACCTGGAATGTTCGTACAATGTACGAAACTGGAAAGGCTGCCCAGGTAACCGCTGAAATGAGAGGATATAGGATAGAAGTGTTGGGAATCTGCGAGAGCAGATGGAACGGAACTGGAAGGTGCCAACTACCTACTGGAGAGACAGTAATCTTTTCCGGCCACCCAGAGAACAACAATGAGCACACCGAGGGAGTGGCCACCATGATGTCACCAACAGCAACCAAAGCTCTCATGCAGTGGGAACCAATCTCCTCCAGGATAATGACAGCCAGGTTCAACTCAAAAGGAAGGAAAGTTACAGTCATTCAATGCTATGCGCCTACAAACGTCTCAGAACAAGAGAAGAAGGAGGCGTTCTACAGACAACTACAAACAGTAATGGACAACGTCCCAAATGGCGATATCAAAATCCTGATGGGCGACATGAATGCGAAGCTGGGGGGAGGCAACACAGGAAGAGAACTCACCATGGGTCGTGAGGCCCTCGGTGAAATGAACGACAATGGTGAACTCTTCTCAGACTTCTGCGCCTTCAATGATTTGGTGATTGGTGGTAGTGTGTTCAAACACAAGGATATACACAAGACGACATGGATTTCACCAGATGGAAACACCAAGAACCAAATAGACTTCATCTCAATTTCAAGAAAGTGGAGACGGAGACTACTGGACACAAGGTCAAGGAGAGGAGCAGATGTGGGTTCAGATCACTATCTAGTAGAAGGGACTTTCAAGGTGAAACTAAAAGCCTCGAGGATAGCTGGGGATAGGCCACAATGCAAGTTCAACACTCAGAAACTGAAGGACACAACTACAGAAGACACTTTCACTGCAACTGTCAGAGCAAAGCAGGAAACACTACGCGACATCACTGAAGAATCATGCGTGGAAGAACATTGGAAGTCTCTGAAGGCGATTCTCAACGAAACGTGTTCAACGGTTTTAGGAGGAAAGAAGAGACGAGACAAGGAATGGCTCTCAACGGACACTTGGAAATTAATAGAAGAGAGGAGAATGGTGAAAGAGAAAATGATTCAATGCAAGGACGGACAGGAGAAGGAGACGATGAGTTCAACTTACAAAGCACTGGACAAAGAAGTGAAGAAGAGTGCTAGGAAGGACAAAAGACGATTCTACGACAGCCTCGCCACTGAAGCTGAGAAGGCAGCAGGCTATAGGGACCTGAGGACATTATATCAGATAAACAAGTCTCTATCCGGGAAGAGATCAACACAAGCGAAACCTATAAAACACAGCCAAGGGAACCCAATTACCAAGGAAGAAAAACAGATTAAACAATGGGTGGATCACTTCGAAGGACTCTTGAACCGACCACCACCTGCAACCCGTCCAGCAATACCAACAACAGCACGTACACAACTGCAAGTTGACACCAACCCTCCAACGAAAGCTGAATTCTTGAATGCAGTCAATCTGAAAGCACTGAAAGCGGACCCAGAGACGACAGCAGATATGCTGACTCCATTATTTCAAAAGGTATGGAAGGAGGGAAAGGTTACCCTGTGAAACTACCAAAGAAGGGCGACTTACGCCTCACTCTGCAAGAACTGGCGAAGAATCATGCTCCTGTCGACGCCAAGTAAAATCCTGAGTCGCGTCATCCTGGAGAGAACAAAGGACACACTGGATGCAGAACTCCGACCAGAACAAGCTGGATTCAGGAAAGGCAAATCATGTTCTGACCAAATTGCAACTCTACGCATCATCATCGAACAGAGCATGGAATGGCAATCAAACCCCTACCTGAACTTTATAGACTTTGAGAAGGCCTTCGACAGACAGCGTTGACAGAGAAGTAATTTGGAAACTACTCGAGTACTATGGCGTGCAGCGGCCAAATATTCATCAACCTTATTCAACAGCTGTACGACAATAATGGCACATGTCAAGTGATCCACAACGGTAAACTCAGTGAGGCGTTTGGAGTAAACACAGGAGTCAGACAAGAGTGCTGGCTTATTATCACCAATGATATTCCTAATTGTGGTGGACCGGATTATGCGTCAGACAGGGGGAAACAAGAAGACAGGAATATCCTGTCTGGACCGACGTGGAGAACCTAGAAGACCTGGATTTCGCGGATGATTTGTGTTTGATGTCACACACACAAAATCGAAGACTTACAAGCGAAAACCGACAAACTGGTCGAAGAAGCAGCAAAGACAGGACTCCAGGTAAACATAGACAAGACGGAGGTTGTGAAAATAACCAACCAACAACAACAACAGCAGCAACATCCAGCGCCAATCACCATCAACGGGAGGGATTTGAAAGAGGTTACTTCATTCACTTATCTAAGGAGCATTGCCCCAATTACAGGCAGTCGGAACCGACGAGGATGTCAAATCGAGCGAGAATCGGGTGGCGGGCGAGAAACACATTCATCAACCTGAAACCAATCTGGAAATCTTCGTCACTCAGCATCAACAGCTTAATTCGGTCGATTTTGAATACAAACGTCAAGTCAGTCAGCTCTTCTATACGGATGAGAAACTTGGCGGGCGGGCGGGTCACAAAGAATATTTCCAACAGGCTATTGCAGACCTTTATTCAACAACTGTCTTCGCTCTATACTGAAGATCAGACGGTTGGGCCGGAAAGAATCACCAACAAGAAACTATGTGAACAAACAAAGCAAGAACCAATCGCCAGCCAACACATATGCAGGAGAAAGTGGATTGAGATGGATTGGACATTCGCTGAGGAGGCCGCCGCTGGGTGACATTGCGCGTCAGGCCATTGCTCGTGTGGAACCTGAAAGGGAAGCGGCGAGTGAGACGTCAGTGCAAGGGTGACATGAAGGAGATAGTGTGGAGAGAAGATGAAACAGTATGGACTTACATAGATGCAGGTGAAAAGTACAGCAGAAGACAGAAGCAAGTGGAGACGTGCAGTTGAAGGCCTATGTTCCACTAGGAACCCAAGGGAAAAATAATAAATAATAATGTCACCTCAGTTGTTTTTTAATCTTTCCTGTCTCAGTAAATTAAAATTACGCAAATAACAATCCGGTGAGAAGCATAACAGACAAACTAAGACAGGAATCGTGACCTAAAACACTTAGTACTGTACAAAGTTTTTATGTTTTTGTTATATTTACTGTGCGTCGGTGGCACAGTGGATAGGACTCTCGTCGACAATGCACATGGTCCGAGGTTCGATCCTCTGCTGACGCGCACCTGATATCTATGGTCGGCCCGCAAAATTTGGGCTACCGATATCCATGCTGAAAAATCGATACTTGTACCAAAAATACAGTGTGGAATCAAGCTGTAATCAAAAATTAAAATAATTTAAAAAATTAACTGCTACTGATAATGTCATCAGTAGTAAAGCTTTGAAATGCTAAAATTAAGAAGCTACAGATTCAACAAAATATAACTTAGTTTAACAGTAAATATTTGGATTGATTTTTATCTAGTGTCAAGACCACTTTCTAAGTTGCAATTCGGACCTGACTTCAATCCTTTTTATCTGAAGGATCATCCACCTTCATAAGACAGATCTGAGTTGACGGATACGATTCATTCCTTCTAACAAGTACTTGGGTACTATAAAATGCTTACATTATGTTCAAACTACATCAAAGCCATCAATGTAGGCGTGGAACTTGGACACCGTGGTAGAATGTAATTCCATATTAGATAAGTTTATTTTAGACATCACATTGTAATGCAGTAATATTAATGGTTGGCGTTTTTAGCTTAAATTATTGCTCAAAATCACAACAGTTTGGTCACACGACTTCATAATTTGCCATTTATGTATCAAAAACTCCGGTAGAGGCATTGCTTCATTTAGATTGCACATGTGTGTTATTGAATCAATAAAAAAAGCTTGAGTGAATAACCTCTCCCTCTCTCCACCCAACTACTCTACTTTTTAATTCTTCCACGCAATTTTGTGATTACATACAAGTGAATGCAGTGCAACGCCCAACCTTTTTTCTAGGTCTCTATACCTAGATATACTACGTACCTAGATGTCTCTTGCTAAATATGCTCTCCATGACACAGACCGAGTCCTGGGTCACTAACTGGTTGCATTCCTACTTCTCTGACAGAATGCAGTACACTGTATACAAAGGCAAATCCTCCTCTGCCGTGCTCACTGAAGCTGGTGTCCCCCAAGGTGCCGTACTCTCCCCACTTCTCTTTTTTTTCTCTCTTTCCACATGACTTACCATCTTCAAAAGACATTAATTTTGTCAAATATGCTGACGATCTGACTGTATCTTAGCCTGTCAAATGTCAAAGTGACTGTTCTAAACTAAACGGCTTTTTACCAGAAATCAGCTAGTGGTCCAAGGAAAAGGGTCTAACCTCAAATCCCTGCAAATGCCAAACAGTCAATTTCACCTTTAGGCACAAATCTAACCTCAACAAACTGGTTAGCACTCACACGAGCTGTGCAACAAAGATGGCACTGAAATAGAAACCAAGCCGGAAATTAAATATCTAGGCGTCATTCTATCTGCTGATCTTTCCTGGTCGTCTCAAATCTGATGATTTCTAAGAAAATATTCCGTCTTACCTTCTACATCAAGAAGTTAAGACATTCTGGAATAACCCAACCATTACTCCTATAATTTGTTAACTCCCGTATTCTGCCTATTATTCTCTATTCTTCCCCCTTAGTTTTTCCTGGGCTAATGAAGAAAGACTATACCTTATTACGCAGGTGTTAAAGGTTGTCAGCAGGGTAAGCTACGTGCCACTTAACCAGCTTGTTAACATTCTGGTCAACAGGCACTTCGACTCATGTGAAAAATGGGCTGAATCCATTTTATCGAACTCACAACACCCTCTTCATTCACAACTCTCCCCTTGTATCTCATCACGCAGGCAGACCAGAAGCCTGCCTATATAGAAAACTATATGCTCGCACTAGTAAATACAAAAACTCAACCATACCCTACTTAGCTCGTGTTCTGTGTGACAAAGAAAGCATTAGACGTGAAACTTATAGCTTATTAAATAGTCAGTAGAACAATTGGATCTCGTCTTTCCAACTCATATCATTTATAGGTACAACGTTTTCTTTCTTTTCCTTTTCTCTCTCTCTCTCTGTTTGTGTTATGTGCTGCTTTGCTTCTCTCTTCCTTACAAACTCTACTTAAAACATTCTTCTTCGTTCTCCCACACTCTGTATATGTCGTCCTTTTTGTTACCGCTCACACCAGTAAATATGCTAGTATCTACTTTTATAACACCTTCAAACACACTTTTCAATTTTGGCTTTGCTACCGACGTGGCAATATGCTGTTGCCATAATAAACTGAGATTACCCATAGTCTATGTAGAATTTTATTTATTTATTCTTAATGTACTAATTGGATGCAATACTGTAGTGAAATGCTGAGAATTCCATTCTGTATCACAAGTACTGTTTTGGAATAAATCAAATTATTATTATTATTAGGTTATTTAATTTAGCAGGGTCAATCATTCTAGATCCAGCAAAAGTTTTATGTTTCAATAATTGAACTGACCTCGATCTACTAGTATGACTCATGTAAATGACGTTACAGTCATTACATGGTGTATTTGGTAAATTATATTATTTTTCCTGATTGGATGTACTGGGTCCTTAAGCCGACATAGTTTATCTCTGAGAGAGAGAGAGAGAGTTGGTTGGCTGGCTGGCTCCTCTAACTAATTCCACCCCAAAGAGAATCCTGCATAAGGCCTCTCTTACATTTCTTCTTAACATGGCTGTACTACAGAGGTTTTGAATTCTATATTATTTTTGTCGTCTTCATCACCAATCTTATTTTTTCTATGGTTCTTGTTGTAGCCTGGTTCATTCATAACATTCGTTGAGTTGCCGTTATCCAACCGGCTTTGCAATGATTATGTATCTATCATTTTTAAGATTCATTAGAGCCAGTTTTCTGATTTTGTTAAGTTTGACTTCATTTTCTTTTATAGTGCTAATGAACATAAGGCTGGGATAATTTCAGCTGTTGGGTTTAGCGTTAAGTCTATGCTAGGAATAACATTCTCAGACTTCACTCCATTAGAAGTCATACTGGAGTTTAATTCGTTCTTGAGCAAGAAAAATAACAAGAGCATTTCAGCGTATCAGTAGACTATGTCTAACAGAACTTTTTCGGAACTAATTTTAATATACCAATTGAAATTGAGATACTCAAAAGCAAACATCCGAAAAGGCTAGAAAAGCTGCTCTCCTTAAATCCCTGTAAATTTCAGAGTACTAACTTCACTTTTAGACATAAATGTGATCTAAAAGGACTGGTTATTTTACAAGACCCTTTTAGTATAAAGTCCAGTGAAACAGAAACTAAGTCAACCAGAAAATACCTCGGAATAGTCCTATCCTCGAACCTTCTTTCGTCATTCAAATATCTTATCGATTTCTAAGAAATTGTTCTCTCTAAACTACTACATTAAGAAGCTAAAACTTACTGACTGACTGGTTTCAACATAGAACGTTGCACCGGTCTGCAGTAGTTCAAATCGCCACACTCCCTCCATGTAGCACACAAAGCAACAGAAGAAAGTAGAAGAAATTCAAAATAGAGACAGTAGACAGGGATATGAGACAAAAGGAATAGTAATATCGAAGAACGATATAGTTTCATTGGGTATTATAAGTCACAAGCAATGGATGCATCTGCGCTACTGAGAACGGTTTTGAGCCATATCATAAATTGTCTCCAGCCGTCATTGGTTTTTACCATCCCGAGGACCCCAACCAGGAAATTTACACCTCCGTACGTGGCAGGCTTAAACCAATTGTTGTGGATTTCCTCATTGACTGATAAGGCCATGTTTTGGTTTGACCACCATTAGTTCTTATCCACCCTGACCCTTAAGCAGCTATATTCCCTGTCGAGGAAGGCGATGAAAGACTAGGCATGTGTACCACATGTCCTAACCATCTAAGTTTCTGAACCATATCGAAGAACTGAATTTCCTCAACTGGTGTTAATCAAACACCAAAGTAACATTTTATTTCTCTTGGTGTCTCTGTAACTTACAGGTTTAAGTGTGAACTACATTCTTTAAAGTTGTATTATTACTTTCCTGATGTTGCCACCAACAGAGTGAAGTTTTAGGAGCAAAGTCTTCTTCGGAGTCGTTGGTATATCAGCTTTCTTTGGCTTTGAGTTCATATTTATAGCAACGAACTTTTCTACATTTTTATTTTCATTCAGTAATTGCCTAGTAATCTTGAGTTCTTTATTCGGGCAGTAATCAAAACAGGTTAATCTAGCTCTGAAGACTAATTACCTTAATCTTTAAGGGCTCACAATGGGTTCTGGTTAAATTATTACTCAGAAATGACCTGGTGAAGCATATATTATGTTTTCAGAAGAAGTTCATTCAGACGCTTCTCCTACCTTGACCATCATTAAGTCTTTGTAACAATCTGACAGTTTCCCCTTCCTTCTAATCATTTTACCATTGTTTTGACCACCTTCAATTGTTGCAAAAATCTTCCTACTCCCAATTTTATTTCGTATTCAATTTACTATTACATATTTGTGCATTTTATCAAAATTACACATGAGTGTTTGAACTATAGTTTTATTGATCTCCATGACTCGAAATTGTTTAGAATGCATCCATATTGTGGATATTGATTATTCTTTAAATATTATATGTACATATCTAAATGAGTGGAACCCGAAAGGGAGGCGGCGAGTTGGTCGTCCAAGGTGACTTGGAGGAGGTCATGCGAGGAGGAGATGAAAGCATGTGGACAGACCTGGAGCAAGGTGAAAAGTTGTCAAAAACCGAAGTCAATGAGGTGCGCAGCTGAAGCCCTATGTTCCTCTAGGAATAAAGGATAAATAATAAATAATAATAATATCTAAATGTGGATGAAGATGAAGAATTTGCCGAAAGGAATATTCTTTGCTCAATCTCCTTTCCTTTATCTTCTAAAACGTGGAACCCTTCAGAACAAGATGAATGAATTTCAAGGTAAAATTCTCGTATAATTTCCTAAAGAACTATTTTTTATTTTTCCGTCTGCATTATGAAACTCAATGGTGTCGATATAAGTATAAAACTTGGGCATTGTGGTAGAGTATAACTCCAATATAGATAAGATTTTATTATGATAAATCACACAGTGTTATACAGTAGTATTAACTGATGACGTTTCGAGCATTAGTTTGTGCTCGAATTTGGCGTCGAATTCATTCCCCAGCTTCTTGATTTATCATAATTATTCCCTTGGGTTCCGAGTGGAACAATACATCTACCCTTTCTGTTATTTTCTGCTGTCCTCTTCAGCTGGTCAGCCCCATGACTGACCTCATCTCCCCCTCCTACTCCAATTCACACGATCTCCTCCGTGCCTACTTCTCAGTGACGACCCGCTCATCGATTCCCATTTAAGTTCTACTAGATAGCCTAGGTGAGCAATGTCCAGTTGATAATTTTGATGATCCATATCCATTCCATGCGTTCTCACAGACACCCAGAAATTCTATGCCATATCTACTTATTTTGCTGGCTACCTGGGCAGCCTTCTCAGCCTGGTACATTGTGCGGACATTTCGCGTTCCAAATCTTATTCATGCTTTCATAGGAAGTACACATTGGCTGGCTGATTAACTTCGTGAAGGCTTTCACCAGCCCACTGTGTCATTTCACCTCTCCGGTTTCAGCGAAGAACAAGATTCATTTTAATAAAGGTTTTTGTATTTCCCAGTGAATGAAAAACAAAACGATATTGTTTTTCATTAATTGGGAAATACAAAAACCTTTATTATAATGAATATAACATACCCACATTTTTTCAAACCGTTAAAAGTGAACTTGGTTTGGACATATATAACTTAATTAGAAGAATAAGATTGTTATTTGAATTTTTTGTATTTTTAATATTCCTCTTGTGCGTTGACATTTCTGTAGCCTTATGACTGATTTTGTGAGGTAGGGTTACTAGCCTCACGCCTAACCCTACCTGTTTACCCGGGCTTGGGACTAGCTAGGATACAAGCAAGCTATTTGACTAAGCGAGATTCTCAAGCTATCTATTACCTCTTAACTTACTTTTCATAATGAGTAAGTTTTGAAAAAAACATACTACGTTTTATTTCTTCACATTCCTTATCTACCCTATCGATTGGTAAATTGTGTTTGAAATTATTGCACTTGACACGTAACAGAAATAATCATGATAATATGATTGAATGTGTATATGCTTAAAAGTTGAAAACCATGACCTATGATTGGCTTTATTTATTTACACGTCCATTATGTATTCGACCAATCACAACAGTAAACTACCAGACTAAATATCGATCGTATAACAATTTCAAAATATAGAAGACTAATATTAAAATAATAATGAAGTGTTAATTCTGTTTTTGCAAGTCAATGCACAATCACTAACTAGTGAATGAGTGTATGCAGTAAGAAAGTTCTACTATTCGGAGAAGCCAGTGAATTAGTTGGCTGTAAAGAAATCCACCTCCCCTTCCCTAAATCGTGTACTCAAAAAGCTTTAAAGAGTATTGTCATTGATCAGTTGGCTGAGTAAGTATCATCATTATTTCTGCTAACAGTTAATGAATTAATCAGATTGGAACCACTGAAAGATTGTATAACGCTTGCAGTCAATTGGTGCTACTTGGATACCGAAGACAGCATCAATTCTATTTCTGTTGAAGAGATAGAGGAAATCGCTGTTTTGCCACCGATTAGTGGAGGTTAGCATACAATCACTTTCTGTCAACAATATGGTAAGTATTACTATTACTGACGAATATTAAAGTTTTGTTGCAATATTTAAGAATGCTCAATACCATACTAAAATATCTACTGAACCGATTGACTGTTCCAGTGTGTTCAATTTAGTTAGAAATGCCTCAGCTGGAGCCATTTCAACATTTTTCGGTAAGATGTTACAACTGTCAGTGTGGTAACCGCTTTCTGAATTACGCATTATCTAGGCGTAACTAGAAAAGACGATGATGATACTAATAATAAGCACGGTGGTGTAAAAGCCTTAAATTATGAATGTTACGTGAAAATGGCTTATGCAGAATTGGAAAAAATTATTCAAAATTCCTACAAAATTTGGCCATCACTCATTCATGTGGTTGTATTCCATAGACATGGGTAGGTTCCATTCATTCATTTTTTTAAAATTCTCATAAAGTGTTATTACAATGACAGTTATTGAAAACCTCCTACTTGTTTCCCTGGTTTTCAGTGGTACGGTATTTGATAGCGGTCTAGGCGTGTTGTTAAAGAAGTTTAATTTGCTTGTTTTATATTTGTTTTTTTCACTTGTATTCATTCATAGAAGAAATTAGGCATAAATTGGTTAAAGCAGAAATATTCATTCAGACATCTATAAAACACAAAATAATCGAGTAAAGAATATTCTTTGCATGTTTATATACATAGAATATTCTAGATTAGTAGTCAATAACATTATTAGTGTTTTTTAAACAATATCAATTTGTCAAGTAACATCACAATGGAATTACAGTTCATTAAAGATGCATAAATTATAATAGTAATAATAAAGATATAGCAGCAAATAGAATATCAAATAAAATTAGGAAAATTCCACAAAAATTCAGGATTATTCAAACCTGGATGGCCAAGGTAATGATAATGTTTGAACTAACTTCTTTCGGATGCACAAATTAGGCTTCTCAATATGGATCCCAACAGCCTCAGCAATATTTAGTAATCGAACTCTTAAGGCGAAATTGAGATTCGTAGGAATGCAGTAAATGACCCTGAAAACATGGTTAACGTCAATCTTGTGTTATGTATCACAAGATGAAATGGAATAGCGCTGAGAATAGATTTTGTTTGTTTCCTTTGATTAACCACACAGGTGACGTTTGGAAATTCGACGAGAAACACGCCTGATTGTACGGCCTATGTAACTGGCTCCACAGGAGCATTTAAATTGGTAGATACACTTAAACCCACTGGAACATTCACACCAAGACTATATGGCTCACCTAAAGTTCACAAAAATAGTGTACCGCTTCGACCAGTATTACATATGTTAAATTCGCCATACCATCCCGTAACAAAATGGTTAATCGAACTCTTACATGAGTCTCTTCAAAGGTTGTAGATAAACCTTGCTGTTTGGTGAGCACCAAATAGCACGAAACCTAGGCTGAAGGCTTTCCACCGATTGCCTCGAACCATGCAGTATGAAGAATCCACAGTGTACCGTGATGGTGAGCCACCTAGCATGGTGGCCACGTTGCAAACTTAGGCTGTACCAAAGAAAGCCTGGGATACATTAAGCTAGTTACTAGTTTGTGTTCAATTTAAAAAATTCGAACCGAATTTTTCTGAACGTTTAGTTGTGTAAGCCAAAGCGGAATTACTCGGATTTTTTTAACCATCAAAATATATAATTAGAAATTACATGTTAACCTTTAGTGTGTTCAAAGGTGTCTACTTTAATTTATTTAATATTTGGCTACATAATTTAATGGTTAATAAAATCCAAGTAATTCTGCTTTGGCTTACATAACGAAATGTTGGGACAAATCTCGTTTTGATCTTTTTTCGCTAAGCGCACTAGGGGCAATTTTAGTAATTTTAAAAATGTTCATTCTGACTCGTTGCTCATATTACTCCAGGAAATTCGTAGCTTCTGTGGTCTGTCTATTGATAACTTTAAGCTGTCCTTTTCAAATGCAAATAATTTGATATAGTTCTGTGGTACAGCAACACAAATCGACATACAACTTTGCTACGACTTAACCCCCTATCATATCATATCTGTCAAATCTTAGCTGCCGTCTCTACTACACTGATCCCTGATCACACCGGATCAGTGATATGCCCAATCGTTTTTTTCTTTATTTAACCATTTATATTATTCCTTAGGATTCCGAGTGGAATTTAGGGTTTCAGCAACACATCTCCGCTTTCTTGTATTTTCTAAAGTCCTTTTCATCTGGATAGCCCTACGACTGACAGTTATCTCTCATCTCTTTCTCGTTTTTACACGATCTCCTTCATGTTACAATAGCACCGAAGACGCACTCGCCGATTCGGACCCATTCGGATTCCATTCAAGCTATGGCTTGTATTGCGCGCGATGTCATTTTACAGCCTCCCCAATGTACCCTGTGTCCATCTCCATTTTATTCTACATATTGTTGAGCAACCGGCTCTTGGTTGGTTTGTTGCCAGGCTGAGTTTCTTGTTGACAATTGTTTCTGGCTAGCTATTTGATTTTCAGCATGGAGCCAGCGAGGACAGCTATGGATAAGAGTCCGAAATAGCCTGTTGGGAATGCTTTCCGTGACATGCCAGCCACGTTTCTCACTCGGATAGAAGAACTGACTCACATGACATTCCGAATTTTGTTATTAATGCTGAGGACAGAAGAATATTTTTCGCAAGCTGCTTTTAGGTTCACAAGGAAGTATCTTGCCTTTCCGTTCCTCGCTGGCTGGTTTCGACAGCTTCATCGTTCCGTTGGTTGTGGCTGAAACCGTGCCTCCTAGTCGGACAAGCGAAAGAGGTAACCTCTGCCAAATCTCTCCCGTTGATGGTGATTGGTGCTTCTTGTTGTTGGTTAGTTGGTTGGCTGGTTGGTTGGCTAGTTATCTTCATCACTTCCATCTCCATCCTCTTAATATTCACTTCATGTGGAGTCCTGAATTCGCTGCCAGAATGCATATTCTGCCACTTTGTTGGTTTTCGCCAACAAGTTTTCGAGTCTGTGTCACATTAAACATAAATCATCTACACACGAAATCCAGATCTTCTAGAGTACTCTTATTGGTCAGTGCAGAGTACTCCTGTCTTGTCTTGACTTGTCCTGTATTCATTTCTAATACAGGCTTCACTGAGTTTTCCATTGTAGATCACCTGATACTTGGCATTGTCATACAACCAGCCAGCTGTTGAACGAGTTTGATAAAGATTTGTGGTATTGCACTCCATAGTTTTGAAGTTGTTTCAAAATTACTTCTTGGTCAACGCTGTCACATTTCTCTGGTCGCCTGAACAGCCTCCCCACCCTCGCACAGTGTACGGACATTCCATGTCCCCATTCTTATCCTTGCTTTCACCGAAGAACACACATCGCCTGGATGACTGGCTCCAGAAGGCTTACATCAGCCGGCTGTGTCATTTCGCGTCTCCAATTCCAACGAAGAATAAGATTGTTATTTGAGGTTTTTGTATTTTTAATATATTTTCTTGCGCATTAAAGTTTCTCTGCACGCACACTAGTGTGTACAGAAAACCAACTCATTCTAAAAGATACTTGGACTTTAATTCATCTCATCCGTTATCTGTAAAGGCAGGCTTAGTTAAGTGTTTAATAAACTGAGTAGTAGCACTAAGCAGTGCAAGAAAAGACTTAAATGACTAAATAAAACAGATAGAAGAAGCGTTGGTATCAAATAAATATCCTATAAAATTCATTAGGTTGTTCAGAAAAGCCTAAAAGAAGAGGAAAAACGGTAAGGAAACTATTGACCATAACATTACTAAGAAAGGGTTTATAGTATATACACTTCTACCCTATGAGAAAGGGGACATTTGAAAACTTATTTTTGGATTAATATTGATAGATGGAGACAGAGAGAGACAGAAGTTGATTACTGAGCCTTTGCTCATAGAATCCCCTACACCCAACACATGTAATGGAAATGACTCATCAAGAATACCAGAGATGGGAAAAATATAACTACCAATGAAATCAGGGGATGAGAAATAATGCAACTATACATAAACGGAGCTGGAAAGTTGTGTGAATAACGTCTTGATATGATTATGATCAGTAATAAATTGTCCTGGAGATGTCACCATTAAGTAATGCTGAGTCGGTGTATAGTTTTATCAGATAAATTTACTCTGTGAAGAGTGAACCCCTGGTTTGTAATTTTAATTTGCGATTCCTACTTCCTTTGGCTTAGAGCCTCTAGTCTTTCCGAGAGAATTGGGCATCAGTTCACTAACACTGTCGCAATTGCGTTCCTCAGTCTTCTTAGAGTTGATTATCGTTCGTATTCTTTTCTGAGATTTCTATGTCATTCTGTATTTAAGAACACAATATTTAGCGAAGAGACCCTTTTCCATTACGAATTTATTTTCAAGCTGTACAACCGTTTATATACCTTTTTTAGGAAATTATATCCGGTGAGTAAATTAGATGAAAGGTGTGAATACCTGCAATAATAATAGCAGAAGTATGAAATGCAATTAATATGTTTGTGATTGTAGTCATAGTTAAATATCAAGTAGCAAAACGATTAGTTTCATAAATATAGTAATATATAAGGTGTTGGAAACGGGTGCGTATTATAGGATTAGTAGGCGAATATAAAATGCTACACAACGTGGCGTGAAATTTGAAAAGATAGAATTCAATATTGTAAAAACAAAAAAATAATAATTTTGGATTTAGAATGACAAGTGGGACAAGTGGAAACAATTCGGAGTGAGAATAATAATAATATAATAATAATCGTAGCAATAAGGGAAAGCTACATAGGATAACTAAATAAACAAAATAAATAGATAAATGTCTATCCCTCTACGGCTAAGGCAGAAGTAGGGATTGTACATACTTCTTTTGTACACAAAAGTCTGGCTTAAATTCATGAATTGCCAAGGCTTCCGCTTTCTTTAGAAGTCTGTAACGAAGAAAACGCGGGAAGTTAGCATGGATTCGGTAGGTGATCTTATAAGTACGGTCAAGGTTGGCAGAGTGACAGAAGTCAATCAAGTGTTCTAGAATAGATCTTCTTACACCCTTCCTTTCTCCTTTGTAAAAGCATACCGGAATAAGTTCTCGTATCCGTGTGGAAAGCGTCCTCTGACTACGGCCAGTTTACCTTGCTCCACAAGAGGAGCAGGTGAAGTGGTAGATGCACATGGAGGTGGCCAGACGGGGGAGGTTATATTTAACAAAGACGGAGAACAACATGCGGCTGGTGAACGTCATTTGTAATTTTGCTTCAAAGGACATTTTACTGACTGCTTTAGACAGACGATTCCTGAGGATATCTGAAGCTTGATCACCTTTGAATTCCAAGTTCATGAATAAGGTTTTCTTCGGAACTGAATCGGTGACCATTTTAGATAAATTCAGGTATTTTAAGCGCCTTATATAATGAATTACGCTTTGGTTTTCACATCCAAAGTAACAAACACTATGAAATCCATGAATTTACCACATCATTAGTGTGTAGCTTTACAAAAGATGTCAATTGATGTATATGGAGCAAATAAACTTTGGTGAGCAGCAAAACTGAGGAGATTTTTCCATGCTTTTGAAAATGTTCCCTTTTACAGTCTTTACTTCTCCTATTGGTATCACATTTTGTGCTGTAGATAAATTTGGTTTCTGAAAGGATGAAACGCGAGATTCAACTTTCAGCATTACTTCACTAACTGTTGTATTTGTAGCGGTATGAAAATTTCCACTTATCGATATACTGTATTTAGTTTATCTACATCTGAACTATCACTAAACTTGCTGTGGTTAAGTTGGTTACGCATAAATCACTTCTAAAGTGCATGCTATTAGCTCGGAAAACATTTGCGACAGTAGTATTTATCGCTAACCACTTTGAAACTTAATTTATATGTGGAATCAAAACAAATGTATCGCGATTAACTTCCAATCATAAAAGTGTGACTAGCTAAATGTACCGATTTTATAAGCCTGTTCATAAAATGAAATAAATTTGAGCGATTAAGATACATATTGGTACAGATTACAATTTTTGTTTTCAAATTTAACATTGTTAAATGCCTAATAATTCTTTCCTTTATCAAGGCGTGGGCTATCCTAAATTGAGCTCGTGTTCTGCTTCTTTCATTACTTCAATACATGATTTCTATATCACCTCACAGTTATCTTTATTTTTTACGTTTACAACTTAATCTACCACTCTATTTTTGGAGTTTTTTCTTCAGGAAAAGTCACTATATACAACTCACAAATTCTTGTCAGTAGCACACACAACATATTACTGCATTATTATAAACCACAACGCGTTAATCATCTGAATCTTTGTGTGTGTTTAATGCAGTTTTCATAGAATAAGAAATTGGGTTTCATGAAACATCTCCATAGAACACGATCTTTGTAATTATTAAGCAGAGAGGAGGTCTGTGACTGACTGATCTTCAACCAGAGAATCAGTGGAGATCAAAAGCTGCCATACAGACGTTTTCCTAGTTCTAAGCTGCTTTTTGTGATGGATTCACTTCAAGACTCTCATTAATCTCAGTGAGTATTTTACCGTTACTTCCCTAGGCATCAGTATAGCAGTTTCTGTTCTTCAGTGAAACGGTAAGGGGAGAAGCAAGTGTTTCTCTTGGGGAATCCCAATGGGAAGCAACGAGTGTGTCGTCTTCAGGTGACATGGAGGAGATCGTGTGAGGAAGAGATAGGAGATTATAGGCAGTCGTGTACCCAGCTGAAAAGGATGGCAGAAAATAGAAGAAAGTGGAGATGTGTTGTTGAAGCCCTTTGTTCCACTAGAACCCAAGGAATAATAATGATTATAATACAGAGCTTCTTAATAGGTGACTAAGTAAACACAACTGAATACTATGCGATAGATCTTTCGAATTCTCTTACGTTTCGGCTGGTAAACTTATAAATTCATTTGTATTTTTTGTAAGTAAGCCTATTTATATTGTCAAAGTGAATTTTGTATTCTTCAAATATCACAGATATCTTTTATTTGTCTTCAGTTTAGTTCCTGTTGGTGAGATCAGTGTCGCTATTGCTATCAGTTCGCCTCATCGTAAAGACAGTCTCGAAGCTGTAAAATTTCTTATTGATTCAATTAAATCACATGTGCCAATTTGGAAGAAAGTAACATTGAATTCAACTCATTAAATACTTTTTTGTCAGGAAATCTACGAAGATGGAACATCGAAGTGGAAGAGGAATCGTGAGTGTTTCTGGCAATCTGAAGAAAACAAATTAGGATTTATAAATGATTATGAAATCAAGAGTGCAAAATAATTCACTTTTAGGTCTGCTGCTTTGTTTTACTTCTCTGTTTAATGAATTATAACGTGTAGATATTCATTGTTTCTTTTTATACATGTAGCTAAATATCGGGGTTATTGTGCGTTTCTTTGTCAGCTGCTAGTAGGTCAGGGGGAGTCAGATTCTCGGAACACAAGAATTTAGCTAAGGTGAGAATGGCTGACCCCAAAAGGATAAGTAATTTGGGAAACAGGTCAGCAGTTGCACTGTACGCATTAATACACACCCATACAATAGGGTGGGAGAGGGTTAAAATTCCAAGAAGTAATCTAGGTAGGTGGAGAGAGATTGATTACTGAATCCCGGTCCACTGAAATGTCTACGCCCAACACATGCAACAGAAATGACTCAATGCAAACACCAAAAATATGGAAGATATTATTACCACCGGTCAAATCAGAAGAGGATAATAAATAATCTTAAAATTCTATTTCAACTCACGTACGCCATAACATTCTAACAAGTTACTTATTATGACTATAAAAACACTCGTCTTATTTATTTCCCATCTGATTGTAATGGATCAATATTATTATTGTTCTCTTGGGTTTCTAGTGGAACATAGGGCTTCAACTGCGCGTCTCCACTTGCTTCTGTCTTCCTTCTGCTGCACTTTTCACCTACATCCATGTCAGTCCACACTTTTCCAACTCCTCTTCACACGATCTCCTCCATGTCATCCACTCGCCAATTCTCTTTCGGGTTCCACTCGAGCAATGGCCTGACGCGCGCGCGATGTTATCCAGTGGCCTCCCCAACGAGCGAGTGTCCAATCCATCTCTACTTTCTCCTGCATATTTGTTGGGCGATTGGTTCTTGTTTTTTTGTTCCCATAGTTTCTTGTTGGTGATTCTTTCCGGCCCGGCTATCTGATCTTCAGTATAGAGACAGTATAGACAGTTGTTGATAAAGGTCTGCAACAGGCTGTTGAAAATATTCTTTGTGACCCGCCCGCCAAGTTTCTGATCCGTATCGAAGAAATGAATTGACGTTTGTATTGAAAATCTGAATTTTGTTACTGATGTTGACTGACGAAAATATCCAGACTGGTTTCAGGTTGATGAATATGTTTCTAGCCTTCTCGATTCTCGATTTGATCAATAACACTCGTATTATTATTTTTGAATGTACATTATCTTACATTCATTTGTATTCAAATGCCTTATCAATTTCACTCATATATATAAATGAAGGAAGAAGTTGTGAATGTGTGTGAATGACTTGATATGACTGCGAGCAATGATTTGTGCTCGATAAGTCATCAGTTAATATAACTGTACAACACTGTGTGATTTATCAAAATAAAATCTTATTCATAATGGTAAGACTTCCTCTTTATTTGGGATGTTGTTGTATTATTTTCAGTAGTCTGTGTACCCAATGTGTAAAAACAGAAGACAAAGGGCAAGGAAACAGATCGTTTTTTATGGAAATCAACACATACTTATAGATTTCCATGTACATTACCATAGATTATTGTTAGCGGAAAAACACAGTCTCCTGATTGGTTGTTTCTCACAGAAAGTTAACTTTGCATCTCTTTATGACTGTTTCTTAAATATCATATCATCTATGTGTTAACTGTATCCACCTACGCAAAGCCTTTGTTCTCATTTTTCTCACGACTAATATTGGGGACATAAACATTGAAGTAAATTAATGTCCACCAATTTTGACTAACAGCCAGCTCTCACCACAACTGTAGCTATCTAAGCAGTCATCATGGCTCCCCATTTCTAATCCCTAAATACACTTTGTATCTATTTGACATCTGAACAGTTGTCAGCCTAAGTGCACTGGCAGTTGGAGGATATACACTTGCATCTGTACATAGCGTGTCCTGCGAACCCGTCGACATCTTTCATCTGCTGAAGTCAACATCTGATGTTGAATGATAAAAACTGTAGGCTAGTCATTTCTGGGGGAATTATTTGCCACTACAGTACAAGTTGTGCACAGCTGAAAATAGCCTATGAAATAAAAACTGGTTCGTGTTTTTCTGCATTGAAGCTTCTTCTTTCTCTGTTTATATTTAGACAGCAGGATTTTATGTTTAAAGTGACTATTTCCTTTACAATTAAATCAACTGTATATATTTTAAATTGTAATCATCTGACTTTCTAAGTTTTATCACTTAAAAATATAACACCAATTAACAAGTAATTAGATAAACATAGTCATAAAAATTGTGTTAAAAGTACACATATTGAATCCAGATATCTACTTTTATATGTTAAAATGAATTACTGAGTCCCCCCATTAAACGCAACAGTATATCGGAGGTATGTATAGCAGTCAGGATATTTTATACCAGCAGTAAGCGATCATTTCAAGAATCAAGGAATCATCAGTTCAACAAATATTTCTGTATTATAGAAATGTTTTCACAACTTCTGTTTGAATAAAATCACATTATTCTACAAAATGTTCTCAGTCTTGGTTTTCACTCAATATCCAGAATGCACTCCATGAATGTTAATATTCAGTGTTCAGACATATCTCTGAAATCACTGACAGGCTATAAAGAACTTCTGGATTAGAATTCTTCCACAAATCAACGAAATCGCTTAAATCTTTACCAGTGTCAGCTCGAAGACGCCAAATCAGAAGAAGACAAGATCAACATCATATCTAAGGTAAATTGCAACAACTGAAATAACATCATTATATTAGTCTAGGTGGACGTCCTCTTCGTCTTCACATACATGAAATTAAACTAGTCGTCAACAGACATGATATTCATTCCCTCATGCCAAAGCATGCAGACAATTATGGATACTAGTTCAGCTGGATAGAAATACAAAGTCAAGGCAAAGGAAACACTAACAACGCTACTCAGACGAATTCATAATCAACAAACATACTGGTATAGACAAAGTTTATCGATAGTAGGGAAGTCATGATAAAAGTCAAGTTTGAGGTCAAGAAAATCAATACAAGTAGACTAGATGGTGAGGGAACACCCAGAAACAACCGGTTACGGTAAGATGACTGACAAACTCATGAGGGAAACTAGGACTTCACTTCACTTTGATTAACAGGAAAAAGGCTCAAGTTGGTGATTCAAATACAGTAGGGATATTGTCATTACTTCGTATCATTAGAATAACTTAACCTTCTAAACGTGTGGCCAGTTCATCTCCATTTTCTTCTAAATATTTTTTGAGCGCCAGGTTCTCAATCGTTCGTTCTCAGAGTTCCTTGTTGCCGATTGATTCTGGCCACCTCATCCTCCGTATGAATGGAGGGCAGCTATGGATAAAAGTCCGAAATAGCCTGTTAGGAATGCTTTCCGCGACATGCCAGCCAGGGTTCTCAGCCAGATAGAAGAAATGACTCACATGACATTCATGTTGAAAATTCGAATCTTGTTGTTAATGCTGTGTGAGAGCGAACGATTTTTTGCACGCTGGTTTCAGGTTGATGAGGACGTATCTTGCCTTTCCGATCCTTGCTGGCTGGCTGGCTGACTGGTTTTGACATCTTCATCCGCTCCGCTATCTAGGGTTGAAACTGTGCCCCTTAGTTGGATAAGTGAAGGAAGTAACCTGTGCCAAATCCCTCCCTTCGATGGTGATTGTTGCTGGTTTTTGTTGGTTAGTTGGTTGGCTGGTTGGTTGGCTAGTTATCTTCATCACTTCCGTCTCCACCCTCTTAATGTCGACTTCATATGGAGTCCTGAATTCGCTACCAGCATGCTTCTCCTGCCACTTTGTTGGTTTTTGCCAACAAGTTTTGAGTCTGTGTCACATTAAACATAAATCATCTACACACGAAATCCAGATCTTCTAGAGTACTCTTATTGGTCACTGAAGCGTATTTCTGTCTTCTAACTCCTCACTCACGGTCTGACGCATCATCCAGTCCACCACAATTAAGAATTTCTTCGTTGGTGATAATAAGCAACCAGCTTGTCCTTTCTTGTCTTATCTTGTATTCATTTCTAATGCAGGCTTCACTGAGTTTTCCGTTGTGGATCATCTGACAGGTGGCACTGTCATATAGTTCTGGCTGAATGAAGTTGATAAGGACTTTGGTACTGCACGCCATAGTGTTTGAGCAGTTTCTGAGTTACTTCTCAGTCAACGCTGTCTGTCGGAGGTGAGGTAGAGCGAGGTTCGACTACCGTTCTATGCTTTGTTCTGTGATGACGATGCGTAGACCTGCTGTTTGATCCGCAGCAGACGATTCACCCCTTCCTGAATCCAGCCTAATCAGTGCTGGCGGATTTCTGCATCTTGTCCATTTTTTATCATCTCCGGGATGATGAAACTTAGTGTTTCTTTTCTTGGCGTGGACAAGAGCGTTATTCCACGCCAGTCCTTTCAGAGTGAGTTGTAGGTCATTTTCCTCTGGTAGCTTGACAAGGTAGCCGCCCTTTCGTACAATCGGTAGGCGGCTTTCCTTCCTTCCTTCCAAAACTTTTGCAATAATGGCGTCAGCATGCCTATCTCAGCCTCTGGGTCTGTTTTTAATGCTTGGGGCGAATTTCATCTGGTCCTCCTGTCTTCCCCACTGGCTTTCAGTAGCTTGATTTCATTCAGGTAGTTCTGTGAGTGCTGTTGGCGGTGGTGGTATCTGTTAAGTAAGTAAGTTGAGTGACGTCAAATAATGGAACGGGTTGAGTAGAATTCGACTAGAGTTCCAAAGAAAGTAAAGTTAACATGTGTGTGGGAAGGGTTAGAAATTTGATAGGAAGTAGGGGAAGAAGATAATACAATTAAAAAACAAAAAATAAAAATTGTGTGTTTGATGTCAAGATAAATCAGGTCTATTGTAGATTTAATGACTAAGCGAACTCCTACTGTGGGCAATGTTAAGGATTTAACATGTGACTTGCCATCGCTCATACGGCTTGAAGAAGTTTGATTCCTTACCCTCTTTTAGCCAAATTCCCACGTACTCTGTAGACAACTTTGAAGTCCCTCTCTGGGCAAGTAAGCTTGGTGTCCAGATTCGATCAGGTGTTGCAAGATAGAGTTGTTGTTGGGGTTTGGGGAACTCTTTTCTCCTTTAAAAAATCACGACTATGGGTAAGTGTTGGATGATACATTTGGACAGCTAACGCTGGTATGGCCAACATACCCAGCTCCACACAAGCAAATGAACTGGTAGATGCACGCTGACGAAGCCAGCAGTGGTATCTTATCCTTCACATACAAGCGAATCTTTGGTTTAGTAGAAAAGATAAGTTGGAGTTCAGCCGCAAAGAAGGTTTTGTCCATTGAGCGGGACAGGTGGTTTCTCAGTATTTCTGCTGATGATAAGTCTACACTGAATCATAGATTCAAGCAGAGAATTTTTTTATGAGCAGTAAGTGTTGGTTGTTTTTGTGGTTTAGGATTTATGGCTTTTGTGATGAAACGTTTTGGGTAGCCATTTTCGATGAGGATTCTTTCCAGAGTGTTCAGCTCCTCTCCCCTAGCATCAGGGCTGTAAATGATGCGGATTCTGTGGCTCAGAGAATTGCAGATGGGTAGCTGTTGGAAAATCCCAGCATCTACTCCAAATGAATATTAAATATAAACCAGCCGTTGGGATTTATCAATAGGATGGTAAGATTGTGTGTACGAGTTGTGCAATTAGTCACAGTAATAAGAATAATAATTTTATTCCAGAAACTAGCTACTACTACTACTACTACTCAGCAGACATTTTGCACAGTTGACTTGTGTCCGTCATTTTCTTTTTGGCTAATCCAGAAATTTTGCCACATTTATACTGCTGTGAAGGCAGTTATTTTGGGCGTACTACTAGACAGCCTATCAGACGTACCATTGAACATCTCCTATCGTGGTTTTGTAAAAGACAGATAAAAATCACCTGAAGCTTTGTTTTGTCACACTTAATGGACACTCACTGGATAAGATGAAAGCATTCAAGGGGAATCATTGCTTCGCATCGAATGTTTCAAACTGCCACCGTATTCATCTGTAGCGTATACATGAGGCGGCTGGCATTCAAACTGTTTAGCATAAACTAATCAATTAGAAGAATTTCATACAGCTGTTATCCTGCCTTCGACTGACTTTACCACTGCTATTTATATCCATTTTATCCGTTTTTTAGCAACTCGTCTTCAGTCATGCTGTATCTTTATTAAAACTTGGTTCTTCATACTTCCCTTAAAATCCAGCATTAAATAATCTAGTCGCTTGTTTATCTTAGTCTTTATCTACTAAATCTATCTGTACATTTGTTTGTATAGCCATGCTGGACTTTTTCGTCCACATTCGGAACTCTTCATCTGTACGTAACTGTAATCCTACCTTTAGGTTACAAGGCGAGCTCATCGATCATTCAAGCACTGGAAGGAATTCCGATGACTGGAGGTAGTATCATTTATCACTAATCGGTAGAAGTGAGAACTAACGGACTACTGAATTCCTTCTTACTGGCTGAACGGTTAACAAGCCCACTTTGTATGCTGAGGGTTGCGCGTTCAATCCCTTATCGGGTGACAGGTGAGTACTGATTAAGGGTCTCAAACAAGCTTGAAACAGCTCTCAATTACTTACTGGTTTTCAATGGTTTTCTACCTGAAACCAATTCGTTAACAAACTTAGAACTGATTGGAGGATTTCATGATGAGCTGACATCAGTGAGAAAACCATTGGAAAACCAGCCAAGGAGTACTGTACAGCTGTTTTGTTATAGCTCTTGAGACTCTTCATCCTGGGGTTCGAGCTCAGGACCTTCTGGTTACAGGGCGAGCTTGTGTACTATTAAGTCACTGAGACCCGATCCAATGGTCAGCCCATGAATTCTAATTTATTCCAGCTAATTCACGACAGCGCGACCACTCTGTGATGTCGTCTTTGATAAGTCACTGCCTCACCTTGAAACTGTTGTGCCCTACTGGTCACGGTTTTCCACTAAAACCCCAGGTCACTGTCTGAATACGGCCAGTTGATAGTGAGTATAAGATCTATTTTCAAGTACTGGTTTTTGTAGGGATTTAGTCTGATTTGTTGGTTGGAGGATTTCATCACGAGCTGACATCGGTTAGAGAACCAACCAATCAACCGAAAAATCCCTACAAAAACCAATACTTGGAAAAAAGCTTGGAATTATTATGACTAAATGCACAACTTTTATACACTGTCTTATTATCATATTGATAAATCACCCTAATTTGTTTATGTTTATCCTTAATTTCCAAATTTACGTATAAAAGAGTAAGACCTGATGAGATCTAACTAAAAACAATTATGTCTGCTTACATATTCTACAATACAAAAAAACAACAGCTGTGAAATTACGGTGTGACTGTGGAGGTCTATTTTTATCCGAATATCAATTGACGGATGTCTGCTTTATAATCGCTAAATTTTGCTAATTTCCCGCTGAGATATAAGCACTGAATCCATCAGCTTCATTTCGGTACATAATTGACTACTTAAAATCCATAATATGTCTAAGAGCGATGTTGTTTTTTCCTAATAAATCAGGATATTATTTATTCTTAGCTGAATTCGAATTTCCAGCTGATAACTGGTTGTATTCACATGTTAGCTCCCCCCTTCCAGTACAGACGCTTCGGTAATGTCAACCACTAGCATGAATTTATTTGGGTTGGTGATGAGTAACAGAGGAATCCTCGATTTGCATCTTGTCTTATATGGTAACTTTCGTGTCCCTAATAGCCTAGTGGATATTGAGTGCTTTGGCATTAGAAACAGTGGTGACAGTATTATCTCTGAGGAGTGCAGTTACATCCAGTTGACGAGTCTCACAAAGATAAAATCAGCATTCTTGATCCCATCACCAGCCGCCATCAACCAAAATAAAATTGTTAAGCACGCGTCGGTGTACAGCGGTAGTATGTTCACCGAATAAGCATGTGGTCTGGGGTTCGATCCCAGCGATCAATGCACTTCTTTACATCGCTAAGCCAGCAATAAGCCTTGTAAACAGGTAAGGTTCAGCATGAGGCTAGCGATCCCATCCCGTAAAAATTAACACCACTGCTATCGAAACTTCAAGCCTGTAGCTTAAAGCGCTATGTTCCACTGGGGACGTAAATGAATAAAATAAATTAAACATTGTCACAGTGCAATTTCTGTTACTGGCTCTAATAGTGAACGTTTATTAGTTATTGTGCTGTCGAACGAACATTTAGTCATTAACTGAAAGTTAAGGTAGTGTAAAGGATGAAAGAGAGTTCATCAGGTGGTATATGCACAACTAAAGAGAAAAAGTACGAATGGAACAATGGAATACAATAAACGTGGTCACTGATTTGAAAACCTGTTGTGAGAAATATAATTACGTGTTCTAACCTCTATAAAGCTAAATGAAATACTAGTAAACAAAAACCAGCATGAAAACTTTGGAAAAAATGTAATCAGTGTAGAGACGTTGTTACAGTATAGAAACAACAATATTCACCATCAAATTTCTGAACATCATCTGTATAGGGATTCAGCAAGGAACGAACACGGTCTCTTCGCAACTCTGTCTATGCTCACCACTGAAGATGCTGAACGGCAAGTCGATTTTGACAAAGCCCCTTGAATTTATCTACCGTATTCTGAATAATCTTAATTTCGTCTTAGCAGTTCGCGTTTTAAATTTGTAGCTGAAGCCATCAGAATTCACCGAAGCCGTCCAAAACTCCAAACCCTTGTGGATGCATACTGCAAATGATTCTCAAACTAGGCTGATGCAACAGCCGCCCATTACTCTAAGCTGGTTTTTAATCGTTCTCTTACTGATATCAATCCGTAGTCAAACTCGTTTAAATAAATCTAATCCTTACAAACCAACTCTTAAAAAATATCTATTTTTCAATCATATTCTAATTATGCGTAACACTTTTGTTTCGATCAAGTTGAAAATAATTGTCACCTTCCCTTCACCTTCGTAATTATGTGGAATCAAATAGTAATTGTATCCTATGTAAATTTATGTATTTAAATGCGATTGTACAGCGTTTGAGAATGAAATCGCTGAAAATATATCTTCATGTTCACTTCTTTCTATTGTCCCAACGGGTATTTTCCACAATCTGAATTTTTTTTTTAAAGAATCCTTAAGTAAATCACAACTTTTAACTTACTACAACAGATCAGTTTCTTTATTACATCCGATAATCAATTTCGTTTAGTAATAAGCTGCACCCGAAATGCAAGTGGTTACAAAACCGAGTCACTGTTCTTATGTATTGTAGCTGATTCCACGAAGTAGTTGACCTTTTTTATTGTTAACATTTACAAATCGTAATTTGGGGAAGGTTCTAATACTGCTCCACCATACAGGTGTCGGTTAAACTTTATTTGTAGCAGTAAGTAGTTCCTTAAAATCATTAGGCTACATACGGCATTCTCCACTCAATATGAGGGGTGCTGACTCTTACTGCTTAAGTCGACTTGTTAAGATGAAGGTTCGTTTTCAAGCATTTACGCAATTTGTGTTATGTTCGGTAATTCATACATGATTCTTAGCTAGTTAAGCAAGCGTTACAGCACTACGATTGTGATCACGAAACATTCCTCGTATTTTTAAATGACTGATTCGTTGTTTCGACTCGTCTTTGACCTAGGCAGAACAAGTATTTGGGGGTGCGGGTAACAGGATAAAACCACGGGTCTACATACAACACTTTTCTTGCATAAATATCAGCATCCTTCATCTCCCAAACAGTCTCCGCAATTTCCTCCTATTCTGTTTTAAGGAATTAGCTTTGTGCCCAACACTCAGGTATCCATGTAGGAGTTAACCTGACATCTGATTATAACCATTTACCAAGTATTTTATTTTAATCATTTTTGATTTATATATCAGGAGACAGTCAAAACACATTTCGCTTCCTTACCAGGTGTTTTGTGAATTTTTTTTCACCAAAGTAGCTCCTCTGTCATTATATTCACTGCTGTTAAGCACTTCATAAGTAAACTACGTGTGTTTCTGCTTTGCAACTGGGATAGAGATACATTTGGCTAAAGAGTGAAAAATAGAATGGAGTCCTGTACTTCACCCTCACCTGATACAAAACATACAATATTAAAATAGTAACCAGTTTTTTTTATTTTCATTTATTTTTGATTTACAGCTTGATTCCACACTGTATTTTTGGTACACGTATGGAATTTTCAGCATGGATATCGGTAGCCCAAATTTTGCAGGCCGACCATAGATATCAGGTGTGCGTCGGCAGGAGATCGAACCTCGGACCATGTGCATGGTCGGCGAGAGTCCTAACCACAGTGCCAACGACGCGAATGTAAGTTCAAGAAGACAAGAACATAATGATAACTTTATTCTGAAAAATGGGCTATTACACGCTGTAGAATTTTGATTGAACACTAGTTAGTGCCTAGTGTAATGTGTCTAGTCCTGTTTTTGGTGCACACTGAATTCTGCCAGCCAGCAGGCTATATGGCCACGGTGCACTCAGGATTGTTTTCATAAGATGATCGGAGGCAATCGGAAAGAAGCCTTCAATCTAGGTTTCGTGCTAGATGGAACTCACCAGTCAGTAAGGCGTATCTGCCGTCTTGAGGGAACTCATACCCCTTCTGAGATTCGAACCCGTGTTACCCAGTACAGTGCTGAAGTCAGAGACGCTACCACTGAGCTACTGAGGCTCGTGACTGACCTCCTGCAAGACTGTATTGGGTATTTTGATTCAAAAGTGGACAGTAACTAGTGTGATGCGCCCAGTCTTTTGTCTGGTACAAACTGGCTGCAACAAAGGGTGGCACGGGTTCGAATCTCAGAAGCAACATGAGTTCCTTCAGTGTTGCGGTTACGCTTTGTTGATTGGTGAGTGTCAGCTAGCACGAAACACAGGTTCAGGGTTTCCTGAGGATCGTCTCTAACCACCTTATATTAGCGAATTATCAGCATACTCTATTGCCCTATTCCTTGTGTAGAAACTTCAAGTAAATTAATAATCGGTATATATCATCTGAAAGAATATTATACTATCCAAACCACGCTATAATAACATGCTACGCTTCTTCTCTATTTCCTTTGAAAAATCTGTAACGGTTAGATTAATATAAAGGTGACTGGAGACCGGAGAACAGCCTCGCTTAACCTTGACCAGTTAGGAGGCATAAGCACACTGGGGTACACAATGAAGAACACGAATCACGGTGGTGAAGTAAAGTATAGTGTCTAATACTTTATGGTTAGTCCTTCTACAGTGTTCGATAATTAGTCCACTATATTCATTTGCCCTGTATCTACAACGTACGGGAAAGAAATACGATTATATCATAGTTATATCACATATTAGTTTTACAAGGGTTACATGAATCCTCTTTGAGCGTAGCAATGAATACAGATTACGACTCAAAGGTGTAATCGGATAATTGAAACAACATTGAATGAAGTGAATGAGATACACTAGGAAGAATGAAAAATTAGGTGGCCTGGCGAATTTAAGCAAACCGCTCAACTACATTACATGTGATAAATAAAGCTGAGGCACTAGAAACAGACTTATATCTTATGAAAGGAGTGAAAAACTGCTGAGTGACGAAAAGCGACAGGCGATCATAAAAATTTCGCTGTGCTCGACGATTCACCTGAAGAATAAAAAATGTGGTGGCAGCCGAGAGATGGTATATATAAAAGTTGTATACTTCATTGAAGATGTCTAGTAAAAATTCAAAAGACACATTAATGAGCAAAGAATATTCTTTTAGATAAATTCATCATCAGGTTCCACATTTATATGGGGGTAATAATTAAAGAAGTATTTCTACTAACGACATCAATGTTTTAAATTGCACTGAATCAACAGAGCACAGTTTGAAGGCATCAGTAAGAGGTAATACGCATCAATACAACACCAAACTGAATATCAGATAGATTAAGGAAGGTAACACAGGATTAATGAATGAATCTAGAGACTCGACAGCAGGCCAGGGTAGTATCAATGGCTGGACCTGTTTCTTCTACACACAGAGCTCATACTAACTTAAGCAAATTGCAATGACTTCTGCTACTTGAAGTTTGTGATAACCAGAAGCCTTCGGTAAATAATTTGACACCCGGTAGACGATCGAGAAAGACTCTTCAGTGTTAGCTAGCCTGGTGGCCTATTTGGACAAGGTGACCAAGTAAAGAAGTGTTGATGCTTTCGGACTGTGCTCTATTGAGATCACTGATTCAATGCAATCTAAAGCATTGATATCGTTAGCAGAAATATTCCCTTAATTTTTACTACCATATATATGTTGGATCTGGTGACGAATTTTTCGAAAGGAATATTTGTTTTGTTCAGTCATCATTCGCATGACTGACAACTTATAGGAATTAAAAAGAATTAGCCCATTCAATAAATTCGAATAGTGTTTTTAGAAGGCAGCCAGCCAGTGTCAGACTACCCTTTTCGTCTATAACTAAAAGCCTAATTGATGTGAACCATAGGATTGATGTCGAAAAACCTTTTTACGATTCACATTGGAATCGGAAAATGAACAGGGAGAATTAGCTATGCTAGATTGTAAAATAAAACGAATAGAAAAAGGTTAACTACACACTAGTTGTACAGAAAACCAACTCATTCTAATAGATACTTAGACTTTAATTCATCTCATCCGTTAACTGTTAAGGCAGGCTTAGTGAAGTATCTAACAAATCGAGCCATAGCACCAAAATAGCACAAGAAGATACTTAAATGACGAAATAAAACAGATAGAAGAGGCTTTGGTGTTAAATAACCAACTATCCTATAAAATTCATTAGGAAGATCAGTAAGGGCCGAAAACAAAACAAAAATAATTGTGGAACTAGTAATGATAACATAAATAAGAGAGAATATAAGTCATCTACAGTTATACCATATAAAGAAAGGGAAATCTGAGACCCTACTTAGTAGAATTCTAAATAAAGCCGGAATTAGAGTGGCATTTAAACCTACAAACTCATTCAGGGACAAGATCTGTAGGTTAAAGGATCCTGTTGACCCAATTTCTAATTTACAAAATACCATGCAATGACTGTGAGTGAGGTCAACTACATAGGTCAAACTAGCAGGTCGGGAGTAGTCAGATTATTAGAACATAAGAATTTAGCTAAGGGAAGAATGATTGACCCTGAAAAGATAAGTAATTTAGAAAAAAGCTCAGCTATTGCACTGCATGCATTAACACACAACCACACAATAGGGTTGGATAGGGTTAAAATTCTAAGAAGTAATATAAGTAGGTGAAGTGAGAGGTTGATTACGAATCCTCGTTCATCGAGTCTACACCCAACACATACACCAGAAATGATAGAAAAGATTTGTAACTCAGGTGGATGATTTACAATTAATAGTGTTCTCTGAGCGGTTGTTTTAGTTGCGGAGCTTTCGTCGTCTTCCTGGACGACATCTTCAGTGCAGTATTTAGCATAAAGTCAAATGATTTAAAATCTCCATGAATGATGATACAATTGCGTCTTCTGGTGACCAACCATCTTTACATATGTTTTGACCGTTTTCTATTGATTGGGATTTTAAACTTTCTGGTCACTTGATTTACTTTTTATTAGTTGATATGCAAATATCAAAAATATGGAAGACATTATTACCACCGGTCAAATCAGAAGAGAATAGTAAATAATCATAAAATTCTATTTCAATTCAAAAACATCGCAACATTCTAACAAGTTATTTATTGACTTTAAAAACACTCGTCTTATTTCCCGTCTGATTGTATTTGATCAATAACACTCGAACTATTATTTCTGAATGTACATTATCCCATATTGATTTTTATCCAATATCTAATCGATTCCACACATGTATATAAATGAATAAAAAAGTTGTGAGAGCAGTGACTTGATATGATTATGAGTGGCTATAGTTTGTGCTTGAAACGTAGTGATCAGTTAATATTACTGTACAACACTGTGTGATATATCAAAATAAAATCTTATACATAATAGAGTTATACTGTACCACAGTGCCCAAGTTTTATACTTATATCAAACACCTTTTAAAAACGATCAGGAGCGCTTCCTGGAATACACTAAAGAGATAGCTATTCGTAATCTTAGTCCGCCGCCCCATCTGTCTGTATGTTCATTACTCCTAGCTTACCTACCTTGGCAGTGCTTATATGATTAGATAACCAGACGTAGTGTTAATTTATTCTTATTATTCTTAGATCCTTTCTGTAACTTTCTGTATTGTAGTTGGGCTTAAGTTTTCATACAAACTGACCTTACAAGTAAATGTGTGCTCACACTGTTCAAAATGTATTGCGCAAATACACCACATGTTAGTGAGATAATATCCCTTCACTAATAACACTACCCAGATTTCCAAGTATTGGCTTGTAGGGATTTTGGTCAGTTGGTTACAGGATTTCAACGTGAGCTGACATTGGTTACCTGGTGTTCTGTTGGGAAGCCGTCACCAGTAGAGTACAATAGGTTGAAGATGAGGCAGTAACTCACCGAAGAAGACATTTCGAAGTGGTCGCGCTATGTCATGCGTGAATTGACAGTAGTTAGGATTCATGGGCTGATTACTGGATCGGGTCTCAGTTACTTAATGGTACACAAGCTTGCCTTGTAACCAGAAGGTCGTGAGTTCGACTCCCAGCGGGGTGTGCGCATAATGCTGAAGAGTCTCAAGAGCTATAACAAAACAGCTGTACAGTACTCCTTGACTGGTTTCCCAATGGTTCTCTAGCTGATGTCAGCTCATGTTGAAATCCTGTGACCAACTATCTAGATTCATAGGAATGTCAGAAAGTATCTGCAGACTAGTCTCAATAAGGACGTCATAACATCTTGAGACATGTTAAAGTTACTTTATAAGATATTGAGAAATGGAGGGTATGTAATCATATTAACATAAGCTGTAGAATAACATTCGATGAAAATTAACAATAAAATTATTAAGGGAACCTGTTTATAATAACAACAAAAAGAATCTCATGCATTTATTCCCCTTAGTGAATTTGAATAAAGCAGGAACAACAGTTATTGCAAAAAGAAATCGTACCAGCATTGTCTTCTTATCAGCTTAGCTGCTTACACGCCAAAGTTACTATAAAGTGTATCTACAGAAACAGTTTTAAAATACTCGCAGAGAGTTCACTTTAAACAAAAACCAGTCAATCAATATATCCTGAACAATAATGATCATACACAATGGAAACTTTCAACATTACGTAGACAGATGAAAGAGAGGGTGTAAATATCCATTTACCACGCAGGGCAAGGAAAGATTGACAACCGCTTCTTTCTGAACGCCTAAATCGGGTTTCGGACGCTTGATTGACGCTGCTTCGGCAAACTTGAGGAGAATCGAACTCTTTAGCCTAGTGATAATTCCGAATGATCTTGCGACGTCCAACTCGTGACCTATGTCAAGGAAATGACTAACAGTGGCACCGGTGGGAGCTTTTGTTCCTTTGAGACGTGGGCTTTTTAGTAGATGTTCAGAAAATTGGAGGTATGCTTTCTTTTTAGTTCTCCCCATGTAAATACTCCTGCAGATAACTCAAATATTTGCGATAGTTAAAACTTATAAAAAAGGTATTATATTTCTGTTAATAATGTCAGATATCCCTAACCTTGTGACAAGCCACAATATAAAACTGCAGTTTTTTTTCAGACAAGTCCGCATAACTAGGAATTGCTTTCCAATTGGTATATATGACATGGTATAGAATCAGACAAGCATTGGATGAAAAACAGGCTGGATTCACGAGAAACAAATCATGCATCGATCAAATCGCAGCACTACGGATCATCATGAAGACAGCATGGAATGACAGTCAGCTCTCTACCTCAACTTCATTCACTTTGAAAAGGGCCTCGACAGTGTCGACTGAGAGATAATTTGGAAACTACTTCTCTACTAATGGATGCCGCCAACAATTATACATCTCATCCAACAGTTTTACGACAATGCTGCATACTAGGTAATCCACAACGGGGAACTCACAGAATACTCCGAAGTGAAGACTGAGGTAAGACAAGATGGCTGCCTACTGTCTCCAATGATTTCCTGATTGTGGTAGACTGGATAATGTCACAGACAGACAGCGGGTGACGAGGAGACAGGCATAAATTGGACCCACACAAAAAACTTGAAGCATCTGGGCTTCACAAATGATATATGTCTGATTCTCCACAAACTGGAAGATACACCAGTTAAAAGAGATAAGTTGGTAGAAGAAGCATCCAGAGAAGATAGGACTTCCTTCAGGTGAACATAGAGAAATCAGACGTAGGTGATGAAGATTCCTGGACAACAGCAACAACCACGGCAACAACGAAAGTCAACAATCAGTAGACCTTCATGAACAGCTGTTTTCCCTAAATACTACTCAAGATCAGATGACCGGTCAGAAAAGATCAACAACACGGTGGGATCTCTGGGAGCGAACCAGCCTAGCAGAAACAGATTGTACAACATATATGCAAGAAGAAATGGAGGTGAATCGACCATACTCTGAGAAAACGAGCCAACAAGTGACATCACACGACAGGCAATAGCTCAAGTGGAACTCGAATAGGAAGTGACGAGTTGGTTGATTGTCAGTGCAAGGGTGACATAGAGGAGGAGGTGATGTGAAGAGTAAATGAAAGCATGTGGGCGGCAGACGTGCAGCCAGTTGGAAACGTTGGCAGAGAACCGAACGCAATGGAGACGTGCGGCTGAATGCCTATGTTCCTTTAGGAACTAAAGGAAACAATAATATGATAGTAATAGAAGCCTGTAAAATTAGATGTTAGGTTTAACCTAAACATCGGAAGACTGTAATTTTCAATGTTTAATCACCCAAGGCAAAATCTATTCTTAGAAGTCCTAAATTCATCCATTTTTATTCAACTATTCAGTGTATCTTTCAATATATATATATATATATATATATATATATATAATAACATAAGAGAAATTACAGTACTTAATATAAACTAAATTGTCCTATTCACGTGAATGCTGGTAGGATACGCACATTTGCTTCAATCTATTGGCTGTTGTTTGTGGACAAATCAGGTTGTGTTGAAGTGTAATAAAAAGATGAAGGCCATTAGGAAAAGGGAGAAAAACAAAAGTAATATTATAAAATTTTAGTTTATTTCTATGCATAAGTTTTTAAAAACCGCTGACTTTTTTCAAGTTAACTATACACTTGATGATGAAACAGCTGTATCGACCTGTAAAAATTTAAATAAATGTACATCTTGTAATTAAGGATTATTTATTTATTTTAAACAGTAGCAACGACAACGACAACAGCTGAATTCATTTCACTTTCGAAAAATACTATCATCACCGTATCATAATCATAATCACATTGAATGCAACTTCGTCGTTTCGCCAGTGAAATTGGTGATGAAACGGAATTCGACCTTAGATTAATGCGTCTGGGTCGTTTGAGCCATGGGGAATTCAATTTTGCAAAAATCATGGGCGCTTGTGGATCTCAGAAGTAAGTTATTCACTAGTTTTTGTTGTTTTGTTATCGATGATTGCGTTTCTTTTATATTTAATGTTTATTCGGCTATTTCATTTCCGTTGGTTAACTCTGTTCTTTCGGGTTTGTGAAACGGGGTTATATTAGTTAGTGGTGTAAAAGTATGCTTATGGATTTTGAATAAAGTTAGCTCCATGCATCTGGCGTTAATGTAGACGGCTTCCTTGTTCTGTAATGTTGTGTGACTGAGTATAAGCATAGCTGATTGGATATGCAATTGTACTATTATTGTTTCCCTTAGTTCCTAGAGGAGCATAGGGCTTCAGCCGCACGTCTCCATTGCGTTCGGTTCTCTGCCAACGTTTTCAACTGGCTGCACGTCTGCCGCCCGCGTGCTTTCATCTCCTCTTCACATCACCTCCTCCTTCATGCCCCCCCAACACTGACGACCAACTCGCCACTTCCCTTTCGGATCCCACTCGAGTGATGACCTGGAGTGTGATGTCACTCACTTGATGGTTTGTTTCCTCAGAGTATGGTCGATCCACCTCCATTTCTCCTTACATATTTGTTGCACAATTGGTTCCTGCTGGGTTGGTTCGCTCATTGTCAGAGATCCCTGTTTCTGATAGTTTCTGGTCGACCATCTGATATTGAGTATTGAGTGAGTACAGCTGGTGATGAAGGTCCGTATTTTGCTTGAAATGTCCTTCATGACGCACAAAGTCTCTGATCCGTATGTTTAGTAGCACTGACTTCACATTGAAATTGAAAATCTTAATCTTATTTTTCGTTCTCAGTGCTATCGATCTCCACACAGACTTGAGAGTAATGAAAGCTAGCTTTGCTTTCCTGATCCTCGCTTTCATATCCTCATCAGTTCCATCCGCCTGCAATTGAAACGATGCTTCTCAGGCCTTTGGTTAAATGTAAAGGAGGTTGCTTCTTTGAGATTTCTACCATTTATGCTGGCTGACTGTTGTCCGTTATTGTTGCTGTGGCTGTTGTTGTTGTTGTTCTGGAATTTTCATCATCACCTCTGTTTTTTAGATGTTCACCTGAAGTCCTATCTTCTCTGGATGCTTCTTCTGCCAACTTGTTGCTTTTCACTTGCTTATCTTTCAGTTTGTACAGAATCATACATATATCATCGGCGAAGTCCAGATTCTCCAAGTTTTTTGTGTGGATCCACTTTGTGCCTGTTTCCTGGTTGCCCGCAACTGTCTGATGGTTCGCCCAGTTCTAATTGTTCAGATGCAATACGGGAAGGGTTGTGAATAGGGAGCGTGTTGAGAGTCAGTCAATATGTATCTACACCATTTCTCACATAGGCTTTTCTGGGTGTCTGTCGACTAAGATAATAACGCATAAATAAGTAGGAAGTAATGAGCATTTTGCAAGCGTTGACTTGCAACAATTTGACTGATTTAAAGTTTAATCATGAGAAGACATCAATTAGAGCACCCGCAAAATTGAGGGAGTACTGAACAGTGCTTTCGTCCTAGTTGACGTGCGTAATGATGTAGAGTCCCAAACGTCACACTTTTTGTCCACGCGGACTTTTCATTTAGCCTAAGCTTTCACAAAATAAATAAACACATACACAGTACATCTGTCATACACGAATGCAAATTAACTAGAGAAATCAATTTTGAAGTGAAAAAAGTAAGAATGTTGTCATATACGTTTTGTTTCTTTGGCTTAGTTCAGCTGCCGCTTACGTCATCTGTTTGGATTGCTAAAAAAATGAAAAAAAAACGAATTAGGGTCTATTTCAGCATGATGGATATTGTAAGCATTTGGTTTCAGTTTCCCCTGCAATAACAATCGTTCTAAATTCACTAAGCAATACAACACGTATTCTCTACTTCTAATCACTTTGTGGATTTTGACTTCCAGAGATCTGAGTGATAAGTAGAGTTGAGTAGAAATTACATTGTGAGAAGATTTCGAAGTTTTATCTGAAGACCTTACTACTCCCTATGATCAATGTGTAAGCATTGATTCTAGGGTTAGTTTTGAATCATGAAATATACACATATGATCATAAGGAATTATTAAGAAGACAGTTGTAGCGAAGAAAACTTCCTTTTCGACAAAATCATCAACTAGATAGCTGTACATTCGTGTATCAAGGGGTGGGAGATTTCCAGAATAATTTCCGGTCCAGGGTCAAATTAATAAAATTACATTTAGGAATTAAAATGCCATAATAAACACGAGGGACAGGTAAATCTCAAACAAAGTAGCATCATGATTACTGAGAAGATTGATATATTGTGCAATTAGAAATGTAGAAATAACAAAATAGACAAAATGGTTGGATAACCAAATCTAGTGGGATGATAACTAATGTGACGAATAATTGTTTATGCAATCAGGGATTAAATATTCAGAAATAATAAAATGACATAATAGACAGGAAGTTCGGATATGGAAATATGGTAGTGTAAATAGGGATTAAAAAGAACTTAGAAGTAACGTGAATGAACAGGAAGTTTGGATAAGAAAGGTAATGGGGTAGTCACGGTTAAAAGAATTACCTGTTTATGATAGCCATGGGAGGGGCAGGAGTTGGACGTATTTCTTTTGAGTATATAGCGTGGGTTTGAGCTTTTGGACAGCTAGTGCCTCAGCTATGCCCAGATGTTTTAATTCTACCCCCTTTGATAGGTTTGATCGAATCTTACCTATGATTTTGAAGGATTTTTCGAACGGTACTGAATGTTCTGAATTGACCAGGTGTTCTGTCACTGAAATATATATATATATAATTTTGACACAAACTGACTCCGTACAGTCGGTAGTATCATTGAAAGACAGTGGAGCCTGTGAAGTCTTCATTCATACATTCATTCATTGACACACTTAGTCAGGCGGTCAATCAGCGAGTTAATAGAGAATACATAAGAGGAGGAAGCAATCACGTGGCTGGGCAATGTGACGTACTTCAATCCTCAATCTGTAATGTATTTCTGATTAATTGCAATTTAGATGGGAGAAGTTGCTAATTTCAAATAAACTTTGATTGGTATCAAATCAATGATGAGTGAAGAACCGATTTGTAGAATTATTTTTACTGACGTTGAAACAGACTCACACTGCTATTTCATGCTCAACCGTGTCAATTGAGAGAACAAAAAGTTGGGCAGTGTGCAAAGCCAGCGCCTGAAACCCAAGCTGTGACTCTGAATTTAGAATCAGTTTACTATTCTCGTCGGTGGCAAAGTGGTAGAATGCTCGCCGACCACCCATGTGGTCCGGGGTTTTACCCCCGGCTGACGCACACCTTTACTTTGCTAAGCCAATAATAAAGCTGTCAAAGAGGGAAGGCTGGGTGTGAGACTAGCAATCTCATTTTATAAAAATAAACACCACTGCTACCGAAACTTCAAGTCTCTAGCTTGAACCAGCCCTATGTTCCACTGGGAACGTAAAAGAGTAAAACAATTTATTCTCTTCAATGATGCATGCGAATAAGAATATGAAAAACCATATAGGATATTCTACGATTAAAACACAAGTGAAGCTGGCAATTTATAATGAAATTTTCAGTTTTTAGGTTATTAGAATTTTGTGAGGTGTGGACAGAATAAATTGAAACAGCCGTGTTTTTAGCCAAGATATTAAAGTACATACGTCTACATAGGGTGTACACACAGACATCAGTTAGTGTTTATTTTAAGCTCATTCGGATCTATTTGGGAAGATATTGTTGACCGGATTTTGATGCATTCAGTGGTCACTTATATAATTTATCAGTAGTATAAATTGAAACGAAATTTAAATGGATGTAGTGAATTTTCAATAAGGGTGTGTGCAATGACGAAATGTTCAAAAGGAATGAATTTTCTTGCATTTTTGCGAAATATCTATTTTAAAAAATGGTAAAGAGATTTAAGCTGAGGTCGGGTGATTCACCACAAGATCAGTGTGTCGGCTTCGGAGATCCTTTCACCTTTTTGAGAATTTTTGCTACCGTTTATGAGACGGTAGCATAATCGATAATAAAGTTGACATTCCGTATCCTCATTTTCTTGTATGAGTTGCGGGATTACGTGTGTGTCAGGAGTTTCATCAATTTGTGATGGTGGCACAGTGATTAGTACGCTCACCGACCATGCACATAGTCCGGGGTTCGATCCCCGGCCGACGCACACCGGATATCCATGATTGGCCTGCTTAATTTAGGATAACGATATCACATGCTGAAAATTCCATACTTGCATCAAAAATACTGTGCGCAGTCAAGATACAATAAAATTAAATTAATTAAAAAAATATATATTTCTTGATTCAGTGTTATTGGGAAGCACACGACTCCCCTCGCCTATTCTACTTCATTTCTGTCATCTATTTATTCTAAATTTAAAGCTAGTGTGAGTGTCTAGTATGTCGATAGGCCATCAAAATGCATAAGGTTATAAATAATCTATACTTAAATACATTATATTTGATTCCTTTAGGTTCTGGGGGGGGGACATAGGGCTTCAAGCTAGAGGCTTGAAGTTTCAGTAGCAGTGGTGTTTTATTTTTAGGGGATGGGGTTGCTAGGCTCACGTCTACTCTCTACCCAACTTACTACCAACGTAGCAAGACTTATGAGTACGTCGGCCAGGGGTCGAACCGCAGACCGCATGCGTGTTTGCGAGTGTCCAATCCCTGAACCACTGACATACGTAAATAATCTAGAATAAGGATATATCATACCGATATATCTAAATAGCCCAACCACATGCCTCGTACTGTTTGCAGGTATTATTAAAGTCTTGAACATGAGGAAATATCACATATTACCTAGTGTCGTCTACTGAGTACACAAGACACCGATGTGGTCATTTTACCTAGGTGAAAGTAGATGCTTGAAAAAAGAGAAAGTAGATGCAACATGTTCCGTCTATATTCAGCGTAGAGCATTTAGAACACAATATACAGCGAAGAGACTCTTTTCCACAACGGATTTATTTTCAAGCTGTACAATCGCATATATATATGGTTTTGTAAAGAAATTATATCCGGTGATGGGAATAGATCAGATGTGTGATATACATGAAATAATAATTATAGTAGTATGAAATACAATTAAAATGTTTGTGATTATAATCATAGTTAGATGTCAAGTGGCAAAACAATCAATGTCATATACAGAATAATACATAAGGTGTATAGATTTTGTTGGAAAGGGATGCATAATTATAGGATTAGAAGGCGAATATAAAATGTTACATAACATTGTGTGAAATTTGATAAGACAGAATTCAATACTGTAAAATCAAAAATAAATAATAATTTTTGATTTAGCATGACAAATGGGACAAGTGGAAAAAACTCAGAGTGAAAATAGTAATAATAATAATCGTGGTAATAAGGGAAAGGTACACAGAATAACTAAATAAACAAAAATAAATAAATGTCTATTTCTCTACGGCCAAAATAGAAGTAGGGATTGTACATACTTTTTTGTACACATGGGTGCCTGGTTTAAAGTCATGAATTGCCAGGGCTTCCTATGTCAATAGAAGTCTGTCACGCTGCAAGTTAGCATGGATTCGGTAGGTGAGCTTAAAATCATGGTCAGGGTTGGTCGAATGACAGGAGTTGATTGGGTGTTCTAGAATACAGCTTCTCACAGACTTCCTTTCTCCTTTGTAAAATCATGCTGGAATATGTTCTCATATCCGTGTATAAAAGCAATCTTTGGCTACAGTGAATGTACCATGCACATGGAGGCGGCCAGACGGGGGAGGTTATATTTTACAGAGATGGAGAACAACTTGTGGCTGCTGAACATCGTTTGTAATTTTACTGCAAAGAATGTCTTACTGACTGCTTTAGAGAGACGGTTTTTGAGCAAATCTGAAGCTTGATCACCTTTGGATTCAAAGTTCATGAATAAGATTTTCTTTAGAACTGAATCGGTAACTGGTTTAGACTGCTTGTCTTTCATGTTGCTTTGAATAAATAGGTCGTGGTATTCACACAACTTTTTGACTCGTATGATAAGAGTAGCAGTCTAGTTTCGAATGTATCGAGAACCTTCTTGTTGCATCCATATGACTTTGACTTTAACTTGAGGAAGCCTTAGTAGGTCTCTTGAACAAGCTAGAGTAAAGGTTTAACTGAAGCATATTTCTGGCTGAAAGGCACTCAAAAGCTAACTGGAGTAGTGATTCAGTCTTTCAAAGATCATGAAGTTGCTTTGACGATTGGTGGATAAACCGAAGGGGATAATCAAGTCAAAACAGTCTGTTTTAGTGCAAGCAAACGGCAAAACTTAGAATAATAAAGAATATGAATAGACGCTTCAGTGGTACTGTTGTAAAGTGCTCGCCAAGCACGTGTGTCCTCCGGCTCCGATATTCGGTCAACTAACTCATTAACCCCACATGACCCGTAGTAAGCCCGGTGAAAAAACACATGGTTGGACACCTTCGCCTCGTGAAAAAAAACCTCCACTAATGCCATTTCAAAAATCAAACTTGAAGCCATATGTTCTACTCAGAATGGAAGAGAGTGGAAAACATATTCACTAAGCCTAGAAGACAGTTCTATCACTGACTACACGAGTATTCACATTAGAGTTAAATTCAGATAACTATTACTATACAAACTAGATGTTACTAGCTTGCTAAAATCGAGGGAAATAAAATAGGTCTCCAAATATCATATATCACATATTTTCCTTAACGTTTCTGCAGCCGCTGGGTAGATTTCCTGGTAAAGGGACGCTTACCCCACTCCTAACGCTCCTGTTTTTCCTATCTTAAGACAGATTGGTGAACTAGGTAGGGTCAGCCTCATTCAATTGTGCAAGCAGCCTCGTTTCAGCTACAGGCGGAACGGATGAAGGGTTCGGAAAGGCAAGACAGACCTTCATCATTCTGAAAACAGTTCAAAATTCTTCAGCACTAAGCATAAAGAACGGGATTAGGATAATAAACAGTAATGTCAAGGCACTGAGTGTTACTATGTGGAATGTAACTAAAAGCACCTAGAATAGCCTTCAAACTTTCATTGACAGCCACCTTTGCTAGCCCCATAGTGAAAATCAGATGAAGACATAAGAAAAGCAAGTAACAAAGAACCCTGGCAAGAGATAAACCAAGAGCCAGTTTTTCAACAAACATACCTACTAAAATAGGAGACTTATGAGACATCCACTAAAGAGACCGTTGTGTGAAACTACCCTTAAGTGGAGCCTGAATGGAAAACGAAGAGTTGAGAGTTGGTCTGAGGATAACATGGAGAAGATCACGTGATGAGGAGGAGATCAAAGCTTATGAGCAACTGTGGAGCCAGCCAAAGGGGTCAGTAAAGAACATGGTGAATGGAAAATGTGCTAATGAAGCCTTGTGTTCCACTTGGAATCTAACGGGATAATAATATCAGTATTACATAACTGCCTATATCATATCGAACATGGTCATTTAAACTAACAAATATTATGGATATTAAAATGTATATTACTTTAAAATGTAACAAAAACGAAAGTCGGTTTTAATATACATGTCAATGGTTGTAGTAATTCAGGTCCGTTATCCTGATTGCGTCACACTAAATTTTGCTGAGAAATACATCCCACTGAGATGAAAAGTACTCATTTATTATCATAATAAATAATAATAAAATATAATAAATAATCTGCTTCATTCCAAAAACCAGTACTTATAATACAACACGGAATTCTCAACATTTCTCACAATGTTGCATCTAATTTACTCAAAATATAAACAAAATTAACCACAAGAATTACTCCACATTTACGGTAGGAATAAAGTCAAAAATGTGCAAAATATAAAATGAGAATAACATCGATGGTAATAATAACAATGGGTTTGTTTCACACAGTATTGTCGATACAGTTTAGAGATTTTAGCATGTTATAGAGTATTGTCTTGCCATAGTATGGTGAAGGGAAAAACGAAAAAATAACAATTATTAGACAGCTTAAATAATGTTTACACTCATGGGAAAATAAACAATACAAAAAATAAGAGGATTATAAATATAATGGGAATAATAACAGTAAAGCTTGGTGGTATAAGGATGGAGAAAATTGTTTATTTACTAGTGGAAAGAAGGTTAGTTAGTCAGTTTGTGCCTGACACAATTTTCATCACATAAAATATATGCTAAAGATGGTATAGTGGAAATTTTATACTTAGACGTGCACGCGTAAAGTCTCTTGAAATGTATTCTTGTTCTGCTTGAGGGAAAGATACAAGGTGAAAGCTGCGAGTGCTGAGGTGGATGCTCACAGTCTGAAAAAATCCCTTAAGCAGATTAATTCCATAAAATAAAGTCTGTCTGTCCATTTTCAACATAGAACTTTGCACATATGTGCGGCAGTTCAAGTCCCTACACTCCATGTAACACACAAAACAAGAGAAGAAAGTAGAAGAAATGCATAATAGAGACAGTAAACAGAGGTGTGAGGCAAAGGAATAGTAATAACGAAGAACAAAACAGTTTCATTGGAAATCATTAGTCACAAGGAGTGGACGCATCTGCGCTAGCCATCACCGAGAACGATTTTGAGCCGTATTATCAATTGTCTCCAGCTTTCATTGGTTTATACCGTCCCGAGGACCCCAAGCAGACAGCAGTCTACACCTTCCTACATGGCTGGCTTAAACTAATTGTTGTGGATTTAATTAACTGGTGACATGTTTTGTTTTGACCGCCGCTAGCTCTTTTCCAGCCTGACCCTATATCAGCTAACATTACTCGTCGGTCGAGGAAGGCGATGACTAGGCATACATGAGTAACACATGTCCTAACCATCTTAGTCTATGTAATTTCACGGCCTCGTCGATTGATTTCCCCTCCTTACCTAGCACTCAACGCCTAACCTCAGTATTGCTCACCCTATTATACCACTTCGCACGGGAGATAGAACAAAGTCACCTATGATCAAAGACAGCTAACCTTTTCATGTCTTCCACTCCCAATGGTCAGGTCTCACAGCCATAAAGGAGGACGGAGCGGACTGATGAGCAGTACATCCGCCCTTTGTTCGATAGTCGAATATCTCGTCTACACCAGAGACGGCGTAAACTGGCAAATGCGAAACGAGCCCTCCTGTATCCGTGCTGAGATTTCTTCAGACATCAACCCGTTGGCTTTGGCTGATGCTACTTCCCAAGTAAGTGAAGCGGTCAACGTGCTCTACCATTTCACCCCTACTTCTAATCGGTGTAGTCCAGTCCTGTAACAACATCTTGCATTTGGCGAGAGCGAATCGCATGCCAAACATTCGTAGATTGCAGCTCAAGGTTTCTATGAATGATGATGCCCGTTAGGTATGACACGATAAACTTACTGCAGCACTCTAACAAATAGTCTCATTAGTTTTTGTTTTCCTTTCCTCGTTACTACTACACTGTTGTTCTCATCTACTACCACACATCAACTTTATATTTCAAATCCTGTGGTGCATTGTTTGAAATGAAATACTCTACACTGTTTTTTCTTAATTTTTAATTTTTATTTATTTTATTTATTTATAACTTATTTATTTTATTTTTATTTATTTATCTTTGATTTTTAAAAATCTTATATAATTTATGAGGTAATTAGATGCAATATATTGTAATGCACGCTGAAAATTCCATACCTGTACCACAAATACTGTTTGGAATAAAGCTGTTATTATTATTATTATTATCAATGCGAGTATAAATTTAAAGACGGTTCCGGGTTCTAACCTCAGTGGGTGTATACTAATGAAGGGTCCCAAACTAGAATAGAACAGTTGTCCGGTACTCCCGGCTGGTTTTCCAATAGTTCTCTAACCGATGTCAGCTCATGATGAAATCCTGTAACCGATCAATCAAATCCCTACAAACCAATACTTGAGAACTAATTTTGTCAGTGATGTGATTTTTCAAGGTTAATAAAGGCCGACTGTAGAGAAGGCGAAATGACTATACCATTTCACAATAGTGGAACAGAAAGGCGTTTGATTCTTTTACACGCTTCAAATGACATTAATCTCTCTTCTAGAACACCTTTATTAATGACTGACATGAGTAAAAGTCATTTACGGATCAGTTGTACCAGTGATTTGTTAGTAGACTGAACTTTTAATTAATTCCAGTGTAGCGTAGTGTAGAAATTTGTTTACATTTAAGAATTTCTAATACTTTGGGATGGTTAACATTATTCTGGTTAGTGAGACTGCCTTTCTATCCTTGGGTTCATCAAAACGGCAGCAGAAATACGCGCGCGCACACACACATACACATACACACACGCATACACTATACTGTCACCTAGATTTTGGAAACTCGTTTTTTTTAGAACTTCTGTGTTTAAGAAAGAAAGGTTTTATTTTTTTTAAAATTTTTTAATCTTTAGCTGTGTATAATTTATTCGCAAAATAGTTATAATAAAAATAATAGTTTTACATTTATTCAACTTTACATAAGCAGGAATGGTGAGGGGAAAAGTTATCAGCTTGCATAATTTCTAATGAAATGCCTGTTTAGACATTATGTACATTGTGAAAATTGACTAATTTAAAGTACGCAGTGAAAATATTTCTGCATTTATAACCATTAACCATTGGAATTTCAAATGCTGATTTGGAAATGTTGAATAAGATACAGGTTGCCTTCAGTATCACTTTTAGAGAGTTCCAGTGTTCTTCTACACATACGCACACACAGGTTTCCCCAGTGATGACACTGTTTGTCTCTGACTATTCTGTGACAGCTGCAGTGGAGTTATCCTTTCAAGCTTCGCTCCTCAATTTCTGAAAGCTGAACTTGAACAGAGGTCTATCTTTGGTTGTTTTCAAGGATTTCAGCTTGACTATGAGGGTTTTTTGCTCTAGATAATAGTCAAGCAGGCTGTTTTCCTACTTTCTTGAAGTCAAGACGAAGTCTATATGGTTTGTGGTGTGGAACCCATGTCACCAGCTTTGAGTATATCCTAATGCTTGTACACGCTGGCTCACCAAATCATCATAGATGCAGAAGTCTGTGGAGAGTTCTGCGTTCTCATTCACTTCACCGAGAGCCACTTGACGCATGATGAAATCTTCCTCCTATATTGTCTGCTCCCAGCCTGGAATTCATATCGCCTGTGGAGATTTTGATATCACCATTTGGGATGTTGTCCATCACTCTTTTTAGTTGTTTGCAAAAATCTTCCTTCTTTTATTATTCTGTGTTGTTTGTGGCAGTGTACGTAGCATGGGATAATTGTGAACTTCCTTCCTGCCCTCCCTTTGAGTTGAATCTTCCTGTCACAATCCCGCATTGGAAGATTCGTTCCCACCGGCTGCCACCGGTGACATCAAGATAGCCACTCACTGCATCAGTGTGCTTATGGTTGTCGTCTGGGTGATCAGAAAGGAGTAGATTACTGACTCCCCAGTCGAAAATTTTGATAATCCACATCCATTGTATCTGCTCTCATAGAAACCTAGCTCTTCTATGCCATATTGTTGCACTTCTTCGGCTACTTAGGCAGCCTTTCCAACCTCGTACATTCTTAACTTTATCGAGGGAAGACACATCGCCTGCCCGATTGGCTTCACAAGGCCTTTCACCAGCTTGCTGTGTCATTTCGCTTCTCTAATTCGAGCGAAAAATAAGTTTGTTTTTTCATATTTTTTTGTGCATTGAAGTTTCTATAGCAGTTTATTCGGTTTTCCGCCGTAATGTCACTAACCCCTCTTCCAATCCTCACTCACTACACGAACTTTGGACTGATTAGGAAAATGGGGGAGGTTGGTTAGAATAATTACAAAAACTAAACAATTGGTTTAAACAAATTGAAATTTTGGAAAAATAATGGAGGGGATGGAATTCGTGAAGAGAAAGCATACCTTGTCTGCAGTGAATGCTCTTTTCACGGAATTCTTTATGCGTTGGGTTACTGTTTCACTAATGTTATTACTGAAAACTTCTTTGCAGTTACTGTTCCACTCACCTGTCTAGGCGTTAAATTCATACTTTTAATCAATGAACTTATATGGATAACCATTTTTAATGCGTAATAATTCTCTTACAATCTAAATCTCTATGAGCCAAATATTTACTAAGTTGCGTTTATATCTCAAAGATGTCGTGGTAGATTTTCTGTACACACTCCTGCTTAATGTACCATCCTTTTCCCTTGGTTGAAAAGGCATCTAGAAATAAAATAATATCATTCACACAGAGGTTGTCTTTTTTTTATCAAAATGTATCATATACTGTCCTAAGTAAGTGACACTAAATTGATGGGATGACTTAAATTTTCAATTACCTTTTGAATGAGCAAAACAGCAGTTATCATATGCTTAAATTTTCACTCACTAATTGCCTGCCATTAAGCAGTAAAACTAGAACAGATGTGAAAGTTAATGTATTCCCTTACTAAATTTCATCATGTGTAGTTGTTCATTCTTCATTAATTTGTGTCCCCAATACTTTGTCATTTCATTTATTTTATGTGAAGATGGACACTATTTACACTAACCAATATCCTTATGTCGCCAGGGGTTTAGGCCATTTAATCACTGGATGGCTGTTTCAATCGTTTGAACTACAGTTAACCAGAAGTAAATACATATTAATTAATCTCAGATAGCTGCCTAATCAGATGACTTCTAAGTAGCAGAGTGTGCAAAGCAATTCTATAATACTTAAATCTAAACTGTCTGCAAATTTCATAAAAAGAGATGATATCTCTCGATATTAGATGGTTAGAGGCTATCGGTAGGCGTATCTGCCATCTTGAAGGAACTTATACCCCTTCTGAAAGATTCGACCCGGTGTCACTTAGTGCAGTGTTGCAGTCAGAGACGTTACCACTGAGCTATTGAGGCTCGCGACTGACCTTCTGTGAAACTGTATTAGATAATTAGATTGGACACTAGTTAGTTACTAGTGTAATGTTCACAGTCCTGTGTTTGCTACAGAATGATTTCTAGACAAGTGGCCGTATTGCAAACTTGACTAAAACAATTCAGTCTGCTTGAGTCTTGAATTTTCACTAGCAGTGGTGTTTGTTTTTTAAAGGGTGGTTTGGCTAGCCTTACACCCAACCGTAACTGTTTATCCGGTTCGCTAACAGCTAAGCAGAGTTGGTAAGTGCATTGGTCAGGAATCGAACCACAGCCCACTTGTGGGATTGGTTAGCACTCTACAGTTGAACCATCGGCACACTCTCACTTCTTGAAATGGCTCAACTGTTACCTGGATCACCAGCTTTCCTGATCACTTTGCTTGCATCCGTTCATAAATGAAATCAAGCACCAGGTCCCTTCACTGGATAACAGATAGAGCTTTACGTATGCAGTAGTTATAGCACTGTCCTATGAGTCCATACTGTCTGCTACTGATATCTTCTAAATTTTGTTTAGTACTCTTGGTTAATAGACAAAATAACAACTGGAGAGAAAATATTTGAATGACAGCAGGAAAACTTTTGGTTCGTTCTATACTTCTTTTTAGTTATGTTCACTTCAGTTGATCATCCCTGGACACGTAGTCCATCTCCTTACATATATTAAAGTAATAAAATATACTTACGAGATTGATATAAAGGGTTTAAGATTCACTATTCATTCATCAGTAAGCATAGTAAATCTTAATTATGTTTAAACATTGTATGAACAGTATTCATTTTAATTTGCATTTGTTTTTACACAAAAATTGATTTTTGCTTAAAAAACTAAAATCAGGTCTGATTTGTACTTCCAACTATGCAGTGAGGTTTGAATTTGTTTACAAAGTTTATAAATATGGTTTGTTTATTCCCATTTCATATCATGTCAGAAGCATGGAATCACTCGGCTGTTTATTCTGTTAGTTCTTCACTAGTAAATTTAGAGAACAGCCATCTTGTTAATTAGTCAGTACAACTGCAATATATATATCTATCCAAACCAAGTTCATATTTAATAGTTTGAAAAACGTTTTGGACGTTATTTTTGAAATATTTTATTGTTCCTTGTGTTCTAGTGGAACATAAGGCTTCAACTACACCTCTTCACTTCCTTCTGTCTTCCTTCTGCTGTGTTTTTCACCTGCATTCATGTTAGTCCATACTCTTTCAACTCTACTTCACACGATCTCCTTCATGTCACCCTTGCACTGACGTCCCACTCGCCGCTTTCCTTTTTGCCTGGTTCCACTCGAGCAATGGCCTGACACGCGCGCGATGTCACCCAGCGGCCTCCTAAGCAAGTGTCCAGTCCATCTCCACTTTCTCCTGAATATTTGTTGGTTGGCGATTGGTTCTTGTTTTGTTTGTTCCCATAGTTTCTTGTCGGTGATTCTTTCGGCCCAGCCATCTAATCTTCAGTATAGAGTCAGCGAAACAGTTATTCGTTGATAAAGGTCTGCAACAGGCTGTTGGAAACATTCTTTTGTGACCCGACCGCCAAGTTTCTGATCCGTATAGAAGGACTGACTGACTTGACGTTTGTATTGAAAATCCGAATTTTGTTGTTTCAGGTTGATGAACGTTGGACGTTGGGTATATGATATTCATTAATACAAAAAGTTCTTTCAGTATTTATCCCAATGAATGAGAAAAAAATCAAAACGACTTTCACTGATGTTACGCTACTTTATGCCACTGATAGCTTTATCAGTGAATACTGAACCGCAATTTATAAAATCTCAGCTTATATACAATAGGTTAATTATAGTTTTTCAGCGTCAAGTAATTTTTTACACTGTCAAATGGGTGAAATACGGTAGTGATAAGAAACCACGTGCAGATTGTTGGATTTGACACGTGTATAAAACCATAAAACTTGTAAGAACAGCTGCTTGTGTCTACATAATATAAAGGTGAAAGGTAACTCAATTTCAGAGTCTGAAATTAATCTGGAATTTTTATAGTAAAGGAGGTGTAATTCAGCTAAACGTTTCCAACGGAAACCGAAATTTATTTAGATTACAATATGTTGGTCTGCTTGATACCATAAATGGCAAACCAAGAAGGCGAACATAGTTGAATAACGCTGCACACTTGTTGATGAATTGACATGAATCAGGGTTTGAATGCTACTCACACCAACCAGCAGTGCTTGCTAGCCAGATCATGATTTGATCTAAACACCGACGGCCGTTTTGTCCGTTGATGGCTGAAATCAATAGAGGTTTACCCGTTTCGTTTAGCCGAGAAAGCCGAATCACTGCAAACAATGAGAACTAGTTCACCAAGGTCTGACTCTGTTTTGCAAGTTAACTGAATGATAAAAAATGAATTTTCAAGTATTGGTTTTGTAGGGATTTTGTTTGATTGGTTTGATCTATAACTGATGTCAGCTTATGATGAAATTCCCACAAAACCAATACTTGAAAACTAATATGATGCTCACTGGCGACTGGTCCCATTCAGGCAGTTAACCTGGAGTTCTAGTGAGAAGTCATGAACAGTGGAGTACCGCAGGTTGAAGGTGAGGCAGTAACTCATCGAAGAGGACATTGCGAAGTGGTCGAGCTATATCATGAACTGGCAGAAGTTAGAAGTGATGCACTGGCTAGCCATTTGATTGTGTCGCAGTGGTATAATGGTCTATGAGCTAGATCACCTTGTAACCAGAAGGTCCTGGGTTCGAACCTTCTATGCTTTGTGCGTACTGACGAAGAGTCTCAAACTAGGATGGAACAGCTGTCTAGTACTCTCAGGTTTTCCAAGTGTTCTCTAACTGATGTCAGCTCATGATGAAATCTTCCAACCAATCAAACTATACCACTGCAATACCAATATTTCAAAATATAGACTTAGGCGACTTCTCGCATGATTTCAGATTTCTATCAACTAGTGTAGTAACAATTTTACTAAGCTGCACAACACTTGTCTAGTGGCAACCTCTAATACCCTTCTCAAAATAACATAGTCTTTTTTCAGTAGACTAGGAAAGACTAAGGGGGCACAGTACAATAAGTAATATAAATGAGTTAACAAACTGTAAAAGCAGAGGTTGAATGATTCCAGACTGTTTTAACTTCTTAGTGGAGTAGCTTATATGAAAATTTTTTTGGAGATAAACAAAATGTGGGATGACCAAGTATATAGAACTATACCAAGTTTTTTTTATGTTAGGCTTAGCTTCTATTACAGTGCCGTCTATGCTACAAACACCATGTATACTGACCAGTCTCTGTAGATCACTTTTATGTCTGTAGGAGAAGTCAGTAGTCTGGCATTTTGAGTGACTACTGAATGAGATCCGTAAAAAAGCTATTAAGTTTGCGACGGTCTGATTGGGAGACATGACAGGAGGCGAGACGGTCAGATCGTCAGCCTATTTAACGAAGTTGTATTCATCCGAAAGAGGCAAATCATCTGAGAAGAAAAAGAGGGAGAACTCTGTCCTGAGTAAAACCAGCTTCAGTAAGGAAGGCAGAAAAAGATTTGCCTTTATGTGCACTGTACTGCATTCTGTTTGAGAAATCGGAATGCAACCAACTAACAAACAGCTCAGGACTCGGTTTGAGTAGGGGAAAGGTTATTTAACAAAAGGCACCTAGGTAGTGAGTCAAAAGCAGATGTGTAGTTGAAGAAGGTACATCGTACATATTTGCCTCCTTTGTCTAAGAAGGAAATAATGTTATGACGTAATACAGCGACAGCGTCTAAAGTGCATCTGCTCTGCCTATAAGCAAACTCTATGGAGTCATTAAAACTTTTTAAAGAAGGAAAAGTTTGAGTAAAAGTAATTTTTCCATTAATTTCAAAAAAGAGGAGGTAATTGCAATAGGTCCAGATTTAACATTAAAACCAGAACCCGATTTGGGCACAGGCATGATTTTAATGCCTTTTCACACAGCAAATTCAATATTATTTGCGAATGAAGTACTGGATATGTTTGTAAATGAGTAGCATAAAATTTCAGCACATCTCCTGAGGGCTGCAGCAAGTACACCGTCAGAATCAAGGCGCTAGGAAGGTTTTAGAGATTTGAAATATTTTTAAGAACATCAAAAGTGTTAAAACCATGAAAGTCAGTGACTTTTTCAATTTTTGCATCGGGGAAAAAATCATCATTAGGAGAGCATATGAAAGATTTGTTGAGTGTATTTTCATCAACAGAGAAGACATTAATACTTTGGTTACCACAATTTGGTTGAAAAGTTTCCGAATTTTTGTATTCATGTTTTTCACTTCATAGGATTCTCAACTTTAAGTGGTACTATTAAATGTAGCCAGCTTCCTTGAAAGTGCTTTGGATATAACAGGGACCAGTGGACGGCGATTTTACGTCTAATTTTAAAGCATCCGGTATTGTACAAAACTACTAAGGTAAATAAGATTGCAGTACTAATTAGTGGTTCTCTTTAGCACTTGATTTTATTATGGTGCTGTGGCATTCACTCTTAAATTTTGTTAGATAACAGTATAGTAAAATGTAAAGTACTGTCAGAAATGCGAAATATATATCAGAACGGAATTTCATGGTATACAAGGCTTTTGTAATTGTAGAATTATTCTATTATGCTACCATGGATGTTCACCGCTGAGGAAAGGTTTCCAGATCAGTACATATAGACGCTCAAGTTATATTCACTTCTATGGCATTTGGAAGTGTTTATCTTCAAGAATTCGGTAAATAACAGGTTTGATCACAATCTCACATCAGTTAGAGAGCCATTGGAAAACCAAGGAGTACTAGCTGTTCTAGGAAGAAGTCATCAACAACGAGGTCAAGCGAACCAGGTAAGAGGACAATTACTCACCTGTGATGTTGGCTGGCACATGTACTGTATACGCCGCGAAACAGTAGAAGGTGGGATTTGTGTGCTGTTGTATGGTTTTTTTTTGACTGAATGGTCAACGAGCTGGTCTTGTAACCGAAAGGCCCTGGTTTCAAGCCATGGCTGTACATACTGATGAAGAGTCTCAAAATAGCACAAGACAGCTGTCAAGTACTCCTTGACTCCACTGGTACTCTCACTGATGTCAGCTAGTGACCGAACCTTTCCTGTGGTCAGTGCTTTCTTATCAACGGAACTAGGTCTAAAATTAATCCATTCTCAACAAAAATATTAGCTGAAAACTTGACTGGTAGATGTTTTCTTTGAAATAGTGTGATTTATTCAAAGATATGAAATCAAGCGAGTACCATTTTGAAAGATTATAATCTCAAGCGCTTATTCGCTGTGAATTACGCAATACATACTCTCGAAAATACGCTTTACTACGTAGGATGACCCAAAAACCAAACTATGGAGAACTGTAGCTATCTAATTTATGCATTTAGTTCAAATCACCTTAAGATTTGGATGAGCAAACGAGATTTTGTCACTGATAATGTGAAACACTGCTTGTCAAAAGGTATACGAATAGAACTTGGGCACTGTGGTAGAGTATAATCCCATTGTGGGTAAAATTTATTTTGATAAAGTCTCACAGTGTTATACAGTAATGTTTACTGATGACCACGTTTCGAGCACAATTTATTCCTGCTCATAATCATAATATTAGAGCTAAGTGTTTTGAAAATTCATAAGTGAGGGTATTCCTGAAATCTACTATTGGTTGTATGGAGTAACCTGGCTTATGTATTTTAAAAGTACCATATATTCTACTAGTATTATTAGTTTTAGGCATTAAATTAAACCATTTTGACTCATCCAGTGACGGCTTCATTCTGCGTATTAGTTCTGCTGTAGATTTCTTAACCTTATTCATTATTGTGTCTACAGGCCTCTTAATTTCCTTGTATGGACCCGCCGCAATATATTCAGTGACTTTCTCGATATAGTCAGACTAATGGAAAACTACTGCAGAGTTTCCTTAATCACCTTTTGCGATGACAATAATTTTATCCTGCTTTAGACCAATCAGAGCTAATCTTTCCGATTTTATTAAGTTTGATTGTGCTTTCTTTCGATTTCTCAGGGTTAACGCACATTATGCTCAAACCTCTTCTGATGTCGTCTTATCTGCTGAACTGAATGCTACTTCTATGTTAGGAATGAAATCCTCTGGTTTTAATTAACTAACTGCGACGCTGAAATTTAGTCCTTTCTCAAGTACTTTTATCTCACTAGAGCTTAGTTCCTTTGATGCGAGGTTGATCACCCATTTTGTTCTTTCAATAAAATAAGTTTCCTATTCAACCCAAAGCCAAAGACTGTTAGATATACCTGCCTATTTCGAAAATTTCTAACATACTTGATTGATTTGTTGTTGTTCAGGCTTTGGCTGTCACCTCACGTCAACTTTTTGTGGCCAACTGAAATCACGTTGGCCACTCTTATTTTAATAAGTTGAAAATGTCATTCACCAGTCAACTTTGTAACTTCAAATAAGCTCCAAGTTCCAGAACTTAGTATCATTCTAGTTCAGTCAGTCGATTGGCATTTCTTTCACTGGCCATGTTTCAGTTGGTTTGAATATCCCACATATATTTGTTTCTTTTTTACGATTTTGTAGCATGTATGCAATGATTCTACATAAAAACAAGCTGTCTGGAACCTTTGTCAAATTATCTACTCAGCTACAGGATTTCATCATGAGCTGACATCAGTTAGGGAACCATTGAGAAACCTGAGAGTACTGGACTGCTGTTTCGTCAGCCTAGTTTGGGACTCTTCATCAGTACGCACCCACCGGGATTCGAACCCAGGCCCTCCTGGTTACAAGGCGAGCTCCCAGGTTTTTGCAATGGTTCTCTAACTAATGTCAGATCGTGATGAATCCTGTAACCAACCATATCCGTACAAACTAACACTTGAATATCTACTCAGCTGTTAGAGCATTAAATTTTGCCAAAGTAAATCAATTTATCTTCCACTCTGTTTGTTGAGGCGATTGGAGCATTCTCATGTTCTTTATTTCAGATTGTGTGCAATGGGCAATCACTGACAAAAAATGATACTGTGTTACTAATATTAGATAGATGCAGACAATCGACAGGAAGCCTTGCTTGACCTAGGTTTCAATCTTATCAGCATTTGTCATTAAGGAGTATCTGTAGCCTTGAAGGGACTCATGTCCACAGTAGAATCCGCATCATCTGCTGCAATCGCAGACGCCACCAGTGAGACAATTATGTTCACGACTAAACTCATGTAGGACTGTGGTGGATGGTTGAAAGCGATTGAGCTGATTTGTAAATTTGTGTCAGCCTAGCCAATTTCTTATTTCTGCTTTTATCCAAATTTAACTGTGAAATCGAAGGCATAGATTGAGTAAAATGAATTAACTAAAAAGTATGAGTATGGAAAATTGCTTTAATATAAACCACTTTAATGGCATAAATGGTGATATGGTTACCCGATAATTTTAGGGCTTTAAGTTCACTCACTGATAAGGAGTGTGCAGTGCTGATAATTTTGAGACTTGAACAAGACAGTGTTCAGTTACTTTCTGACTTCTAGTAGCTCTTTCTAAATGATACCGGTTCATGATGAAATATTCTCGTCCACTCATCTAAGTATCATTGTTCTCAAGAGCTGGTTTGTAATGATTAGATTTATTTTTAGGAGTTTGACCACTGACTGATATCAGTTAGAGAACGATTGAAAATCAGCATGGAGTCCTGGACAGCTGTTTCATCAGCCTAGTTTGGGAATCGTTGGCAGTGAGCACACATCGGGGTTCGGACCCTGGACCTTTTGGTTACAAGGCAAGCTCATATACCATTCAGCCATTGCCATCTGATCCAGTTGCCAACCCATGAATTCTAGCTTTCGTTGGTTGGTGATCTCGATAAATCACGAATTGGTAGAAGTAAGAATTCATCGGCTATTGAATCGGGTCATCTATTTCTGTTAACAACAACCTAACACTTTCAGCTTACTAAGGAACATATGAAACACACCATTTTTGCGTTTTGGATGAAGGGTATTGGATTCGAGTGTCACTTGGGACATCATCACTCACTGAGACTTGCAGGCAGATTCGGCTGACATGTCACAGAAAGAACAAAATACACATCCTGGATTCGACTGCTAGTTACCATCCCCAGAACTCGCCGAAGCGTCCATGCTAGGAGCCGATATTGTAACAGAAGCTAAACATTTCGGTTCAGTCAATCAGGGGAGGCCGTCGGTGGCACTGAGATAGAACGCTCGCCAACCACGCCTCAGGTCGTTCGAAGTTCGATCCCCTGCCACAGACGCACTCTTTCACCTCGCTAAGCCAATGGTAGGACTGGTGAAAAAGAGGGAGGGTTGGGCATGAGGCTAGCAACTCCTAAACTTCAAGCGTCTAGTTTGAATCAACCCTACGTTCCACTGGGAATATAAAGGAATAAAAAATAATAGTAAATAAATCAAATAGGCAGAAAGAAATGGAGATGGATTGGCCATACGCTTAGGAAACCATCACGTGACATCACTAGACAAGCCCTCGAGTGGAACCCGAAAGGGAGGCGGCGAGTTGGTCGTCCCAGGGTGACTTGGAGGAGGTCATGCGAGGAGGAGATGAAAGCATGTGGACAGACCTGGAGCAGGGTGAAAAAGTTGTCAGAAAACCGAAGTCAATGGAGGTGCGCAGTTGAAGCCCTATGTTCCTCTAGGAACTAAAGGATACAATAATAATAATAAATAAATCAGGGAAAAAAATAAATGTTGACTTAGACAAAATAACAACATTCCACTTTGTTTCACTACATTACTGTATGAAGCATAATTATCACCAGTTTACGATTTTACATACTACTACTAGTACGACTAATGTGATTTAACTTCCCCCACATAAATAACACTTCCGTTTTGATTGATTCTGCTAAACACTATTGACCGTAACATTGTGTAACACTGTAGTTAAGTGTGTCAGAAGCTAAACTTTAATAAACTGAGGATAAAACTAATACATATTCCGATAATTTGTAGAAATGCCACATACTGGTGTACACTTATTTCTTCTTTGTAAAGTCTCTTGACAATTAATAAGGAATCATTCAATAATATAATAATAATAATTCTAACCTGATTCAATTAAAATAATCACCGTTCCGTCCGTTATTTGTGGCTTTTGCGCTAAACACCCCTATACAACACTGATAATCATGTTTTCGGCAAATATACGCTGTGAGACATTTACTGGCGATTGATTCAGTTTCGTCTATAATTTGGCTGTATACAGTCTTATCATGAAACGTAGTGTGTTATCGGTTTACTAGTGAATTTCTTCATTTTTTTGATCATAAATTGAGGCGATTAAGAATAAAAATGTGTGTGGAGTTTTCTCTTTTAATTGTTACATGTCTGATGGTGAGTTAATGTCAGTTAGAGAACCATTGTATACCAGCAAGGAGTATTGACCAGATGCCTAGTACCAGTCTGGAGTCCTTCAGGGATGCGTAGTCATGACTGGGGGGAACATAGATAAACAATTAAATAAATTCAGAAAATTTGATTTCAACTCAGTACAGACCAACTCTTGAAAAACTTAAAATTACTTGAAATGTTATGTAAAAGGACAAAAGACTAAAGCACACAAGCAAAACAGTTACAGTTACCAGGGTGGCATATGATTAATCACACTATCTCTCTGTATACAGAAGTTAGGTCTGAGTAGTTTGATAACACTGGCTTTCGAGAACTGAAGTAACCATGGATATCTTCGTGCACTGATTATTTTAAAAGTCCGACTAATTTCTATTGTATGTCTTGTGTCAATCAGGTGCATGAAAACTGAACTTGAGAACACTTTGTCACATTTCTTCATACAGCTGTTTCGTCTTAGTTCGAGACTCTTAAACAATAAGCACCACAGAAACACTCGGGATCGAACCTAGAACCTTCACATTGCAAGATAAGCTCGTTAATTATTTCGCCACGATGACGGAGTCAAATGACTCATCAATGCTCACCTCTGCTGATTTTCGATTTTTGACGCCACCACTAGACAATGCCGAATTTCGTGGGTCCATCTGGTCATGAATTCTTACAAGAATTGGTGAGAGATTGGAATCCGTTTCAGTGGTTGAGTAGCCAGTGAGCCTAACTCGTAAAATAAAGTTCCCAGGTTCAATCTTCAAGAGGGGGTCATGATGCGCATTACTGAAGTGTTCTAAGATAGGATGTAACGGCTGTCCAGTACTGCCTTGTTGGTGATCAGACTTCCTTATTTTTATTGCCTTTTATTCCTTTGAGTTCCGAGTAGAACATGGTTTCAACAGCACTTCTGCACTTTATTGTATTTTCTGCTGTCCTCTTTACCTTGGCCTACAATTACCCATATTCTCTGATCGTCTCCTAGCACAATCTCCTCGATGTCATCCTCGACATGATACCTTACTTATCACTCACGTTTCACTCAAGACTATGCTTGGTGCGCAATATCACTTGACTGTCTCCTTAGCGTTTGTGCAGTCCATCTCCTCTTTCTCTTACATATTTGTTGAACTATGGGGTTTTCGTTGATTTTTCATATCTTCTTGTTACTAATTCTTTCTGGCTACTTGATCTTGAATATTGGGCCAGCGAGTGCAGATGTTGACAAAAGTCTTCAGGCTGTTGAAAATGTTCTTCGTAACTCGCCAAGTTCCTGACTCACATAGAAGAAACTTGACAGTGTTGCTCCTTGTGCTGAGTTCAAAAGGGTTCCAAAACGATTTTGGATTTATGAAGATCGCCCTTGCCCTTTCGACTCTGGTTTTAACATCTTCATCCGTTCCGACTCACTGTGGTTGAAGCGATGCTGTCTAGATAAAGAAAACAAATGTGACTGATTTTTTGAAATAATAGAGAAGATTTGTAGCCCAAGTGAATGATTTGCGGCGCTTTCGTCATCCTACTGGACGACATCTTCAGCGCAATTTTAGCAGAAAGTGAACTGATTCAAATTTTTTCATGAGTGATAGAACTGCGTCCCTCGGTAACCATCTTTACATATGTATTGATCATTTTCTGTTGACTTGGACTTTAAACTTTCTGGTCACATGATTTACTTTTTATTAGTTGGTATATTTGGTCTATATTAACGTGTTTGTTAATTGCAGATTCGTCTGAGTACCGGGCTTTTAGGAATTCCCTGGCACTTTTGGTGTTTCCTCTGTCTAAAATTTCGACATTATCCCAATCAAACTGTGGTCTAGAATCACTTTTCCTTAGTTTTGGATAGAGTGAAATGTGCTTACACTTGGATGCAGATAAGAAGGCGAATATAAACATTCTAGACTGAACATTCCTATAAGAAATTATTGCAGTTATATAGGTTTCTCATCATATTAAGACTGAGATAGCTGATATTGCGAACTAATTTGAATAATTACACTGGCTAGTTATCATCGTTTTACGAACACGTTTTTGTTCCCATCTTGTGCTCTCAAGATAACACCAACTTTCTGAAATCGTGATTTTGTTTGTCGTTCTCAAAATCAAGACGAATTTACAAAATTTTATCCGAGTGTCATTTACTTAAAGTCATAAGCTTCTTACTGAATGAAAGATTTCAAGCATTGAATTCTAACTCCGTGGGAGTCTAGTGACCAAGTCTTCATACTTGTAACCAGAATGGGATTAGAATTGCTATCCACGCTTTTTGACTACCCGTTGTACAGCTTCCTAAATATATAAATTACTTCACCAATTTTATAGAACTTGAAATTATTTCTTTCCAGTAGTAAATTTAAAACAAACAACAAGACACTAAAAAGGAGTATTCAATGAATTTATAAATTTCGGCAGGAGGACTCGTCATCTGAATACCACACAAATACTGTTATTTATACAATCTCTTTGTAAGGTTAAATACAAATAAATTCATGAACAATGTGACAACAAGTACCCTTCAAAAAACAAATAAAACAAGATTTTGACATGTCTGATCTGAATTCATAAAAGCAGTTCCTCAACAAAATTAATGCCAAATTCTGATTTTTCGATTTGCACATATCCTGAGAAAACTGATAATAGTAATAATAACCAGGATAATAATGGAAAAAAAAACATTGTAAAGACAAGGGGAAAAGAAGAAAAATTGTGAAAATCAAAACAAGCGATTCAGCGAAGAGGCTCTTTTTCACAGCGAATTCATTCTTATCAATCGTATATACATATATGGTTTTTAAGAAATTATATCCGACGAGGGAATTGAATCATAGATGTGAATTCATAAAATAATAATAATAGTAGTATGAAATACAATTAAAAAACTAAAATTTTTGTGATTATAATCGTAGTTAAATGTCAAGCGGCAAAGCAGATTAATGTCATATATAGAATAATTCATAGGATGGATAGAACTTGAAAAAAGGTGTGCAATTATAGGATTAGTAGACAAATTGAATAAAATAAAAACGTTACTTAATACTGTGTGAAATTTGATAGCATAGAATTGATTTAGAATGACAAGTGGAACTAGTGAAATGATACCGGGACAGTTAAAAGTGAGATTAGTAATTGTCAAAATCGACGTAATAAAGAAAGAGTATACAAACTGAATAGACAAACCGAAAGAAAATTGGTAGAGCCAAAATATGAAATGGGGATTACCATACTTTAGCATAGATGGATTAAGACCATGAAAGTTGGAGGGGTTGAACGAACGCTTTCTGTACACAGAGATCTGGCTTTTCTGTTTCGATAGCCAAAGCTTCAGAAGTATGGATGAGTCGGATATGCAGTGATTTCGGAAAATTACTCTTTGCATTGTAGATGACTTTAGAGGCGGAGGCTATAGAGATAGGGTGATCATAATCGATCAGATGTTCAATGATCGCACTTCTTATTGTTCAAATTATACCTCTTCGTAACCAAACAGGATACTGTTCTTGCACCCTCTTGGACAAAACTCGAGTCGAACGACCAATACACCTAGTTCCACACGAGCAGGTGAATTGATAGACGCACATACAGATATAATTTCTTTAAAAACCATATATATATATATACGACCGTATAGCTTGATGAGGAGAAATTCGTTGAAAAGAGTCTCTTTGCTGAATCACTTGTTTTGATTTCCTCTATTTCCTAATAGGAATTTTCCTTGAATTAAAAAAATTGTGAAGGTAACATAAAAGTAGACTACCAGCGTAGATTTAGGGTGATTACTACTGCCTCCTTTTGTTTACAGAGATTCAACTTCTTTAATCTGGTTGCACAAGCTTTGACACAGCAAATAACTTTTTTATTAACTTGCTTATTATTAACTATGAAGCTTTAACTTAAATAAATGTCATGTGACTGAGAGTTCCTTCGGATTGCATCATGAGTACTAAAAAGTCATTTGAGCAGTGTTCAGTAACGTAAGTCTGAAGACAACTTTCCATACAAGTTCTACCCAAGTTTATGATTTCACTATATTTTTTATTCCTTTACGTTCCCAGTGGAACATTGGGCTGATTCAAGCGAGAGGCTTGAAGTTTCGGTAGCAGTTGTGTTTACGACATCGGGTTGCTAGCCTCATGCCCAACCCTCCCTCTTTACCAGTCTTATTATTGGCCTAGCGAAGTGAAGGAGTGCGTTGGTGGCCGGGATTCGAACCCTGAACCACATGAGGCGTGGCTGGTGAGGATACTACCACTGTGCCAGCCACGTACTTGTGCATTCACTATGTATTGTTTTTTTCACAGTTGTTGCTTTCCTTTCATTTCTTAGTTTGTGCCATCTCAAGCTCCATTTCTGATTACGCATTTTGATATAAGGTGATTGCACACAGTGAATAGAATGCACCAGATGTACATTTCGTGCTTGTTGTTGACAAAGCGCATTTTTAACCTTTAAGGAATCAAGATCTCTTCTGAGGGGAAATAATAATAAAGATACTATTATAATCATTAGTTTTCTAACTTTACTCATTTCTTGACCTGCCGAAAATTGAACTTTGGTCGGGATGAAATAATTATAATTTAGTTTTCGGTGTAATGTAGGTAATTAAATTAGTTTCATCTGTGGAAAAATGCAGAACGGCTAAGATGAACCAAATGATGGAGTTAAGTGGATTTTTAAGGAATAAGCTCGTCTTTATTAGTCTTGGTTAAACAGAATTATTTATAATAAGGCAGTGATAATCGTTTCTTGAAGTAGACCTTGTAGGTAGTATATTCTGTTTGACATCCTCTGTAAGTATGGTGGAAGGTGCCAAAAGATGGATTAGGTTATGGGAAGAGAAAAGAGAGATCCTTGTGAAACAATACAGACCGGGGGGAAAAGGTATGAAGAACATCGGCATACACATATCGTAGCTTCCACTAACCAATACTGAAATATTTTTTTCATTATTTGTGTTTATCTTCCTTTTTACTTGGTATTTTTATTTGCATTTTTTTTTGTTATTTCTGTGTTTCTTTTTTTGGTTTTTTGTTGTTGTTGTTTTTTTATATATTTTATTTTTTTTTTAAAATACTCCTTTTAAATGTACGATGAAATTAGATGCAATATTGTAGATATGTGCTGAAAATTCCACACTGTACCACAAGTACTGTTTCTGGAATAAAGCGAAATTGTTATTGTTATTGTTAAATGCAAACCTCAACAAAAAGTCGACGCATTTCGCCATAACTCCACATCATTTTGACCGTCTGTGTACTTTGCTGCAAAAAAGTCTTTCGGGAAGCCACCACATCCTATTGACTAGTGCACACTACATCAGAAAAGTAAATTATACATATAATTTATGTTGAGTGCAAAGCATTATTTTCATTGTAATAGTTTTTTTTTCAAGATTTTTTCTAATTATTTTACCCACTTATGTGTTTTATACAAATACTGTGCACCTGAAATTATAATAGGATTGTACTGTGTGCTTTGAATCAACTTTCATGTTAAGAAAATTGACTAATGTACTTTCCAAAGCATGATGTTTTTATTCGCCACACTGAATGCACTTTGAGTACCGAAGTAAAAATAGAATTGATATAGTTTATTGCTTCCAAACGATAGCGATAAAGAAAGGATGGAAAGCTGAAAAGCACTGTTTGCTAATACTTTACTGTTAGAGGTTTTATTCATCAATGAAATGCTAATTTTTACTGAAATGTCTGACAGTCAAACACTGTTAAGTAGTATAAGTGATTAGGGAAGTCATTCGCTTAGTTTCCAGTTGAGTAAATACATTTTAATCTAACTGAGGTTGTAATCAGAAGTTAATCAGTGGATGGTGACTAGCAATGTAATTCACGATAACGCGAATTTCGTCCTATATGGGACTCGTCAACTGGATGTGCCTGCATCCCCCAGTGAGTAGTGATGTTCCCACAGAGGATCGAACCCGGTGCGAGTAGTTTAAAACGCCAAGGCGTTTTCCACTAGACCACTTGAGCTACGAGAGCCACTCACTGCAAAATGCAGGTACATCCAGCTGATGAGTCCTAAATAGGGCGAAATGCGCGTTATCCTAGATTCCGGTGCTAGTCACCATCCACCAATTAACTTCTAATTAAGTGTCGAGATATCTTTGAAGCATCTGCACAAGAAGCGGACATGTCAACCTGAGACTGAGGACTTAGATCCAATCAATATATGGGAAAATCTAAAATTGAATTAAACAAGTGAGGTTGTGTTTGTTTAAACGTTTCGTGGCTAACCACTAGTAGGAATGATAAACGCTTCAATATCTCGGAGACAGTTTATATACACTTACCTAAATATCCGCAAAAAGTACCGATCATAAAAAATTAGTCGTTATAGAACGACATCCACACTTTTCATACTAGCTCTTTCTGTATATGTGAAGTAGGGACATGAAAAATGATTTCATGAACAAGCAACCTAACTGTCCAGTAACACTGAGATTAAAATAGAATAGGATAGTGATGCTGGTGCCTGATGCATACGTGCTGATCCCGAATGCTGCTTGACTATGCCAACAGTATTCATTATACGACAGCTACCTGTTTTCTCACTCCATACTACTTAAATTAGAAAATACAATGACATGAGCTGCAAAGTATATTTTATTCAATAAAATATGATCTAAAATATCACCAAGGCTATGCGTATCAGCCTGTAATCATGATCAATAAAATAGCGGACGTTATTTTACGTGGGCTGCATTCTGATTGGTTTATTCCCAGACTGGACATCGATCACCAGAGTATTCTGAATATTACATAATTATTCACTAGGGGAGTTACTTCTCATCAAGCAGAGAGTATTCATGAAATTGACAACTTATAAGCGAGGAGATAACCAGTATTCAAGCAAGTTCGGCTTAGTTATATTTTAACTGATCAACAATGCCTATTAGTAGTTTCGAAAGACTGCTTACTGAACAAAGAATATCCTTTTCGATTACCTGTACTTCATTAGGTTCTACATTTATATATCCATTATAATTAGAGAATTACGGTTTTAATAACAACATGTGTTTAAGTAACATCGAATCAATCAATAGTATGAATAGATTACAGTTCAATAGCATCTGTAAGTGTTGTGGTGAGAGCATCAACACATAACGCCAAACAAAGCTAGCATTGAAGAATTCTGCTTTGTTATCTATCGAGTACCAAATGAATTGCCAAAACCATCCAGCTACCCTGCACAATATCAGGGGCTTTTGCGATTCGTCAAAAACAACCGGTGCTCTATGTGGAGATGAAATAGGTCCGGCTAGCCACTGTTTCTACCCTGACCTTCACTGGAGCCGATAAATACAGAATCCTGTATGATTATTATTTCTTCTAATCTCCCTGATATTCATTCAGTGTGGTGTTATGTGTTGACGCATATTATCAAACTTACAGATGCTGTTGAACTGTAATCTGTTCATATTATCGATTGATTCGATGTTACTTAAACGCTAATTTTGTTATTGAAAAAATAAATCTCTAATTATAATGGATATATAAGTGTAGAACCTGATGAACAGCGGGTTATCGAAAGTATATTCCTTGTTCAGTAATCAGCCTTCAGTTAAATTTCCCTGATAATTAATAAGCCAGGGTGAATTTGTGTGTTCAGAATCCAAAAGAAACAAATAGCATTTGAATTCCACTTGGTCAGTTACAATCACAGAAATGAGACTTCTGATTTTGTAGAGCATCTTTCTAGGACGTTCAATAGACATCTAGCTTTCTTAATGCGCCAGGAATGTATCTTAGTAGTCCCATAAACGTTTACCTGCGAAAACTAACTAGAAAGCTAACTCGACACACTGCTCTAAATGGCAGTCATTTATTTTCCATACTGAGATTTGACCACAGCTGATATCTCACATTTCTCTATGTTCATGCTTAACCATACCTGTTTGATTAATTAATTTGAATAAAGCAAGAACTATAGTTTTTGCAGAATAAAATGGTACCATCATTTATTTACTTGCCTTCTCATCATCTGCTTACAGGTCAAATACATTATTAAGTATATCTGCAAAAACAGTTTTAACATACTTGCACAGAGTTCATTTTAAACAAATATCAATCAATTATGCATACAGTAATAATATATATATATATATATATATAATATTAGACACTGTTCCGAACAACAATAATCATACACAATGGAAACTTTTCAGCGTTACGCATTTAGATGAAAGAGAGATGAAAAATATCCAGTTACCAGGGCAAAGAAAGACTGATAACCGCTTCTTTATTGATGCATAAATCAGGCTTCAGGCGCTTGATGGAAATGGCTCATTGATAATTTTGAATGACTTTTCGATATCCACTCCACGACCCATGTCAGGGAGATGCCTGGCGATGGCACTGCTTAAACCATTTGTTCCATTTAGAGGTAAGCTTTTTGGTACATGTTCAGAAAATCGTAGATATGCCCTTCTTTTTGTCCTTCCAATATAACTGCTCTCACAGATACATGTAAATTTGTATACACAGTTGCAGTAAACATGAGTAGGATATCTATCGATTTTTGATTGCATCAAAGAGCAAGTTGTTCGATAGACGGGAACGAGCTTAGCTGCAGGATAGGCTCTGGCTGGTGACGTACTTAGTCTTCTGTTACCGTTGCTGCAATGTTTTCACCTTTATAGTCAAGCTGAACGTAGACTGACTTTTTTTCCCACTGTGATTTGTTTTACATTTGTGACTTCAGATCTTCCATACTTTTTGATGAACTTTTGGGGATATCCATTTCTTTTCAATATCTTTTCAAGGAACTCAAACTCCTCCTCTAGTTTCTCTATTGAGCATATTCTCCTCGCTCTATAGTACAGAGTCTTGACTAGACCACGTTTAAAGCTATTTGGACAAAAGCTATTAAAATGCAAGTATTGTCCTTTCCATGTGGGCTTTCGATAAATTGACTTCTGAAGACTACCATCTTCTAGGCGTCGCATAGCAATTTTGAGGAAGTGGAACTTCCTTCACTTTCCATAGTAAACTCAATATTGTTATGTGCACCATTGAATAATCTGAGTAAGTGTGAAGCATGACTTTCATTGTTGCACACTCCAAATGTTTCATCGGCATATCTTCAGCAGGAAGTTATTTCGTCGACTGCATGCTTCACCTTTGTTTTTTCAAGGTTGGACATCAATATATCTGTTAAAACGGCTAAGTGGACTGTCCATAGCTACACCATCTATTTGGCGGTAAGGAGTGTTTTCAAAATGGATTGCACACCCGTGGTACACATAAGCGGTAGGCGTTTGAATTCCGACTTTGAGAGTCGAAATAGCGTCTGGACGTGTTTTTTGGATAGAAAGTTCCAGTTTAGTCTATCTTATTGCAACAGCTTCAGCTATGTGTAGGAGACGTAAAATAACTGTACGTGATATCGATCTGAGAATTTGACATATAACCCTGAAGGCTGCGTTTGCGTCTATGTGATGTCCACTATCGACCAAGTGTGACAGGATCGAGCTTTATATGCACTTGATTTCCCCTTGCTAAACCAAGCTGGTATATATTCTAGAACCCGTATACTAACCTGCCAAATCGTACGCCCTACGTAGCGTCAACCATGGGAACAGCTAAAATGGTGTATGCACGAATAAGAGCTAAGGTTCGGTAAGACATCTTTTAGTTGCAGGGTAAACACGATTGTCACACAAATACAACTATCTGTTTTTGTCACCCTATGATAACTAATCTGTTATTCTACGCAAAAATGTATCCGCCGCATAACTGGCTATCATTATTATAACGATAAAAGATATTATATTTTATAATTGTAAAGACCTGAAGAGAAATTATTCTCCGTTCCGATTGACTTTTAATTGTCATACATGCTGAAAATTTCACATTGCTTCAAAAGTGCAGTTTGAAAAAGCCATTATCATCAACTGCGATAATCTGACCACTCACTGAAATCACTCATGTGTTCTTCCTATCTATTCTTGCTTCTCCTCTGTACAAACTTAGTCTTGCCCAGAAAGTTGTTTAAATTTTATCGATTCAACTGGTATTATTGCGTGCGTTGCGCTTAGCCACTGATTTAATCTGCCTGTCTCCACTTATCAGATAGCTGACATTGTGATAATGAAAAATCACTGTCAGCTAAGTTATCAATACTAGATTGATGAATGATGTACTTCATTCAACCGATTCCCTATATTTATTTGAACAAAGAAATAATGAACATATTTAAAAAACAATATGACCTCATTTTATGTCACGAATTGTTTTACGTGGCTCCAAGATTGTCTATAAGCTTTTGTTTCATCCTCACAGGATCCTTTCCATGTCACCCTCGACTAACGCCTACCTTGCCGCTCCCCATACAGACTTCACGCAAGGGTCTGGCGCGTTATGCAGCCACTGACCAATGCACCTTCATTCGCCTCTGGGCAGCGGTTTCTTGGTTTGTCCACCGCCTGCGGAAGTTCCGTGTGGCTAGTCCTTCCAACAGGCTATTTGATGTCCAGTACCAAGAGAAGGCAATTGTTGATAAAAGTCTGCATCAGCCTGTTTGAGCATACTTTTCATGACTTGTATACCATATCTCTGAACTGACCGACTGACTAACTGGTTTCAACATACAACTTTGCACTGATGTGCTGCAGTTCGAGTCCACACTTCACTCAGCACACAAAGCCAGAAGAGAAAGTTGAAGAAACGCAAAATAGAGACAGTTAACAGAATATGAGGCAAAAAGAATAGTAATATCGAAAGACAATATAGTTTTATTGGGTTTTATGAGTCACATTGTAACAACAGAAGTAAAGGGCCGGCAACAGATCGTTTTATTACGGAAATCAGCACGTATTTATATATATTTCATGTACATTATTATAGCTTATTCAAGCAGACAAACACAGTCTTCTGATTGGTTGTTTCAAGTTTATCGGAAAGTTAAGCCATATATCTGCGAATCGTATTTGCCCACGTTAAATCTGCTGTGATCGGTTGCTGAATCAGCCTTGTTCATATTTTCTCACGGCCAATATTAGTGGCCTAGACATTGACGTAAATTAATGTCTACCAATTGGCTAGCAGCCTGCTCTCACCACAGCATGATCTGTTCTATACATTAGATCGATTTTAAGCCATATCACCAGTCGCCATTGGTTTTTACCGTCCTGAGGACCCCAACCAGCCAGGAAGTCTACACCTTCCTACATAGCTGGCTTAAACTAACTGTAGTGGATTGCATTGACTGATGAGGCATGTTTTGGTTTGCACAACCACTAGCTCTTTTCCAACCTGACCAAACTTATGTGATTTAACACTACCCGTTGAGGAAGGCGATGGCTTCGCATGTGTAACACATGTCCTCACCATCTAAGTTTCTGAACCATGCAGAAGGACTGAATTTCCTCCACTTGTGTTAATCAAACACCAGAGTAACATTTTATTTCTCTTAATGTCTCTGCAATATACAGGTTTAAATATGAACACCAGTATTCATATAGCCTTAATAAATTCAATAAAATGATCATTTTTTGATATGCTGTGATAAAAATTTCATTTGTTTTAAAAAGATGGTTCTCTACATTATCAATATAAACGATGACGTTAATTTTTAATGCAATATCTCTATGCAGACATTTAGACAACACTTTATCTTGATGACACACCACACAGTTAAGGACCACCAAGTTAAACATGAACAGATGCACGCCGTGTGAGAGGCATACACTAAAACCCTTGTCCTTTTCCTCTTTCATTATCAGGAGACTGTATAAAAACACAAGTCTGTTATATACAAACATATATTTGTTTGTGTGTGTGTGTGTGCCAAATAACTTCAGCTGCATTTGATCATCAATTAAATATCATCAGTAAGATTTTGTGTTAATCGTTTTACACTGTAAGAGCAAATTTTCGCCCTGAAGTGATAATAAACGTCTTCCTGCAGGTAAAAGTCCCATATGTGTATTTCCACCACTCCACTAACACATTTATATCTTGCAGCTGCCACTCAACAAACTGTACAACACTGTCTGATAAGCCCGCTAGCCCCTTCCCCCCCCCTAAAAAAAATAGATGCTGAAACTGGTTGTTGGTGATTAATAGTTTCCTCATTCAGGTGAACTGGACGCCAACTATTTTATATTAGATTTGAACTCAGCTATAAAATCAGCATGAACAATAAGATCCGAATTTTCAACTCCAATGTGAAGTCAGTACTATTTACTATGAGTACGGATCAGAGACTTGGCCAGCGCGCCACGAAGGGCACTTCGAACAAACTACAAACTCTCATCAACAGCCGTCTTCGCTCAAGATCAGATGGCCGACCAGAAAAGATCAGCAACAGTATCGGATCTGTGGGAGTGAACCAACTTTGTAGGAACCGATCGTGCAACAAATATGCTGGAATAAATGGAGGTGGATTGGATTGACCGCACTCTGAGAAAAGAAAGCACCAAGTGACATCACACGACAGGCCATCGCTCGAGTGAAAGCCGAATGGAAAGCGGTGAGTTGGTCGTCAGTGCGAGATTGACAGGAGGAGCAGTTCATGTAAAGAGGAGATGAAGGCATGTGGGTGGCAGACGTGGAGCCAGGTGAAAACGTTGGCGCAGAACCTAACGCAATGAGGACTTGCTCCTGAAGCCCTATGTTCCTCTAGGAACTAAAGGAAACAATAATAATAAAATAAGTTTACCACCTTCTCTGGTGTGCGTCGGTAGTACAGCGGTTAGGACGCTCGCTGACCATGCACGTGGTCCGGAGTTCGATCCCCGCCACCGACGCACTCTTTTACCTCGTTAAGCCAGAAATAATGTTGGTAAAGAGGAAAGGTTGGGCATGACGCCAGCAAACCATCCTGCAAAAATAAACAACACTACAGAAACTTCAAGCCACTAGCTTGAAGCCCCATGTTCCACTGGGAACGTGAAGGAAAAAAACAACCTCTATGGTACCTTTCAGCTTAAACTCGCTTTCGGCGGATATTTGAAAGTAATCAGTTTTCATTCAATAACAATCCGGTGGACAATAAATTTACAGTTTGAAGATCTGGATTAAGCGCCAAGTAATAATTGTAATATTGTAATAATGATGACAGTGTACTGGTGCTTCACTAATAGAGTTCTAACTAACTACGCATATTGTGCAGAGTTCGATCTTCGAGCAACGCACTGCCAAACCTCTCTCAGCTGTTAGTAAACCCAGTGAAGAGGGGAGGGGCTAGCAATCCACAACAATGAAAAGTCAGAGTTCAACCTTGAAGATCTTTGTTTCACTCGGAATGTAAATAGATGACACCAATAATGGTAACTGCCTTACTCATAAATGAAAAGGTTTTGACACGATATACAGATTTCTCGGTGTGATTTTATTGTATAATACTTAATCTTCGCCTAGAATCTACAAGTAAAATAGCAATCTATGGTTTATAATGCTGAATAATCCCCTTGGATTTGAACCACAGACTAATTGCTTATATCATTTTTCTTTACTCTCCAGAAAATTCACACCGGCAGTTCCAAAGCAACTGAAAAATGCTTGCCAGTAGATTTCGCATATCAAGGACAATAACTGGATGGTTAAACATTAAGAACTAGGAAAGATATGATGCACTGTGTTAGACTGAAATTCATTATATTATTATTATATCTTTTAATTCCTAGAGGAATATAGGGCTTCAGCTGCGCGTCTCCATTGCCTTCGGTTTTCTGCCAACGTTTTCACCCTGCCCCAGGTCTGCCCAAATGCTTTCATCTCCTCTTCACATCACCTCCTCCAAGTCACCCACACACTGACGACCAACTCGCCGCCCACTTCCCTTTCGAGTTCCACTGGAGCAATGGCTTGTCTAGTGATTTCACTTGATGGTTTCCTGACAGCCTAATAATTCAAGCAGGCCGCCAAAAATTTATTTTCGCTCTAAAATATTTCTTCTTATCAATCACCTTGGAGTAAAAAATAGATTTTTTGACGGTCTGCTTGAATTACTAGGCTACCTGAACTTCATTCCACCACAGTGAATCGTATTTTTCCTAGTTCTTAATGGTATAACTATTCAGTTATGTCCTTGATTTGCTAAATGTACTTACTCACATTTTTCAACTTCTTTAGAACTACTAGTGTTCACTTTTTGAAGGCTAAAGAAAAATATAACAAAGGATGCATTAAAGCTTCAGATTGAAGAACACTGCAACACACGGTACGCAACAGATTTCTATCTTGCCTATAGACCGTGCACGGCGAGAAAATATTGCACAATAAACTACCGAGGCAAAATAAATTGTTTTGTTTTATTGGCTCCACAGAATTCTTTAGACGACAAAGCTTGTTTCCGATTGAGTTTGTCAGCGTAAATGCCGGCCACTTTTATTCCTGCCTGCATCGTTAGGAATTCTCGTGAGGTTCCCGGGTTCCTTCTTTATATGGAAGTACTACTGGTGATTTATATCCCCTATTGATGGTGTTCAAGTTGGATTTCCGGTCATCCCATCCATGTATTAGTAAAAACAGGATTGGTGAAATGTTTAAGTGACACTAGAGCACAAAAACTAAGTAGTACCAAGTAAAATCGAACACAGGAAGTGAGGTTTATGAGAGAAGCTTTGAAGCTTAATAATTACCCTGATAAATTAGTCAGAAAGTATGTAGGGAAATGTAAAAATAAATAAATAATGAATGCAGTTATAGTGATAATAATAATAGTAATAGTAATGATGACATGCATGTCAAATATGCGCAAGACAACACCAACAATAAGGAATCTAAATCATTATTAGTAATTCCATATAAGAAAGGAACCTCGGAAACCTTACGCGGAATTCTTAACAAGATAGGAATAAAAGTGGCTGGCATTCAAACCAACCGCAAACTCATTTAGAAACAAGCTTTGTTAGTTGAAAGAACAATCCTGTGGAGCCAATAAAACAAAACAATTCAGTTGATCTAATTATTATTATTACATCTTTTAACTCCTAGAGGAACATAGGGCTTCAGCTGCGCGTCTCCATTGCCTTCTGTTTTCTACCAACGTTTTCACCCCGCTCCAAGTCTGCCCACATGTTTTCATCTCCTCTTCACATCACCTCCTCCAAGTCACCCACACACTGACGACCAACTCGCCGCCCGCTTCCCTTTCGAGTTCCACTGGAGCAACGGCTTGTCTAGTGATTTCCCTTGATGGTTTCGTCAGAGTATGTCCAGTCCATCTCCATTTCTTCCTGCCTATTTTTTCACAATCGGTTCCTGGTTGGTCCGCTCATCGTCAGAGATCACTGTTGCTGATCTTTTCTGGCTGGCTACCTGATCTTGAGTATTGGGCGAGACAACTGTTAATGAAGGTCTGAAGTTTGTTGGAGATGCTCTTTATGACGCGCAATGCAAGTCTCTGATCCGTATGTTAGGTAGCACTGACTGGATTCACATTGGAGTTGAAAATCAGGATCTTATTTTTGATGCTGAGCAGTGCTGTTGACCTCCACACAGACTTAAGATTAATAAAAGCTTGTCTTGCTTTTCCGATTCTTGCTTTGATATCCTCGTCAGTTCTGCCCGCCTGTAGTTGAAACGATGCTTCACAGGGGTAGGTGAAGGAGGTTGTTTCTTACAGGTTCCTCCCATTTATGCTGACTGTCGTCTGTTGTTGTTGCTGTTGGTGTTTTCCAAGAATCTTCATCACCTCTGTTTTATCTATGCTCACCTGAAGTCCTATCTTCTCTGGATGCTTCTTCTTTCAGCTTGTTGCTTTTCACTTGCATATCTTCCAGTTTGTGGGAAATCAGACATATATCATCGGCGAAGTCCAGTTCCTCCAAGTTCTATTTTTGTGTGAGTTCATTTTATGCCTGTTTTCTCACTGCCGGTTGTCTGTCGCATTATCCAGTCTACTGCAATCAGGAAGATCATTAGCGATGATAGACAGCCTTGCCTCACCCCCGCCCTCACTTCGAAGGCTTCCGTAAGTTTCCCGTTGTGGATTACTTGGAATGCAGCATTGTCGTATAACTGTTAGATGAGATGTATAATCGTCGATGGCACCCCGTAGTAGCGAAATAGTTTCCAAATCACCTATCGATCGACGCTGTCGAAGGCCTTTTCAAAGTCGATGAAGTCGAGATAGAGAGGTGACTGCCATTCGAAGCTTTGTTCAATGATGATCCGTAGAGTGGCGATTTGATCAATACATGACTTGTTTCTCCTGAATCCAGCTTGTTCCGGTCGGAGTTTTGCATCCACAGCTTCTTTGATTCTCTGCAGGATGATGCGGCTTAGTATTTTGCTTGGGATGGACAGAAGCATAATTCCACGCCAGTTTTTGCATTGACTTAAGTCTCCTTTCTTTGTTAGTTTGAATAAGTATCCTTTCTTCCAACCCTCAGGTACTTTGCCCTCTTTCCACACCTTCTCCAGCAGTGGCGTCATCAAGTCCACTGCTGTCTCTGGGTCCATTTTCAATGCTTCTGCTGGGATTCCATCTGGTCCTGCTGCTTTTCCAGCTTTTAGCATCTTGATTGCATTCGCGACTTCTGATTTCGTCGAGGGGTCAATGTTCACTGGTGGTTCTGCTTCCGTTGTTGGTATTGTTGGGTGGTTGCAGGTGGCGGACGATTTAGAAGTCTTTTGAAGTGTTCAGCCCAGTGTTTTCTTTGCTCCACTTCTTTGGTGATTGACTTTCCATTGTCATCCTTTACCGGCTTAATCTGTGTCGAACTTTTGCCCGCTAGGTGCCTAGTTGTTTGGTATTGTTAGATTAGAGAGTTGATCTAATACCCTGCTGGAATGATTGCCAGGTCAAATACATAGGTTAGAATAGTAGAACAAGGTCAGTCAGACTAGCCGAACATAAAAACCTAGCGGGAAAATCTAGATTGGTTGACCCGAATAAGATAAGAAATCTAGAGATTAGTTCAGCCGTAGATAGCACTCACTACATGCATTTATACACAACTACAAAATAGGATGGGATAGGATGACAATGTTAAAATCTAGTGTCACAGGGTGCATGGAGGGAGAGATTGATTTGTTTATCGAATCAACTACAAATACATGTAATAGGAATGATTCAACACCTGTCCATCCGGATATCTGGAGAATTTTACTACCCCTACGATGACAAATAGGAAAGGACAAAGAAAGCCATAAAACTCAAGTTTCGAATTCGTATGATTAGAAACATTAGTAAACTGAATTCGAAACGTCATCCAGTAAATAACACTGTTTCACTGAATGTGTGATATATCTAATAAACAAACTAATATGTCCAGAATAAAGCTGTTACCATTATTATTATTATTATCATTATTATTATTATCTGAACAGATCACCTTCTCCTTAGGCCACTAGAAATCTTTCTATGGTCACCATTGCATAATTTTTAGCAATCGTATAAATATATGCATATTTAAATTCAAGTTTTGCGAAAAAAAGACTGTTTATCTAATCTCGAATGACCAAACGAAATTTCTCAAGTTTTATTCTTATCAACATAATTTTTCAACTGTTTTAAACATAACACATACACAGAAAGACTTATTAAATCCCCTAGTATTTGTATTAAAAACAAATTATTCACACTACGCGTTCGTTAATTTTTACAAGCACATGACTGTGTTTTGCTTAAGAATTATCTAGAATGGAGAATATATGACAATCAAAAGTAAACATAAAAGTGCACAGTGCACAACGAATGAATAACTTTCTTTGATTTATCTGCGAATCGATAGTGTGTGTGTTTATGCGTGTGGATGGTCTTTATTTTCCCTCGTAAGGCTAACTAGATTCTATAGAGATAAATTTAGATTTTAGCATTGGGATTACACTTTACTTCCTTTTATTATTATTTATTATTATTATCATTATTATTAGTAGTAGTGGTACACAAACAGAACCAACTGTACCGGGAAAGGCATGAGTTTATGCGATGAATGGATATTCCTTAGCTCACACAAACCTGATAATTCCAGATGCTTTCCATCAGATTCACTTAAGTTTCCCTTCATAGCTGGTAATCAGTTTTTCACTAGTTTATTCAACGAGTGGTTGTTGTTGGCAAAATTAGACTGTAGTAATAATCTAAACACCAGACACTGATGTCTTATATTTGTGGTTATAGCTATTCACAATGATTTCTGTCAATAAACAGACCTGTTATGTGAAACCAATTCATTTTATGTTTGGTGAATTGCTTATACCAACAGTTAAAGACAGTATTTTAAAGATCACTCTGAAATATCGGTTATTAAATTAGTTAAAAGAAGAGCAAAATCAGCGCGAAAAGTCATTCGAATAAGTGCGGCTTGTTTGATATTCAAGTTTCTGAATAGATGAATTTCTTATCACGATGATTGTTGGCAAAATATGAATGTGGTAAACTGAAAAGCAAAGTAAAAGGTTAACTAACGATATACTTTCACTCCACAAGAGTTCGATAATAGAACTCAATAAAAGCAATAGGTGAAAACGTGATGTCCTCGCGATGGTTGGGGGTGATCGGTAGGAAACCTTACCTTGACCTAGCTTTCGTGCTAGTTGGCAATTGCCAATCAGCAAAGCGTATCTGCAACCTATGATAAAATCATTTCTCTTCTGAGATTCTAATCCATGTCACTCTCTACAGTGCTGCAGTCAGAGACATTACCACTGAGCTACTCAGGCTCGTAATTGACCTCTTGTAGGAGTGTATTGGGTATTTTGGATTGGACACTGGTCAGTAACTAACACGAAACCTAGGTCCAAGGCTTCCTACTGATTATCTCTAACCCATCTAATACGAACAATTCACGGTGCACTTTGATGGCCAGACACCTGAAATGGTGGCCTTAATTCAATCTTGACTGCTAGAATTCAGTCTGCACCACAGATAGGACTAGACATATAACACTAGTTGCTGGCTAGTGTCCAATCGAAAATACTTTAGGCTTGGAAACTGTTCTTTTATTATTTTTGCGACACTTAGGCATTTCAGCGCTGACGTAAATCGTACATTTGAAAATAATCCTAATCATAGTTGACACTTGGTGTCAGATGTGTTGCGGAGAATCGGCTGGAAGTCGTAGACCTAGGCTGTGCGTGCTTATCAGCACCCGTCATCAATACATATCTACAAACCGTTATGGAATTCATGTTCCCTATGAGATCTGAACCACAGACGCCGCCACTAAGCTATCCAAGCTCAGGGCTGATGTGCTGTAGGACAGTGATGGAATGCTGTCCAAATTCGCACAACTGACTCATCGAATTCAGTCTGAATCAGTACCGAGGAATGAAACCATGGCATGGTTTAAACCCCAGTAGTGTTGAAAACTTTGAAGAATAACACTGAACTTTGAAAGGGTATACAAATCGTAATTTATTTACACTGTACAACATCCAAGTTGTCTTTTGTATATGATTCGGTGGGAAAACAATACCAAAGATATTTCAATCTTCAAAAAAACAACCTATTATTGTTCCACAGCATTAACTGATTCATGCTGAGTTAGGATTCTTACTTTTCTAACATTTTATGTTTGTTAGGAATAGAGGATATAGTATAATATATCCAAGTAGAATAAACTGCAAAACATTTATGTGGACTATGTCATGGATTATGTGGGAGACAATGAGGAGACAGGACAAATCACTAGAATGTAGAAGAAAACTTCGAAGTAAAAACAGGAGTAGATCAAGGCCAACTACTACCAGTGATGATGTTACTAATCGTGGTGAACTCAATCATACAAGAGACCGTGGGGAGCAACAAGGCGAGAACAGGTCGGACCAATCAGAAGACTCCACATGTATATACAGCATCACACACTCGAAGACTCACAGGAGAAAACCAACAAGATGGCAGAAGAGGCTGTCATTACAGACAGGACTTCAAGTGAACATAGAGAACACAGAGATGGTGAAGATACTCACTCACTGTCCAACAACTACAACAACAACAACATCAATCAACGATCACTACTCACACGAGAAATTTGAAAGATGTCACGCCCTGACTTCACTTATCTGACTAGGCACCAGCCTCCCAACCACAGACGATAGCACGCATGAGAATATCGAAGCCAGCTAGGATCGAGAGGGTAATGCACACATTCATCATTCCGAAATCAGTTGGGAAATCCCCTCCACTCCGCCTCAGAATGAACAACAAAAGCGACGAATCAATCATTGCTTCATTATCGGTCAGAAACTTGGCGAACACATCACGAAAGCTGTTTACAACAGAAAACTCCAGATTCTTATCAGCAGCTGCTTCCGTCGACTCTTTACTGAGATTCAGATGGCCGACTGGTTAGAAAGAATTAGCAACAAGTAACTATGTAGAAGAACTAATCAAGGACCTATTAATCGACTAATATTCCGAAGGAAATGGGGATGGGCCGAACACACATTGAGGAGACTGATGAGTGAAATCACACTCCAGACAGGCAGTGGAGCGGCACCATAGTAGGAAAGGACGGGTTTTTGGCGTGGGATCGAGGTAGAGGTAAGGGTCATCATGTGAAGAGTAGGTGACAGCCTACAGTCAGTCTTGAGGCCAGTTGAAAAGGACTTCACAAAACAAGAAAAAATGAATATGTGATTTTGAAACCCTAAAACATTGGTCAAGTTTTTAGTTTCAGTCAGTTTCTATCAGTGCATATCTGTAAGTATTAGGTCTAAGTCAGTGATAACAACCATTTACCACAGAAAAGTGGTCACTTTACTTCTTTTATGACTGGAAATGCCTCAGTGACACGTGAACGTCTCTACACGTATTTACAGTGACTTCATAAAGAAGGATGAATTTTGTCCAGTACACGTTTTTCCATCAGTATTTTGCAGCATTCCATGTACACAGGTGCACTTTTATTAATTACGTAGAACACATTTCATATAAGATGTCACTTAGATATAATTTCTTGCGTATTGTAAACAGGTGTTAAAGATAAACCACCCCGATAATATAGTTTTATAGTTACGCTAACAAAATGTATCGAAATTAATACGTGTTAATAAAACAGAAACTCCTAACAGTTAACTTTTCCGTGGAGTGAATAAAGTCGAGGCATTTATGTAACATATTTAATAGTGTTCAATTAGTGGTTTGTAGGGATTGTGTTTGATTGGTTACAGGATTTCATAATGAGCTGATATCAGTTGGAGAACCATTGGAAAACTACCAGAGAGTACTGGACAGCTGTTGCCTTTTAGTTTAGGGCTGTTCAACAGTATGCACTCACCACCAGGGTTCAAAAACAAAGCGAGTTCGTAGACCATTAAATCCACTGGGACACAATTCAGTGGCCCATGGATTATAAATTCTGCCATTTCACGACATAGCGCTACCACTAGCCAGTATCATCGCTGGTGAGTAGCTGTCATCACGCTTGAACTGCTCTATCCTACTGGTCACAACTTCTCCCTAGAACTCCAGGAAACTCCATCCTGTAGCAAGTCACTAGCGAGCATCAGATTGACTTTCAAAAGTTGGTTGGTGGGTTTGCCATTTGATATGGTACCAGTGGCTGAATGGTATATGAGCTTGCCTTCTAACCGGAAAGTCCTGGGTTCGAACCCGAGTGGGTGAGCACTGCCAATGACTCCCAAACTAGGCTGACGAAACAGCTGTCCAGAACTGCCTGTTGGTTTTCAATGGGTCTCTAACTGATATCAATCCGTGATCAGCTCGTAAAATCAAAAAATAAGTATATATAAATGTGAATGTACAGCTAAGTAAATGAATTCACCGAGAAGAGACTCATCGCTGAACTTTTTATTCTTATAAAACTGCAGACGCCCTATATTCCTTCTTACTTATGTTATCATTATTAACTTCATTATTTTTGACCTTTTTTAATCTTCTTAATAAATTTTATAGGAAAGTTATTTTACATCAACGCTTCTTCTGCTATCTGTTTCATTCCATTATTTAGGTTTTCTGTTGTGCTACTTCATGTTATTACTCGGCTTGTTAGACACTTAACTAGACCTGCCTTAACAGTTAACGGATGAGATGAATTAAAGTCTAAATATCTATTAAAATGAGTTGGTTTTCTATACATACTAGTGTATAGTTTACCTTCTTCTATTCGTTTTATTTTACAATATAACATAGCTAATTCTCCCTGTTCATTTTCTAATGCAAATGTGAATTTTATTCCCTCAACTTGTGAGTTTATGTGTCAAAAAGGTAGAGATATGTTCTGTTTTCAACACTGTGAAAATGTCATCCACATACCTCCATCATATTTTTGGAGTGGGATGAAATGTCGTAAGCGCAGTATTTTCCCAGCTGTCCATAAAAACACGTGCTACGATAGGGGATATTGGTGATCCATCCCATTGCTACACCATCTCTTCGCCCATATATTTTGCCTTGGAATTTAAAGATAGTAGTGGATGTGATGCACAAGTGAATTCCTAGAATAATTTCCTTACTTTTTTGTTTTATTCCTTTACGTTTCCAGTGGAAAATCGGGCTTCAAGATAGAGATTTGAAGTTACAGTAGCATTGGTTGCTAACCTGACACCTGACCTACCCACTTTACCAGTCTTACTATTAGTGGCTCAGCTGGGTAAAGTAGTGAATCAGCCGAGAATTTAACCTAGAACCACCTGCGTGGTTGGCGAACATTCTACAGCTGTGCCATCAACGCACAAGTTACCTCAATGAGAAGCTTTGTCTTAGACGTTCGCAGGAGCTATTGTTCTATTTTTCCCTATTGTAACTTTTTAACCGATTGCATTTTTCAGTAATTTTCATCTTCTGACACTCTTTGAGAAATCAAATGTGTGCGTCGGTGGCACAGTGGTTAGGACTCTCGCCGACCATGCACATGGTCCAGGGTTCGAGCCCACGCCGGCGCACACCTGATATCTATGGTCGGCCTGCTAAATTTGGGCTACCGATATCCATGCTGAAAATTCCATACTTGTACCAAAAATACAGTGTGGAATCAAGCTGTAAATCAAAAAAAAAAAAATTATTCTGCCTTAATTATTGTCAATAGTTGAAAATCCATTGGCTTTAATTCTTGTGGCAATCCTCAAAACGAGGAAGAAGAAACCTTCGCCAGTGTCAGAATTCCCGTTAGCCTTGAAATCACAGAATATGTTAGTTCTTGACTTCTTTTTAGATTCTAGCAAAATAGTATACAAGACACCCAAAATGGTGCTACGATACCCCTCTGGCTTACTTCTTTGATCATGATAAACTACCCTATCAGAGTTATACAGTAATATTTACTGATGACGTTTCAGGCACAAATTATTGCTAATATCAATATGTAGTTGACTTAACTCACAGTCATTTCAGGGTATTTTGTAAATTATATTATGCTGTTTAATTAGGTCCACTGGGTCCTTTAGCCTACAAAACTTGTCTCTGAGTAAGTTTGTAGGTTTGGATGCCACCACCCTAATTCCCGCCTTATCGGGATTCCTACATGGGTCAGACTAGTAGATCGGGGGTAGTCAAATTGTCGGAACATAAGAATTTAGCCAAGGTTAGAATGATTAATCCCACCCACAAATATAAGCAATTTAGAGAAAAGCACTCAGCAATCACACTGCATGCATTAACACACAACCACACAATACGGTGGGTGGGACAGAGTAAAAATTCTAAAAAGTAATATAGGTAGGTGGAGAGAGAGAGAGAGAGAGGTTGATTACTGAATTATGTTTCATTGAGTCTACACCTAACACAACATATGCACAATGAAAATGACTCAACGCTAATACCACAGATATGGAAGATAGTATTACCGTCATTCAAATCAGAGGAGGATAATAAATAATGTAAAAATGTACTTCAAGTCACATTTTAACAGGTTTCTTGTTTTTACCGTAAAAAATATCTTATTTCCTATCTGATTGCATTTGATTGATAACACTAATATTATTTCCCAACATAATTCATCTGATATTGATTTTATTCAAATGTCTGATCCAGTTTTATTCATGTATATAAGTGAAGCATGGAAGTTATGTGAGTAGTGCCATTGATATGATTATGAACAGTTAATAAATTATACTCGAAACGTGGTTACAGCAGTAAATATTACTGTACAACACACTGTGTGATTTTATTAAAATAAAATATTTTCCATAATGGAGTTGTATTCTACCACAATGCCCAGGTTTTATACTTATGGCTATCAAAGTCTACATTTATCAGGTCACATTTAAAGCGATCTCAGCTATGAGTAATTTTCTCCCTTTGGCTTTCTAAATACTTTAGTTTTTGACTTTACGTACTAAATAACTGATTGATCTGTCCTATTTGTGTACAAATGCAAGCGGGACTTTTTAAGTTTCTCGAACAGAAATTATTTTCTCATCAAGCAAGTTTTTCGTGAAAGTTGCAGCCATTTAGCTTACATATCCTTGTACCTAATCATCAGTTCTACTTGAATTTCATTTCTTTTTTTGGAAATTCAGTAAGATAACTCTGAAAATATTTGATTAAATAACCTTAGACATTAAAGTACAATGTTCATGTGAGGAAAATGCATAAGGAATGTACAGAAATCAGCATTAAAAGAAGAAATTCCTAATTAGATAATGTCATTATAACTGAATATGTTTTATAATTTTTTTATAATTCCATTGTTTCTTGGAATACACATAATCGAATGACATTTATATGATCTTATATGCTAGTGTAGAGTGTACACGTACGACCTGAAAACATTCACGATAATTATTAGTAACCTTATGTTAAATTATGGTAAACTGAAATTTAAAAAAAAAACAACCATTTCATTTGTTTCCGTTTTGAATTAACTGAACTACAAAATTTAAATGATAACGTATTGCGTGTACTATTATATTTACTATTATTATTATTATTGGGAATGGAACTTAAGGCTCCAGTAGTACACCTCTATTACATCCTGAAATTCTGTTTCAACCAGAGTCCACTGTGGCCTATAAGCTTCCATTGTCTTCCCCCAGTACACGATATCCTTCATGCTACTCTCATACCACAGCCCATTCTATTCCTATTCAGCTTCAACTTGTGAATCTGGCTAGTGGTATCACTGAGTAGTCTTATCAGAGAATTTCTAACCCATGTCAGTTTCCTCCCGCATACTTTAGGGGGGATAGGTCGACTGTTGGTTCGCTGGTCATTTCTGGCCATCTGATTCTCACTATCGAGTCCACCATGGAGGCGATCGATAAAAGTCTGCACCATTCTGCCTAGAATACTTTCGGTTACGAATATGCAAAGTCTCTGTAGCGATATAGAAGTAACAACTTAGCTTCCATCTCCTTTTCACATGACTGCCCCCACTTCAACCTTGGATTCACATCAGATACATCGTTTCCTACTGTGGGACCATTCCTCTACCTGTCTGGAGTGTGATTTCACTCATCAGTCTCCTCAATGTGTGTTCGGCCCATCCCCATTTCCTTCGGAATATTAGTCGATTAATAGGTCCTTGATTAGTTCTTCTACATAGTTACTTGTTGCTAATTCTTTCTAACCAGTCGGCCATCTGAATCTCAGTGAAGAGTCGGCGGAGGCAGCTTCTGATAAGAATCTGGAGTTTTCTGTTGTAAACAGCTTTCGTGATGTGTTCGCCAAGTTTCTGACCGATAATGAAGCGATGGTTGACTCACCATTACTGTTGAAAATCCGGCTTTTGTTGTGCACACTGAGTCAGAGTGGAGAATGTGTGGTGATGAATGTGTGACTCGGCTTCCTGATTCCGACTTCTCTCGACACCCCCCTCTGTGATACCATCTGTAGTCAGAGGGCTGGTGTCCAACCAAATAAGTGAAGTCAGGGCGTGACATCTTTCAAATTTCTCGTGTGAGTAGTGATCGTTGATTGATGTTGTTGTTGTTGTAGTTGTTGGACAGTGAGTGAGTATCTTCACCATCTTCGTCTTCTGCATGTTTAGCTGAACTCCTGTCTGTACTGACAGCCTCTTCTGCCATCCTGTTGGACTTTGCCTGTGTGAATATAAATCTCCAACGAAACCCTGATCTTCTAGATTCTTCTGATTAGTCCGGTCTATTGTTGTCTTGTCGCTCCCCACGGTCTTCTGGATAATCGATTTCACCACGATTAGTAACGTCATCACTGGTAGTAGTCAGTTTTCACATAATCCTGTTTTTATTTGAAAGTCTTCATTGTGTTTTCCGTTGTGCGTAACTTGACGTGTGATATTTTCATATACCTGTTGAATGAAGTTGAGAAAGATTTGTGGTTCGCCTTAGTGTTGAAATAGTCTCCAAATTACTTCGCGGTCAATGCTACCGAAGGCCTCTTAGCATCGATGAAGCTGGCTGTTATTCTGTGCTCTCTTCTATGATGATGCACAGAGTCGTAGCTTAAAAACCTATAATTATTATTATTGTTTCCTTTATTTCCTTGAGGAACATAGGTCTTCAGCCGCACGTCTCGATTACGTTCGGTTCTCTGCCGACGTTTTCACCTGGCTCCAGGTCTGCCGCCCATATGCTTTCACCTCCTCTTCACATGACCTCCTCCAAGTCACCCTTGTACTCACGACCAACTCGCCACCCGCTTCCCTTTCGGGTTCCAGTCGAGGGTTTGTCCAGTGATATCAATTGCTGATTTCCTCAGTGCGTGGCCAGTCCACCTCCATTTCTTCCTGTCTATTTGTTGCACAATCAGTTCCTGGTTGGTTCGCTCCCAGAGATCCCTGTTGCTGGTCTTTTCTGATCTTGAGCTAAGTAGTGAACAAAGGCAGCTGTTGATGAAGGTCTGTAGTTTGTTTGAGGTGCTCTTTATGACGCTCAGTGTAAGTCTCTGATCCGTCTAGTAAGTAACACTGACTTTACATTGGAGTTGAAAATCCGGATCTTAATTTTGATGCTGAGTGCTATTAATCTTCATACAGACTTCAGAGTAATGAAAGCTTATCTTGCTTTTCCGATTATGGCTTTGATATCCTCGTCAATTTCGCCTGTAGTTGAAACGATGCTTCTCAGGTAGGTATGTGAAGGAGGTTGTTTCTTTCAGGTTCCTCCCATTTATGCTGGCTGACTGTTGTCTGTTGTTGTTGTAGTGGCTGTTGGTGTTGGCCAGGAATCTTCATCACTACATCTGTCTTCTCTATGTTCACCTGAAGTCCTATTTTTGATGCTTGTAATATAACCCATAATCCCAATATAGAGATAAATTACGCAATAATTGCTCGGACAACAGAAGAGAGGGCCTAACATTTGATAAGGCAAGGTAAATTTTTAATGTCTACACAGCACAATTGTGAAGATGATAGTGAATCACTGACCAGAATGTAAAATATGCAAATGGGATATGTACGAGTGACAGTAGTGATTCATTTGTGAGAAAGAGATGCAAAGAGGTAGAGAAAGGAGTTTATAAGCATGTCAAACAGACAGTGTCTGGCTACGTATTGAAAAATCGTTAACACCTCCACTAAACACAAGTGTCGAAACATGGCACTCCTTGTACCAAGTGAGTCTTATCTAGTAAATAATTTTAGAAGAGGGCTATGGTAGGGCTGTCTTGCTTGGCTTCACTTCATTAGAAGCTCAAAAACTAAGCTAGTAATATATTCGCCTTGTGCTTTCAATAAATATTCCAGATAACGTTGTAAGATGAGGCTGGAATATAATTTGCCGTTCATAATGAAAGCAGTTGTTACTACTTAACTTCAGAACTAGGCTGTTCATAGTTGTTGTTCGCCCTACTGGCGTCTGCCGTGAGGGGAGTAGAATTCTCCTAATATCTGGAACAGGCGTTGAGTCATTCTTATCGCATAAGGTCGCATTTAATTTGACAAACTAAGCTTCAGTTGACAATCTAACTTTCTATCCTATTACATTAGAATTCAAGACCGTCGCCTTGTCTCATCCTATTGGATTAATGTGTGATTGCCTATAGTGAGGTAACTGAGCTCTTCTACTATGCTAACTCAATTGACAGTAGCTGACTACTCTGACCTATACACTATGATCCCAACCATTTTGTTTAGTTTTCTACTTTGATAGACAAAGCTTGTTTCCTTGTGCATTTTTCCATTTGAATTCCAATTTCATCCCTGTCTTCTAAAGAATCTTACGTAAAGTTTCAGACGTTGCCTCTTTTATGGCAGTAATATTGATGTTTAAGATCCTTTACCTTTGGTGTTGTCATCTTTCTGTGTATATCTTTCACTCAAGTTATCCTTATTATTAGTTAGTGAACTTATCAATATAAACATTCACTGACTAAGCTTCTTTGATATGTCTTACTTCTTGCCATAGATATTCTTTAGTCTGTTCCACTCTGTCACTTAAAGATTTCAGCAGTCTCATTTCTATCGACAAGACGCGGAATTAACATGTATTCAAATATCGCTTTCGGTGTGTGGGTTTTCTGTAAACACTAGTATATAACTTGCCATCTTGTTTACTTTCTGTGATGCAGTACAACATTAGAAGCCGCCTTTCATGAATTTCCAACTCACAAGTGAAAAAACTATTTCTTTCCTGTGTTTTCAATACTGTAAATGTGTCATCTTCACTGTAATTTGAATGTGGTGCGGATTCTTCAATCGTTACATTTTCCCACCTGCCACAACTGAGGTTGTCAGAGACTCTATGCGAACTTAACCAGTATTTTTCCTTGAAATTTAAATACTGTAGAAGTCGGACATAACTTCACCTCTGACGTTATATATTCTATTAGGATTTCGGTTCTGAATCCAACCCATAGCTGAGTCTCTAGGAAACCAGTTAGTTAGGCTGCTTGGATGGCTTATAACTCATTCCCATTTGGTTTCGACTAGATATAACGCTTACAATCCCGCTAGACCTGAGCTCTAGCCACTCCATCTAGCCTGACCAACCTAACCTGGTGGCGAGACTGTCCCCAACACCCCCCTAACTACCAAAAGGATAATATAACAATTACGTTAGCTGAAAGGTGTATTTTTTGACGATGATGATTTGTAGACATCGTACAATTAGATATTCACACCACAACGGAGCAGGCCCAGCTGTTGTCCCTTAAGAATTGTACTGATTACCATCTGTTTCAATTCGCACAGATAGACGAATTGACCTTTGACGGTGAAACGGCCCAGTTTCAATTGAATTTTCAAACTTCTTTGATCCCCTACAAGTTCCTTTCTGTCCGCTTCTATTTTTTTTATTCCTTCACGTTCCCAGTGGAACATAGGGATTCAAGCTAGAGGCTTGAAGTTTCTGTAGCAGTGGTGATTATTTTTACAGGGTAGAGTTGCTGGCCTCATGCCCAACCTTTCCTCTTCACCAGCTTTATTTCTGGCTTAGTGAGGTAAAGGAGTGCGCCGGTCGGGGATCGAACCCCGGACCATGGTCCCCTACTGTTAGGCGCTAAAAATTCACACCAGGTTACTGATTTTACTTTTACTTTTAAAGATATTAGTTTAAATGATTCCGTGCACTTTTACTTCAAGTGAGAAAACCTGTATTCAAAGGCTCAGCATTACGAGGTGTTAGTTTACAGGGCCTGAGTGACTGGTTTTCACGTAAAACTTGGCACAGAAGTACAGAAGTTCAATTTGCCACACTCCCTTCGTGTAGCAGACAAGGTCAGACAAGGGAGAAAAGATGCCACTGAAGAAATAGTCATAAGCAGAAATAAGGAGAACAGTAACATTGAAACCATGACTGTCTAGTGGATATTGAGGATTAAGGCGTGCGAATATATCTGCACCACTGAGGACGATTTTGTACTATATCACCGGTAGTTTCAGGTGATTGGTTCTTAGCACTGCGACAACCCTAATCAGACTGTCCACATCTTCCTACATGTTTCAAGCCAGTTATGAAAGACCTAATGAACTAATACCAAGTTTTTGAATTGGCCACGCCTAACTTCTTCCTAACCTAATCCTATGTCAACTGACATCGATTGTCAAGGAATGCAATGGGTCGCCATGAGCAACATGTGCTCTAACCATCTTAATAGATTCACATTCACGAATTTGTCGATTGACCTCCCCTACTTACCTAACTTTCTCAACCCAACATCAATACTAATCACCATACTATACCACTTCACGTGGGAGATAAAAAGTAACTGTCCGTGGTCAAAAGCAGCTATCTACTTTATATCTTCGAATTTTGATGATCCTGTCTCATAGCTATAAAAGGAGACAGAGAGAACTGTTGCGCAGTACACACAGACTTTGATCGATAGCTGGATATCCCATATACGCCAGTGATGACATAATTTGTATCTGCATCGAGGTTTCATCCGCAGTAAGTCCATTTCGGTTGTGAAGTTGTCAATACTCCCAACCACTTTATTGTCTACCTCCAAAATTTTCAAAAGAAAGTAACCAGAAAGACCAAAGTGAACAAATTGGAGGGAAGATAACACAAATGCTGAAGAAGATGAAGAACGAATCGATTATCAGCTCTGAACTATTTGAGCAAATACAACCCTCAATTCCCTGGTGCACAGAGAGAACGTACTACTACGTCCAATCTTGGATATGACAAATTCACCGTATCATGTTACTGTCAAATTAGCGCAGACCTCCTCATTCGTATTAGCGAATAATCTCTGTCAGCATAGTGTTTCTGATTCATTCGAATTCGTCGATCAATGATATCCATGGATGTTACGTCACCTTTCACGAATGTTCCTCTCACTGAAATCATCTGTTTTATATGCAAATTCACTGAGGATAAAAACGTAGACGCGGGTGTTCCACTCCACTGCTTAAATGAACCACTATTTGGGTGCACATTTAATGTCCATTTTGAGTTCAGAAACACGCTGTATAGACAAACAGATGGAATAGCGATGGGATCACCATTGGGTCCCTGACTTGCAGACTGCTTCTTGACAAGTCTAGAAAATAGTATGTTACGACAGACTACTGATAGTTTCCATTTGTACCATGGGTGATAATTTCATCATATGTAACGACAATGCCGACATCGAAGTGATAACTAAAGAGTTCAACAGCTGCCATCAACCCATCCAGTTCACATCGGAATCAGAGGTAAACTCAGAATTCAATTTTTCGGATGTTTTTCTAAAAAGGAGATCTGATGGTTCTCTTTAAAGATCGATCTGCAAGAAACCAACATGTAATGGTCAGTACACGAATTTCCATAGTTAGGTCCCTTTGAGAAGAAAGAGAAATTCGACCTACTCCTTATCCTCAAGAATAAGGAGGATGTGTTCCAGTGATACAGTTGATGGGGAACTGGGGTGACTCAGACAAATCCTCATAGAGAATGGATATCCTCCAAGATTTATCGAGAAAAACATGAAGTTAAGAGAAAAGCCTGAAAGAATCCAGACGGTGCCGAAAAAAACTGCTATTTGCGAACACTGAATTCAAATATGATATTCTGAAGAACCACTTATCCGAATCATTGAGAAGAGCCTTTTCTTAAGGCTGAGCTACGGATCAGTTTCTACAGCCATCGAATGATCATTGGATGTGTGAAGGATAAACTGCTGCTTTGGGCCACTTCAATGTGTGTTTATTATAAATTCACTTGTTCCTATGAAGGTAGTTACACTGACCGCACCAAGCGCACACTTTCCAAACGCATCTCTGAACATTATCTGGCATGGTTAGCAAAAGGAAAATGTCAGACAGTTATTAGCTCGGTTCTCGAGTACATGATGAACTCAAGCCATATAGCTCCACCACAGTCGCCTTTCAAGATTATCTACAAAGTGAGGCCAAATGGTAGAAAAGACGTCAGGTTTCCGCATTTGTGTAGAGAGGAGGGGCTGGCGATTCGTCAGTACAACCGGGAACTCTGTGTACAGAAGAAGCTTGTCCAGTCTCTTATTCTAATTCTCTTATTCATGACTTATTAGATTTCTAACATTCTTTTTTCACTTTTACTTTCGAAGCTACTTCTAAGTAATCATGTCAATTATATAACCCGATATTACTCAGTAATAGATTACTATATATTTTTTGGCAAACATACAGCCTCTGAAGATAATTTCGTAGATGAAGAAAATTTTCTTCGCTGAATTGTCTTCTGTCTCCTCTTAAATCAGGAATTCATGCAGACCAATTCTGTAGCATCATCCCACATCTTGTGTCAAACCTTGGAAAATTTCTGCTTTAAGTTATCAGAAGACTCAAACCTTTTTTGTCGTCTTCACCTAAGAGGAAAATGTAACCCTCACCAAAACTGATCTTCAGTAACATGTCAATCCCTAAGTCGCTCAAGTCAGTTAGAGTCGGTTCTATGACGAACTTAGACAGAATTTCTAACGTTAGGCGTCCCTGATAAACACTACAGGTTATCATCAGTTCACATGATGCGATACAGTTATCTCTCTCCCTCACTCATATTTCATAACGATTTTCCTGATATGCGGATGACTTAGTATGATTTTTCAGCCCTTCAATCTCCATTTGTTCATCCATGGAAATGTTCCCTGAAATCAATGTGAATATAGATTAAAACATTATTGAAACACTTCATTTCTAATGCAATAAATATTCAAGATTCTATTCAGCAAAAGTTGTTTTAAAAAAGCAGAGTCACGTGGAAAATTTATTACAGTTCCCCATCCCCTTGAAACTATTGATCATGTGAAAATTTAAAATTACCTTCGCAGAAAGAAGGTAAAACTCTCGCAGACTAATATGTGTGATTAGTTCAATAATGCTGCAAAACACTTATGAATGAAACAATCCAAAGAATACACATCCTACAGGGTTAAAATGCGAAGTAACCACAATAGTTCTTTACTAATTTAACAGTAAATGAGGTAAGGAAGCCGATTTGATTTGATTCAAGTTAGAGAATCATTGAAAAAGCGGTAAGGAATACTGGACAGAAATTTTGAACAAGATTGCCTTGTGTAACTGAAATATTTTGGGTGCGAATCCCAGTAGGTGAGTACTGCCTATGCCTCATAAACTGGGACAAAACAGTTGGCCAGCTAAACGGTTTTTAAAAAATACCCCTGTGCCTAGATTTCAAAATATTTTTAGTTAATTTGCTGCCTACTGAAGTGATATACCAGTAGTATAAAACCATCTTCAAAAGTGAATTGGAATTTTGGATTCGGAGAGGGATAGGAAACGATTTTTATTTTTTTATGCACAATGGAATCAGAATGAATACTACTCATCATGGAAATAGTTCTATAATCTGTGACAATATGGGTTTATGGAACGCTGACTGAAAAGAATTATGACAGAGACGTTTACCATTTCAGAAAATTTTCAACCATACTTTTGTAATTATATATGTTCGAACTAAGTTCACTTTTAACGGTTTGAAAAAATTTGGGCATTGGGTATATGATATTCATTATAATAAAGAATTTTTGTATTTCCCAATGAACGAATGAAAAACAAAACGATATTTTCAACCATACTTTTGTAAATTTGTGTATGAAAATTCTACTTCCGTTAATTTCGCATCACCATACCTAATGCACACAGAATCTTAGTTTTGATAAAATGTCTCTCTGTTCATCATGTAATTGGTAGTGAAGGTAGCTTATGATGAAACCATGTAGCCTGTTGGAAACGGTTCTGGTGATTCGTACTCCAAGTCACTCAATCATATGAAACCAATAACATGATATTACTCTAGAAAAGTCGCATTCTGCTCTTGTCGGTTGAACATCTCCACAGTGATTTCAGGGTAATTACTGCCTGCCGTTTCTGTCTGACTTTGGACACATTATTCATGCCATAACAAGTGAAAAAGACTAAATTCTTTAAATTTCTTCCGTTGCTGGTGATTGGTGCTTGTTTTTGGCCATCGGATTCACTTAAAAGTCCAAATCTCCATTCTCTTTTAACCAAGTTTTGGTCTACTCCTCTAAATCTCTGGGTTATTGTGACATGGATCAGATTATGCGATATCCAGATATTCTAGCGTTTTCTACTCAGTTGCACATATGCCTACTATTCCAATCCCCACAGTTTGTTGCACGATTCAAGCTACCACAGTCAGGAAGTTTCTTGATGACAATCTGTCTTGCCTGTCTTCTCTTCCAATACTACAGTAATGTTTGTATTGTGAGTTATTTTCCATATGTCATCACTCTATAGCTTTTGGATGAGGTTCATACAAGTTTGCTGATACTCGATCCACTTTGCATAGAAATGGTCTTATAAAAATGAAAGTTATCCGCCTAATTGTACTCTAAAAATTGTCTTATCAGTCTTCTTGTTCGTACCTGTTCTGTTTATCTTTGATCTCTTCTAGATTTAAGTCCTTCATAGGTTATTTGGACTCCTGAACTGCTTTCATACCAATGTGAACCATTGAACAGAATGCTAATCTAGGTTTTCATGAATTTTTCTGTCTTCAGTGACATATCTGTCTTTTCTTCCTGTTTATACAGAGTCCAGAACACTATACTTTTTCCTTTTTTTTCAACATTAACCAATTGGCTTCTCTTTAGAACAAAACGCATCACTTAGAAGAATTTAAAAATAACCGAGCTTGTAAATAAATGGGTAGAAGCGAAATAATTTTTGAAAGGATGAGGCATGAACGGTTAACCAGTAGTACATTGAACTTGAACTCTTCCAAATCTTCGACTGGTAAAAGTAGTCTTGTATATGACTGTCTTCCGTGTATCTTGTAGTTTAGTTTGACTTTCACTCATGTCAGTTTTATTTTACTGTGCAAATATCAAACAGTTCATATTGTGTAATTGATATATAGACCTAATTTCCTGCATGTCATTTTTACATGTCTGTTTGTATTACTCTCACCCCCCCTACACTTATTGATTTACGATCTCATTTTCTCTCACGCTACTTATGATTTTTGAAATCCTATTGGTTGTTCATTGTCTTGATTTTCAATGACATTAGTGCTCCTCAAGGCCATTTTAAACATATATATATATATATATATATATATACGCAAGCACTGTCAGTCTTTCTTGACTGTTGTTTGAGACAATAAAAGCTCTTTGTGGCCGTTGTTGTTTTTGTTGACGCGCGATTTGGACAGATTAGCCAGCGCATTAAGTTAGCCTTCACCTATAGTCTACTAGGTCGTAATTCCGGTCATAACAGTAACAAGTGAATACTCTATAAGCGTCTATATTAAAAATTCTGGTTAGCGATTCTATCTCAGATTATAGATTTGAACCCGTTGACATTATAAGTCATAAATTAATTTAATTACTATTTTCATTCTGAAGATTATGTTTACGTAGAATACAGAATTCTCAGTGTGATTTATTGCAAAGTATTTACTCAAGAAAAATATTCGTCGACAGGACACCGTATGATACAATTTCGATCTATTGGAATCAAGACTCTGCGACGCACAACGGTAGATCGGAAATCATTTAAAAATTTCTGTGATTTCACATTGTGTTGGAAATAACAACAAAAAATGGGGAAAATTAAACACATTGTGCTGAATGGAAATTCAGGTAGTCCAAAGGTTTAAGCAGGTAACTAATCTCATTATGTATAACTATTGATATCTTACATGGGGTCTAAATAAAACCGTAAGTTTATTGTAGTATTCAGGCGCTTTAGTCTTATAGTAACAGTTGTCCGAATTGTGTCTAGACTAATTAACAGCAACAGAATATTCAACTGTCGATTTGCATTGGTCAATCAATTGGTCTTAGGATTTCAGCATGAGCTGACATTGGTTAGAGGACCATTGTAAAAGTAGCTGGGAGTACCGGACAGCTGTTGCTTCATAGTTGGCTACTCTTCAGCAGTGCGCACCAGCCACAGGACCTCCTCGTTACAAGGCGAGTTCGTAGAATAGTGACCCCACCGGGACTAGCCAATCCAATCGCCAACCCATAAATTCCAACTTCTGCCAGTTACGACAACTGGCCAGTGTGATCGGTAAGTTTTTGTCCTCATATCCAACTTGTCACAACTTTCCACTAGAACCCCAGGTAACTACCTACCTGAATAGAGTCAGTCTCTAGTGAGTATCGGATTAATATTCATGTATTAGTTTGCGTGGAATTTGGAACTCATGGGCTGGCCATGGATCGAGTCCCAGTGGCTGAATGGTCTACGGGCTCACCTTGTAAACACAAAGTCCTAGTTCCGAACCCCAGTGTATGAATACTGCTGACGAGTCCCGAACTAGGACAACAGGAACAGCTGTGCGGCAAGTACTCACAGGTTTTCCGATGGTTCTCTAACTGTTGTCAGATCATGCTGAATTCCCTGAAAAATGAACGTGTAAACACTGAAGGAGTGGGAAAGTGATAAAGAAAATGAGTCTTGGAAACCATGGGCCTTGCAAATTGTTTACTACTGTGATGAGAGCAGGCTGCTGGCCAAATTGTTAGACATTAATTCACGTCAACGTTTATATCCCAAATATTGGTCGTAGGAAAATATGAACGAAGACTGATTCAACGAACAACCACCGCACACTTTGCGTAGGCGGGTACAGTTAACATTTAGATGATCTGACATTCAAGAAACAGCCAAAAGAGATGAAAGATTACCATGCAGTGAGAAACAACCAATCAGAAGACAGTGTTTGTCTACTAACAATAATCTACAGTGATGTACACTAAAATCTACAAATATGTTCCAGTTTTTCTTAATAAAGGATCTGTTGCCTGGCAATTGTCTTATGTTGTTACACCACCAATTTGATGATCGTACCTACAACCAATCAACTTAACTGACATATTGTTGATACCGGACATCTCGTAAAGACATCTAACTCCTTCAAAATATTAAATAGACGAAGGACAGCAAATTTACTACGATTTGCTGAAGCGATCGCAATCAAACCATTCAAACCAGACTTATACATACAGAAAGAGGGTGAGATTAACATCTCACTTCCTTGGTAATTGAATTTTGATTTTGATTATAATAACTAATTAGTCATCTAATTCAGTGATCTCAACTCACTGAACAAATCTCAATCTTATAAACTGTAACCGCCTTTGTTTTTTGGAGTCGCTATGTGGACCTACAAGCTAACACTGTTCTATTAATCAGTTTTTTCTGTTTTCTGTCTTACCTGTCCCCCCTCTTTTCTACTTTGAAAGCGTATAAATTGATGATGAAAACTTAAACTAAAAAAATTGTAATGCTTTCATTTTGGATGTGTCAATTTTATAGTATCTCTTTTCTACCACCACTCGAACATTAAAGTATATTATTATCATCTATATAACCATTGTAATTTCAGGTAGGGGTGTGCAGCTGATGAGAACCTGTGAAATAAAATGATAATATCATTTAGATTACCAATTTCGTCCATTTTTCTTTATCGAAATTTATCATTATTTATTGATTTCCTCTTGGGTACGCAATAGAGCATAGGGCTTCAGCAGCACATCTTCATTTCATCCTGATCTCTGAATTAGTTTTCAGTTGGTGCTACCAGTGCCCACAAGTGGTGCAGTTAAACTGTCATGGCCGAAATCGAAGTGACCTTGAACAGCCAATCAGAATTCAGATGCGAAATCTATTATTAACTGTCTCTTACGTGTTGTAAGAATGTATACCAGTTACTCTGAAGACGATCCGTAAGGAGATAATCATACCAAGTGCAATAGATGTATTTATGCAGGTGACTTAAGATCATGGTATTTTTAGACCCTAACCTCTTTGGTATTCCTAACACTGCTCTTTAACCGATTCCTTAACCTTAAATAAACCCTAAAATCCTTAACCCTGCCTAACAGCACAGATTTACAGAAAAAAGCACCTAGGGAATAAGCAAAATACTGTATCTTCCCTCCCCAAATCCAAAAAGACAGGCATGATTTAATTTGAAATGACATATTGTAGATTTTCAAAATCTAATCTCCTCTTGAAGGTCCACTTTTGACTTCGTCTACGATGGTGGAATTTCACCCCCCGCCCCCCTCGAAGCTTTAGTCTCTTCCACACACGATCTCCTTCACGCAGCAGTGAGTATAAAACCTAACGGATGACTTCGTATATATATATATATATAATCACAATATATAACTGCGGAGTCAACCTTATGCACCACTTGTGCCAATATAAATGAAAGAAAGTTTATGAAGTATCTTGCAGAAATAGTTAAACACAACTGGTCACTCATTTCGTATACCATTTGAGTTCGAAGTCAGTTAAGTTGATTGATTGTAGGTACGATCATCAAATTGGCAGTAAATAATTTACAATGCCCATGATTTCCAAGACTCATTTTCTTTGTCACTTTCCCACTCCTTCAGTGTTTACACGTTCACTTTTCAGGCCTGTTTAATGTCTCCCGACTATCATATCCTTGTAATTTCAGGTAGTCTGCAGCTGATGAGAACCTGTGAAATAGAATGATGATATCATTTTATACTGCAAATTTCGTCCTCCTTTCTTTAGATTGATACTAATCAGTTGAATTAATCTGAAACCACCAGGAAATTTAATGTCCGAGTGCTGCAAGCATGCACCATCTTGCTGGAAACAGTGCAGTGATCAGTTACTGATATGCCGCAGCTGCCATGTTCTTTTGATTTTAGTGATACCAAAATGCCTGCCTATGCAGTATGCAATGTGGCAATCACACATATTTTATGCTATGCGCTGTAGATAAAAACAGTTTACCGTTTTACCATTCACATGTTGTATAGTTATATAAACAAAATCTTACATATTGCACATTCCTTTACACATTGTACAATACTGTATAACTAACAAACTGGAAATGTAAATGTAGGATCATTTATCGTTGTTAATGTCATTGTTTGCATATACTATTATTATTATTGTTACCCACCCACGCAATTTTATCTGATTGGTTGGTTAGTTAGTTGTATTGCTTTTGGTGATACTGTTAATGACTGTAATCACAGGAAATGTGCTTTTTGTGCATGAACACTTAACATTTGTTTGGTTGATTTCTCCTTTTTAAAGAAGAAAATACCTCAAAAATGCATAGGATCAATAGGAGCGTTTAATTTCACAAATACACACACAAATGTACACACTTTAGGTGTCACTATCTTCTAATAGCTAAGGTTATAAAGGCATACATGTATGTATGTGTGTATGCATGTCTATTTTTGTACTGTATATTAGCGTGTCAAGTGAGTGTCATTCTAGTGGAAGCAATATGCAGAGAGAAGGAGAATAAATAAGCAGAGGAATAAATATTTTTCATCAGTAGTTGAACGGTTTCAATTCATCCAGCGCATAGCCTCCTCTCAAATTGCTTAAATAGAGAAGTGATACTGTGAAACAGTGTGCTCAGAAGCCTCTCAGATAGGTTATTACCTTCAGCTGATTTCTTGGTAGTATCTATCGCAAAACACCAAGTAAATTAGCCATTTTATCAAGAGATTTCACACACACACAAAAAAAAATCGCTTGATTATTTTACTGTGCATAATTCACCATCTTACTTCATATTCACATTACTTGAGAATGCTATAAATGATGCTAATGATATCGCAAATCCAAGAGTGAAGTGAAATTCACCGAAGAATTTTTATAGGTATGTACTTCTAAATATTTTTTATATTTTTATTTCCAACGTGAATGCGTATATCAACTTTTGTGTTTAGTTATGTTCTATATACTGGTTGATTTAACTACGGAGCTTTCGGTGTCCACCATCTAGACAACATCTTTGACACAGGTTTTAGTATGAAATGAAATTTATTGGAATTCTCCATGAATGCTTGGTATTTATTTATATATCCTGATAACCACTGTTGTCATTTGCTCTTAACTGACGCCTCTATTCATCACTTTTATTGACTGGGAATTCGAACTCTTTGGTCGTAAGATTTATTTTTTGTTTCATTAGTAAGTAAATTTGGTCTATATTAGTGTGCATATTAATTGTTGATGCTCATCTGAGTACCAGGCATCTAGATGCTCGCACTAGCAAGTACAAAAAACTCAACCTTACCTTGTGTTCTGTCCGATGAAGAAAGCATTAGGCGTGATACCTTTAACTTATTAAATAGTCAGTAGAACAACTGGATCTCGTCTTTTCAACTCCTCATCATTTATACGTACAACGTTTCCTTTCCTTCTTTCCCTTTTCTCTCTTTTTCTGTTATGTGCTGCTTTGTTTCTTTCTTCCTCACTTTTTTTTTCCTTCATGTTCCCAGTGGAACATAGGGCTTCAAGCTAGTGGCTTGAGGTTTCTGTAGCAGTGTTTATTTTTACAGGATGGGGTTGCTAGCCCCATGCCCTTCTTCCTTACTAAATATATTTAAACATACTTCGTTCTCTCAAACTCTGTGTATATCGACCTTTTTGTTACCACTCACACCAGTAAATATGCTAGCATCTACTTTTCTAACACCTTCAAACACTCTGTTCACTTTTGGCTTTGCTACCGACATACAAATATGTTGTCAAAACTAACCGAGATTACCCTTAATCTATGTAGAATTTTATTTGCTGTTAATGTACTAACTGGATACAATAGTGTAGTAAAATGCTGAGAATTCCATTCTGTATCACAAGTACTGTTTTCGAATAACACTATTGTTATTATTATTGTTAATAGATATTCGACAGACTCTAGTTTAATTTAGATAGCTACATAAATAAAAAATTTACCCAGTGAGCTGGTGAATCAAATTATAATAATTATTTTTATTTTTATTTCACTCTTATATGTATCCAGTGGAACATAGGGCTTCAAACGGGATCTTTGAAGCTTCAGTGGAAGTGGCTTTATTTTTACGGGGTGTGGTTGCTAGTTCTACGCCCGCCCCGTTACTCTTTACCTGGCTTACTATCGTCTTAGTGAGGTACAGGAGTGACGGTTAACAACAAATGATAACAAAATAATGATAACATGGTATATGCGAGTGGCGATTAAAATAACGAAGGCAGTTATATGTAGACAAATCAATAAATAAATCAGGTCAAATCGTAAAAGTTACGTAATACTAAAGGTGAAGTTGATAGATAATCAGAGTTTGAATAAGTGTCATAAAAGTACGAATGAAGTGGAAAATAATAAAGGCTGGGAGGTTTTTAATTAGACTTTACCTTGGCAAGCAAGTGAGAGACAAATGTAGAACAAACTTCTTTTGTATGTAAAGGATTGTTCTCTCGGATTAATTCCCATAGCTTCAACTCTGTGTTAAAGACGGGTTCGAACTCTGTTCGAAATATCCGATAGGATGCATTAGATGACTTTGAAGGCACTTCTTCTGTGTTCTTGGTGACCGCTACCGATCAAATGAGTCAAAACAGAACTTCTTCTAAATTTTATTTGGCCTTTTTCGAACAATGAAAGAAGATACTCATTAATACGCTTGTTAAGCTGTATAATCGTTCCCCCTATATAGCCAGCTTTCTCCTCAGGAACAACTAAATATGTAGATACACACAGAAGTGGCACTGAGAGCTGAATTGTCTTTTGCCTGAGCAATCACAATTGATCGGCTGGAAAATGAAAAATAAAGGGTGGCGGCATTATAGGTCTGCTTTATTGCTCTCGATAATCATAGATGTCTCCATTAAATTGGAATTTTAAGAACAGTTGTTTCTTTTTAACTGTGTTGTCAGTTTCTCTTTATCACACCTGGTGTTCGTGTGTCTCCAAACAAATCTACTCAGATAATCCAATTGGACTAGCGTATTTTGAAAGTAACCCAACTCATTTTCTAGGGGGTCATATATACAGGTCCATCCTACTCTATTCGTGAGACATCTGACTAAATTGATTTTGTATCTGATTGGTGCAAAACTCAAGAAATGTGTATGTTGTCCTACAGATGTGGGTTTTCTATAGACATTTCTCTTGAGTGGACCATCTTCTCTTTTGTTCAGCTCAACATTGTATATAAATCCTTGTAAATTAGAGTAAAGCCTAAAGAAGATCTAATCGTAAAAGGATACTTTTGTTACAGACATGAAGGTGTGATGTTAGATGACGCATAGGAAATCCTGATTAATAAATAAATATGAATGGATATATATCACTAACTAATAATACTTGGTCAAAGTTCCCGACTGTCTATATCTTCTTATGGAGACGTTAAGAAATGTTTTAAAACTGTTTACCCACACACACATACACACTGTGTTTAAAGTGTTTAATAAAGGTAGATCAATATTTGTAAGTCTGAGGTCAAATTTAGATCACATCCCGTACAATTTTGTTTATTATACTTGTTAATACTTGTTTTATGACTCATGATTGGACAAAGTTTTTAAAAATAAGAGATGTTCCTCTTATATATAAACCTCTGTTATGTTAATTTCGATTAATTTCCCTGAAGAAGTTAGGACCAGATTGCTGAACGAAACGTTGGAATTACTCATTTCAATATCGCTGAGAATTTACAAATATAATACAAATATATTAAGACAATCACACAGGTATCACTCAACCTCTACGTTTGCAATTTGTTAAATCTTGCTTCCTACCTATTCTTCTTTTATCCAACGCCATAGACTTTCGTGGGCTACTGAAAAAGGAATATGTCATATTACGAAGGGTTGTCAGTAGAGCGAAAGGTGTGTCACTCAGTCAGATCGTTACTATTATAGTCGATAGATACCTGAACTCATTTGAGGGATGGTTTAAATCCAAATTATCTGACTTTCAACATTCTATCTATTCACAATTCCCCTCCCCCCAACCTTGAATCTCACTAGGTAAAAGTAGAGGTCATTATGAACGAGTATATGCTCGTACAACAAAGTTCAATAACTCAACGATAGCCCATTTGACACGCAGTAGTCAGTCTTTCCTAGCCCTGGTAACTGGATGTCTTTATTTCCTCTCCGGCTTTAACCTCACCCCCCTATGATACAGTGCAATTTCGCTTGTCTCTTGTTTTTACGATTTGAGTTGAACTCAGTATATGGTTAACTAATTTATTAATCACTCGTCATCTTACGCATCTCTCGTCTTTATCATGTAACTCATTTACCATTGTATGCAAACATTTACTTTGTTGAAACTTGAACTCCCTGTGTAAAAAAAACTATATAAGCATAATTTTCTGAGCGTTGTTCAGTAATCCTGGTACCTCCTGCTAACTGACATCCTGTAAAATTTGCAAGTATGTTAAAACTTTTCTGTACATAAACTTAATAATCCATATAAGCTGTAAGCAGCTGAGCTGATGAGAAGCCAACGAAATAAACAATGATGGCACCATATTATTCTGCCTAAACCGCTGTTGTTCTTGCTTAATTCGGAAATATTGTCTTTATTTTTCAAGGACATAATTACGGCGATTTAGTCATCTGGTAGCAGATGAAACTTGTAAAACAATTATATCTTTTAACCTTTATATATATATATATATATATATATGGTGTATTTAGCATTAATTATCCTCTAAATTAACGGAACAGCTGACTTATGTACACAATTTGTACAAGACAATTGTTAACCTTAAGAGAGATTTACAGAAAACAGCATCGCAGGGCAAAATATCTCCGGTAGTAACTGATGCATTTATTCTTTTTTAGCTTGCCTTATACATGTATCTATAAATAGATATTACTCATTTAATTCGATTGCTATTATCTTCTGAACTTTTGCCTTACAACATTAGCCTAGGCAAAGATTTCTTCCCTGTCTCAGTTAATTTGACTGCAGATCAATCAATATCTGTTAAAGGTCCAATTATTGAGTGTGTGTGTGTGTTTGTGTATTTGAATTTCTTGACAGCTGCTTTATTTATTTGCAATTCTTTCTCTTCTCTCTTTCAAATAACCTTCATCAAATTGTTGAGGATAAACAGCATGATGGTATGCTGGGTATGATAAGATAAAATGGGCGTGCGCACCTGTGTTTGTCTGTTGTGTGTGTGTGTGTCCAAATTTGAGTTATGGTAGATTCATTCTGACTGATTAGCTAGCTATGTGGCTTACCAGCAGGCCATTCATTTATCACAAAATCATTTTTAGAGATAAGAGGGTGATACATCAAGGGTATGGATGTTCACGTTTGTTTATCAGGCAGAGTTTCTTTTATAAACCGTATGACTGGCAGTCACTTCAATCTATCTATATATTTATATATATAATTTTCTGCAATGTATCATCAAAAACTAGAATAAATTTGAAATATCCATTTAGGGTAGAGAATTTTGTAGAAAAGAAACGAAGTATGACTTTAAAGTCCCTTAAGTGTGTTAAATAGAATTCATCACGGAAAAAAATCTATTAAAATTGGTATTCAAACCAACTAAGACACTCAATCAATTTGTTACTTACATGGTGTTTTGTATTTTGCAACTATTTATAATTGTAATCATGTACACACAGATGTGAGGCAGCTTTAAGAGAGAGGAAAACAATTCCACATTCTGATAATATGCAGATGTCTTGTGTGTGGTTGTAGTTCAACAACAAAAACCACTTATAATCTGATTCTTCCATTTGATCTAGAAGTTACTGACAGCCCAGCTGCCTAGTAGGCACAGCCTAACGAGGAAAAGAATATTGTGTCAGATGATGACCACAGGATATTTAATGGTAGTGTGTTAAACTTAAGGTATTGTTCCTTGAAAGAATATTTTGTATGGCGAAATTGCTCATCTATTTGCATTTGATATAGTTGTGGACGTCTTATCATGATATGAACGAAAAGGATACGTTGCACTGATCTCATAGACGTCTCCAAACTTGTCCTGAAGTCAAAACTAATACTATTTAGGGTTGGATAACGTTACTGAAGTTTGATATGCGATGGCGTGTTTGGCACTAGTAATAGTGCTCCATCTAGGGTTTAATAGGGGGTAGAAGATAAGTAAGTTTTCTGATGACATAATATGAAATCTATTTCACATCACTGATGAACACTACAGCCTACGGAAATAAATTCAAAAGGCTGACTGGTCCGTTAATACATGTGTAAAACTTGGGCATTGTGGTAGTAAGTAATTCCATATTGGTTTGTTTATTAGATGTATCACACAGTGAAACAGTATTATTCTTTACAGGATGACACAGTTTCGAACATAATTTACTGTGGTTCATAATCATATCAATTATAATCCTACCATGTCCTACAGTTATATATCCATGATAATGAGGATATTAGGGTTGTTAACAACAATAATATTTAAATAACATGGAACAAATAATATAAGTAGATTACAGTTCAACAGCATCAGCATACCAATACACTGAATATCAGAGAAATCAGGAAAAGAGTAATAATACAGAATACGTGAGTTTATAGTCTCCACAGACGGCCAGGGCAGTAGTAGTGGTTAGCTGGCCCTGTTTCTTCGCTAAACACAGAGTACCGGACGTTTTAAGGGAATCACAGTAGCATTTACTGTTCGCTAGGGTATTCAATACCTGGATGCTTTCAGCAGATGATGGAGAAGGATCCTTCAATGCTAGGGTTGGTGGCCGGTTGCTTTGAACCAGGTGGTCTAATATCGAACTGTTGATGATTTTCTCTACACCTATTTTTAGCTACACTGGTAGGTGTTGTCGAGCACGGAAAATCAAGTTACTAGAGCAACGGCGCAGTTGAACTGATGAATACACTTATTGGTAGCTAGTCTAGGTAGTTCACCTTTCCACTGTAGAACCACAACGGTTTGTATAGGAAGCATGACCTATAGTTTACCAGCATAAAAAGTCCTTTGAATAAATTTTCTTAACTTGTTGGTGTAATTATCTCACTCGGTAGTTCATTCTGGAATTGAAGTTATACATATATTTTTATATACTTTTTTCCTTCACGTTCCCAGTGGAACTTAGGGCTTCAAGCTAGTGGCTTGCAGTTTCTGCAGCAGTATTTAATTTTACAGGAGGTGGTTGCTAGCCTCATGCTCAACCTTTCCTCTTTACTAGCATTATTATTTCTGGCTTAGCGTGGTTTGGGAGTGCGTCTGTGGCCGGGGATCGAACCCCGGACAATGTGCATGGTCGGCGAGCGTCCTAACCGCTGTGCCACCGACGCTTTTTACATATATGAAAGCTACTTATTTCAAATCACTAATGTCTTGGAGGATCTGGACTTCGCCGATGATATATGTCTGATTTCCCACAAACTGGAAGATATGCAAGTGAAAAGCAACAAGCTGGTAGAAGAAGCATCAAAAGTAGCAGGGACTTCAGGTGAGCATAGATAAAACAGAGGTGATGAAGATTCCTCGCCAACACCAACAGCCATTACAACAACAACAACAGACAATCAACATAAATGGGATGAACCTGAAAGAAACAACCTCCTTCACCTACCGACATGGGAAGCATCGTTTCAACTACAGGCGGGCGGAACTGACGAGGATATCAAAGCCAGAATCGGAAAAGCAAGACAAGCTTCCATTACTCTTAAGTCTGAGTGGAGGTCAACAGCACTCAGCATCAAAAATAACATCCGGATTTTCAACTCCAATGTGAAGCCAGTCAGTGCTACTATACGGATCAGAGACTTACATTACGCATCATAAAGAGCGCCTCAGACAAACTATAGACCTTCATTAACAGTTGTCTTTGCTCAATACTCAAGATCAGATGGCCAGCCAGAAAAGATCAGAAACAGGGATCTCTGGCAATGAGCGAACCAACACAGCAGGAACCGATTGTGAAACAAATAGGCAGGAAGAAATGGAGATGGATTGGCCATACCCTGAGGAAACCATCAAATGACATCACTAGACAGGCCATTCCTCGAGTGGAACCCGAAAGGGAAGCGGGTGGCGAGTTGGTCGTCAGTGCAACGGTGACTTGGAGGAGGTCATACGAGGAGGAGATGAAAGCAGACTTGGAGCGGGGTGAAAAAGTTTGCAGAAAACAGAAGGCAATGGAGTTACGCAGCTGAAGCCCTATGTTCCTCTAGGAATTAAAGGATAAAATAATATTCAAGTATTGGTTTTGTAGGGATGTTGTTTGATTGCATGGAGGGTTTAATCATGAGCTGACATCGGTTAGAGAACAACTAGAAAACCTAGGAGTACTGGACAGCTGTTTCGTCCTAGTTTGAGACTCTTCATCAGTACGCACCCACCAGGATTCGAACCCAGGACCTTCTGGTTACAAGGCTAGCGAGCTCGTAGACCATTGAGCCACTGGGACCCGATCCAATGGTCCTTGAATTCTAACTTCTGCCAATTCACGACATAGCGCGACCACTTCGCAATATCTTTTTCGATGAGTTACTGCCTCATCTTCAACCTGCTGTACCCTACTGGTCACGGCTTCCCACTAGAACCCCAGGACCATTGGATCGGGTCCCAGTGGCTCAATGGTCTACGAGCTCGCTAGCCTTGTAAACAGAAGGTCCTGGGTTCGAATCCCGGTGGGTGCGTACTGATGAAGAGTCACAAACTAGGACGAAACAGCTGTCCAGTACTCCCAGGTTTTCTAGTGGTTCTCTAACTGATGTCAGCTCATGATTAAATCCTCCATGCGATAAAATAATATAATAATAATAATATCTTCGTGATGAACGACAAGGTCTGGTTTCTCGTCTACTTTAATGTTGGGTAACTGGATCACAGATATCATTCAGGGGCGAATTTCATAAAATTATCTTCCTACTAGAATAGATAATAAATACATTTCTGGACAACACTTTTATCTGTAACCATTAATAGAAATATCATTCCTATCCTATTTAGATAAGTAAATATAAATACCAGTTGTTTAAGTTTTGAAAGATTATTTCATGTCAAATTTCTATTTATGTATGGCAAAGTATATATATATATATATGCAAGCAAACACTATGCGTGCTGAGATTAGCTGCCCAACAGAGGCAGTTTAAATAGACGGTGTCTTATAGAATGGAATAGAACCTTGTTTATAAACCAAAATATGCTTGTTCATGTAATATCAAAAAATGAAAATGAACTGACAGCAATAACAGAATTAGATTGCCTTCGAATAAAAATTCTCATTTGATGATATTAGATAGTTGGAGGCAATCGGCCAGAGGAAGCTTTGGATCTAGGTTTCGTGCTAGTTGGCACTCATCAGCAGCAAGGCGTATCTGCGACCTTGATTGATTCAGTCTGCACCAAAGAAAGGACTACTAGACACATCACACTAGTCACTACTAGTGTCCAATAGAAAATTCTCCTTCGATATTTTTAGTAGTTAAATGACTGATGTTTGACAGAGCTTTCCTATCTATAGGATGATTATGTGAATAACTTGAATTTGACTTAATAGGCGCTAAACAAACCATATTATTAAGTCTTATAAATAGCAAGAAGCCACCTAACTACTAATGTGACTGTACCAATAGTGACTGTGCGTGTTTACCTCGCACAACGACCCTCTAAAAGGTGGTAATAAGCTAGTGTTCTTACTTAAGAGGACTAGATTGATGACAATAGGTCTAATGTTCACTGGAACAAAATTCATTCTGTGGAAATTTTATTGTCTAATTTGTTACTAACCCTCACCTAGCCTGTGATGAAGCTGGTTGACTATTCAGCCAATTAGGTTGGAATGCAACGACTTGTGAATTTTAACCTATAATCTTAATATAAGTTCCCAATCCATTAGTATACGTTGTCCTGAAATTTTACTGAGGAGTTGTGATCCGTGAGGTACAAAGTGAATTAGATGCTTATTGAACACACTGGATAATGTTAATTCTGTATCATGAGTTGATAGAGTTAGAGTTCACGAGTCAATGAAGTCCGAATCAACAAGGCGGAATGGTCCCTGAGTTGAGTCTCATAAACTAAATGTCAAGGGTTCAATCCCTAGAAGGATCGTGGGTGTGTACAGATGAAGTGTCCTAAACCAGGAAGACAGAGATGTCAAGTGCTCTCTGGATTTAAGTGATTCCCAGTTGATTTTGGCTAGTAACGAAGTCCTAACTGAAATCAATTTAAATCACCTACAGTCTAAAATAAAAGTGAACACTGTTAAAGTGATAAGCATTGAGTTTATTTCATTAAGTGTATATAGTAGCATACATTCTGTGTTGGCAGCGTTCTTTTAATCATTTTATACTGCCTATCAGGTTCTCCTTAGCATTACGACATTCGTCCATAGTCCTTACTCTAGTGTCTCATTGCTGTAATTCATTGCTGTAACCCATACTGTTATTATTCGGAATCCAATCTTTGTAGGTGCGTCGGTGGTACGGCGGTTAGGACTCTCGTCGAACATACAAATGGTCTTGGGTTCGATTTCCGGCCGACGCACACCTGATGTCGGTGATCGACCTGCTACATTTAGGCTACCGATATCACGTACTGAAGATTCCATACTTGTGTCAAAATACTGTGTGGAATCAAGCTATAATAAAATAAAAAACTAAAATAACACTTAGATTTACTGATGAATCTTGTACAAGTGAATAAAAAAATACTTTTCACATGAGATAGGTTATGTTTGATATAATATAAAGTGACACAGTTATCATAAATGGGTGCCGTCGTTTCGAGCACAATTTATTGTTCATATCAATGTATTATTCGTACTACTTTAAAATAGACGACAATGATATAGGAATCAAATCAGAAATTAAGTACCTTGGACTCATTCTCTCTTCTGATCTCTCCTGGTCTTCTCATGTCTTAGCAATCTCCAGTAAAATATTCCGCCTGACATTTTACATTAAGAAGTTAAGACACTCGGGTATAACTCAACCACTCCTCTTACAGTTCATAAACTCTTGCATCCTACCTATTCTTCTTTATTGCTCACCCTTATTCTTTCTTGGTTTGCTGCTTAAAAAGGACTATGTCACAATACGTAGAATACTAAAGACTGTCAGTAGAGTGAGTGGTGTCCCAGTGGACCACATAGTTAACGTCGTTGTCGATAGGCACTTGACTTCGTGCAATAAATTTGCTAAAGGGATTTTGTCTGACTTGGAGCATCCGCTTTACCCTCAGCTTTCACCTTGCATCTCCTCAGGTAGAACAAGGAGTAACTTCAGAAAACTGTATGCTCGCACGTCTAAGTATAAGAATTCTATGATACCATACTTGGCACGTATTTTATGTGATGAAAATAGTGTCAGGCAAGAATTAACTAACCTTTTTTCATCTAGTAAATAAACAATTTCCTCCATCCATTCTTATATACCTTCAAGTTTCACTTTTATTACTTCCATTATATTTATGGTCCTGTTACTTCTCTGTTTTACTCTCATAATTGCAAACACCAACTTATATCTATGACTGCTGTAATCTTTGTTTTTCCCCTCACCATATCATGTAGAAAGAACATTATATTCAATATTTTTAAACATGCTAGGATTTCTATACCACATTGCCAATACTGTGTGACACAAGTAAACGGCAATTTTCACTTGTATTATTATTATCATTATTATTACTACCCTAGCTGTTATCATTATTATTGCTATTTCCATTTTATATGCTGCATGTTTTTGACACTACCTCTATTGTAAATGTGGAAAATTTTCTGTGTCATTAATTTTATTTATAATTTGAAGAAATTACATGCAATATTGTGATTAATGCTGAAAATTCCATTCTGTATCACAAGTACTGTTTTTGGAATAAAGTAAATTATTATTATTATTATTATTAAATTTAATTTATATACTAGCTGCGGTTTCCCGTAAATCTGCTTCAGCCATTCCGTCATTTAGACCCCTCCAAATACCAAACAGTCAATTTCACCTTTAGGCACAAATCTAACCTCAACAAACTGGTTAGCACTCACACGAGCTGTGCAAAAAAGATGGCACTGAAATAGAAACCAAGCCTGAAATTAAATATCTAGGCGTCATTCTATCTGCTGATCTTTCCTGGTCGTCTCATATCTTGATGATTTCTAAGAAAATATTCCGTCTTACCTTCTACATCAAGAAGTTAAGACATTCTGGAATAACCCAACCCTTACTCCTATAATTTGTTAACTCCCGTATTCTGCGTATTATTCTCTATTGTTCCTCCTTAGTTTTTCCAGGGCTACTGAAGAAGGACTATATCTTATTACGTAGGGTGTTAAAGGTTGTCATCAGGGTAAGCAATGTGCCTCTTAACCAGCTTGTTAATATTCTGGTCAACAGGCACTTGGACTCATGTGAAAAAATGGGCTGAATCCATTTTATCGAACTCACAACACCCTCTTCATTCACAACTCTCCCCTTGTATCTCATCACGCAGGCAGACCAGAAGCCTGCCTATATAGAAAACTATATGCTCGCACTAGTAAGTACAAAAACTCAACCATACCCTATCTTACTTGGCTCGTGTTCTGTGTGATAAAGAAAGCATTAGGCGTGAAACCTTTAACTTATTAAATAGTCAGTAGAACAACTGGATCTCGTCTTTCCAACTCATATCATTTATGGGTACAACATTTCCTTTCCTTCTTTTCCTTTTCTCTCTCTCTCTTTTCTGTTATGTGCTCCTTTGTTTCTCTCTTCCTTATACACTCTGCTTAGAACACTCTTCTTCGCTCTCCCACACTCTGTATATCTCGACCTTTTTGTTACCGCTCACACCAGTAAATATGCTAGCATCTACTTTTCTAACACCTTCAAACATTCTGTTTAATTTTGGATTTGCTACTGATATGCCAATATGTTGTTGTCATAACTAACTGAGATTACCCTTAATCTATGTAGAATTTTATTTATTGTTAATGTACCAACTGGATGCAAAACTGTAGTGAAATGGTGAGAATTCCATTCTGTATCACAAGTAATGATTTGGAATCAAGCAAATTATAATTAACTGTGGTTTCCTATAAATCTGCTTTAGCCATTGCGTCATTTTGACTGCACATGTTTGTTGTTGATTCGATGAACTATGTTACGTTCTAATACGTTTACTTTGCTTCACCCGATTTTGTGATTATACGCCTTGTTTTTAGATTAATTAACTTAGCAGGGTCAATCATTCTAAGTCTGGTTAAATTCTTATGTTCCGATAATATAATTAACTCCGATGTATTAGTTTTACTTAAGCAATTGACTACACACTCATTACATGGTGTATATTTGGTAAATTATAGGTGATTTTTCTCAGTTTGACCATTAGACGCCTTAAGTTTGTCTCTGAGTGCGTTGCTTTCAATGCCCCTGCTTCTTATAAAACTTGCAATGAACAAAATGAGGGGGATGGCGAGGGACAAAAAAAGTATGTGAAGCAAATTATGCAGTCATGTGAATGCATTGATATACTTATTAGTATCAATAAACTGTTCATAAAACGTCGACAGCCACTTATTCAATACTCTGTCATATAGAAAATCAAAACAAGTGGTGATTCAGCGAAGAAACTCTTTTCAATGAATATATTCTTACCAAGCTGTATAGTCGTATGTATATATGGTTTTTTTTAAGAAGTCATTTGGCAACTACTTCGCTACTACGGAGTCCCATCGACAATTATACATCTCATCCAACAGTTATACGACAATGCTGCATGCCAAGTAATCCACAACGGGAAACTTACGGAGGCCTTCGAAGTGAGGACGGGAGTGAGGCAAGGCTGTCTACTATCACCAATGATCTTCCTGATTGCAATTGATTGGATAATGCGACAGACAACAGCAACCAACGAGGGAACAGGCATAAAATGGGCTGACACAAAAGACTTGGAGGATCTAGATTTCGCCGATGATATATGTCTGATTTCCCATAAACTGGAAGATATGCAAATGAAAAGTAACAAGTTGGCAGAAGAAGCATCAAAGATAGGACTTCACGTGAACATAGATAAAACAGAGATGATGAAGATTCCTAGCCAACACCAACAGCCATTACAACAACAACAACAACAGACAATCAGCATAAGTGGGAAGAACCTGAAAGAAACAACCTCCTTCACCTACCTGGGAAGCATCGTCTCAACTACAGGCGGAACTGACGAGGACATCAAAGCCAGAATCGGAAAAGCAAGACAAGCTTTCATTACTCTCAAATCTGTGTGGAGGTCAACAGCACTCAGCATCAAAAATAAGATCCGGATTTTCAACTCCAATGTGAAGTCAGTGCTACTTACCATACGGATAAGAGACTTGGCGAGTCATAAAGAGCATCTCAAACAAACTTCAAACCTTCATTAACAGCTGTCTCCGCTCAATACTCAAGATCAGATGGCCAGAAAAGATCAGAAACAGAGATCTCTGGGAGCGAACCAATCAGGAACCGATTGTGAAACAAATAGGCAGAAAGAAATGGAGATGGATTGGCCATACTCTGAGGAAACCATCAAGTGACATCACTAGACAAGCCCTCGAGTGGAACCCGAAAGGGGGGCGGCGAGTTGGTCGTCCCAGGGTGACTTGGAGGAGGTCATGCGAGGAGGAGATGAAAGCATGTGGACAGACCTGGAGCAGGGTGAAAAAGTTGTCAGAAAACCGAAGGCAATGGAAGTGCGCAGCTGAAGCCCTATGTTCCTCTAGGAACTAAAGGATACAATAATAATAATATAATAATCCGTTGAGGGAATTGAATTATACGTGCAAATGCATAAAATGATAATAATAATAGTTGTATGAAATGCAATTAAAACTAAAATGTTTGTGATTATAATCATAGTTAAATGTCAACTAAGGGGCAAAACAATTAATGTCATATAGCGGGTAGGACGCTCGCCGACCATGCACATGGCCCGGAGTTCGATCCCCGGCCACAGACGCGCTCCCAAACCACGCTAAGCCAGAAATAATAATGCTAGTAAAGAGGAAAAGTTGGGCATGAGGCTAGCAACCCCATCCTGTAAAATAAACACTGCTACAGAAACTTCAAGCCACTAGCTTGAAGCCTTCCTATGTTCCACTGGGAACGTGAAGGAAAAAGAAATAGAATAATTCTTAGGATGGATAGAACTTGAAAAAAGGTGTGCAATTATAGGATTAGTAGACAAATTGAATAAAATAAAAAACCTTACGTAATACTGTGTGAAATTTGATAGCATAGAATTGATTTAGAATGACAAATGGAACAAGTGAAATGATACTGGGACAGTTCAAAGTGAGATTAGTGATAGTAACAATTGACGTAATAAAGGAAGAGTAAACAAACTGAGTAGACAAAATGAAAAATACGAAAAAGTGGTAGAGCCAAAATATGAAATGGGGATTACCATACTTTAGCATAGATGGATTAAGACCATGAAAGTTGGAGGGGTTGAACGAACTTTCGCTGTACACAGAGATCTGGCTTTTCTGTTTCGATAGCCAAAGATGCCTTCAACAATACAGATGAGACGGGTACGTAGTGATTTAGGTAAATTACTCTTTGCCTTGTAGATGACTTCAAAAGTGGAGGCTATAGAGGTAGGGTGACCATTATCGACAAGATGTTCAATGATAGCCCTTCTTATTGCTCCATTTTCACCTCTTTGTAACCATGCAGGATAGTGTTCTTACATCCTATTGAACAAAACTCGAGTCGAAAGACCAATACACCTAGCTGGACAGGAGCAGGTGAATTGATAAACACACATAGAGTTGGTCAACAGTGGGATCTTGTCCTTCAGGTTGTTGAAAAGTAATGGTCGACTAGTAAAGGCTATTATCAGAGATGCAGTAGGGAATGTTATTTTCAGGGACTGTGATAACTTTCTTCGTATGATATTGGAAGCTAAGTCACTTGTGAATTCCAAACCCATGTACAGTATTTTCTTGATAAGTCACGTTTTATAGGATTTGACTGTATATTCTTATCTATAAAACGTGGAGGAAATCCAGTTTCTATTAGGATTTTCCTCAAAATGTATAACTCATCTTCCACAGTATCAGGTCTACATATGCTCCGAATGCCAGTGACAAGCGACCGGACCAGGTTTCGTATCACTGTGTCACTGTGTGTTATGTCAAATGAACACTAGTACCAAAGTGTCTGAATCCTACTCTTACACTAATAAAAATCTTAGTTTTGACACAGCAGGTATCAGATTTAATAAAATTGGCATTTTAGTTCAATTCGAAAACATTTATGCACAAACTGATAACCTAGTACCTTCACAGAACTAGGATTTTAATAGATTTAAGTCTACATTCGTTGATTTAAGTTACAAATGCGTGAATGGTAATTCCATTATGCAGAAAATTGATTTTGATAAAGTCTCACAGTGTGTTATACAGTAATATTTACTGATACAACCACGTTTCAAGCACCATTTATCCCTTTTTCATAATCACATCACGGCACTACTCACACAGCTTTCTCACATCGTTCATATACATGAGTAAAAATCTGATTCGACATATGAATGAATGGGCAAAAGTCAATATACAGTTCAACAAACATGCGTGAAACAGAGAGGGAAATGTGGTACATTCGGAAATTAGACGACTGTTGTTAGTCAATAAGATGAATGTTTTGACAGTCGAATAAAATAAATAACAGGGGAATAATGTTAAGTGAAATATAAACTGAATTTAACATTATTACTTATCCTATGATTTGATTGGTAATAATATCTTCCATATCTCTGATATTAGGGATGAGTCATTTCCACTGCATGTGGTTGGTTTAGATTCTATAAACAAGGATTCGGTAATCAACCTGTCTCTCTCTTTTACTTTCTCCACATTTTATATTACTTTTAAAAAGTGTTACTCTTTCCCATCCTAATGTGTAGTTGTGTGTTGATACATGCAGTGTGACTTCTAAGTGCTTTTTTCTGAATGACTTATCTTCGCGGGTGGGATGAATCATTCTAACCTCAGCTAAATTTTTATGTTCTGATAATCTCACTACCCCTGACCTACTCTTCTGACCTATGTAATTGACTTAAATCATAGTCATTACAAGGTATTTTGTAAATTGTATTATTCTGTCTAATTGCGTCAACCGGCAGGGTCCTTTAACCTACCTGAGTGAGTTTTTAGGTTTAAATGCCACCCTAATTACTGCTTTATTAAGAATCCTACACGTAGGGTTTTAGATGTCCCCTTTCTTTATGTTAAAATTGTATATGCCTTATATTCTTTCTTATCTCCGAATTTATATATATATATATATATATATATATATATATATATATATATATAAACAAAGTCAGAAAGCTGTGTGAGCAGTGACTTGATATGATTATGAGCTTGTGCTTGAAAGATGGTCGTATCAGTAAATGTTTCTGTATACAACACTGTGAGACTTTATCAAAATCAATTTTCTCCATAATAGATTTCTACTCCACCACAGTGCCCAATTTCTATACTTATATCAATGAAAAATTAACCGTAAATTGAATACAAATGATATTTCAACCAAAAAAACCTCTGGAGCTAGAGAAATGAGGATTCACTGGTCTCCAGACCTGAAATAGAATCAGAATTTATTATCATGGGTAAAACTGATAACCTCAACATGGTAAAGGCAATACTTGTTTACCGTTTCAAACATCATAAACCTCTAACTAATACGGATTTAAAGGAGAAGACAGACAAATTTTCCCAACTGACAAAAACCTGGAAAAGTAAGGTTACATTTCATCAAGCTTGCATCAGCACTGTGGTATCCAGATTCTACGGAGTGTCTAACATTTATACAAGTGGTTTACCACCACTCCTCAGTATGCATATGCAAAATGATTTATACAACTTTTATAGCCATTACACACGATATCTAAGTGTTGGTTTTGCAGGGATTTGACTGGTTACAGGATTTCATCGTGAACTGATATCGGTTAGAAAACCTGGGAGGACTGGATGGCCGTTTCGTCCTGGTATGGGACTCTTCAGCAACACGCATCCATAGGTGTCCAGTCCTGCCAGGTTTTCCAGTGGTTTTCTAACCGATGTCAGCTCATAATGAGAACCTGTAACCAGTCAAATCCCTGCAAATCAACACTTGAATATCAATCTGATTCACACAGTCAACTGACCCTGATCAAGTTTTAGTGAGCAGCCATGACCAAAGGGAGTACAGCACATCGGGTGTGGGGATAAATACTCGCCGGCGATGAAAATGGCTAGTGCCATTCACGCTATATCACGATTTGGCTGAAGTTGGAACTTATGAACTGACCACGGGATATGGTCTCAGTGTCTGAATGGTCCACGAGCTCGGCTTGTAACAGGAAGATTGTGGGTTCGAACCCTGGTGGTATGTGCGTACTGGTGAAGAGTCCCAAACTAGGAAGAAACAGCTATCCATTACATACGACAGTTGTAAAATACAGAGTAAAAGACATTTCCGATCAGTGAACTGATGATAACTTTGAATGTGTCATCTTTACTCACCAGTATGCATCTGATACGAACAACGGATTCTGCGTGTAATGAACTAATCGATGTGGGTATGGTGACTGAAAATCCTGTCTTCAATAAGGGAACTTATTTTAATGTAAGTGAAGAACTCGGGCACTTAGGGTAGAATGTAATTTCATACTGAATAAGTTTATTTCATTATCATACAGTGATGCAATATTAATAATTGGATGATGTTTTAAGCAGAATTTATCGCCATTCATATCAGTTTAGTCACATGGCTTCTTAATTTTTCGAACATACGTTTATATTTTCCTTCCTTCTCTCTCTCTCCCTCTCCAACAACCTCTTGTTGTTTGTTGCCACTTTCCGTATCTTCAGCGTATAGGTGTTCCGTCATTCCCATTCCACATGTGCTGTGTTGAATCGATAAACAAAGGTTCTGTGATCAATCTCTCTCTCTCTCTCTCCACCTAACTGCATTACGTTTTTATACTCTCGCCCTACCGTTTGGTCACATACAAGTGAATGCATTACTGTGGTAGAACCTTTTACTAGTTTTTTTTTAACTCAGCAGGGTCTAGATCTAGCTACATTTCTATGTTCCCATGATCAAATAGACCTTGAAGTACTAGTTTGACCTGTATAACTGGCCACACACTCATTATATGGTATTTAGTGAATTACATTCTTTTTTTTTTAATTGGATCTATTGAGTAGTTAAGCGTATTTTAAGATGCATGTTGAATATATACTTCCTGTTCAGTATGTATAGTTAATAAAATGGTATTCTTCTAAGAGTACGACAGGATTCAATCTTAGTGGCTTTCCCTGGCGAAACGAGAATACAAATGTCTGAAAATTTATAATAAACGGTTTAGAATTTTACTGTCATTTTGTGGATAAGACGTTTACAATTCTAAGGAAAGGAGGTGATGTGAAGTGCATACTGGAGGAGTTCCATAACACTCATCCAACTTTTGCAACTTTTACTGAAGAAGAAGTACAGAATGATTGTATTTTTTGCACTAAGATATCCTAATGAGAAAATAAGTAAATGGAATAACAGATTGAAGGATAAACCTCAAACCTACTTCATCTGAGAAACATACGCACTTCTCACTACAATACAAATGAAATTTGTCTAGATATCTAGTTCCCCATGAAATGGTTTCACAATAGCATTCAGAAAAATAAATATTATTTGTGATTCCCCAAGCAGGAAGTGATATGCGATGACATCTTCGAGAAACGACATGGATTCAGCAAACACGGAACCTGCAGTTCCAAATTATTCGGTTTTCTCAAGACTACGGAACATAGGAGACGTCAACAATGGAATTGTATCTCAGTGATTTACAAGAGCCTTTAAAAAGAAACTTTAAATGAAGCTAGGTGAAGCTATTTATCCCTTGGTTAACCAATACTTAATTTGCCAAACAAAGGCAGACTTGTTAATTTCGTCCATTCCTTAAACATCAACCATTCCAAGTGATTCTGTGAAGCTAGTCATATTGGGGATGCGATTAGGAGAGCCCGTTGTCCAATTTTCTAACTTCTTTTATCGTAATCAGGCGAAGGATCAAATAAAACGGTACACGGATCTAAACTAGCTCACTCTCTTTATAAAGGACATCAAGTTGACATTAACGGTGGTTTTAAAGTCATTTATCACATTTCATCATAGGGTAAACTTACCTGATAAAAGCACATACTGATACAGTGGATACCATTGTACCGAAGATATCATCATGAGCTGAAATCAGCTAGAGAACCATTGGAAAACCTGGAAGTACGGCACAGCTGTTTCGTCAGCCCAGTCTGGGATTCGCGCCATTCAGGCAGTTACCTAGAGTCCTAGTGGGAAGCCGTGAATAGTAGGCTACAGAAAGTTGAAGGTGAGGCAGTAACTCATCGAAGAAGACATTGTGAAGTGGTCGCACTATGTCGTGAATTGATAGGAGTTGGAATTCATGGACTGGCTGGCCATTGGAGCGGGTCCCAGTGGCTTGATGGTCAACGAGGTCTTTGGTTAGAACCCTGATGGGTGCATACTGGTGAAGAGTCTCAAACCGCGCTGACGAAACAGCTGTCCAGTACTTTCAAGTGGTTTTCCAATGGTTCTCTAACTGATGTCAGCTCATGATGAAATCCTCCAGCGAATTAAACTAAAAATCCCTACAAAACCAACACTTGAAAATTCTTTTATTACTTTCACTCTAGGCCTCTCTCTATACCTCGAATTTGATACTTATTTTCAGTAAGGTCAAAATTAAGCACAAATGTGAAGTGCTAAGAACAACAATAATAATTATAACACTATTATTAATAATAATAAATTACAAGGTAATCAGGATAGTGAGTGTTAGCGTAAAATTACAGATAAAGGAGAATGACTGAGCCATTTTTGTTTTTTGAATGCGAATCACCTAGTAGGTCTTAAGTTTCTTCCCCTTTTAACGTTTAAGAGTATTTACATCAAACGAGAGAACAATAGCAGTTTGCTTACCACTAGTAATTTCCACCTGCTTGAAGGGGATTTACACGAACAAGCCAGCATGACCAGCAACCTTTCAGTGGAAAAAGTGTTTGTTCATTTATCTAAAGGTACATATATATTCATCAAGTCATATCATGTCGATTCGCTAATGTTTTTATACCATTCCTTAAGAAAACAAGAATAGACTAACTAATGCGCATATCCCTACACACACGCCCAGTCACACTCACACACATTAACTCCAATGCTAAATGTCATTCCATTTTCTAGAAATATGGAGGTGTAAAGGCCATTACTTTAGAGAATATTGTAACAGTTTTAGCGAAAAATGAGATACGAAAGAAACAGTAGTGATATATACATATAATAGTAAAAATTATATGTAAAACATTAGTCACATTATACAGAAAACTAGACACGATTAGGTAGTGAAAAACGAAAAAAGATGAAAATCAAAATGTCGATGGAGAATATTAGTTAATATGTCATAAAGACTTTGTGCAGCCATCGTCTACAGATATTACTACAAATCTAAACAGTAACGCGAAATAAACTGAAAATGCAAAGCATAATTAATTTGGTGATGTGTGTGACTAGCAGTGGAATCCAGGATAACGCACATTTCGTCCTATTTGGGACCTATCATCTGGATGAACCTGTATATCCCAGTACCCACCTTTTCAAACGCTAAAGCGTTATCCACTAGACCACTTAAGCCACTAATCGTGTAATGTATTTGCGCAACACATTTCGAACGATCTGATCACACTCCACGGACTTCTTATAGGAATATATATGAAATTATTAAAGAGTTAAGAGGTGAGAAAATAGACTTAGGTCAAGTTAAAAGGACATATTCAAGGTCAAAATAACAATGAAGATCACTAAACCAGATAGCAGAGGTAATAGTACATCTGCCCTGGTTGGTATCAAAACAAAATTTACCAAGGAAGGTTTAATGTGATGACGAATTGTTGCATTGATCACATAGAGGTGGTGTAAACTTTCTAATTGCCAACTAGGGCTTCGACAAACTTTAGGATACGCCCCAAACACGTTTTATAGATAGGTTTAAAAGATCTGTTAACGTCTATTTAATGTCCTGTCTCTATAATATATTTCACAATAGAAGAGCTAGGTCTCCTGTTCTCACCATGAATAGGTTCTGAAGATTCATTTGTTTTTGGAGCCATGTAGGATTATGCTCTGAAGCTAGCCTTTAATTGCAGAGATCAATGAGTCCTCCCTATCTATGTGTGTCCACACGTACATTCAAATTGGTAAATACAGTGGGATGTGACATCATTTTTCGCATGTTCGAAGGGCTTAGATAATATTAATAATTTGCTTTATTCCAAAACAGTACTTGTGATACAGAATTCTCAATATTTCACTACAGTATTGCATCCAGTTGGTACATTAACAATAAATAAAATTCTACATAGATTGAAGATAATCTCAGTTAGTTATGACAACAACATATTGCCACGTCGGTAGCAAAGCCAAAATTAAACAGAGTGTTTGAAGGTGTTAGAAAAGTAGATGCTAGAATATTTACTGGTGTGAGCGGTAACAAAAAGGTCGAGATATACAGAGTGTGAGAGAACGAAGAATGTTTTAAATAGAGTTTGTAAGGAAGAAAGAAACGAAGCAGCACATAACAACAACAAAAAGAGAAAAGGAAAAGAAAGAAAGAAAGAAAACGTCGTAGCTATAAATGATATGAGTTGGAAAGACGAGACCCAGTTGTTCTATTATATATTATTATTATTATTGCTCCCTTGCGTTCCTAGTGGAATATAGGGCCTCAACTGCACGTCTCCATTTGCTTCTGTCTTCTGCTGTACTTTTCGCCTGCGTCCATGTTAGTCCATATTCTTTCAACTCCTCTTCACATGATCTCCTCCACCTCACCCTTGGACGTCCCACACGCCGCTTCCCTTTCGGGTTCCACTCGAGGGCTTGACGCGCGATGTTGTTCTACTGACTATTTAATAAGTTACAGGTATCACGCCCAATGCTTTATATATATATATATATATATATATATATATATATATATATATATATATTGACTTCACATTCTCAATTATTATGATATTAGCTGCATAAAAAGTCTTTTTAACAGTAGTGTTCCGTCTTTGTCTAGTTATCGAGCTGCTATGATGCCCCATATAGGGTAGCTTGATGTACACGTTCTTCTTAGTTGCGAGTTGTAGAGTGGGTCTTGGTGTTCTGACTCTTTTATATTTCCTGATGAACGTGTCTGGATAACTGTTATCAACCAGATTTTGTGTCAACTTTCTTTCTTCTTTATCAAGTGTGTCTTCAGTGCATATTTGTTGGATTCTACTGAATAAGCACCTTACAAAGGCCCTTTTAAATAATTAGTTTACTTTTAACTGATAAATTTGAATTTTCTGTTCGACCTTCTTTAGGGACGTTAGTGATTATTATCGGCTAGATCAATAAATGGACCTGTGAAGAATTTCGGATTCGTGTAGGATTTATTCTGCTAGTTAGCAGCTTCATTTATATATGACATTCAGAAAGCTTAAGAATTTGTTTAAAAGCTGTTGAAATTAAAATGGCGAATTGTTTGAATCATGTCTTTTGCAATAAATAAATTTGCTCAGATATCTATTTCCAAAGTGAGTAAAGTTCGCTGATTTTTCGTGGAATCACTTTTACTCATGACTTAGCGGTCTGATTAAATCATTGGGCTACCAGAATTTGCATCCATCAAAGTGCTTAAACTATTCTGCATTTCTTATTGTTTAAATCATGCGTTTATATAAGATGATGACTAGATTGCATCATTAGCCGAAACCGGTTAGAGAACATTTAGAAAACCACCATTGGACAGCATTTCATTCTTCTCGGCAACCCTTTAGAAGTTAGTACCCGTCACTGGGTATCGAACCCATGGTCTTCTAGTTACAAGGCGAGCTCGAAGAACACCAGACCACTGGGACTCGACCAAATGGCCCATGAATTCCAACTTCTGCCAATTCACGACACAGAGTGACCACTAGCCAACACACCAAACCTACTGTACTCCACAGGTCATGACTTCTTACAAGACCCCAGGTAACTAACTATCTACACTTTACATCATTCCTGCTGACAAGACAATAAAAACTCCATTTTTTAGCGTCTGAAATTACAAGCGATTGATGTACACAAATTCACATTCCAATGTTTGTCTACGTATTTATCGGTATGCTTACCTTGAAACATGGGCAAACAGTATGATAGACATGAACAAGTTGATTTTTATTGATTAATGCATAGAAAGCTAAGTGTTAAGACTTTTGTTTTCATGTTTATGGACTTGGGCAGCTGTTTAATATCGTTACCGTGTTGCTCATTTAAAAAATCTACAGTGATTTCAGTAAAACAAACTTTATGTTGATCACTTAATATTCAAACTTTTTTATTTGACATTTATGCAGAAGTGGACGAAGATTGAAACTGGTAGACAGATTATACATCGAATATGTTCAATGTTGAACCGGTCTTGCGATATCCTTAACTCACTGCGTTACTTTTAAAACGAAAAAAGGAAACATATGAGTTTTAATGCACATCCGACCATTTCTCTCCTTAGGAGTGGAGTTCATTAGCAGCGATATAGTCCAGTTTGATTTAATTTAGAGGGGCAAAATCATTTGAAACCACCTGATTTCTGACCAGTCACTTTGGTGTACTGCAAACCACATTGGATCAAATATTTAAATTTCAGGTTAATTCGCTGTCGATTGTCACATCTTTTGATCTGAACAGTTTCAGTTTGCAAAAATAACTATGGCATTGGAAACCGCGAATTCCTTTACTTTCCCAATGGAACATAGGGCTTTAGGCCTGTTCTTTGAAGTTTCAGTAGCAGTGGTGTTTTATTTTTACGGGGTGAGATTGCTGGCCTCATGCTCAACCTTCCGTCTTTACCAGTCTTACTGCTACCTTAACGAGGTTTAGGAGTGCGCCGGCCGAGAATTCAACCCCAGATCACTTGCGTGGTCGATCAGTGTTCTATCACTGCACCAACAACGCACGCATTTCCGCTTACATCTACCTAACTGTTACCAAATAGTTTTGATAATTGAGGTAACTCTTCAGCTGTACAAGGTAATAAAAAGTATTCCTGAAGTTAGTGAGTGAAGAAAATGAAAGTCTTTAAACGGATAAAATGTAACTTGATGGTATTTTAGCAGGACTATTTAGTGACCTGATATCTCTATTATATATATATATATATATAATAGAGATTTGTAATTTGATTTGGTTACGTTCTCTGAGCCGGATAGTTTACTTGAGAGGCTTTCATTGTCCTTCTAGATAATATCTTCTGCTTAAGCTTCAGTATAAAGTGAACCTTGGAATAGTTCTATCCTCTGACTATTCTTCGTCATTTCATATCTTGTCGATTTCTAAGAAAATGTTCCCTCTTAACTAGTACAGTAAGAAGTTAAGACAATCAATCAACCTATACTTTTACAATTTGTTAACTGTTTCATCTTATCTAGTCATCTTTACTGCACCTGCTTGGTATTTCTTGGGCTAATCAAAAAAGACTATGTCATACTGCGAAGGGTATGAAGGATTGTCAGTAGGGCAAATGGTGTGTCACTCAGTCAGATCGTTACTATGATAGCCGGTAAACACCTGAATTCATGTGAGAGATGCTTCAAATCCACTGTGTTTGACTTTCAACATCCTCTCTATTCTCAGTTCCCCTCTACCACCCCTCTCCAGCCTTGAATCTCATTAGGTAGGAGTAGAAGTCATTATGAACGATTATATCCTCGTACAACAAAGTTCAATAGCTCAAAGATAGCGCATTTGACACGCGTTCTATATGACAGAGATAGTGGCAGGCGTGAAACTTACAACTCACTATGTAATTAGCAATTTATATATTGACATTATTTCAGTTATCTTATAATTCTAGTTATCAGTATTATTATCATTAGTATCATTTTATACTTTTTGTACATTTTTGACTTCATCATCACGGCTGAAACCAAAATGCTGATATTATCAATTTTGGTTGCCTATACTCTGTAATTTATTTGTTGTTTTTGAGTGAATTAGGTGCAGTATTGTACGAAATGCTGAGAATTCCACGCTTTATCATAATCATTGTCTTATTGCTATTATTATGAACTTACTGGAATTTTTCACAAATTTTAAAGCTGTATAATCTGACAAGCTTTTTCGTGATTGGTTGTTCATTTACAACACTAGTGGTCGTTTTTATCGACTTGGAATTTGAGCTATTTTTCACGTGGCTTATTCTTAACTAGCTGATTAATTTGATCCATAAAGATGTGTCTGTAAATCGATAATTCCGGGCTTCTAAGGACTCCCAAGCATTTTCAGTGTTTCCAATATCCACCTTTCTGTATTCCTTCACGTTCCCCAGTGGAACATAGGGCTACAAACTAGTGGCTTGAAGTTTCGTTAGCAGTGGTGTTTATTTTTACAAGATGGGGTTGCTAGCCTCATGCCCTTTCCTCTTTACCAATCTTTATTACTGGCCTAGAGAGGTAAAGGATTGCGTTGGTCTGGTATCGAACCTCGGACCATGTGCATGGTCGGCGAGTGTCCTAATGATACACACTATCCACCTTGGTAATCCTTATCTGATTATGTAATCAAGAGTAGTGTTGAGTATTCTTATTATTCTTATTCTTAAGTCCTTTGTTACTTTTTTAAAATTTTAATCGGCCTTTAATTTTCGGATTAATTGGCTCGGTAAGTAAATGTGTGATCTGACTGTTCACATTTTTCAGATAATCTCTGTCTTCTAAGAACACTTCACAAAATTCCTACATTATGCCAGTCAAACCGGTGTCGATATTTGTCCGTCTAAACTGATATGGAACAATGCATATCGTGTATTTCAACAGCTAGTTCGTTAGTCGAAGGCGAGAGCCACTCTGACCAGTAAGGTGCTTATCACACACAGAGTTGATGCAGCTTATTTTGTAATTGACGTTGATCAATGCGAGATATACAGCTGTGATGGTGTGATACCGAGAATGTGAGTATACGGAATATTATGCTCACATATTCCCACAGTTCATAACTGCATACAATATATCTGTTTGAACATTCGATTTGATATTAGACAGAATACATTTTCCACGATTATATACTGCATCTGTCACCATTTTTGATCGGGGATCGCGACTGAGTCTAGCCATCCTATGGCATGTTATGTCATCACCAGGAGGTATTGATTGCTATTGGGAGTCTGGGAAAAAGTTCGCATTGCATCTACACATCATAGGTCACTACCGCTGTCATCGGAATCGACTGCAGTGCGTGACCTTTATACAACCTTGTGTCACATTGTAACAACAGAAGGCAGTATGTATGTGAGCGTAATATTCCGTTGGTACACATTGTCTGTATCACACCACCACAAAGCTATTGTGACCGTATTGAAATAATTCTTGACTCACTAAGGCGGAGATATACGCTTCTGCCTCTGTTTTCATTCGCATTCAAAACTGGAAATGTTTACAGTTTGTTCATCTTCTGCTGACATTGATGTTTTATGAACTATTTTCAAGTGCTTCTTCTAGAAATTGTTTATTTAATTCATTGAAATAAACGAATGTGTAATACTTGGGCACTGCGGTGTTATGTAATTCCATATTAGTTGGTTTATTAGATATATCACACAGTGAAACAGTATTACTGTTTACTGGAAGTACTACTGATGATTTAAACTCCCTATCGTTGATGTTGTCATTATTCTGGGCATGTCTGACATGTATGTCGTCGTCAACGATAGTATTGCCACTATCACTACCATTATTATTAAATAATAGTTCAACTGTAGTACTCAATACATGCAATTACACACCACCGTACAGTAGGATGGGATACAATGACAGTTCTAAAATCTAATATAACAGGGTGGAGGGGGATATCTATAATGGAAGCTATATTTATCGAATCAATTGCAAATACATGTAAAATAGGAATGATTGAACACTTGTCCAGCCGGACATCTGAAAAATATACTACCATTTCTACGTCGAATAGGAAAGAATAAAGAAGACTAATAAACGAAAGTTTCGAAGTTGTGTCGTTATAACTGATATGATTGTGAATAATAATAAATCGTGAAATTTTGGTTTTTTGTAGGAATTTTCAGTTTGATTGGTTGGGAGATTTCATCATCAACTGACATCGGCTAAAGAACCATTGGGAAACCTGCAGAGTGTAGTGGATAGCTCCTTCTTCCTACTTTAGGACTCTTCATAAGTATGCACCCATTGGAGTAAGAATGCAGGACCTTCTGGTTGCATAGTGAGCTCTTGGGTTCGAACCTTGGTGTGTGTATGCTGATGAAGAGTCACAAACCAGGACGAAACAATCGACTCGTACTCCTTGGTGGTTTTCCAATGGTTCTCTAACCAAATAATAAATTTAGTTCGAAACCTCATCATCCAGTAAATAATACTGTTTCACCGTGTGATATATCTAATCATTGAAACAAAAATTAATTGAAGTTACAATAGTAGATCAAAATGAATATATTAATCATTGAAGCAAAGTGGAATTTCCTATTGAAAATTGGTAATAGCCTTCCAAGCGTAGGTAGTTCAATTATGAAATATATAAATAGGCTTAGTTCACTGTCTGCTGGAAATCAGCTGATCTCTATGAACTTGTCATCATTATGTATAATTATAAGTATAGTTTGTGACAGCTGGAACCGACGTTTTGTGGTTTGAACGCACGACACCGATCTTTGCATTCTACTGTATTATTATATTATTATTGTTTCGTTTAATTCCTAGAGGGCTTCAGCCGCACTTCTCCATTACGTTCGGTACTCTGCTAACGTTTTCACCTTGCTCCACGTCTGCCGCCCACATGCTTTCATCTCCTCTTCACATGACCTCCTCCATGTCACCCTTGCACTGCCCTTTAGGGTTCCACACAAGTGATGGTGTGGTGTCTGATATCACTCACTTGATGGTTTGTTTTATCAAAGTATGGCCAATTTAATCCACCTCCATTTCTTCGTGCTTATTTGCTGCATGATCGGTTCCTGAGGTTTTGGTTCGCTTTCAGAGATCCCTGTTTCTGTTGATGAAATTCTGTAGTTTGTTCGAAGCAGCCTTTGCGACGCGCTGGCCAAGTCTCCGATCCGTGTGTTAACTAGCACTGACTTCACATTGTAGTTGAAAATCTGCATCATGTTTTTCATGCTGAGTGCTGTTGATCTCCATACAGACTTGAGAGTAATGAAAGCTTGGCTTGCTTTCCCAACCCTCGCTTTAATATCCTCATCAGTTCCTCCCGCCTGTATTTTAAACGATGCTTCCCAGGTAGGTAGGTAATGGAGACTGCTTTCTTCAGATTTCTCCCATTTATGCTGATTGTTGTTTTTGCTGTTGCTGTTGGTCAGGAATCTTCATCACATACGTTTGTTTTCTTTATGTTCACCTGAAGTCCCTGCTACTTTTGATGCTTCTTCTGCCAACTTGTTGCTTTTCACTTGCATTCTACTGTGTAGCTGACCAAATATCTATGAATTACTCACAGTCATAAAATGCCTAAACGATAGCAAAAAGACAGTTATATGCGAAGAAATATGCGCTGTTATTCAACAATCTTAACATATCAACAAAGCGCTTGTAGCAGCTATACAGATCAAATTTGCACTCAGTTGCAAAACAAGGACGATACAACAGAATTTTTTAACCAGAATCAGTCGTATCAAGAACCTGAGAGTAAAAAAAATACTTCCAACAAGGTAGGATCAAACTGTGTCAGCAAGAATTACACACCAAGCAATTGCCACAGACACTCCAAGGTCTAACTGACCTTGACTCAGACAAACAAAATCGCAGTCGTACAATCACGCACTATGATTGTCATCACAAGCAGGATAATAATTACAAAGTCACTTGGAATGTTTAAATAAACAACAGTACCTTAAAAAGATACACAGGTTTTGAATTAAAATTCTTCCCAACGAACATTCACATTGTTTGTATGAGAGGTACTGGCTAAAACTCTCAATTTGCAAATTGAATTCGCATCCGTTTCGCCCTAGTTTGGAACTACTCATCATTACGCATCCATCTCCAGGGTACAAACCCAGGACCTTTTGGTTGCAAGGCTAGCGAGGTCATAGACCATTAGGCCACTGGGACACGATCCAACGGCCAGCTAGTGCATGAATTCTAACTTCTGCCAATTCACTACACGGCGCGACCACTTGCCAATGTCTTATTCGATGAGTAACTGTCCCTCAACCTGCTATAGCCTACTGGTCACGGCTTCCCACTAGAACCCGGTTAATTGCCTGAATAGGACCAGGGCTAGCCTTGTGACCAGAAGGTCCTGAGTTCGAACCCCTCAGTGGAAGTCCGTGCTGATGAAGAGTCCCAAACCTGGATGAAACAGCTGTGCGGTATTCCCTGAAGGTTTTCCAAACTGATGTCAGCTCATGATGAAACCCTCCAATCAATCAAACAGAATCATTATAAACCAACACCTGTAAATTCGCAACTTTTCAATTACACAGTTTGAATAGGTGAAATTCCATTACAGTTTCCTTCACGAACAGAAATTACTTAGACCACATGCACACACACACGCACAATATGGGATCTACTTAGTATCACATGTGACAACAAAGAAAAAAAGCATAAAAGCATAACAGGATGTTCTACTGATTTATTAGATTCCTGCTACCTGCTTAGCAAACACTACTGTTTGGTGCAAGTGGCATTATAAACCGTCCTGTTTTTAAGTGCTGATTGGATTGATGGAACTGATTGTATATTTCATAGGTTCTTTTGAAATTTGCAACATGTTGCATAATCAGTTTGCTGTTAAGTAACTGATGAATAACGCATTGCGATAAGTGACTAACGATCACTATTGGCTGGTGGTTAACACATGCTTTTTACACAAGGCTAGAAGTCTTGTAAGATCAATCTTGTTCGAAATCTTATAGTAAACTGAAGGTCTAGACTTACGGCATACAATACTGGGCTTAATTCCGGTTTTATGCGTTTAACTTCATAGCGAGTTATAATCACAAGCTGTTTGTTTCAACAACTTTTCCAATTACTTAGTAATGTATTATCTGTATTATAAATAGTAAAGTTTTGATGTGGTTTTGTTCTCTGAGCTGGATGGTTAGTTTGCGAAGCTTTCATCACCTTACTGGGTGACATCTTCAGCGCATACTTCAATTTGAAGTGAGCTTTTAGATTTCTCCACGAGTTTATTAATCATCTCTCCTGGTGACCTTGGACGTGATTGGTTGTTTGTGTGTGTTTTCACACCTTCTAGGTTACTTGTATTGGAACCGGTTGTTTCTTTGACTTGAACTTTGACCCTTTGTGTGTGAAGTTTCTTTCTTATTGGTTGATAAATTTTGTCTATCTCGATGTGTCTATTGATTGATGATCCACTGGAATGCCAAGCTTCTAAAAATTCTCTAGCATTCTTGTTATTTCCTTTGTCTAATATTTGAACGTTGTCCCAGTCGAATTGATGTCCGTAGTTGTCTGTGTGTAGTGAAATGAGGGAGTGGATATCATGTCTTTTGACGGCTAGCTTATGTTCGTGGATACGAATAATACGAAATAGTAAAGTGTTTACATTCTTCTATACGAAGTATGTATATATACTCAAAATTACCGCTCAAACTATTTAGCCATATAAACAAAGGTGTGTTGCGACAGGCATTTTCGATTTCAGTTTATTCTTCTATTCATTGACATTCATTTTGAATGTTACTATTTGATAAAAAGCGGGAAATTCTGAAAGCAGAGTTAATGTAAAACAAATACCCATACTGTTCGCTGTTACATTTCAAACAACACTGGTTAATGCCTCCCTTGAAATACTCTTGTCAACTGACGACAAAATAGACGTTTAGAGGTCATTTCGTAACCTATTTCTTCTTATACTAATACTAATAATAATAGTATATTCTTCCTTTTATATGAATTAGCCTTATTTTCAATTAGAACTACTGATTCGCCCAGTTATGTTTGCATTTTGGCACTCTATTCTGTGCCAGTGACCTTAATACAAATTCTTCTGTGCCTTCATATATGCATATGCGCAAATTTGTTGTGATTTGCTTATGTCCTTTATGTGTAGGCGTTACTGCCTTGTACGGTAATTTTCTGTGAGGCTATAGGAATTTTTTCCTCAGTTTTTCTGCTATTTTTAATGACATCAGGTAAACTAAACTAAAATGTGACAAAAAGAAATGCAGAATTCAACAGGAAAACTTCATGTAGTGGACTAGTTGCAAGGCGTGCGGGCGCACACACACACACAATCTTAGCATTTTGATTATTAGAAAAGTGAATATAGAGGGAAGAGACTACGGGAAATTTTGTGGTGCGAGTGATTTCCGATTTATATTAGATTCTCAATAGAAATCCAGGATACTTGCGTTTTACTTATGACTGTTTCTCATGTGCGACATATTGATAATTTTACTTTTATTGGGTTCATTTGGTGAATGAGTGTTTTCTGCTCAAAGCAAATGCAGAGAGAGAGAGTATTGTATGATGGATAAATTGTAAAAACGACACACAGTTGTTACAGCATATTCAGACCTTCATTATTCTAAAATCAGTTCACTCATGTCAAGTCAGTAAATGCCGTTATAAGATTCAAAGACATGACGAACATCGCGAATAGCATTTCCAACAGGCTATGGCAGACGTTTATCAACACACATCTTCGTTGGTTCATTAGGAAAGATGAGATGGCTGACCAGTCAGGAAGGAAATGCGGCAAAGAAACCAACCAAGAATCTATTGCCCAACAGATTTGTGAAACAAATTGCAGGTGGATTGGATACCTGCTGGGAAGACCGTGGAGTGACATAATACACTAGGCTGTTACAGTTCAACCTGAATCGGGGATGACGAGTTGAGCATTCGAGAGTGACATGAAGGAAGTGGATGGCGTGAGGAGGAAATGAAAACTTGTGAGCAATTGTGTATCCAGCTACAAATGCCTAAAGTGAAGAGAGTGAAACGGGTGTGTATGAAGGGCTATGTTCCAATCCGAACCCAAAGGAATAACAGATAATTCATCTGAACACTTGTCTTTTGACTGAGAGGCGTAGTCCTTCTTATGTTTCTAAATTCAGACTTGTTACAAAGTATAATTTTGATAAAGTCTCATAGCGTTATACAGTAATATTTATTGATGACCACGTTTCGAGCACAATTTATTGCTGCTCATAATCATATCAAGGCACTCCCACAACTTTCTAACTCTATTTATGTAATTCCACTATTTTTCATCGCTTTATTTCATTGGTAGTAGTATTTTCCATATTTCCGGTATGAGTGATGAGTCATTCCCATTGCACGTGTTGTGTTGGGTGTAGACTCGATGACCAAGGATTCAGTAATCAACCTCTCTCTGCACCTACCTAGATTACTTTTTAGAATTTTAACTCTCTCTCACCCTATTGTGTGGTTGTGTGTTAACGCATGCAGTACAATTGCTGAGTTGTTTTTTCTAAATTACTTATCATCTCGGGGTCAACCATTCTTACCTTAGCTAAATTCTTATATTCCGACAATTATACTCTACCACAGTGCACAAGTTCTATTCTTATATCAGTTGTCACGTTGTACTTTTTGATTTTCTCTCAATCTATTTGTCTCCTTACTCAATAAAATCTTTATCTAAGAGCTAGTGTAGCAAGAAAGCACTCAATGGGAAAAGCCATAAGCAACTGACGAATAAGGTGTTCTGATAGAATGACAACGAAGACCTTCAACTTCCCATATCGCCTTACAAATATCTTCTTTCATAAACTGAAAATGTCTTCACTAGTAAACTTAACTATTACTAAAAATAGAAGCAGATAAGACTAGGGCAGAATAACAGACAGAACAAACAGACCATTCTGGATACACAGGGTATGACGTTATCACTGACACACTGCTAGCGCCTCCACTATACACAGCTGCTGAAACCTAACACACACCTACCTTAAAAACTGACATTAACAAATTACTATCATCACTTTTCACCTGGAATGTAGCTCATTCAAGCAAATGTACGCCAGTAAATATTGATTTTAAATTTCGAAAACAAGTATTTCTTAGAAATGTTTATGAAGGCCAAGATTATAAATAGACACATTCTCATGCCGCATTAACAAATATATATATATATATATATTCAACAGTAAAAGACAGGCAGGCTATTTTGTCTCAATTGACCTTCGTTTTTTTATCTAATGCGAATTGTGTAAGCGCATATGTTTTAAACTGACCAGTACATACATACTGCTTGGTATGAGAGGTGGAATGAAAGCAGAGGAGACACACTCACAGAATACATACAAAAGGAAGACAATAATTAGTGCACAACTGTACAGAATTTAATCTAGGCCAATGTTGATTAGAAATTATTGCTTGCAAAACAGTTACAGCAGACTATGTAGAAACATAATTTAAGAAAACAGTTATTATGACTGAAAGACGACTGTACGAGTGACAAAAAATGTTTTTATAGAAAATTATGTAAGCGTCATTTGCAGGACACAAGGCAGTTATCTTATTTTGATAGAGTTTCTATTTTTTTTAATTGACAAGGTTAATACAGCAACTGACACAGTGAATGGGTATCTGGGCATAGTCACTGATAGAAATAAAGGCGTGCCACCATATACTACTGATCATTTGAGATAAGTAGTTTTATACCCGTCATCTCAACCAATCAGTAGCATACAGTTTTATGTGAATATCTTTGCTTTCTCGATTGCTATTTATAGTATCAAGCAGCGTCGGTGGCACAGTGGTTGGGATGATCGCCGACTGTGCACATGGTTCGGGGGTTCAACCCCCTGCCGACGCACTCCTGATATCAATAGTCGACCTGCGAAATTCGGGCTACCTATATCACATGCTGAAAATTCCATACTTGTACCAAAAGTACTATGTGGAATCAAGCTATGATCAAAAATTATGCTTTGAACAATTTCGTTTCATGAAGGAAACTGTGATGAGGTTTCACCTCGAATTGCATAGATTGCAACCTGTTGATTATTCGGCTATTCAAATATATTCATTACTGGACTTCTTTCTTACGCTAATCTTGATGAGAAAATACTGTAGATAATATGTGTGACCATAGAGAGCCTGCGTTCAATCTCCCGTGTGAAGTGGTATAATTGAGTGAGCAATATTGAGGTTAGGCCTTGGTCGAATGCTAGGTAAGGAGGGGAAATCAATCGATGAGACTGTGAAGTGACATCGATTGAGATGATTAGAACATATGTACGTATGCCTAGTCATCGCCTTTTTCGACGGGCAATGTTAGCTGACATAGGGTCAGGCTGAAAAAGAGCTAGTGGTGGTCATGGTGGTGCCAAAACATGGCACCAATCAATGAAATCCACAACAGTTAGTTTAAGCCAGTCACGTAGGAAGGTGTAGACTTCCTAATGGGGGTCCTCTGGGAGGTCAACAATGGCGGCTGTTGATATGACTCAAAATCGTTTTCGATCATGGCGCAGATGCATCCAATCCTTGTGACTTATAATTTCCAATGAAACTAAATAGTTCTCCGTTATTACTATTCCTTTTGTCTCATATCCCTGTCTACTGTCTCTATTTCGCATTTCTTCTGTTGCTTTGTGAGCTACATGAAGGGAGTGTGGCGAGTTGAACTGCTGCACATCGGTACAAAGTTCTATGTTGAAAACAGATAGACAGACAGAGGTATTTGGAAACGCGAGATTAAAGGCCCAAAGGCTTGTCTCTGAATGGTTAAGTGAGTGCACAGTGTTTATGATGAATTTAAATAAAGCCTTACGAAGACAAATATCGTGAACATCTAAGCAGCTAAGTGTTTTAACATTTTCAAGTGAATACACCTTAGAGATACTATAATAGCTCTGAATTGTCTTCTGAACTTGAAGTGTTCGCAGTATTTGTCTTCTTAATGCCTAATTCATCATTACAGTGTGCCTTTTTTTGTTTGAAAAGAAATGTGTCCGTGTGACTAACTGACAAATAGGCTCATTAACATCATTTAAGGCTGTTTGCTGTTACACTTTTTCTACTCCTTTCCAACTGAGTGAAACGCTAGACTTCAGGTTTTGAAGTTCCAATCACAGTGATGTTGGTTTTACAGGGTTCTGTCGCCAGCTTCACGTGGGCCCCTTTATCATTTGTGCCTATTAAACTAGACGACTATGGAATGTTTCAGCTCCCATTGAGTCGTAAACACTTTTGAGCATTCTGTCACTGAACTAACACGACGCACGTTGTACTTGACAAAGGCAGATGAATAAATGTTCCCTCTTTGTTTTGCTTACTGTGTAAGACTGCGATTTCAGCGAACATCACTAATGATTCATTTAACTGAGTTTTAGATTTTCCTGTCGACTGATTGGACTGAAGTGCTTGGTCACTGGGTTCGAGCCTCAGTGGGAACATCATCACTCACTGGGGAATGCAGGTACATCCAGGTGACGAGTCCCAAATAAGACAAAAAAATACGGGTTATCCCGGTTTCCACTGCTGGTCACCATTCACCAGTTAAAATCACTACAAATTTAAACTACAGGAATGCGATAAAGAAAATTCCCAATTCCTAATTTTGATGCGTCGGTGGTATGGCGGTTAGGACGCTCGTCGACGATGCACACGGTCCGGGGTTCGATCACCGGCCACCGACTCACTCCTTTACCTCGCTGAGCCAGAAATAATAATGCTGGAAAAGAGGAAAGGTTGGACATGAGGCTAGAAACCTTATCCTGTAAAATCGAACACTGCTACAGAAACTTCAAGCCACTAGCTTGAAGCCCTATGTACCACTGGCGAACGTAAATGAAAAAAAAATTAGTTAACAACTTGAAATGTACACAGATCGACGGGTGAAATTTTGCACCACAGTTGTTCTCTTTGAAAGTCGAAATCGTTCAAATCAAAGTAAATATAGTCTGCTTGATACCATAAATGGAAATAACGAGAGCAGTTTTTTTTGCATAAAGCTGCATACTGCTGATTGATTCAAATGAGTAGTTGAATACCAAATTTCAGACTACCTTGATCTGGCTAGAAAGCAATAATTGTTGGATTCAATGACATATAACTACTCGTCATAGCCATTCAGTAGTATATCGTTTTATACGGGACTGGCGTCACTTTCATGCGACTGCTTCATTCCATGAAGTGTTATTATTATTATTGTTCCCTTGGGTTCCTAGTGGAACATAGGGCTTCAACTGCACGTCTCCACTTGCCTCTGTCTTCTGCTGTACTTTTCATCTGCATCCATGTTAGTCCATACTGTTTCAACTCCTCTTCACACATTCTTCTCCATGTCACCGTTGCACTGACGTCCCACTCGCCGCTTCCCTTTCGGGTCCCACTCGAGCAATAGCCTGACGCGCCATGAAGTGTACAAACAATCAAATCATCTTTGTTTGTTTAATACAAGAGAGAGATCATAATTTTAATTTTTTTTTTGGTAATTGTTTAACCACGCATATATGATTTATTGAAAACTATTCAGTCATCTAAGATGTGCGTCGGTGGCACAGTGGTTAGGACTCTCACCGACCATGCACATGGTCCGAGGTTCAATCCCCTGCCGACGCACACCTGATATCTATGGTCGGCCTGCAAAAATCGGGCTACCGATATCCATGCTAAAAATTCCATGCTTGTACCAAAAGTACAGTGTGGAATCAAGCTGTAATAAAAAAAATTAAAAAAATTTTAAAAAATGTATTTTATTTCCTACACTTTAAACAAATATCATTTCTGCGTAATCTGACATGCCCAATATTACAGATTTCCTCTAACCATTGTTCATTTTTTCCATTGGCTTTATTGGTTTCAGTTGCACCCTTGGTCTCCAGCTTACGGTTGGTTACTGGTTGGAGACGAAGTTTTGGAAATTGAAGGACACTTGGGAAGTGAACTAACAGAGGTAGAAGCTCATTCACTCATTGAACTTAAAAGTAACTATCTTCGTTTAGGAATTCGACGGTGAGTGTTTTTCAAAAGTCATGTGAAGTTTTTTTTATTACTTTTGTACCTTACTGGGAGACCTTGTCTGTAGTAAAAAAAATAAAGATTAAAGACACTAACCTGTTACTGGTCGTTATATCAGTGGCATCGTCTTTAACACAATTCCAAAATATAAATTAACCGCCAGTCACAATGATGTTTAATCTGATGCTCACTAGCGACTGGCCCTACTCAGGCATTTAACCTGGGGTTCTAGTGGGAAGCCGTGACCAGTAGGGTACAGCAGGTCGAAGATGAGGCAGTAACTCATCGAAGAAGACATTGCGAAGTGGTCGCGCTATGTCGTGAATTGGCAGAAGTTAGAATTCAAGGACCGCTGGAACGGGTCCCAGTGGCTTAATGGTCTACGAGCTCGCTAGCCTTGTAACCGGAAGGTTTTGGGTTCGAATCCCGGTGTGTGCATAGTGCTGAAGAGTCCCAAACTAGGACGAAACAGCTCTCCAGTACTTCCAGGTTTTCCAATGGTTCTCTAACTAATGTCAGCTCATGATGATATCCTAAAACCTGCGTCGGTGGCACAGCGGTTAGGACTCTCACCGACCATGCACACGGTCCGGGGTTCGAGCCCACGCCGACGCACACCTGATATCTATGGTCGGCCTGCGAATTTTGGGCTACCGATATCCACGCTGAAAATTCCATACTTGTACCAAAAATACGGTGTGGAATCAAGCTGTATTCAAAAATAAATAAAATGAAAAAAATAAATCCCTACAAACCAACACTTGAAATGACTAGAAATTGAGAGTCAAAAACAGAGGTAGTGAGGTATGGAAATTAAATTGGGTGGGGGTAGAGAACAAGAAGGTTGAAAATGTAAAATATTATAACTGAAAAAACAAAATAATACTAATGAAGAGACAGAAGAGAAAAGGATTAGGTAGAATTCGCCTATCGTGTAATAAGATAGATTACGTCCATTGCAAGTGTAGTGATTGAACGAACTTCTTCTGTATGCAGAGTTCAGAACTTAGCATGTGAGTCACCATTGCTTCTGTAGTTTGAAGAAATATGATTCGTACACCTTTAGGAAGACTACTTCGTATTCTGTAGACGACTTTGAAGTTAGTTTGGGGTGTAGCTTGGTGTCCAGATCCTATCAGATGTTCTAAGATGGAGCTGTGGGGGCATCGTTTTTCTCCTTTGTAAAACCATGTTGGTAAGTGTTCGGTGATACTTTTGGAAAGGGAACGCTGGGTACAGCTGACATACCTGGCTCCACAGAGCATGTGAAATGGTGAATACACACTGATGAGGCCAGCAGTGGTAGCTTATCCTTCACGTTCACATGAATCATAGGTTTTGTGAAGAAGATTAGTCGTAGTTCAGCTGCGAAGGTTTTCTTAAGTGAGCGCGACAGTCGATTTTTTAGTGTTTCCGCAGATATATCTCCATTGAATTGAAGGTTCATGTAGAGTAGTTTTTTCAGGACGCAAAGCGTGGGTGGCTTCTGTGGTGTAGGATTCATGGATTTTGCAATAAATCGCTCTGGATAACACTTCTCGACAAGGATTCTCTTGAGATTGTCCAGTTCATCTTCCATGGTGTCCTGGGTACAAATTCTGCCGAAAAGAGTCTCTTCGCTGAACGTCTTCTCTTCCTCTGAGCTGAGTTAAACGCAGTAAACGGTCGAGGTAGTCGGCCGAAAACGAGAGAAATAGAAATCTGGTATTTAAATCACTTCGGTAATTTGGCTAGTAAGCACCACTGGTTGATGTGAGTGGCACCCAACTACTCTTATCAACCAATCAGTAGTATGTTGTAACACAGTGATACTGGTATTCCACACTAGATGTATGAATCAATGCTTTCCTTTATTTACCTATTGTAGATGCAAGAGCTAAAATTCACCCAGTTAAAAATCTGTCATTCGCTTTTACGTTTTAGGCTCTTGAGAGTAAAACTGTGTGAGACAATCAACTTATCAGTGTATTTTCCTGAAATATATTCATTGTAACACATGACGAAATGTTTACAAACCTCACAGAATTCTCAGCGTATATAACTGGACTATACTAACTCTTCGTTTAGGATCTTCATATATATAGTAGTCGATAATGTGTTGCGTTACGCAGTGCTGTTCAATTTGAACCAACAACCAACCTGTTATTATATTTCCTGCATCTTTACCTTTGAAAAACACATAGTATTAAGTTGGGTGCCAATTGAAAGTGCGCGCGAGTACGGTTTGCGACCCAAGGACATAAATGGACGATTAAAACAACAAAAAATATGGAAAAGTTGATGCGTTATTTCAAATGGAAATTCATGTAGTCCAGTGGTTTAAGCAGGCGGCTAATAGGCTTGAGAATAAAAATTAAAGAAATCTAGGTATACGACTTTGTGTCATACTGTAACAACAGAAGGCAAGACACGGGAGCCAAGGTGTATATTCTTCATAATTCAAACTCCTGTTTATGTATCTTCAGTTTTATATTTTTTAACCAATCACTGGGCTTTGGGTTTAGGTTTACATTAGGCGGTATGGAATAGAATGATCAAATATACATAGTATTCTTTTGTTAATGCAGCATATAACCGTGGGAAATGTATTCTGTCTCTAGCATCATCAAATCAAACGTTCAAATAGATATATGGTATGCAGTAATGAACTGTGGGAATATGTGAGCATAATATTCCGTATACACACATTCTCTGTATCACACCACCACATTATCATATTATGATATATCCAACATCATACAGCAGACACTTACTCCAATATCAATGAATGATTAACCTTTGCTGAATGTACTAAATTAAGAAAATATTACTATGAGAATATTACGAGTAAAAGTTAACTAAACCGATCGAGATTCATGGGCCAAGTGGATCAGATCAGAGTGTTTGATTGATTGGAATGCAGAGGAATTAAATTAGCACAAGACTGTTTGTAGAATAAATTCAAACATCTTTATACATTTACTCATATCTGGGGTCACTTAGATTCTTGATCAATGTCACATATCAAGTGACCCAAAACAGAAAACTCTAGGGAGGTCTTTGAAGTGAATACGGGAGTAAGACAAGCTGGCTGCCTATTAACACCGACGATATTCTTAACTGTGGTGGACTGAATTATACATCATACTGTGTATGGCGGTGAGAATACGGGAATACGCTACACTAATAATCCATACTATTTTTTTCCTTCACATTCCAAGTGGAACATAGGGCTTCATGCTAGTGGCTTGAAGTCTCTGTAGCAGTGTTTAATTTTCACAGGATGGGGTTCCTAGCCTCATGCCCAACCTTTCCTCTTTTCCAGCATTATTATTTCTGGCTCAGAGAGGTAAAGGAGTGCGTGGGTGGCCGGTGATCGAACCTCGGACCATGTGAATGGTCGGCGAGCGTCCTAACCGCCATACCACCGACGCACAATCATCCATAAGAAGACTCCAAAAGATCTGGATTAAGCGGAGGATTTATATATGCTGTGATATGAAATCTAAGATCTAAAGGAGAAAAAGTCGACAAGTTCATTGAAGAGACAACGAGAGGAGGCATACAAGTAAACATAGAGAAAAACAAAGGTGATGGTGATAGCCAGCCAACCATAACAATTACTCTCAGCAGAATAAACTTGGATGACTTCAGGATTTCATCATGAACTAACTTGGTTAGAGGACATTGGGAACCAGGGACGACTAAACAACTGTTTCTGCCTTGTTTGGGACTCTTTGCAGTACGCACCAAACGAGGTTAGAACCCATGACCTCTTGATTGCAAGGTGGTGAGCTCGTAGAACATTCAGCCATCAGATCACAATCAACTGGTCCTTGAATTCCAACTTTTCCCAATTCAACACATGGAACGACCACTAGGGAATGTCATCGACGAGTATCTATCCTCACATCCGACTTACTGTATCCCCCTGGTCACAACTTCCCACTAGAATCCGCGTTACTACCTATCTGAATAAGGCTAGTCATTTGTGAGCATTAGACTGGTACTCAAGTTTTGGTTTGAAGAGATTTGATTGGTTAGAGGATTTCATCACGAACTGACATCGGTTAGAGGACCACTGGAAAACCACCATGGAATACTAGACAGCAGTTTCGTCCTAGTTTGGGACTTTGCCAGAAGTCACTTCCTTCAAATATCTAGACAGAATGGTTTCAATTACAGAGAGTAGCACGTATGCGAATGTCAAAGTCAGCCAGAAATGGAAAGGCAAAACAAACCGTCATCATTCTGAAATCAGTTCGGAAATCTCCAGCACTAGGTGTAAGGAATAAAATTAGGATTTTCAACACCAATGTTAATCAAGCCAGTCATCCCCTCTATATGGGTCAGAAACTTGACCAGCCAGCGTCTGACAAAAAAAAGCATTTTCAACAAGTTACAGACTTTCATCAACAAGTGCTTTCGCCTGCTCCATAATAAAGATTAAACGGCTGACCAGAAAGAACCGGCAACAAGCAGCTGTCGAGACAAAACAGTCAAGAATCTATTGCTCAACAAATATCCCGAAGAAAATCGAGATTGATCCTTCATGCGCTAAGGAGACTGTTGATTGACAGTGCACTGCAGGTAGGCCACCAAGAGGGACCCGAATAAGAAACGGAGATTTTGGCGTGAATCCGAGTGTGATATCGAGGAGTTGTCAGCCAGCTAAAGAAGACCATCACAGAGAACAGGAAAAATTGGAGATGTGCCATTGAAGCCCCCAATGTTCCACTTGAAACCCAAGGAAATGACAATAGTATAATATCTAGAGAATTAATCTGTACAATTGCTTTAAATGCAGAATCAAGTGAAGTCAGATGTGAGTAAAGATAGATGTCTTATTCCATGGTATTGTGGAAAGTCCTCAATTCGATCTTATACTGACGCTTAGTGACATATTACTGCATAGTTTGCAGTACACTTAGTGTTTGCATAGTAACGCTTACGCCTTCCTATGCAAATATACTAATAAATTGGTTTGAAACTATGCATATAATGCAAATTACCCGTTAGATTTATGTATATTGTAGTAAGGGGAAAATCTTACAAATGAGGAACTGATGACTACTACACTTTATTACTGTACTTTATTACTAAATTCATTCGGTATGAAAAAAAACGTGACTAACTTAACTGGCCTTTTTAAATCACTAACACAACCGGATTAGGCATCATTTCATCTACTTGCCTTTTAGTGTAATAAAACAAAACACGTGAAAGTGAGGGAGGGAATCTGAGTAAAGATAATTAATGTTTTGTGGTGCATTACTTAGTAAGGGAAGGAAAATGCCAAAAACAATTAGTAATCGACTAAGGCTTTTAAGTGTTTCGCTGAAAGATACTTAGGCAAAAGTTCATTTTAGTTAATTTAATAAGCCCTAATGTTCTTTAAAAAAAAAGAAAAAAGAAAGAGGCATATTATGCACTTCTGTTTTTGTCCAAAAACTAGATGCTATACACTGAAATACCTCATATCCAAATTCTGAGTATTAAAGAGAGAGTTTGCCTAACACATAAATGAAGGTAACCGATTAACGTCAAAAAGTGTGAGGAAGTGTTAAATCCAGACATGATAATAAGAACAAGGAATTCAGCAAAGAGCCTCTTTATTTTTCGTCGAATTCATTCAATTTGCTGTACAATCGCAGTTATATTAACTGTACATAAGTGCATAGCACAAGAGTCCATAGTGGTTTCGGACTATGGTTTACATCATCAGAATATTTCAAAAAAATGTGGCGAATAATCAAAACTGTAACTAGGGGAAGAAAAATACCTTTAGACCAAGGTTAAGTAATATAAAAATATAAGTATAAAACTTGGGCACTATGGTAGAGTATAACTCTATAATAGATAAGATTTTATTTTGATAAACTGTCACACAGTGTTGTTATACAGTAATATTAACTGATCCGGCCACATTTCGAGCACAAACTATTACCACTCATAATCATATCAAGTCACTCACTCACTCACTCACACAACTTCTTTCCTTCATTCGTGTACATGAGTGAAATTGATGGTTAGATATTTGAATAAAATTCAATACGAGATAATGTACATTCAGAATTATTAATGTGAGTGTTATTGATCAATTACAATCAGATGGGAAATAAATAAGACGAGTGTTATTTTTATAGTCAAAATAAGTGACTTGTTAGAATTTTTGTGGTGTGTTTGAATTGAAATAGAATTTTGAGTTTATTTATTATCCTCCTCTGATTTGACTGACTGGCGGCAATAATATCTTCCATATATCTGGTATCTGAGCGTCGGTGGCACAATGGTTAGGACGCTCGCCGACCATTCACATGGTCCGGGGTTCGATCACCGGCCACCAACGCACTCCTTTACCTCTCTGAGCCAGAAATAATAATGCTGGAAAAGAGGAAAGGTTGGGCATGAGGCTAGGAACCCCATCCTGTGAAAATTAAACACTGCTACAGAAACTTCAAGCCACTAGCTTGAAGCCCTATGTTCCACTGGGAATGTGAAGGAAAAATTATTATTATCTTATTATTATATCTGGTATTTGCATTGAGTCACCAGTCAAATCAGAGGAGGATAATAAATAATCTTACAATTCTATTCCAATTCATGTTTCATCAACCTGAAACCAATCTGGAAATCTTCGTCAAGCACCATCAACAACAAAATCCAGTCGGATTTTCAATACAAACAATGTCAAGTCAGTCAGTTCTTCTATACGGATCAGAAACCTGGCGGGCGGGTCACAAAGAATATTTCCAACAGTCTGTTGCAGATCTTTACCAGCAAATGTCTTCGTTCTATACTGAAGATCAGATGGCCGAGCCGGAAAGAATCACCAACAAGAAACTATGGGAACAAACAAACAAAACAAGAACAGAGCAATCGCCAACCAACAAATATGCAGGAGAAAGTGGAGATGGATTGGACACTCGCTCGCTGAGGAGGCCACTGGGTGACATCGCGCGCGCGTCAGGCCATTGGTGGAGTGGAACCTGAAAGGGAAACGGCGAGTGGGACGTCAGTGGAAGGGTGACGTGGAGGAGATCGTGTGAAGAGAAGGAGTTGAAAGAGTATGGACTAACATGGGTGCAGGTGAAAAGCACAGCAGAAGACAGAAGCAAGTGGAGACGTGCAGTTGAAGCTCTATGTTCCACTAGGAACCCAATTGAACAATAATAATATAAATGAAGGAAAAATTTGTGTGAGTGAGTGGCTTCATATGATTATGAGTGGCAATAGTTTGTGCTCGAAATGCGGCCGGATCAGTTAATATTACTGTACAACACTGTGTGTGATTTATCAAAATAAAATCTTAACTATATTGGGAAAAATCGGTGTTAATGTGAAAAGACGTAGATACAAGTATCAGAATAAATTATGCAGCAGATGAAAAAAGTAGATAGAAGGTTACTAAATTTGATACGAGAAATGCACAAAAATTAGTATTCATCACAAAATATGAATAACAGTTGAACTTGCAATTATACCCAAAGTAGAAGAAGCAGGAGTTGGGGAAGTTTATTCTGTGTGCGCATAAATCAGAGTTTTCCATCCGAATCACTAAGGTCCGAGGAATGCAAAGTACACATAGGTGTACCGTTTTCAGATGGCTTCTTTTGACTTTGAAAATAAATTTGAATAAATTCTCCTTGCATGATTAACTGACCAGAGTTGAATATATGTTCAGTTATAGGGCACTATATTGACCCACTTTTACCTTTCAGCAGCCAAGCGAGATAATGTTCTTTGGCTTTTTTAGAAAAAACGTACATTCAGTGATCTATATATGTCGCTTGAAATGGGGCAAGTGAACTAGTAGACACACATAGAAGTTGTCAGATGCCATAATTTATCCTCAGAGTTATTGAAGAGCACCACTTATATGTATTATATCCATCAGTTCACTTGCTTCTTTACGGCAAGACGTATAAGTCATTCGATGAGTGTTTTATTTAAAGGAGTCAAAGAACATTATACCGCCGGACATCAGCAAGGTAAGAGTTGTTCGATGAGGAGTACCGCAAATGAGCATATATTCAACACTGACCACTCAGTATGCAGCGAGAATTCACTTGAAGTTATCTACACAGTCAAAAGAAGCCTCACAACAACTTTAAGCATATGTGTACTTTGCATTTCTTGGACCTCACTGATTTGGATAGAAAACGCTGATTTATGCGCACAGAATAAACTTCTATATCTCCTACTTCAGCTATTATCACTGATTGTGCAACAAATAGACAGGAAGAAATGTAGATGGATTGACCATACTCACAGGGAACCAACAAGTGACATCCCTAGACAAGCCATCACTCGAGTGGAACTCGAAAGGGAAGCGGCGAGTTGGTCGTCAGTGCAAGGGTGACTTGGAGGAGGTCATGTGAAGAGGAGATGAAAGCGTGTGTGCAGAATTGGAGCCAGGTGAAAACTCTAGCAAAGAACCGAACACAATGGAGACGCGCGTCTGAAGCCCTGTGTTCCTCTAGGAATTAAAGGAAATAATAAAAAAAAATAATAATAGTATCACTATTTTGTGATGAATACTTCTTTTTTTAGAATTTTTCGTATGACATTTATTGCCACTTCAATCATAGACCACAACCCAAGCGGCGTTATGTACAGCCGTGGCCCTGGAATGGTCATCTATAGTCAAATAATATACACAATATTGTTTTACTACACTTTGGTACCTGTTCACTAATCTCTGCTATTAAGTCACTAAGAACGATTATGTAGCTTCGACATCCTAAAATAGCATGAGTTTAACTCAGGTTCTTTGATTAGAAGATACAAATAATGATACAAATAAAGAATATTCAATTAAACAAAATAATGTAATTTACAAAATACCCTTCAATGACTGTGAGTGAGGTCAACTACATACGTCAGTCAAACTAGTAGATTAGGAGTAGTGAGATTATCAGAACATAAGAATTTAGCTAAAGTTAGAATGATTAATCTTACGAAGATAAGCAATTTAGAAAAAAAACCACTCAGCAATTTTACTGCATGAATTAACACACAACCACAAAATAGTGTGAGGGGAGAGGGTTAAGATTCTAAGAAGTAATACAGGTAGGTGGAGATATAGAGAGGTTGATTACTGAATCCTTGTTCATCAAGTCTACACCCAATACAACACTTGCAATAGGAATGGCTCATCGCTCACACCGGAAATATGGAAAATACTACCACTACTAATCAAGTCAAGCGATAAAAAGTAATGAAATTATATAAATGAAGTTAGAAAGTGATGTGAATACCTTGATATGATTATGAGCAGTAATAAATTGTGCTCGAAACGCGGTCATCAGTTAATATTACTCTATAACGCCACTGTATTATTTATCAAAATAAAATCTTATCTATAATGAATTGCTACCAGGGAATAATCTCGTTGACTTAGAATATGCAGACAATATAGTCTTACTAGGCGAGGACGCTGAAAAAATGCAGAATCTTCTAAACACTTTGAACTGCAATCTACAAATGTTTGGCATGCGATTTGCTCCCGCCAAATGCAAGATGATGTTACAGGACTGGACCACGCTGACTCCTAGTTTAAAAATAGGAAGTGAAGTGGTAGAGCGCGTTGACCGCTTGACTTATTTGGGAAATACCATCTGCCCCAACGGGTTGATCTCTGACGAAATCTCAGCACGAATACAAGGGGCTCGTTTCGCATTTGCCAGTTTACGCCGACTCTGGTGTAGACGAGATATTCGACTATCGACCAAAGGGCGGGTGTACTGCTCATCAGTCCGCTCCGTCCTCCTTTATGGTTATGAGACCTGGCCACTGAGAGTGGAAGACATGAAAAGCCTAACTAGCTGTCTTCGATCATAGGTGCCTGCGTTCTATCTCCCATGTGAAGTGGCATAATAAGGTGAGCAATATTGAGGTTAGGCGTCGAGTTCTAGGTAAACAGGGAAAATCAGTTGACGAAGTTGTGAAATTACATAGACTGAGATGGTTAGGACATGTGTTACGTGTGCCTAGTCATCGCCTCCCTCTATGAGCAATGTTAGCGGATATAGGGTCAGGCTGGAAAAAAGCTAGCGTAGGTCAAACAAAAACATGGATTCACCAGTCAATGAAATCTACAACAGTCAGTCTAAGCCAGCCACATAGGAAGGTGTGGACTTCCAGGCTGGGGTCCTCGGAACGGTAAAAATCAATGGTTGGAAACACTTGGTGACATGGCTCAAAATCGTTCTCAATGCATAGCGTAGATGCATCCACTCCTTGTGACTTATGATTTCCAATGAAACTGTTTTTTTCTTCGTTATTACTCTTCCTTTGTCTCACACCTCTGCTTACTGTCGCTATTAGGCTTTTCTTGTACTTTCTTCTCTTGCTTTGTGTGCTACATGGAGGGAGTGTGGCGACTTGAACTGTCGCACATATGTGCAAAGTTCTATGTCGAAAACAGACAGACAGACAAACAGATAATGAATTTACAAATAAATCTAGAGAAAATTGCAATCCAACACCTTTTACCAATTACATTAAAAGTATTTGTCTTTAAAAGTATATTTAACATTAGACATTCCGGCCTTCTTGTATATTTCAGCCCACCAATGTTTAGCAATCAGTATATGGGGACGAGGTCAGCCTCTAGGAATCTTTCCAGAGCAGCGAGTACAACAGTTTATAATCAAGCTGGACCATATTCACGTCTTAACACGGTAAGTTCACCGTGATACTATAAAATCTTTTTCACCATAAAAAGGTTTGACAGTTTACGTGTAAAGTTGCACAGATTACTGATCAACTGTTTTCGTTCTTAATTACGGAATATTGATAACTGTCAGCGTCTCTGATTTTTACATATCTCATTAGTTTCTGTCAATCTAGTTGGTCAGACTACACCCGATCTACATCCTTCTGACTAACATCTTGTTAGAGTTTTGAATTATAATTATTGATGGTTTGGATAAAAAAAATAACGTTTGAAAGTTGATATAATGTGTCTAAACAACCTCATCGATAAAAATCAAATTTACCTGGTATTTTATCCTTGTATTCATACTGATCGTCCTATTATAACCTTGAAAAAGATTGATTTTGTCAGTCCTCTTTTAAATTAAATCAACATTCCATAAGTGAAGAACCTGAAGTGGGTTACTGTAAACTGACTTTTTGATTTTGTTTCCAAGTTGGGACAGTTTTTCTTATTCGGTGGATTCCCACCTGATTTTACTACCAAATTCTTTAGCTTTTTATCTTCTAGTCTCCTGAAAGAGGTGTCACCACATCTTTCTTGAATCTTAATCGTCGTTGTCCTGCTTTTCACCAGCATTATCCACTTTTTTTCACGAATTTACAATGTTTTATATAATGGCACTATGTGTGGTTTATTCAACTTGTCAAACTGAGGTGTTTCGTTAACTTTTTTGTGTTCAACACATCAATAACATCGAAACTCATGTAAACGCTGATAGAATGATGCTTTTACTTATATCCTTGACTCAAGTCAAGATTCAGGATACCATCTTTGTCCACATCATCTGATTGTTTAAACTGAAGGCTGAATAAAATCAAACATTTGGTTCCCTTGATAATACTCGATAAAGAAAAGAAGACGAAATTCACAGTGTAAAATGATATCATCATTCTATTTCACAGGTTCTCATCAGCTGCACACCCCTACCTGAAATTACAATCGTTATATAGATGATAATAACATACTTAATGTTTAAGTGGTAGTAGAGAAGAGATACTATAAAATTGACACATCCAAAATGATGAAAGCATTACAATTTTTAGTTTAAGTTTTCATCATGAATTTATACGCTTTTAAAGTTGAAAAGAGGGGAAAGGGTTAAGAGAGAAAACAGAAAAAATTCATTGACAGAACAGTGTTAGCTTGCAGGTTCACATAGCAACTCCAAAAAACAAAGGTGGTTACAGGTTATAAGACTGAGATTTGTTCGGTGAGCTGAGATCACTGAATTAGATGACTGATTAATTAATGTAATCGAAATCAAAATTCTGTTACCAAGGGAGTGAGAGGTTAATCACACTCTTTTTCTGTATCCACAAGTCTGGTTGGTTTGAATCGTTCAATTGCGATCGCTTCGGCAAATCGTATTAAATTTGCTGTCCTTTGTCTGTTTAATATTTTGAAGGACTAAGAAATCTCCACGAGATGTCCGGTATCAAAAAAATGTTTGGTAATTGCACTATGAGAATATTTGATTCCTTTCAGGCACAGGTTCAACTATGGAATGGTATTAAACAGAAAAAGGGAAATTTGCATTCAGATGTTTGCGATTTCGCAAGAGATACTGCACAGATAATAGTGAAATAATTTCTTTATGTGGGAATAATGAAAACGTTTCACAGACCAAGGCTGAAAGTTTCCTGACGAGAAATTAAGCTTGAAGAGTAAAAAATGCTAGCAAAACTTATTGAAGTCAAATAACAAAAATGTCTTATCACGCAAACTTATTGTTTTCCTTAAATAGAAGAGACAATCAAATCCCTACAAACCAATACTTGAATATCAGTGAGAAGCTCACTAACAACTGGCAGCAATCAGGTAGGTAGTTACCTCAGGTTCTAGTGGGGGGAGGGGGGGGAAATCGTGACCATTACGTTATAGCAGGTCGGGTGCGAGGACAAATACTCGCCGAAGACACTGTCCAGTGATTGCGCTTTGTCGTGAATTGGCAAAACGTGGAATTCATGGGCCATTGGACCGGGTCGCAGTGACCTAATGGTCTACGAGCTCGCCTCGTAACCAGAAAATCCTGGGTTGGAACCCTGCGGTGATGCGTGCGCACTGATGAAGAGTCCAAAACTGGGACAGCGGAAACAGCTGTCCAGTACTCCTTGGTCGTTTTGCAAGTGTTCTCTAACCGCTGTTAGCTCATGTTGAAATTCTGTAACCATTCTGTTCTATTTAGTGATATTTGAAAAGTATTTCAGAATTACCCCCACCACCACCACCACTGCCTAGTCAGTTTCCCTGAAAAATAAATATTATAGAAATGTTTGCATAAGGAATTTAATTAATCCGCAAACCAAACATTCTCTCAGCAATACGGAGTTCAAAATTTTATGGTTTCTGCATTTGAGTATTCAGTGGTAGAAATGTCGCCAACCACACATGTGGTATGGAGTTCGATCTCTGGCCGACATACTCCTTTACTTTCTGAATTTAGCATTTATGCTGAACCACAATACTGCTAGAACCGGTGATTCTCATGCTTCACATAACTAAAACTTTCCAATCCGAGGTGGGTATTTTTGGTCCTCGATACAAAAGAGAAGCACTTCAAGATTAAGTCAACTGTCTGCAGATACCTTCTTTTAGTTACCGAGAAGTCGAAGAAGACGTACCATAAGACTGGTTATGCCATTCAGTAGGATTTTCATTGAAATACTAAAAGCCTAATATTTTATCAGTAGTACAGCCGTTCCAATAGTTTCTTTTCCTATCAAGAGCACAACCATCAGCTATAAATGCGACAACTATTCTTGACACTTAAATTTCAAGCCGTCTGTCATATAAAAGCAAGTGCACGATAACTAACTTGTTATCTAAAGCAAAGAAATATTTTATGACTTACTTTTTCTGTTATTTTTTTTTATTAACTTTACTCTAGCAAGCACCACAACAAAAGCCAGTAAATGCAAGGGATAACAACGATGATGAACCAGAGGAGGTGGACTACAGTTTTATGAATCTACCAGTTCGAGAAAGACGGAAACTATTTCTTAGTGGAGGACAGGCATCTTCTGTCCAAAGAGGATATCATCATTCATTGACAAGTAGGCCTTTTTTGCAAATATCTCAACTTGTTATGTATATATATTTGAATTAAAGTTGATAAACACTCAGATTATGCTGCTAATTTGCTTATTCGACTTAAGATAATTTATAGTCTGAGGTTTTAATCCAAATGCAGAATAGGAAAATGCATAGGATTTTTATCAAAATGTAGATGTAAATAACAGCGAGGCATGAACTGTATGTTTTTAGAATTTTTAAAATATTTATTCGTTGAAGTTTCTGTAGCGATTTGGTTGTTTTACTGGGGTGGAGTTGCCGGAACCACGCCCCAACCCTTCCTCTTTATCCGGGCTTGGGACCCGCTAGAAAACAAGCAAGCTAGAAATCTGGCGAGATTATCTGAAATCAATCTGGAAATCTTCGTCAAGCACCATCAACAACAAAATCCAGTCGGATTTTCAATACAAACAACGTCAAGTCAGTCAGTTCTTCTATACGGATCAGAAACTTGGCGGGCGGGTCACAAAGAATATTTCCAACAGTCTGTTGCAGATCTTTACCAGCAAATGTCTTCGTTCTATACTGAAGATCAGATGGCCGAGCCGGAAAGAATCACCAACAAGAAACTATGGGAACAAACAAAACGAAACAAGAACCAAACGCCAACCAAAAAATATGCAGGAGAAAGTGTAGATGGATTGGACACTCGCTCACTGAGGAGGCCACTGGGTGACATCGCATGGGCGTCAGGCCATTGCTCGAGTGGAACCAGGCCGAAAGGGAAACGGCGAGTGAGACATCAGTGCAAGGGTAACGTGGAGGAGATCGTGTGAAGAGGAGTTGAAAAAGTGTGGACTAACATGGATGCAGGTGAAAAGTACAGCAGAAGACAGAGGCAAGTGGAGACGTGCAGTTGAAGCTCTATGTTCCACTAGGAACCCAAGGAAGCAATGATAACACAATAAATAATGAATTGTATGACTAATTGTCTACAACACCTGAAATGAACAGCTTTTGTTTGCCTTTGAGCAAGTATGAATAAACTTCTATGGTGTTATTACAACAAGATGGAGATTGTCTGAAAAATGTGATGTGATGTGTTTTTGTGCAATATACATTTCGAACAACAATCTGATCACTCACACATTTACTTGTCAAGTCAATCTATATGAAAAAAAGTAACCTAAGGGGCACGTAAAGTATACCAAGTGACAAAAAGGAATTTTAAAAATATAATAGGAATAACTAACACTCCATTTGGTTGTCTATTCAGAAAAGGATTACCAAGGTAGGTTAAAAGTCAATCTGAACGTAGAATATTCTTTTTGATTTTTGATTACAGCTTGATTCCACACCGTATTTTTCGTACAAGTGTGGAATTTTCAGCATGTGATATTGGTAGCCCAAATTTTGCAGGCCGACCATTGATATCAGGTGTGCATAGGCGGGGGATCGAACCCTGGACCATATGCATGGTCGGCGAGAGTCCTTACCACTGTGCCACCGATGCACAATACATCCTTCTCTTCAGGTTCTTACAATTATAAAATATAATATTTGTGGTTGTTACAATTAAAGGCCACTCATGCGGCGGCGGATACATTTTTAACGTAGAGTAACAGATTAGTTATCGGGTGTCATAACAAATAGTCGTATTTGTGTGTCAAACGTCGTGCTAGGCTGAAATCTATTACAAGATATTGTAAAGTGGGAGACAAAAGTGGTGATTAGTCATCATAGATTTGTAGAGTATGGGGTAGGAAAATTGACAAGTCAATTCAAGGTTACGAAAGGTGTCAGGTGCCTGCTACTCATATCTGAAGCTGTTGCAATAAGATCGACTAAACCGTAACTTTGTATCTAAAAAGAACACGTCCAGACGCTGTTCCTCCTTTGGCCAAACTTGGATTGATGATTCTTCTTCTCAACAAGATTGCTTGTTCCCCTTAACCCTCTTGGTTTTTTTTACCTTTGCTTATTATTACAATTATTACGATTCGTCATAATTTATGCCCTTCATGTAAACATTCTCTCAATAATATGGAATTTTCCATTTATACTATCCGGACTTATTATTGGTGATATTATCTCTTCTCTCAATATATACCTCCACCTGTTTCATTTCACAAATCCCTTAGTTTATTATGAACCTCTCGTTGCAGTCTTACTATCTCCTGTTTAATACAGACCCCTTTGTACTAGCCACTCATCTGACACATTTTGTAACCGTGAATTGACTTGTCAATTTTCCTACCCCATACTCTACAAATCTATGATGACTAATCACCACTTTTGTCTCCCACTTTACAATATCTTGTAATAGATTTCAGCCTAGCACGACGTTTGACACACAAATACGACTATTTGTTATGACACCCGATAACTAATCTGTTACTCTACGTTAAAAATGTATCCGCCGCCGCATGAGTGGCCTTTAATTGTAACAACCACAAATATTATATTTTATAATTGTAAGAACCTGAAGAGAAATTATTGAAAGGAATATTCTACGTTCAGATTGACTTTTAATTCCTGATATGGGAATATTTCACACTATTAAATCTAGTAATAAACTGCTTTTCAACACGCAGGGGAGGGGGCTTAAGTTTATGAATAGCGATCGCCTCAGCATAATTCAATAAGCGCCTTTGACCATTTAAAAAAAAATAACTTTAAAAGCTGTTTTGAAATCAATCTTGTGGTTCATATCAACTTTGTGTTTATCTGCAGACTCATTTGGCGGATTGACAACTTTGTCTATCGACTTTCCAAATTTCATCTGCTTTTCTAACAGCTTCAGAATATGCTCTCTCACTCCTCTTTATGTATGTGTCTCCCCAGGTACACGTAAAATGGTATATATAGTAAAGGATATGACATAATCACTTCAGCACTTTTGAGGTTTGCAGTGGAGCATACTTTTGGGCTTTTTCAACGATTATAAATCCGGCTGCATAATAGATCCTACAAATGACCGAGTAATCTCTGTCTTAAAGTCCTATTATTTACTTCCTCATTGTATGGTAATTTAACATCTAACATCTATCTTGGGGACAGAATAGACTGTAGATTTTCAAACCGACTAAATTCTATACCGGTTTAAAAATGTTTTAAAGGATATCCATTTTCAACAAGAGTATCCATCAGTATTTTATTTTCATCCTCTCTAAATTGACTTGGTAAGTAAATATGTGATCACAAATGTTTAAAATACATCATATTTTTTCAGATAATCTTCGTCTTCCTAATAACACCATGCAAGTTTATAAAATGGACTGATTCGGACAAACCTAATATCCAATGTTTTTTAATGAATTCACTAGTCCGTTAAATGAAATTTACCAATGACTTCATAAAATTATTCCCCTTTTATGAATTTAAATAAAGCAAGAACAACAGTTTATGCTGGATAAAATGGTACCATTATTGCGTATTTCGTTGGCTTCTCATCAGCTGCGCACAGCCTAAAAACAATATTACGTTTACATACAGAAACAGTTTTAACACACACACACACACACAGATTTCAAGTTCAGAAAGAAGCGAATACGAAGTTCAGCAAAGATGACGATCTTTTCGGCAATTCCATTCTCAAAAGCATTTGTACAATCACATTTATATAGATTATTTCACATGGATGCAATTATTATTTATTCAATTCCATATAGTTACTAACGTAGGTGATAATATTTTTCAACTTGATATAAAAGTTTGAAGGTATGAATATAGAGAGGCTTAGAGACAAGATTGCATTGGATTAGAAAACAGTTACAACGTATGCAAAATTAATATCTGATAACTGGAGAAATAATTTTAATAGGTGACAGTTACTTTCAACTTGATATGAATTACAGGAGGCGTAGAGACAAACATTACGCAGGGATAGAATGAATTGCAAGTGTGAACAAAATGAGCATGGAAACAAATTGAAATAAGAATAATAATTTTCAACTTGAAATGTAAGTTAGGTGGTGTGAATACAGACAGATTACAAGAGGCATAGGAATAACAAAATAATTGCACAGAATTTGAACATAATTGTAAAATGGTTATTCCAAATGGATTACAAGTGTGATCAGGAGGAGCATGGAAACAACCCTAAAATAGCTGTTCACATTTATAATTCGTTTGAAATAACTATTTTACAGTTATATCGTAATCCTGTGTAATTTTTTTTGTTATTTCTATGCCTCTTGTAATCTATCTGTATTCACACCACCTAACTTACATTTCAAGTTGAAAATTATTATTCTTATTTCAATTTGTTTCCATGCTCATTTTGTTCACACCTGTAATTCGTTCTATCCCTGCGTTTCTAAGCCTCCTGTAATTCATATCAAGTTGAAAGTAACTGTCACCTATTAAAATTATTTCTCCAGTTATCAGATATTAATTTTGCATACGTTGTAACTGTTTTCTAATCCTATGTAATCTTGTCTCTAAGCTCCTTGTAATTTGTATCCATACCTTCAAACTTTCATTTCAAGTAGAAAAATATTATCTCCTTCGTTGCTATGTGGAATTAATTAAACAAATAATAATTTTATTCAAGTGTAAACTAATGTATATAAATGCGACTGTACAACTTTTTCGAATGAAATCGCCGAAAAGATCGTCATCTTTGCTGAACTTCGTGTTCTCTTCTTTCTAATGTCCATATGGGTGTTTTCCACGATTTCAAGTTTAAGCAAAAAATCAATATATGCATATACAATGATAATAATGATCACTTTATCCGAAACGATAATAATCATAGACTATGGAATTTTTTGGCGCTACAGCATCAAATGTAAGGGAAAGTGGAAACATCCAGTTACCAAGTAGGGCAGGAAAAGACTGATAACCGCTTCTTTCTGAACGCATTAGTCGGGTTTCAGGCGTTTGATGGAGATTTCCTCAGCAAACCTGAGGAGCATTGAAAACCAGGGAGTATTGGACAACTGTTTCGTCAGCCTAATTTGGGAATCATTAGCAGTACGCACCCATTACGTGGGTTCGAACCTAGGACCGCCTGATAACAAGGCGAGCTCGCATACCATTCAACCACTTGGACACGATTCAATGGCCAGTGCATGAATTCTAACTTAGTGCGATCCAAACGGTGTCGTCGGTGGGACATCCATCCTCAAACGTGACTGGATGGACCACACTGCATACTGCCGATGATTCCCAAAACTAGGATTAAACAGCTGTCCAGTACTTCATGGTTTTCCATGGTCCTCTAACTGATATCACTCCGTGATCAGCTCGTAAAAACAAAACTAATCCTTACAAACCAACTATAGAAAAACCTGAGAAGAATTGAACTCTTTTGCCTATTGATAATTCCAGAGAGTATGATTATTATTGTCTGGGATAAACTTGTTACTACTATTACCATTGTATGCATTTTACTGATTTTTTTGTTTAAAAATGAACTCTGTATAGATATAATAATAATTTGCTTTATTCCAAAACATCATTACTTGTGATACAGGATGGAATTCTCAGCAATCCACTACAGTATTTCATTCAGTTAGTACATTAACAATAAATAAAATTCTACATAGATTAAGGGTAATCTCAGTTAGTTATGACAACAACATATTGGCATATCGGTAGCAAAGCCAAAGGTGAACAGAATGCTTCAAGGTGTTAGAAAAGTAGATACAAGCATATTTACTGGTGTGAGCGGTAACAAAAAGGTCGAGATATACAGAGTGTGAGAGAACGAAGAATGTTTTAAATAGAGTTTGTAAGGAAGAGAGAAACGAAGCAGCACATAACAACAACAAAAAGAGAAAAGGAAAAGAAAGAAAGAAAGAAAACGTTGTACCGATAAATGATATGAGTTGGAAAGACGAGATCCAGTTGTTCTACTGACTATTTAATAATTTAAAGGTTTCACGCCTAATGCTTTCTTTATCGGACAGAACACGAGCTAAGTAGGGTATGGTTGAGATTTTGTACTTGTTAGTGCGAGTGTATAGTTTTCTATATAGGCAGGCTTCTGGTCTGCCTGCGTGATGAGATACAAGGGGAGAGTTGTGAATGAAGAGGGTGTTGTGAGTTCGATAAAATGGATTCAGCACATTTTTCACATGAGTCCAAGTGCCTGTTGACCAGAATATTAACAAACTGGTTAAGAGGCACATTGCTTACCCTGCTGACAACCTTTAACACCCTACGTAATAAGATATAGTCCTTCTTCAGTAGCCCTGGAAAAACTAAGGAGGAACAATAGAGAATAATAGGCAGAATACGGAAGTTAACAAATTGTAGGAGTAATGGTTGGGTTATTCCAGAATGTCTTAACTTCTTGATGTAGAAGGTAAGACGGAATATTTTCTTAGAAATCATCCAGATTTGAGACGACCAGGAAAGATCAGCAGATAGAATGACATGTTAAAACTGTTTCTGTTCAAAAACTTGATAATATATTTAGGCTGTGTGCAGATGATGAGAAGCCAACAAAATAAACAATGATGGTACCATTTTATTATTCTGCGCAAACCACTCTTGCTGTTGTTCTTGCTTTATTCAAATTTATCACTGATATAGATAAATCTGTCTCTCTTCCGTCAACCTTCAGATAAACAAAAATAAATGAGTTCACAGGTATCATTATAGAAATACTGCTTTAACAACAAAACAAATAAATCCTTTGATAAATCTAAATATAGCTGTCTCCATTTAAATAACTATTTTCTCTTCAAACGTTCCGTTTTACATTCATTTTATTGGCTGGTAAACTAGTCATCAATGCGAAAAACTTTGTATGGAAATGACAATTTTAGGACACTGGGTTTAACTTTTGACCAGATTTCATGATTTTATTATCGTTTTAAATCATACCTGAAGAATTGAAAATGTCTTATTTAAGTATGGGTGTTATAATTGTATTATTCTTCCCTTGGGTTCCAAAAGGAACATAGGGTTTCATCAGTACATGTCCTGTTCTTTGTCGTTTTCTGTAGCTGGTTCCATGATTCTTCACTAGCCTTTATTTCCTCAATAGACAACCTTTATCACGTCAACACAAGACATTTACCATTCATTTGCTTGATTTCACTTAATAGTGTCTACGGTTTGTGTCCAGCCCATCTACAAAGCTTTAGAGAGACCGCATAGCTTTAACAGCCCTGCTTTTGTATTTGTTTTGAATATACAATATTAATGGGCAAACTTAAAGCCTTGAATTCTCTAAATTCAGCTCATTTTTGAGCTGAATGCTTCTACGTGGTAAGATTAAATACATAACATAATACTATTAGATTCAGCAGTGGAATGCAGGACATACATTCAGAACTGATAGGCTGGATACATCTCTGTTATCATGAATAGCGGTGATTGCATAAAAGCTTGAACCTCCTACTATTCGTATCAGAGAGCAAAGTCTTATGCATCCCCAACCAAATGACATGACGTCAGCCGTAAAGCTATTGCTGAGGCGTCTGTAATTGGTGATGACACATCAACAAAGATCGAGCATTTCAATCTAATCTAGACAAACAACAAGGAATTCAAAATAGTGACTCATACGTACCAGTTTATTTAGAATAACACGTATAAGCGAAGAGCATTGTTTTCTGTTCGATGTCGTCGGACTTAACTATAATATACTCATACAAGTAAGGACTGTTGGTGACATTATCATTTGGCTAGGTCTTAATTGGTCAAGGGAAAGATAATAGCCTCCCGAAAGTCTTTTGAATGAATAGTTTAGACTTAATGATTCTAATGTCTATCGCCACAACCATATGTAGTGGACAAATACGAAGTCCATTGCGAAGATTCTGTGGAATGCTATGGATCGCCTTGAAGGCTGTTTTCTCCACTAAATGAAGACTACCGAATAAATGGGACAAAACGGAGCAACGGATGGTTTTTGTCTGTCCTTTGCCATACCATGATGACAGATGTTTAGTAACACGTTGACTGGGCTGTTTAATAGTTCGCCAAACATAACTGTCACCGCAGGTGCCATTGAAAAACTATCCAGCTTATCCTTCATTTGCGTCCCAATCATTTGATGACTAGAGAATGACATACATAAGTTTGCTGAGTAAAATGTTCTCCATATACTTCTGGCTAGCCTCTGGAACCAAGTCTTACTAGACAAGTCGCAATTAAACTACAACCTTAATAAACAGAGGTTTCTTCCGTGCCGTCATCATCTCAGGTTTTCTACCCAATATTTTCGTATGTTTCTTTATGAAACTACTACTAGGATAGCCCATCTCCGTCAAAGAATCATTAATATATTCAAATTCTTTTCGTAAGTGGATATCCATACACATCTCTGGTACTCTGGCCTTAAGACAGGTAACAATATTCCTTTTGTATTTATTGGGCACGCAGCTAGGGGAGTGAGGTTTGCCCTATGAATTTACCTTTTCTATACAAGCTTTTTCTCTATGACCCATTTTTTCATCCACTTAGCAATACATCTACAAAAGGCAGTTTATTATCCTACTCCTGGTCACAAGTGAAAGTAAGCGATGGGTGGATGTTATTGGATTTCATCAACACATCATCTGTGTTTGCCCTTTCATAAACTAAGATAAATGTATCATCGATATAAAAGCAATATATATCCGACAGACTGAATACATCCGTCAATAATCTCCCGCTTTCACTCCTTGCAAGGAAGAAGTCTGCTAAGAATCAAACTAATGATGAAGCCATAGTGATTCCACCTACTTCTCGACAATATGAATTATTGAAGACAGAAAGCATATTAATTTTGGTTTTACGGAAGGGTTCTTTGAAGTTAGACAGGGGAATTTCCACGCTCATCTGTGTTTCAGTGATTAGCTGGCATATGTAATTGTTATGTACTCGTCGCCAAATTATTGTTATGTACTGGTCGAGAATTTAATAGTCCTGACGCAAGAAAGACGGAAATCAGAAGACCACTAGGTTTGCGATGATACTTCTATTTTCCAAAACACAAGGAGAATCAATATGTCACACAAGAGTATGAGAGCAAAATATATATCAATGTCCGAACAAGTGTGTGAACAAATCAATAGACAGTCTTAACATGATTGGCTAATTATAATGGATATCGATCCATATATACATAGCGAAATATAACAGACATGTCAACAAACACACATATTATATATAATATAAGGGGAATATCATTGTTAAAGGAGACAGGTTCATCAAAGTGAAATGGTCACAGACTAAGAGAGCAATAGAAAGAGAGACCATCATATATATATATATGGATACATCAGTAATCCACCGTTCAAATAAGTAGTGGATTCATAAATAGTGATGATACATCCATAAAAACAGAAGTTTAGTGCTAACACTAGTCTCAGATGTTTTAGAAAAGAAATCAAAGACATCACTTATTCTATATTGCACAATTTCTTTGTGTCCTAAAATCTAAACTAACCACTTTTCCATGAAATGTTGAGTTACACGTATTCAAAGCTGGATGTGAAGAGGAAGATCTGGTCTGTACACTTTGGGTAAACCATGAAGACATGGAGTGTTGGTCCCTGTAGGTTTAATTGATTCATACATGGTCAACGATATTATTCCTTTTTGATTCAATTTTCTGAAGGAATCTGCCATTAGTTTCTCCGCTTTTCCATTGAGGTCATTTAGAATTACCAAAGGGTTGGAATTTATTTTGATCGTTCAAAATACACTTTATTTTTCCAATATAATCACTTTGATCCAATAACATTATATCGTCACCTTTATCAGACCTGCTTATAGTAAGGCTTTCATTCTTTCTAGGCTCTCTTAACGCTTCCCTGTGTTGTTAAGATAACGGGCTATTTGCCGATTGTTCATCATTTTCGTTCTGCTTGTACATTCTGCCACTAAGCTAGGTTGTGCACACCACCACAAGGAACACTGATCCGACTTTCAGCACACTGGAATAAAGAAGGCTTCATTCAGCTCAACAATTCAGAGGTTGATCTATCAAGCAAGCAAGTGTGAACAATACAGACAGTAACCTCAACAAATAGTCAGCAGAGATAAATTATTACTTAGATAAGTAATGTTGAGTTTGTATACAATTGGTGGATGGTGGCTAGCAGTGGAATCCAGGATGCGCATTTCGTCCTATTTGGGACTCGTCAGCTGGATGTACCTGCATTTCTCAGTGAGTGATGATGTTCCCACTGAGGCTCGAACCCAGCACCCATAGTTTCAAACGCCAAAGCGTTATCCACTAGACCACTTGGGCCACGAATAATGTTGAATAATGTTGAGTTTACTGTTTTACTTTTTTTTATCCTGGATGAATCATGCTTTTTTTATATAATCAGTACAGATAATATTTGTTAAGATAAATGAATTATGAACAAATCACCACAACGGATACCTTTGATTTTTAGTGCCAAGGAAAAGAACTGAAGTCAACAGTTATCATAATCGTTTTGAAACACAATCAGAATACGGTGGAACTGATCATAACACCTATGGCTGGGATATTCCTGTTACGCCGACATGGGTTAAAGACTATCGCAGCACTACGAGTTCTTATGAGCCAGTAAAGTCAAGATCAACTAAAACATTCAGTTTGGCGTCGACACCTGCTGAAAGGCCTGTTCAACAACAATTCACTCAGTATGTTGCTGCTCCACCATCACCACGTTACAACCAAGTGAGTATGGTATCTGTGTATAAATTGTCTTTTTCATCCACTGTAGACTTCCTTGCAACAAACTGATTAGCAGTTTGCAGTTTTGCACACTTTGAGGAGGTGGAACTTTACCGTAGTCTCCTTTAGGAAAGCACAATTATTCAGAGCACAGTATGTTGCCTATTTGATACTACAAGTGCTAATCAAGAAAGCGAGCATAAATGCATGGCGCTGTATATTACCGAATGATTGAGATGAGTAGTGTTGTACACTACTCACATTAACGGCCAGCACCCAAACAAACGATATGGCCCCCGATGTTTGGACCACATCTGTCTTGCTAACAAGCACTTCTGGCTCAAACGAGTGGTATGCAACCACTCATCCAGATCAATCAGTAGTATGTGTAGTTTTATGCAAATTTGCTTGATTTCTTCATAACTATTTATGGTATCGAGCAAATCACATATTGTGAGCTTAGTGACTTGGTTTCTGAAGAAACCTACAGTTTGAAATTTCACCACTCATTTATTTGTGTAAATCACAAACGGTTCGGCCACAAACTGCCAGTCAATTTGAAAATTTTGAATTTGACTATGACTCGAACAGGTAGACCAAGTAGACATCCAGCATTTGGGTGCTTTCAAGTGATTTGACCTTCTCTTTGATCTGAGTGAAACCAGGTACCCCTCTGATGAGCTCGGCCCAAAATGAGTGAAAGTGACGCCTAGCGCTTAGATCACATTGATCTGGATGGCGAACACTGCTAGTTGATACGATCAGTGATACAACTACTCGTCTCAGTCACTCACTAAGTAGTATATGGTCTTACAAAATTTCTTATGTCATGTCAGTATGGTATGTCTCAGTGAAACAGAAGGAGAGTCTTCGGGAATATAGATGGAATTGGTTCAGTTATATGATTTGAGTAATTAGACCTAACAGAAAAAGTTGGTAAGCTTATCATAATAATGTGCAGGCAAATTTCAAAGCATCACAGCGCATCCTAGTTACTGCCCAGCTTAGAAATGCTCTAATACAGTGGGAAAGAGGTCAAATTCAACAATCATCTGGTTATATCGAGTATAAAATAAAGAAACAAATGCTTCAATTTAGGGGTCTAATAATCTAAAATCTAAAGTTTTTGTACTCATTACGAATTTGAAGATTACCTTTATTATTATTATTATTATTATTATTATTGTTTCCTTTAGTTTGTAGAGGAAGACAGGGCTTCAGTCGCACGCATCTATTGCGTTCAATTCTCTGCTAACGTTTTTACCTTTCTCCACATCTGCCTACATGCCTTCATCTCCTCCATGTCACCATCGTACTAACGACCAATCCGCCGTTTCCCATTCGGGTTCCACTCGAGCGATGGCCTGGCGTGTGACGTCACCTGATGGTTTGTTTTCTCAGAGTATGGCTAATCCACCTACATTTCTTCCTGAATATCGGTTGCACAATCGCTTACTGCTGGGTTGATTTGCCCATTGCCAGAGATCCTTCTTGTTGGTCTTTCCTGGCCGGCCATCTGATCTTGAGTAGTATTGAACGAAGGTCTGTAGTTTGTTCCAAGTGTTCTTCATGATGCGCCAAGTCTCTGATCCACATACTACCACTGACTGGCTTCACATAGGAGTTGAAAATCCGTATCTTATTTTTCATGCCGAGTGCTGTTGACCTACACACAGACTTCAGAGTAGTGAAAGCTTGCCTAGCTTTCGCGATCCTCGATTTGATATCCTCATCATCTGCGTTCACCTGCAGTTGAAACGATGCTTCACAGGTAGGTAGGTAGGTAGGTAAAGGATGTTGCTTTTTTCAGATTTCTACCGTATATGCTGGCTGATTGTTGTTTGTTGTTGTTCTTGACCAGGAATCTTCATCATCACCTCTGTTTTCTCTATGTTCACCTGAAGTCCTTGCTACTTTTGATGCTTTTTCTATCAACTTGTTGCTTTTCACTTGCATATCTTCCAGTTTGTGGTAAATCAGATATATATCATTGGCGAAATTCAGATCCTCCAAGTTCTTGCATTGACTTAAGTCTTTTTTCTTTGGCAGTTTGAATAAGTATCCTTTCTTCCAATCTGCAAATGCGTTCCACACTTTCCACAGCTTCTCCAGTATTGGTGTCACCAAGTCCGCCGATGTCTTTGGGTCCATTTCCAATTCTTCTGCTAGGATTCCGTCTGGTCATGCAACTTTTCCAGTTCTTAGCATCTTCATTGCTTTCAGGATTTCTGCTTTCGTCGGAGGGTTTATGTCCACTGGTAGCTGTGCTTCCGCTGCTGGTATTATTGAGCGCATTATAGGTGGCAGTCAATTAAGAAGTCTTTTGAAGTGTTCAGCCTAATGCTTTCTTTGTTCCACCTCCTTGTTGACTGACTTCCCAGTGTCATCCTTCATTGGTTTAATTTTTGTTGAACTCTTGGTCAAGTGTTGCAAGGTCTCCTTTGCCTGCAGCGTGTTCTGCTTCATTTGCCATAGCTTCGTGATATTGTCTTTTGTCTTCCTTGACACTCTTCGTTACTCTTTTTTTCAGTGTATTGTAGCTTGCATTCAACTCCTGTTTTTGTTTCTCGTCGATGCACTGGATAATCTTTTGTTTCACCATCCTTCTCTCTTCTATTAGTTTCCAAGTATCCGTAGTGAGCCACTGTTTGTCCTGTCTCTTCTTTCTGCCTAGAACTTCCATGCAGGTTTGATTCTACACCGCTTTCAGGCTGTTCCAGTGCTTTTTAACGCTGGTCTCGTCGCTAGTGTTGATTTCTGTCTCGCCTTTTCCTCTATAATTTCAGTGAAGATGTTCCTTGTATCAAGATCATCCACTTTCTGGATATTGAACTTGGCTTTCGGTCCATCTTCAGCGCCTGTTTCTTTGAAGTTTCTTAATTTGATTTGAATTGTTCCTTATACGAGACAGTGGTCTGAGCCAACGTCTGCTCCTCTTCTTACTTTTGTGTCTAGTAAGCTGCCTCTCTAATTCATTGGGCTCCATTCAGATGAAGTCATTTTACTGTTTGGTTCGCCCGTCTGGTGATACCCATGTAGCCTTGTGGATATCTTTGTGCTTGCATACGCTGCCACCAGTCACTAGTTCATTGAAGGCACAACATATATATATGTAAATTTTTTTTTATTCCTTCACGTTCCCAGTGGAACATAGGCGGCTTCAAGCTAGAGGCTTGAAGTTTCTGTAGCAGTTCTTATTTTTGCGGGATGGGGTTGCTAGCCTGAAGCCAAACCTTTCCTCTTTACCAGTCAAATTACTGACTTATCGAGGTAAAGGAGTGAGTCGGTCGGGGATCGAACCCCGGACTATGTGCATGGTCGACGAGCGTCCTAACCGCTGTGCCACCGACTATATATATATATATACGTTTACTAATATTTGTTGTTTGTGATATCCGCAGCTTGGTTTGTAAACGAGCATTTGTGATAAAATAAGAGTAATTTGTCACGCACACCATAAATTTAATGAAACCAACGTCCTTGTTTAAACTAGTATGAACTGATGAGCCTTGGAGGCAGGGTAGTTTATGCCGAGTAGATAAACACTGTTGACTAGACATACTTGGTTATTGTGTTTAGCTAATACTAACTAAAATGAAGTAAAACAAATTAACAGCGCTACTAATCAGCTATGTAGTTTAAATAATTACAGTGGCTTTGAGAAATAAAACAATACGGATGATCAGCTAGTTGTTAATATAAAATTTCAGATAAATTGAGACTACAGAAGAAAAATGAAAATGTCTTCATCGCAAGATTTGATGTCTATATCTATCCATTCATTAAAACCAGTACAAGCTTTATGTCCACAAGACACTAGTGGACAACCTCCTTGTTTAATCCAGCAGAATACGTAAATATCACCGTTTGGGTGTTGTTATGCTCTGTGACTTTGATGGTTTAATAATGTTAGCACCAAACATGCTGTCTAGAAAAACAGTAACAGGTTAACACTTAAACTTTCCATCTTGTGAAAAACAATGACGTCAAAAACGTTTAAATTAACAACAAATTTTCTGCATTACCTGGAATTCTCAGTAACTGGTGACAATTCAAAAGCATACCTCAGATTTTTTTACAACTCTGCTTAAGCCACCTGAATGACTTCAGAGTACAAACACTGACGGTAATTAGTCTCAACTAAACAATTTTTGGACATAGTATAAATTATTCAAGTATTGGTTTGTAGGGATTTGATTGATTGGTTATAGGATTTCATCATGAGCAGACATAGTTTAGAGAACACTTGGAAAACCACCATGAAGCACTGGAGAGCTGTTTCGTCAGCCTAGTTTGGGACTCTTCATCACTACGCATCCACTGGGGCTCGAACCCAGGGCCTCCTGGTTAAAAGGCGAGCTCGTACACCGTTAAGCCACTAAGACCCTATCCATTGACCAATCCATGAATTCTAACTTCTGCTAATTCACGACATATAGTGACCTCCAGCCGATGGCCATTGGATCGAGTCCCAGTGGCTTAATGTTCTACGAGCTCACCTTGTAACCAGGAGGCCCTGGGTTCGTTGCCCGATGGTTGTGCACTGCTGAAGAGTCCCAAAATAGGATGAAACAGCTCTCCAGTACTTCATGGTGGTTTTCTAAGTGTTCTCTAACCTATGTGAGCTCATGATAAAATCCTGTAACCAACAGTATAAATTAATTAAACACAAACAAAGTCACTTGGGGTAAAAATAATCAATAAGCTGTACGATTCACAAATAGCCGCCCAGGTAGAATAAGCTACAAGTTACTCTATGAGACGGCAAACCAGCCCAAAACCTACTGCTGAACAGAGATTCATAAGAAAACACAGACAGACTAAACACACGTTGAAGAGACTGTTTAGTGACATCGTGAATGAGACGGACACTCAGGTGGAACCCGAATAGGGAACAACAAGTTGAGCGTCCAGGGGTGACATGAAGGAGATTTCGCAGGAGAAGGTGAAAGCTTATGGACAGTCGTGGATCCAACTGAAAAGAACTGTGGAGAACTAGATGAAATACAGATGGGCTGTTGTCGAACCACATTTCACTGGAAACCCAAGGAATCAATAATAATAATAATAATAATAATGCAATAGATTTCAACTGGCATCCTTTATCAGACAATTAAACGACTATTGACGCTAACTTCCACAGGAACTGAGAGGAAGAAAAATATCGAAATGTTCACAACTCACACTTGTTTTCATAACAATCTCTGCCTAGATGTGTTTAAAATTCACTCTGTGGATTGATTTTTCAACTTTACAAAGAGCAAGAATTTGACAAAGTCCTCTGAAAACTCGCTGTTATTGATCAGACGAAACACTAGGGCTTTAATTAATACAGTTTCCAGCATGAATGGATGAAGCTGTATACCATTGATCGATTGACATGATTACCTTGAGACACAGATGCTTCAATCATTAGTGCTTGCTAGCCAGATTGGAGTAATCTGTAATCTCGAGTCGTCATCAATGATTTGCCTCAAATAGCGAAATTAGTCTAAGCTCCGCCTGGATTCTGGACAGCTACTTGGGCACACTGCAGCACTGAATAATCAAGATAAGATCTATAAACCTGAGATGCAAAACACAAAACTCGTATGACTTTAATATAAGGCAAACATATTGACCATGCAAAGGACAGTTACTTTCGCCTGCTTTCTTTATATTATAAACAAATCCCATGCGTAATAAGCATGTTTCCATAACATAGCTGATATGTCATGATTGAATTTAATTACCTCATCTGTGAAAAAGAAAAGAGAAAGATATTTGTATACATTTGAATGAATCTACTGCATTCCTGTGGAACCTGTTGTACTGATAGCACCTAAATTATTGGACACACACTGAACCAATGAATATGTATATATGTGCATGCACCCGTTTTTTCAAAATAGAATAAAGATTATTGATGCCATTTTTCAAACGTAAATGTCTTTATCCAGGTTCTGTGCACAAATCTTCAGGTATGCTTAGTTGGATTTTATCTAGGTCAGCTTTGACGACATATTTCTTTCTGGTAGGATCGAAAAGGAAAAAGGATTTTACATGAATTAGTATATTTTTGGTACATAAATAATATAAAGGTATTCTTAAGGTTATTGCACCAGTCACACAACGAATTGTTTATTAGATAGAGAGGAACAAGGTCGACTTCTCTCATTGCTACTTTATCTACCAGATCATTCTTATTATTATATTATTATTTCCTTTAATTCCTAGAGGAACACAGGGCTTCAGCCGCGCGTCCCCATTGCTTTCGGTTCTCTGCTAGAGTTTTCACCTGGCTCCGATTCTGCCCACATGCTTTCATCTCCACTTCACATGATCTCCTCCAAGTCACCCTTACACTGACAACCAACTCGCCACGTCCCTTTCGAGTTCCACTCGAGCAATGACTTGGCGTGTGATGTCACCTGATGGTTTGTTTCCTAAGAGTATGGCCAATCCATCTCCATTTCTTCCTACCTATTTGTTTCACAATCGGTTCCTGGTCAATTCACTCCCAGAGATCAGTCCCTGTTGCTGGTCTTTTCTGGCCGGACATCTGATCTTGAGTATTTAGCGAAGACAACTATTAGTGAAGGTCTGCAGTTTGTTTGAGGTGCTCTTTATGACGCGCCAAGTCTCTTATCAACATATGAGCACTGACTTCACATTGGAGTTGAAAATCCGTATCTCATTTTTGATGCTGAGTGCTGTTGACCTACACACAGACTTTAGAGTAGTGAAAGCTTGCCTAGCTTTCGCGATCCTCGATTTGATATCCTCATCATCTGCGTTCACCTGCAGTTGAAACGATGCTTCACAGGTAGGTAGGTAGATGAAGGATGTTGCTTTTTCCGGATTTCTACCGTATATGCTGGCTGATTGTTGTTTGTTGTTGTTCTTGACCAGGAGTCTTCATCATCACCTCTGTTTTCTCTATGTTCACCTGAAGTCCTTGCTACTTTTGATGCTTCTTCTATCAACTTGTTGCTTTTCACTTGCATATCTTCCAGTTTGTGGTAAATCAGATATATGTCATTGGCGAAGTCCAGATCCTCCAAATTCTTTTTTTGTGTAGGTCCCTATTATGTCTGTTTCCTCATTGCCCTCTCTCTATGGCATTATCTAGTCTACTTCAATCAGGAAAATCACTGGAGATAGTAGGCAGCCTTGCTTTACTTCCATCTTTACTTTGAAGGATTCCGTAAGTTCCCCGTTGTAGATTACTTGGCGTACGGTTGTCTCCTGGGTGACCGGAGTAGATCACTGTCTCACTCGTTGACAATTTGGTGAGTCCATTCCTGTTATATCTGCTTTCACATATTCCCAGTACTTGAATTCCGTATCTTTTCATCTCGTTTGCAATCTGAGAAGCTTTCCCAGTCTCGTACATAGTGCGGATGTTCCATGCAGCTACGTGAATGTAGCGTAGTAATCGAAACCACCACCAGATAATACCTAACATTATTCTCTTCTGAGTTGTGTTCCTCTCCGGGAGGAAAAAAGGAATTGAATAAGAACCCTCAGCTACAGAATCAGAGTTATACGCTCAGAAGAAGTTGTCGAAGATGAACTTACAGTTGGCTGTATATGACATCTTAAATAAAAATAGCTATCCAGAAAAGTTCATCAGGAAAAACATTATGACTAAGAAACCAGAAAAGGTCTGTTTTCTATCTGTGAAAAAGATGCCTTTATATATGTAGGACTGCAATTCAAGGGTGACGTACCGAGTGAAATAATTACTAACATGTTAATCAAATCTATTCATCAAAGAACTTTTAATGCTGGTAAACTACAAGTCATACTGTGGTGAGAGCTATCTGCAAGCCAAAATCGCAGACAAGAATTGACGTCACTATTCCCGTCTCGAATCAGGGTCATGAGAAAAACAATAAGAAAATCACCATCCAATCACAGCGGAGTTAAAGTGTGGAAATATGGATTCACAGATATAAATGACTTGATATTCTGAGAAACGGCCACAAAGAGATAACCGAATAACCTTCAGCAAGGAAACACCCAATCAGAAGAGGTTGCTTCTGCGCTAACAATAACGCCAATAATAATGCGCATAAAAATCTATAAATACCTCTCGACTTTCTCAATAAACGATATCCTGGCTGGCTCTTGTCTTCTGTTCTTACAATATATTCTACACGACCGGTTGTGATTCCCCAACTGAAAGATGAAGTAACTAGACTAGCCACCTCTAATTCCATGTCATATTTTAACTGCTCCTGTAGGGCTGAAAATATTCACCCTTGCCATAGGAAAGTGATATTTCATGCTCGGTAACACCTACCAGTTTGACTTAATAAAGGTGTCGTGAGAACTATCACAACAGCTCAATATTTGACCCCCTGGTCTAAAGCGACCGCCCACAAAGCTATCATCGAAGAATCCTTCTCTCTATCATCTATCGGATACCAAATAAATTTCCAAAAGCATCCAGGTGCCGAATACTCTGCCAAACATCAGAAGCTACCAAGATTCGCCTGGAAAAACCGGTACTTTGTGTGCAAAAGAAACAGGTCCAGAGACTACTACTGCTCTGGCCTTCAATGAAGCCTATAATTTATGAATTCTGCATTATTATTATTTCCCCTAATTTGTCTGTTATTCATTCAGTGTAGTGTTATGTGTTGATGCATATTATCACACTTACAGATGCTCGCTATTGATCTGTAATCTATTCATACTATTGATTGATTCGATGTTATTTAAAAAAGCATTAATGATGTTATTAATCCTAGTTCTTTCGTTATTATGGATGGATATATCACTGTTGGACTTGATGAAGAGCATATTATCGAAAAAAATATTCTTTGTTCAGTAATCAATCTTTCGAAATTCGTCTGTATAACCAGAAATATTAACATAATACTACTTCAGCCATCCCTCAAGTAGCTGATCTCCATGTATATTGCCCAGACACTGATATGCACTTAAGGAAATAGTATTATCATTCTTCTAGAATAACACTGGAAAATAAGGCTTTAATAAGACATCTTTATTCCATCCTTTTTTTCTGCAGTCGTCTTTACCTGGCTGTGTTACCTCTCACAACCTCTCATTTCCTCCTAAAATGATGCCCACCATGTCACATCGTTGCAAGGGCCAATTCTTCGTCTCCTATAAGAGTTCCTCTCGAGGGCTTGCGTGGCACGTGAAAAGGATCACTGATCTCATCTGCACGTGTCAAATCTATCTGAGTTTCCTTCAGCTCATTTGGTGGGCGATGCTTTTTGATTGGTTTATCCTCAGAGTTTCTTTGTGCTAATACATTCACGACATTTGCTCCACAGTAAGGAACGAAGGTATCTGTTAATAAAAGTCTGTGGTCGGTTGTTGGAAATGCTTTTCTTGACATTGAATTAAACAGCATTAGTGTTGAAAATCTGGATATGGTTCCGTATCATGAGTGCAGCAGATTTACACATTGATTTCAGAGCAATAAGGATCTGCCTTGTCTTTCCGATTCTGACCGGCTTTGACATCCACATCTAGTTGTCGTCTGTCCCGACCGATAGCTGCTACCTTGACGTGGTGGTCGTGCTTGCACATCTTGATGACCAAACAATCTGCACTGGCTGGAACTATTGTTCCTGCGGGTCCTATCGTGCCACGAGGGTTATTAAAAGAGCGATTAGACCAAAAGCAATTACCGGAATTGTGTAAGACTGTTTCTTACACTATGCTGATGGTCTGAAGGCTGGGGAACAGGGGTGTAACAGCAGTGAGGTGTTTCTCTCAGATGACCAGCATGCTAGCTATGCTGTCTCTCCACTCTGGGGGAGGGGGTTAGAAAAGGTCGACCCCGAAAATTGTACATCCCGACTTACCTTAAGGTGGTCCGTACCCCGCGGTAAGTTTACTAATGCGGAACCAATCCCAGAAATCAGTGCATATAGGCCGTGTGTGACCAGCCTCAAGCAGTTGCCCCCTGCGCTTCGCGGTCACGCAACACTAACTCCCTCTCTGTTTCAGGCACCCGAAGAATGAATCAACTTCCACGGTGTGGACAGCCGGAAGTAACAACCGCCCACACACTTCCAAAAGCACATGAAGCCTTCCTGTCGCCTGTAGTTGAAAATGTGCTGCTTATATAAGTGAAAAAAGTGGCCGCTTTGAAACTTCCCTTGTCGATAGTGATTGGTATTTTTTGTTATAATTGAACAGTAGGGTATCTTTATCACCTCCATCTTCTTTATGTTAACTTGGAGTCTTGTCTTCACCACCAGCTTCTTCTTCAATATTGTTGGTTTTTACCTGTTAGTCTTCGAGATCGTGTGACATTAAATGTAGGTCGTCAGAGAAATCCAGAGCTTCTAGAGTCTTCTTATCAGTCCAACGTACTCCTTTTTTCTTGTTTCCCACAGTTTGATACATAATCCAGTCAACCACAGTTAGGAATATCATTGATAACAATAAATGGACTTGTTTTACACGTGTGTTCACTTCAAAGGCTTCGCTGAGATCCCCGTTGTGCGCCACCTGACATATGCCATTGTCATATAGCTTCTGAACAAAGTTAATAAATGTTCAGAACACTCCTTAGTGCTAAAGCAGTTTCCGAATTACTCCGCAGTCAGTGAGATACAAGGACTTTTCAAGGTCGACGTATTAGACTTAGAAGGCTGAATGTCATTGGATACTCTATTCGATGATAATGTCTAGTGTCTCAATCTGATTCACACGTGATATGCCTTTGCTGAATCCAGCTTGCTCTGGAGTGATTTATCTACCCGGAACATGTTTTAGTCTCTTCATAATAACACGGCTGAATATTTTGCTCAGAATGAACAATAGTGTGGTTCCACACCAGTTCCTGTAAAGGTTTAAAGCGCCCCTCTTTAGTAATTTGAGAATGTAGCTCTTCTTTCAGTCGCCAGGTTCCTTTTCTTCCAAACTTTCTGCAATAGTGGCGTGAGCATATTTATTTCAAACGTTTTTATTAGACTGACAATCTGAAGTCATCTAATGGGGGAATAAAACGTAGAACGTTTGCAGGAAGTGTACTGCCATATCCGAAATTATTCTGCAGTGCTCATTTATAACTTACAGTTGAAACAGTCTCGTGGCTTTACAGTATCTTGACAAATTTGTAATCTTTCTAGAGTTTCATAAGTCACGTTTTTGAGAATTTTGTTATTTAATATTTTTATGTAAAGCATTCAACGATCAAGCAGTCACAAACGGTAGTGATATACGTACTCAGTGTAATTTGTCTACGACTGGAACACCATTAGGTTTTAATAGGCTTTCTCTGCAATATTGATATAAGTATAAAACTTGGGCACTGTGGTAGAGTATAACTCCATTGTGGATAAGATTTTATTTTGATAAACTGTCACACAGTGTTGTTATACAATAACATTAACTGATGACCACGTTTGGAGCGCAAACTATTGCCATTCATAATCATATCAAGTCACTCACACAACTCTTTTCCTTCATTTATATACATGAGTGGAATTGATGATGACTAGACATTTGAATAAAAAACCAATATAGGATAATGTACATTCAGAAATAATAATATGAGTGTTATTTATCAAATACAATCAGACAGGAAATAATATTGTTTATGGTCAAAATAAGTAACCTGTTAGAATGTTATGATAAATGTGAATTTTCTACAGTTTGGTTTGAAAGGGTTAGTTATGTTTTTACGAGTGGACCACGGATTGATATCAGTTAGAGATCCATTGAAAACCAACTTGAGAGTACTGGACAGTTGCTGTTTCATCCTAGTTTGCGAATCATCGGCAGTACTCACCCACTGGGATTCGAATCTAGGACCTTCCGGTTACAAGGTAAGCTACCTCGTATACCATTGAGCCACAGGGACCTGATTCAATGGATTATGAATTCTAACTTCTACCAATTCGTGATTTAGCACGAACCTAACCATTGTCGTTGGTGGGACATCCATCTAATTGGACCTCACTGGTGACTTCTCACTAAAACAGAAATAGAATTTTAAGATTATTTACTATCCTCTTCTGATTCGACCGGTGGTAATAATAAGCGTTGTATTGTTTTTAGTAAGCGAATATCACCTACTGCATACAAAGAAACATCTCGAGTGTTCCAAGTTATTTTTTTGATTCTCTCACGAAAAGAAGACTATTCAATGTCTGCTTGCCTAACCTTTACGACAAATATTATCCATAACTTATGCAAATACAGCAATTTAAAAAAAAATTATTTTTGAAATCTTACAAAAACACCTGAAACGACATTTATAACTAACTGTCACCTCTTGAAATGAGATATTCAGCTGTTATTGTCAAATTCAGTTAAACAACAACAGTGTAATGCCAAATATTAATGGGAGGAAAGCACTGAACTAATTCTTTCCCGTATAACATCGCCTACATATTAAGATGAACTGACCGTACGCTAAGGAGACTTTCGGGTGACATTACACTCCAGGACCTCGAGTTAAATCTGAATTCATGGATAATCCCCATTTAGGCATTAATGAAAACAAAACACATAGTTCAGCGAAGAGTCTCTTTTCACCAGCGGTGAATTCATTTTCCCAGATGTACAATCGCAAATATATATATATATATATATATATATATATATTGTTTTGTATGTATGTGTACATTAAGTTTGTCAAACAAAATTACAACTGGTTATAGTTATTTTAACTAAACAGGTGAAGATTGGTAATACAAGTCAAGAAAATTAGGTGTTAATGAAACTAGGGTAGTAACAAAGGTGATGAGTTGTCACAAACATTTGTCAAAAGAAGTTATGTAATAATAATATGAATAGTTTGATGAGTGAGTTTTACTCAGGATGCACATAGGGACAAAGTAGATAATACGAAATTACGTAAGAGTTCTGAATGAATACAAGAATTCTAAGCAGTTAAAGGACAGGCAAAAAACAAGATTAAGTCATCAAAATCAAAAGAACTCAAATCAAATAAAAAATGTCGTTACCATTACAGTAACAGAGTAATCTTCTTTTGTATGCACAGCTCTGGTTTTTCTTTATGAATGGCCAGAGCATCAGGGATACAAAGAAGACGAAACCGAATTGCCTTTGATAGGTTATTGTTGACTCTGTAGATCACTTTGAAGGAAGCTTCTATAGCTGAGTACCCATTCAATGTATCCTCTAATGTCCTTCTTTATGCAGCAGTACTACAGTGGACTTGAATTCTATATTATCTTCGTCCCTCGTACTGTTAATCTTAGTTTTTCCATGGTTTTTCATACATTTCTGAATAAACTCTGGTGGGTAGTTACTCACTAGTATCATTTCCTTTTTTTGTTTGACTTCATTATTTAAATCTTCTGGCTGGACTAGTTAGGCACTGGGCTCGATTACACAGACATTTAACTAAACCTATCAATCCTTACCGATTCTGGATGGGATGAATTAAAGTCTAAGTATTTATTAGACTGTGTTTGTTTCCTATAAATGCTAGTGTCTAACCCTCCATCTTGTTTTTGTTTTATTCTACAGTCTAGCATGACCAACTCATCCTGTTCGCTTTCTAACTCCAAAGTGAATTGGATTCCATTTACTACCGAGTTTATATATGTAAGAAACAGCGGGGTATAATCGGATTTCAATGCAATGATTGTGTCGTCCACATATCTCCACCAGGACTAAGCTTTTTAAGAGCTTTTTGTTGTTGTTTAGGTGTTTTAAGGTGATAGATAGGAAGCCTTGGACCTAGGCTTCGTGCTTTCTAGCACCCACTAGCCAGCAAGACGTACCTACAGTCTTGAAGAAACTCATGTCCCCTCTGGAATTTGAACTTATGTCACCCAGACATCTAACACCAATTCAGAGTACACATCTGACCACAGAACTGAACGACGAGGGATCGAATCTCAGAGAAGACATGAGGTCCTTGAAGCTTGCAGATGCAGACGCTTCGCTGACCGGCGAGTGCCAACAAGCACGAAATCTAGATCCAAGATCCCCTACTGATTACCGACAAACATCTAATAACAACAATTCACAATTAGTTTATCCAGCTGACGAGTCCCAAATAAGACGAAATGCTCATCCTGGATTCCACTGTTACTCATCATCCACCAATTAACTTCTAATTCATATTTAGTTTGTATGTTTTCACTCCCTCATCTTTAAGCGTCAAACCGTCATGTAATCTGTAAAACAGTAAACTACTTGGATTCCATTTTGAACAATTTGCAGTATAACACATATACTGTTGTGTATAAATTATCCCACCCAATTGTTTTTTATGAAGTCAGTTTCACATTCACTTATCAAAAGCTTCCTGCTGATCGCCTCCGACCATATAATCTCATCTTACCAATGTGTTTAGTGTGTTTGAAATTTCGATCGATTATCATAAATCATCTTAGCTTGTAAATATTTAATAAAATTACATCGGAAAGTTTTGCTAAATTTTATGCTAAAAATAGTTATGTTTAATCTGCCGAATTAATCTGTGTCTTCAAAACCACTGATGTTTTGCGTTCGGAAGTAAAAGATTAACTGTCTAATTTCGCCTCTTCCAATGTGTATCTACAAATTTAACTGCTCCTGTAGAGTCAGCTAGTTGCATAGGCCGTATGATTAGGCGTGTTTCTCGTTGAATTTCCCAACATCATCCTGTCTGGTTAAGCAAAGGACAAACAAAGTCCATTCATAGCGCTATTCCATCTCATCTTGTGGATACAGAACACAAGATTGATGTCAATGCGGAGGCTTTCAAAGTCATTTACCGCGTACCTACGAATCTAATTTCGCCTTAAGAGTTCGACTACTAAATATTGCTGAGGCTTTTGAGATCCATATTAAGAAGCCTAATTTGTGTGACCAAAAGAAGCTAGTTCAGAATTTTCATAATTTTAGTTGATATTATATTTGCCACTATATCTTTAGTATTATTATAACTTAAGTATCTTTAATGAACTGTAATTGCATTGTGATCTTACTTAACAAATCCATGTTATTTAAAAAACACCGATGTTATTATTGACTACTAATCTAGAATATTCTATGTATATAAACATATATATAATTTTCAAATAATGATTTTGTAGGGATTTTGTTTGATTGTATGGAAGATTTCACCATGAGTTATATATATAATTGTATTATTATTATTTACTATTTTATCCTTTAATTCCTAGAGGAACATAGGGCTGCAGCCGAACATCTCCATTGTGTACGATTCTCCGCCAACCTCTTCACCTGGCTCCAAGTCTGCCCACATGCTCTCATCTCCTCTTCACATCACCTCCTCCAAGTCACCCTTACACTGACGACCAGCTCGCCGCCCGCTTCCCTATCGGGTACCACTCGGGCGATGGCTTGTCTAGTGATGTCATTCACTTGATGGTTTCCTCAGAGTATGGCCAATCCATCTCGATTTCTTCCTACCTAATTGTTTCACAATCGGTTCCTGCTGTGTTGGTTCGCTCATTGCTAGAGATCCCTGTTTCTGATCTTTCCTGGCTGGCCATCTGATCTTGAGTATTGAGCGAAGACAACTGTTAATGAAGGTCTATAGTTTGTCTGAGGTGCTCTTTATGACGCGTAATGCAAGTCTCTAATCCGTATAGTAGCACTGACTGGATTCACATTGGAGTTGAAAATCCGGATGTTATTTTTGATGCTGAGTGCTGTGAACCTCCACTCAGACTTAAGAGTAATGGAAGCTTGTCTTGCTTTTCCGATTCTGGCTTTGATATCCTCGTCAGTTCCGCCCGCTTGTAGTCGAAACGATGCTTCACAGGTAGGTGAAGGAGGTTGTTTCTTTCAGGTTCCTCCCATTTATGCTGGCCGATTGTTGTCTGTTGTTGTTGTTGTTGTAGCTGTTGGTGTTACTGTTAGCCAGGAATCTTCATCACCTCTGTTTTATCTATGTTCACTTGAAGTCCTATCTTCTCTGGATGCTTCTTCTGCTAACTTGTTACTTTTCACTTGCAAATCATCCAGTTTGTGGGAAATCAGACATATATCATCGGCGACGTCCAGATCCTCCAAGCATTTGTGTGAGTCCATTTTATGCCTGTTTCCTTCCTGCTGGGTGTCTGTTGCATTGTCCAATCTACTGCAATCAGGAAAATCATTGGCGATAGTAGACAGCCTTGCCTCACTCCCGTCCTCACTTCGAAGGCTTCCGTAAGTTTCCCGTTGTAGAGGAGGAAATTATCGAAAAGGATATTCTTTGTTCAATTTCTTTTGTGTTTTATAATAATCTGTTTTTGTTCATCTTCTATGAATTTATGCAGTCATCATCTCCTTCAAGTTACTTCAACACTGTTCAGCCTAAATCAAACTATACGAATAATTATCCGCAATACTCTGCAACAATACACGTTCATGAACCATCTGGAAGAAATAATTCACCTATTCGAGTGTATAACGGCAATTCAACACGTATTTATTCATCGAAACAATACAGCTCACGTGTATCACCAGCTAGAACAATTACACCGACTACAACCTATCAATCGTATAGTCAACCGAATTCTGTATCACGTGGTTCTGGGAGAATCGTACAACCTTTACGTATAAATGTATACAATAGGTAAGTTCTTAAAATACCTCAGTGTGCATGTGAATGCGTATACGCACGTAGAGGTGGACATAAGCGGTAGTTTATGCTTGACGCATTGTCGAATCATATTTTTGGTTGGTAACTTAAACTAAAAAATTGTAATACTCATTTTCCGGATGCGGTTCATCTTATAATGTTTTCACTATTACCTTTGAAACATTGAAGTATGAAATGTATTTTAGTTATAACCACTGTAATTTCAGGTAGTTTGCGGTAGCTGATGAGAACCTGTGAAATAGAATAATATCATTTTATACTGCAAATAAGGACAATTTCTTTCTGGATATTTCTGTCGATAAACTGTCCAGGATATCCATTATTTAATAAAGTTGTACAAAGGCTCTCTCTCTAATTCTAAAACTACATAAATATGACATAAGTAATCAAGAGGATTCATATTACAAGGTAGATTGTGTTGGAAAACAATAGTCTTTGGCAAAGCATTGAAAACAAAAAAAAAGTGAACAACATTTTTCTCCGCATATCTTTTACTTGTAAATCCCGCATAAAGCATGCATATTTTTAATTGAACTTCGCCGATGATATATGTCTGATTTCCCACAAACTGGATGATTTGCAAGTGAAAAGTAACAAGTTAGCAGAAGAAGCATCCAGAGAAGATAGGACTTCAAGTGAACATAGATAAAACAGAGGTGATGAAGATTCCTGGCTAACAGTAACACCAACAGCTACAACAACAACAACAACAGACAACAATCGGCCAGCATAAATGGGAGGAACCTGAAAGAAACAACCTCCTTCACCTACCTGTGAAGCATCGTTTCGACTACAAGCGGGCGGAACTGACGAGGATATCAAAGCCAGAATCGGAAAAGCAAGACAAGCTTCCATTACTCTTAAGTCTGAGTGGAGGTTCACAGCACTCAGCATCAAAAATAACATCCGGATTTTCAACTCCAATGTGAATCCAGTCAGTGCTACTATACGGATTAGAGACTTGCATTACGCGTCATAAAGAGCACCTCAGACAAACTATAGACCTTCATTAACAGTTGTCTTCGCTCAATACTCAAGATCAGATGGCCAGCCAGGAAAGATCAGAAACAGGGATCTCTAGCAATGAGCGAACCAACACAGCAGGAACCGATTGTGAAACAATTAGGTAGGAAGAAATCGAGATGGATTGGCCATACTCTGAGGAAACCATCAAGTGAATGACATCACTAGACAAGCCATCGCCCGAGTGGTACCCGATAGGGAAGCGGGCGGCGAGCTGGTCGTCAGTGTAAGGGTGACTTGGAGGAGGTGATGTGAAGAGGAGATGAGAGCATGTGGGCAGACTTGGAGCGGAGTGGAAAAGTTAGCAGAAAACAGAAGGCAATGGAGGTGCATAGCTGAAACCCTTTGTTCCTCTAGGAATTAAAGGATATAATAATAATATAATTTTTAATTGTGCAGATTCTTTTTTTTCGAAATGATTACTTTCCTTTGTGTTTTTATGGAAATATGCTTCATTGACTTACATAATCGGTGTTCAGTCAATAGATTTTAAGCTTTGAGTCTTGCTCCACTCTCTTCAACTTGGCCACCTGGATAGTATCATCAGTAACTTTTAATCTTACTTGGTATTCCAGAGGGAGAGAGAGAGAAACTGAAAAAAATAATTGTAAGGACAAAAGAGGAGAAGTTCAAATTAGTTTGATTTTTAAATCTGTTATCTGATACTCTCTGGTGCTTGTACTTCACTACAGAATGAGGCTAGCCTAAAATAATAGTACGAGTGACAAACAATGTGAAAGTGAAACATAATCATTCCCTATGAGAGAGGTTTTATTGTGTTTCCCAATGAATGGAAAAAAACGATATCGTTTTTAATGACGTTTCGCTATTTAATGGTGTTGCTAATAGCTTTATCAAAGTTCCAATAAAGAAAGGAGGACGCAATTTTCAGTATAAAATGATATCATCATTCTATTTCACAGGTTCTCATCAGCTGCACACCCCTACCTGAAATTACAATGTTTATATAGATGATAATAACATACTTTAAAGTTTAAATGGTAGTAGAGAAGAGATACTATAAAATTGACGCATCTAAACTAAAGCATTACAATTTTTTTAGTTTAAGTTTTCATCATCAATTTATACGCTTTCAAAGTAGAAAAGAGGGGGGACAGGTAAGACAGAAAACAGAAAAGTTGATTAACAGAACAGTGTTAGCTTGTAGGTTTTCGGAACATATTCCCAAAAACCTGAGCCTGAAAGGAATCAAATATTCTCATAGTGCAATTACCAAACATTTTGTTGATACCGGACATCTCGTGGAGATCTCTTAGTCCTTCAAAATATTAAATAGACGAAGGACAGCAAATTTACTACGATTTGTCGAAGTGATCACAATCAAACGATTCAAATCAGAATTATACGTACAGAAAAAGAGTGTGATTAACCTCTCACTTCCTTGGTAACTGAATTTTGATTTTGATTACAATAACTAATTAGTCATCTAATTCAGTGATCTCAACTCACTGAACAAATCTTAATCTCATAAACTGTAACCGCTTTTGTTTTTTGAGTTGCTATGTGAACCTATAAGCTAACACTGTTCTGTTAATCAACTTTTCTGTTTTCTGTCTTACCTGTCCCCCCTCTTTTCTACTTTGAAAGCGTATAAATTGATGATGAAAACTTAAACTAAAAAAATTGTAATGCTTTAGTTTAAATGCGTCAATTTTATAGTATCTCATCTCTACTACCATTTAAACTTTAAAGTATGTTATTATCATCTATATAACGATTGTAATTTCAGGTAGGGGTGTGCAGCTGATGAGAACCTGTGAAATAGAATGATGATATCATTTTATAGTACAAATTTCGTCTACCTTTCTTTATCGAAGTTTTTCAAGGGAACCAAATGTATGAACTTTATCAAAGTATTATTAAATAAGAATTTACAAAATCTCAGCTTATATATAACAACTTAATCATCGTTCCTGAGCGTAGGGGCATCTTCGCGTTGTCGAATTGGCCAAAAGGTAAAGATAACAAAACCTGGTTTTGTTATCTCTAACTTTTGGCCAATTTGACAACGCAAACATGCCCCGATGCTGAGGAACAATGATTAAATTGTTATATATATGCTGAGATTTTGTAAATTCTCGTTTAATAATACTTTGATAAAGCTATTAACAGCAGCATTAAATAGCGAAACTTCAGTAAATCGATATCGTTTTGTTTTTGATTCATTGGGAAACACAAGAAAACCTTTATTGTAATGAATATCATATACCCAATGCCCAAATTTTTTCAAACTGTTGAAAGTGAGCTTGTTTTGGACATATGCAGCATAATCATTCAATGAAAACCACTGATAAGCAACCTTAAATGTCTGTGTGTGTGAGTGTGTGACAGAAGTCTGAATGCAAAAAGATAGTTCATCAAAGTTTATTCCCTTATTAATTCGAAAATTCCAAAGAATTTTATGATTCCCCTACGTTCTGAGTGAAACATAGGCCATCGAGCTTGAGCTTTGAAGCTTCAGTAGAAGTGGCATTCTTTTTTTAACATGTGGGATCGCTAGCCCCACACTAAATGTTTCGTCTTCACCAGGCTTTCTACTGGTACGGTGACGTTTTTTGGGAGTGTATCGGTCTGGCGTCGTACGCTGGAGTATATGGGTGATTGATGAGCATTCTGCTGCAAAACCACTGACGCACTAGTCAATGCTGATGATGCTCAGTATTTTTTACCCAGCTTCCTACAAGATGTGTCTCTGCTTTGGTAAAATTATGACAAATGTCGATAATAAACTATTCTGATTTGAACTTCAGCAAAGTTAAGTGTAAACTGAATCGAAGACGATGCATTATAATGGTTATTTACGTACGTGGAACCTTATACCCTCATATTTTTATGCTTATTATGAATAATGGAAACTAAATTTGAAAGATAGTGATATCAAGCACTACAAACCTTCATCCTTTTATAAACGAAACACTTTCATTTTTCTATCTAAGTAGACAGTTTTATCACTTCACTTCTTATCTATCTCCCACCTAAAAACTGAAAACACAATACAAAAACGATATATTGGTGATATATATATATATATATATATATATATATATATATATATATATATATATATATATATATATATATATATAATAAACCTTAGCACTGCGTAAACAATCAACAGAAAAGGAGGATAACCAAGTATTATTGATTTTTATATTCATATACGATACATGTGTGGGTGTATATGACCATACGCATTAGAAAGTTTAGAAACAATCATATCTAATATCAATAATAATAACAATAATAATGATAATAATAATGGCATACCCAGACAGAAAGTCATAAATCATATTCCATATTCTGTTGGCCATTTTTATCTTGAAATATATAAAATCTTTCTCACACAGACTAATAAAAGTCTCTTTCATTATGATGAAATAGATACGTAGTAGTCAGTAGATGTGGCCAAAATCCAGAAGAACAGTATTTAGTTCACTTGAACAGAGTACTGCATAAAAAGTAAGGCTTATCACGAAATTCAAGTATTTGCTTTGTAAGGATTTTGATAGATTGCTTACAGAATTTCATCATGAGCCAACATTGGTTAAAAAACCATTGTAATACCTGAGAGTACTGGACAGGTGTTTCGTCAGCCTAGTTAAGGACTCTTCATCAGTACTCTCACACACCGAAAAGGTTCGAACGCGAGACCTTCTGGGTGATGATGATGATGAAATTATGTAACCAATCAACCAAAATCCCTACAAACCAATACTTGAATATCAATGAGATGCTTAGTAGCGACTGGTTCTATTCAGGTAGGTAGTTAATCGAAATTCTAGTGAGTAGGGTACGGCAGGTCGGGCGCGAGGACAAATACTCGCCACCAATGACATTAGCTAGTGGTCGCGTTATGTCGTGAATTGGCACAGGTTGGGATTCATGGGCTGGCCATTGGATCGAGTCCCAGTGGCCTTATGGTATACGAGCTCGCCTTGTAACCAGAAGGTTGTGGGTTCGAACCCCATGGTGTGGGTGAGTTCCGATGAAGAGTCGCAAACTAGGCTGACGAAGCAGTTCTCCAGTACTCCCAGATTTTCCAGTAGTTATCTAACCGATGTCAGCTCATGATGAAATCCTGTAACTTACACGAAACGTTTACCTCATTCCTTTGGGCTCCACTTCAAACTGCAAGCTTCAGTTTTTCAGTTGTTGGTGGTGGTGTTGTTTTGTTATTGGATGAGATTGTACTCAACACTCACCAAGGCAAATCTGCAACCTTGGAAAGACTCATTTCCTTTCTGAGATTCGAATCCGTGTCACTCAGCTTTGCAGTCAGAGAAGTTACCACAGAGCCAATCAGGCTCGCGACTGGCCTCCTACAGGACTGTATTGAATACTTTGACTGGACACCAGGTAGCCGGTAATTAGTGGTATGCGTCTGGTCCTTTGCTTGGTGCAAACTGAATTCTATCTGTCAAGTTTGCAATGTGACCACTATTCTAGGTGTCTCATTATCACAGTGCACTTTGAACTGTTGATATTGCTTTCAACCATCTAATATGAATAATCCAGTATCCAAACGAGCTGCCTAGTGACATGGTGGCCACATTGCAAACTTAGCTGATAAAATTCAGGCCGCACCAAACAAAGGACTAGGCATATTACACTAGTTACTGACTAATGTCAAGTCAAAGTAATGGCACCTGCCTAAGAGATATAAACTTTCTAAACGCTCTGACCCCCTTGAGGTTTTGAGAACTTAACGGTGATAACGTTCTCCTTTTTCTCCAAAAGAGCTTGGAGTGTGACATCAAGTGTCAATGAAATATATAGTCTATAATTCAGAAACCTGGATCTACATAGAGTCAGGTATTACCAGTATGAATACCTCATAATATGCAACAACAACAACCAATACAAAAATAATTTTAAATTACTCCTCTTTAAATGGCAGTCCCTTGAATATGATACGGGGGATCTATAAACATTATGGGCTGTTCTGTTTATTGAAGGAAAGACTTACTTACAAATGATGTATATTCCCTTTAGTTCACCTCAGAAATTTAATACAGTGCAGAGGAAAATAGTAAGACTAGAAGTTAATTAATGGATGGTGACTAGCAGTGGAATTCAGGATGCACATTTCGTTTTATTTAGGACTCGTCATCCGTCCCGTTGCAAAAGAAGTGGCTCTCTTGTGGCCCAAGTGGTCTAGTGGATAACGCTTTGGCGTTTAGAACTATGGGCACTGGATTCGAGCCTCGGTGGGAACATAATCACTCACTGAGGAATGCAGGTACGAATCCCAAATGGGGTGAAATGCGCGTTATCCTGGATTCCATTCTTAGTCACCATCCACCGAATAATTTCTAATTACATGCCCAGACATCGTCGAATCATCTGCACAAGAAGCCGACATGTCAATCTGAGACCGAGGACTTCAGTCCAATCAATCGACGGAAAAATGTAAAATTGAATTAAATAGTAAAACTGCACAGAAAGTGAATGTAACTCTCAGTTTCTAAAAGTTCATTGCTTAATATGCATGTTTCACATAACTACGTAGACAATATGCATTTTTTAAACTCGCTTAATTCTTTTTTTCCTTCTTTCGATTCCTTGTATACTGCTGCTTTTATGCATTTTTCAATTATTTATAGCGAAAATGCATCAACGGTTTTCAGTCCACATAGAAAGACAGAAAATACGCCTAACTGGAATCCCAGCTCACCTATCTATCCAGCTTATCCAGCTCACATGGACAAATCGAATTACACTGATTTTCAGGTAGGCTGCGTTAACCCGTTTTGCACTAAACCGTCTTCCTGTCTGTCTATCTATATAACCTTCAGATAGCAAGTTTAACTAATGTAACAACAGAAGATAGGGGCCAGGCAACAGATCGTTTTATTACGAAAATCAACGCGTATTTATATATATTTTATGTACATTAATAAGGCTTATGCAAGCAGAAAAAGGCAGTCTTCTAATTGGTTGTTTCTCGGAAGACAAACACAGTCTCCTGATTGGTTGTTTTCGATGTTTTTCGGAAAGTAGAGCCATTTATCTGCGAATCATATTTGCCCACGTTTAAGTCTGCTGTGATTGGTTGTTGAATCAGCCTAGATTAATATCTACCAATCAGCATCGATTAATGTCTACCAATTGGCTAGCAGCCTGCTCTCGCCACACTAAGATTAGGAAAAGTATAGACCGTGGTTGTCATTTACATATCTAGTTATCGTTTATCTGGTTACATACAACCGGTTCCATTTATTAGTTTGAGAAGACAGTTGCAGGGAAGAAAATTGTCTTTTCGGCGAAGTCATCAACTAGGCTGTACATTCGTGTATTTATAACAAATGGATGGGAAAGTTCCTAAGGGTCAAATTAATAAAATTACAATTAGGAAATAAAATGCCATAATAAACTGGGGGACAGATAAAGCTCAGACAAAGTAGCATCATAATTATTGAGAAGATTTACACATTGTGCGACTAGGGGTTAGAAACGTAGAAATAACAAAATAGACAGGGTGTTTGGATAACAAAATCTGGTGGGATCGTAACTAATGTGACGAATAATTGTTTATGCAATCAGGGATTAAATATGTAGAAATAATAAAATTACAAAATAGACGGGAAGTTTGGATATGAAAATATGGTAGTGTGAATAGGGATTAAGAAAAACTTTAAAATAACATGAATAAACAAGAAGTTTGGATAAGAAAGGCAAGATTCCATCAAACCTATCAAAGGGAGTGAAATTAAGACATCTGGGTATAGCCGAGGCACTAGCTATCCAAAACCTTAAACCCCTGCTATGTATTCAAAAGAAATACGTCCAACTCTTGTCCCTCCCATGGCCATCATAAACAGGTAATTCTTTTAGTAATGACCATCCCGTTGCCTTATTCATGTTATTTTTAAGTTTTTATTAATCCCTATTTACACTACCGTATTTTCACATCCAAACACCCTGTCTATTTTTTTATTTCTACGTTTCTAACCCCTAGTTGCACAATATGTCAATCTTCCCAGTAATTATTATGCTACTTTGTTTGAGATTTACCTGTCCCTTCTGTTTGTTATGGCATTTTAATTCCTAATTGTAATTTTATTATTTTGACCCTTGACCGGAAATTATTCCGGAACTCTCCCACCCATTTATTATAAGTACACGAATGTACAGCCTAGTTGATAACTTCACCGAAAAGAAAATTTTCTTCCCTGCAACTGTCTTCTCAATAATTCCTATAATCCAATGTGTATATTCCGCTATTAGTTTGAATAAAGAAAAATGAACATGTTCGCAGGATAATACGAGCTCGTTTTATTTTGTGGATTCTCTTCAAATACGTTCATCTTTTCACAGTTACAGATAGAAATTCTAAGTAAACTAATTCCGATAAATGATGTTTATCTACGAGTTGATCATGGATTGATATCAGTTAGAGAACCATTGAAAACCAACTTGGGAGTACTGGACAGTTGCTGTTTCATCCTAGTTTGGGAATCATCGGCAGTACGCACCCACTACATGGGGTCGAATCCAGGACCTTCCGGTTCCAAGGCAAGCTAGTTCGTATACCATTCAGCCACTGGGACCCGATTCAATGGATCATGAATTCTAACTTCTACCAATTCGTGAATGAGCACGACCCCAACTGAAATCAATCCGTGGTCCAACTCGTAAAAACATAACTAACCCTTACAAACCAAACTATAGAAGATATTTATCTAGTTGTTTGACACATCGCTTAATACCTTAGTCAAATCAAATCAAAACCAGCATTTTTGTAAACCTATCTGATACTGGAAAAGCACTGATCTGCTATGATTATGGGGCAGCATAATCTTCTACGAACACGGGACTATATTGTGACGACGGCAAGCACTAATACATTCAGCACAGACCAAGTATCATAATCTTTCTTTTCACACTGAGGCCTGTATTTAAGATATTGTCAGGAAAGACAACTAAGCCTAAGCAATTAAACCATCCTGCGCGAAGAATGCAGCCATATCAAAGCTATCCACTCAAACTATAAATCTCCTCTATTATTTCAATATACCAGTCATGTTGTTATGTTAGTTAATACGAATTTTTTCAGTTTTATGGTATAGGAGGGGTGAAACATAACTGAGGAATTCAAAATCAGTTCATTTGTAGAGGGTAGCAATACAAGTCATTGCATACTGAGTAATTTGTCAAATAATGATGGCTAGGAAGAACAGATGAATGAATCGCGTAAGAAAACCAATAAACGAACACTTTAGCTGAATTTGCTGGAATAGCAACCATAATGAAATAACAGTGTCAAATGGTAGTTACAAGGATAATAGAAAATCATTTGTAAGACCCTATATATGTTATGTAAACGGCTATTGCATAGAATTGAGGCTGCACGAATTTCATTTGAACACATAGAATTGGCTTGTTCAGATGAATTGCGATCGCCCTATTCAGACAGTCAAGCCATGACCAGTAGGGTACTGCAGGTTGAAGTTGAGGCAGTAACTCACCGAAGAAGACACTGCGAAGTGGTTGCACTAAGTCATGAATTGGCAGAAGTTAGAATTCATGGGTTGGCCATTGGATCGGGTTCCATTGGCTAATTGGTCAACGAGTTAGCTCACCTTGTAACCGGAAGATCCTGGGTTCGAACCTCAAAGGGTGGGTACTGATGAAGAGTCCCGAACTAGGACGAAACAGACATCCAATAATCCTTGGTGATTTTCTAATTGTTCTCTAAATGATGTCAGCTAATGGTGACATCTTCCAACCAATCAAAAGAAATACCTAGAAAAATCAATACTTGAGAATGCAATAAATAACTTTTAAATTTCTATTAGTTTCGAATTAATGTGTTGTATCGACGTGATGAACTGGTATTCAACGGCGTATCACTCTATTCGGTCCTCTGACTAACCAGGAAATGCGATGTTCCGAAATTCCTCGATAAAAATGCCATAACTATCTGTTCTTAATTCAGACAGGAACTCGTGTATTAATCTAAATATTCAAGAGAACCATCTAATTTGCGAAACAAACCATTAAAATGGACAAGAACTGAGCTTGATGTAACCATTGCAATAAAACGACACACCGATGTATTATTAGTTTAAACAAAAACATGGAAACTGACTATAAAATTGCGTATGACACAGATTAGCAGATAAACATTGACACTTGGAAATGTAACATTTGAAAGGAATCCTTCTTTTCATACCAAAATGGCGATTTTGCTTAGCTGAACAACGTTGTACGCATACTGCTTTGAATGAAATGGCTGTTTTTAATTACAGACAGATGTATCCACGCAACAAGGCTCATTGAACATCCGTAACACAGAAAAAAACACCATTACATAGATGATTTTATGTATATAATTTACATATTTTGCAAAAAATGAGCCTGATCTTTTTGAATGTTTCTTCTTAATTCTGCTAAATTTTAGCCATTACGCTATAGACGAGAACAGTCTGTCCGACCGATGACCATCTATACTACAAACAATCCAGTTACCAATAACACAATTGAAACTAGACAAGTATGGAAATCTGTAACAGCTCAGAATATACCAGAAACCAATAGAACTGTACGCAGTGGAACATTTATAACAACAACAAAGAAACTGCCTGGTGGTCGACGTCCAGATTTCAACAGTGACCAACCAGGTGTATCAGAATTCTAAACGGTCAATATCTGCCTATTCCCCTGTAACACACAGTAAAACTTAGAAAGACTAAATAGTACAAAATATGACTCATAAAGCATATTTTATCACTTATAGTCTATGACGTTAGAAAATACATATTGAAGAAGAAACGCACTAAGTCAAACTTTCTTTCAGCCTAACAATTTCAAACAATTCATGTGACAAACAAATTTTCAGCGGTCACTTTGAAATCACCCTTTCTTTTGTACTGCCCAAGATGTTAATCAAATAGAAAAGAGAATCGGTTCGTAATATTTATTTCGATGAAGTTTTCGTTTTTTTTTAGAAACAAAATGATGGATTAAACCCATACTATGTTAGACTGATTGAAGTAAAGTTCTCTCTTTCATATTTTGCTCATCAAGGACTTTCTCTTTGGGTTTCCTCTGTTTTTTGGGGTTTTTTTTTAAACTTTCTTCTCTGGGGTACTTGGAAACTGAAGAACAAATCATTATGTCTTCAGTCCATGTTTTGCACTTCACTGTCTGTTTTACACAGCTCTTGCTTTGAAGTGCGCGCTGTTATTGTAGTTTGAAGGATAACTTTGTTTTGATTAATTACTTAACTGTTAATTCTGATGTTTTAATCACTCTAATTACTGTTGTCATGATAACAGTAGTTGGTCAAGTGATGACTTATGTAGCCCTTTCCTTACTAGCTTTCTCCTATCTAATCTAGTCATACGAATTTGCGATATTTGTGACTTCAAAATCTTATAAGTACTATGTATGTTTTTCTTCTTCTAAGATGAGCATTTTTATTCCTTTATTAAAGTATCCTTTGATTTTAGCTTGTTGACCAGCAGAACTACACACACCCACATACAAATACATATGCAATTTGAGTACACACAGTTTTGAAAAGCAACAATAATCTAAGTCAAATCCCTCTTTCGATTTCACCATAAAAAAAATAAATTAATTTCCTCTACTGACTTACTTTGTTTTGTGTGTTATTCATATTTTTGGGACCAATTACTCAAATAAAGTTAGCGCGCATGAATAATAATTTTTCCTACACGTTGCCAGTGGAACATAGGGCTTCAAGCTAGTGGCTTGAAGTTCCACTAGCAGTGTTTATTTTTACAGGATGGGGTTGCTAGCCTCATGCCCAACCTTTCCTCTTTACCAATATTATTATTTCTGGTTTAGTGAGGTAAAGGAGTGCCTCGTCGGTGGCCGGGGATCAAACCCCGGACCGTGTGCATGGTCGGCGAGCGTCTTGACTGCTATGCCACCGACGCCTAGCGCGTATGAGTGAACATATTGAAACCGTTAAAACATTGTGGGAAGCTATCACACTTGATAAGCAAATCACCTCATGTTGACTAAATTTGGTGTTGAGTTTTAATCACACTGAATCATCTTGCTTAGTGAATGAGGTATTGCAGGATTGCGAAAAAATGATGCATTTAGTCTGAAAGAAGATAAGGACCAGGCAACAAATTGCTTACTAAGGAAATCAAGAGATATTTACAGATTTTCATATGCACTATTATTCGTTATTCTAGCAGAGAAGCAACGTCTTGTGATTGGTTGTTTTCTTGCTGAAGGTTATTCTTTACCGCTTCTTAGCTTGCAGACACCTCTCACCACAAGGATTTTTTTTATTATGTTGTGGGCTGGGAACTAACCCTTAGACGATAAATAGAAATCTGATTACGTCCGGACACCATAGTTTTTGAGTAGATAATAACCTTTAATGAAAAGATGCAAGCGAAGCCCTCAATATTTTTTACTAATAGCGGTGTTGAGCTTACAAGTGTGTAAACAAACGGCCGGTGATTAGCCACTCGAAGTATAAAAAGTCGGTTGAAAACGAGAGACCGATTAGTTGAAATTTAGTAAGGGTACATAAAGTTTAGTGAAGTTAGGTGAAGTACTTACAGCTAATTAATTTTTAAAAATTTATCATAGCTCGATTCCATACATTATTTTGGTCCAAGTATGGAATTTTCAGCATGTGATATGGGTAGCCCCAATTCGGCAGGCCGACCACTAATATCAGGTGTGCGTCGGTCGGGGATTGATCCCCGGACCATGTGCATGGTCGGTGAGAGTCCTAACTGCTGTGTCACCGACGCAGTTAAATGTATATGTGCCTTAAGGAGTGCTTTAAGACTTAAGTAAGGGTATTTGACTGTAATCTGGTTGGTTGTAAAGCACCTAACTTCAATGCTAACAGTTTTTCAAACACTTCCATGAGAACATTCAGCTCCTTCAAGATTTGAAGAAATATCTTACTGATGAACATCGCCCGGTACTAAACACTGATTCAGCTCTCCCAGCACTTCAGTTTACTCAACGATTTATTCGTTCAAATAACCAAAATTAACTTTTTAATCAAATTGTGTATCTCAGTTTAGAATAGAAATACTATAATCACATTTTGACTGTTGTTTTTTTGTTTTTGTGCACCTAGTTCAAGTGCGCTTACTGCTGTCGCTGTCCTTTCCAGTATCCCAATATGTGCTTTAATTCTGAAGTTAAAGTTGTTTCAGCAGACGGACATCAAAATGGCGTGATTTTATTAAACTTGTTTATACCATATCTTCGACACATACTACCAGAATGGATCAGCAAAAAGAGACCTTGTCAACGAACCAACCAAGAACAACTCGTCTAAAATACATATCTATGGAAAGGCAAATGGATTGCACACATGCTTAGGTGGCCGTTGAGTGACGTCACATGCCAGGCAGAACTTTCAAAGGGACGCGAATGGGAAACGACAAGTAGGGAGTTGGTTCGAATACGACATGGAGGAGATCGCGTAAGGAAGAGAGAATAATTTATGAATGGCCATGAAGCACTCAAGAGAATGGGATGAAACGGTGATGGGCTGCTGAAGTCTGCTGTTCTACTCGGAACCCAAAGGATAATATAAATAAATGTCTGCATAGGAGATTATTCAGACCATCAATCAATGAAATGATTTTGTGTTTGTAGAATTCATTAAAGCTTAACCAAAAAGCCGGAACCCTTTTAACACTATTTTACCTGCCTAGAACAGCCCTATTTATACTAGAGATATTCAGTAAATTCTCATGCTACGTTTAATAATAATAGTAATAATAATGATAATTTTTATTTCGTATAAACTGGTGTTTACAAGAAATACACGCCATTCCTACAGGCACGATTAGTTATGTTGTAAATTACAATCCTGAAGTATCATAAATTATTACTTCTTCGAAAATTTAAATTATCCGACTATTGTATAAGCAATCAGAACAGGTTCGTATAAATGTTAAATTTTAAACCCTTCACTAAGGTCACCATCCATGTTGAGCGACAACCCAAACTTCGTTCCGTTTCGTGCTGATAGTTATGGTCAACCAGTGAACAACGTATATATGGGTAAGGGCTATGCCGCCACGTATTTGAACGCTATTTCAGGAAGAGAAGAACGACCTGAGAAACTGCAAAATGGCGTAAAACGCAAACATGGATGATACACCATTGAAAGTGCATTTACAAGATGTATACAAGAAGAAGCTGGAGACTACTTGGAATGCTAGTATACATTTGCGATGTTTAATGCTAATCATATTGCTCTTACCATGGAAACTGCGATGTTTTCGACGAAGATATAGCTTTGTTCAAACATTGATGTTGTTGTGTTTTTAATCAAAGCAATCAGATTTTAAGCAAGCAAGAAATATGAACAAAGAGTTTTAGCTTTAATAAAGGCCTATGTGGTTGAGATGAAATAGAGTATAATGGTGAGTAAATAAAAAGGTTATCGTGAGGTAGGTAAGTGATATTTTTAAGTGAGGAGTGAATTCAAAGATCTAGAAGACTAGAACCTGTTGACAAGCTGACCCGTGAGATGTCTTGCGAATTTCTGTGGGACCCACGTGGTAGCATATGGACAAGAAGCTGAACAGGCTTGTAGGTGGTAAGAGCAAAAGTATTTTTTTATTTGACTTAGATGTGTATAAACTTTGTTGTTTTTAGATAAGGATCTAGACTCATTTTTCATTCTCGAGCTATTAAAAATGCATGTTGCTGTCCTACGGATCCGAACGATTCACATCTGTGACCACTAATATATCTGCTGATCAGCATGCACCACCCCTACCCCTCCTCTTTTGATGTTAAACTTTGAGATTTTTTTGGGAATAACCGTGGTTTGTTTTTTTCAAATATCTTCTTGAGAATTCACAGTTTACCACTGAGTGTTCTTTCTTGAAAAACATCATGGAATAGAAGAAAGTCAGTCTTTGAAAAAAACAGACACTTGAACACTTTATTGTTTATCATGATTATTCTCCTCTTGAATTCTAAATGAAACACAAGGCCTCAGCTGCACATCTCAGTCTCCACCTGTCCTTTGTTACCTTTTAGCGCACAAACTCGCATATCCTGCTCACATAATCTCCTTCATATCACAGTTGGATGACAAACTCCCACTCGAGTGTCTAGCACGTGATGTCACTCGACGAACTCATTAGCGTACCTACAACCCATTTCCATTTCCTTTAACTTATTTGTCAGGTAATAGTTTCTTGTTTGATTCACTACCAGAATTGCTTATACTTTCTGGCTAATCATCTCACCTTCTCAAGGTGTTAGGAATGCTTTCCGCGACGCACAGGCTAAGTCTCTGAACCATATGGCATTACTAACTAACCTGCCATAATCATGTTAATCCTTCAAATTTATATGAATAAATTATTATTAGTGTTAAAAATTCTCATACTGCTTCTTCTGTTAAATGCCTTAGATCTCCATACTGATTTCGGAACAGTGAACTCCTGTTCCGACTTCTTGGTTTGATCCTGTGTGACTTCCAAATCCTCAGCTGTGCTTGTAGTTGAAACGATGTTGTACAGAAAAGTGAAGAAGCCGATTTCTTTAAGATTTTCTTATTGTTGAAGATTGGTGCTTCCTGTTGTTGGTGGTGAGACACCTTTATCACCTCTGTCTTCTGTATATTCAATTTAACTTCTGTATTGACTGCTTATTCCGACAGCTTATTGATTTTCACCTGCTGATCTTCCAGTGTTTCAGACTAAACATAGTGTAGTAATTTTTTGTAATTGTAAATATTAATATACCGGGATGACGGAATTATAGGAATCTAATCAAAACCCAGAGAGGGCAGCAATCAGTAATTTGTATTTAGCGGAATTAGAATGCAATTCATATAAGAAACATATCAACAGTCAACAGTAAGTATTTAAACAATACAGAGATAGAAATTGTCAATCACCACATCCGCCACACCTCGAATATCTCCTCGCGTATTTATAACGATGTCTCGGTTTGCTTGCAAGTAGCTTCGACCTAACTGATTCTGTGATATTATTTTCATCAGTACTATCTGGACTTATTTCTGAATTATCTACAAAATCAGGATTATTAGCGGAATCAATAATATTATAATTGGAACGACCTACTTCATTTATTGTCACTTTGTCCAGGTGTCCGTTATGAACTGAGTGATCTTTGATGTCTAATATCTTCACCACTCGATTTCCCATTTTTTGTAGTATAATTCCAACAGAAGGTCTGTAGTTATTATCTTTGTAATAATGTACATTAGAAGTAGTGGACATCAGATGCTTTTTGAGAATTCGAGATTTGAATAGTTTTGCAGGACTTTCACAAGAACTTGTATGCTCTGGATTCACCAGACGTAGTCTATGCATATGCAGTAATTCCTCAATTTTATTCAGTTGCTCTCTCATCTCATTCAGGTCTTTTCGTGCTTTCGACAGTTCACATTGCAACTTAGCTACCTCATTTTTGAATACAGTTGATACTTGCGTTGCTGAACTTGCAGTGGAGGTTTTCGTTGGATTAGCTTGAGTATTTTGAAAAGTTGAAAGACACATAGACTCCATTTTACTAGACAGCTTGGGAGAATTATAAGAATGTTGAGCAACATAAGTACTCGAACTCCTGCAAACCGTCTTGATGTGTCCAACTTTACCACATTTATAGCACTTAGCACTCCGAAAACGGCAAGTGCTTCGTAGATGTAACTTTCCACAGGATAAACACGGTTTAATGTTTTTGATCTCTCGCTGCATTCTATTACCTGTGGACGGCAGTTTGGATTTCTTTCCATGAACACTTGTATTTTCGACTTTAGAAAGCATAACATCAGACACTGACGTAGTGGGAGCAGAGTATTCATTATTGACATCTTCATATGTAATACATACATCTTTAGCAGTTTGAAACGTACAAGAAGGAATCTGAATTAACTCTTTCTCTAATTTAGGAATGTTGATTCCAGCAATTAGACGATCACGTAGTTGTGTATGCAGCTGATCTCCAAAATTACACTTTGAGGCTTGAATTTGGAGTTGTAGTATAAAGTCTCTTATCTTCTGATTGGGAGAACGTACCAGTTTGTTGAACTGAGCCCTCTCTCTGGTCTCAAAAGTAGTTACATGGAAGTGATCTATAAGAAGTTCACGGAGCTTAGCATATGGCATAGAAATGGGTTTATCTGGAAACGCCAGATTCTTCACCAGGCTATATGCATCAAGACCAATAGCGGTGATGAAATGAGCAGGTATTTTATCATCCCGAACATTCTTGGAAATGCACCACGCATCAAAGCATTCCAAATAATCAGCAATCTCTCGCGGAGAACCATTAATGGGAAATTTTCCCAGGTTACTTAGCTCCATCGCGACGCCAATTTGTAGTAATTTATTGTACTTGAAATATTAATATACCGGGATGACGGAATTATAGGAATCTAATCAAAACCCAGAGAGGGCAGCAATCAGTAATTTGTATTTAGCGGAATTAGAATGCAATTCATATAAGAAACATATCAACAGTCAACAGTAAGTATTTAAACAATACAGAGATAGAAATTGTCAATCACCACACATAGGTCACACGCGGCGCATGTCCGTTTTCTTACTCCTTTAATATGCTGAATCGTCCAGTCCAGTCAGCAGTACCATTGGTGGTTGTGGGCAGACTTAACTTACTTTCGATATTTCTACTGTAAATCGCCTGGCATTTACTGTCATAAGGTAAAGCATGAATGAGACACATAAATGTTTGTAGTACAGCGATCCGCAGCGTCGGATCAGCTGTCAAATATCACAAATGAGCATTTTTTCAAAAGTCTGAATTGTTGAATTGTAGTACTGTAACAACAGAAGACAAGGGCCGGAAACAGATCGTTTTTATTACGGAAATCAGCACGAATTTGTATATATTTCATGTACATTATCACAGCTTATTCAAGCAGACAAACACAGTATTCTGATTGGTCGTTTCAGGTTTATCGGAAAGTTAAGCCATATATCTGCGAATCGTATTTGCCCACGTTAAGTCTGCTGTGGTTGACTGTTGAATCAGCCTTGTTCATATTTTCTCACGGCCAATATTAGTGGCCTAGACATTGAAGTAAATTAATGTCTACCGACTGGCTAGCAGCCTGCTCTCACCACAGTACTAGCAATCAGAACAGGTTCGTATGAATGTTAAATTGTAAACCCTTCACCATCAATGTTGAGAGACAACCCAAACTTCGTTCCGTTTCCTGCTGATAGCGATGGTAATATATTTGGGTGTTATGCCAACCAGGTGGTTGAAAGCTGTTTCATGAAGAGAAGAACGCTATGAGAACCTGCTGAATGGTATAAAAATCAAGTGTGGTTAATACATTATTGAAAGTACATTTACAAGATATATACAGCGAGGAGCTACAGAGTCCTTGGAATGATAGTATGCATTTGCAATGTTGAATGCCAACCATATTAGTCTTACCCTGGAAACAATGACGTTTTCAATGAAAGTGTAGCTTTGTTCAAACACTGGTGTCGTTGTCGTGTTTTTTCATCAGAGAGTTACATATTAATTCGATAAAAAGATTATTGTCAAACATATAAGTTCTGAAAGTGGGTAAACCCCAGAATTGTTAGCCACAGCATCAACCACTGGACATTGGATTCTGGTCCTCACTGTTTACTTCGATTTGTTTACCTGAAGGCTCACGTTCGAGCATCCAGGCCATTTCGCACGCCGTTGAGCTACTTTCGTTCGTTCATGAATGATTCCTAGTCGGTTAAGCTATCACCCTCAAACACCAACTTAGTCCCGAATATACTTCGTATTTTGGACGATCACTTCTGGTGTTTCGCTTTTCCTTTGGTGTCCATGCGTAATGAATACTATAGAAGTTGTGGGGTATTAGATCTTGCGTTAGTATACGTCGTACTAACCGTGGACGTCAACGTCCTCAGCCTCTAAAAATCCTAGCGTTCAAATCGGAATCCAAGGAAATAATAAATAAATTAAACGTGGTCAGAACCCAGGGATATTAACCTTATTTTCAGAGCAGAAGATGAATAATCATGTACGGGTTTCTCTTCTGTTTTGTTTGACTTTAAATTGTTACCTTCTTTGATTTTATTTTACTGACGGCAAACACCTTATTTCCTATTTTATTCCATTCACATTTCCGAATGTACTCCCTCTTCCCGCCATGCATTTCACGCATGTCTATTGAACTTCATTCATAATTAATGTCAATAGAAAGTGCTTGCATTTTGGAATAGATCAAATTAATTATAATCGTATTTTACTATTATAAAAATAAACTCGCCTAGTTAACTAGCTTGATAGTTTTCTAGCCGGTTCTAAACACCGGGAAGGAGGGATGTTTGGGCGGAGGGCTAACAATCCCACACCACTAAACCTAACAAACTGACAGAGAAACTTCAACGCATTAAAAATTTATTAAAAATACTAAAAGTCAAACAAGAATCCTATTCCTCACTGGAATCAGAGAGGCGAAATAAAACAGCGGGCTCGTGAAAGCCCGCCTTCGGGAAGCCAGTCAGTCAGTCGATGTGTCTTCTCCCGATGAAAGCAAGAATAGGAATGGGGACGTGAAATGTACGCACGATGTACGAAACTGGCTGAAAAGGCTGCCTAAGTAGCCAAAGAAATGCGAAGATATGGCATATAAGTGCTGGATATTTATCTGCGAAAGCAGTTCGAATGGATGTGGATTATCAAAATTGTCAACTGGAGAGTCAGTAATCTACTCCTGTCTGGTCACCCGGACGACAACCAGGAGCACACTGAGCGGGTAAATGGCTATATTGATGTCACCAATGGCAGCCGAATCCCTAATACAATCGGAACCAATCTCCCCACTCAGGATCATGACAGGACAATTCAACTCAAAGGGAAGGCAGGAAGGAAGGTCATAATTATCAGACAATGCTAAGCACAGTGCTACAAACAACGCGGAACAATAGAAGAAGGAAGATTTTTACAGACAACTGCAAACAGTAATGGACAACATCTCAAATGGTGACATCCAAATCCTCATGCGTGATATGAATGGCAGGTGAACTGGGAGCAACTAATACAGGGAGAGAACTCATCATGTGTCGAGAGGCTCTCTGTAAAATGAATGAGAACGGAGAATTCTTCGCAGACTTCTGCGCTTTCAATGATTTGGTAATCTGAGGGAGCGTGTACAAGCATAAGGATACTCACGAGGCAGCATGGATTTTGCCTGATGGACACATCGCAAGCTATATAGACTTCATTTCAGTGCTGCTCAAGGAAGTGGGGACGTAGCCTGCTGGACAGAGTGTCGAGAACGGGAGCAGATGGGGGCTCAGACCATCATCTAGTCCAAGGAACCTTCGGAGTGAAGTTGAAATCCATGAAAACAACTGGGGATAGGCCGCTGTGATTCAAGCTCAACATTTAAAGACTGAAGGGCAAAACTACAAGGGGAAGCTTCACTGCAGTCATCACAGTAACGTCAGAGACATAACATGGCATCACTAAGGAAACCTGTGTAATCGTGTATGTGTGTGGAAGAACATTGGAACCCTCTGAAGGCGATATCCAAGGAAACGTGTACAACTGTTCTAGGAGGGAAGAGGAGACAAGACAAGGAGTGCTCTCAACTGATACCAGAACGCACATCGAAGAGAGGATGATGGTGAAAGAGAAGATAACTCAACGCAAAGATGCACAACAGAAGGAGGAGTTGAATCCTATGTACACTGAACTGAATAAGGAAAGAAGTGAATAAGAGTGCTAAGAAAGACAAAACCAGTTTAACGACACATTGGCTGGCAATTAAGGCATAAAAGGAAGTGCGCAGATGAAAGAGGCTTAAGGACATTTGTCAATGGAGTTGAAGATTGAACGATCAATTCATTGTTGTTTGCTCAAAACCAACTTCCCCAATTTTCTCGGAGGCATCAATACGACAGTCATCGCCTCATCGGTCGCTGTTCAGAAAGAAGATTGAAACATCGTCAGAAACCTTAGTTCGCTTATTCCTTTTATATGTTGGTGTAACAATAAACAAATATCAAGCGGCGGATCGGTGTTTTGGTTTTTGCGTCCGTTATAACTAAGCGTTTCTGAAATCTTCTAAGAACGGCGCGGGCCCGAGCGTAGCGAGAGCTGGGCATTGACGGTTTATGAGACGTGATTGGCAACATTATTTGAGATGATCAGGTCTCTATCCGGGGAGAGATCAACTCAGATGATGAAAACAATAAAACATGCTCAGGGGAACCTAATCACCAAGAAGGAGAAAAACAATGGGCTGATCACTGCAAAGGACTCTGGAATCGACCATCACCCGCAACCCGCCAACAAACACCACCAACAGCAACACTCCGCCAAGGAAAGCAGAAGTCCTGAATGTGATCAAGCTTCTGAACGTTAACCGGAAAGGCAGCAGTGCCAGACGACATTTCCTGCCCACCAGAATTATTGAAAACAGACTCAGAGATTGAGGCTGAATACCTCGTCAAGCTGGCAGAGAAGGGCAGCCTAGACCTGTGCAAAACGTCGCGTGGAAAAATGCTCTTTTCGGCGCCAAGCAAAACACTAAGTCGCATCATCCTGGAGAGAATAAAGGGTGCACTGGGTAAAGAAATCAACCCCCACTAAGGAACAAGCTGGATTCAGGAAAGGCAAATCATGTGCCTATCAAATCGATACTCTGCGCATCGTCGTTGCAGAACAAAACATAGAATAGCAGTCAAACCTCACTCTACCTGTGCGTCGGTGGCACAGTGGTTAGGACTCTCGCCGACCATGCACATGGTCAGGGGTTCGAGCCCACGCCGACGCACACCTGATATCTATGGTCGGCCTGCGAAATCTGGGCTACCGATATCCACGCTGAAAATTCCACACTTACACCAAAATACAGTGTGGAATCAAGCTGTAATCAAAAAAAATAAAAATAAAAAAAATACCTCAATTTCACCGACTTCGGAAGGGCCTTCGACAGACAGCACTGACCGAGAAAATAACTCAGGAACTGCTTCAACACTATGGCGTGCAGTACCCAAGTCTTTATGAACCTCACACAACCGCTGGCTATTTAACTATGGCACGTGTCAGATGATCCACAACAGAAGATTCAGCGAGGCATTCGAAGTGAACACAGGAAAAAGCAAAGCAAGGCTGCCCATTTTATATATCACCGTTGGTGATATTCCTATTTGAAGTGGAATGAATTGTGCCTCAGGTTGTGCATGGGACTGAGAATACGGGAATGCTCTACACTGACGGATAAGAAGAATTAAAAATATCTGGATTTCAAACGTGGATGACTTATGCTAAATTTCACACAAACTCGTAGGGCTACAGGCAAAAACCAACAAACTGGCTGATGAAGCAACCACAGAAGGCAGGAGTCCAGGTGAAGGGAACACAAAGAAGACGGAGGTGACGAAGATAAACAATGAAGAGAGGCAACAACAGCAACCAGCACCAATCACCATCAACGGGAGAAATTTGATAGAAGTGCTATATCCTTCACTTATCTAGGATACTCAGTTTCAACCACAGGCAGTCGGAAAGGATGTAGATGTCAAAACCAGCCAGCCAGCAAGAATCGGAGAGACGAGACGCAGCTGCATCAACTTGAAACCAGTTTGGAAATCTTTTGCACTCAACATAAACAACAAGATTCGGGTTTTCAACACAAATTTTAAGTCAGTCACTGCTTTATATGAGTCCGAAACTGGCACTATGTAACGGAAAGGAGTTCCAACAAATTACCAACAGAGAAAAAATCCCCATTTAGACATTTAGAAAACAGAAAGATTGAGCGAAGAAATAAAGGCTCTGGAGTAGTCATAATGCATAAAACTGAATGCATAGATAAGATGATAGGAATACTCAGTGATCATCGAAAATTTCAAAAAAATAACATCTTCCGTTGATCCAACAGAAAAAGTTGAGAAACAACTAATTGAGTCCCTAAAAAGACTTAAACAACAAAGTAGCATCATAGACGGTTTATATGAATCTTTAAAGCCTACTGTCACGGTTACGCCAAGATTATATGGACTACCACAAGTGCATAAAATCGGTTTGCCACTTCGACCAGTGTTGGACATGTGTAATTCTCCATATCACGCAACAGCAAAGTGGTTAGTGAAGCTCCTAAAGCCTCTGCATAATGAAGTGGTGAAACATAGCGTAAACGGCAGTTTTGAATTTGTGGAAAAAATAAGAGATCTTAATGTGAGGGACAAGTTTATAATATCTTTTGATGTATCCCCCTTGTTTACCAATGTACCGTTATTAGAAACAGTGGATTTTATATGTGAAGAGATTACTACACGAAACATAGATACCGGGATTTCCGTAACCACCTTCAAGGAACTTATTCTAAGATGTACAATGAATGTTCATTTCTTACTCAATAAGGAATATTACAGACAGATTGATGGTGTGGCTATGGGTTCCCCATTAGGTCCAATCCTAGCTGATTTTTCCTCGCTAAATTAGAGAATGGACCACTGAAAGGAGTAATTAATGACATGGATTTCTACTGTCGATATATGGATGATACATTTGTAGTTATGAAAGATGAGAATGATGCAATGAACATCCTTCACAAGTTTAATGATTCCCATTCAGCAATAAACTTTACCATAGGGAAACAAAGTAATGACAGTATCTCGTTCATAGACGTCTTCATGGTAAGGAGAGAGAATGGCACACTAAGAAGTGTGTATAGGAAGCCTACAACAACAGGTCAGTACACTCATTTTTTGAGTTTTGTACCTTTGAAATATAAACGTAACCTCGTGGTGTCTAGCTCATAGAGCTAGGTTAATCTGTTCAGACGACTGCCTCAATGAGGAGCTTAAGATTATTAGAGAATTACTTAGAAAAAATGGCTATCCAGATAAATTGATTGAGAAAAATATAAATTCAGCTCCAAGGAGAGTCAGTATGGCCACAGTCCCGAAAAAACCAATGTTCATAAAATTGCAGTTCCTCGGTGATAACATCAGCGAATTAATAACACAGGGCCTGAAGAATGCATTTAAAAGAACTTATTATGTAGCAGAGGTACGTTGTCTCTTTACAACCACACCTATTTTGTGTTCGAGAAATAAGGATAAACTCCCGAAATTCGCCACCTCTATGTGTATCTACCAGTTTGACTGCAGCTGCGGAGCCAGCTACATTGGGCGTACAATTAGGCAAGTTCATCGTCGTATTTCCGAACATCATCCAACGTGGTTGAGTAAGGGACAAAAAAGATCTATTCGTAGCTCTGTTTCGGCCCACCTCGTTGATACTGAGCATAAGATTGATGTTATACAGCATTTAAAATTATTTATCGCATTCCAACTTATCTTAATTTCGCTCTGCGAGTTCGTCTTGTACAGACGGCTGAGGCGATCGGCATTCATCTGAAGAAGCCAAGCCTATGTGTACAGAAAAGAATTTGTACAGCCACTTTCCCTACCGTGGCCATCGTCACAAGAATGAATAAACAGTACTGCGTCATCCCCCTCCCCCTAAACCTATAAGATTATATTTGTCTAAATTATTTATTTTATTTTATTTATTTTGACCACTTCATCTTTAATTACGTGTTATTCTTGTAAAATTAATTTATTCTATCCATTTCCACCTTTTAAATCTGTATTGATTTTCTCCGTTAACTATTAACCCATTGACACTGTTTAATTATTGTTAACAAACTTATCACCACTTGATTTGCAAACTGTTGTATTGTAATTAAAATGCTATATATATTAGAGTAGAGCCAGAGATGAGGATCTAATTGAAAAGTAAATATTTCTTCGCTCAGTCTTTCTGTTTTCTAAATTACCAACAGCTGCTAGCTGCACCGGCCTCATACTAAAGCTCAGATGGCCAGCCACCCGGCCAGATAGAATTGGCAACAAGAAAATCTGTGACGAACCAACCGGGAGCTGATCGCTCAACCAATATGTTGGAAAAAATGGAGTTGGACCGGGCATATATTGACGAGACCGTCGAATGACGTCGCGCGCAACGCAGGCTGTCGATCGAGTGGAATTCGAATGGGAAGTGACGAGTGGGTCGTCGGGCTGAGGGGTGACATGAAGGAGATCGTGTAGGGAGGAGGAGATGAGAGATGATGGTCAATCGTGAACCCAGCTGAAGATGGTGGCAGAAAATGGAAGAAAGTGGAGACATGTCGAGGAAGCCCCATGTTCTACTTGGAACTCAAGGGAATAATAATATAAAATAATAATTATAATCATAATAATAATCTCTTTGTTTGGGTAATATTTCGAGCATAATTACAGCCCTTTGCCACATAAAATGTTGGATCAAATGTCGATCATTTTTGCCTCAAAACCATTTACACCAGTATAATAGCACCTTAGTATCTCCACTCACTGTCAAACCTAAACATACACAATAAAAATGATGGAATTACATTAACGAATTAGAAAGACTGTGTGGCTACCTTGATATGATTATTAGTAGTAAACAGTGATCGAAACGCCTTCAGTATATAATACTACCTACCAGTAAGTGATTTTATCAAATAAATTTACTCATTATCATACCGAACGAGAAGTTGATTTATATCGGTATATCACGTATTAAGGAATAATATAGGGCTGACATTTCTAAACTTCTCTCTACCTGAAGGATGCCTTACCGAAAACATCACAATAAAAATAAAAGCGAAAGCTAGACAATCATGCAGAAATGCAAGGTTTGTGTCTCATTGGCTTATCCTCATAAAACTTAAAACCACACTGTCAATGGATAAGCATACAAACTAAATCCCCACGACCTGTTCTGCCTTCTCTCACTGTATCGACTACTCTATCTTTTCCTTAGGTCACCTTTATTATTTCACTTATCTCAACCCATATTATCTACACTGCAACCTATTATTATTACTATTCTGCTTTTATGACTATACTGAATGACCAACGGGAGTTAGGTCAAACTCCATTCACGGCAGCAACACAGTCCTAACATACTGCATGCTACAAACCACATCTTGACCAATCCCCGCACCACTCCTCTTGGAGTCTACCAGAGCTAGAGCAGTCGAGTGGCGGGACTTACTTCGCAGAAGCTCACCGAAGATCTGGAACCTCTACCTCACAATCAAGAAGCGAGCTCCAAGAAATCACTGGTTTATACTAGCTCGTAATCAGGATATTGGAGAACTCTCGACTCTTACAGTGGATTTTCCACGACTGGAACTCTTCACCTGACAAAGTACTATTAGCTCCACCTTCAAAGAGAAATTATATATCTTCATAGACACCTAGTGCAAGGATTAACGCAAGCCAAAATGGCTCACCACCTCTTTTATTTGGGACTGAACATCGAGCAGATAACCGAAATTAAAACAAAAAGCGGGTACACGAAGTCGCAAGCTGATATCGGTGCTGGAATCTGAAATGGAGCCAGAAGTGGGGGAAAACCTAGATATCCAGAATTATTTGTCACTGTGCATCTCGAATGGTGATATTGCGGTTGTTCTCTGGAACGCATCGACGCATATACTGCAGTACTGTCCTGATAACTCATTAGAAGTTGAGGATATGCGATTAAAACAGAGTATGACAATATTTTTCTAACCTTGCAGTCATCCTCCGTGCCAAACCAACAGCACTTCTTGCCACAAAGGCAACTTTTGATGCACTGAAGTCAGTGGTGTGTATTGAGAGTAAGAGTCTAGACTATAGTTAAACTATCTGAACTTTTTAAAATACTGACAGATACTCCAGAAGTGTATAAAGAAATCGTTCCTGAAAATTATTATAGTAATGCCTTCTTCACAAATCGTAACCGTCTTGAGCGGAAGAATTTCTAGAAGACTCTTGCCATTTGTTGAGGATTTCTTCTATGCCCCCCAATCTTGATGAGTTTGGGAAAACGATTTACGTGAAGTCATTGTTTCAAGTTGATTCAAGCCTAGTGGTTTGTCCACATTTAAAACCTAACTCATAAAAGTTGAGAGCTCTAGGTGGTTTAGTGTTCAAGATAGCTGTGTCTCAAAACACGCAAAATGATGATTTGAATAAGAGTCTGTTGCAGATAACTGATATACAGATTTTCAATAAGTAATTCATATTTTGTGTACTAACGGAATTATTTAGTCAAGACACGTTATTTGTTAATAGACTCACTTTACAACACTTGGAAATCTTCAAATGCTTTGAAATAATTGAGGAAACTGTCACGCCTAACACAATGAATTATCCAGTGTCTAGCCTATTCAGTAAGCAAATACTTTTACTTCATTTCCAGAAATAATAAATCATTGTGTGACCGCTCAAGGTAAGGCAGAATTACGAAAGTGGATGCACTTTCCTCTGCGGAACGAAAATTCAATTAAACGAAGATTGGATGCAGTGGAATTTCTTCTAGAGTACAAAGGTGGAGAAGTAATAGCTATAATTAGATCTTTTTTGAGAAAGATTGGAAATATGCAGGTATTTGTGACATTCTTTCTATTTGATTGACGTTGGATAGGTTTACTTATAAATTTGTTGACCATTTTGTTTGCCTTTCATTTAAGCGACTCTAAATCACGTAACTAATGTCTGACATTCCATCAAATAGCTACACGAAGTAGGTGCAAACTGCAATGCTACTGTATATTCCACTGAATGATTTCCTGGTAAAAGCACTGTTTACCGAATTAAGACATTATTTTCCACTATAGGGCCACCAATAGCTTGATTCATCAGTTCATGTTTAAAAAATACCTCACTATACAATGAAAGAATAGTGCGAGATCACACTGTATGAGAAGCACTGCGCTGATCTAACGACCTGTCAGTTTGTGCAGTCTAGAGAATGGCTGTTTGGAGATTAGTTACTGACAGGACCGCGAAATAATAATTGATAGCTAAGTGTAACTTCTGGAGAAGCTTTACAGCTGATGTTAGTTTGCGGTCACAACAACAAATACAGCCTGTCCAGAAGAAAGATTTATTCAGTTGTCGGTAGAGAGAAATCATTATTCCAGGAATATATGTAGGTAGATAAGTGCTGTGTAGTTCAGAGTTGCAATCATACATATGCTTCATGCTAACTTTTAATGCAAATCTGGAATATAAGAGGCTGTTTAGAGGCGAAAACCGTTTCAAAATCAATTCGATATGGAAGTTTAATGTACAAACGGATATACGGACGAAACACAAAGTCCAATGGGTATAGTTGAAGTGTTTCATTACTAATATGTCTTCAGAGTGAGTTAGTTACAAACTACCGAGGTTCTCTGAAAAGTTTCGAAACATACTTGTTACACCTAAGTCTTTTTTGATGCCCCCTATGTTGAGTTTCTTAACATATGAACATTTCTCTTTGAAATTCATACCAGTATGACTTTGCTCGACCTAAATGGATTGAGTTTACAGAGCAAATGGCTACTCGCTTTTTGTTACGAGCATGCAGACTATAGTGACACTCTTAATCTATTGTCAGTGAATGAAATAAGCAAATATTCGCCCATGAGTTTAGCTATCACTGTAGGTAGCTTTCAGGGAAGTAATAGCTTTATTTCATTTTCTGGATTCCGCTGGAAGAACACAAAACGTGCTGATTCGTTTCGTTTGCTATGCTACGTTGTATCGACACCTGTAGCAACAAAGAAATCAAGCAACATATCCTAAAGTCTTTTTTACAATTAAATACGTCCGGGGTAAACACAAAGTGTAATTTAACCTAGACCAGGCGCCCAAGACTAAGAAATAGTTTCTCACTGAATATAACCAGAGCACCCACCGAAAAACTGAAGACAAAATACGATAAAAATTTACAATGAATTTATTGAACAATTTCTTTGTTATTTACAAGCGGTTTGCTCATGTAGTGAATATCCAGTTTCAACTAGTTGAAAGTTTTTGTGAAAAATCGCACAACCAAACAGACACTATGGATAAAAAGCGTTGATTTTTTAAAAACTGTTTACAACAGTTCGCCAATAGATCTGATGTATTTATACGATTCGAAATACGAAAGTTTATAAAACGAATGAATAATGTGTGCTGAAGTTCTTGAATTTTTATGATATTTTGATCATGAAATGAGATTTCCAACTTTTTGCATAATACTTACATTTTGCCACATTTGACTGAAATGATATCAGGGTGATCATGAGTTAAATTATGTGTAGGCTGGCATATACCTCAAGTCCGTATCATTTGAATGACCAAATCCACTGAGCCTAAATATTTGGGGACTGACCACAACTTCATTTCATCACTATGATTATCAAGGGAACACATCGGTTATTCATAGACTACTGGCTTGAACTCTGCTGAAATTCAGCCTGTTATTTCACTTTTAATAACCATTACATTAAGCCAGTTTATTAGAGTAGTCTTGCTGTGTAGAGCGTGATCGAAAATATTCACATTTCAATAATATTAATGATCCAGAAGTGAAATCCCTACTATCCGGTTAAGCAGTCTATGACGAACACCACAACAAATCACATTACATGCAGAGAACATGTTACTCAAATTCACTCAGTAATGTTAGCAAAATAATTCTTAAAGGTGTAAGTGTTTACAATAACATTCACTATTATAATGAAAAGTGGTTTTCTGAAGTAGTATTCCATTGCACTTTGACACTTTTCAGAGAATTATTCTCAGAATTCAGGCGTTATCGGATTTATCAAGTGACTGGGAATTATTAATACAAGTAAGGTCATTTATCACACCAAACAGTATGATATAAAAGACGTTAAATTCACTCAAAAAGCTTATTGACTTTTGTCAAATGTATCGAGAAAAGCTGTATCCAGTCCAAGAATTACTGAGAGAAAATTTCGACAAATGGTTGCTGGAAAACTTGAGTTCTTGGATAATTCAAGTGGTCGAAGTAGAAAGAACTAGAAGACAACAAAGGTTTACTATTCGGAGCGGAGTGGATCCTACTTTAGATCGGTGTAAGTATAATATTTTTATCGAATGCTTGCGTTTCAACAATAATACTACAAAAGTTGAAGGCACTTAATAATAATAGGCGGAAGTGAAGTAGAAATACGGATGACTCCCACAAAGTGAACCAATAGTTTGGACTTTAGTTTACAGTTTCACAACTCATTAATTTCGCTTATGCAGTTTGTGCTTACCCTTTCACACAATGTAGCAAAAATGTCACAAGTAAACATTATACATCACCACTAATGATATCAAGAAGGTGAAATTCTCTGAAGATAATATTCTAAATTAGGTATAAACACGGTGGTTCTTTTCCAGTTAAGCAGTCGTTAAAAATGCACACTTATTACTTCTGTAATGGACCGGGCTATCGAGGCAAATGAAATGCATACCAAGGATGTTCAAAACCTTATTTACGTGACAGTTTTGTATACATAAGCATGTACACTTCAGCGTTTATAAGCCTAGTCCTTATTGAGAATATTTTCAGTAAGTTAACAAGATAAAAATGAATCGGACAAGCCAAGAGATCGAACTGGGGATCAGATATTTTTTAAACAATCTAACATCACTGTGAATATGTTCATATTGTCAACAGAGCTATTGCTTTTGTACATTAGTTTAGTTACAATTTAACCTCTTATACTGCAGAAACACAACATAAACCGACATTAATGGATTAACAATAACAGTAACGATGCCTTTTATTTCGTCTACAGGGAATGAAACATACACGTGTCTGCCAGATTTGTTATCACATATGGCGGAAGGTCAAATGACGGAACTTCGCGCAAATATACGAACATGTGGACTAATTTACTTTCCCATGGTACGTTTCTCTTGAGTGTGAGAACTAAAATTCCTAATAATCATGAACTTGCATAATTTCGTTTTCTACAGGTCGGTTATTTGTTGAAAATTCCGAAAGTCGAAGTGGAAACACCTGACATACATATAAGCTGTTTGGAATTCGCAGTAAGTTATTGACTTCCATGCACACTGATGTTTTTTCTCATTCAATGCATTATCATTATAACTATTAGTGATCTCATTGAAATTCTACTCCAGTTTATAGTCCTTCTCTCTAATGTTACTAACATACAAGGCGAAAACTTTCTTATGATTACTATGTTAGGTTGTTTCAGTAATTCGTCTAGTCAAGTGCTGTCATGATACATCCCGACTTAAGGAGTCAAACGACGCCATAGGGGTATGAAACCATGCTGCGTGGATGTAAGTATCTACTCTGGTAAAACACGATGCGACCTACTACTTCAGATTAGATTGGTGACTTTTTTGTTGTGTCTGACTGATTGATCGAGCTTCAGCATACAAAATGGCACAGAAGTGCAACAGTTCAAGTTATAATAATAATAATAACAGCTTTATTCCAAACGGTACTTGTGGTACAGGTATGGAATTTTCAGCGTGCATTACAGTATATTGCATCTAATTACCTCATAAATTATATAAGATTTTTAAAAATCATAAATAAATAAAAATAAAACAAACAAGTTATAAATAAATAAAATAAATAAAAATTAAAAATTAAGAAAAAACAGCGTAGAGTACTTCATTTCAAACAATGCACCACAGGATTTGAAATATAAAGTTGATGTGTGGTAGTAGATGAGAACAACAGTGTAGTAGTAACGAGGAAAGGAAAACAAAAACTAATGAAACTATTTGTTAGAGTGCTGCAGTAAGTTGATCGTGTCATACCTAACGGATTTCTCATCACTTAACAGCTGTGCCAGATATGGTATTGTGGAGTTTTTGTATTTGGTAGTCCTAGCATAAAGCCGCCTATAGCTGCTTCTAGTTCTACCAGATGAAATGCAAGGAGATAGATGCGTATAGAGAGGATGCTCGGGGTCCGACAATATTGTATTCGCTAGTTTCTTACATGACATAATATGTCTATCTACAGTAGTGTTAAACAGTTGCTTTAACGATATCCCACTTGCCCTACTAACGGCTTTTAGTGCCCTTCTCAGCGAAGCAAAGTCTTTCTTAAGTAGTCCAGGAAAGACTAATGGGGAGCAGTAAAGGAGGATGGGTAGAATACAAGAATTTACAAATTGAGAAAGTAAAGATTGCTTTATACCAGACTGCCTAAATTTCCTAATGTAGAACGTTAAGCGAAATATCTTTCTAGTAACTAGCAAGATGTAGGAAGACCAGGAAAGATCGGTGGAAAAACTCAGCCCAAGGTACTTGACATTAGATGTATTTTCAACCTCTGTGCCGTCAATGATAGTGGGGCCATGTGAGCTAACTAGTTGCTGTAGGTCACATTTACATCTGAAAGTGAAATTGACTACCTGACATTTGGACGGATTAAGCTTAAGTCCGTTTGAAGAGGACCACTAACTAATTTCCGACAGAAAGCTACTTAATTTGGAACAATCTGACTGAGAGTTGACAGGCATAGAAACCGAGAGGTCATCGGCATACTTAACAAAAGTGGCTACATCAGAATGAGGCAAGTCATGTAAGAAAAACGAGAACAGGAAGGTAGAAAGAACAGCACCTTGAGGAACACCAGCTAAAGTAAGTGAGGTAGTGGAGGATTTTCCATTGTAGATGGTGTACTGGTTCCTTTCAGAAAAATAGGAATGCAACCACTTATTTGTCCAGTTACTACAACCCATACAAAAAACAATCACTATAATACGCGGAAATGTCAGTGTGGAGGACAAGAACATGAAGAAACATAACGGAGAGTAAATACATCTGCAGCATTGAGAACAATCATAAACCATATAACCAGTAGTCTCCAGTTCTTGACCCTTAGTGTCCCCCGGACTTCAACCAGGAGGTCTACAGATCCCTAAATAGCTCAAATCATCTGAAAAAGACTTGATGGGCTGATGCCACCGTTTAGTTTGACCATCCCTAACTCTTTTCCAACCTGAGTCCACCTCGGCTAACATTGCTCCTCGGGAAAAGCTACGGTTCTTCATGCGCAACATATGTCCTGGTCATCTCAGCCGATGTAGCTTTATATCTTCATTGACTGACTTACCATCTTTACCTAGCTTTCTGAGTATTACTCACCATTTCATACCACTTAACACGAGAGATAGAGCTCAAAACCTGTGGCCAAAGACAGCTAGCCTTTTCATACCTTCCGCTTTAAATGACCATGTCTCACAGCTGTTGAGGAGGACGGAGAGAAATTCTGCGCAGTATGCATGTTCTTACACTGATCCATGTGTCGTATGTATTGCATCCTATGAGCTTATATAATGATTTCCTCATTTGCTTCATCAATCAACTTTCAGGCAGTGGGACCGACTGTACCTACCTTAGTCTGGGCGACAAGATAATAAAAAAACATACATGTACCTCATAGCCTAGTATATACCTTTCAAATTACGAATACTATATAAAATGCCACGAGTTGCCCTCAAAATAAAACATAAGGGCAGCTTAATCTTCCTGAAGAATATCCCACCACTCTGAGCTAAACTTATACATGTTGGAATAAAACGGCATAGCCTGAATCTTGTAGACGACTAAATGTACAATTCAAAGAAGAAAAACCAATGTGCGTTGGTAGCACAGGGGTTAGGTTTCTCGTCGATCATTCACTTGGTCCGGAGTTCGATACTCTGCCAACGCACATCTGATATCTATGGTTGGCCTGCAAAATGTGGGCTACCGATATCACATGCTGAAAATTTCATACCTGTGCCAAAAATATGGTGTGGAATCAAGCTGTAATCAGAAAAAAAATTAAATTATTCAAATAAAAAGTGGATGTGTTTGAGAATTTTCACTCGTTTTTATAATTTCAGTTTACAGAGACGAAAATAGCATACTATCGGAACGATACTACACGAAGTAAGTGGTCACATCAAAAAGTAATTCGCACTTCACTTTGTTTCAGCCCTTGATCGGCGATACGGAGATGTGATGTACAGTATTGTTGGTAAGTATTTTACGATAGAGAACCTTCCTTTGAATAAATATTTTCATTTGACGGTAAAATTATGAGGGCAAGCCTGTATAAATTACATTAATATGACAAGACGAATAACAAGAAACTCTGTAAGGCTGCACAAAGAAGTACAAAAGACAAATAAATGTGCTTCGATGGGAGATAAAAAGGGAACAAAGAAAGATTTTCAGAGTCTGGTTAACAAAGAGTGAATAGATCTGCTGTACTGAAGATGAACATGAGTCTATTCATAGCCTTTCGAAAACACTTCGTAGACAATTGAAAACAGTCGGTATGACTCAAACTAACAGTCAATGAGTCCGCTAATTTATACCATGTTTTGCTCTAGTCCTGTTTTATCTAATATACCACCTCTAGGAAACGGTGTGACATTCCCCAAATTAGTACAAGCACTGATCACTAGAAATTTTTTCTTTGCTTATATCAGGCTACAGTGGCCATGTCTCACAACCGTGAATTAATCTCGGACAAACTGCAGTATGGTAGATACAGCCTCTGATAGGTATTCGGATATCATACTTACGCTAGAGATGGGATCTCGATATCGGTCGTCTAACTTTAATTGAGGTTGTAAAGGCTTTCTCTGACATTAAACTAGGCAGAGCAGCAGGACATGATGAAGTGATTCCAGAAGTGTCAAATGACGCTAGTAATGAACTGCTGTCTGGGTTAACTAAGATGGTTCCGTTAAAATGACTATACCAGTTTATAAGAAGGAAGACAAGTCTTCCCGTGATAATCATAGGCAGATAAGCTTGAAAAATGTAGTATATAATGTCCTGGGCTAAATAGTCACATGGAGGGCAAGTGGTGGACGGGAGAGACAAAACCGCAAAAGCCATGCAGCCTTTAAGCCAGGAAGAGGGTGCAGGTACCGCGGAACAGAAGAATACTTACTGGCTTCCAACACTTGGCAATATCTAACTACCTTGATCGAGAGGTGGTATGCCAATGCCTGAACATAAAATGAGTGTCGGGTAAGTATGTCGAACTAATTAAGGCACTCTATTTGAATTCAAGCAATCCTGTGAAATTATGGAATTGTCATCTGAAGTGACAGCCAGTGGTGTCCGTCAGGGATACCTACTGTCCCAATTGTGTTTTATTTCATCATAGACGCCCTAATGCAATTGACTCTGACTTTAGCGACTTAGTGACCGACTTGTTACCAGAGGATAGCCTTAACGACTTGGAATATGCGGATGTTATGGTCCTCCAAGATGAAAAACGCTGACAAAGATGCAGTTTCCCGAACTCCCTGAACAGAAGACATCGGATGTGTGACAGGCAGTCCTCCCCTGTCAAATTTTAGATGGTGCTGCAAGACTAGTATGCACCGACTCCTAGCCTAAAGATTGGGAGTGAAGTGGTGGAGTGTATTGACCGCTTACTTCACTCCGGGAGTTGCATCAACCGCAGTGAACTAATTGTTCCCATGATTACAAAAAGCTCATGTGGCTTTTGCCAACCTGCGTCGTCTTTGGCGTACAGGTGACACCCAACTATCGATCAAGAGAAGTTTGCACTGCGTAGTAGTTCACCTTGTAATGAGATAGCTAGTAGTCTTTGACCAGGGAATTTTGCGTTTTATCACCCGTGTTAAATACTATGCTATGTTGAGCAATACTGAGGTTACGCGTTGGTTGCCAGGTATCGGAGAAGACCCAATCGATGAGACTGTGAAGCGGCTTGCCCGAGTCACTGGGCTACTAAAAATTCTATCCATCGATTGAGACGACTAGGAAACGAGTTGCACATGCCACCAACGTTCCATTGACAGAAACCGTATGTTTCCTTTGTGACTACATTAAATCCAATAACATGCTGAACCATCACATTTCCTGTCGAGCAATGCTAGCAGACATATGCCTAAGCTGGAAAAGTGTGTAAGTGGTTAAACCAAACCCCATCATCAATTCATGTTGCCTTTGACTGTTTGTTTATGTCACGTAGGCAGATATAGACTAACTAACTGCGCACTTAGGGAGGCTAAGACACAAGTGCTTGATACTGTTGATGATATGACTCGTAATTGTTACCAATGTTACAGTTGCATTCATTCTTCGTAATCTTCCAGATCTATGAAAATCCTTACTTCTTCCGAGTTAATACCTAATTTCGATAAAAGCAAAAATAAGCATGAGGGCACTGACTATTCTCACAATGCTCAACGTTGGAAAGTCTGCTCAGGTTACAAAAGAATTGGAAAGATATGCCAACAAATTGCTCGGAATCTGAGCGAGAGAGAGTGCAGAGGACTCTCTCACGACACATGACATCGAAGACCTACAGGCGAAAACGAAGATGGCCGAAAAGGCTGGCAGAGAAGACAGGACTTCAAGTGAATACAGAGAAGACTGAGGTGATGAAGATACCTTGCTGACCAATAACAATCACTATCGACAGGAGAAATTCAATTGAATTCACCTCCTTCACTTATCTAGGCAGCTTCCTCAATTCAACTACAGGTAGTGGCATGGATGTTGATGTCAAAGTCAGACAAAATTGGATAAGGCATTCACCACTTTGGAGATCTTCTATCGTCAGCATAAGGGACAGAATTCGGATTTTCAACACCAATGTTAAGTCATTTCATCTATATTATTCAGGGACTTGCAGCACAATGAGAAGCACTTCCAACAGGCTACTGCTTCATAATCCACAGGCAACTCTGGGAATGAACTGGCCAGGAACCTTTTATACAACAAATGCGTCAAAATAAATACAATGGACATATGCTACGAAGACCGTTGAGTGACATCGCGCGCCAGTCCCTCGGATGGAACGGAAAGCTGAAGCCCCACGATGACATGTAGGAGATCGTGTGAAAAGATAGGAACTTGTGGGCAATCGTGTTGCCAGTTGAAGCGGACAGTAGAGGATAAAACAAAACGAAGGTGTGTTACTGACACCCTATGTTCTACTTGGAACCCTGGGAATAGTAATATCTTGCTTGCTGTACATTTCTGCCTATTCTAGTTCTTTAGAACTGATGATTTTTCTCCACCTTTGCGTGGAAAACGAATTGTAGCGATTTGGGCTTCAGCATGTTTTTGTCACGTTCTACCTTGAAACTCAGACAGTCAGAGATGACGCTAGTTGGCAATTTCTGAACAACTCCATATTTGATATGGCACAGTGAAACACCGTCAATAACTGTACGCCGTTTGGAGCAGTAACTCGGGGTCGGTTATGTTACCGGAGAATATGAATTTTAACTGGATCTAAAATAACTAACCCCTATAAGTTCCGCTGTTGAAATGCATACACTTCATGTAATCACACAATAGGATAGGCTAGGGTATGAGAACTAAGACGTAATATTATATTACTACAAAGAGAGGTAAATCATCGAATCTTTGGAATCAAACTGACATAATACCTGCCACTAATATGAAACAAGTAGGCAGTCATATAAATAAATTGGCATGATCATGAGTGATAACCTATGCTTGAAACGCTATCCAGTTACTGACCCTGTATCACTGTGTTATATCGAATACACTTATCTAAAATGGAATTACCAATCCCCTATCCTGTGCTAGAGTGTTTATTCCGAAAATATCAAAACCAAACGGAACAGTAAAAGAATGTGTCCAGTGTCGAACTCCGACAAGTATGCCGTATTCTGAACCCCTGGAAGGGTGATTTTTTTATCAAAGCAGACCCATCCATGCTTTACTTTCTCATATTCGTTTTTTACCTGCATCCCATCCATCAGAACTATAGAGCCTGTGATTCTATAAGACAGATCGATCTAGCTGATACCTGCTGTAGTTACTAAGCAAATATTTGTTCCCTTATTAACTGGTTGGACTGAGACTATTCCGTAAAACTCACTAGGAAGTTCAAAAAACAACACATTAAAATTAAACATAGTAGTGAAACTATTGGCCATATCATAAATAAGAGATATAAGGATTTCTAATAAAGCAGGAATTAGGACTGCATTTAAACCTGTAAACTCACTCAAGCTCTTTGGGCTAAAGAACCCTAGTGAGCCAAACAGACTGTGAGATCAGCTGCACAGATCAGAGTCAATCAGATTGTCGAAACATACGAATTTAATGAAGTGTAGAATGACTGACCGTTTAATATTATTATAAGCAAAAAATGTGTTCGAAACGTCATCAGTAAACACAAAAACCTACACCACTGTTTTCACTCGATAAATCACTACACGATGGAATTGCACTTTACCACAGCACCTAAACTTTATTCTTTTATCAACAGTTTGAAATGAGTTCTTCAGTTTCTCAACATCAAAACGGCTTCAGGTAGCTGAAACTAAAACACTTACTGTTGCCGCACTCTAACTGTAAGTTTCATGTCTAAGCCATTATCCTTTATCAGGAATGATTATAATTCGGTATGCACTGAATGCCCCAGCTATTTCGGTCTGTGTTGATTCATAGAATCACCAACGCTCATCTCTAGAGATCAAGGAAAGGAGCTACGCCTATTGTAAGCTGGTCAAGTACTGAAATCCACATAGCATGATTCAATTAAGAAAAAAACACACACGTGTTTTGCATCGAACGATGTGACCGTGATTTATTCATGCTGGACACCGATACGTGCTGAATGGAAAACAGTAATTATGTGTAAGTAGTCACCTTAGCCTTCACCCCTATCTACAAGGCAAAGCGACTCTCTGCATTAACATCTGTGAGCACAATCACATAGAAACATTCACAACAGCTATCAAGCAGTACACGCTGACTTACTTGACTTGATTACGACACAACAGAGCTTTTAGCATTACATTTTGCGAATAGTAGCATAAAAATCCCCATTAAGTCACATAAAAGAAGAGGTATTCAGAGAAGAATTACTCTATTCAGAGATATCATTCTCAAGCTGTACAATCGCATACATACAGTACACTATCATAGCAACAAAAGGAATCTCTTCAACAATATATCACTAAAATCATAAGTTGTTGACAACAATTACGTTATGCAGAAAGCGATCGGCTACAAACTGAAATTAAATTAAATAAGTGAATTGAGTGACGCAACATATGTGATGAAAGGATTCAATAGAGGTCGACTAGAATTGCAGGGTGGTCAAGTTAAGAACATTGTCATCAGCAGTGGAATTGTAGTACCATGAAGGGTTAGAAATAACAACATAAAAAGGTTAGAATTTACAAAGCTTAACGTGCTAAGTGTTGACACAAATTAAGCTCATTGTAGGTTCGGTGACTGGGCAAACTCCTTCCGCATACATAGTTCACGATTTAATATTTGGATTGCACACAAAGGTTTCTTCAGTCACTGGACCTACAATGGGTTTGATTTGTCACAACACTTAGTACTTAAGTTTCATCCTTCCCACAACTACAATTCTACTCCTCACTACACTGATCTTAACTTGACCCCTTTCAAATTTTGTTGAGCTTTCTCTAGGGACCATAATTTGCAAAAACTAGAAAGGGATACCCAAGATGTGTGACTAAGTGAGACTTACTTCAAGCATTTTAATCCCCGTGGGATCTGACTTTCAGGTCACTTAGAATCACATAAGTTATAAGCAAAACCGATGGGAATTTCGTAATATGTGTGCGTGACGACACTTAAGCTTGTTGCTTCTGACGTATCTCACTGATGGAGGACGCTTCAAGCAATTTTAGTGAAGCTCACAGGATGTTGTAGTGAAAATGTCTGCGTTATTTATTTTCACTATATCGTTCCTAGTAACACTTCGTCTACTCCCGCCTTATTCACTTATATACTTATCTATTTGATTACAACTTGGAATATGATACTTCAACGGCATTTTTACCACTCTGTCGTTGCTGCTTAGATAAAAAAATAACTATATAATCTGTGTGAAAATCCATACTGTTTTGATTAACCAATTCTTTTGTCTGTGCCAAAAAAAATTTAATTTAATTCAGCAGTCAGGGACAACAAATAAAGTTGGCACTGAAATGCGAACAATACGAACAACACTGCAGTATGTTGTTGCAAGATGGTAGTTCGTATTTCCAACACTTACAGTATGATGATAACCATGCAAGCCAGATGAAAATGTATAACAGTGCAACCAAACAAAGTGAGATATGTACATAAACGTGATTTGGTGGCTCAGGCCCCTGGTTTACATTACACTTTCTCTCTAAAGTACCTATCTATCTCCCACATCAAATGCCGTTTAAGGTAAAGTGGTACAAGATTCCACTAGAGCAATAAATCTCCACCTTCTCTATATATGTACCAGGAAATAGGATACTACTAGTTGTAAGTAGTCCACTAAAATTTCCTGAGTACAGAGGTGTAACAAGGGAATTTTCCAATCCGCAATCTATTTTTTGATACTGCAGTGACTAAGCCATTAAACCACACTTGCAGCGGATATAAAAAGACCGGCAACATGTAACACAATGCGGCACATAAAAAGGTTAAGGGCCTACGACAACTGATCACCTTTACCACTTTGAGCCGTCTTCTCAGCCACCTGAAAAATAAGTTTACGAGGCGATTAATTAGAAAATCATACTTAATAATTAATAAAAAATTAGTTTAACACTGTATTATATCTATATCTACTTTGACTAAATATATTTGGTTTTCGTTTCACATATAAAAATTTTAGATACGGAGACCACAATTATGCGTCAGTTGCAGCGTCGCTTACTAATTCACGCACAAAGCTTACTTCGCGCATCACAATTTGCTGCAGAAATAGATTGGTAAGTTCAATTTTTCTACCTTTTATCCACTCTGACAACTTTCCGAAACCAAATGACGCCAAGCAGATTCATAAAGTAGTAATTTGACAGAATGTGTCGAACTAACCATAACACACTGATACGGACATGTGGCTATACTTAAAATGCCATGACTGGTCATCATTAATAAACAAGAGGTTTTACATTTCCAGTAAGTTAAAGTGAGGCAGACACGGAATGCTAAAGCAGTGGGTGCAACTAACTTCAGCTATTCATAATCTCGAATTAAGATAAACATTTACAAATCGTAAGGTATTTTGCTGATGAGCTGACAGAACAATTTATTCAACGTAATCATAAAAATCTCCCAATTACAAGACATACAAACCATCGTTTACGTATGCAAAAGACTGGGATAGTGAAACTCCATAAGTCACTTTACTTAAGTCATTTACCAATAGAAAATACAGTATCATAGCCACTACTTTCCTGAGTCGGGCTACATTTCAGCGGTTGACATATCATGAGTGACCGACAGTACTCATTGTGTAGCTCAAGATTCATGTGACTAGAATGATTAATCAACAATCTACAGGCGCTTGAGGTGGGCACAGATATGCACTACATCCAACAGCCAAAATGAGAAGTTAACCAACTTAGAATCCTTATTGCGTCACCAACCTAGCAACCATGGACATGGTAGCCAGCTGTTAGTTGTTTTTTTCCAACACATAAATCCAGATCAATCGTATATAGGGCAGATTTAATAAGCGTGAATATATTTTGTACTACAGTCGCAAAAATGAGCAATACAAATACCGCAATTATGCCTTTGTTTCAGTCTATGCTCACTTGCGATAGCTGCTAAGTCTAAGGACTGGAAAAAACCGAAGTTAGCAGAAAACGATTTAATACGCATCCGTTCTGGGCGTCACCCAATACAAAAAACGCGATGCAAAAGCATTATCAAGAATTTATTCTACGCAGATGCTTCGAATCACAGAATCACTTTCCTTACTGGACCAAATGGTAGTGGAAAAAGCACATACATGAATCAGGTAAGACTAACTTTTGCATTAATCAAACAGACTAAGGAAGTGATGAATATAATCTATATATCAACGTAATGCTTCTCACACAAGTGGTTAACACCAAAGGCGGTATTAGCTTATAAGATAGACAAGAACGTTTACGATGCTATCAATGAAGACGACTACTTTGTTCAGAACTCATCACTTCGGAGAAAAAATTTCTAGTCACTTTCACTTGGAGGGAACAGAGATACAGAATACACAGACTCACGTAAGACTCCCCGAAGTGTAGTCAACAAAGTAGCCTCATCAAAATGGTTTTAGAGACCATATCAATTCCCAGCTGGGAAGAACAATCTGCACCTTAATACACACGTCAGGACAGTAGTAAAAGTCTTCTTCGTGACAACTGTATTTGTAGAAAATGAAAACAAGATATCCTGAGAGGAACTTTATCAACGAATTTGCTACAATTTGATCGTACAATCTCATATATATATATATATATATATATATATATATATATATATATATATATATATATTATTATTGTATCCTTTAGTTCCTAGAGGAACATAGGGCTTCAGCTGCGCACCTCCATTGACTTCGGTTTTCTGACAACTTTTTCACCCTGCTCCAGGTCTGTCCACATGCTTTCATCTCCTCCTCGCATGACCTCCTCCAAGTCACCCTGGGACGACCAACTCGCCGCCCCCCTTTCGGGTTCCACTCGAGGGCTTGTCTAGTGATGTCACTTGATGGTTTCCTCAGCGTATGGCCAATCCATCTCCATTTCTTTCTGCCTATTTGTTTCACAATCGGTTCCTGATTGGTTCGCTCCCAGAGATCCCTGTTGCTGATCTTTTCTGGCCATCTGATCTTGAGTATTGAGCGGAGACAGTTGTTAATGAAGGTTTGAAGTTTGTTTGAGATGCTCTTTATGACTCGCCAAGTCTCTGATCCGTATAGTAGCACTGACTTCACATTGGAGTTGAAAATCCGGATCTTATTTTTGATGCTGAATGCTGTTGACCTCCACACAGATTTGAGAGTAATGAAAGCTTGTCTTGCTTTTCCGATTCTGGCTTTGATGTCCTCGTCAGTTCCGCCTGTAGTTGAGACGATGCTTCCCAGGTAGGTGAAGGAGGTTGTTTCTTTCAGGTTCTTCCCATTTATGCTTATTGTGGTCTGTTGGTGTTGTTGATGTTGGCTAGGAATCTTCATCATCTCTGTTTTATCTATGTTCACGTGAAGTCCTATCTTTGATGCTTCTTCTGCCAACTTGTTACTTTTCACTTGCATATCTTCCAGTTTATGGGAAATCAGACATATATCATCGGCGAAATCCAGATCCTCCAAGTTTTTTGTGTCAGTCCATTTTATGCCTGTTCCCTCGTTGGTTGCCGTTGTCTGTCGCATTATCCAATCAATTGCAGTCAGGAAGATCATTGGTGATAGTAGACAGCCTTGCCTCACTATATATATATAACTCACAGAAGGCAATAGGATATGACGAATTCAGCATCGCTACCTTAAGTATGCTGTGGTGTGTGAGTAAATTTGAACACGTCAGACTGTAAAAAAGGAGATGAAAAGAAGTTTTGACAGGGATCCATAAAGTTGCTATTAATACAAGCTTAAGATAAGAGAGGCAAACAGACAAGCTCCAGAGTGAATTACACGACCTCACTGCATTTCAATTACGGTCCCTTACTCAACTTAGTTCCGCCGAATATATTATATTACCGACTTCAATATTCGTGTTTCAGTCCTTAACTTAATTTGACTATTTGGACTTACTTACTTACTGAAACTAGGCCCTGCTCATCGAATAGGATTGTATTAACATTAACAAATCTAGGCTCTGATAACTGTTTACGAAACATTTCTGCATGCTACAGTTTATTATTTCGTTCTCTTGTAGATCGCCTTAATAATATACCTCACACAAATAGGAAGTTATGTACCAGCTGAGGAGGCAGTTATTTCACCACTTGACGCAATATACATACTCACAGGTACAGGTTCCGAGAAGGAAGATGATTATTCAGCGTACATATCGGCTCTTCACTCAGTGTCCGTTGCTTTAAGAACACCAACAAAGAGAACACTCCTGGTGATGGATGAGTTCGCTAGTGTAATTGACAAGGTATTCTGCGTGATTAGTATCTTGCTTAATTACTTTTAAACCGTGTTTTAGTGGGAACTTAATGCACTTACAACAGCCATGGTTGAATTCCTCCTAAACCTTGGAGAATGTCCGTTTGCTGTCATAGCCACCCACAACTATGGAATTTTGAAACACTTCCAAGTGTCTGGACCACGAGTACAATACTTGGTAAGTCGCTACGATTAAATAAAACTGACTTCTCACCACATTAAGACAATGAAGACGACAACTCATGAAGGGAAATTGCTATGTCTGTACGAAGTTACTAACGGCATAACCTCAGAAAGTGAAGCAATTGCAATAGCCAAGAATATTGGACTTCCACTAGGAGTAATAGAAAGAGCACTGGAACTGAGGAATTCTCCAGGTGTAATGAATGTCAAATTTGTGCAACCCAGAATTAAAAAGTAAGTTTTCACAAATAAGCTTAATTTTTCAGAGTGAAAAAAGCGATGAAGATACTGCGAATAAATATTGCCAATAATAATACCACGCTACTGGAGAATATGCAAAATTTATTTTGCCGTCATCGTCATCGTCGAAGGCTTAAACTGAAGAATGATAGTCGGTCATCTCATTAATGAAAATAACTAATAATAGTACGGTCTTTTTGGCTTATAACCCGATTACTTTATTCATTCAGTGCTTGTTTACAGCAAAGTTTTCGAAAACCCGAATGGGTTATTGCAATTAGTTATACTGGCAACACATCATAAAAAAATAAGTCTCAAAATAATTATAATAATAACAATAATAATGATCAGGGAGGCATATTGTACAGGGGTGATAAGTTATTTCAAATGTGAAATGAAAGAATAAAAGGATGTTCTAAGGCTTTTGAACAGGTAATTCGTTCAGTCGGAATGTACATAAGCATTTCTTTAACAAGATCAAAAGCTAGGCGTTTGTAACGATCGAAACTAGAAAACCGGTATTCTCCCAAAGGCTTTAATGCTCTCCTGACATAACGAGACTCAGATGAAGTGGGTGACCAATCTAACCGACCATGGCGGAAATATCTTCGTCGACGAGATGCTTTTGTCATACACTTAGGAAGCGTTCCTAGCACACGTTCCATCATAGCTAGGTGTTCCAGATTATCATGTGTCATAAAAAGGCACCGTCCCGTTACAAGTTCAAACAGAATACATCCTACAGACCACACGTCGGCCGACCGACTCCAGCCAAGCTCCATCACGACTTCAGGTGCACGATAATGCCAAGTTTGAATAGTGGTTGAGTGGTGGTCATTGTCGAAGGTAGCTGACCCGAAATAATAATAATTTTGCTTTTATTCCAGAAACAGTACTAGAGGTGCAGTGTGGAATTTTCAGCACATATCTACAGTATTGCGTCTAATTTCATCGCACATTTAGAAGGAGTATTACAAAAAAAATGTAAAAAACAAACAACAAAAACCAAAAAGAAACACAAAAATAACAAAATATGCAAATAAAAATACCAAGTAGAAAGGAAGATAGACACCAATTATGAAAAATATTTCAGTATTTGGTAGTGGAAGCTATGATATGTGTATGCGTGGTGAACAGTAACAGCTATAATCATACAAGATAAGATAAGCTTTATTCCAAATCAGTACTTGTGATACAGAATGGAATTCTCAATATTTTACTACAATATTGCATCCAGTTAGTACATTAACAATAAATATAGTTCTACATAGATTAAGGTTATCTCAGTCAGTTTTGACAACAACATATTAGCATGTCGGTAGCAAAGCCAAAATTTAAACAGTGTTTGAAGGTGTTAGAAAAGTAGATACTACTAGCATATTTACTGGCGTAAGCGATAGCAAAATGGTCGAGATATACAGAGTGTGAAAGAACGAACAAGAATGTTTTAAGTAGAGTTTGCAAGGAAGAGAGAAACAAAACAACACATAAAAAAAGGTAGAGAGAAAACGTTGTACCTGTAAATGATGTGAGTTGGAAAGACGAGATCCATTGTTCTACTGACTATTTAATAAGTTAAAGGTTTCACGCCTAATGCTTTCTTTATCGCACAGAACACGAGCTAGGTAGGGTATGGATGAGTTTTTGTACTTACTAGTGCGGGCATATAGTTTCCTATATAGGCTTCTGGTTTTCCCTGAAGAGATACATGGGGAGAGTTGTGAATGTAGAGGGTGTTGTGAGTCAGATAAAATGGATTTCGCCCATTTTTCACATGAGTCCATGTGCCTGTCCACCAGAATATTAACAAGCTGGCTAAGTGGCAAACTGCTTACCCTGCTGACAACCTTTAACATCCTACGTAATAAGGTATAGTCTTTCCTGGGCTATTCTTATTCTCTATATAGAGAATAAGAGGCAGAATACGGAGTTAACAAATTGTAGGAGTAAGGGTTGGGTTACACCAGAATGTCTTAACTTCTTGATGTAGAAGGTAAGACGGAATATTTTCTTGGAAATCGTCAAGATATGAGACGACCAGGAAAGATCAGAAGATAGAGTGACGCCTAGGTATTTAATTTCCGACTTGGTTTCAATTTCAGTGCCATCTATGTTGCACACCTCGTGAGTGCTAACCAGTTTGTTTAGGTCAGATTTATGCCTAAAGGTGAAATTAACTGTTTGGCATTTGGAGGGGTTTAAGGTGAGACCGTTTTCCTTGGACCATTGGCTAATTTCTGATAAGAAGCCATTTAGTTTAGAGCAGTCACTTTGACATTTGACAGGTAAAGATACAGTTAGGTCATCAGCATATTTGACAAAGTTAATGTCATTTGAAGACGGTAGGTCATGTAGGAAGAATGAAAAGAGAAGTGGGGAGAGTACAGCACCTTGGGGGACACCAGCTTCAGTGAGCACAGCAGAGGAGGATTCCCCTTTGTATACGGTGTACTGCATTCTGTTTGAAAAGTAGGAATGCAACCAGTTAGTGACCCAGGACTCGGTTTGTGTCATGGAGAGCTTATTTAGCAAGAGACTTCTAGGTACAGAGTCGAAAGCAGAAGTGAAGTCAAGAAACGTGCAGCGGACATATTTGGCACCTTTGTCTAATGATGAGACAATACTGTTGTGTAAGACGGCTGCAGCGTCTAAAGTACTCCTACCCTGTCTGTAGGCAAATTGTTTGGGGTCTTCGAAGCTTTTAAGGGAGGGTTCGAGTTTAAGAAGTACTAGTTTTTCCATGAGCTTTAGAAACGGGGAAGTGATGGCAATGGGTCTGAACTTTACGTTCTTGCTATTTCCAGGTTTAGGGACAGGGACTATTTTAATGTCTTTCCATGGAACAGGTACAACGTTTTCGGAGAAAGAAGCATTTAGGATATTAGTTAGAGGAGACATAAAGCATCTGCACATTGTTTTAGAACATATGCAGGTATGCCATCAGGGCCAAGACTATGTGAGGGCTTAAGAGTTTTAAGACATTTCAAAACATCGAGAGTATTGAAGTCCTGGAAGTTATCAGCTACAAGATTAGTAACGTTAGAAGTGGTTATAGTAGAAGGAGAGCGTATAAAAGACAGATTAAGAGCATTAACATCACAAGAGGGAAAAACATTACATCGCTTACTATTGCCAGTAATTTCATTGAAAAGTTTCCACATGCTGTTAGGAGATTTGCATGATAAAAGTGTTTGGTTATAGATAGCATTAAGATTTTTGATTTCAGATTTGATTTGAGCATTAATCTTTTTAAGTCCTAACTTGTCTTTGCATTTATATAACATTTCTTTTTGCCTGCGAAGTTGTTTGAGATGGGGAGACGAGAAGCGGTCGAGGCGTTTGAACAGTGTTTGTTTGGGACAGCATATGTCGAGGCAGAACTTAAGATAATCCATTATATTGGTGATTGAGTCATCTAATGTACTTTCATAGAATAGATCCCAGTTGGTATCTTTTAACATGCATCTTAGATTGAGTAAGTTGTCAGATGTGTAGCTTCTTTGTTGTGCTTCGTAGACAGGTGTGAGAAGATTTTAATATGTGTTTTGCTGTATATTTTTGGCAAAACGCGGACAATGCAGTGATCGGAGTTATGTATCGGTGAACGTCTACGTGTTTCATATACTCCTTCGTCATTAGTAAAAACTAGATCGAGTGTTTTGTCAAGTCGAGTGGGAAATTTGACTATGTTTGTGTGACCAAGAGCTTCAAGAAAGGAGCAATCTGAGGTGTTGAAGTCTCCAGTAATAACGGATAGAGAGTTGTCGAAGTTGGCAGCAGCAAACATGGTGAATTCATCAGCAAAATTAGATAGATCAGATGGAGAGCAACTAGGAGAAATGTACATGTTTGTAATATAGATTGTTTATATTTGGGGAGATGTTTGGGGCGACATTTGACAGTAATACAGTCAATGAAGTCATTTGAGAAGGTGAAGCAGACGTTATTTGAGACAGACCATTTGGAGTGAATAAAAGTTGCAACGCCACCACCATTTTTCTTATTACAACATTGACGGTCTTGACGAAATAAAATAAAGTCCTTTAGTGAGATAAGGTTGTCATCATACAGTTCATGCAACCACGTTTCTTGTAATGTGATTATGGCGGTGTTATGATACGTATCAGTTGTGAGATGTTCTTAAGAATGTTTATAGCCAAGATGACCAGTGAATTTGATTGAACTACACTAAACAATCATAAAATAAACATTTCAGGGTTTTTTATTGTCAGCACTAATGCAGTGTTTGTTGTGTTAGTGTGAGTAATCATGCATAATACAAAAATTTTAGGATGGTGATAGTGGCGTTCACAACCAAGATTGTCAGTTTTAATATTGCCGAACAAAAAAAACAATCACAAAAACTAATATTACATGAAGGTTATTGGCAGGATAATTTTGTAATACTCATAGTGCTAATATAGTCGGGAACAGTAGATACACGAAAGAAGGAATGGAATAAAGAATAAAAAGGTGAGCCAATGATAATAATTTCAGGTAGCTAAGTATGTTTAAGAAGGTTGTTCACTATAGAATACAAACTTTTATATGTGGATGACGTATTCTCCGAATAGTTTTGCCACGGTGATTATCAAATACTTCGTCGTAACTGTCATCGACAAACAAAACATTTTCAGGTTTGAGATCTGTGTGTGTAAGCTTATTTCGGCGCAAAAATGCAACAGCTTTACAAATTTGTCGGGTAATTACTGCACATTGTTCAATAGGATAGGGCTCATAGCCATTTTCCTCAAGAAACGTGAAAACACTTGGACCAAGCAGAGGAAAACCAATATAAAAGTGATCATGCCATTCAAAAAAGTAGATAGATGATATGCAGTGAGACCGATTCTTCGCATCTAGTCTTGCAATGGATTTTAAGACTTCAAGCTCATGGCGAGCAGCATCACTGTAATCACTCTGAGGTTTCAGAGCCTTTACAGCCGTCAAGGAATTTGTGTATAAGTTAAAACATTAAAAAGCTTGTCCGTATCTACCCTCTCCTAGTATCTTATTCACACGAAAGCAGCATATCATAACATCTGCTGGACGACATGTGAAAGACTTAACTGAGCGTGTCACCATTAACTGAAGAAGGATCATTATATATTGACTTGCTACCGCTGATTTTCTTGAACAACTTCTACATATTTGATAAGATCTCGCATGATAACGACTTCTGGTCATAAATCATATTTAATCTCTGTATTTATGATTTAACTTAGTATAATTCAATCTTTTAACACCAGGATTGTCTTTCATTTTGTATAATCTTTCTTTTCTCATAGTGACACTACGATAGCGCCAGAGATGGTCCAGGTATCCATATACTTTGCCTTTTCCTATACGACTAGGCATTTCATATGTCGCACATCCGTCAGTATTCACATAACTACCCACATTTAGGAATATATTGGCTAATTATGACGATTCACCTTAGAAGATAATGGCAAGTAGACGCTCTTGCAAATATCTCAACACTACACACTTACAGACATTTATCACCAGCTGATTAAGTACGATCTGAGTAACCTGTATGCCATCACACAGTAAGGTGATATCCTAGGAATAATTTACATCAGAGAATCCTTCTCAAGCCAGAAGGTCTACACCATCACCACTCACATTCCTCAGAGCCGTCTCTAGAATGTCACCTGTGACAAAGTTAAGGAGAACCAGTGACACTGAACAGACATGTCTAAGTCTACTATTGGTCTATAACTGAGGGTGATTCTTTGGTTTCACCTAAAATTACGAAATATGCCCATTCACCTATCATCAAGGAAGTATACAGTTCTCTTCGTGATCAAGTGATTCCGTCTAACGACTTGATTTTCAAGCAGTACATTGACATCAGAAACTGCTCAGCCAATATCCACAGAATAATAATAAAGATACAATTAACATGACTTTTAGGGAGACAGAGTTGTAGTGGATGAATTAAAAGCTTTCTAAGAGATTATTAGACAGGTCAGTTGATACTGAAAACATAAACTCAGGAATGCTAACTGATTATTTAGAAGAGTTACTGACGGGACTCACGTTTAATGTGTCATTTCGATTAAACAGTATAATTTATAATGAGAGGTACGCAATCTCAGTACTGTCTCCGCTAGAACCTCTCCTAGCTGATGCCTTCACGGCGAGCCAAGAAAATGATCAGCTGGAAGGAATTATCTCGAGTCTAAATTTCCATAAAAGATATATGAACGACACTTTTATTGTTTGTGATGAAGATTGTTCAGGTGTTGACCTGCTCAGGCAATTTAAAGATTGTCGCTCATTTGTGCTTCTCATTATCAAACACAGCATTTCACTTCGTAGACATTATGTTAAACAAGATAGATGACGGCTCATAAAAAAAGCCTATCTGTCGAAAATCAGCCTTTGCAGGGCAGTCCACTAACTTCACAAGTCGGGAACTTCTAAGTGGAAAGAGAAACTCTATCCACTCCATATGTTCAAGAGTTCTAAAAGTCTGCTCTTAAGATTAGGTTGACAAAGTACCCAAAAGCTCTCCTATAACATCCTTAAATAACCGATACCCTAGAAGGTTTATTGAAAGAAATATGAGGGAAGAAATCATTCCCAGTCAATTCATAGTGCTATTAGATGGCTGTAGGCGATCAGCAGAAAGCTTTGGACCTAGGTTTCGTGCTTCTTGGCACCACACGTCAGTACATTGCAAACTTGACTGATGGGATTCAGTCTGCAGTAGACAAAGGACTACACACATGACACTAGTCGCTTACTACCTAGTGTTCAATCAAAGAAAATCATAGTGCCAACACACGCATCATTTATTAGTTTAGCACTCAAAAGCGACACCGTCACTGTTGTAATCAAAAGTGATCTATGAAATTGTATTAAACGCTCTTTTCATGCCACTGGCTTGCATTTAGCATTCTCCAACCAAAGTATTATTCGACAAGACATCAAGCGTAAGCTGCAACTTTATGTTCACTTCGATATGCATCTGCTCTTTCCCATACTCCTCGGGGACTGATTACCCTGGACACTGTAGTCGTGTTCTCCGAAAATGTGTCAGTGAATGCTATTCGGTTTGGCTGGAGAAAAGTGACCATAAGAAGACGAAGTTTTCTAGAGTCATATCGTTCAGCCTCACACGGTTTATCATATAAAACCATCTACACGGCCACGTTCAACCATTCTTCAAAGTTCACACTTCTAGCATATATGTGTAACCGAAGCACTAGGTATACACGGTCACAGAACGCCTTCCTTTAACTTTGTTACAGTAATGTTGTTTTTTAGTCGGTCAATTTCATCAGTGCTCTTTACTTCATCTTCACCCTTATTGCTGTTGGCGTCATCGCAATTTTAATGTTTGACACCACATTATTATTATTTCATTATTATTCCCTTAGGTTCCGAGTGAAACATAGGGCTTCAACGACACATCTCCACTTTCTTCCATTTTCTGCCATCATCTTCAGCTGGGTTCACGACTGACCATAATCTCTCATCTCCTCCTCTTCCAACTCACAAGATCTCCTCCATATCACCCTCACACCGACGGCCCACTCGTCACTTCACATTTGAATTCCACTCGAGCGATGGCCTGCATTATGCACGATGTCATTTGACGGTCTCATCAATGTATCCCCGATCCATCTCCATTTCCTGCATATTTGTTGAGAGATCATCTCTTGGTTTGTTTGTTCCCAGCCAGCCAGATTTTCTTGTTACTAATTCTTTCTGGTCGGCTATTCGGTCTTCAATATGGAGCTAGCGAAGAAGGTAGCCGTTGATGAAAGTCTGCAACCTGTTGTTGACTTCCTATGGCCTACTTTTAAACTCCTAATACCAACTGAATTATTTGATAAATTTTTAAAACTTTGTAATTCATCCACTCCAACTCTACTCCATAGAGGTCATGTACCTAAAGTACTCGTATAAGTGGTTTTCAGAATTTTGGAATACTCCTCAGAAACATCTCTGTCAGCAAATTGCCTTGTCTGGCGAACAGGACTCATCCTCGCCTTGTTTATCATCCATTTATGTGCACATGTGTCAGCCTTCTCACCTTGTACAAGGCCTTTGATTCTGTTGGTGCCATTATGACAGACACAACCTCAGTTTGCCGGTCGTTTTTTTTATTACAGCTTGATTCCACACCGTATTTTTGGTACAAGTGTGGAATTTTCAGCATGCATATCGGTAGCCCAAATTTCGCAGGCCGACCATAGATATCAAGGTGTGCGTCGGTGTGGGCTCGAACCCCGGACCATGTGCATGGTCGGCGAGATTCCTAACCACTGAGCTACCGACGCACATCTGGGTGATCGGAGTGGGTCACCAACTCTCCAGATGACAATTTGGAGGGTCCGCATTCATTCAACCCTATCACATAAAGATTCCTATGCCATATCGTATCATTTCCTTTCCAACATGGGAAGCCTACTCAGCTTCATACATAGTGCAAAACATTCCACATCCTTATGATTATTTTGCTTTCATCGAAATAAGACACACTGGCTGACGACTGCAGTCGTGAAGGTGAAGGTCTTTGGGAAGCCATGGCTTCCCAAAGACCTTCACCAGCCCGTGGTGTCATTTCGCCTCTCCATTCCCAGCGAAAAATAAGTTTATTTCCTATACTTTTGATGCACTTTGAAGTTTCTGTATCGATTGTGTTGATTTTAGGTAGTGGGGTCACTAGGCCCACACCAAACCTCCTCACATTTCCCGAGCTTATCACTGGCTAGTAGAGTAGGCGAGGTTATTGTATCTTCATAACATCAGCTAACCCTCGACAAGCGAAATATAACTACATTGCATTGTGTACGCTGCACTCGAATCCGCCAGTCAATGAAGAGTGAGATAGCACCTGCTACTCAAATTGGGCTATCATGCCACTACCTTTCTCTAAACAGGTGATGATATTCTCAGATCTGGTTTCATTTGAACAAAACACAATGCCGCATTAAATTGTCATCCTAACTGTAAAACTTATGCATAAAAGTGGCTTGCATGTTGAACGATGCTTTAAACAGAAAGTTTATTCCATGATGTTCCAAGTTAAGTTACTCCGATTGACAAATGCTATAAATCAGTGAGCATACCGTCTAGGGATACAAGACAGACGACTGTACAACCTTTTGCACATTCATAAATCTAGCAGTCAAAAGAAAACTGTTGCATGTCGTTTATCAACACTACTATTCGCTGCTTAAGAAAGCACACTATCTAAACCAGGGAAGCTAATTCCCACGATATGCTCAATAAATATCAGGAGATTATAGTGCCTTCTGCTGCTTATAGGGATCAATCCACTTCGAAATATTATCGCCATAGACAGTTTCTAACATGAATACCTCCTATTCTCTTTTACTCAAACCATGATTTCGTTTGGTGTTCTTATACGAGAAACATCTACCCTTCTAGACGGACTTTACCAGCTAAGAAACCTCTTCAAACATTCCAGGTGAGCCGAGTAATGCTCACTAATGGAAATATTATTTGATCAAGTAGTCGGAAATATCCCTATTTGAATTAAGAATGATAATAATTGTGCAGTGTTAAATACTTTCCAAATCGTCATCTGAATCAGACAATAATCATAAATCTGAAGTAATTAGGGCGGGTAAAAGCCTTCAGTGAAGTTTCAGCTTTAAATTTAAGGTGAAGTAATTGCAATAGTTCTAAACTTAACACTTCGTCCACTAGATGATTGAGGGACAGGGACAATTTCAATGTCCTTCCAAGAAGTAGGCAAAATGTCAGTGGAAAACGATTCATTGAAAATACCATACGAATGGCTTCAAAAACTGATGTTGGCTGTCATGTAGCTGTGCTGGTATTTTGGATAACACTGTGACCCCTAGCTGTGTTTTCTTCACCTTCTAGTTTCCTACCAGTCATAGATCATACCTCATGCGTCAACAGGCTCATAAATGCAGTGAGCTCATTTGAAACAGTGGGGCCTCCGCAACACGGTATTACATGGCTACTCGAATGTGCGTCGGTGGCACAGTGGTTAGGACCCTCGCCGACCATGCACATGGTCAGGGGTTCGAGCCCACACCGACGCACACCTTGATATCTATGGTCGGCCTGCGAAATTTGGGCTACTGATATGCATGCTGAAAATTCCACACTTGTACCAAAAATACTGTGTGGAATCAAGCTGTAATCAGAAATAAAATAAAAAATAGCAAGTGATTGAGGAACTCATGAGGGTAGAAAGAACAAATAAGTAGGGACTTTATCTTGTTTATGATTTGTGAGGCTTACTTTATAGAATGATGAATGCCCTTCGATTTATTTGTATAGGTATGCCTTTCTTCACTTGCCCTTTGCTGTGCTTTCGTAAATATAGGTTTATAAACACCATTGGTTTTCTAGAGTACTACAAGTCCTCGGTCATTAATTTGTGTAATCATGTTTAGAGAAAAGTCAGTTTCTAAAAGACTCTTCCCAGTGGACCATAAGTGTGTGTTTTCAAACTGTCTTAAAATGTCTTCATATGATTCTGTACATTGTCAGTATGATGGATCATTTTAAGTCATTAATCACACGGTCGAATTCAAGACTCGATATAAAATGAACCAAGATAACTACATATAAGTGAATGATCTTGAACCGACCTACTTAGAGGGAAATACTATGAACCCCAAACTGTTCATCCAGAACGACACCCAGATGAAAAAGTACCCAGTGGTACTGGGGAATTTAACTGGCACCGTGAAGACAACCAGAGTCAACAAAGAAACACAGAGTAAACACGTTCTAGGTAAACTGCGGAGTTCTCAAAGCTCCTCCATACTTCTTTTACAGGGTGAGACAAAAATGCCCCGATTTTTTTCAAAATAAAGGGCCTCTTGTGCTTATGGCACTTTCCCTCATTTCTGTGGATTGTTTCTCTCTGCTTCCTCAGTCAAGAACACTCCGGTACGGCCACTCAGACGACAACCGAAAGCACACTGAGCTAGTGATTGGCTATATTGATGTCACCAGTGGCAGCCAAATCTCTAAAACAGTCGGAAACAATTTTCTCACGCAGGATTATGACGGGAAGATGCAACTCAAGGGGAAGGAAGGAAGGTCACAATTATCATGAAATACTATGCAGAGTGCTAGAAACAACGCAAAACAAGAGAAGAAGGAAGATTTTTACAGACAACTGCAAACAGTAATGGACAACATCTCAAATGGTGACATCCAAATCCTCATGCGTGATATGAATGGCAGGTGAACTGGGAGCAACTAATACAGGGAGAGAACTCATCATTTGTCGAGAGGCTCTCTGTAAAATGAATGAGAACGGAGAATTCTTCGCAGACTTCTGCGCTTTCAATGATTTGGTAATCTGAGGGAGCGTGTACAAGCATAAGGATATTCACGAGGCAGCATGGATTTTGCCTGACGGACACATCGCAAGCTATATAGACTTCATTTCAGTGCTGCTCAAGGAAGTGGGGACGTAGCCTGCTGGACAGAGTGTCGAGAATGGGAGCAGATGGGGGCTCAGACCATCATCTAGTCCAAGGAACCTTCGGAGTGAAGTTGAAATCCCTGAAAACAACTGAGGACAAGTAACTGCTATTCAAGTCCAACATTCAGAAAATGAAGGATAGTTAAAAGGGTTATTTTCACTGTCCCGACATATAGCTGTTACCTTGACGTGGTGGTCCGGCCTGCACATTGCAATCACCAAACAAGCTACACTGGCTGAAGCTATCTTTCCTACAGATCCTATTATGCGATTAGACTATAAGCAGCTACTGTAATTGTATAAGAATGTTTCTGTTTTTACACTATGCTGGGGTCTGTGGGCGTAGTCCTACTGCTTGGGAACATGAATGTAACAGCAGTAAGGTGTTTCCCTCAGATAACTAGCATGCCAGCCAGCTATGCTGTCTTTCAACTCCGGAGAGAGGAGGTTAGAAAAGGTCGACCCCAACAATTGTAGATCCAGACTTACCCCACCTATGGTGTTATTTACCCGGCGGTACGTTTACTGAGACGGAACCACTTCAAGAAACCAGTTCATACAGGCATTGTGTGACCGGCCAGCATAAAGCAGTTGTCCCCTAGGCTCTATGGTCAAGCCACACTACCCCTCTGCTGTTTCAGGTACCCGAAGATACAACCAACTTCCTCGGTTTGGGTAGCCGGAAAAAAACAATCGCCCACACACTTCCAAAAGCACACGAAGCCATCCTGAGCATCATTCTCTTTAATCCACGTCACCCTCATCATCTTACTTCCTTACTACAGTCGGCACTATTCTTCAGGCTAGTAAGTCTTCTTCACTTCACTCTGTGACCACAAACAACTATGAGAGTCATAGAAACACCCCCCGACAGCATCTTAAAGTCACATCGCCAACTTCATATAGGAGCATTTAACGTCAGGAGCCTCTGACAAATCGGACAATAGGTATCACTATCAAGAACTCTGGTCCCTCGAGCCACTGGTGTATGTTGTGTTTCGGAGGTATGCATACAAGACCTGAGTGTGGTCATTCACTTAACCTAACCCCACGCGGTCAACAAGGTGGATCTGCGAAATTCACTTTAAGGGTGTCAGAAGACCCCTCAGCCAATTCTCCGGGACTAGCAGGTGTGGAGATAACATTGAGTGTTAGGGCAGAAAAATCACTTCTTGACTGGATCCCAGAAGATAGTCGCATTTGTGTGGTCCGTCTGAATGGGTGTGTTAAAAGAAGAAAAGACGGTGCTACCCGTCGTTGTCTTTTCGTAGTCTCCACTTACGCCCAAACAGACTGAAGTTCAGATGAACTAGAAGACGATTTCTACCTGAAACTGTCCTATTCGCTGCAAAAAGCAAAACGTTTAGACATAGTTGTATTAGCAGGAGACTTCAATGTCCAAGTAGGGAAGTTGCGTCAGACTAAGGAGTATGTAGAGGTGGTACGACGTATTGAGTTCCCTGCTAACGAACCGACAACGGTGATCATCTTCTACAGCTTCGTTCAGATAATCATCTCTTCCTAGTCAGCACTAACTTTAAGCACAAAGAGAGACGTGTCACCTGGTGATCTCCATCACCAAATCAACGCTGCACTCAGATAGACCACATATTGTTAGGACATCGTTGGCGGGGGTCAGTAGAAGACTGTTGCTCCTTCTGGGACATGTGCGTAGACTCTCATCACGCTCTGGTTCGCGGAAGTTTATGCTTACGACTAAACGGATATAAGAAATTGACGGCAGAGAAACAGTTACGTCCCCAACTAGATGGAGACATTGAGTCCCTGTTTAAGGAAGAAATGGTGAAACGGGTATCTGAAGTCGACAGCAGGACTCTTCCTGAGGTAGCCTGGCACAACATACAGTTAGCTGTAGACACAGCTGTAAAAGCTGTTAATAAGCTGAAACCTAAAGTTAGTAAGAGCCACTGGATTTCTACCACCTCATCCGAACTGATTGACACAAGAAGACTGATTCCGGCGAGCTCCGATTATAATGAGCAAAGAAAGCTACTCGAACGCAAACTAACAATAAGTCTTGGTAACGACCGTGAACAGTGGTGGGCGAAAAAAGCAAAGGAGATGGAAAAGACATCGGCAACTGGTAACATCAGACAACTATTTAGGCTTATCAGGGAAACATGTAGTAAAAGGCAAATGATAAGTGAAACAATGTCTGAGAAAAATGGCGCCATAACTGGCTCCCAGGATAGACGAAATGAACGCTGGAAGGAACACTTTGAGGAGCAATTCAATTGGCCTACAGCCACGCTCAAACTGTCGAACATCCAACACCTTCCTGAATGGGATATAGACACAGGTCCTCCATCCCTAACTGAGGTTACTAACGGTGTCACCAATCTGAAACAGGGTAAAGCAGCAGGAGCTGACGGAATGACTTCATAAGTATTTAAGTAAGGTGCAGATAGTCTACTCTCTGCGTAAACTGAGGTACTAGGCGGCGTCTGGGAATCAGAGAAAGTACCGTCACTGATTATCCCCATATACAAAAAGGGAGACAAGTCTTCCTGTGACAATCACAGGGGGATTAGTCTGACTAATATGATAACTTAAGTTCTAGGTTCAATAAAAATGCGTAGACTAAGCTGTCCACGGGAGGAACAAACACGAGAAAACCAGACAGGCTTTAGACCAGGAAGAGGGTGTATTGATCATATCTTCCCCCTTCGAAAGGTTTCAGAACATAGGCATACTTACAGGCGGTGTCCAACAACCGTCATATTTCTTTACCTAAAGGTGACATTCGATTCTGCCGACCAAGAGGTACTCTGACGATGCTTGGTTGTAAAGGGAATGCCGAGAAAATTCATTGCACTGATCAAGGCACTCATTCTACCCGTACTCATGCAGTCAGCCAAGTGAGAGCTTAATGCGAGTTGTCATCCAAACCGGCGATAACTCCTGGTGTCCGTCAGGGATGCCGGGTTTATCGACGACAAAACCTCAGCACGGATACAGAAGGCTAGTTTCGCATACGCCAGTTTGGGCCATCTCTGACGTAGACGTGATATCGGGCTATCGACCAAATGGCGTGTATACTGCTCAGAAGTCCGCTGCGTCCTCCTGTATGGCTGTGAGACCTGGCCATTGAGAGTGGAAGACATGGAAAAATTAGCTGTCTTTGATCATAGGTGCCTGCGTTCTATCTCCCGTGTGAAGTGGTATAATAAGGTGAGCAATATTGAGGTAATGAGGGGATACAAATAGACAAGGTTGTGGAGTTACATCGGTTGAGATGGTCAGAACATATGTTATGCATGCCTAGTCATCGCCTTCCTCGACGGGCAATGTTAGCTGACGTAGGGTCAGGTTGAAAAAGAGCCAGTAGTGGTCAAACTAAAACATGGCTTCATCAGTCAATGCAATCCACAACAGTTAGTTTAAGCCAGCCACGTAGGAAGGTGTAGACTTCCTGACTGGCTGGGGTCCTTAGGACAGTAAAAACCAATGAGGGCTGGAGACAATTGGTGATATGGCTCAAAGTGGTCGTTCTCAATGGCTGGCTCAGATGCATCCACTTCTTGTAACTTTTAATACCCAGTGATACTACATTGTTCTTCGTTATTACTATTCCTTTTGCATCATTTGTCTGTTAACTGTCTCTATTTTGCATTTCTTTTTACTTTTTTCTCTTGCTTTGTGTGATACATGGAATGTGGCTACTTGAACTGCTACACATCGGTGCAAAGTTCTATGTTGAAACCCGTCACTTAGTCACCTTCACTGAAGTCATCACGGTAACGTCGGAGACATTACGTGGTATTACTGAGGGAAGAACATTGGAACCGTCTAAAGGCGACATCCAAGGAAACGTGTACAACTGTTCTAGGAGGGAAGAGGAGACAAGACAAGGAGTGCTCTCAACTGATACCTGGAAGCTAATCGAGGAGAGGATGATGGTGAAAGAGAAGGTGACTCAATGCAAAGATGGACAAGAGAAGGAAAAGCTGAGTTCACAGCAATGCACATTGCACTGAATAAAGAAGTGGAGAGTGCTAGGAAAGACGAAAGAAAACTTTGGGACACACTGGCTGGCAACTGAAGTGATGCGATCTGTCGCTGAATGCAATCAAGGCAGCAGGACCAGACGGGAGTCCCCACCCACCCGAAGCACTGAAAACAGACCCCCAGAGACTGCAGCAGATATGCTCACGCCATTGTTACATAAGGTTTTGGAAGAAGGAAAGGCACCTACCTATTGGAAGAAAGGCTACTTCGTCAAGCTGCCGAAGAAGGGCAGTCTAGGCCTGTGCAAGAACTGGTGTGGGATAATGCTGTTGTCCATGCCAATTAAAATACTAAGTCTCATCATCCTGGAAAGAATAAAGGGTGCACTGAAAAGAAAACTCCGCCAAGAATAAGCTGGTTTCAGGAAAGGTGAATCATGTGCTGATCAAATAGTAACTGTACTCATCGTCGTCGAATAAAGCATCGAAAGGCAACCAAGCCTCTCTCTGCCTCAACTTCACCGACTTCGAAAAGACCTTCGACAGCTTTGGCCAAGACATAATTTGGAAATTACTTCAACACTACGGCATACCTCAAGTCCTTATCAACCTCATTCAACTGCTTGCTAGATGATGATGCCACATGTCAGGTGATCCATAACGGAAAACTCAGCTAGGCGTTCAAAGTGCATACAGGAGTAAGACAAGTTGGCTGACTATTATCACCGATGATGTTCTTCATTGTGGTGGGCTGGATTATGAGTTAGACTTTGGAGAGAGAGGAGACAGAAATACGCTGGACTTCAGATAAGAAGACTTAAGATGGTCTGGATTACGCAGATAATATATGTCTAATGTCACACAAACTCGAAGACTTGCAGGTGAAAAACAACAAACTGGTTGAAGAGGTTGGCAGCAAAGACAGGACTCCACGTGAACATAGACAAGATGGAAGTGATGAAAGTAACCAATGAACCGCAACAACAACAACCACCAGCACCAGTCACCATCAACGGGATCGATTTAACAGAGGTTACCTCCTTCACTTATCTAGGAAGCATCGTTTCAGGTACAGGCAGAATGGATGATGTCAAAGTCAGAATCATAAAGATAAGATACACCCTCACCAATCTAAAACCAGTTTGGAAATCTTCTGCACTCAGCATGAATAACAAGATTCAGATTTTTAACACCAACGTGAAGTCAGGTCCTTCTATATATCAGAAACTTGCACTGCGTGAAACGAAATGTATTTCCAACAGGTTGCACACTGTTGCTGTTCTCTCGCCGTTTCTGTTTTCCTTCTTCTTACATGACTTACCTCTCTCAGACGAAATCAACTTCGTCAAATATGCAGATGACCTGACTGTTTCGCTTCCCGTTAAGTCTCAGTCAGACTGCTTCAAATTAAATAGCTTCCTGTCTAACATCAATCAGTGGTCTAAACTAAATGGTCTCATGCTGAATCCCTCAAAATGCCAGACTATGGACTTCTCCTTTAGGCATAAACGAAATCTACAAACACTAATAAGCACTCATGAAGCCTGTAGCATTGAGGGGACTATAATTGAAACAAAGTCTAGTGCAAAATACCTCGGATTAGTTCTATCTTCCGACCTTACTTGGTCATCTCATATCCAAATGATTTCCAAGAAAGTGTTTCGTCTAACCTACTACATTAAGAAACTCAGACTAACTGGAATCCCTCAACCTCTGCTTTCACAATTTGTCAACTCTCGTATCCTACCTATTCTACTTTACTGCTCCCCGTTAGTCTTTCCTGGGTTACTGAAAAAGGACTATACCATCCTGAGAAGGATGTTGAAAGTAGTTAGTAGGACTAGCGGTGTAAAAACTCAGTCAGCTCGTCACTACATTAGTAGATAAGCATGTGAATACATGCGAGAAATGGTCTAAAACCATACTCTCTGACCCCCAACATCCCCTCTATTCCCAACTCTCCCCTTCCATCTCATCAGGTAGAACCAGAAATCAGTACAAAATAATATATGCTCGTACAACCAAGTATAAGAACTCAACGATACCATATTTGACCCGTGTTTTAAGTGACAGAGACAGTGTTAAGCGCTAAACCTATGACTTGCTTTGTTGTTAATAACATAATTTTCGCCCTTGTTATTTCCCCCTTATACTCTCTTATTTGTACTCTATAGTGAACAACCTTCTTAAACATAGCTACCTAAAATTATCATCGCTGGTTTACTTTTTTATTCTTTATTCTATTCTTTCTTTTGTGTATCTACTGGTCCCAACTATATTATCTCTATGAGTATTACAAAATTGTCCTGTCATTAACCATCATGTAATATTAGTTTTGTGATTGTTTTTTTTTGTTCGGCAATATTAAAACTGACAATCTTGGTTGTGAACGTCGTTATCACCATCATAAAATTTTTGTATTATGCATGATTACTCACACTACCACAACAAACACTGCATTAGTGCTGACAATAAAAAACCCTGAAATGTTTATTTTATGATTGTTTATTTTTTTTTTTTTGATTTACAGCTTGATTTCACACTGTATTTTCGGTACAAGTATGGAATTTTCAGCATGGATATCGGTAGCCCAAATTTTGCAGGCCGACCATAGATATCAGGTGTGCGCCGGCGTGGGCTCGAACCCCGGACCATGTGCATGGTCGGCGAGGGTCCTAACCACTGTGCCACCGACGCACACGTTCAATCAAATTCGCTGGTCATCTTGGCTATAAACATTCTTAAGAACACCTCATAACTTCTTGTATGATTATAGCTGTTACTGTTCACCACGCATAAACATATCATAGCTTCCACTACCCAGTACTGAAATATTTTTTCATTATTGGTGTTTATCTTCTTTTCTACTTGGTATTTTTAGTTGCATTTTTTCTTTTGTTTGTTTTTGTTATTTCTATGTTTCTTTTTTGGTTTTTTGCTGTGTTTTTTTATATTTATTTATTTTTTTTATAATACTCCTTTTAAATGTACGATGAAATTAGATGCAATATTGTAGATATGTGCTGAAAATTCCACACTGTACCACAAGTACTGTTTCTAGAATAAAGCGAAATTGTTATGTTATGTTATCTGCCCTCACTGGCTCCATAATGAAGATGCAATAGCCGGCCAGAAAGAATTGGTAACTAATTAGTTATTGATTAGTTGTGATAAGCGCAAAAACAGTATGTAAGCCTAGAAAATAACTACATAAGCAATACGTAATGCCTCACAAAGTGGAACACGTGAGTCGAAGTGCTCTTCTCCGAACTAGGAGTAATAACCATAGTGTGGGCGGCAGACTATGTGAGGTGAGAGCTTTTAGCAAATATAGATTTATACACACGCCAGCAGACATGTATGGGGCGCCAAACTGATTAAACATAAGAATGAGACGCACGATTACCGTAACAACCGAGGTTGTAAATTGCATATAGGCACACACAACCTGACTACGGGACTCAAAATATATAATAAAAACACGGGACGCCACTAGGTACCATATGAATGGAAATTTACTTCCAAACCCTCCTAGTAGCTATATAAAAAAGACCCATCAGCATAACGGGTATAGATTGGCTGATGGCACTTCTAGGTACACTCACGAAATGAGTCAACAAATGTACAACTACGTAAAACCTAGCACGCACTACCCTCGAAACAGGGTATTACGGGCCTGTAAATTACAATCTCAACAGTGAAACAAACTATCTAATGCCGAGAAATGATTCTAGATACCCACGTAATGAGACCAGAAACAAATATATGCAACAGGATTATTTTCGGTTGCAGCAAAAAATAGCCCCTCTTGCAGCACAATTTGTTCAGGGAATAGTAGACACGCTGAGAATCTCATCTGAGAATCCCTCCGAACATAACATAGGCAACCAGGAGTTAGGAATAGTAACAAGAAAACCTACTAACTATCTCAACAACCCTGGTTTTCTGAAAATTATGCTTTTAAATGCTCGATCTCTCCTTATCAAAATAACTTCTCTTCGCAGCTTTGTATACATGGAGCGGCCAACACTGATTCTGGTAACTGAAACTTGGCTTACTACTTATATACCTGACACAAAGCTGATAATTGATAACTATAACATCCACAGGAATGATAGAGTGAACAAAAGAGACGGCTGTCTAATATATGCTTCTAAATCCACTGACTCCAATACTTTTACAAACCTTACTATCAACAAACTCCCAGAATCTAAATGGATAAGCATCCATACGAATGAAAATAAAATTCTTGTGGGATGTATATACAGAGCCCCTAACAGCCCTAAAACGACTGATACGGTTACCAGAGAAATACTAGAGATTGTACCTTAGCTGGAATTCGACTACAAACTAGTTTGTGGCGATTTCAACCTCCCTGGAGTGAACTGGGATACCTGCACTGGACCGATAACCTACGAGGTGATCCTAGAAGCCATAGATGTAGGGGGATGGAAGCAGTGCGTACGCCTCCCGACATGAAATAACAATATTCTCGACTTCGTCCTCTGCCACAAAATAGAGCCTATCTCGATAGAGTTGGGTGATGAACTCGATAACAGTGATCACAACATACTGTACTATACTCTACCTCTTCAACTAACAACTAAACACACACCTAAAGTTTCCCCAGTTTACTATCAATATAGGGACTACAGAAATGTCGACTGGAAATTCCTACCAATGCTCTTGAGAAGTTCTGACTGGGGTGAATACTTTACCAGTAATAACTTAGAAGTAACACTTAATATCCTCTACAAGACAATCGGTTCGGTAAGACACACAATCGCACCTCTGAAATCTGCCCTAAAGACACCAACTCTATTCACAGACCGCAAAACGCGATTAAAACTAAGGAAACTGAAAAGGAAATTTTATTTATAAAAAGAATTCAGTGCATTACACCAGATACATGAAACATTTAAAAATCTTGAGGAGAGACATAAAATGAAGGCATAACTCGAGGACAGCAAAGCCCTAGGAGGCACCTCTAGAACTCAAGGACTCTGCAAGATCTTGCAAAAACGACTGAAAAGGGCTAAAGACAACAATATTAGCCACTTGGAACATGAAGGTGTAATTTATGATGATCCGCTAGATTATCAGTGATCTCCTCAGCCAGTGGTTCTCCAATGACGCCAGAGCGCATCTGTCCCCAATTCTCGACATCACCTGCGAAAATAACTACAAGTTAGGTGAAATCAACTTTAATACACGAAATAGAGTCTCAGTGGCATAGGGATTCAAAACTAACGGTGGTTGTGCGGTAGGTGATATATCATCTACCATATACAAAAAAGGTAGCACGGAAATAATAGTCTCATTTCTCAGCATACTTACCCCCTCACTAGTGACTGGGACCTACCCTAAAATTTGGGAAAGCATAGATATATTATTATTATTTCATTTAATTCCTAGAAGAACATAGGACTTTAGCCACACGTCTACATTGCGTTCGGTTCTCTGCTAGAGTTTTCGCCTGGCTCCATGTCTGCCCGCATGCTTTCATCTCCTCTTCACATGACTTCCTCCAAGTCACCCTTGCACTGACGACCAACTCGCCGCTTCCCTTTCGGGTTCCACTCGAGCGATGGCTTGTCTAGTGATGTCACTTGATGGCTTTCTCAGAGTACATATAGCTACATAAAGCCTAAGTGTAAATCAGAAGCCGAAACTAGTGCATGCAATTAAACGCTTATCAATATAACACTTGTTTTATCAAGGATAATGGAGAAGGTAATCAAAGACCAAATGTCAGACTACTTTCTGAAACATAAACTCATCAACCTGTCACAACACTGATTCCTCAAGAAAAGATCTTGCGTCACTTGCCATATAGACTCTATCAACGAAGTCACCTATAGAAGAGGTAGGAGAGAACTAGTAATTATCCTCTATTTCGATATAAAAAAACCTTCGTCAGAGTCCCACATAGTCTGCTAGTCAGTAGGCTAGGCTCATTAGGGATACGCAACCCCCTCCACAATTGGATAAAATCATTTCTCTGTGACAGGAATCAGATAACTAAAGTTGGCTCAATGACGTCCAGGCCTAGACCAGTCAGCAGTGGTGTCATCCAAGGGAGTGTGTTGGGACCCCTTCTTTTCATTATATACATAAACAGTGTATGTGAATGCTTTAGTATAGGCAAACCAATAGTGCATGCAGATGACTTATACCGACATATACCTGCACAAATACAGATATCGGCACAACTATGAACTCCACACATGAAGAATTAATAAAAATGGATAGATGGGGTGACACCTGGAGACTCGAGTTTAATGTCGAAAAGTGTGACTGGCTCTGCATAGGCTGTTACAACTTTGAGCTCGACCTAGCAACTCACGGCCACAAAATCCTCAGACTTAAATCCGCACTAGGCCAAGGACTGAAATACTCACATAATCTATCATTTTCAGAGCATATCTCGAAACAAGTATCGAAATCACGCAGGCTGACTGGTTTCCTACTCAGGAACTTCTACTGACGTGAATCCACAATACTACTGTACAAGGTTTGTGTTCGCCCACTCCTAGATTACTGCTCGTTTATATTTATTAGTACACGCATAGAAGACAACCTGAAAGTGGAAGTAAAACGGTACTTCACGCTAAAAGCATTCGGAACCGATAACGGCACAAACTACTCTTCTTCTTCTTTCTTTTTGACCTTCACGTTCCGCAGTGGAACGTAGGGCTTCAAGCTAGTGGCTTGAAGTTTCTGTAGCAGTGTTTGTTTTACAGGATGGAATTGCTAGCCTCATGCCCAATCTTTCCTCTTTACCAGCTTTATTTCTGCCTTAGCGAAGTAAATGAGTGCGTCGACCGGGGATATGAAATCCTAGGACTAGAAACATAATGTTTAAGACATCTGGGACTAAATCTGGTACTCTTCTATAAGCTTCTTAACTACATAGTGCATGCCCCTGCTAACTATACTCGGTTCTCAGATGACACTGGATATAACCTTAGACACACTGAAGGTACAGTGGCTATAGAACCATGTAAAACAGCCACCAGGCAAAAGTTTTTCTTGATTAGGTATGCCCAAATATGGAACAAACTACCTGAGGAAATGCGACTAGCAAGCACATTGGCCTCTTTTAAGAAGGCACTTAATGACACACTAAGTGAGTTTGTAGGTGATACCAGTGCTAATTCCCATGTAAGAGTTTCACAAATCATAGGCCCATTTAATTGATGAACTTAGAGAATACACCTGTCTTTTGTTTGGCCTCCATTTACAATTTCAGACAAAGCAGCACCCATGACAACAACACCCTAAACAAATAAGAGTTGATCGAATAATGTCTACTCGATACAAAAAGTGAAGCAAAAACAGACGTACGAACCAAATAGAAAAACAAGGTCGAAACTTACCACAACATCACACCACATAAGTTACTGGCGTCCCTCATGTACTGTACTATGAGAATAAATTTATTTATTTATTATTTATACTCCATCAACTGGCCTCCTTTCGGAAAAGAATGCGGCGATTTTTTATCCACAGTGGCGAGGAAATACTTAAATCCATAGCTGTCGTTGTAAACACTCAGCGGTGGTAGGAGCCAACAAAGTAATGCATTTAAAGCATATGTATACTTCCCATGATCACAGCGACACTCTGCGGAATATGTCAAAATCCAAATCACTACCTGCGCAGCGCCAATTTGACACCAGACATAACATGCAGGTTATGTCTGATGTCTGTTCTACGATTGTCAAAATTATTATTGTAAAAAATCTTTGGCCATATTGAATTCTATCTTACCAAATTTCACACCACGTCATGTAGCATTTTATATTCGCCTACTAATCCTACAACTTTGCACCCCTTTCCAACATCTATACACCTTATGTATTATTCTATATCTGACACTAATTCTCGCTACTTTACACTTAACTACGATTAGAATAACAGATATTTTATTCGCATTTCATACCATTATTACTATGTTATGTATTCACACCTTTGACCTAATTCTCTCACAGGATATAATTTCTTAAAAACCATATATAACGTTTGTAAACCTTCATAATAAATTCGTTGAAAATAGTCTCTCCGCTGAATATTGTAAATATGAAACAGAAAAATTTACAACGAATTGAAGGTGTGGGGAAGGTGAAAACTCAAATCCCACAGATAAAAAAGGATACCTGTCATAAGTGAAATGTAAATTGTTTCGATTGCTAAACACTGTCTATGAGTTCATATATTAAAACCGTGGGAATACAAATGAAACAAGAAGTGGCAGATTGTGATGATTTACATATGAAATATATACTTGCTGTAAGGAAAATGTTAATAATTGTGATTACAATTTAATTGGTGGACTGTGATTACAGTTCACATGTCATCCCTTTTCATATTTAACAGACTGTTTGCCTAGAAGTATATAAGCAGTTCTCCTCACATACAGAGACCATTCTTACAGAATTTATAAATCATGCAAGTGAGTTAGATTTTGGGTGTATATTTGTCCATTTTTATTATAAGGAAAACAACTCAGATAATGTGTTAAATACGGGTATTCAACATTCTGCAACAAGTCGTAAGAGAAGAATGGATGGTCAGTGTTTCAATTCCGTCAACTGCTGGAATTTGGTAAGTTGGCATATTTCATTACCACCCTTCTAGATACGTATGAGAATTGTAAAAAGGGTGTAGAGCTTTTGACAAGCAATGATCAATACGCAAAGAAGGTAGACATGGACGATGATACGTTGCCAATGCCTAGTGAGAGACCTAAAAGGTAGGTACCGTTATCTGTGTAACATATTTTTAAGGGATGCCAAGAAAACTGAGAAAAGTTTCCTTTACAACTAACTCTATGGATATTGATGTAGCCACCAGTGAAGTTGGTTGCATAAAACCAAAATATCCAGATTATAATATATCTGATGACTTTGTGGCCCCAAATCCAAGGCATTAACCTATTTGAAAGCCCTTCATTTTCAGTACTTCGAGTGCTCCCATATTCCACTCATCTCCCATTGGCAAAAAGACAACCCTATCTGACCGGTAGGAATAATTGTTACAATTTTTATTCATGCTTTAGATTGCCGTCTAACGAAGATGCTACTGAATCCACAAATAAGAAATTACTCGGTAATTACTTAAAAATAACTTCATTTAAAGATGCTGTAATGGAAAATATCAATTTAAGTACAATGAACCACAAATCTCAACTGTAAACCAACACTCCAGCAAACGGTGAATTAACACTTGAGTTTCCGACCGAGAATTAAGACTAGTTAGAGATGCTGGAAGCAACTTTAAGAGACGGAAAGTGCAACCAGCAATATGTGAGTTGACATATTAAGTTCTTATTTCTTGTAGACTGCTAAGATGGTCAGCTGCCTTTAGAGTGATCCAAAGTTATCACTTAACGTCATGATGCACCATGTTCTAAAACCTGAAGTGGGTTTGAGGTTTACATTCCAAGGGACTTTGACAAAGTCCAGCATTGTGCCTTATGCCTTTTATAAAATAATGAGATGTAAGTTTCCTTAATGAAGTAGTTAGTTCTATAGTTGTAATTATGTCGCAGTTCTCCAGACAACTAATGACGACGAGAAACGTTAGTGACATAATGGATAAGGCCACGAAGTCGTAATTTCATAATTTGAAAGATCGTGTCCCAAGGCGTTAAACTGAAGAAAGGTCAGGCATTAGAAATGAATCAAGCGCTGTACAACATTGAACTGCGTTCGTGAACTTCATTGGATAATTCGACATCGTTCGTGAATCTCATTGAATAATTCGCTGATTGGTAGTTAGTGGTGTCGAAAGTTTAACTTCGCAGATTATGTTACTTAAAACATCGTTTACGATAAACTAACTATCGTTTTATAAGCCATTTTTACACTTTTGTGAGTAGCCCACCATATCGAAAATAGGTTTAGACAGATTTTGATTGGCTGTTGGCCAGCTGGCTTCCTATTCATCTAAAATATAAATTAAAGCGCCAATCCTTTTATTTTGACACGGAAATTTACAGTCAGTAAAATTTCGGGCTGAACTTACCATAATATAATGGTGTTAATTTTTTTTTGGTGTGAGTGTAGTGTGACAGTCACACGCTATTTAGATGCATTGGTGGTGTTTAAAGTACATTAAGATGTATGAGAATGTCTGGTAAGTGAATATAAATCAACAATAATTTCGATGCATTTAAGTCCAAAATAGGATATATGCATTTTTGATTATTAGGCGAATATAATTTAACTACAATTTATGAAAATTTAATATATCCTTAATTAGTATATATAGATAAATGTGTGTATTAACTAATCTACTTTTTTAAGTTGTCAATCCAATGACCTGTGGGATTTGTGCATACTGGGTCAGCATAAATCAAGTAAATTTCCCTCCAAATGGCTGAGAGCGACAGTTTAAAGCATGCTTTGGTTGATTGTTTCGTGATGAGAGCAATTTGGAGTCAGTTATAAATTACATCGATCTGTGTCTTATTCATATATGAATATGAACGTATACGTTTTTCAGCTGAGGATTTCCGGTTCATAGCATATCCTGAATAACGGAGATTAATACGATTTATCACTTAGACCGCAGCACCACCAAGCTTAAAACAATTCTAAATTCATTCTAACCTATTCCTCGATAATGCTGTTTTATGGTAATTGAAGATCATATTTACCCATTATGTTCTGAAATGACACAGGTCGTGCTTGAAAAGACAGCTGCGTGCTGAATCAAAATTTTCCGCTTTGGAGTAACGCTAGTCCATGCTTAATATGTCCAGTGAGGGCTGGAACAACGTTGATAAGCAAACCCAGTAGGCTGGATTTAGTGCCATTTAGTGCTGAAAAACCAGCTCATAGTTTCACTGTCAAACAATGGCAAAACAGTAAGGGAGTTTACTGTTACTATTATAAGCATAGTCTATGTTACTATATTAGCTTAGTACAAGTTTATCAGTTCAATGATTGCAGGTTTTCCTTCAGTCCAATGTGATAATAAACACCTTGTCCAAGAAATCTAGGTACACACATGCCACTATCTTTTAGCAAGCCTCTTATGGTTGTTGGCACATGTGGATTAAATTTACGAATACAGTCCAAGATATTTTGCGCAAGCGCCTCTGTTACATTGTTCTGAAGGAACAATTCCATAATTGACTTTCTGACCAGCTGTCCTTGTGTCATCTTCTTAGGAACAACCTGAAGTTCTGTTGAAATTAATTATTACATATTAATAAATGTTACGATTCTCTTCAATTTGTGAAACAACAGCGACGGTCTCACTACTACTAGGTAAACCCACTGTTCCCTGGACAGCTGAACTTGAAGGCAAAGTTACTGTATTATCCCTTGCCACCTCTTCTCTAGATGAGCAGTAACGTTTCCACAAGTCCCAGACACTAAATGCTGCATCACGTAACCGTTTTTGACGGCTATAAAATGTTGAGTAGCTGTATCCAAGGCATTCATGCAGTGTGCCAGAAGATATTCTTCTCTTACGACTTGTTGTAGAATGTTGAATACCGTATTTAACACATTATCGGAGTTGTTTTCCTAATGGGAGAATTGGACAAATATACACCCAAAATCTAACTCACCTGCATGATTTATAAATCCTGTAAGAATGATCTCTGTATGTACGGCGTACTGCTTATATACCTCTATGCAAACATCCGTACTTTTAATATGAAAAGGGATGACGGGTGAACTGTTATCACAACTGTTAACATTTTCCTTATGGGAAGTATATGTTTTCGTCTATGAATCAACACAATCACCTTCACCTTGTTTCGTTTGGATTCCCAAGGTTTAAGTACATAACCTCGTAAACTGTGCTCAGTAATGGAAAAAATTTACACTTCACTTATGACAAGTATCCTTTTTCATCTAAGGGTTTTCAGTTTTCATCCCCTCCCCCCTTTAATTCGTTTTGAATTTTTGTGTTTCATATTTCTTTGTATTTCAGTCATGATAAGTATATGTTTTCATTTGTTGTAGTTAATCCATTTAAGTTCAAATACTTTTGGACTTTTAAACCGTGGGCTTGTCATAAGTGAATAGTTATCATTTATTCGTACACACAAATCATGACAAATGTATTCCCTCCACTGTATAAAGTGCATTAAACATGGCCCAATATGTTCTATCAAATTTGTTTTTGGTTTTCCATTTTTGACCTCACTTTTACTGAGCTGTTATCAAATTTCGAAGCGATGAACTAAAAATGTTTGCCTCATAGCTACTAGGATACACATTAGACACAGCCTACCTTGCTTATAATTTTTTTCACTTGTGACCTCGTCTCAACTGAATTGTAATCAAATTCAGGGACGCTCCACAAACGAAATATATTATTCATTACAATCTTCATATGTTATCAATTCACATTCCCCTACTCCTGTTGAATTATGTTTTCGTTGTATTAATATTTATTGTCACACCTCTGGTGAAATAGACCAATCACATCACATGAAATTCACAGACAAGTGTGAAGCCGTCACACTACGTACTGTGCGAAACCTACTGTTTGCTGATTGGTTGGTTGGTTTCAATAGACGATGTCGAGAGAGAGAGAACGTGCTATTTTTCAGTATTAACCGCAGCAGTTAGGCATGCAGTGCTCATTTTCAGCACTTAAGGCATTATTTCAGATGCTGATCTTATTTTTAAGAATTTGTCGCATTAATTAAGCACCCAGCTCTATTTTTAAGCACGACCAGCGTTATTTCAGAACATAGTGGGTAGAAAAAATATTCATTTACCAAAAAAGGCATTATCGACGCATAGGTTAGAATAAGTTTAGAATTTTTGAAAGCTTGGGTTACCATAATCCTTGACTACCAACATAATAACTGGGAACTTCAGGCTAAAAATAAGCTTAACAGTAACATCCAGCGTCAAAAACTGACCTTCACATTGCAAAATGAGCAAACATCCAGAAAAACCTTTAAAATTCGGCAAAGTTCAACAATAGCGTCCCAAGGGATGCGAACGCACGAGTGACCTTCATCCAGCCAATCATAGAAATGCGGGATTTTAGCACGAAAAATGACGTATATTCACAAGAAAATGCATGAAAACACATTAAACGGATTATGTTTCTCTGACATCACTAAAAAATACGTCCCAGTTACGATGAAGTGTATCAGTTGCTAAGTTGGACTAGTTTCTGTATATATATTCACCAAAGTGACCGAAGATTGGCTGTTTTGTGAATTGTTCATCTCTCTTCCATTGCTGTGTAGTCCTCTCCAAAGCCCTCGGTTAAGTTACAATGGTTTCAGTAAGAGCATTGGCAACTACATACAAAGAAAATGAGGATAATAAAACAAGTTGAAATAAACGACAAATCTATTTCTAACCGCAACCCTAGCCTTAATCCTGACCCTAACCCTAAATTTCACACTAACCCTAACCTTAATTCTAACCCAAATGACAATCTTTATCCAGCCGTAAATCTAACCCTAATCCCAATTATGACCGTAACCCTAACCCAATACTCGCCTTAACCCCCATCCTAACCCTAACGAGATGTTAACACATTGTCCAAACAGTAATTAAAAGTGTTATCTGGGTGAAACTTGCTCCTTATTTGATGAATAGGGTTGGTATTTCAGCTATGATAATGACAGGCACTGTTAGCCAACGACTAGCGTGCGTTCAAGGTCATTTGAGCGTTCGCACTCCTGGGACGCTATTCTTGTACTTCGCCCAAAATTCAATGGAAGACGAATTCACGAAAACACATAACTAGCCAACGCAGGAACTCATCATGACCTAGAAACTGACTGCAGCCTCTTTTCATTAAAAGATCCATTTTTATTGTAAGATTGGGGAATCAACCTCAAGCTTTATTTATTTTCCCAAGTATCTGTAATCCATCCAACGAATACTTGGGTTTTTTGTTAAAGCGAAGTCAATATCTCTATATCTCTTGATTTGGTCCATTGAATCACTCGTTATCAGATTTTTCCCACAAACTAAAGACAAAATGACAGCAACTGTAAACCATGTAATCTAAATATGTAATTTAAACAATGCTTATGTATGCCTATACAACTGGTGTATCCTACACAGGTAGGAATAAATATGTACCCTATTATATTGTCATTACTAACTATGCATACTAATCTTATATGTAATTTATCCAATTGATGATGGCTGTAAACTGGCGTACCTCATGTACAAAAATTAGAATGTACATTATTATTATCCAGGTGTGTGTTTAATCTTATCGTTGCATGAAGGATATTATCATGAGCTGACATCAGTCAACCAAACGTCACGCAATCAAACAAAATCCCTACAAAATCAATACAGTGCTGCAATTCTCTGCTTATTCGTGATATTGCTAGCTCATCTGGTGAATAACGGGATCATCTGTGTTATAAAATCTGCTGACAAGTTCAAAGTGGGTCTCATAAACAACTGGAAATATGATGTACTTACAGGTGAATTCTACAGTTTAATGGACTTTAAAACTCTTTCTGAATGATTTACTGATAATTATTATTTATTCTGCATCTCTTATGTATCACGTCAGCACCTGTACAGAAATGCTACTTACCTTCGCAACTAACGCTATCATTTATGATTCCCGCGTGAAATTGACATGTATTTTTTTTCAATCAGTTTAGATTTGACGCTATACCTATTTCCTTATTTGTACACTTCATTTTAAATGTTTATCTTACATATACCAGTATTCAACTTATTTCTAAATTAACAAATCATATTATATATTCTATAAGTTATTATAAGTGCACATATGTTCATGCCTGTAAAAATGGCTGGTTTCTGTTACAGAAATAAAAATTATTATTAACACTTGAAATTTAATCTAATGCTCATTAGTGACTGGCCCTACTCAGGCAGTTAACCTGGGGTTCTAGTTTGAAGCCATGACCAGTAGGGTACAGCAGGTTGAAGATGGGGCCTAAACTCATCGAGGAAGACATTGTGAAATGGTCACGCCAATTCGTGAATTCGCAGAAGTTAGAATTCATGGGCTGGCTATTGAAACGGATCGAGTCCCAGTGGCTCAACGATCCACGAGCTCTCCTTGTAACCTGAAGGTCCCGGGTTCGTGCCCCGGGAGGAGACAGCTTTGCAATACTATCAGGCGGTTTTCGAATGGTTTTCTAATTGATGTCAACTCATGATGCGATCCTGTAACCAATCAAACAAATCCATACAAAACCAATACTTGAAAATAGTATAGTCGTCTAATCAGCTTCATCTCTGCATTTTGTTTCAGGAAGGATGTTGAAAGAACACAATACTATTTTACGACCACTAACTGGAAATTCATGTCCCGCATATATTTTATGCTTGCTGAATATCTGTCATTGTATAAATGAACATTTTTGGGTTGTTTTAAGTACGTTCTCCGTGGGCAACCACATGCGCTTTCGTTTCGTGTACTTCGAACCTCAATTTTCCGAACAATCGATTTTTCAAGATTCCACATGTACTTCTTAATACAGCTTTGTTCCATCTGGCCGTACACACAGCTTAACACATTGTAGGATGTGGAAGAGTGGGTTTATTGTAGGACATTATTCGAAATCCAATACTGTTTACACTATGCTCGTGAGATGGTTTTCCTTAGTCCAGTCTGCTCCAGTGGTAGTTGTTTTTCCGGGAAACTTTCAACTTTCCCTAGTCGATGCCCTTTACTATTTCGCTTTGTGCGCTGGCAGTATTATTCCCCCCACTTCTTGCCTTTTCGTGTAGTTGAGGAGTCTTTACCACACATTATGTTATGGGTACTCGGAGATAGAATTGTTCGGGGAGTTCAGAGGGATAGTACGTGTAACCAGTTAGGAACTATATCTTATTTATGATTTATAATGTCTTCTTAATCTATAGTATAATGTTTGTCTTTCCGTGCGTTTCCCGCTTCACTTGCCCACTGCTATGCGTTCAAAAATAAACGTTCAAAGCTTAAGTGAGTGTTTCCTAACAATAACAGGTGTTGGTCGCGAGCTGAGTAATTATCTTTGTACAAAATTTGGTCTCTGTATTCATTAACCGAGTTTATTCAGAACACGCCTCCTAATTAATTATAGTTAACTGCAGTCAATGCACGGTCATTTTCGGATTTTTTCAGTTATTCATACTTTTACCCATAAATTTTATACTTTGCAATGTCTATTTAACCAAGCGTGAAAGCTAATTTTATAAAACCTTGTCAGCAAACTGTCAGAAACTGTCAAAGTCCAGCTTTTACTACGCTGGACCTCACGCTGCTCCTCGAAGACTTTCAGAAAAAATTTGCAATAACCAACGCGAAAAACCAGAACATAGATTGGCGACTCCAGAATCCTTTATTCTTACTCCAATATGTAACCAACAATAAGGCTGTTATACACAAGGTCTAAGAATAAATGTTATAACAATAAATCACGATAATACTCCCGATAGGTTTCTGTCTTCCACCGAACAGCGAACGATGAGACGATGACTGACGGATTGATGACTCCCGTGAAAAGTATGTAGGAGTTGGGTTTGAGCAGACAACCATGAATTGATAGTTCAATCTTCAACTACATTGACACTGGGTCACCCGGACAAAGCTGAAATGGAGAACAAACAGCAAAGCCAACCCACCACAGACATTCCCAAAGTGACACAATGTGTTTTTTTCACCACCACAGTTCAGGGGAGCCAGTAATAAGGATGAAATAAGTGAGTCTTAACCCCCTTAAAAATCTCGGACAGATAAGACATGTCAGGATATAATGATGCTCAAGTAAATTCGTAATGAAGTATACAAATGGTAGCTTAGTCGGAATTGGGGATAAAAGATACGAGGAAACAGAACATGGGGACCTACGAAATGTCCCACGAACCTGTGTAGGGCTCCCAGGATCCCGTCTTGACAAGTAGCCGGGCATATTGGTGGATATTAAGGACTGAAGCACTATATTTTATTTCGATCCAGACAATCATTATTGCCCTTAAGATAACGACCTAAGTTCATCTGTGGGTGAAGAGCTACCGAAATGCATATTGCTGTCCTATAGATTGCAGCAACTCATATTTGTGACCACTATCATAGCTGCTAATTGGCACGCGACTCCCTGTTTGCTTTTTTGATATCAAGCTTTGATTTTTTTGCTGCTGGAACTATGGTTGCAGCGTTGGATTGCTTCATGTCTGTCCCAGTTATTAAGCACATAGAGCTATGGGTTCTTTCATGATGAATACTTCCCAATAGGTCACCAGAAGCAAAGATACATGTGGAAGTTCTCGGCACTATTATCCTTATAAATGCACGTGTTTATATGAGTAGATTGTTGCGAATGAATAGGAAATTAAAAGTTTTAAAAATTAAAGAGTGAGGAAGTCGTCAGTACTGGAGCGAATTCAGCCACAGTCGACTGAACCGAGTGAAGGGAATTAGGAAACGGTGACAAATGTAGGTAGTATGATCTTATGGGAGACATTGGGCTAGCAGCACATATAGTGCTAAATTTTCATGACTACTTCTAACACGGATGTTGCTAGGAATATGTTTACTTATATTGTGAAAAATATTACCAAACATTTTAAAGTCTAATTTTTAGGCAAACGTATTTCTCTGAAAGCCCGGTCGGTAATATATTGATAGAATTTCAAGCCAGCCTAACCTGAGGTCAAGTACTGACGTGAAATGGGAGGAGGTTTGTCACATATTTTTAAGTGTGGTACGACAACCAGGGTGAATCGATTTCTGAGAGTAGGGGGCGTTGCGCTAGGGTTTCTAGTACTTTAGGAAGCCAGTTATTTCTGCTGCTTGGACGAATTTGGCCTCCCCTTGGTTTCAACTAGAAATAACATCCATGAATTCTGTGTGTTCATCCGCTAGACTTGAGCTTTGACCACACTATCCTCCAACTTGTAGCATAACCCACCTGAACTGGTCGCCAGGCCGTTCTTACTACCACAGTGGCTTGTGAGAGCAGAGTATAACACTTGCACCTGTTCAAAGCTGCATTTACTAACGGTAGCGTGAAAAGAGTATGAAGGTACAGTCACACCAAAACTCGGCCGACAAGCTCTTGTCCCTTGAAGATTCAATTAGCCACCACTTGTTCCAATCCGCGCAGACAAGCAGGTTGATTGCTGAAAGTCAAACGGCTGGAGTTCAACTGATTTAAAGACGTTCTTCGACCACCCACAGTACCATTACTGATAAAATGGCCTATGTAGATGAAGTGTGGGTAATTAGATCGAAGAACATCTGTTGGTGGGATACCACACAAGAGGCGGTTGAATTCACTAGGAGATTGGCAAGCACGAGCAGAAAGTGGAATTCCTTTCTATAATACACTTGACCGTATTGTTGAAACTCATGGGCTTCTGCTTTCGACGTTACTGTATAAGGGGCTGAACACGATAGTTATGCTGAGCTTCGATGGCTCTGACTAGATTGGCTCAAGTTTATATCACAGAAAGTCAAATCTGTAACAGGCCCCGTCTAAAGCCTTGCTGAATATTCTTAATAAGAACCCTATTATATCTGTATGTAAGAACGGAGATACTGGAACATTGGCCCAATCATGACTTTGCATGAGAGGGCTTTAGCCTCGGTTGGGTACACTTTTCTGTATAAAAAAGCCGGTAAGTCCTCGGCACGTATAGACAATGGATTGTGAATACCGACTATATGTTTTGTAAGTGAGTTAAGTTCAAGTCTCTTGTTCGGTTTTGGGTTTGGAGGAAAAGATCATGCAGTCAGAGTAACAGTTACTGAAGTATCGGATCCGACAATTTTCAGAGGTGAGTGGCGGTTAGCAGCATCAGTGCAATTACACAACCTTTTGAGACCCGTTTTTATTTAGCTAATGTTGGCTTAGGGGTTAATTAATTACCACCTACAATATAACAAATGACAAGAGCCTACCAAACAAGTGTATTGCGCCACTAAACCATTGTGAGCTTCCTGATGGCGCTTCAGAGAGCTAAGACCCTAGTGCTGGACCATTTCTCTACTTTTAAGGTTTTCCGCCGCTGGAGTTCCTCCCTAGCTTTCGTGACTACTGTACAGCCAGTGGAAGGCTTTGAGCGACCTCTGATAATGGTGGAGTGACATGAAGACTGTGTAAAGTCATTAAACCCCCACCACACTATTAATGAGTGTAAGTCTAAGCTCGCAATTTACAATTGCCTATTCTTTGTTGTCTGAGCATTGTAAATACTACAACATTCCATTCAATTATTTTCTCGATATTTTAACCAATTTCTCTACCTACTATATGACAAATTTAACTTTCCATTGTTTTGAAAATTTTGTTTTAAGTTTACATAAGATATTTATTTTGCATATCAAGGAGTTATCCCTATTCACCGATTCCCTTATGGTCCTATATTCAGATGACTTAAAAATTTGGAAGGAGCTGAAGGGAAACAGAAACAAGTTCACGTTGCAAAATGACCTAAACAAATTGTCAGAGTGGTCCGAAGAATGGATGCTCCAAATAAACGTAGCAGAATGTGCAGCCATGGGCATCGGACAAGCAAGCATAAGCCCCTACGAACTAGAGGGAATAACATTCCCATCAGTTCAGGCTCATTAGGATTTAGGTGTCATTGTAAGTCACGAATTAAAACCCACAGCAAGCTGCTGCGTAGTGACTGCACGCAGGTTTACATCCTCATCGGTAATTCTCAGAGCCCTTAATGGAATCACTAGAAATATGTTCGCCTCCATATATACATCTCTGGTGAGGCCAAGACTAGAAAACTGTATGCAGACGGCCAATCCCTGTTTTGAAGAGGACTCATTTATTATAGAAAGGGTGCAAAGGAAGGCAACGCGTATGATTTTCGGCATGACTAACTTATAATTCGACAGTTTGGATTTTATCTTCCTTTCATACCGTAGGCAGAGAGGGGATTTAATCACAATGTTTAAAATTTTAAATAATGACTATTGACCTGATCTATTCTCTCTTTTCCCTCCCAAAAGGTCGGAACACTTTACAGAAAATAGCAGGAGGAATCAGAAGCCAAGAATAAGTCATATTTTTGTTGAGTGCTGGTCCTCACACCCACTCATTAACTCTTGAAACCGACTCCCAGAAGAAGTGGTGCATGAAATCTCAACTGACTCATTCAAAAGAAAAACTTACTAGAACTGGATTAAAATATGATAAAATAAGGCGAAGTTTAAGAATAGCGTCCCAAAACCTTCAACGCTCAAATGTCCTTGAACGCATGCTAGTCGTTGGCTAACGGTTCCTGTCATTATCATAGCTGAAATACCAACCCTATTCATCAAATAAGGAGCAAGTTTCACCCAGATAACACTTTTATTACTGTTTGGACAATGTGTTAACATCTCGTTAGGGTTAGGATGGGGGTTAAGGCGAGTATTGTGGTTAGAGTTAGGGTTACGGTCATTGTGTGCGTCGGTGGCACAATGGTTAGGGTTAGGGTTTAGGGTTAGGGTAGCGATTAGGAATAGATTTTTCGTTTATTTCAAGTTCTTTTGTTATCCTTATTTCCCTTGTATGTAGTCGCCAATGCTCTTACTGGAACCGTAGTAACTAAACCGAGGGCTGAGGAGAGGACTACACAGCAAGAGAAGAGAGATGAACCATTCCCAAAACAGCACACCTTCAGTCTCTTTGGTGAATACATCAACAGAAACTAGTGCAAATTAGCAACTGATACTCTTCATCGCAACTGGAACGTATTTTTAAGTCATATCAGAGAAATATAATCCGTTTAATGTTTTTTTCATGCATTTTTGTGTAAATATACGTTAAATTTTATGCAAAATTCCTCCTATTTTCTGATTGGTCGGCTCAAGGTCATTGTGCGTTCGCATCTCTTGGGACTCCATTCTTAAACTTTGCCTAAAATAAGTCTGAAGTCTTAATCTGAAGTCTGAATATTGTTAGAAACCTCTGCATTGAATTCTGAGGTTACGTGGGAATTTCGGTTATTCAAGGTCCCCTTACCAAATGACCTTCCATGGCGTTCCTTGAATCTGATTAGCCCTTGTAAGTTAGCTGTTGACATATGTTGACTTTGACTGTGATAGTTTACATCTGTCTGCTTTCATTCATTTACTTTTACGGGTGAAGCATGTGCGCGTTGCATACCGTCACAAAGTCGTGTGATCACAATTGATATGATTATGAACAATAATAAATTTTGTTCGAAAGTGTGTCATCCAGCAAATAATGCTGTTTCACTGTGTGTTACATCTAATAAACAAACTAATATGGAAATACCGTCACTTAGATGTTGTGTACACTACTTTATTGTTCAGTGTGTATTATGTTTGATTTACTTTTCAGACTATTTATCTGGATGAATTTGATGTCTAAAGCCTTATTACTTCACACTTTCTGGTACCAGTAACATTACACTGCATACCTGAATATTGCATTACTATGGAACGTCTAACATTGTTTCACTTACGCCAAGCGGATAGGAGTTATGAACCGGAGACGAAGACCATCATTGATCAGATGGATACAGAAACTCTTGTTCGGAAGGCATACTATGAGAAACTTTGTCAGTGGAAAGACGACGCACTTCGATTATTCAAACTGAATCATGTTAACTACCTCTACAAGAGACTTTACAATCTACCCTCTACTTTCGAGCATTTGGATGCAAGTCAGTCATGGCTGGCGTATTGGATGGTACATGGTTTAGGCCTTTTAAACGTCGAGATTCCGGAAGAAATGTCTCTGAAACTGATATCGTTAATAGCAGATATGCAGGTATTTATCACTTGTTATTCTCAGGAATTTCTCTAGAAACCGGGTTTGTATTTTACCCAGCTTAAGAATTGTAGTTATGTTTTGAGGCCTGTGAACTATTATTGGTGATTGGAATTAAGTCTCAAGTTTCTCTAATCCACGGATTAGTGGTGTATGTGATAATTTTGACTCAGTATTTTGAAATAGACTCTGTCGCCTTTTTTCGATGGGATATGATCCGGTAAAAACTTCTTGCAGAAGCAATGCGTATAAAGCCGCTTTCAATGAAAGCATTAAAAAATAATTGCCATACTCATGTAAAAAGTCTCGGCTTTCCAGTTTCTGAAGAAATTGTCAAATGTTATATACCAGATGGTTAACTAGTGTATTGCATTTGGTAGTGCTTCGCAATAATTGCTCACTTTGAAATCACTTTATTAGGGCTTATGTTTGCCTTTTTAACCTATCGTTTGAACTCCTTACTGCACTTAAGTTGTAGCCGGTTAACTGAATCATAATGTTCGTTTGTCAATCTGTAAACTAAGCTCTCTGAGTAGTTAAGCAGATGTATGCTTTGTTTCTAATTGATATTCGTTCCTTAGTAGTGAAGGCATATTTAATCATTTAGCCCCATTGTTATGATGTCTTATATTCCGAAGAAGTAAGTTTATTCCGACTTGGTTTGATGAAATAAGGCTTCTGTTGGTCTACTGAAATCTCACCGAATTTGGTCATCCCGACTAATTAATGTGAACATTGAGTTAATGTGGGAAAACGCTGTTGCATTACAGACACTTGGTAACTACACACGCAAGCCATATCTTCTCTGAACTACTGTTAGTCTGACACATTTACTAATGCATTGAAACAGATCGTGTTTGTCTCGTCCGACTGTCAGACTCAGTGCTGAGGTAACAGTCATCATTCTTCTCTTCCAAATTCTTAAAGAAAAAAAGTGATTTCAGATGAAATGAACAGCTGGGGATTTTCACTCACCTACATGTTTCTGATAGCACGCAAAAATTGTCTCATCATTTAATCGTTCTATCAATGCCTTTTCGTTAATCCTCATTACTAACATTATTCTTTAATCTCATGTCTAGCTATTTTTGGTTGATATCGTTAACACGTTATGACAGCGTCTATTTTCATCAATTCCAACTGTATGTTGGCGCTTCTATGCCTGAACCGAATGCAAACCCGAACAACAATGATTACCCCTGACAAAATTGGGGTTGTATATGTTATTTTATGCAAGGTTCATGTGTGTTTATTCATTTTACTCATGTGGTTCCATGACTAGTTCTAATCTGCTCAAGCTACTACATCAAGTTCTATAGCAGTAGGTTCACTGAAACGTGTGTTCAGTAGGCTACATGAATTGAGTAAAGAAGCTAAGGTTATGATATTAATAAATAACTGTTAGTGGTTTTCGTGCTTACCTATCGGTTTAAATTAAGATTAAATCAGATATGCACTATATTGATGGTAAATTTAGATGTTAATACTAATGTCATTTTTGACTAAACTCGTTTATTTCCCCATATAGGACCCGGATGGTGGCTTCGGCGGCGGACGTTATCAGTTTTCACACCTTGCAACATCATATGGTGCAGTTAACTGTTTAGTATCACTTCGTCGTCGAGACGCTCTAGATATTATCAATCGAGATGCTTTGGCTAACTGGATGCGGAAACTGCGCCAGCCAAATGGTTCTTTCGTGATGCATGTAGGCGGAGAGATTGATGTTCGAGGTGCATATTGTGCTATAGCAGTGGCTAGGCTAACAGGACTTCTCAGAAAATGCCCTGATTTATTTGAATCAACTGCGGAATGGGTGGCTAGTTGTCAGGTTAGTTTTATCGCCTAACATTTTGGTTGATGGTAACTGCAAGTTGAACACAGCATTATTTTTAAAAGGAAAAATTGTACTTAATCCCTTTCAGATATATGAGTTTTATAAACGTTCATGAATTTCCATCATAGAATAAAAGTTAATACAATGGTGACGTTTCGGAGTGCAACTTATAATTAATCATATCAAGGCATTCACATAACTTTGAAACGTTATACTATTTCTTATTGTTTTTGATTTTATTGGTAGTAATATTTTACGTATCGGCGTTGGATCATTCCTGTTGCACATGTTAAGTTTAGATTTCATAGACATAAACTTCTCTCTTCACCTACCTGTATTAGTTTAAAAACGTAGGAAAAGTTAAGAAATCGAGCTACCAGGACAAGAAAAGAGTGATAACTACTTCTTTCTGAACGCATAAATCTGGTTCTAAACATTTTATGGCAGTTGCTTACGCGAACTTAAGGAGAATTGAACTGTAACTTTGACGAACTTCGCGGTGTCCTCTTCATGACCCATATTGCTGACACACCTGGCAACAGGATTGTAGGCTTTTTAGTATATGCTCAAAAAATCGAAGATGCCCCATTCTTTCTGTTCTTCCAATGTAGTTGATACGACAGATGTGTGTAAACTCTACCATACCATATTTAGCACGAGTTTTATGTAAAGAGTCAGATATCAGAAAAGAACTTATAAAGTTTTAAAATCAGTAACTGAACTGCGGAGTATAAGCAGAGATTATTATTGTTACGTGTATTATCTATGATATTATATACTTACAATTCATTATGTTTCCTCCAACCTTCACTTCTTTGAGGTTTTATTAATGATTCGTTGAAAGTTTTATGTATCTACACATTTATAAATGGAGCTAAATTGTTGCAATATGTATAGAAATGCTGAAAATTGCATTCTGTATAATTATTATTCTTTGGAACAAAGTGATAATTATTAAATTTGTATATACAATTAGGGCATCTTCTGTTCCTTGATTGTACTAAATAACTGCAGGATAACTTCTGACGGGTGAAGCTTTCAGTCTTCTGTTGATTGTAACTGAAGAATTGTCATCTTTAAAATCGAGTTGTATAAAAATAGGCTTCTTTTTCACTGTGATTGGTTTTGCATTTGTATCAACACATCTTCTATGCCCGTTAATTATTTTTCGAAGATAACCGGTATTTTCAACACCTTAGCAATCACAGACACTCTTCCGCCAATTTGTCAGCAGAATATGTTCTTCTGGCTGTGTACAAGCTTTGACCAATGCTTGTTTTTAGCTGGAGGGGGATGTCTTAGATTCCACAAACTGTTTTTTCACTCAAGTGTGTTCTTATTTTACTACTATGCGTAGGATAATTCAGCATCTTGTCAATAATTTTCTTTATTAGACCTATGAAGGTGGTTTCGGTGGTCAACCGGGATTGGAAGCCCACGGTGGTTACACTTTCTGTGCTGTAGCGGCATTGTGTTTCTTGGGTAGATCCGATCTAATCAATTTGCCTAGACTATTGCATTGGGCGAGTCACCGTCAGATGGCAACTGAAGGTGGTTTCCAGGTAGGTTTTTCTTATATTTAATTTATTATTGGTATCAGTAGTGATGTAATGATTGCTATTAACCCTCGTCTAGTCTACCAGCTTGGAAACAGAGGAAAGGTATGGAGCTCCCCTGGAAAATCAACCAGATCGCTATAGGAACTTTGAGGCGCAGAGAAATACGAAAAAAAGCCTATTGTTCTCTGGGATAACGGGGACGGAATAAAGCTGACGGGCGGGAAGCTAGTCAGTCGATGTGACTTCTCCCGATGAAAGTGAAAGCAGGCCTAAGGGCATAATAAATCCGAATGGTGTTTAAAGCTGGCATTGCTGCTCAGATCGCGGAACGTGTGAGAAAATATGACATAAAGTTGTTCGGATTCTATGAGAAGATAAATGGAATGGATGTAGACTCTTCATATTATTAACTGCATAATCAGTAATCTACTGAAGAAGGGCCACACTCAACCTACTGGACACAAAGTAGAGTAGATTTAGGTTTAGGCCACTGTCAACTGCAAGGAATCCTCGCGATCAAGGTGAAAGTCTTCGAAGAAACTGATGATGGACCTTAGTTCAAGTTCATCACTCAAATCTGAAGGACAAAGGACACATTCACTGCAATCATCGGGAAAATGCCTGGGGCGTCAATCAACATCATTGAGGAAACCTGTATGGGAGAATACTAGAAATCTCTTAAGCTTCATGGAAAGAAACTTGTATGGATATCTTACTTAATAAGAAGAGGCAGAACAAATAATATCTGTGTATGGGTACCTGAAAGCTGACAGAGGCACTGTGAAACAGAAGACAATGAGTGAAAAGTGAAGCTGAATACAGTCTAAAGTGGGCTCAACAAATGAATGGTGAAGAGTGTTAGGAAGAGTAAAGACTTTTCAATAACACCACTGACAAGTGAAGCGAAACAGACTTCAAGTAAAAGATCTTAGGACATTATATGAGATCACCAGATCTCTATTCGATACGAAATCAACACAGATGAAACCAGTGAAGGATAGTGAATGAAAGTGAATAGGGGGAATGTCATGCTAATCACCTCAAAGGGCTTTTAAATTGACCATTGTCTACAACTCCTTCAAAAATACCACCAATAGGCAAATAGAACTGCTAGTGATGAACACCAACCCTCCTTCAAAAGCAGAAGTCTTGAGGACCATGCAGTAACTGAACTCTCAGAAAGCAGAAGAATCGGATGAGATTCCCTCAGAAGCACTGAAAATGGACATACGATACTATTGCAGAAGTTTTGGAAGGATGTAAAGGTACCTACTAACTGTCAGAAGAGTTACTGGACGCAAAACTCAGTCTGGAATAACCTGGTTTCAGGAAGAGCAAATCATGTGACAATCACATTTGTGACGTTACGCAACACCATCGACGTAGAGCATACAATGTCAATCACCTCTCTACCTTATCGTCATCCAGTTTGAAAATGCCTTCGACAGCGTCGACCGTGAAGTAAATAACTTGGAAACTGCTTCAGCTCTAAGGAGTGCTGCGTCGCCAACCATGTGTCAAACTATAAGCCATTTTTGTTTTATGAAGACGAAACGAAGTAGACAGTGTTATCTTGAGTTGTTGAATTCAAATACCTAGTTCAAAAAGAGTTAAGCAGTCAATACACTGAGTGGTATTTCGACGACTGCCTACACGATATCCACTCTGAATAAAAGTTAATTATATGATTTCAACCATCCTTACAATTATTATTATCCCTACAAACCAATACTTGAATATCAATGAGATGCTCACTGGCGACTGGACCTATTCAGGTAGGTAGTTCTAGTGAGAAGTAGTGACTAGTAGGGTTCAGCAGGTCGGGTGTAAGGACAAATACTCGCCGAAGACATTGGCTAGCCGTTGCACTATGTCGTGAATTGGCAGAAGTTAGAATTCATGGGCTGGCCACTGGATCGGGTCACAGTGGCTTAATGCTCTACGAGCTCTACGAGCCTTGTAATCAGAAGGTCCTGGGTTCGAACCTCGGTGGGTGCGCACTGCTGGAGAATTCCAAACTAGGACGAAACAGCTGTCCAGTACTCCCAGGTTTTCCAACGGTTCACTAACCACTGTCAGCTTATGATGAAATCCTGTAACCAATCAACCAAATCCCTACAAACCAATACTTGAATTATTATTCTCTTCAAATCTTGTTTAATCCAAGCATATATAATCAACGCCCCCCCCGCTCTGATTTTTATTTTGTTTTTTTCTCTGAAGGGTAGGACAAACAAACTGGTGGACAGTTGCTATTCATTTTGGCAAGGTGCTGTTTTCCCAATAGTTGAAGAATTATTATGGTTGTCTGGTGATCCTGCCCTTAACGATACGGACACCTTATATAATCCATCTGCTTTGCAAGTAAGACATAACAGTTTAATATGTACATATATATTAAAACAATTAGTCCATCTGATAAATCTGAATAGGGCATTTAGAAGATAAGTTTCGCGAGATGATATCATCGTTTCGTAGTTTCTTTACAACCGCTTTGCAACTAACATGCTTCAGATTAAATAATAAAATAAAATGCATGACAATTACTCAGTTATATAAAACAAAAGTACTTTCCTAAAGACCAATCCAATCATGTTTAAATAGGTCAAGTAGTCCATTGTAGGGTTAGGTTCAGGTCTACTGCTTTTTTCACACATAGTTTAGGATGTATGTGATTAATCACATTTTGGAATTTCCTCAAGATATCCGCAAGCATATGATTAATTTATCTACCTGCACTCTATCCCAACTACCATTGGAAGCATTATCTTCCGGTTTTGAAATACAAAACTATCCCAATGAAAATAAACAAAATGGAAGTACAATCACAGAATGAAAACCTCTATGAACAAATCTCTGATTTAACTCCCTCTAGTAAAGATAACCTGGACTGGTTTAAAGTTCATCTGGTGGACATTTCTCACTAACCTCTAAGTGCCAGAATACACCAGAAAAATGGTTTATGAAAAGAACACAATAAAGATAATCTTATTATCCTTGAACCTGATAAAGGAGAAGGCGTTGTCATCATGAATGAATCAGACTATAAAAATAAAACGAATGAAATCTTCGAAAATCAGTCCAAATTTCTGGTGGATAATACAACTGATAATGTAGTGTTTGTGGAAAAGTAGATCAATCGTCAGATTTAGATTTTACCGATGCATGGTTTTATAAATGAAAAATTTTATAAACAACTTGAAGCTGTTGGATCACACACTTCCCGGCTGTATGGTCTCCCAAAAATTCGCAAAACTGGGAATCCACTCAGACCAATCTTAGATGTGTCGAATTCTCCATATCATAAAATCGCAAAATGGATTACTTAGGTCTTTGCGCCTGTAAGAGACTCATTATCAAATCATTCCGTAAAGAGTCCATGGGATCTGACCAATATGCTAGACACCTTGAACATTAAGGAGAAGGTTATGTGCTCGATCGACGACATAGAGCTTTTATTCACCAATGCTCTCCTTCATGAAACTGTTGATTTCATTTGCGATTATATCACAAGCAATGGAATAAATTTACCTATTCCTGTCACTTGATGTAAGTGACAGAGAAATTATCTTGATGTGTACAGGGAATATCAGATCCACGTTCCAACGAAAGGAATACAAAAAAATCGACGGGGTTGTGATGGGGTACCCTATTGGGCTTTTGATACAGTCTAGAATTTTCAGCATGTAATACAATATCGAATCTAATTTACTCTTTCCGTTACGTAGGAGAAGAGGAATAATTTTCAGGAGTTAGTGTTTGTAGGGCCTTGATTTATTTCAAGTGTGACCACGGATTGCTTTCAGTGAGAGAACCGTTGAAAACTGGGGAGTACAGGGCAGCTGTTTCATCCTAGTGCTCGACTCATTGGCAATACGCACCCATACGCCACAGGGGGTTCGAACCCAATGTCTACACGATAGGGAATGAGTACAAACACTTGCCATTATTATTATTGTTCCCTTGGGTTCCTAGTGGAACATAGGGATTCAACTGCACGTCTCCACTTGCTTCTGTCTTCTGCTGTGCTTTTCACCTGCACCCATGTTAGTCCATACTCTTTCAACTCCTTCTCTTCACACGATCTCCTCTATGTCACCCTTCCACTGACGTCTCACTCGCCGTTTCCCTTTCAGGTTCCACTTCACCAATGGCCTGACGCGCGCGCAATGTCACCCAGTGGCCTCCTCAACGAGCGAGTGTCCAATCCATCTCCACTTTCTCCTGCATATTTGTTGGTTGGCGATTGCTTTGTTCTTGTTTTGTTTGTTTGTTCCCATAGTTTCTTGTTGGTGATTCTTTCCGGCTCGGCCATATGATCTTCAGTATAGAGCGAAGACAGTTGGTTTTTGGTAAAGGTCTTCAATAGCCTGTTGGAAATATTCTTTGTGACCCGCCCGCCAAGTTTCTGATCCGTATAGAAGAACTGACTGACTTGACGTTGTTTGTATTGAAAATCCGAGTGAATTTTGTTGTTGATGGTGAGTGACGAAGATTTCCAGATTGGTTTCAGGTTGATGAGTGATGTGTTTCTCGCCTTCCTGTTTCTCTCTCGATTTGACATCCTCGTCCGTTCCTACTGCCTGTAGTTGAGACAATGCTCCCTAGATAAGTGAATGAAGTAACCTCTTTCAAATCCCCCCCGTTGATGGTGATAGCTCTGGATGTTGCTGCTGTTATTGTTGTTGGTTGGTTATTTTCATAACTCCCGTCTTGTCTATGTTCACCTGGAGTCCTGTCTTCGCCGACTGCTTCTTCGACCAGTTTGTCGAACACTTACCATGGATGGTATTAACTGGTGCCACTCGCGCTAAAATCACAACTGGTAGAAATTAGAATTCATGGGGAAGTGAGTCAGGACGCAGTGGCACGATGGTCCACCAGCCTGTCTAGCAACCGGAAAGTTCTACGTTCGAACCCTCCAGGGGGGGTGCGTACTACCACTGAGTCCGGAAGTAGGACGAAACAACTGTTCAGTACTCTCTGGTTTCCAATGGTTCTCTAACTGATATCAATCCGAGGAAATAATTAACAGGTCATTTACACTGATAAGGATATGAATGTAAAATTAAGTGGAAATAGTGACAACCATACCTATTAATGACAGAAATAATAAAACCGGGGCGTGGGAGAGGGGCTGTTTGCTTCCCAGTGGATTAGTAGGCTCATTCATATTTAACACTCTTCTCATCACATAAAATGAGTACAGTGAAGGAGCACTTCTGTTGAACAACTTCATTTTCAAGCAGTACACAGTTGTATGTATTGTATTACGGAAAGTGGCTTCACGTTGATTATAGCTATGTTCTTTTGAAAAAAAAATTTTATTTTTATTTTACCGTCTGAATTCATTCCACTTCATCTTCGCCTTCTTTACTGATTTCATCATCGTACTCTTAATTTTGTCTTTTTCAAACAATATTTGACCTACTGTTTTTAAAATCTCAATATTAATATTAATTCACTTATTTATAATAATATTTTTAAAAGTTTTGTAATTCATCCACTTCAACTCTACGTGCTTATAACATCATTTTATTTACATTTTTTCTTACCATACAAAAAATGTGTTTGTTCCAATTAAGGTATCATAGAGTTTTTGTACCTAGTTGTCCAAACATATAGCCCTTCTTATAATATCTCTTAGTCCTAAAAGATGAGATCCAAGAGGAGAGTTGTGTTTAAAGGATAGGATACTCAGAGTTCCGACCAAATGATGTGTCTGTGGACAATTGTATAAGCGAGTAAGTTGGTTTAGAGCGACAGCTCACTCACCCTACTAACAGTTCTTAATGCCCTTTGCAGTGCGTAAAAGTCTTTCTTAAGCAGGTTAGAAAAGATTAAGCTGCAAAGAGTAATGATGGAGAAAAGGTAGAGAATAAGAATTAGCAAACTGTAGAAGTAGAAACCTGCGTTGCTGGTATAGTGGTAGAATGCTCACCAACCACGCCTCACGTGGTTTGGGGTTCGATCCCCGGCCACCGACGCACTCCTGCACTTCTCTAAGCCAGTAATAAGACTGGTAAAGGAGGGAGGTTGGTCTTGAGGCTAGCAACCCTATTTCGTAAGAGTAAAAACACCACTGCTACCGAAACTTCAGGCATCTAACCTGAAGCCCTATGTTCCAATAGGGACGTAAAGGATTAAATAATAATAATAATAATAATAATAATAATAATAATAATAATAGAAGTAGAAACTGAGTGATACCATATTGTATTAACTTCCTTATGTAGAAAGTTAAATGAAGTCTCCTTCTAGAAACTAACATAACGAGGTAAGAGGAGGGAAGACCGGAGAAAAGACATAATCCAAGGCATATAAAATTTTACTCAGTTTTAAATTGAGTGCCATTTATAATATAAGAATTATAACAACGAACTAGTTCAAGTGAATCACGTTTGCCTCTGAAAGTGAAACTAACAGTGTTTGGTTAAGAGACCATTCGACAAGGATCACCGATAAACGACACTGATTTTGAAGCAATCTGATTAATAAGTAACGCGTATGAAAAAATAGTCTAATCATCGTAATACCTTGGCACAATTCTCCTTCATCAGACTGAAGCAAGTCATGTAGGAAGAAAGAAAACAGAAAAGGAGACACCGGTTACGGTAAGTAAGACAGTGCGAGATTTTCGTTTGCATATACCGTAGGGCTTCCTATTAAAATGTAAGAATGAGACTATTTATTGAACCAGTACCCTCTGCTTGAATCACAACTAGCTTGTTTAACGAAAAAAATAGGCCGAGGTACAGAGTCAGTCAGATGTGTAACCAAGGAAGGCACGCCATTGTCTATGATGTATGTATGAATATATATTCTCTTGTGTTTCTCCGCCTTCTTTTCATGTCTCACATGTTTTGTCGCAATTCTGAATCATTTGCTCTGTCTGAGGTCAAATCTCTCTTCGCTATTGCATATTGTTATTCTGATGAACGTCTCTTCATATACTATTGACAAATGTTATCAGTAGCACACGTCATATGAATATATATATATATATATATATATATATATATATATATATATATATATATATATATATATATATATATATATATATATATATTAGACAAGTATGTGCGAATTATTCCCTAACAAGTGGTAAAAAAGTTTGATTTATTAATGGAGGAAATGGTGGTCACTTTGAATCCACCATGGTGATATTTTCTGCTCATTTGCTGTAATTATTACTATTGTTTCATTTCAACTCTTAGTGTTACTATTTATCCGTGATTCATTTAAAACTATCCTTCGTCACTACCAGCATCTTAACTCGAATTATTATTATTATTATGAACACAAGTCAGCGAAGTGATCTGTTTTCGTAACTTCACTTTAGAGTTATATAGTGATTTGGGTGAGGAGGGGTTATATTCTTATTTTTATTATTATCCCGACCGAAAGCTGCTACCTTGACGTGGTGGTCGGGCTTGAACACCGCAATGACCTAATCAAGCTATACTGGCTGAGACTTATGTCTCTTGAGGTCCTACCATGCCAGGCAGGTTGTTTGGATAGCGGTTAAACAAAAAGCAGCTACCCAATCCAACATCATGATACACAGAAAACCACAAAATTTCATGCCGGATCGGCCGTGGCCCGGATTAACAACGACCGCGCTTCCTGCTGCCGTGTCACAGGGCAGGAGTGATAAATATGCTACTGAGACACACCAAACAAAAAGAACAAACAAAAACAGGCCGCGTGTGACCGGCCTCAAGCAGTTGTCCCCTGGGCTCTGCGGTCACGCAACCAACTTCCACGGTGTGGGCAGCCGGGAAGTAACAATCGCCCTCACAATCCGAAATGCACACGAAACCTCTCTATTACTCACTCATCTTTGTCTTCATCTTCATCTCTATCATCTTGCCTTCCTTCCACTGATGCAACTCCTCGACTTGATAGCTCTCCACTTCCTCTCCACTCTGCGTCCACTAAAAACGATGGAAGCCAAAAAACCACCACCGACAGCCTCTTAAAGCCGCGCCACCAATTTCATATAGGAGCTCTTAATGTTAGGACACTTTGCCAAATAGGACAACAAGCATCACTAGCCAAGACCCTGGCATCACGAGCCATTGATGTATGCTGTGTTTCAGAAACACGCATACAAGACCCAAGTGTGGTTATTCACCTAACCCCACCTGGCCAACAGGTTGAATCTGCAAAATTCACCTTGAGGGTGTCAGGAGATGCCACAGCTAGTTCACGAGGATTAGCTGGCGTAGGGATAGCTTTGAGTACTAGGGCAGAAAAGACATTGCTTGACTGGATCCCGGTAGATAGCCGAATGTGTGCTGTCCGCCTGAACGGATCAGTAAGAAGGAGAAAGGACTGCACTACTCGCCGATGCCTTTTCGTAATCTCCGCCTACGCCCCCACTGACTGCAGTTCAGATGAAACGAAGGATGAGTTCTACCAAAAGCTGTCTAGTTTGGTGAGAAAGGCTAAACGCTCAGACATAGTCGTTCTAGCTGGTGACTTTAACGCTCAAGTAGGGAAATTGTGTCAATCTGAGAAGGATGTCGGTGGCACCTATGGAGTTCCGTGCCAGCGAACCGACAACGGTGACCGTCTCCTACAGTTCTGCTCTGATAATCATTTGTTTCTTGTAAGCACTAACTTCAAACACAAGGAGAGACACTGTTTGACTTGGAGACCCCCTTCATCAAACCAACGCTGGACACAAATAGACCACATAGCAATAAGCTATCGTTGGCGTGGGTCGGTAGGAGATTGTCGCTCCTTCTGGAACACGTGCGTAGATACCGACCATGCACTGGTCCGCGCTCGGGTGTGCTTACGACTGAACGGACGTAGGAAACAGCTGGCGGTAAAACCATCACGTCCCCAGCTCGATCAGGAAACTAAATCCGTATTTGAGGAAGAACTAGCTAAACACATATCTGTGTTCGACAGCTGTGCTCACCCTGAAGAAGCTTGGAAAAATATCCAGGCAGCCATAGATACAGCTGTAAAAGCTGTGAATAAGGTAAACCCAAAGGTGAGTAAAAACCACTGGATCTCCACCGCCTCATCCGAACTGATAGATGCTAGAAGACTTATTCCGGCGAGCTCCGAATTCAATGAGGAGCGAAAGCTGCACAAGAGGAAACTTACGAAAAGTCTCCGCAAGGACCGTGAACAGTGGTGGGCGACAAAAGCCAAAGAGATGGAGAAAGCTTCGAGGATAGGCAACTATTTAGACTCATCAGGGAAACGGGTGGGAGAAGACAAATCATTAGTGAGACAATCTCGGAAAAAAATGGCACTATAATTAGCTCCCAGGATAGACGACTGGATCGTTGGAAAGAGCATTATGAGGAGCAGTTTAATTGGCCCACAGCCACGCTCAACCTTCCGAGCATCCAACACCTCCCTGAATGGGATATAGACACAGGTCCTCCGTCCCTAACTGAGGTTACTAAAGCTGTCACCAATCTGAAACTAGGCAAAGCAGCGGGACCTGATGGAATGACTCCAGAGGTATTTAAGTACGGTGGAGACAGCTTACTGTCCGGATTAACTGAGGTACTAGGCAGCGTCTGGGAATCAGAAGAAGTCCCATCGGGTTGGTGTAAGTCACTGATTATCCCCATATACAAGAAGGGAGACAAGTCTTCCTGTGATAATCACAGAGGGATTAGCTTGACTAATATAGTATCTAAAGTCTTAGGCTCAATAATCATGCGTAGACTGAGTGGTGCTCGGGAAGCACAAACACGAGAGAGCCAGGCAGGCTTTAGACCAGGAAGAGGGTGTATTGATCATATCTTCACCCTCCGACAGATTCTAGAACATAGGCATTCCTACCGGCGTCCAACAGTCATTATATTTCTTGACCTAAAGGCAGCATTCGACTCTGTCGATCGAGAAGTTCTCTGGAGATGCTTGGCTGTAAAGGGAATTCCGAGAAAATATATTGCACTGATTAAGGCACTACTCGTACTCATACAGCCAGGTGAGGGCTTACGGCGAGCTGTCATCTGAACTGATGACGACCAGTGGTGTCCGTCAAGGATGCCCATTATCCCCTTTTCTATTCAACTTCATCATAGATGTGTTAATGGACTTAACCCTAGGTGACTTCAGCGACTCAGGAATTGACTTGCTACCAGGGAATAATCTCGTTGACTTGGAATATGCAGACGATATAGTCCTTCTAGGCGAAGACGCTGACGAAATGCAGAGTCTTCTAAACACCTTGAGCCGCAATCTACGAATGTTTGGCATGCGATTCGCTCCCGCCAAATGCAAGATGATGTTACAGGACTGGACTACATCGACGCCTAGTTTAGAAATAGGAAGTGAAGTGGTAGAGCACGTTGACCGCTTCACTTATTTGGGAAGTACCATCAGCCCCAACGGGTTGATCTCTGACGAAATCTCAGCACGAATACAGGGGGCTCGTTTCGCATTTGCCAGTTTACGCCGACTCTGGCGTAGACGAGATGTTCGACTGCTATCGACCAAAGGGCGGGTGTACTGCTCATCAGTCCGCTCCGTCCTCCTTTATGGTTGTGAGACCTGGCCACTGAGAGTGGAAGACATGAAAAGACTAGCTGTCTTTGATCATAGGTGCCTGCGCTCTATTTCCCGTGTAAAGTGGCATAATAAGGTGAGCAACATTGAGGTTAGGCATCGAGTTCTAGGTAAACAGGGGAAATCAATCGACGAAGTCGTGAAGTTACAAAGATTGAGATGGTTAGGACATGTGTTACGTATGCCTACCAATTCATTGCCTTCCTCGATGAGCAATGTTAGCTGACACAGGGTCAGGTTGGAGAAGAGCTGATCAGTGGCGGTCAAACCAAAACATTGCACCAGTCAATGAAATCTGTCTGTCTGTTTTCGACATAGAACTTTGCACAAATGTGCGCCAGTTCAAGTCGCCACACTCCGTGTAGCATGCGAAGCAAGAGAAGAAAGTACAAGAAAAGCATAATAGAAACAGTGAGCAGAGGTGTGAGACAAAGGAGTAATAAAGAAAAACAAAACAGTTTCATTGGAGATCATATGTCACAAGGAGTGGATGCATCTGCGCCACTGAGAACGATTTTGATCCATGTCACCAATTGTTTCCAACCATAGATTGTTACCGTCCCGAGGACCCCAGCCTGGAAGTCTACACCTTCCTACGTGGCTTAGACCAACTGTTGTGGATTTCATTGACTGGCTCCAAGTTTTTGTTTGACCGCCGCTAGCTTTTTTCCAGCATGACCCTATATCCGCTAACATTGCTCGTCGAGGAAGGCGATTAATTGGTAGGCATACGTAACACATGTCCTAACCATCTCAGTCTTTGTAACTTCACGACTTCGTCGATTGATTTCCCCTCTTTACCTAGCGCTCGACGCCTAACCTCAATGTTGCTCACCTTATTATGCCACTTCACACGGGAGATAGAACGCAGGCACCTATGATCAAAGACAGCTAATCTTTTCATGTCTTCCACTCTCAGTGGCTGTTTTGTTTTTCTTTATTACTCCTTTGTCTCACACCTCTGCTCACTGTTTCTATTATGCTTTTCTTGTACTTTCTCTTGCTTCGCGTGCTACACGGAGTGTGGCGACTTGAACTGGCGGACATTTGTGCAAAGCTCTATGTCGTAAACAGACAGATAGACATTATTCCCTAGGGCTTCAAAATCATATCTCCACTTTGTTCTGTTTTCTGATGTCCTCTTCAGCTGGGTCCACGATTGTCCATAATCTCTCATCTACTCCTCTCTACACGATCTCCACTATGTCTCCCTCGGATGGCCCACTTGTCGTTTCCCATCCGGGTTCCACTCAAATGACGGCCACCCGACGTATGCCTAATCCATCTCCATTTTCTCCCACATATTTGTTGGGCTATCGACTCTTGGTTGACTTGTTGTCAGCCAGCCAGAGTTTCTTGTTGCTAATTCTTCCTAGCCGGTCGGCTGGCCATTTCATCTTCAGTATACAACTAGTGGAGACAGCTGTTGATAGAAGTCTGAAGCTGGCTGTTGGAGATGCTCTCCGTGATTCGCTGCGCTGGCCAAGTTTCTGACCCGTAAAGAGGCGATGACTGGCGTAACCTTGGTATTGAAAATCTAAATCTTGTTCCTTATACTGGCTGAGTGCAGAAGATTAACATACTGACTTCAGATTGATGCAGGTGTATCTTGCCTTTTCGATTCTGGCTGACTTGCTTTCACATTTTAATCCGTTCTGCCAGCTGTGGTCGAAACCGTGCTTTTTATTTTATTTTTGATTACAGCTTGATTCCACACTGTATTTTTTAGTACAAGTATGGAATTTTCAGCATCGATATCGGTAGCCCAAATTTTGCAGGCCGACCATAGATATCAGGTGTGCGTCGGCGTGGGCTCGAACCTCGGACCATGTGCATGGTCAGCGAGAGTCCTAACCACTGTGCCACCGACGCTTTCTAGAAAAGTGAAGGATGGGGCCTCATTCAAATTTCTCCTGCTGATGGTTATTCGTGCAGTTTGTTGGTTATCTTCATCACTTCTGTTTTCTCTGTGTTCACTTGGAATCCTGTCTTCGCCGCCAGCATCCTCAGCCAGTTTGTTGGTTTTCGACTGCAAGTCTTCAAGTTTGTTTATATATATATATACCTGGCATTCAGACCGCAGTAGTAAAAGAGGAGGTTACAGAGAGAGCACTTCTGAACACAAAGTTCGGGTTTTTCCTTTTGGATTGCTCAGGGGGTTTGGCTGCATGAAGTTGTAGGCGAAATCGCTTAGAACAGACAGCTTGATCGTACTTTATGTATGACTGAAGTTGAAGTTTGTGCTGATGCCGAGTGACCAGAAGTAGTAATGTGCAATTCTCGATATTTTCAAATCCCATCTCTGTTAACACTGATTGCTCGTTAAAGTGATACAGCTGAACCGTTTCTTTTTTCGAAATTTCTTTACATTCTCAGTGGAACACAAGGAGACATCAACTTCAGTTTTGAAGTTTCGGTAACAATGGTATTTATTTTCACGGTATGGGTTTGCTAGCCTCATGTCCAACCTTCGCTCTTTACTGGTCTGATTACTAGCTTAGCAAAGTAAATGAGTGCCTCGTCTGTCGGGGTTGAACCCCCCCCCCACTCGAACCATCTGCGTGGTTGACGCGCAAATGAACCTTAATGCATTTATTATCTTAGTTATAATCTCTCACATACCTTCCCCCTTATCTAATTGAACATGACTGGGAAAACATTTGCACCGATGGTTTCGCATGATTAATTCAATGTAGTTTATTGACTTGTCAGCCAGATATCTCCCCCTATGTATTTCTAATAGCATACATGTAACGGTAGGAGACAAAAGATTTGGCGAAGGGATGTTTATTTGGAATTTGTTATCTGTGTGTAGCGAAATTATGTATATCTTATCTCCGAATCGTCATTTGTACTGATCTTCCATGTTGTGCTACTTCTCCTCCCTTGTATTGTGTTCCTTTGTCTTCTTTTCGTATCTCCCATGTTTTGTCACAACTTTGAATCATTTGTTGTCTTTGACGTCAAATCCATCTCTTCGATATTTGATCGATCTTATCATTAGTTTATATATATATATATATATATATATATATATATATATATATATATATATAAACTATTTGTTAATTATTATGCCTACATTTACATATAAGTGCCTAATGAAACCATTGTTTCATGTACAACTTTTTCAAAAACACAGCTGATTTTCTCAGTAAAAGATCACGTTTGACCTTTAACTATTATGTAATATAGAGAGGGGGGCATGGAACGTCCGCACCGTGTATGAGACTGGCAAAGCTGCCCCCAGATGCAAATGAGGTGATAAGATATGGTATTCAAGTACTTGGACTATGTGAAAGCAGACGGAATCGGAGTGGACTCACAAAATTGTCAATAAGAGAGTCAGTGATCTACTCCGATCACCCAGAAGACAACCACATGAACATTGAGGCTGTCGCTATCAGCATGTCACCAACGGCAACGAAGGCCCTGATACAATGGGAGGCGATCTCGCTCAGGATAATGACCACCAGATTCAACTCAAAGAAAGGAGAGTGACAATTATACAATGCTATGCAGCCACAAACAACGCAGACCTCGAAAAGAAAGAAGAGTCCTACAGACAGCAATGAATAATACTCCAGTCGGCGACATTAAAATTTCAATGGGCGACATGGTCGCCAAACTGAGACCAGACAACACAGGAAGAGAAGCAGACGTTGGCTCACACCGCCATCTCGTACAAGGAGTACTCCAAATCAAATCTTATTATTAGCACACCTCATATATATATATATATATATATATATATATATATATATATATATATATAAACTCTTTGTGAATTATTATGCCTACATTTACATATAAGTGCCTGATGAAACCATAGTCTCATGTACAACTTTTTCAAAAACACTTGAGTACACATTTGTCATATGGTCAATAAACAGAAGCATCACTCTAGGAAGATATTACACTTATTATACAGCCTATAATGCAGTCTGACTACTGTTTTAAAGGAGACTGAATCAATCAATGAGAATATGAAGCTACATCGATTGAGATTGGTAAGGCAAGTGTTGCGCGCAAACCAAGCCACTGCCTTCTTCGAGGAGCAATGCCAGCTGATATAGAGTTGTGGGTGGCCAAACTAAAACCTGGCAATTAGTTTGACTCACTTATTCGGGTGTATGACATCAGCTTGTGGTCCTCGGGACGTTAAGAACCGCATCCTGGAGACCATTGGTGATATTCCTTTAAATCGCTGCTAGTGGCGCAGATGCATTCACTCTTTATGATTTTGCATATCCAATACACTCTTATGTTTTTCCATGCTAATATTCTTTCTCCTCCACTCCCCTTCCACATTTATTTATTATAGTTCATATCAATCTCTTTGTCTACATTTGTGTGCTGCTACATGGGAGGGATTTGAAAGAGGTTACTTCATTCACTTATCTAGGGAGCATTGTCTCAACTACAGGCAGTAGGAACGGACGAGGATGTCAAATCGAGAGAGAAACGGGAAGGCGAGAAACACATCACTCATCAACCTGAAACCAATCTGGAAATCTTCGTCACTCACCATCAACAACAAAATTCACTCGGATTTTCAATACAAACAACGTCAAGTCAGTCAGTTCTTCTATACAGATCAGAAACTTGGCGGGCGGGTCACAATGAATATTTCCAACAGCCTGTTGCAGACCTTTATCAACAACTGTCTTCGCTGGCTCTATACTGAAGATGGCTGGGCCAGAAAGAATCACCAACAAGAAACTATGGGAACAAACAAACAAAACAAGAAAAAAGCAATCGCCAACCAACAAATATGGAGGAGAAAGTGGAGATGGATTGGACACTCGCTCGTTGAGGAGGCCACTGGGTGACATCGCGCGCGTGTCAGGCCATTGGTGAAGTGGAACCTGAAAGGGAAACGGCGAGTGGGACGTCAGTGGAAGGGTGACATGGAGGAGATCGTGTGAAGAGAAGGAGTTGAAAGAGTATGGACTAACATGGGTGCAGGTGAAAAGTACAGCAGAAGACAGAAGCAAGTGGAGACGTGCAGTTGAATCCCTATGTTCCACTAGGAACCCAAGCGAACAATAATAAATAATAATACATGGAGTGGGGCAACTTGAGCAGCTGCACTTCTTTGCAAAGTTCTCTGTTGAAACTCAGTCAATTATGGTTTTGAGAATGGGCATACTTGATATTATATGTAAGATACAATTAAGAATGATGGTACTATCACAAGACTGCTATCGTGTATCTGCAACCTTGAAGAAAGTCATGTCCCTTCTGAGATCCAATACAGTCCTACAGGTGGTCAATAGCGAATCCCGACAGCTCAGTAGTCCATCCGACTGTAGCACTGTCTGTTTTCGACATAGAACTTTACACATATGTGCGGAAGTTCAAGTCGCCACACTTCCTCCTTGTAGCACACAACACAAGAGTAGAAATGCATAATAGAAACAGTAAACAGAGGTGTGAGACAAAGGAATAGTAATGACGAAGAACAAAACAGTTTCATTGGAAAACATAAGTTACAAGGAATGGATGCATCTGCGCCACTGAGAACGATTTTGAGCCATGTCACCAATTGTTTCCAACCATTGGTTTTTACCCTCCCGAGGACCCCAACCAGTAACGAAGTCTACACCTTCCTACGTGGCTGGCTTAGACTAACTGTTGTAGATTTCATTGACTGGTGCCATGTTTTGGTTTGACCGCCACTGGCTAGCTTTTTTCCAGCCTGACCCTACAACTGCTAACATTGCTCTTCGTGGAAGGCGATTACTAAGCACACGTGACACATGTCCTAACCATCTTAGTCGATGTAATTTCACAACCTCGTCGATTGATTTCCCCTCCTTACTTAGCACTCGACTGAGGCCTATCCTCAATATTCCTCACATCACACACGCAGGCACCTATGATCAAAGCCAGCTAATCCTTTCATGTCTTCTACTCTCAATGGCCAGGTCTCACAGCCATAAAGGAGGACGGAGCGGACTTCTGAGGAGTACACACGCCCTTTGGTCGATAGTCGGATATCACATCTAAGCCAGAGACGGCGTAAACTTGCATATGCGAAACTAGCCCTCTGTATCCGTATTGAGATTTCGTCAGAGATCAACCTGTTGGGGCTGTTTGTACTGTAGCACTGGGTGACACGTATTCGAATTTCCTTCAAGGTTGCAGACACATCTTGCTGATTGACTGGTGAGTGCCAACTAGCCCCAAACCCACGTCCAAGGCTTCCTGCCGATTGCCTCCAAACATCTAATAACCCGTGTCTTTCTTAACCAGAAATCATCAGTAATTATGAATGAAAATACTGACACTTTGATTATTTTAAACTATTCATATTAATTTAGTGTATCAACGACGATGGTGATAACTTTGTTGTTCTTTTCCTCTCTTTTATTTAGGAATATATACTACTATGTTGTCAGAAAGTATCTTATACACGTCCAGGCTTGAGTGTGCATAATAAAGACGACTCTTCAAGTGAAGCATCATCTGTGAATAGAAGCTCAAGTCCGGAACAGAACATGCCTATTTTTGACGGTGGTGGACTAATTGACAAGCCTGGGAAAAATCCTGATCCTTATCACACATGTTATGCATTATGTGGACTAAGTCTGGCACAACATTCTCCTCGATACCATGGACCGCCACCACCATCGCAGTCAACAACAACAACAGACAAAATCAAATTTGACAATCTTTCGTATCCATCCTCAGTTGTTGATCTATTGGGTGCAGAGTTTGGCAATGAACTGGCTGACTTAGATCCTTGTCATAATATTATACATGATAGACTGGCATTTGCTTTAACCTATTTTAGTGAGCTGGACAATGGTCAGTCGCCAGAATGTGCGGAACAGTCGGCTTTAAAAGCTGCTGAAGACTTCTCTACACCTGTAGCCTCAGTAATTCGTAAGGATAATATTCATATAGAGGTGGTTGGCCCGAAGACACAAGATACTACTGAACAGTCGTCTAGTTGTGTCGGTCGATACGCCGAATCTGATCAGTATACATGTACAGTACCATAATAAAATAACAGAAAATGTTTGTTAGTTTTTCTCAATTTTTGTCTAACAAAAGGTTATTTTTATTCACTGTAAAAAAGAGGAAAAAAATATACAGATTTGAGAAGGTTCTATAATTTTTTTACAGTTATTAATAATAAGGACTAAGTTTTCTATTCTTTATTCTGTTTCTCGTAATCTCCAATCCAACCGGTTAAATTGTCACCTTATTTACATCTGAGCTTGTAGTAGAGGCAGCAGTTGAACTACAATAATTGGCTGGAAGACCATAAAGCACAGTGGCACTGATGACTAGCGTGGATCCGAGGAATAAATATCTGATTGAAAATTCAAATAATTATAATAATAACAGTGATAACAACATGTGGATATATGCTCCTTATGATGCATAACAAAGAGTGCGTTCAAATCGTGGAAAATAGCCATCGGAACTTAGAGAGATTTATTACTTATTAAACCACAAACCTATTACATTATCTGAGCGATTCGAAGGCTGTGATGCTTTTCCAGATGCACGAACCGTGGTGGTCGTCATCTTATGGGGTTACGCCTTCTCCTTGACTTGAAGTTTGGTCCACAAGGCAGTGGAGCAGAGTTACCGGTGACCACGAAATAGTGTCATCCTTTCAAATTCTTTAGCGTGTGTGCACCTAAGTTTTGGAATCAGGGTTTCGTGAGGAACACCCGCACCCCATGGGGGGGCGGTGGTGAATAGGACTTTCCAGGCAGATGCCATGAACGTGTTTCGAGAGGACGACAACAAGTCTACCCACCCTCGGCTGTGTCCCATGTCGGTCACGTGTGGGGACAGATATCTTTACGGTGATTTCCTCCTCAAAGGATGTGTACTTGTGTAACATCAGAAGACAAGGGCCAGGCAACAGATCGTTTATTAAGGAGAATCAACACATATTTATAGATTTTCGTGTACATATCATAGATTATTGTTAGCAGAAAAATACAGTCCTCTGATTGGTGATTGTTTCTCATTGAAAGTTAATCTTTCATCTCTTTGTGGCTGTTTCTTGAGTGTCAGATCATATATGTCAGATCTATATATATTAACTGTATCCATCTACGCAAAGTCTTTGTTCTCATTTTTCTCACGATCAATATTGGGGACGTACACATTGACATGAATTAATGTCCACCAACTTTGACTAACAGCCATCTCTCACCACACTTGCATTTTTATACATAAGTTAGCATAGTTAGAATCACTGCTTAATGCTAACACTACTAACAAGGGGGTATTAATGGTATAAGAGTAGAACTTGGGCATTGTGGTGATGGAGTACAATTCGATTATGGCGATTAATGCATTGTTATCTGGTGACATATCACCTCAAACTGTGAATTCGATTAGATGTAGTACAATGTACCTAGCCAGAAATTTGGTGGTTTCCATTGATTCGGCTCTCAGAGCTGATTTAAGTCGCGTAGACGACTTCTGACGAGCTTAGGCAGAAACCTGTGAAACGGCTGTTCGATGTTTAGACCACTTCGGTCTGTGACTAGCAAGCGACTGTCGTTGATCTGGCCTCAGTGATATCTAACTAGTAATGTTAATCAATCCATAGTGTATAAGCTTCATGCAACCTTAATATTATCAAGTGTTTTTTATCCGCTAACCTATTTTTTCGTAGTAAATTTTTCAAGCTGATGGCAATTGAACAGCATTATCGTCCAATTATATTACACTGGTTCTTGAGAACATTGGTTGACAGCATATTCAACCTGGTTTCATGACATACACACACACAATTGTGTTTGTTAGTTTTGCCTATATGTCTTCGAGTTTGTGTTCCACTAAACATAAGTCGTCAGCGAAGTTCAAGTATACTAAAGTCTTCTTATGAGTCAGTGCAACGTCCTTCTCTCTTCTTGCTACCCAACGTTTTCTAGGTGCTCCAGTCTACCACAATTACGAATATCATCGGTGATAATAGACAACCAGCTTGTCTTACTCCCGTATTCACTTCAACTGCTTGCTGAGTTTTTCTTTGTGGATCACCTAACAAATGACAATGTCATATAGCCAGCCAGCTGTTGAATGAGGTTGATGAAGACTTGAGTACTGCACGCCATAGTGTTGAAGTAGTTTGCAAATTACGTCTCGGTCAAGGCTGTCTGGTGAAGACCTTTTCGAAGTCGGTGGATTTGAGGTAGAGTGAGGTTCGACTGCCATTCTATGTTTTGTTCTGTGATGACGATGTGTAGAGCTGCGATTTGATCAGCACATGATTCGCCTTTCCTAAATCCAGCCAGCTTGTTCCAGTGGGGCAGATTTCTGTATCCAGTGCATCCCTTATTCTCTCTAGGATGATGCGACTTAGCATTTTACTTGTCGCAGACGACAGCATTATTCCACGCCAGTTCTTGTACAGGCCTAGGTTGCCCTTCTTTGGCAGTTTGACTAAGCAGCCCTTCTTCCAACAGGTGGGCGCCTTTCTTTCTCCCAAAACCTTACGTAACAATGGCGTGAGCTGCAGTCTCTGGGGGTCTGTTTTCAGTGCTTCGGGTTGGTGAGGACTTCCGTCTGATCCTGTTGCCCTTCCGGCTAACGTTCAGTGGCTTGATCGGATTTAGTTGAAGGATTGGTGTCTTCTGGCAGGCAATTCCATGCGAGCTGTTCATAGTATTTCTGGACGAGTTGCAGGTGATGGTTGATTCCAGAGTCCTTTGCAGTGATCAACCCATTGTTTTATTTGTTCCTCCTCCTTGGTGATTAGGTTCCCTTGACCATCTTTTATGGGTTTCACCTACGTTGATCTCTTCCCGGATAGCGACCAGCCTGGTTATCTGATATAATGTTCTGAGGTCTCTTACCTGCGACCTACCTGCCTGTTCTGTTTCAGTTGCCGGCCAGTGTTTCGTAGAATTGTCTTTTGTCTTTCCTGGCACTCTTCGTCACTTTTTTGTTCATTACTGTCAACTTAGTTTCTCTTTCTGTTATCCATCTTTGCATTGAGTCATCTCCTGTTTCACCATCCTCTCTTCTATTAGCTTCCACGTAGATGTCCGTTAAGGGTCACATTCCTTGTCTTATCTCTTCTTTCTTCTTAGAACAGTTGTACACGTTTCCTTGACCATCACATTCAGAGAGTTCCAATGTCCATCAACACAGGTCTCCTTGGATATGCCATATAGTGTCTCTCACTTAGCGCTGGTATCTACAGTGAATAGGCATTACGTTATTTGTTTGACATTCTACTCTGAAGATGCCATTGGTCGTAGTGATGAAGCTTTCAAAATCAATGCAGCAAGTCTCAAAGAACATCAAAGCAAATTCATATATTCATTCTAAGCTATAAGTCCCATATTTTCTAATTGTGTCTTACGTGAGTTAGGCTTATCTGCATTAAAGTTAAATACAGCAGATTACAAAATAGGCCCAATTTTCAACTTACATGTTCGGAGTGAGGTCATCGAATACAAAGTAGGAAATAAGCGTCGATAGAATCACAGATAAACCCATAGAAAAACTTTTCAAAATATTGTCAGCATATTTCATTACAAATGCTATCGCCAATCCACCAAATGCTTGAAGTATGATAACAATCCATACTATAGGCGTATAACCATGAAAGAAACCAAGGCTTTTCACCTTGGCTGCATCGTTCATATAGACGCCAAACAAACTAATCGGTACACCACAAATAGCTGAAATATCACATTAATAATAATAAAAATAATAATAGTGGCATTATTCGAAACAGTCCGTTTGATACAGTGTAGAATTTTCAGTGTAAAATACAATATTGAATCTAATTTACTTTACCGTTACATAGGAGAAGAGGAATAATTTTCAGGAGTTAGTGTTTGTCGGGATCTGGTTGATTTCAGTGAGAGAACCACTGAAAACTGGGGTACAGTACTGGACAGCTGTTTCATCCTAGTGCACGACTCATTGGCAGTACGCACCTACCCACCACAGGGGTTCGAACCCGATGTCTACACGATCGGGAATGAGGACAAACACTTGCCACGGATGATATTAACTAGTGCTACTGGCTCTAAAATCACGAAATGGTAGAAGTTAGAATTCATGGGGAAGTGAGTCAGGACGCAGTGGCACGATGGTCCACCAGCCTGTCTAGCAACCGGAAAGTCTTACGTTCGAACCCTCCAGAGGGGTGCGTACTACCACTGAGTCCGGAAGTAGGACGAAACAACTGTTCAGTACTCTCTGGTTTCCGATGGTTCTCTAACTGATATCAATCCGAGGAAAAAATTAACAGGTCATTTACACTGATAAGGGTATGAATTTAAAATTAAGTAGAAATAGTAACAACAATCTGTCTGTCTGGATTCAACATAGAACTTGACACAGAAGTGCACCAGTTCGAGTTGCCACGTTCCACATAGCACACAAAGGTAGACAAGAAGATGAGTGAAGAGAATCAATAGAGTTTTACAAGTATAAGAGTGAAACAGAATGGGCAATGGTAGAGAGGAATATGAAAGATTACAGAGACTGAATACATCTGCGCTGGCCATTGACAACGATTTTGAGCCATGTCACCTATTGTCTCCAGTCATTGCCATTGATTCCTAGAGTCCCGAGGGCCCCAACCCGGGAGTCTGCATCTCCCTACCTGACTCAGTTTAACTGTCATGGATTGATGAGGCCATGTTTTTGTTTGGCCACCACTTACTCTTTTCCGACCTGCACCTATATCAGCTAGTAATGCCCGTCGGGGGAGGCGATGGTTAGGCAGGCATGCGCAGCACGTGACCTACCCATCTCAATCTATGTAACTTTATAGCCTCGTCGATTGATTTTCCCTCTTTGCCCAACACTCTACGCCTAACGTCAACATTACTTACCTTATTATACCACTTAAAGTGAGGCAGAGATCGCAGACATCTATGATCGACAGCAGTCAACCTTTTCATGTCTTCAACGCGTATTGGCCATGTTTCAGAGCCATAGACAAGGACGGAGCGAACTGCTGAGCAGTACACACGTCCGTTGGTTGATAGCCGGATGTCACGCCTACGCCAGAGATGGTGTAAGTCAGCGAAAGCAGCTCGAGCTCTTTGGATCCGTGCTGAGATTTCGTCGCCAATCAGTCCGTTGGTGCTAATACAACTTCCCAAATAGGTGAAGTGGTCAACATGTTCTATCACTTCACTCCCCATCACTAAGCTAGGAGTTGACGTAATCCAGTTCTGTAGCAGCATCTTACATTTTGATTTGCCTTCTGCCACCCGTTTGCCTGATGAGTCTAAAGAGTTGCCTAGTGTTGCTTATCGCCGATGCTTTTTCCATCTCTTTCGCCTTTGTCACCCAACACTGTTCTTGATTGAGCTGAGGACGTGATGGGTTTACCGCTAGCTGTTTCCTACGTCCGTTCAGTCGTAAGCACACACTAGCGCGGACCAGTGCGTGATCGGTATCTACACACGTGTTCCAGAAGGAGCGACAATCTCCTACCGACCCACGCCAACGATAGCTTATTGCTATGTGGTCTATTTGTGTCCAGCGTTGGTTTGATGAAGGGGGTCTCCAAGTCAAACAGTGTCTCTCCTTGTGTTTGAAGTTAGTGCTTACAAGAAACAAATGATTATCTGCACAGAACTGTAGGAGACGGTCACCGTTGTCGGTTCGCTGGCACGGAACTCCATAGGTGCCACCGACATCCTTCTCAGATTGACACAATTTCCCTACTTGAGCATTAAAGTCACCAGCTAGAACGACTATATCTGAGCGTTTAGCCTTTCTCACCAAACTAGACAGCTTTTGGTAGAACTCATCCTTCGTTTCATCCGAACTGCAGTCAATGGGGGCGTAGGCGGAGATTACGAAAAGGCATCGGCGAGTAGTGCAGTCCTTTCTCCGTTTCACTGACCCGTTCAGACGGACAGCACACATTCGGCTATCTACCGGGATCCAGTCAAGTAATGTCTTTTCTTCCCTAGTACTCAAAGCTATCCCTACACCAGCTAATCCTCGTGAACTAGCTGTGGCATCTCCTGACACTCTCAAGGTGAATTTTGAAGATTCATCCTGTTGGTCAGGTGGGGTTAGGTGAATGACCACACTTGGGTATTGTATGCGTGTTTCTGAAGCACAGCATACATCAGTGGCTCGGGATGTCAGGGTCTTGGCTAGTGATGCTTGTTGTCCTATTTGGCAAAGTGTCCTAACATTAAAAGCTCCTATATGAAGTTGGTGGTGTGGCTTTAGGAGGCTGTCGGTGGTGGTTTTCTGGCTTCCATCGTTTTTAGTGGACACACAGTGAAGAGGAAGTGAAGAACTATCAAGCCGAGGAGTTGCATCAGTGGAAGGAAGGCAAGATGATAGAGATGAAGATGAAGACAAAGATGAGTGAGGATTAGAGAAGTTTCGTGTGCATTTCGGATTGTGAGGGCGATTGTTACTTCCCGGCTGCCCACACCGTGGAAGTTGGTTGCGTGACCGCAGAGCCCAGGGGACAACTGCCTCGGTCCGGTCACACGCGGCCTGTTTTAGTTTGTTCTATATTGTTTGGTGTGTCTCAGTAGCATATTTATCACTCCTGACCTGTGACACGGCAGCAGGAAGCGCGGTCGTTGTTAATCCGGGCCCCGGCCGATCCGGCATGAAATTTTGTGGTTTTCTGTGTATCATTATGTTGGATTGGGTAGCTGCTTTTTGTTTAACCGCTATCCAAACAACCTTTCTGGCATGGTAGGACCTCAAGAGACATAAGTCTCAGCCAGTATAGCTTGAGTAGGTCATTGCGGTGTTTGAGCCCGACCACCACGTCAAGGTAGCGGCTTTCGGTCGGGAGTGACACGAATATCTATTAATCACAGTTATAATAAAACCGGGGCGCGGGAGATGAAATAATTTAATGATGTCTGTCTGTTTTCAACATAGAACTTTGCACCGATGTGCAGCAGTTCAAGTCACCACATTCCATGTAATCAGAAGACTCTGCATTTTGTCAGCGTCTTCCGCACCTGACAGAGAGGACTATATCATCTGCATATTCTAAGTCAACGAGGTTATTAGTTCGTAACAAGTCAATCCTTGAGTCGCTGAAGTCAGTCAGGTACCAGTCTGCTACCAGTCGCGTCTAAAATACTGGCTGCTGTCTTGCTTCGCGGGCTGTGCAAAATATGTGAAGGATTGATTCGCGAAGAGCAGGCTGGGTTTCGTTCAGGTCGTGGATGCATTGATCATGTGTTCACCCTTCGTTAGTTGTTGGAACACCGCCACACGTATTGCAGGCCAACGATCGTTGGGTTTCTTGATATTAGGGATGCCTTCGATTCGTTGGACAGAACTGTGCTCTGGAACTGTCTGTTAGAGAAAGGTGTACCTGAGAAATTAGTTAACATGTTGAAAGCCCTATAGAGAAACACCTCGGGTAAAGTGAGGGCATACAACCAACTGTCATCACTGTTCCCAACCAACAGTGGGGTTAGACAGGGTTGCCCAATCTCTCCATTCCTCTTTAACTTTGCCATCGATGACATTCTGGAGTCAGCTCTGAAGGATGTACGTGAAGGCGGTGTAGATCTGCTACCTGGAGATAGACTTTTCGACCTCGAGTATGAAGACCATATCGTCTTACTGTGCGATAGAATGCAGGCTGTCCAAATCGCACTTAATCAGTTGGCGATCAGTGTCTGTAAGTATGGTATGTGCTTTGTGCCGTCTAAGTGCAAAGTACTGTTACAAGATTGGCAGGAGCCTGTACCGGCACTCACTCTTGTGGGTGAACCGCTTGAAGTTGTTGATAAGTTTGTGTACTTGGGTAGTTGTGTGAGTGCTGGTGGAGGGATGACGGATGAGATTTCCAACCATAGCATACGTTAGCTTGAGCCACCTGTGGCGCCGTCGCGATGTTAGCCTGGCTGTCAAAGGTCGGGTATAAAATGCTTCGGTGCGGGCTGTCTTGCTCTACGCCTGTGCAACCTGGCCTCTCCTGAAGGGTGAGGATGTGCGGCGACTCTGCGTGTTCGACCATCGCTGTCTCCGCAGGATTGCTTGCGTTCGATGGCATCACCGCGTGAGTAATTCTGAGGTTTGTTGGCGTGTGTTTGAACACAGTGGAGATCACCATTCATTGAGTGTTGTCGTCATCTCGAAACACCAGTTCCGGTGGCTTGGACATGTGCTACGAATGTCATCCCAGAGGCTTCCGTACAGGTCTCTTTTCGTTAGCCAGCCCTGGGACGGGATGGAAAAGCGGAACGGGTGGTCAGTCCATGACGTAGCATCGTGGGATGAAGGATTTTTGTGCTAGATTAGCATCGGTTGGTGTGTCACGACTCCCTGGTTGGGGTCAACGAGATAGATCGAATCGATGGCTCGAAACGTTATCGGATATGGCCAATAATCGTAATCAATGGCGAATGTGTTGCAATTTCCTTCTTTCTTCCCTACCCGATGATAGTTAACGAATACTGTTTGAACTTGTTAAGCATGACTGTTTTCCTTCCGGATAAAGTTCTTTATCCATTCTCTACTTATATTTTTTTCTGTTCTTTTTATTTTTTTGCTTTTTGATCTATGATGTTTTATTATTATTGTGTGGCGCATCCTTCTTGGTGCCATATTGTACCAAGTTTTTTATGCGTTTAGATAAATAATAATAAATAAATAAGTTAGGTTTTATTCCATTAGTACATATATGATGAAATTGAATAGAAATGGGGATAGTGGGCACCCTTGACAGACACCACTAGTCGTCACCACTTCAGAGGACAACTCGCCGTAAGCCCTCACCTGGCTGTACGAGTACGAGTAGAGTGCCTTAATCAGAGCAATGTACTTTCTCGGAATTCCCTTTACAGCCAAACATCTCCAGAGAACCTCTCGATCGACAGAATCGAATGCCGCCTTTAGGTCAAGAAATATAACGATTGTTGGACGCCACCGGTAAGTATACCTATGTTCCAGAATCTTTTGAAGGGTGAAGGTATGATCAATACACCCTCTTCCTGGTCTAAAGCCTGCCTGGCTCTTTCGTGTTTGTTCCTCCCGAGCACCACTCAGTCTACGCATGATTATTGAGCCTAGGACTTTAGATACAACCTTATTAGTCAAGCTAATCCCTCTGTGATTATCACAGGAAGACTTGCCTCCATTCCTGTTTATCGGGATAATCAATGACTTACACCAACCCGACGAGACTTCCTCTGATTTCCAGACGCTGCCTAGTACTTCAGTTAATGCAGACAGTAAACTGTCTCTACCGTACTTAAATACCTCTGGAGTCATTCCACCAGGTCCCGCTGCTTGGCCTAGTTTCAGATTGGTGACACCGTTAGTAACCTCAGTTAGGGATGGAGGACCTGTGTCTATATCCCATTCAGGGAGGTGTTGGGTGCTCGGAAGGTTGAGCGTGGCTGTAGGCCAATTAAACTGCTCCTCAAAGTGTTCCTTCCAGCGTTCCAGTCGTCTATTTGGGGAGCTAATTATGGTGCTATTTTTCTCCGAGATTGTTTCACTAATGATTTGTCTTCTCTCACCCGTTTCCCTGATAAGTCTAAATAGTTGTCTGGTGTTACCAATTGCTGAGGCCTTTTCCATCTCCTTTGCTTTTGCCGCCCACCACTGTTCACGGTCGTTACCAAGACTTATTGTTAGTTTGCGTCTGAGTAGCTTTCGCCCCTCAACATAGTCGGGGCTCGCCAGAATCAGTCATCCTGCGTCAATCAGATCGGATGAGGTGGTAGAAATCCAGTGGCCTTTACTAACTTTAGGTTTCAGATTATTAACAGATTTTACCTCTGTGTATACAGCTAACTGTATGTTGTGCCAGGCTACCTCAGAAGGAGTCCTGCTGTCGACTTCAGATATCCGTTTCACCATTTCTTCCTTAAACAGGGACTCAATGTCTCCATCTAGTTGGGGACGTAACTGTTTCGCTGCCAACAATTTTTTATATCCGTTTATTCGTAAGCATAAACGTCCGCGAACTAGAGCGTGATCAGAGTCTACGCACCTACTCCAGAAGGAGCGGCAGTCTTCTATTAACCCTCGTCAACAATACCCTATAGCCATGTGGTCTATTTGAGTCCAGTGTTGATTTGTTGACTGAGGTCGCCAGGTTACACAACGTCTCTCTGTGCCTAAAGTTAGCGCTGTCTAGGAAGAGATGATTATCTGAACAGATCTGTAGAAGACGACCACCGTTGCCGGTTCGTTGACAGGGAACTCCATACGTACCACCTACATACTTCTCAGTCTGGCACAACTTCCCTACTTCGGCATTGAAGTTGCCTGCTAAAACAACTATATCTGAAGGTTTTGCTTTTTGCAGCGAATAGGACAGTTTCAGGTAGAAGTCACCCTTTTGTTCATCCGAACTGTAGTTTATTGAGGCGTAAGCGGAGACTATGGAAAGACAACGACGGGTAACGCCATCCTGTCTTCTTCTAACGGACCGTACATATACGACTATCTACTGGGATCCAGTCAAGAAGTGATTATTCCGCCCTAACACTCAATGCTATCCCTACACCTGCCAGTTCTAGCGAACTAGCTGAAGGGTCTCCTGACACCCTTAAAGTGAATTTCGCAGATTTTTCTTGTTGGTCTGGTGAGGTTAAGTGAATGACTACACTCGGGTCTTGTATGCATGTCTCCGAAACGCAACACACCCGTGGCTGGAGATGCCAGAGTTCTTGCTATTGATGCCTGTTGTCCTATTTGGCAGAGGGTCCTGAAGTTGAATGCTCCTACATGAAGTTAGCGACATAGATTTAAAAAAATATCTGGGGTGTTTCTATGGCTCTCACCGTTGTTTGTGGTCACAGAGAGAAGTGAATATTACTCACTAGCCTGAAGAATAGTGCCGACTGTAGTAAGGAAGTAAGATGATGAGGGTGACGTGGATTAAAGAGAATGATGCTCAGGATGGCTTCGTGTGCTTTTGGAAGTGTGTGGGCGATTGTTTTTTACCGGCTACCCAAACCGAGGAAGTTGATTGATTCTTCGGGTGCCTGAAATAGGACGAGGGGTAGTGTTGTGTGTTCAGAGAGCCTAGGGTACAAGTGCTTGATGCTGGCCAGTCACACAATGCATGTATGAACTGGTTTCTCTAAGTGGTTCCGTCTTAGTAAACTTATCGCAGGGTATGGAACACCATAGGTGGGGTAAGTCGGAATGTACAATTGCTGGGGTCGACCTTTTCTAACCTCCTCTCTCCGGAGTGGAGAGACAGCACAGTTGGCTGGCATGCTGGTTATCTGAGGGAAACACCTTACTGCCGTGACATCCCTGTTCCCCAGCAGTAGGACTTCGCCAACAGACCCCCAGCATAGTGTGAAAAAGAAACATTCTTACACAATTCCAGTAACTGCTTTTAGTCTAATCGCTATCCTAACAACCTTCCTGGCATAGCAGGACTTGGAGTAACAATAATTCTAGCCAGTGTAGCTTGTTTGATCATTGCGATATGCAAACCCGACCACTACCTCAAGGTAGCAGATATCGGTCGCGATTTTATGATATATACATATATATATACAGTCGACAAAATACAGGTTTCGAGAGTGAGTGTAATCAGGGTGTGTGAGAAAATATGAATAATACAGAAAATAAACCAACGAATGGGATAGACTAGACTTAAGTTCAAAGGCGTAAATAACGACAATAAGAATGATTGTAAAATAGTAACGATGATGTAGTGTAAACTTAAAAGTACTTTTGGTGAATGGTTGTCAAGCGAAGAAACATTTGTATCTCAAGTTTAGTTTCAAAGGGGAAATTGCAGCTGACATTCTAAAATGTCGACTTAACAAAGCAGCAAACAGAACATTGCCTACAGCTAAATTGGTACTCAAATAAAACAGTACTCACAAAACGAGTCAAAGATGAACTCATCAGTGTGTGTGTGTGTGTCTATGAATTCAACTGCTCATTTGGAGCTAGTTACATTGGCCGTACTCAGAAGGCATTATCCATATATGCACACGTGAACATGTACCTGTGTGGTCGAGTTAAAGAGTATCCAAACTCGTGAGAAAAGTACAGTCTTAGCTGACTTGGTAGATACTGGACATTCGATAAAACATGACCAAGTGTTCTCAGTTATTTACCGCGTTCCTGGTAATCTATCTAGAGGAGCTCGACTACGTCTTCTATCGGCAGCTGAAGCGGTAGCAGTCAATACCAGAAGACGTGATCTCTCTATACAGAAGAAGTATGTTCAACCGCCATGTTTACCTTGGCCTACAATAAGATCGACGAATACTCCATAAACATTAGCACTTTAAATTCCTACCGCAAATTTTTCTTTTCTTCTTCTTCCATTCCTCTGTTTCATTGACAAACCTTCATTTTTGACTTTTTATGATTTCATGGCCTTTCTTATGATTTTTATTATTCGTTAGGTTTAAGTAATACTTTTCTAACTTGTTAGTGTATTTACAAAATCCTGTTCATCATTTCACTTCACTAAATTTATTATTATGATGGTTATTTGACAATCATTCACCAATAGCACTTTTAAGTTTACACCACATCATCGTTACTATTTTACAATCATTAATATTGTCACCATTTTCACCCTTGAATTTGCGTCTAGTCTCTCTCTCTCTCTCTCTCTCTCTCTATATATATATATATATATATATATATATCGTACAGTATCACTTGTGTTCTACATTGATGAACGCTGCTAATCGATATTTCTGTTGTAAAAGTTGGTCAATGTTATATCTGGTGAAGATGTCGTCAGAAAACTAAATGTCGTATCAACCAGTAGCCAAATTCCAGCACAAAGTTAACCGCTAAGCTCTAGTTTAATGTTTGAAACCGTCTGTAGTCGACAATGTCCTCTCCCACCCCCCTCACTAACTCTTTGTTTCAGTGAGTACACTTGGAATAGATGATTCAGTTGAGAAACAGTTTTCATATTTCTTTCAAAATCACTAATGTATTCATATTGATTTTTACGCACACAGTTTAAAAATATACCACTTTTAGTTTACAATTCATATTCTGTCTATTAATCATGCTGGTGGTATATATATATATATATATATATATATTTGTAACCTTGGTGAAATGTATATACAATAGAACAACACTGTGATGTATGACCATTACTGGAAACATGGTTTCACAAGCAATCCGGAGAAATCTGTTTCCTTACAACCACTTTACAACTAACATGGTTAACCTACCATTCAAGGGCGACCAGATTATGCAGTTGACAGCTAGCTAAAAGACTTCGGTCAGCCATCAAACGCACATTCTACGCCGCCACATCCCTTTTTCTCATTTGCCGGGCATTTTCGATTCCTGTTCCGGCACTCTACTCGTACTCATACAGCCAGGTGAGGGCTTACGGCGAGTTGTCATCTGAAGTGGTGACGACTAGTGGTGTCCGTCAAGGATGCCCATTATGCCCTTTTCTATTCATCATAGATGTACTAATGGACTTAACCCTAAGTGACTTCAGCGACTCAGGGATTGACTTGCTACCAGGGAACAATCTCGTTGACTTAGAATATGCAGACGATATAGTCCTACTAGGCGAGGACGCTGACAAAATGCAGAGTCTTCTAAACACCTTGAGCCGCAATCTACGAATGTTTGGCATGCGATTCGCTCCCGCCAAATGCAAGATGATGTTACAGGACTGGACTACAACGACAGGAAGTGAAGTGGTAGAGCCCGTTTACCACTTCACCTATTTGGGAAGTATCATCAGCCAACGCCACCGGGTTGATCTCTGACGAAATCTCATCACGAATACAGGGGGCTCGTTTCGCATTTGCCAGTTTACGCCGACTCTGGCGTAGACGAGATGTTCGACTATTGACCAAAGGGCAGGTGTACTCCTCAGAATTCCGCTCCGTCCTCCCGTATGGCTGTAAGACCTGGCCACTGAGAGTGGAAGACATGAAAAGATTAGATGTGTTTGATCATAGGTGCCTGCGCTCTATTTCCCGTGTAAAGTGGCATAATAAGGGGAGCGATATTGAGGTTAGGCATCGAGTTCTAGGTAAACAGGGGAAATCAATCGACGAAGTCGTGAAGTTACAAAGACTGAGATGGTTAGGACATGTGTTACGTATGCCTACCAATTCATCGCCTTCCTCGACGAGCAATGTTAGCGGTCAGGCTAGAAAAGAGCTAGCCAGTGGCGGTCAAACCAAAACATGGCACCAGTCAATGAAATCTACAACAGTTAGTCTAAGCCAGCCACGTAGGAAGGTGTAGACTTCCTTACTGGTTGGGGTCCTCGGGAGGGTAAAAACCAATGGTTGGAAACAATTGGTGACATGGCTCAAAATCGTTCTCAGTGGCGCAGATGCATCCATTCCTTGTAACTTATGATTTCCAATGAAACTGTTTTGTTCTTCGTCATTACTATTCTTTTGTCTCACACCTCTGTTTACTGTCTCTATTATGCATTTCTATTCTTGCATTGTGTGCTACAAGGAGGAAGTGTGGCGACTTGAACTTCCGCACATATGTGTAAAGTTCTATGTCGAAAAGAGACAGACAGATCCCTGTACCTACGATTAAAGGACGAAATTCTGTGGATTTTACTTCAAACTGTATCTACAAGTTCACCTGCAGCTGCGGTCACACCTATATAAGTAGAACCAACAGAATGTTACAATGTCGTCGAAAAGAACATGTTCCAAAATGGCTGCTAAATCATATAGAAAATCCCAATGTGATTAATCTGAGTAGAAATCCAGCATCATATATTGCAAAACATTGTCAAGTCACAAAATCAATATTGCTAATGACTGTTTCACAATTATTTCACATAACTCTAAATCAAGGTTGGTTATTTAAGGTGATGGAAGCACTTTGGATTAATCACATACAGCCTAAACTGTGTACACAAAAAACAGTAGACTACAATCTTCGCCTACCATGGTATCACTACTTGACCTATTTAAATATGATTTAAATCCTGCTTTATTGCTTGTTTCAACAAGAAATATTGGCTGCCGATTTAAGAGCAAGTCGAAAAGATCTAGTGGTGGTTAAAGCAAAAAATGGTCTCATCAGTCGATGGAATTCATAACAGTTAGTGTAAGCTGCCACTCACTCACTCACTCACGTAAAGAGGTTAAACCACCAGTCTGAGTGGAGTCCTCGGGATGGTAAGAACCAATTTGACAGTGATATGGCTCAAAATCTTTGCTGTCAGTAGCTAGCACAGATGCATCCACTCTTTGTATGATTTATCATATCCAATCGAACGCTATTGTTCTTTCATATTACTGTTGTTTTCCCCTACAAACTTGTGTTTATTATCTCTCTTTTGAATCGCTTTTCACTCTCTTCTCTTGCTTTGCATGGTACATGGAGGTAGTGTGGTAACTCAAACTGCTGCACACATGTGCAAGGGTCTATGTTGAGACCATTCAATCAGTCAGTCAGTCAATCTCTAAACAACGATTACAGTCGAACTTATTTTAATGCTTACACTGTCAAATTCTACTATGGAATTCTTGTCATGACACAAGACTGATAGGTTTGATAGCTCTCTTTAATAATCAGTTAGTGACCAGTTTACTTTCCATAATAATAATAATAATAATAATAATAATAATAATAATAATAATAATAAGGAAATCATTTAACTGATGTCTTACCTAACTGAAGATTTCGCATCCATATTGAAGTAGGTGTTCCTTTAAACATTTTTTCCAGGTATACTCCAGCAAAACCACTAGTGACTGAAGCCAGTAAAATTGCTCCGAATCCATATAAGCTAGGCGAAGAAATACCATTTGACTTTGAATCATTCGTTGAAGGTAACTAAAAGAAAGAAATCATAGCACAACGAAATCAACACTTATAAAGTGCTTCATAGATTGTCGGTAGGGCTAGTGATAGTGTGGTTAGAGCAGGCTGCTAGCCAATTGGTAGACATTAATTTACGTCAATGTCTAGGCCACTAATATTGGCCGTGAGAAAATATGAACAAGGCTGATTCAACAACCAATCACAACAAACTTAACGAGGGCAAATAAGATTCGCAAATATATGGCTTAACTTTCCGAGGAACCAGAAACAACCAATCAGAAGACTGTGTTTGTCTGCTTGAATAAGCTATAATAATGTGCATGAAATATATATAAATACATGCTGATTTACGTAATAAAACGATCTGTTGCCGGCCCTTGTCTTCTGTTGCCACAATAGTATTCATTATAGGGTGTATTGATTGTCGTTGTTAAATTTTATAGGTATTGTTAAAATACGAGAATGTAAAATGAAATTAGATTGCACTTGATAACCAATCGCAATTCTATGTAGTTGGGATTAAGAGAGATACTTATATTGTGAAGACTAGTGACATTTTATGGCTGCCCATGCCTCGGCGAGCCCGAATAGCTCAGTAGTGTAACGTCTCTGACTGCAGCACTGGGTGACACAGGTTCGAATCTCAGAAGGGATATGTGTTCTTTTAAGGTTGTGGATACGCCTTGCTGACTAAAGAGGTCCAACAAGCACGAAACCTAAGTTCAAGGCTTCCTGCTGATTACCTCCAACCATCATCTAAAATCAAGAGTCATTTGATAGGGTCCCAGTGGCCTAACGGTTTACGAGCTCGCCTTGTAACCAGAGGGTCTCGGATTCGAACCCTGACCGCGGGTGCATACTACCGAAGATTCACAAACCATGACGAAACAGCTGTCCAGTACTTGCAGGTTTTGTAATGGTCCTCTAACGGATGTCGGTTGATGGTGAAATCCTGGACTAAAAGCAGTTAGTAACTGTGTGTTGGTGGTACCGCCGTAGAATACTCGCCAAACACGCAGTTGGTTCGGGATTCGATCACCGGCCGCCGACTCATTCCTTTACCTCACTACACCAGTAGTAAGACAGGTAAAGATGGAAGGTATGGCATGAGGCTAGCAACCCCATCACGAAAAATAAACACCACTGCTACGGAAACCTCAAAACTCAAGTTGAAGCCTCCCTATGTTCCACTGGGAACGTAAAGGAATAAGAAATACCTCGGTAGGTGGGATGGGGTTCAAACCCGTCACCCGCTGAATTGGATATTAACAGCCTAAACTAATGAGCTACATATCCACTGATATAAGTATGTTTTGGGATTAAGGAGTTATCTGCAGAGTAGTAACACCAGTAATACCGGAAATTCAACCTCTCCACTTTTGAAAGAATAAGTTTAAAATGCAAGTTCTTTGAAAGAGGTCACATCCATTACTTATCTAAGAAGCACTATTTCAAACACAGCTGGCAGAACGGATTAAGATGTGAAAGCAAGTCAGCCAGAATCGAAAAGGCAAGATACACCTGCATCAATCTGAAGTCAGTATGTTAATCTTCTGCACTCAGCCAGTATAAGGAAAAAGATTTAGATTTTCAATACCAATGTTACGCCAGTCATCGCTTCTTTACGGGTCAGAAACTTGGCCAGCGCAGCGAATCACGGAGAGCATCTCCAACAGCCAGCTTCAGACTTCTATCAACAGCTGTCTCCACTAGTTGTATACTGAAATATATATATATATATATATATATATATATATATATATATATATATATATATATATATATACGACACCTTCCCTTATGTTCTGAGTGGAATATAGGGCTTCAAGCCTGAGAGTTTTGAAGTCTCAGTAATGCTGGTAATCATGCAATCATGGGGTCAAATAAAAAGGGGGTACAAAGAAGACAGCGAATTGAAGATGTGCTCCTGAGGCTCTATGTTCTCCTCGGAACCCAAGACAATAATTCTATTCATTGTATCAAAATATATTATCACATACGCAGGACACATGACACTCTCATGCACACGATATCTAAAAGATATCCTCATAGTCTGAGTAAATAGCTGTTTAGTGATCAACACATTTATTATTATTGTTTCCCTTAGTTCCTAGAAGAACACAGGACTTCAACCGAACGTCTTTATTGCGTTCGGTTCTTTGACAACGTTTTCACCTAGCTCCACGTCTGCCCACATGCTTTCATCTCCTCTTCACAAGACTCCCCCTCCCCATATCAACCTCGCACTAACGACCAACTCACTGCTTCCCAATCGGGTTCCACTTGAGAGAGAGGTCCTGACGTGTGATTTCACTTGAAGGTCTGTATTCTCAGAATATGGGGAATCCACCTCCATTTTTTCCAGCATATTTGTTGAACAACTGCTTCCTGCTGAGTTGGTTCGCTCATTGCCAGAGATCCCTGTTGCTGATCTTGGGCAGTATTGAGCAAAGAAGCTGTTGATGGTAGTCTGTAGTTTGTTCGAAGTGCTCTTCGTGACGCGGCGCCAAGTCACTGATCCGTATAGATGAACTGAATTGACATTAGTGGTGAAGATCCTGATCAGAATTCAAACCTAATTTCAGATTGATGAGCGACTGCCGAGTGTCTTGCTTCTCCAATTCTACCTTTGACATCCTCATCCATACCGCTTGTAGTTGAAACAATACTGTCCAAATAAGCAAAAGAGGTAACCTTCTTTAAACTTTAATCACCAAATCTTGGTTCCATCCAATCAATGCCAAACAAGTACAATCAAAACGATGCAAAACATCTATCTCGGATCTAAGTAGAATCACAATTAAAAATAACAGGGAGTTGGTAAGTTGTGCAAATACATTGAAATGATGTTAAAATAGTAAATTGGGTGAAGCTATAGGCATCATAGGCCAAAGTCAAGGTCTTACAAAGTTGACCTTCAAGGACTGATCAGACACACAGGGAATACTATGAAATATCATTCCAGATCAAATCGTGCCTGCCTATGAGGAGAGGATAGATACAGTATTCTACTTATTTACTAAGTACTTTTTCTGCAAGTCTATACTACTAGGTCAATCGATACCTAGTAGTGTTATGGCGTTTAAGATTACGGTTTAGGGTCTAGGGTTAAAGTTAGTATTTTGATTAGAGTTAGGAGTAGGTCGAAGAATAGTCTCAGAAATATATCGCACATGGTACGATTTCTCTATAGATCATCTGTGTATTGACTGGGTGACATTCGTACAACACATAAGCTACAACTGTACCGTGTAATATCATATTTGCAATATTTTCAGCGTATTTTTCAACGATTATGCGACGTTTTTGCATTTGAATTCTGATAGGTTGCCCAAGGGCACTCTGGTTTTGGCTATAACAGTTTAACTTTGCCGTATATTGTACTCAAGACATCAAAATTGTATCATTGTGCATTGCATATCATATAACACTATATGATATGTGCATCGGTGACACAGCGGTTAGGACGCTCACCAACCATGCACATGGTCTGGGGTTCAAACACCCGGCCTACGCACACCTGATATCAATGGTCGGCTTGATAAATTTTGGCTACCGATATCACTTGCTGAAAATTCTATACTCGTACCGAAATCCTATATGGAATCAAGCTATTATAAAGTTGAAATTCAAATTTCAATTCAGTTCCATTCTACTATAGTGCCCGTATACTCCTTTTACATTACATAATGTAACACACATCACATAATAATCACGAGAACAAAATTGACTACGCATATGCATTAATTAGCAAGTCCGAGTCAAACATTTTTGTTGCTTAGATTTCTATATAATCTCGGCGTGAAAATCGCTTTCACAGACAGTGGTATTTAACATACATTAGATGCTCACACATCTTTTAAAGTCATCTATAAAATGTGTCTGGGGCGTATCCTAAAGTTTTTGGAAGCCCTAGTTAGCCATTAGGAGGTTTAAACCACGTTTATGCCATCAAAGCAACAATTCGTCATTAAATTAAGCCTACCTTAGTACACTTTGTTTTGATACCGCAGCAGATGAACTATAGTGGTGGTGTAATACAGACAATTTGTGCAAACAAACGAGATGTTATTCTCCCATGTTCTCACAAATCAATTCGGAATTAATAATAGAATACAATATATCTCTTTGAACATTCTATTTGATGCTAGAGACAGAATACTTCCCCACAGTTCAATATTATGTATCATTGATATAAGAATAAAACCTGTGCACTGTGGTAGAGTATATATAATTCCATTGTTCTCGAAACGCCATCAGTAAATATTACGGTATAACACTGCGACTTTATCAAAATAGGTTTTACTCATAATAGAACACTATGTGTATTTGAACATTCTATTTCATAACGTTGACAATTGCTTAGTTATATAAAACTCTCATTTCTCTGGTGTTTCTGACCACGAAGTTTTGGAAATTATTGCAATCCGTTTACTTTCGAACACTAAACCTGTGGATATAACCTTGTTGACTAGTAATACCTATAACTAACTGTTTGGCACTCTGTGACTTTGTAACACTAACTCATATCTGTAATTGTATATATTGTTGGATTTACATGTTCAAGTTGGCCAAAGTCAGTGAGTCTATGGTTTTGGTGTCATTTTAGTTAACTGTGCTTAACTGTATTGTATGTTGTTGTATTGTATTGTTGTTGTCGCTTTTTGCCCTTTTTGCTGTGAATTATTTTCCTTTTGCTGGTGTTGTTCTGATCGTTTATTCCTTGTTTTCCAATTTTAAGGGGAGCAACCCACAAGGTCGCTTCTCTTTAAACTTCATCTTAACGTGACAATTCCTATATATATATATATATATATATATATATATATATATATATATATATATATATATATATATATATATATATATATATATATTTATAGTTAAACCTGATGAGATCTAATTGAAACCACAATATTGTTCGCTTAAATGTGTTGTTCTAAATTTTACTATGGGAATATTTAATATATTGAAATCTCGTGGGACCCCTATTGCATTTAAGGCACTCAATGAGTACCTGAAGTTTAGTGCAAGGCTTGCTGAAGGCAAAACATAATTGGAATTTTTCAAAGAATGTGTAGAATTCGAACGTTATCCCAAACTATATTGGAGGTCGTTAAGACGAATGAGGATTTATCCTAATCCTAAGAGTTTAAAAAGACGTGCTCTTAATCAGATTGATTCTGTTAAAACTCTTATGAATGACCTAGAAAGGAACATATCACAAAGACAATTTTCAGTTGATGATTTACCTTAGGAATTACAACTGATGTTCACTGAATATGTTAATAACGTAACAGTAAACAGAAGTAATAATAAAAGGATAAGCCTTGTCAAATCTCTAGAAAGCCAAAAACTTGAAAGGAAATTTTCGTCAGTTCCAGTGTCGTGCTTAATAAATCTGAATTGCAGGTACTATCCCTAGGACCCAAATTTAGTGATTATGATCCTAAAGTTAACCAATTAGACACTGATATACAGTTTGGAAATTTGTATTCTCAAACGTCAGACCTTACCCCATCATCGGACGATGAACTAACTAGGTTCAAAAAGACAAACAATATATAAAATTACAGATATGAGTTAGTGTTAAAAAGTCACAAAATGCCAAGCAGTTTGTTATAGGTATTAGTAGTCAGCAATATTATATCCACTGGTTTAGTGTTCGAAAGTAAACGGATTGCAATAATTTCCAAAACTTCGTGGTCAGAAACACCAGAGAAATGAGAGTTTTATATAACTAAGCAATTGTAGCGCAACAATCTAAATCAGAAGTCCTGAATGCAATCAAGGTGCTAAAAACTGGAAAAGCAGCAGGACCAGATGGAATCCCAGCAGAAGCTTTGAAAATAGACCCAGAGACAACAGCAGACTTGATGACGCCATTACTGGAGAAGGTGTGGAAAGAAGGCAAAGTACCTGAGGATTGGAAGAAAGGCCACTTATTCAAACTACCAAAAAAAGGAGACTTAAGTCAATGTAAAAACTGCCGTGGAATTATGCTTCTGTCCATTCCAAGCAAAATATTAAGCCGAATCATCCTGCAGAGAGTCAAACACGCCAACCTGGATGAAAAACTTCGACCGGAAGAGGCCGGATTCAGGAGGAACAAATCATGTATTGATCAAATCGCCACTCTACGGATCATCATTGAACAAAGCTTGGAATGGCAGTCACCTCTCTATCTCAAATTCATCCACTTCGAGAAGGCCTTCGACAGCGTCGATCGAGAGGTGATTTGGCAACTACTTCGCTACTACGGGGTCCCATCGACAATTATACATCTCATCCAACAGTTATACAACAATGCTGCATTCCAAGTAATCCACAACGGGAAACTTACGGAAGCCTTCGAAGTGAGGACGGGAGTGAGGCAAGGCTGTTTACTATCGCCAATGATTTTCCTGATTGCAGTAGATTGGATAATGCGACAGACAACGGGCAATGAGGAAACAGACATAAAATGAACTCACACAAAAAACTTGGAGGATCTGGACTTCGCCGATGATGTATGTCTGATTTCCCACAAACTGGAAGATATGCAGGTGAAAAGCAACAAGCTGACAGAAGAAGCATCCAGAGAAGATAGGACATCAAGTGAACATAGATAAAACAGAGGTGATGAGGATTTCTGGCCAACAGCAACAACAACAGACAGCAATCAGCATAAATGGGAGCATTCTGAAAGAAACGACCTCCTTCACCTACCTTGGAAGCATCGTTTCAACTACAGGCGGAATTGACGAAGATATCAAAGCCAGAATCGGAAAAGCAAGACAACCTTTCATTACTCTTAAGTCTGTATGAAGGTCAACAGCACTGCTAAGCATGAATATAATAAGATCCGGATTTTTAACTCCAATGTGAAGTCAGTGCTACTATTCGGATCAGAGACTTGGCGCCGCGTCACGAAGAGCAATTCGAACAAACTTCAGACCTTCATAAACAGTTGCTTTAGCTCAATACTCAAGATCAGATGGCCAGTCAGGAAAGATCACCAACAGGGATATCTGGGAATGGGTGAACCAACCAGGAACCGATTGTAAAACAAATAGGCGGGAAGAAATGGAGATGGATTGGCCATACGCTGAGGAAACCATCAAGTGACATCACTAGACAAGCCATTGCTCGACTGGAACCCGGAAGGAAAGCGGGCGGCGAGTTGGTCCTCAGTGCAAGGGTGACTTGGAGGAGGTCATGTGAATAGGAGATGAAAGCATGTGGGCAGACTTGGAGTGGGTTGAAAACGTTGGCAGAAAACAGATTGCGATGGAGACGCGCAGCTGAAGCCCTATGTTCCTCTAGGAATTAAAGTATATAATAAAAATAATAACAATAATAATAGTAGTAATAATAATTTCATATCGTTTAGTGTAAACTGAAGTCACACGTTCAGTGATTGGTTAACGAATATAAACTGTACATACATAAACAGCGGTTGATTAGTGAAAAGTATACTTTGGCTTCCTATTCAGGCAGTTAACCTGGGGTTCTAGTGGGAAGCTGTGAGCAATAGGGTACAGCAGATTGAAGATGAGGTAGTAACTCATCGAAGAAGACATTGCGAAATAGTCACGCTATGTCGTGAATTGGCAGAAGTTATAATTCATGGACTGGTTATTGGACCGGATCGGGTCCCAGTGGCTCAATGGTCTACGAGCTCGCTAGCCTTGTAACCAGAAGGTCCTGGGTTCGAACCCCGGTTTGTGCGTACTGGTGAAGAGTCCCAAACCAGGACAGGACGACTGTCCAGTACTCCCATGGTTCCCGGTGGTTCTCTAACTGATGTCATCTCATGATGAAATCCTCCATCCAATCACACTCTTGCCTCTGTTATTTGGTTTAGTGATCTCTTCATATTGGTATTTCCACCTTCAATCTGTCCTTTTAACTTGACCTAGGTAGTTTATTTTTCCACCTCTTAACTCTTTGTTAATTTCATATATCCATATTCCTGTGTGATCAGATTGTTCGAAATGAGTTGAGTAAATACATTACAAGCCGATTCAGGCAGATTATGTTTTCTTATTGCTTTGTCTAAATACATTAGATAAGAAAAGTGTAGCATACCTTATTCAACAAAACTTAGGTCAATTTAATTTTAATATGTTAACAGTTACATATATCCAAGCCAAGTTCACTTTTGACAGTTTGAAAAAGTTTGGACATTAGGTATATGATATTCATTATAGTAAAGGTTTTCTTGTATTTCCCAATGAATGAAAAAACAAACAAAACGATATTATTGTTTTTACTGACGTTTCGCTACTTAATGCTGCTGCTAATCGCTCTATCAGAGTGGCATTATTAAACCAGAATTTACAAAATCCACTCAGCTTACATATATAACAAACAACTTAATCATCGTTCCTCAGTATTGGGGCATTTTTGCGTTGTCAAATTGGCCAATTGGTAAAGATAAGGCAACCAGGTTCTGCAGTAGTCGCTGATCTTACCGTGAATAGATTCGAAGATTACATCTCAAACATACTCACTTCAAAAATATGGTTCAGATATGTAGATGATACTTTTGTAATGCTAAAACGAGATCTACACAGGTCATTCTTGGAGAAAATAAACAATCTATCTCCCAAAATCCAGTTTACTTCGGTAGGAGAATCAGACGTCGGTGGACTACCATTTCTAGACTGCCTAGTTAAGAGGAGGGAAAATGGACATTTTAGTATATCTGTATTCAGGAAGAAAACCCATTCCAATAAATACTTAGACTTCGGATCATCACACCCCATCAGCGCAAAGGTATCAGTTGTTTCAAGTCTTCTTAGACGAACACACTTTGATAACGAATGAAAAAGAAGAAATATCAAAAATTACTGAAACTCTCAAGCAAAACAACTACCCAAGGAACTTCATCAACAAAATCAACACTGACATTAAGTATGGTCGACAACGTATTCCGAAAACATGAGCCTCAACAGCTGCCATTCTATATAGAGCAGAGACATCAGACGATATCAGAAGAGTACTCAATTAGCTCGACATCAGTTTTCTTCAAAACATAAGATACACTGCAAAGCAACCTTGTTCGTGTAAAAGACTAAATCCCTAAAGATACACTTTCTAATTGTCTACAAAATAAAATGCTGAGAATGTGATGCGATATACATCGGACAAACATCTCGAGAAATCCAAATCAGAAGAAATCAATACCGCATAGCATCTGTTCGGTTGAACTAGAAAAACTTGAAAAATCACCAGCCATAGCCACAAAATTGATTTTGACAATATTGAAATAATTTAGAAAAAGCATTTCAAAAAATCACAAAGAACGTCCCACTTCATCAGAAGCACTTCACATCAAATGAAATCCAAATTGTCTGAATAGGAATGATCGACTAAAACGGAATTTGATCTGGTTACAATACCCCCACCCTCCCTTATGAAATGACAAAATCAGCACGACTGTGATAAGCAATTTCATTATTTGAACACACGCTGCTTTTATAATTTTGTACGCTCATCAAATGCACCAATCTACACCTGGTTACATTATCTTTACCTTTCGGCCAATTTGACAACGCCAAAATGACCGCATACTGAGGAACGATGATTAAGTTGTTTGTTATATATGTAAGCTGAGTGGATTTTGTAAATTCTGGTTTAATAATATCCACTTTGATAGAGCTATTAACAGCAGCATTGAATAGCGAAACGTCAGTAATAACAATAACATCCTTTTGTTTGTTTTTTTCATTCATTCACTGGGAAATACAAAAAAAACCTTTATTCAGGATTTCATCATGAGCTGACTTCTAACTTCTAGAATTCAAGGACGACTGGATCGGGTCCCAGTGGCTTAATGGTATACGAGCTCGCTTTGTAACCAGAGGGTCCTGGGTTCGAATCCCGGTGGGTGCGTACTGCTGAAGAGTCCCAAACTAGGACGAAACAGCTGTCCAGTACTCCCAGCTGATTTTCCAATGGTTCTCTAACTAATGTCAGCTCATGATGAAATCCTGAAACCAATCAAATCGCTACAAACCAACACTTAAAAACCTTTATTATTATGTAATGAATGTAATGAACAGTTCTAAGTAATCAAACTTTGTCGCTTGAACAATACAATTCACAAACTGAATATTACTCAGTATAATAATCAAAAAAAAGAAAAATAAATAAATCTCACCTGTGTTAAGACAATGCCTGCACTCAGCAGTAGCAGAGAGAACCATTGAAGTGAACGCAAACGTTGATTCAATAATATTATCATGAATACAGCAGTAGTGAAAATTTTACTCTGATAAAGTATCTGATATAAAACAGCATTCAATCGTGATATAGCAAAATACAACAGATTATTCTGGATAACATACAGTGTTGATGGAATAAGAATTTGTACTGTATCCTTGTATTGAATAAAGATTTGAGTGTACATTAATGAAAGACCATGTTGAAGGTTACCTAAAAAAAAAAATAAGAAGTAGTTACACAATTCGCCTTCAAGTATTATATGGATTATAAATATCCATTTGGTATGAGTCAATCAGGTAGGCGGAGAGAACTGATGAGGATATCGTCGATGCAAGGATCATCGGGAAAGCAAGGCTAGCTTTCATTTCTCTCAAGTCTGTGTGGAGGTCAACACTCAGCACTCCTCAGCATGAATATCATAAGATCCGGATTTTCAACTCCAATGTGAAGTCAGTGCTACTTACTATACGGATCAGCGACTTGGCGCCACGTCACGAAGGGCACTTTGAACAAACTACAGACTACCATCAACAGATGTCAGCACGTCACTACATTAGTAGATAAGCATCTGAATACATGCGAAGAATGGTCTAAAACCATACTCTCTGACCCCCAACATCCCCTCTATTCCCAACTCTCCCCTTCCATCTCATCAGGTAGAACCAGAAATCAGTACAAAATAATATATGCTCGTACAACCAAGTATAAGAACTCAACGATACCATATTTGACCCGTGTTTTAAGTGACAGAGACAGTGTTAAGCGCACAACCTATGACTTGCTTTGTTGTTAATAACATAATTTTCGCCCTTCTTATTTCCCCCTTATACTCTCTTATTTGTACTCTATAGTGAACAACCTTCTTAAACGTAGCTACCTAAAATTATCATCGCTGGTTTACTTTTTTATTCTTTATTCTATTCTTTCTTTTGTGTATCTACTGATCCCAACTATATTATCTCTATGAGTATTACAAAATTGTCCTGTCATTAACCATCATGTAATATTAGTTTTGTGATTGTTTTTTTTTTGTTCGGCAATATTAAAACTGACAATCTTGGTTGTGAACGTCGTTATCACTATCATAAAATTTTTGTATTATGCATGATTACTCACACTACCACTACAAACACTGCATTAGTGCTGACAATAGAAATAAAAAACCCTGAAATGTTTATTTTATGATTGTTTAGTGTAGTTCAATCAAATCAACTGATTATCTTGGCTATAAACATTCTTAAGAACATTTCATAACTTCTTGTATGATTATAGCTGTTACTGTTCACCACGCATACACATATCATAGCTTCCACTACCAGATACTGAAATATTTTTCATAATTGGTGTCTATCTTCCTTTCTACTTGGTATTTTTATTTGCATTTTTTGTTATTTTTGTGTTTCTTTGGGGTTTTTGTTGTTTGTTTTCTACATTTTTTTGTAATACTCCTTCTAAATATACGATGAAATTAGATGAAATATTGTAGATATGTGCTGAAAATTCCACACTGTATCACTAGTACTGTTTCTGGAATAAAAGAAAAATTACTATTATTATTATCTTTGCTCAATACTCAAGATCAGATGGCCGGCCTAAAACGATCAGCAACAGGGTGGGACCTCTTGGAGCGAACCAACTCAGTAAGAAGCAAATGTGCAACAAATATGCAGGAAGAAAAAGAGGGGGATTGGCCATACTCTGAGAAAACAAACCATCAGGTGACATCACACGCCAGGCCATCGCTCGAGTCAAAGCCGAATGGGAAGCAGTGAGTTGGTCGTTAGTGCGAGGTTGACATGGGGGAGGAGTTCATGGGAAGGGGATATGAAAGCATGTGGGCAGACGTTCGTTGGTTCTCTTCTAATAAATGCACCCGTTCCCTTGCGGGTCAGGGCATAATTGCATGTATTAGCTCTACAATTACTACAATTATCCCTGTAGTATATATGATCTAAGGAACCATAGCTGATTTAATCAGCCATTCGCGGTTTCACCTTTTTAAGGTATGTACTTAAACATGCATGGCTTAATCTCTGAGACAAGCATATGACTACTGGAAGGATCAACCAGTTTATTCACACAATGATACACCCATTGACTGGGTATCAGTTTTCAAGAGAACTAAACACACCCATCCCTGCCTCTTGCGAGACGAGACCGGCATGCAGGATCATCCTGTGGCGCAACCACTCGAGAGCCCTCTCCCTCGGTGGACCATTCGCACCGTTAGTATGCATAATAATGCATAGGTAAGCATTGTTACGCCGATCATTGATCGCGTCAATCAATTATGCGCTGCATAGACAAGCCCAATAGAACTCATCTCGCATACAAGACCGGCCAAACGTATTATTATATGCAAAAGTAGCATGACCATAGGCCACTATAAACGAAGCCAGCAGCCACCAAATTTAATGAGATCGTTATCCCTGCCAACCAATTTAGCATGCGAATAGCTTCTACACGTCTGCCAAGACTATAGAAAACCATACACAGTCATATAAGCGAGCCATGAGAACCGTTTAACTCACGCTCATATCGTCTATATAGCTTATGCTGTGTTTACTATAGGATTTATGGGTAATAAGCAAGACAGCCTAGCTGGGTGCTATTAGGCCATGTGGGCAGACGTGGAGCCAGGTGGAAACGTTGGCAGAGAACCGAACGCAATGTAGACGTATGGCTGAAGCCCTATGTTCTTCTAGGAACTAAAGGAAACGATAATAATAATAACCAGGTAGGTAGATGTAGACTACTGTCTAGTTAAGGACCCTTAGGATGCTGGTAGAGACAATGACTGAAGAGTAACTATGATATTGTTTAAAAGCGTTCTCAACAGGGCAAGTGCACATCCTTTCTTTGTAATCTACTATATCCGTTAAACCACATATACATGATGTTGTATAGGTCCTAATGACCTTAGAATTATACGACTTCTAAAACAATTAATTAATCTGTATTTTGAATTGCTTTGGCATATGCATATCTGGAAACTGTACATCTAGTAATCGATATATATATATATATATATATATATATATATATATATATAGTAGTGGTCTCATATAGCCTTGACCGATTTATTTTGTTGTGAATTTTAATTTACAAATGACCTGAATGTTTTAATGAATTATTGCTATAGGTAACAAGGGGCATCGTTTAGCGAAGCCTCTGAATTATAGAAACTGTGGGTTGTGTTTTAGAATTTCGTTTATGAAAATATGTCGATGTTGACATTTCAGATCAGGTTTGTCGTGAAATTGTGTGTGTGTAAGCAGTCTTATTACTGGTCATGAAAGGGTTTCTAAATTAACATTGCTCAACATATATCATGCCTTATTTAAGTACATAACTAGTTAAGAACTGACATCAACCGCAGAAGCATTGAAGACTAAGGAGCACTGGACTGACTTATGAAACAGACTATGGGGAGCGAAAAGGTGAAATGGACAGACAAAATGACTCTATTATAGTTGTGTTCTTTATGGATGGATAATTTATGGCTAATGTCAAACAACCTAAAAGATTTAAAGGGAATTACACAATTCCAAGTGAAGATGGTGACGACAGAGGTGATGAAAATACCTAACCACCACCACCAACAATAACAACAACAACAAGCATCTGACTGAGTTGTAATCTACAACTTTGCACAAAAGTGCACCAGTTCAAGTGTGCTACACCCTATGTAGCTCATGAAGGTCGACAAAAGAGAAAAGTAACATTTAAAAGAACTATAAGAAGCAGAAATGTGAGGGAGAAGGTTATCAACATTGTCGATATAGTGCATATTGAGAGGCATAGAGAGCGAATGCGTCTGCACCATTGAAAACGATTTTGAGTCATACCATCAGCAGTCTTCAGTGACTGGTTCTTAGCATCTCGACCAGGCAAACAACGATTCTCTACGAGGCTCAAAATAACTGTTAAACACACTTTACGGATTGATGACAGGTTTAGGTTTGACCAAACGTAACTCTTTTCCAACTTGATTCTCTGTCAGCTGATATTTCCCCTCGAGGAAGGCGGTTACTGTCCATATGCAGCACACGTCCTAGCTACCTCTGTCAATGTAGTTTCATAAATTCATAGACTGATTTACCTACCTACGCTTGAATTACAAAGATTGAATGCTCTCTATAACCAGAAGTTTCTTTCATATAAATCCCCATCTAATATGTGGAAGTTATTGAAGGAAATCACAGGTGGCAAGCAAATGATGAATGATATTTCTGTAGATGTTAACATGCTTAATGAATCCTTTATATGTATCCCAGCAAATGTTATGATTCCTAACTCAAATAGTGTAAACAATGACTGCTTCTCATGCTTTAACACGAATGATGTCCTCAAGTGTCTTCAATCTCTCAAGCCTACTCAGTCTCTTGGTCCTGATGGTGTTCCTACTGTTATCCTTAAGAAGTGTGCCGACATCTTGTGTTCCCCGCTAACTGACATTTTCAACGAATCGTTTTCCAAAAGTATCATACCTGAATCATTGAAAAATATCAAGATTGTTCCAGTGCCTAAATCAACAAGTGGACCTAATGTTAAGTTTAGACCCATTGCAATTACCTCACCCTTTTTGAAAGTTATGGAAAGACTTATTTTACTTAATCTTGATTCCTCTTTAAAACCTTTCAACGACCCCAACCAGTTTGCTTATAAACATAGTAGGTGTACGTTAGATGCCGCTGTTGTCCTCCACCATAGCATAGTCCCTAGTTTAGATAAAGGAGCTAAATACGTTCGCTGTGCATTCCTTGATTACACATCTGCATTTGACTCTGTTCCCAGGTCTCTCTTGCTAAGTAAGCTTGCTGCAACACAGGCTGAGAGCTGGACAAATAAGTGGTTGCATTCCTATTTTCCTGATAGGAAGCAGTACACCGTCTACAATGGAAAGTCCTCCACTACCTCACTTACTTTAGCTGGTGTTCCTCAAGGTGCTGTTCTTTCTCCCTTTCTGTTTTCGTTTTTCTTACATGACTTGCCTCATTCTGATGTAGCCACTTTTGTTAGGTATGCTGATGACCTCTCGGTTTCTATGCCTGTCAACTCTCAGTCAGATTGTTCCAAATTAAATAACTTTCTGTCAGAAATTAGTCAGTGGTCCTCTTCAAACGGACTTAAGCTTAATCCGTCCAAATGTCAGGTAGTCAATTTCACTTTCAGACGTAAATGTGACCTACAGCAACTAGTTAGCTCACATGGCCTCACTATCATTGACGGCACAGAGGTTGAAAATACATCTAATGTCAAATACCTTGGGCTGAGTTTTTCCACCTATCTTTCCTGGTCTTTCCACATCTTGCTAGTTACTAGAAAGATGTTTCGCTTAACGTTCTACATTAGGAAATTTAGGCAGTCTGGTATAAAGCAATCTTTACTTTCTCAGTTTGTAAATTCTTGTATTCTACCCATCCTCCTTTACAGCTCCCCATTAGTCTTTCCTGGACTACTTAAGAAAGACTTTGCTTCGCTGAGAAGGGCACTAAAAGCCGTTAGTAGGGCAAGTGGGATATCGTTAAACCAACTGGTGAACACTATTGTAGATAGACATATTATGTCATGTAAGAAACTAGCGAATACAATATTGTCGGACCCCGAGCATCCTCTCTATACGCATCTATCTCCTTGCATTTCATCTGGTAGAACTAGAAGCAGCTATAGGCGGCTATATGCTAGGACCACCAAATACAAAAACTCTACAATACCATATCTGGCACAGCTGTTATGTGATGAGAAATCCGTTAGGTATGACACGATCAAGTTACTGCGGCACTCTAACAAATAGTCCCATTAGTTTTTGTTTTCCTTTCCTCGTTACTATTACACTGTTGTTCTCATCTTTTATCACACATCAACTTTATATTTCATAACCTGTGGTGCATTGTTTAAAATGTAATACTCTACGCTGTTTTTTCTTAATTTTTAATTTTTATTTATTTTATTCATTTATAACTTATTTATTTTATTTTTATTTATTTATCTTTGATTTTTAAAAATCTTATATAATTTATGAGGTAATTAGATGCAATATACTGTAATGCACGCTGAAAATTCCATACCTGTACCACAAATACCGTTTGGAATAAAGCTGTTATTATTCTATTCTATTCTAATCTCAATATTACTCACCATATTCTACCACTTAAAACGTGAGATATAATGCAAACATATACGTTGAAGACAGCTAGCCTTTTCACGGAGTGTTGCGAACTTGAACTGCTACAGTAACTCTTTTCTGGTAACTGCTGTGCGTTGTCGTCAATTATGCAAATAATCATGATCAAGTGATTTTCTAGTGCGTCAGTGGTTTAGTCGTAGAGTGCTTGCCAGGTATGCACGCAGTTCGGGATTCAGTTCCTAACCAACACACTTCTAACAATCCACCTAGTTTGCCAGCTAACAGTAAGTCTGAGGAAGAGAGGATGGGCATGAGGTTGGCAACCACACGCCGTATAGAAGGACACCACAGCTAATGAAACTTCATGGCTTCAAACTTCGTTCTCAAAGAAATGGAAAAAGGCCATGGAAGAAATTACTCATAACCTTTCCCAAGTCAAAGATATGGGGCAGCTAATTTACTTAGGTATTCACTTTCATGTTACGGGTCATGGAAAAAGAACTTCAATTTATCTAACCATCCCGGGTAGTATACAGGTCGTCATACATCAAATGCGATCCAGAGTTGAGCAAATAAAATTGAATTGGTGAGCCATGCTAATAAGCCAAGGAAATAGTGACTGTTCATATAGTGTGAAAAAAAGTACTACTCTGCAGTCTGTAAGCAACGGCTAAGCCAGATAAAGGCAAATCACGGGGTAAACTGTGGCGATACGTATCATATTTTGAGCATAACTTAGGTTCATAATTTATCAACCAACTCTCTAATACGATGAAAAATAGGTGATGAAATAGAATACTAAAACAAAGGTACCAGGAGCCATAGACACGGGATGAGATGTTATTTCCCCATATAACTTTATGAAAATGTCAGCCATTCGCTACATTTGACAGCTGTCAAAATGATGACTGACTGGTCTCAACATAGAACTTTGCACAAATGTGCAGCAGTTCGAGTTGCCTAAACTACCTACATGTATCACACAAAGCAAGAAAAGAGAGTAAAGAGAGATAGATAATAAACAGAAATGTGAGTGAGCGAAAAAGAACAGTAGTATGGAAGAACAATAGCTTTCGACTGGATATGACAAATCACAGAGTGGATGCATTTGCACCAGCTATTGACAACGACGATTTTGTCTCCAGTTGTCATTGGTTCCGTCCATCCCGAGGACCCCAACCAGACTAGTGGTTTACACTTCTCTACATGTCTGGCTTAAACTTCTATGGATTTCATTGACTGATGAAGCCGTGTTTAGATTTGACCATCACTAGCTAACTATTTATTTTCCAACTTGATTCATCCTATGTCAGCTCAGCTAACATTTCCCGTCGAGGAAGACTACGACTAGGAGTGTCTAACACATGTCCTAACCATCTCAATCGATGTAATTTCACAACCTCATCCTTTGATTTTCCCTCCTTAACTAACACTCAACCGATGACACACCTCAATATTACTCACCCTGCTATACCACCTAACATTTTGTCAGTATCTTCACCTGGGACCACTATATTATCGGCATACATTAAATCAACGATATTATTTCCTGATAACAAGTCAATTCCTGAGTCGCTGAAGTCAGTTGGGGTAGCAACATACAGTATACAGAATTCGGTAGGAGCTTTAACTATAATTATTTCAGATGTATGTAGATCGCAATGTGAATAAGCTACAGCAATTTACACCTAGACTTGTCAAATAAGGAGGTCAACCTTGTGTTGTCAATTAGGAGGCAACCAGGAAATTCCCTAGTCTCTTCGTACTGATTACAATAATAACAAAGAAAATTTAGCTTTAAAGCCTCTGCTAATTAATTAATTAATTCTGTGTACACGTCCAAAAATATTTTCAATCTTGTCACTCTTTATCCGGTAGCTTTCACTGCATTACTGAACATGATTAGCTGACAGGTTGCGATGGATACCATCACAAAATTCTCCAACTTGTCGTGGACTGTCGTGACTGATAGCATAATATGAAGGTGTGAATGTATGAGGAATAATACTTGATGTTTTGAATACTAACAAGACAGAAAGCAAGAATACCTGTCATAATGAATCACCATAAATAGGACTTAGAATTGGCATTGTCAGGATTTAATTAATTTCAAAGGAGAAGCAGTCAAGAACCAAAATGAAACAGACTATGAGCACTGGAAAGCTTCATACCTACCCATCTCTTCAGAGAAGAGCACCCAAGACATTGTAAACGATCAAGCATAAAAATTTCAAGTTTTGGGTCTCAGACATGTATATTCATTAAACGATAAAATAAAATATAATTAATGGTACAAAATGTTGATTAAACCGATGTTTGAAAAAAAAAAGAAAAAATCACACATTTATGCACTTCTTACCTTCTCGAAATACTACTAAACACGCAGACAGCAAGAGTTTTAAGAATTCGCTACACAGGACGACTGTTGAAGTCATATATAATTCGGTGTCTTGCTGTGTTCGCGAAGCACGCATTAATAAAATCAAGCAGGAAGTTTGGCATGTCAGGATAACAAGACTAGCACACTTGATCCAACTTTTGGAAGAAATTTCCTGAAATACGAAACCAATTTGATATGGCTAAACAGTGTGATGAAAATGAAAAGCGACAAGGAAAACGTTAAATTGTACCTTAACAATCAACTGTTATTTTTAGGTCTAACGTCACTGCAGAGAATACTCTGAAACTCGGATTTCAAAACAGAGGTTTATAAAGTAAATACATTAGACATACGCAAACTTAAAATACGAAATTACTGGATGGTAAGGCCTCTAAGTGTACATGTAAAAAATTAACGACATCGCTTTAGAACCACTACTAACGTTCATACTTAAATTAAGTACCGTCACGACACCAGCTGTCTGATGAACTCAATAATGCGTAATTCAGGTTTCATTTTTTTGTGATAACATTAGTAAATACACGCATTAAAGGCTAGACAACAGTAAAAGTGGTCTTACTGTGTCAATATCAAATATCACCACTAGATGCTAACACTAATATTGCTGAATTGTGTCAGTTACCTGCTGCTAAATTTACTGGAAGCCATACAGTTGGAAACCAAATGTAAAAACTAACAAATCTATAGAGATGTTGGCAATATTACAAATGTAGTGGACGTAGTAAATTACAGGAATTACGAAACTTTACGGGCGTAAGATTTACGACGAAAAAGTCATGCTTGCATAACAAACAAGCCGAAAGAAAGTAGCATAGCCAAAAAGTAGGTATGAACTTTATTAAACGGGTCATCCTAAATGGGTAAGCTATGGGTTAAAGCCTACGTCTGTAGCTTTAAACCCAGTTAATATTGTTAACTATCACACTACGCGAAATTAAGATTGTAAGTGGCCGATAAGCCATGTAAATGGTAATTGCTGATGCTCATACAGTTAAAGCAACGTGAATATCAGCCTCGAAAGCTCATATGATTGATGCCCTGGGAAATGATGCATGCAGCTTCCATAGAATGCATTCCATGTTAATTGATCTCATAGTATATGTCTCAGAAAGCGTCGGTTCACAGTGTGTTGCGTTCTCAAAGGCGAAGGTAACGTGATAATCACCATGTTTCTATACAATAATTGAGAACACGGTTTGCGCTAAAATTACTCCAAACCAGTCACGCAAAACATAGAAAATTCCAAAGGGTAGCTGTCACGAATTAAAGTTGTATTAGTGATGAGACGAAATATGCAGACAATTGCGAGAAAATAAACTAATCCCAATGGAAAAATACAACAAGTATGGTCATGATTTCTTCACTGATAAAACATCCGTCAAGGTTACGGCCTTAACAACCAAAGATATTTTATGCACACAAACGCAGTATCATGTACAATCAGTCAGCAAGATCTACATGAAATGGTACTGAGTTTTTTTGATAAGCTTTTATGATTCAGAAGTTTCATCTTAGTATCTCCCCTAAGATTAACACTAGTAACGTGAGAACTGTGGAAAGGGAAAGGATTTTGCACGCTCTTATATCATTTTAGATTCAGATTTATTGGTTAGGGATAGAGGTCTTAAAGCCTTTGTTAATCCTGCTCTAGGGGGATTCTGTGCATGTTCAAGCCCTTCTTGAGTGAACCAGTTAGTATTGTGGTCACCACGTCTTCTGGGAGTCGGTTCCAAGAGTTAATGACAGTTTAGGGGGTTGGACGGAATTATCTTACACCGCCTCTAAATTATTCTCGCGTACCGAAAACGAAGCAAAAGCCAATAATTGATCGTCCAAACTTCGGATATATTTCGGGACCAAAACAAACCTTCAGACGAACGCTTAGCTAGCTAGTGATCGTGCACGTGACACGACGGGGTACCAAATGGCGGGGATGCTTGACCGGAAGCCTTCAGCTAAACAAGTCGACTTAAACAGTGGTGGTCAGCATCCAATGAGTGATTGCTGTGGTCAATAATTTTGGGGAATTATTTACCGCTACAGCTCACTCCCCCCCTAGTGGGGTCGTGAGGACCCTAAGACAGAACCAGCCGGAAGTAAAAAAACTCGATGGTTCCCTTTCGGGTGAAAAAAATCTTCCGAGCGGCTTGGTCGTATGCCTACTGGTTTGTCTGCCTATGCTAATAGGGTGTTTGTACATAGCTTCCTTGTTTTTGTTCGTTGGATTTCGTGCTTCGTTTGTTTCCTGTCCAGTGCCCGTCGCACCTGGAAAAGAAAACAAGAACGCTAAGAACCATGTCGAGGAAAATGTACCAAATCAGCTTTTTGGTTAAAAAAAATGATGTGCATTTACTATACAGTAAAATAATGCTAAGTTCAGAACATCAAAAAAAATACATCTAATTAATTTTTTTGTGTATGTTACATGAACTGTTGAAAAAAAATTTTGTGTTCGGTGGTACTGTATATAAAAAAAATTGATACGTCAAAAAAAATAATCAGTACCACAAACGAATGAGTTGCGTGAATCACACGACTTCGTTATATTAAATAAGTGTGAAGATATTCTGGGAACCTTACGGTGCGTCCAGAACGGGTTTTCTTGGGAGGCTCGATAGAAGGTTCGGTAGCTGTCGCTGTGCTAGTGACTTCATCGATGTCTAAACGATCTTCTGTTACTTGTGGATTTTGGGGTACGTTGAGCTCTATGCTAATAGGATTACCCTCCAAGTAAGCCGGTTTCAGTATAGCCTCGACCTTAGTAGCCAGTGGGCGAATGCCCTTGCAGTCAATAGTGTGACCCAGAAAGTCGAGTGAGTCAACACCGATTTGACACTTTTGAATATTAATGGTAACACCATGTTGGCGTAACCTGTCAAATGCCAAGTCCAAGTGCCTAAGGTGAGTTTCCTTGTCTGGACTGGCAATGAGGCAGTCGTCTAAGTATGCGTATACAAAGTCGAGACCGCGAAATACTTCGTCAATGAAGCGTTGGAATGTTTGGGCTGCATTCCGGAGACCGAATGGCATACGTAGAAATTCAAAAAGTCCGAAAGGCGTAATGATAGCCGTTTTCGGGATATCTTCTGTTGCCATCGGGATTTGGTTATACGCTTTAACCAAGTCGATTTTGGAGAATATAGTCGCGCCGGATAAGGTTGCCGTCAAGTCGTGTATATGAGGCAACGGGTAGCAATCAGGGGTTGTTTTGGCATTCACTCTCCGGTAATCACCGGTGGGTCGCCAATCATTGCTATCCTTTTTCGGAACCATATGAAGTGGGGATGCCCATGGGCTATTCGAAGGTCGAATGATGCCAAGGGTAAGCATATGGTCAAATTCATTCCTGGCGATTCTCAGTTTGTCAGGAGCTAATCGTCGTGCTTTAGATGTCACAGGTTGTCCTGTGGTAATGATGTGGTGCATAACATTGCTGGTTATGCACGGTAGGTCGTTCGACGGGCAATTAAGTTCCGGATACTTGTCAACAATAGGTTGAAAAGTTGGATCAAGGATTGCCTTTATCTTAACGGGTGACAAACTAGGGCCTATGTAGCTGATGCCTTTGATAGACAGACTAGTAGTATTGTCAATCAGTCGTTTTCGGCGGACGTCTACGAGTAAATCATGATGATTAAGTAGGTCCGTGCCAATGATGGGCATTGTAACGTCAGCGAGAAGGAAAATCCACCGAATAGGTTTGCGTAAACCTACGTTCAGATAGACGTATTTCCTACCAAAGGTTGCGATTGGTTTTCCATTTGCAGCCTGTAAGTTGAAGGTAGGTTCCTTCTGTCGATCTGCTGCTGTAGCAGGAAGGACGCTGACTTCGGCGCCTGTGTCGACTAAATATCGAGTCTGGCTTATCACATCATGGATGTAAAGTAGGCGGCTAGTGCCACCGGCGACGGTTGCCGCTAACGCGTGCCGGCGGGATAGTTTCCCACAGACTTTGAGACATTTCCGAAGTTACAAGGCTTACGGCAACACTTCGCTTCTTGGCCATAGGTGTTGTGGTACCAGCACCAGTCAGGGTTTTTCAGTGAACGTGGTTTGGACTTAGATCGACCACGTGAGTTCCTGCGTTGAGGAGATTTAGGACGACGGTCGGAGGATTTAGAAGGCATGTTTGACCTAAACATCTGCTGGATGGAGTTGCATAACTCTATCATTGCAGGATCCTTACTCGAAGTCTGCTTAGTCATCGAGCATATTTCGGGAACAGACCGTTTGGTAATCTCTAGAATCCTATCTGCAGTAATAGCTAAGTCCTCTATTACAGTACCCTGAAGTGTCACAAGTACGGTCTGTACAGACTGTGGCAGCTTGGTTAAGAAGAGTTCTCTAAACAGTCCTTCGTCGAACTGACTTTGGCCAACAATTTCTTTCATTCTTGTCAGCATGCTCACGGCTGACTGATCTCCTAACTCGATGTTACGAAATAATTCATCTAGACGTTGTCGGTCCGTGAGAACGTTTCTCCTGAGGAGGGATGCTTTGAGCAACTCGTACGAGTTACTTACCTCGGGACTCAACATCTGTGATGTTACGTACTTGCTGAATTCCCGCGGTAGGGCGTGAATAACTGCAAGTAACTGTGAACGTTGATCGGTTATCCCATGCTCACAAAAATCTGCTTCAGCTAGCAGAAACCACGTTTCAGCATTATCTGGCCAGTATGGTACGAGCTGAATGGTTTTAGGAGTTGAGCGGATACGGATGACCTTGGGACTAAGATCACTCATGACGAAAATTATGTCGAATAATATATGGTACAAGAACAAATACAAAATGGAACGAACTCACCGGGGTTATCTGCGGATTTATCGTGGATGAAGTTCGCGGTTGGGCTCACCAGTTTAGGGTGTTGGACGGAATTATCTTACACCGCCTCTAAATTATTCTCGCGTACCGAAAACAAAGCAAAAGCCAATAATTGATCGTCCAAACTTCGGATATATTTCGGGACCAAAACAAGCCTTCAGACGAACGCTTAGCTAGCTAGTGATCGTGCACGTGACACGACGGGGTACCAAATGGCGGGGATGCTTGACCGGAAGCCTTCAGCTAAACAAGTCGACTTAAACAGTGGTGGTCAGAATTCAATGAGTGATTGCTGTGGTCAATAATTTTGGGGAATTATTTACCGCTACAACAGCATGTGAGAACCAGCACTTCACGGAAACCCGGTTTTGTATTGGTAAATAATTCCCCAAAAATATTGGCCACAGCATTCATCACTATTCGTAGTGTATTACTCTATGTAAATGCAGTCACATACAGTTGCACTAAGAACTCAGTGCAACTAAATGTACGATAGTATATATACAAATAAACTGAAAAATAATGTCCTCCTTACCTTATGAAAAACTTGTTTTTATTCCAGGATTATAACTTTCTTTCACCTATGAGTCTGAGTTATGTCTATGAAATCACAATATTACATCAGTTAAATCTTCTTCCAAAACCAAGGCCACTTGAAACCAATAGCAACATAGCAACAAGCGTCACTGAGGGGATATGCAATAAAGTCGCTCAAAATCAATGGGAAAATAAGTACAAAATAATGATTCCTAAATTACATAAGTAACCTTCGTACAGATAAATAAATATATGAAGGTAAATTCTTCAATCAGGCTGTCAAAAATAATGGACACAAGTGCAGAAAAATGAGCACAGTAGCCCATGTTGAACCCAGTAATGTGTACTTTTTCCGCAGCACTATCAGTTAGGTGTGTTTGCACATATATGTGTAGTTGTGATTGATTGTTCATGCCATATGTTATGTGAGATATTCGTGAGTGGTACAAAAGTATGATTTTTAATAACTTATGTTTATAGAATCATCAAATGTAATACAAGTCTCCATTAATTAATTAATTAATGTGAATATTGCTTGCATGTATGAATCATAGGGTAGCATAGACAGTTGACTGCAGCAATAGTATTTAACATCGGGAGAAGTTTATAATGGCAATGTGCTATATGCGTGTATGTAGTATGGAACAATTAGAATATATAGAACAAACAAAGTTATCAGGCATTTTAGGAGGTTAATAACAGTAATATCGGTTCAGTGAGTATATATATATATGTATGAGTGTCACAATATGTCTCGCGTGTGAATTATGTCAAATGGTAGTAGAGTAAACGGTAGAAAAAAAGTATCCCTATATGGCAATAAATTTACAGTATCACTGGTTCAATTCTTTTCTACGTCTGAGTCCATACGTTCCACGCATGTAAGTATCGTAGACTTTCAAAGAGCCTTTAATGGTTGAGATGCAGAGGAGTGAAAAGTCGAAGGAGGTGAAAAAGAGTCTGCGAAGGTATTTTGCAGAGAGTTGACTGATCATCCCTCGATAAGAGGTTACAACAGGAATTTGCATGATTCTTTGGACTGTATGTCTCATTGTAGACAGGAATCATTTACATGCAGCAATCATCTCTCACTCCGATTTGGTCTCGTAATTTGGACGGTCAATTCCTGTGTTTTGCATTGCCTTTCGTCTACGCGGAACGAATACTCAAGAAGTTGTGGATATTAGATCATGCGCTAATATGCTTCGTACTGTGCGAGAACGTCAATATCCTCAGCCTCTAAACTGGTGAGCCCTACCACGAACTTCATCTTTAGTAAATGCGCAGACAAATCCGGTGAGTTCATTCAGTTTTGTATTTGTTCTCTTACTATTTCCAAACTACATATATTTCGTCAAGAGTGATCATACTCCTAAGGATATCCGTATTCGCTCAGCTGAAAAACTACTCAGCTGGTACCATTTTGGCTAGGTAATGCTGAATCATGGTTTCAGACAGCTGAGTCTGATTTTAGTGAGCATGGGTTGACTGATCAACGTTCACATCCCCTTGCAGTTGTTCACGCCTTACTGCGGGAATTCAGCAAATGAGTAACTGTGCAGATGTCTAGCCCAGAGGTAAGTAATTCGCATGAGGTGCTTAAAGCAACCCTTCTAAAGAGAAACGACCTCACAGATCGACAGCGTCTGGACTAATTATTGCGCTACGTCAAGTTAGGTGATCAGTCAGCCGTGAGCATGTTTACAAGAGCGAGGGAAGTTATTGGCCAACGTCGGTTTGATGAAAGATGTTCCAGAGAAATTTTCTTATCCAAGCTGCCACAGTCAGCATAGGCTGTGCTGGTGACACTTCAGGGTGTTATTATAGATGACTTAACTGTTTCTGCAGATAAATTTTTAGAAATAACTAAACGGCCAGTTACTGAAATGTGCTCAGTTACCAAACAGACTTCGAGTAGGGACACTGCAGTGATGGAGTTATGCAACTCCAGCCAGCAGCTGCTTAGGTTAAACATACCTTGTAACTCCTTCCATCGTAATCCGAACTTTTCGAAACGGTGAGACTAACGTGGTCGGTCTAAATCCGAGTCAAATTCACTTAAGAACGCTGACTGGTATTGATATCACAATACCTATGGTCAGGAAGCGAAACGTTGCCGAAAACCTTGTAATTTTGGCAATGTCTTGAATAATACGAGAAAATATCTCTCCGGAACGCGTTGGCGGTAGTCATCGCGGGTGGCAGTAGTTGCCTCTTTTATACTCGTGATGTGGCCAGCCAGATCCAATACTTAGTCGACGCAGGCGCTGAAGTCAACGTCCTTCCTGCTACAGCAGCAGATCGACAGAAAAAACCCACTTTCAACTTAAAGGCTGCAAATGGAATTCAATCGCAACCTTTGTTAGGAAGTACGTCTATCTGGACGTAGGTATATTATTATCGTTTATCGTTACTGTTCCCTTGGGTTCCTAGTGGAACATAGGGCGTCAACTGCACGTCTCCATTTGCTTCTGTTTATGCTGTACTTTTCACCTGCATCCATGTTAATATATGTGTAAAACTTAGGCACTGTAGTAGTAAGTAACTCCATATTAGTTTGTTTATTAGATATATCACACAGTGAAACAGTATTATTTACTGGACGACATTTAAAACAAAATTTATTGTTCATAATCATATCAGTTGTATTCGCCTTTGAAACTTGAGCTTTGTAGTTTTCTTTGTTTTCTCCTATCTGTCGTAGGGGTGTCAGCCAAGTCTCATAAACTGTCAATGTCCAACTCCTACTACGCCGGACCTCACGCTGTCCCTCGAAGACTTTCAGAAACACTTTGTATTAACCAACGCGAAAACGAGAACACTGATCGGCGACTCAAGAATCCTTTATTCTTACGCCAACATATAACCAACAATAAGGTTATTACACAAGCTCTAGGAATATATGTTGTAGTTTGGTTTGTAAGGATTAGTTATGTTTTACGGGTTGATCACGGATTGTTATCGCTAGTGACTTGCTGCAGGTTGGAGTTTCCTGAGTTCTAGTGAAAAGTCGTGACCAGTGAGGTCCAGTTAGATGTCACGTGTGTGGATCGATGTCCCACCAACGACAATGGTTGGGGTGGCGCTAAATCACGAATTAGTAGAAGTTAGAATTCACGAGCCATTGAATCGGGTCCCAGTGGCTGAATGGTATGCGAGCTTGCCTTGTAACCGGAAGGTCCCGGGTTCGAATCCCAGTGGGTGCGTACTGCCGATGATTCCCAAACTAGGATGAAACAGCAGCTGTCCAGTACTCCCTGGTTGGTTTTCAATGGTTCTCTAACTGATATCAATCCGTGATCAACCCGTAAAAAATATATGTTATAAGAATAAATCACGGTAATACTTCCGACAGTATTGAATCTTCCTCTGAACAGCGAACAATGAGACGATGACTGCCGGATTTATGACCCTCGAAAAATATGGAGGAGTTGGGGTTGAGCAAAAACCATGAATTGATCGTTCAATCTTCAACTACATTGACAACGGGTAGTAGAATTTTCCAGATATCAGGGACAGGTGATTAATCATTCCTATTACATGTATTTGCAGTTGAATCGATAAACAAAGCTTCTGTTATCAATCTCTCCCTCCCTACACCCTGTGGCATTAGATTTTAAAACTGTCATCTTATCTCATCCATCCTATTGTATGGTTGTGTGTAACTGCACATAATGAGTGGTATAGCTGAACTATTCTCTAGATTTCTTATCTTATTTGGGCCAATCAATCTAGATTTTGCTAAGCTTTTATGTTCAGCTAGTCTGACTGCCTCTGTTCTACTAGTTTCACCTATGTATTTGACCTGACAATCATTCTAGCAGGGCATTAGATAAACTAAATTGTTTTGTTTTATAGGCTCCACAGGCAGGATCCTTTAACCGACAAAGCTTGTTTCTGATCGAGTTTGTGGGTTTGAATGCCAGCCACTTTTATTCCTGGCTGCTTTGTTAAGAATTCTGCGTAAAGCTTCCGAGGTTACTTCCTTGTATGGAATTACTGTTGATGATTTAGATTCCTTATTGTTGGTGTCGTCATTAATAGGATTAATATTATCACCACTATCATTATTAGTGTTATCATTACTATCATCATCACTAGCGCTACTGTCATTATTCATTTTATTTTTATGTAAGGAAATCTAAAATTAAAATAAATAATGATAGTAGCGATAGTGATAATAATAGTAATGATAACACTAATAATGATAATAGTGATAATAATAATCCTATTAGTGACGACACCAACAATAAGGGATCTAAATCATCAACAATAATTCCATACAAAGAAGGAACCTCGGAAGCCTTACGCAGAATTCTTAACAAGGCAGGAATAAAAGTGGCTGGCATTCAAACCCACAAACTCAATCAGAAACAAGCTTTGTCGGTTAAAGGATCCTACCTGTGGAGCCTATAAAATAAAACAGTAGACACAGTTTTCTAATATCTCGCACCAACATGCCACAACTTGTTCTCAACTCAACCGTCCTCACCAATCCATCACTACTGCAGAGTGGCCTTACTACCACTCCTAAAGGCCATCTACCTGTGGCACATTTATCTGCTACTAATACTACGTCACCAACCTTTAAGTTTTGGCACAGCTTTTTCCATTTGTCTCTGGTTTGCAGTGTTAGAACATACTCCTTTAACCATCTTTCCCAAAATATATCTTTCATGTGCCTGGCTTGTTTCCATCTTTTAATCGTAGGTATTCCTTCCCCGCTTGAGTCCTCTATGCCAGGGTTGCCTCTCAATAACAATAATTTGTTTGGGGTTAACACATCAAAATCCTTGACTTCGTCCCTCACTGGTGATAACGGCCGGTCATTTAATATTCGTTCAGCTTCACAAAAAAGTGTCTCCAGCGTTTCGTCATTCAAAATCTGGATTTTAATTATGGAGCTTAAAATACGCTTGATAATTCCTATGAGTCTTTCCCATAGCCCACCTCTATGGCTGGCATGTGGTGGGTTGAAGTGCCACTCGATGTTCCTTTTCAGTAACTCTTCTTACCCATGCCTGTATATTTGGTGTGTCCTACACAAGTAGGAAAAATGTGTATTTTATTAAAACATTATTATTAATTATGATTGCTAATCGCATATGTAATTTATCATATTGATGATGCCTGTAAACTGGTGTCTCTCATGTACAAAATGAGAATATACTATTATTATTATTATAACTCTCGTTTGAGGACCTTCGAAGTACTCTTTAAGCTCGGCGTGACAGCCAACAAAATTAGTCCCTCTGTCGCTGAACATCATCTTCGGTACACCCGGCGATTTATAAATCTATGTAATGCTAGCACGAATGAATCAGTAGTTAACGTATGAACCATCTCAATATGCACAGCTCTCATTTTCAAACAGGTGAATAAACAGCCATATCTTTTACATAGGGTTCTGCCTCTCTTCACTACAAAAGGTCCGAACAAATCCACCCAACGTACTCAAATGGATAATTCCCTTCAGAAGCTTGCCACGCTGGGAGTGGTGCCATCATCTGCTGTACTGGACGAGCATTTCGGAGTTTACATTCCATGCACTTATCAATTATTTTACGGACAGTGGTACCTCCCTTCACTATCCAGAACTTACATCGAATACTTGATAGTACTTGCGAAGTACCCAAATGACCTTCAAGAACATGGTAGTGTCTTATAATGAGATCAGTGACTGGATGGTAGCAAGGTAATAAAGCCGGATGACGGGTCTCATATGACGATTCTAACATTTGTAGACGTCCACCAACTCTAGCGATCCCTTCGGAAACTATCGGAGATAATCTATCTAACCGCACCTTGAAATCTGCGAAATCGGGACTATCCTCCTTGGCAATCTCACCCCACGCTTCCCACTGAGCAGCCCTCAAAATCGCTAACTCTGCATTTCTAATATCTTCGACTCTCAAAGGCCCCACATTCATATTTTCGTATCCCGCAAGATGCATGACCTTTAAATACGTAACATATCGTGTCAACCACGCAACCGCTTTCAGTAGTTTGTACCAAGAAGAATAATATTTAAAAAGTGGATGTAAACCTGAATGTCTTTCTTGAGTAGATGTTAAACTGACACTTGTCTTCAACTCCAAGGCACACTCGTTTATCGGTGGTTCATCTTCTCTACGAGGCCACATACTATCAGCCCTTAGCAAGAACTCTGGACCTTTCCACCACTTATTTTTAACCACATTCATATCAATAACTCCTCGCGAGGCTAGATCAGCTGGATTTTTTCCAGACGGTACGTACCTCCACTGCTCAACAGTTGTTAGTTCACGAATTTGAGATACTCTGTTAGCTACAAAACATGCATATCTTGCTGACTCGTTGCGTATATAATATATCACAGACATCGAATCAGTCCAAAACGTTACGGGTACTTGGGGTAATCCAACTCTTTACACACCGTTGTGAATAACTGCGCAGCTAGTAAGGCTGCATTAAGTTCTAATCTCGGAATCGAAACCGTCTTTAGAGGTGCAACTCTAGATTTACCCATCACCAGGCTAACATCTATATCATTCCTTAAGGTGGTTCTGATGTATACGGCTGCACCAAATCCAACCTCAGAGGCATCAGAAAAAACATGGAAGTCAATTATATCATGATTTCTCGACGGCTTAAGTGGACGTGAGACGGAATGTAGATTCAGCATTCTTAAACTGTTAACCCACCCCTTCCACTCTTCTCTCTGCCTCTCACTTAATGGTTCATCCCACTGTAACCCTTTCCTGCATGTCTCTTGAAATAACCTCCTAGCCGGAAGTAGATAAGGTGCTACTAATCCAAGTGGGTCAAACACGGACGACAACACAGAGAGCACACCTCTCCGAGTAACTGGCTTATCAATATCACCAACACTAAATCCAAAGGTATCAGAGTTCACATCCCATCGCATACCTAATGTGCGTTCAACTGGTAGAGTATCAACAGGCAAATCTCGTACAGTAGGTGCTCTGTCTTCTGGATCTATATGCTTCAAAACGTCTAGGCTGTTCGAGACCCACTTAGTTAGACGAAAGCCGGCCTTAGCTAACACTTCAGTAATGCTTGTTGCAAATCTAACTGCAGACTTATCATCATCGAAGGAGGCTAAACAATCATCCACGTAGAAGCAACAATCTATGACGTCCAGCAAATCATTAGAACCAAATGTGGACACTGCCTTTCGTAGAGCAAAATTAGCACAAAACGGGGAGGACGTGGCACCAAATGGATGCACTGTCATCCTATATTCTGACACCTTACCACAAGGACCGTCATCAAACCACAAAAACCTCAAGTGATCTCTGTCACTCTCTGGCACCTTCACCTGTAGGAACATTTCCTCAATATCCGCCGCGACAGCAACTGTAAACTTTCTGAATCTTAATAGCAGTCCCACTAATGAGCTCACGCAATCTGGGCCACTATACAGATTATCATTCAGAACAATCAAACACCACACGGAGTTTACCTGGCTTCCTCGGGTTAAAGACGGGATGATGGGGCAAATACCACTTCCCTGGCTCACTCTGATCAACTAGTCTTTCAACGTAACCCTTCATTATATGTTTATCGACGACATCCTTATATTTGGACCAGAGTTCTGCATCTGACAGGAATTTCTTCTGTAAACCCATTAGTCTCTTAAGAGCAACTTTCCTATTACAAACCAACTGTCTATCTTTGAATCTCCATGGTAGGCCAACGCTGAAACGCCCGTTTTCGTATTTACAAGACTCCTCGGCTATTTTAACTGCTTTTAGGTCTTCTACAGAACGACCCTTCTCTGGGACACCGCAGTCACAAAACTCCTTGTCATACATATTTTTAATCATAGTTTCTAGTTTGTCCCCATCGTTTGCAACTAATGATGATGTGTGACTATGGGTATAGGTCCTCTCACTGTCCATCCCAGTGGTGTTTTCGTCGCGAACAGATCATCTCTACCTCCGAATCTCTCTTCTAATACCTTGTGAGCTTCTGGCACACTACATCCAATGAGTACTCTCACTCTTCCATCTTGCAGTGTTGGAAGAGGTATGTCACACAGGTATGGCTTACCGACAACCGTTTCACGACTAGGTACTATAGCTTCGCCAAGTTTCATACTGGAGGTAGTGTAAGCAGTATCCACTTCCACGGTTTCCCCAGTAGCCAAGGATTCTAACTGAAATGACACTCGTTCACATACTACTGTTTTCGCAGAATTGAAAGTATTTACAACCAAGGGTTGCTTTGGGCCTTTAATACCCAAGCAACCAGCCAGTTCAGCATCTATCAATGTAACGTCTGAACCATTATCCAACAATGCATAAGTCTCTACTGAAGATTTCGGTCCTTTCACCTTAACTGGTAATACCCCTAAGAAAACTTGTGGGTGTCAAGGGGTCTAGAGATACTATTACAATTAACCGAATTCCCAGGTTCGTTCACTGTCCTCAGAAGTGGGTGCATATCCGTTAAACCACTACTTCCTTGTTTGTCGCCTTACAATTCCACTTTGTATGCCCAATCTTTAAACAACTGAAACACAGCCGCTTCTGCTTTGCCATTTTTAACCTTTCTACGGGTGACATAGCGATAAAGCGATTACAATCACTCAATTGATGCATGTTATGGCAAACAATACACTCATCCTTTCTCGTTGTGTCTTGAGACTTCACCACAAATGCCTTCCTTATATTCACTGGTTCCTTAGGTTCTACCTTAGAATGCAAAATGCTGGCGAATTTGCCCATCGCCTGGTTGACACTGTCCTTCACCAGTCTCAGAATATCATCAAACTTTGGCTCGATACCTTTATCCTCCATACGGGAGCTTATCTTCACCCACTTCCTTTGCAGTCGAGTAGGTAGGCGTCTTGCTATCACTTCTAGGATAAAACGCGAGTTGAGGTCACTCATGCGATTCATCGAAATCATTACATTCTTGTAAATCAGCAAGTTATCCGAAAATTGAGTAAGTGCCTGGGAGTCATCTTGTAGTTGACTGCCGTTACCTTTGACAGCTTCGAATACATTCCTTACAATCATCGAAGGTCTTCCAAACATTTGACGTAATATGCTCATAGCCTCAGTGTATCCCTCATTAGGGGGCATGAGCTTACAGCACTGTATAGCTCTTGAAGCATCTCCAGTGCATACATTAACTTCAGTTCATCACTTATTAAAAAACTACTCAGCATGATCTCAAACTCCCTTACAAATTGTAAATAATCAGATGGGTTTCCATCGAAACACCGTGGTTCAAATTTAGGGAGTTTGATGTTCCTATTATCCCTGAACGCCGAAACAGTAACATCAACCATGTCATGTTTAACATCAGATACATCGTTACAATTAACAGACAAGTCACCATGACTTACTTTCCTGTTTGCATCCAAGACGCTCTGTCCTTTCTTTGACCCAGGCATTGTTGAAATTGACCCAATTCCAAAAACGTTCTAGATATCGCTTGTTCAAAGAGGACTTGGCCGGCACCAGGTAAGATGTACGGTGACTATCCAAGGTCGTGACGCCAGAAACTGTCAATCACGTCTCGTAAACCGTCAATGCCCAGCTCTTGCTACGCTGGGACTCACGCTGTTCCTTGAAGTTTCTCAGAAACGCTTAGTAATAGCGGACGAAAACCAAAACACCGATTGGCCACTCGAGAATTTTTTATTGTAACACCAACATACAGCCAACTTTAAAATTAAGCTTTAAAACTAAGGTCTATGAACAAATATTACAATAATAAATCACAATATTACTTCTGACAGTTTTGGCCTGACTCCTATCTGAACAGCGACCGATGAGACGATGACTGGTGTATCGATGTCTCTGGGAAAATACAGGGAAGTTGGGTTTGAGCAAACAACAATGAATTGATCGTTCAATCTTCAACTACACTGACACTCCCCGGCAAAAAAGGGATCCGTCGCTCTTTTCCATCACGACCAATACACGTTGACTTGGATGCCATTGCGGGAACCTGGGTCAGACGGACAGAGCTGAAATGGAAAACAAACAGAAAAGCCAACACACCACAAGCATACCCACAGCACAATCCCACACATCAATGACAACCTGCGCCTCCAGATAAAGGCCTCCTCTTGACATCTTGCAACACAATCGCCACTTGCTAGAATGACTCTTGCAGAATGCAACGTGACCATAGCACCACCTCATCATACTCCACGCACGTCCTCGTATCTGCTCACTACCAATTACCACTGAAATCACTTGTCACTCATTCTGCCTCAGTTCTAGTAATGGTGACGTATGCGAGCCTCACTCGTCTACACTCTTTCTCCCCGGCGTGTCGGACTGCAGCTAACAATTATCTCCGTGTGTATTTCATTCTCAGCAATAGTCTAGCCTCCCCGGCGTATACGACCCATCTGCTGTCTTTAACATCAATCAATTCATTCACGGATGTAGAAGACTCAAAACAACTTCAGAAGTAATCACGACGAACATTTTAACAAAATTATGCAATACAACAAGATACGAAAACAACGAGTTAACACAGTGAATCCAAAAAACACCAATTGATATGACACACCACATATATACACAAACAGTACACACAAACTCGCAGATCGTGTCTCGATGGAATTCCTTTGAAGAATCGCAGGACTTACACCAGTACGCCTGCAACCCTTCTCACGTTGACGATTGTAAGTTGTGGAATGTCCGGACACAAACAAGATTAACCTACAATTACAATAATTGGAACTCACACAATTATTTAACACAAACATATGCACAATCAACACATCAGATTTTGTGGATTCTGGCACGACAAACTACACTTGAAGAACTGTAGGACTTACAGCAGTATGCCTACAACCCTTCTCAGGTTGACGCTCTAGGTTGGAAAATCGTCGCAGAGTTCATTTGCTAACTTCCTTCTATGAGCTATATCCTCAAATCTGAACGGTAACACGCTCATGTCATTGTATCGTAGAACATAGATGACGAACAAACACACGACGTATCTGGTCAACCAAGCGTAGAAACAGAGTAATTTACACCAAAGATAATAACATTCAAATAGTAACTTGAAACTAGAAATGCCTTGGTTCATGCAAGTCAATTTAACAATTACTCTCTCGTTTACACTTGGCTTATTCTCACTAAACTGAGCAATATCTTTCGTCCTTTCAAATGCACCTATACTTTCATAGTCATTGTAGAAGATACTTGAGTTGATGGGTGTCTGTTTCATTGTGGATGACAACACTAACGACGACCGATTGATACCAGTTGACGAACTTAGCGGTGGATCAGAAGCTGTTGTTGCTCGACTTTCAGAAATTTGTCTACCTGCAAGACCACCACCACTGCTGTCTTTTACTATCAGCTCAGGTTTAGCAATAGCAGCTGATGATAGGTGGGCTACACGCTGATCAATTACACTGACGGTTTGACAAGTATGCATGCCTTCTGCAAATGCATCTGCATTTAGTTCTACTTCACGTTCAAGTTGTACAGAACCTTTATTCAACTTAGCAGTAGTAGGCGTTCCCCCCATTTCATCATGATCAACCAAAGACAAATCTGCACTATCATGATCATTATCATGAATATTCACTTTATCGTCAAGTTCATCATTTTCAAACTCTTTAATAACAGAAGTAGACAATTTTGGTTCCTCCTCACAAACCCCTAAAGATGTTATACCTTCACTCTGACTAGTAATACCTCGCAAACTTGTGGAGTCAGAACTGTCCTCTGAGACTGCAACTCTATTCTGTGACACTCTATTCAACAATGGCTTACCAGTTGCAACTACAGACTTCCTGACCGCACCGTTATCGTCACACAATTCGGAGACAGACCTTGATTTCACATTTGGCTTATCACTGAACTTGCTCACTGGTTCACAGTTCACTTCTGTATGCACCTCTTGTAAACGTGTAAAACACAACCGTGTTTGTCTTGCATCTTGTAACTTATCTGTTGAGGATGTAATACGAAACCTGTTACACTCACTAGGTCTACATGTATTACTAGACACCATAGAGCCTCCTCGATATCCACCTCTCTGAGGCCCTTTCGTCATCAATGATTGCATTTTGCTCTCAGACTGCTCTATTTTATGGGTAAGATTCAAGAGACTGGCAAACTTGCTCATAGAGAGATTGACGCTATCTTTTGCCAGTTTCAGGATATCATCAAACTTTGGCTCGATACCTTTATCCTCCATACGGGAGCTTATCTTCACCCACTTCCTTTGCAGTCGAGTAGGTAGGCGTCTTGCTATCACTTCTAGGATAAAACGCGAGTTGAGGTCACTCATGCGATTCATCGAAATCATTACATTCTTGTAAATCAGCAAGTTATCCGAAAATTGAGTAAGTGCCTGGGAGTCATCTTGTAGTTGACTGCCGTTACCTTTGACAGCTTCGAATACATTCCTTACAATCATCGAAGGTCTTCCAAACATTTGACGTAATATGCTCATAGCCTCAGTGTATCCCTCATTAGGGGGCATGAGCTTACAGCACTGTATAGCTCTTGAAGCATCTCCAGTGCATACATTAACTTCAGTTCATCACTTATTAAAAAACTACTCAGCATGATCTCAAACTCCCTTACAAATTGTAAATAATCAGATGGGTTTCCATCGAAACACCGTGGTTCAAATTTAGGGAGTTTGATGTTCCTATTATCCCTGAACGCCGAAACAGTAACATCAACCATGTCATGTTTAACATCAGATACATCGTTACAATTAACAGACAAGTCACCATGACTTACTTTCCTGTTTGCATCCAAGACGCTCTGTCCTTTCTTTGACCCAGGCATTGTTGAAATTGACCCAATTCCAAAAACGTTCTAGATATCGCTTGTTCAAAGAGGACTTGGCCGGCACCAGGTAAGATGTACGGTGACTATCCAAGGTCAACTGACAACATATAAAATTTGCAAGATGTTAAAACGTTTCTGTACTTAAACCTAATAATTTATTTAGACTGTAAGCAGCTGATGAGAAGCCAACGATTTAAAAAATGATTGTACCATATATTTCTGCAGAAACTACTGTTGTTCTTGCTTTTTTCGAAAAACTCTGGGAACCAACCGACCAAGAATCTATTGTAATATTATCCAGTAGAAAATCAAGATGGATCTGACACACCTTCAGGAGATCCTCTGAGTAACATCAAGTGCCATGCAGGCCTTCAAGTGTAAACTAAACGAGGAACAATGAGTTAGTTAGGTGTCTTAAGGTGAGCAGAAAATAACAGCTTACTAAACAAGGGCTGCTGTTTCAGCCAAATAAAAAGCATAGCAAAAATATTCATTCAGACATCTATAAAACACAAAATAATATAGCAAAGAATATCCTTTTCGATATTTCCCTCCTCTTCTGGCTTTACAATTATATATACATATGTTTATATACATAGAATATTCTAGATTAGTAGTCAGTACCAATATTAGTGTTTATTAAATAATAGCGACTTATATAGTAAGATCACAATGGAATTACAGTTCATTAAAGATGCTTAAACTATAATAATAATAATAAAGATATATTAGCAAATAGAATATCAACTAAAATAAGGAAAACTCCACAAAAATTCATGATAATTCAAACCTAGATGGATAAGGTAAGGAATATGTCTGAACTAACTTCTTTTGGACACATAGACTAGACTTGTTAATGTGGATCCCAACAGCCAGCCTCAGAAATAATTAGTAGTCGAATTGTTAAGGCAAAATTGGAATTCGTAGGTATGCGGTAAATGACTTTGGTAGCCACCTAGTTGACATCAATCGTGTGTTCTGCTGTATCCACAAAATGAGATAGAATAGCGCTACGAATAGATTTTGTTTGTCCTTTACTTGACCACTAAGCAGGGTGATGTTCGGAAATTCGACGAGGAACACGCCTAATTGTACGGCCTATTAATTTCACAAATCGATATTATTTAAAAAACGCACTAATATTGTTATTGACTACCAATCTAGAATATTCTATGTATATAAACGTATAGATATATAATTGTAGAGCCAGAAGAGGAGGGAATTATCGAAAAGGATATTCTTTGCTCAATTATTATGTGTTGAGCATAATAATAATATCTAACTGGGAATGCAATTCCTCACTTTGTCAATATTTACATAGTGTAAATAACACTAATTAGTCTCAACTTTCTCTCATTTATTCGGATATTATTATATTTATGAAAATGCTAAACTTAGTGTCCATGAAACATGTAACAAAATGCGTGTTTAATATCCGTATTGTTAAAGTGTAAGCCTTTCATATTTAACTAGTCCATTCTTGTATTAAACGTGTGAAGTGAGTATCACAGTGGATAGATATGCACACAAATACCTTTTTTTATCATCTATGTTATGCTTTGTTTGTTTTTTCTCAAATATATGTTTGTTCAGCAGAGAGAGTGTCTTGAATTCACTCCATTTTTTTATCACCACAATTTCGTCACATTAAACATCTCTGTGTATATGACTCAGCTTCTCAATCTACTTCAAAGTTGAAAATATTGACACAACTATAATGTGAACTGACTGACAATCATTAATTGAACATTAGAGTACCGTGTCTGCACTTTTTTTCGCTTCCGCAATGATAATATTCACATTTTTCATGTTTAGAAGTATGGAATTCTTGAGAATCCTTACACGGTGTTTCCAAATTGGTTTGATGCATTCTCTCACCGTCTACCACTTGCACGCACAGAAAGTTGACACTAATTAGTAAGTGACTATATAAATATTGATCGAGTAAGGAACTGTATTCCTGGTTGGATATTATTATAATTATTTTTCTATAGTTGGTTTGTAAGGATTAGATTTGTTTGTGCGAGTTTGACCACGGATTGATATCATTTACAGAACCATTGAAAACAGCTGTTTCAACCTAGTTTGGGAATCATGGGCATTACGCTATCACTGGGGTTCGAATCCAAGACCTTCCGGTTACAAGGCAGGCTCGTATACTATTCAGCCACTGGGACTCGATTCAGTAGCCAGCTCATGAATTCTGACTTCTACCAATTCGTGATTTAGCGCCACCCTAACCAATGTCGTTGGTGGGACGTACATCCTCACATGTGACGTCTGGATGGACCTCAGTGTTCACGACTTCTCACTAGAACTCACTCCAGGCAACTTCGTCCTGTAGTCAGCCAGTCACTAGCGAGCATCAGATTAGATTTCTATAGTTAGTTTGTAAGGTTTAGTTTTGTTTCTATGAGTTGATCACGGATTGATATCAATTAGAGAGTTATTGTTATTACTATTGTTCAGTTGGCTTAAATAGCACACCTTCGTCTGAACTTATTCACTGCAGTCGTTTTTTAGTTTGCTTTCTTCGCCTCCTCACACAATCTCCTCATTATTCGCCATCTGGCCCCACCCGATTTCATGGTGCTTGAAGTCACTCAGCGGTCTCCTCAAAGTGTGTTCGATTCACCTCCATTTTCGGGGGGATATTTGTTGGGCAGTAAGTTCTTGGCTGGTTCCCTGTCACTAATCCTATCTGGACAACTAATTAATCTCCAATATGGGGCTTTTGGTGACTCTCCAAGTCCCAAAACTCTATTGAAGAAGTGAATTAACATTGGTGTTGAAAATCCGAATCTTGTACACTAACTTTAGCACAGCAGACCTCCACAGTGAATTAAGAGTAATGAGCGCTTGTATTGCTTCTACGATCCTATCTGGCTTCGATACTCTCATCTTTGCCGTCTACAGCTGTTGAAATGATGCTGCTTAGATAAGCGATAGAGGTGACCTCCATTAAATTTCTGTCATTGACAGTGATTGATGCTTTTCGTTGTTGGTCGTCGGGGTATCTTCATCACCTCGGTCTTCTCTATGTACACTTGAAGTCCTATCTTTTCAATGTCTTCTGTCAGTTTATCGCTTTCCTCCTGTGGATTTTCATGTTTGTTTGATACTGGGCGTAAATCATACATACAAGTCATTATGGGCATTAGGCTGGAGGCTAATTATTTATTATTATTATTCCCTTGCGTTCCGAGCGGAACATACGGTTTTGACAACACATCTCCACTTTGTCCGGTTTTCTGCCGTCCTCTTCATCTGTGTCTACGATTGACTGAACACTCCCACCTCTTCCTCACACGATCTCCTCCATGTCACTTTAGGAAGACCACTCGTTGCTTCCCATCTGGATTCCACTTGAGGGCCTGGCGTACGATATCATTCGCTGGCCGAGGTTGGAGGCTAACGCATGTTTTGATTACTAGACATCTCCAGTATAGACGTATCCATCACGTTTCCATGTAAAAATGGAGGGTACTTTATTATTATTTTTTATTATTTATTTCCTTCACGTTCCCAGTGTGTAACATAGGGCTTCAAGCTGGAGGCTTGAAGTTTCTGTAGCAGTGGTGACTATTTTTACAGGATGGGGTTGCTAGCCTCATGCCCAACCTTCCCTCTTTACCAGTCTTGCTACTGGATAAGTGAGGTAAAGGAATGAGTCGGCCGGTGATCGAATCCTGGACCATGTGCATAGTCGGCGAGCATGCTAACCACTGGTGATCATCAAGCAGAAGGACTTCTTTTCTCGTCGATATCACTTCTCCTTCTGGTTATGAGTTTATTTATAATACTGAGCTCACTTTACAATTAAAACTTTTCAGGGAGGGAGTTCTATTATTTCACATTAGACAAAAACAAAACTACCTCATGCATAAACATGTATCAAATCATATCAGAACATGCAACTTACACTTCGATATTTATGCTTCAATAAGCGCTTGTTGAAATTCTCTTGTAACATATACACGATGACCCATAAGATACTTCCCGCATACATTACTGTGAAATTCTTGACAGAAGCCATCTGACTCAGCTGTTATCGGGTTCAGTCTAATGTAGCTCTGATTACTGAATGATGGTGCTCATCTTCTGTACTTGATGCGCATATAGGCATCGATGGTTACTCTGTACGCCGTGCAAATAGAGATTGCAAGCGTGATGGAGGACGTCTCATATATATACATAACTCATTTGTAGTCAGTAAGTTGGAAGACGAGATACTGAACGAGGTACCTGACTCACTCTGGGTTGTTTTACATGGAGATAAGTACAAACTTCTCATAGGCTGTGTTTGTCGAGCACCAAGCGCAACAAAAGAAACTGATACGTTATTAGCTAAATCGTTTGCACACGCCTCCTCGTTTAATTCTAATTACAAACTAATTGCAGGGGACTTCAGTCTTCCAGAAGTCAATTGGTTAAGTAGTTCCGGCCCCTAACGCTTCGACGAATTACTTGCCATTATCGACTGCTATGGATGGCAACAACACGTCCAGACACCTACTCGTGGTGACAACATGTTGGACCTTGTTTTTTGTCATGACACAATCCAAGTCTCCACCTATGTTGGTAACAGATTTTCCAGTAGTGACCACAGAATGGTACTCTGCTCTCGGCCTTTCTCACCACTAAATACTGGAAACAAACAAGATTCAGGAAGCATGATATGTCGTAGTTACAAATATACAGACTGGGGATTTGTTCAAGAACTCATTCGACTCTGTCAGTGGGATGACTATTTTACCACTGACTCCCTGGAGGCTGTAGTGTCCCTATTTTACAGGAAAGTTACCCTTTGTCTAGATACTGTTGCTCATAAGAAAATAGTGAAATTAAGTAGACACCGAGCTGAATATACTCCAAGGGCACACCACAATAAGTTAAGGAAGCTGAAGAAACAGTACTATTCCACTAAGGATATATCACTACTGCTCTCAATCCACGAGTCTCTTGAATCTATCAAGCGCCTACGCTCTCAAAAGGACCTCGACGAAGAGTTAACGGCACTTGAAAGTACCTCCAAAGTTTATAACCTAACAGCACTTCCTAAAAAACGAATGCAGTCGACGAGGGAAATCCCCTACTTACTTCACGACAAAGTAATCTACAATGAGCCTGCCACCATCTGTGAACTTTTCAGTGATTGGTTTGCAGACTTTAGTTTAGAAACGCGTATGCCTGGTGAAACCGCCCCCCTCACTAGCTCTTCCCTTGAAAACATTGTGTTCACTAACCGGTTAATAGTACAAGCAATTAAAAGCCTTAAACCTTCCACTAGTACGGACCGGATGGCCTTGCTTCAATAATTTTCGAAAACAGTGGGTGTGATATACCCCTGTTACTTCTTAAATTCTTCTCAATGTCTATGGACACTGGAACTTACCCTAGTCAGTGGAAAAGTGGCTTCATAATTCCACACTACAAATCTGGTGATAAGGCAAACGTCCGCTTTTACAGACCCATAAACATAACCCCAGTTATCTCACCAATCATGGAGAAAGTTGTAAAAGATCAGTTGTCAGACTACCTACTTATGGAAGATCTTGTTACAAGGTCTCAACACGGATTTCTCAAGAATAGATCCTGCGTTACTTGCCACTTGGACTCTTTCAGTTGCATCACTAGTAGTCGCGAAGCACGTAAGCTAGCCGTTGTTCTCTACTTCGATATATCTAGGGCATTTGACATGGCATCTCACAGTATTCTCCTTCAGAAGCTGTACTCATGTGGAATTCACAACCCACTGCTGAACTGGTTAAAATCGTTTCTAAGCAACAGGGTACAAATGACCAAAGTTGGATCTGTATTGTCTCATCCTAGGCAGATCTCAAGTGGGGTTGTGCAAGGTAGTATCCTAGGGCCAGTTTTATTTACAGTATACACTAACAGCATTTGCAAGTGCTTCACCTCAGGTAAACCACTCCTATATGCTGACGACCTCAAAGTCGTTTACTCCTGCTACACTCATGAATTAAGCGATATGGTTACTAAAATACATCTTACGGATACATCAACGGATTTTATTTTACTGTTATGCTATTATAACACTCTGTAGTCGTATTCTTCTGAAGTGTCTTTTATGACTGACTACTCTCTTTTTATGTAGATATATACATAACTATGTAGCTTTATGTATTTTACTACTTCGTAACATTTCATATTTCCTCTTCGTTGCTATGCTTATAACTGAAATCTTGAAAGTAGCCTGCAAATCTCTGATTTCCTTACTTCTTCATTGTACGTAAACATTTTTAAAATGCTGTTAGTGACGATGCGTACAAAATGGCTGACTGAAAGAAGTCGTTCATACCATGAGTATCGTTTAGTTAGCTTGTGAATGCAAAAACTGTCCGTATGACAAGTAACAATAATAAGATTTTTTTCTAAAAACAAAAAAGGGGTATTTCGCCAGGGCCTAGCAGATTCAAAGGTGGGAGGGTGGTGACTGCTATTCAGCGGATATGATGGTGGGGACTTAAGAGAACCACCCTTATCTGTGGGAATGCACTCTACTGCTAAGGCTCCTGAGGATGAATTACCTCAAAAAAATAATAATAAATAAAATAAAAAATAAATGCTGCCTGTATGTCACAGCTTGCGTACAAACTCTTTGAAAAAATGGCTCATGGTACGATTTCTCTACTTCAGGAGGACATCTAACTGTATAAATCAGAACAACAGCATAAATCAGTATTACTTCCTCTTTTCTTTTTAATAACTTATGTACTTTGACATTCGGATTTCACTTCTTCAGTTACTATTCCCAACATTACCCTATATAAGAGTGAAAACCATAATTCGTTTCGCCCTAATTTTTACTTTTTTTATTGTTATTCTACACTTCAGTTGTTGTTTACTACTATAAACTTAAACTAACCGTTAGTGTGTAGACTATAAAACTCAATGACTAGAAATTTTCTAGTAATAAAAAAGGAGAATAAACCCTGCGGTTATCGCATATTGTTTACTTAAATTATTATTATCTGCTGGCTGCTTCTGTTTTCTTCACTTCTCGAAGGTATTGCACTGAAGCACTGCTAATGGACAGAAATCCTGCTTTCTAAATTTGTATTACTTGAGCGGTATCCAGAATATTGTTAGCACTTACGATGAACAACGGAACAAATTCCATTCTGAATTCTGTTCAACATCGCAAAGTTAACTTTGCGACCAATTGGTCCCTTTTATCTGCTAATACCAATATAATGCTGTACTTACCATCTAATGTGGATTTTTATAAACTTTCGAACCCTTACTGATTGATAAAATGATAGTAATAACGGTCTGGATCCAGTGTGGCTTACTCTAGCACCTGTATATCACCTCTCTTCTTACATTCCACTAACACAAAATTTCATAATTCCCGCATGAATCTGACTCACTATGAGTATATTAAATATTATAATTTAGACTTAAACCAAAATCTTAAATTCTATTCTTATAAAGTTTCTAGAGGTCATTTTCCAATTTTTAATTTCATAAAACAGTGTTCAATTTCAGACTGCACTTGTCTAATATGATCATGCCTGTACAAACGGTATGTGAATCATGTAAATGCTTCACTTATGTGAAATATATATATTATTATTAACTAAGTAGTCTCGCGACATGATGTGCTGAATCCTGCCTAAATTTTAACGCTGACAAACGCGGCTGGATTTGTATCAGCAACAGTAACCTTGATCTAACTCTTGAAATAAGTGGGCGAAAACTAGCCAAGCTCAACTCAGTCGTAGATCTCTGGACCTCACGCTGTCCCTCGAAGACTTTCAGAAACACTTTGTATTAACCAACGCGAAAACGAGAACACTGATTGGTGACTCAAGAATCCTTTATTCTTACGCCAACATATGACCAACAATAAGGTTATTACACAAGGTCTAAGAATAAATGTTATAACAGTAAATCATGATAATACTTCTGATAGTTTTTTATCTTCCTCTGAACAGCGAACAATGAGACGATGACAGCTGGATTGATGACTCTCGCGAAAAATATGGAGGAGTTGGGTTTGAGAAAACAACCATGAATTGATCGTTCAATCTTCAACTACATTGACATGCTCCATTGAACGACTGGCTATGAGATTGTACCCACAAACTAATGTCACAGAGAACAGCAACCATGTAATTTCACTTCAAATCAAATTCATGTAACGCAGATAATACTTATTCGTGCCTGTACAATTGGTGTGTCCTACACAGATAGGAATCAATATATCATTGTTACCTTCTAGCTTGTGGGAAATCAGACGTATATCATCGGCGAAGTCCACATCCTCCAAGTTTTTTCTGTGGGTCCACTTTATGCCTGTTCTTTCGCTGTACGCTGTCTATCTCATTGTCCAATCTACCGCAATCAGGTAATCATTGAAGATATTAGAAAGCCAGCTTGTCGTAATCCTATCTTCACTTCGAAGGATTCTGCGAGTTTTCCGCTGTGAATTACCAAGAAGTAGCGAAGTAGTTGCCAAATTACCTCTTGATCGACGCTGTCGGAGGCCTTTCCAAAGTCAATGAAGTTGGGATAGAGAGCTGACCGCCATTCCAAGCTCTGTTCAATGATGATCCGTAGTGTTGTGATTTGATCGATGCATGATTTGTTTCTCCTGAATTCAGCCTGTTCCGGCCGAAGTTTTTCATCCAGGTTGGCTTGTTTGATTCTCTGCAGGATGATGCGGCTTAGTATTTTGCTTGGGATCGACAGGAGCATAATACCACGCCAGCTCTTGCACCTGCTCAAGTCTCCCTTCTTTGGCAGCTAAGTAGTCCTTCCTCCAATCCTCAGGTACCTTACCCTCTTTCCACACCTTCTCCACTAGTGGTGTCATCAATTCCGCTGATTTCTCTGGGTCCATTTTTAATGCTTCTGCAAAGATTTTGTCTGGTCATTCCTTCACTGGCGTAATTTGTGTCGAAATTTTCTCGGATAGGAACCTAGTTGTTTGGTAGAGTGTCGCGAGGTCTCCTTTGCCTGCAGAACACCTGGTTAACGCTAATCATTCCATTTGAACAGATGCCTCCTTCAAAGTAATCTACAGAGTCAAGAATTACCTATCAAAGGCAATACGGTTTCGTCTTCTTTGTATCGCTGAAGCGCTGGCCATTCACATAGAAAAACAGGAGCTGTGCATACAAAAGAAGATTACTCAACCACTTCTACTGTAATGGCAGCGACTTTTTGTATTCGATTTGAGTTTTTTTGATTTTGATGACTTAATCTTGTTTCTCTGCCTGTTCTTTAATTGCTTAGAATTCTTGTATTCATTCAGAACTCTCACGTAATTTCGTATTATCTACTCTGTTCCTATTCATATTATTACATAACTTCTTTTAACAACTGTGTGACAACTCATCACCTACCTTCGTTACTACCTTTATTTCATTAACACCTAATTTTCTTGACTTGTATTACCAATCTTCACCTATTTAGTTAAAATAACCATAGCCAGTTGTAATTTTGTTTGACAAACTTAATGTACACATACATACAAAACAACACATATTTAATTGCGATTGTACAGCTGGGAAAAAGAGTTTGCCGAAAAAGACTCTTCGCTGATCTACGTGTTTTGTTTTCATTAATACCTGAATGGGGATTATCCATGAATTGAAAAAGTAAATAGCAAGTTATTTGTGTGATACATTCAGACCAACCCCCCCCCCACCCCCAAATGATAGAAAGAACGACTTAGAAACAGACTATCAGTTATGCCTAGAAGTTAAAGTACATTGTGAAAGTAGCCCAGTTGTGAGAAATAATATGCAAGGGAGATGAATATCTCCACTGAGCAGGCTAGCAATCCATACATAATATATAGGAATATTTTGCATTTCCTTGAATAAATAAGGACTATGGAATGGAACCGAACTTCTTCGTGGACTAATCCTTCAAATAACTGTGAGAACTACCTAGCTATCCTGATCCTGGTTTGTGTTTTATTTAAATAAATCCCAGTGAATTTGCCCACTCATTGTTAGCATTCTGTTATTCAGCTCATGCGGATTAATTTCGATGCTCTTCTGTTCCTAAAGTACAATGAAACAATATCATTACCTCGCAGTGCACCTTCCAAGACACCGAAATAAACTCTGGGGCTAAAATGAATAGATCAAGCCGAACCAACTTAACATTAACCAAATAAATGACTAGCCCACGTGAAGATGCTGTGGGTGCCTTAATTTGTGTTTTAACGGGTACGTAGGTATCTGGCCGTGCTCGGACCCTGTTTTTGCACTCCTTCTTTATGCTGTTAATACGCACACATACTCAAGGTCCAGAGTTTAACTGTACTAGCCAGCTGAGCCGTAAAATCCTTTCCCTGAATACCCTTAACTTTCTACTTTATTTATATGTACCTGTCGTCAAAGGCCATTCCTAAATAGCTGAGTGTTTTTGATTTGTCTTTTGTTACCAGTGCTCACAAGTCAAGTAGTATACTGACTCCTTGGGTAAATACGCATATTACGTCTAGTAAGGTTGTCATTAGTGTACCTAATCACACTAGCACTAGCACGCGCCTTTATTTTGCTTTTTCATTTTATTGCCTGTAAACTATCCTAGTCAGACGCCATCGGATTCTGGGTCTGGAAGAGCTGTCAATCTGTCTGTGCCTTCTTTTTAAGTCAACTAACACTTGCTTGTGGTTCTATCGATTGAGAAATTATTTCCTTGATGAATATATGTATATATCACTTTTAAGAATGTGAGGCACTAATTCTCTCCTACTGGATGAATTTTCAAGAGAGATGTGTGGCACTCACTAAAACCTGATACTGACTCTTCAAATGATGTTCTGAGTACAAGTCCTTTCCTCGTCTAACCAACATGCTGTTGATCAACTACGTAGAGACGCGTTTCTCGGAGATAGGATCCCGCCAAGGGTGCAGAGAGAGAGAGAGGGAGGTGAAGAACGTGTTTGGAGCTAGAAGTGTTGATGTGATATTATCCGATTAGCTTTGTCTGCAGAGACCCCACGAGAATATGCAACAAGTTCGTAGCAAATGCCATATTCACAGAGACAGCGTAGTCTACATTGTTGGTCGCATTTACAAACTGTTACCGACAAGGAGTAGGCACAAACTAGCGTATTAATTGATCCAAAACACAAGGTTACCACCTTAACAGTACACTTACTTACGGTAGGTCCACGAAAGCAATCTGTCTGATATTCAAGACGTCAGAGAAGTTCATCTTAAGATCTTACATATTGGCATCATCGTAAATTCAGGAAGCCAGCTACTTATTACAGTGCAGTTTTCTACAGCCTGCCTCTTCGAAAAACAAACACTGCAAATGACAGTGTCGAGTGTTGCCACCAACGACCACAGAGTACACAGTTCTCTGTCTTGCGTAACTACCAAGAAAACAGGGGCACAGATTCTTGTACATACCGATACAGGGAGTTAGTGTGGTCGTGCTTACACACAACGAACACCTGCACCCTTGCAGAGTCAAGAATAATGATTCTTTACAGTTCATGCTAAATGTGCTGCTTGAGTTGGGAATATCTCAGTGCTTATATAAAATTCTAATTGTCACAACGGACATCCCTCAACGGGTTGCTAGTTGACTCCAAACACTCTGGATTCAGAAGTTGCAGTCATACTCTTTCTATTTCAAGTATACATCCAACATCTGTGAGATGTTGGAAATATCAGAATGGTAATAAATATATCAGACAATACCTCCAACGATGATACTTCATCGGAGGGATTTTCCAAACTACAGAGAAATGATTACTTTCTGAAATCTGTCTCTCTCTCTCTCTCACAAGCATAACATAACATATCACTACATTATTATGAAACACCAGCCAGGTTCATTTAAACCCAGTCGACATCGAAATTGGTGGTAGGAAAATAGTGAATATGACAGACATATTCAGCTCAGAATTATGCTACCGTCTAAAACCCCATACTCATCACACTTACATGTGGTCACCAAATAGATATAAGTGGCGGACACAGACCAGATAGATACACAACGAGGTGCATACATGACTTGTTAAGCTCCTTGCTATGCGTCGACATTTTCTCGAAGATTGATATTTACTAACCCTATTATCATATTCTTGCAGAACTGAGTGGTGTTCCTAAAAATGCTTTTAATCTGTCTGTTTTCGACATAGAACTTTGCACCGATGTGCGACAGTTCGAGTCGCCACACTCCATGTAGCACACAAATCAAGAGAAGAAAGTAGAAAATGCTTTTATTACGGCATTATTACATAGAGAAGTTGAGACCTCCTGATATAAATCAGACTCTCTTATTCGTTCCACCTTACTCTTCCATGGACTTCTCAAAATGGACCAAGTTATATTGTGTAGGACTTTGAAGATTGTCAGCAGGGTTAGTGGTATATATCATTTTGACGCAACTAACTGACATTGTTGTTGACAGGCATTTTAATACTTGCGAGAAGCCGGCTAAAGTCTTCCTGTCCGATAACGAACAGCCTGTTCATTTGCAACTTTCTCCTTATATCACTCCATGTAAAACCGGAAGAAATCTCATAAGCGTTTATGCTCGTGTCGCAAAATACAAAAACTCAACCATAACATATTAAGCACATCTGTTGTGTGAAGAGAAATATCTCAAAAAATAATAATAATACTAACAGCAATCTGCTTAATTCCAAAAAACAGTACTTATAATACAGAATGGAGTTCCCTCAGCATTTGTCACAATATTCCATCTAATTTACTCAAAGTATACTTAAAAGTAATCACAGGAATTCGTCCACATTTACGGTAGGAATAAACTCAAAAATATGCAGAGAACAAAATGAGAATAACAACTATAGTAATACATACAGTGGGTTTTTTCCAATCAGCACTGTCGACACAGTTTTGAAATTTTAGCATGTCATAGATTATTGAATCTAATGTCCCGTTGATATGACATAGTGAGGGGAGAGATAAAAAAATAACTGTTATTACACAGCTTAAATGATGTTCACACTTATGAGAAAATAAATAAAGACAAAAAATGCGAGGATCATAAATATGAGAAGAACAATTACAATTAGGCTTAGTTGAATAAGGACGGATAAAATGGTTTATTTCATGGTGCAAAGAAGGTTAGTTAGTTAGTTCGTGCCTGACACGATTTTAATCACATAAAATAAGTTACAAATATGATGTCGTGGAATTTTTATACGTACAAGTGCGCACGCATTAGGTCTTCTCATGAAATGACTTCTTCTTCTGCCTGACTATGTAGTGACACATTTTATTATTCATCATCGTAGATATACTTCCACTACGTAATTGGATTTTGGTTTGTGTATAACTCTAAAGATTGCATAATAACAATTGATACATTGTACTCGCTCATCTGTTGAATTTCTTCTACTTCGGGAATAGGCAATGGATAAAGGCACACACGGGGTGTCGTTATGTGTTATCTCGATGTTATGTTTGGGTTGTTCTACCTTGTTTTCAGGTGTTTTTTAACTGAAATGCATTTTAAATACCATGTTTTAACGAAAAAACTTAGAAAAATGGTGGAAAGTGGACGCTTTCAGCAGTTTGAGTGAACATGTATCTGTCATCGAATTTCGTAATTTTTCTGCATGTGGAATGTTAAGACTCTGTGTAAATTGTTGATTACGTTAAGAAAAACTAAATAAATTAGGTGTGTTGAATCTCTGAGGTATGAACACTCTGTAACAGTCGAAAGAGTTTTAAGCTATAAAGGAGTGTTAGTTGATTTATTCGCAAGATAACAGTTAATAAACAAATTTTTCTTAAATGTTACCTTGGTTTGGAGTATTTTCGTATTGCTATTTATTTGTTAACGGATGTCTTACTATTGTTGATTTGCAGGTTGCAATTGTAATTTACGGAGTGGTTCACTTTATTTGGAGGCTTTAATGAAATGAAATTGAAGAATTTGCGCGTTATCGTTGGAATCTTTGTGATATTATAAAATTATTTATTAAAATAAATATCCTTTTAATGTTTTAACGGTGTTCTTTAAAGAATTCACTACTACTTCCTTTTGCTTGTCGAAGGAATAGTGATGTAGACGGTTTCGGAATGCGTAATGATTTAATTTGAAAGAATGATAAGTTGCGCAGCATAAGAATATAAGGAAAATTTTGCTTCAATAGGATATACCTATAAAAAATTTAAAAAATAACACGTTATTTTCGATGTACGTAGCCGTCCTACATTTGTTATTATGTATACGTAGTAATCGCAAAACAAACCTAAGCTCAACGTACATTTTTTCGCAAGCCCTAATGAAAGATAATCTTTTACGCAGCCGGATTGAATGGAAGTAAAACATTTCATGGGAGGCTTGATGACGCACTGAGGAAATAATGACGGTTTACGATTATCGCGCATTTCACACAAGTATTACTACGTTGCCTATCAACTTCGTTAACTATGCAATGTCCTCGAAATGATAATTAAGAGAGATACAGGTAGTCGACATAAATGCATATATTTACAAAATAACAACAGTTAAACAGTACATATTCACATTAAAAAGGGTTTATAACAATTCAGTGGAAAAAATTGCAGTTGTAGTTCTCCATGGCTACATCATAGTCAAATTAAAGTCCACTAATCGTTTTATCCCCAATATGTGGATCAGTTTCCCTCAGGTGATTGTGACACTGGACCCGTCCTTATAGCTTTCAGCATCACCTGATCCTTCAGAAGAAACTGGTTATGATCTTTCCATGCAAAGATTGAGATTGTATTCCTTTGACCACCTCTGGCCACACTGAGAAATATTTAAGGATATACACATATCAGGTGAATTAATCTTCCCCCAAGTGAACGATTCGTAATCATAGCAACAACGAATATGTGAACAAGGGAGGGAAAAATAGTAGATTTGGCAAGAATAGTCCATATATCCCATAGCAAACTTGAAGAATCCTAGAACTCCCGATTTATCTTTCACAGTTTGCCTTCTGCAAAATGGAAATATTACACAAATGCCTCTCCTCTCTGTCCGTTACAATAAACTGAAAAAGACTAAATATTCAAACTTCATACTTCTTTGATTAAGTTACCCAATAATATTCACTTTTTAGTGGGTCCACGCTCACATCACATCTGTAAAATCTATACATGCGTTAACTTGTCTCCTTAAGCTGAAAAAATGCAATGTTTATGCGACTTATATTACTATCATTTACTAACATTATTGCTACTTTTGATGCTTCTTCCGCCAACTTGTTGCTTTTCACTTGCATGTCTTCCAGCTTGTGGGAAATCAGACATATATCATCGGCAAAGTTCAGATCTTCCAAGTCTTTTGTGTCAGTCCATTTTATGCCTGTTCCCTCGTTGGTTGCCGTTGTCTGTCGCATTATCCAATCAATTGCAATCAGGAAGATCATTGGTGATAGTAGACAGCCTTGCCTCACTCCCGTCCTCACTTCGAAGGCTTCCGTAAGTTTCCCGTTGTGGATTACTTGGCATGCAGCATTGTCGTATAACTGTTGGATGAGATGTATAATTGTCGATGGGACCCCGTAGTAGCGAAGTAGTTTCCAAATGACCTCTCGATCGACGCTGTCGAAGGCCTTTTCAAAGTCGATGAAGTTGAGATAGAGAGGTGACTGCCATTCCAAGCTTTGTTCAATGATGATCCGTAGAGTGGCGATTTGATCAATACATGATTTGTTTCTCCTGAATCCAGCCTGTTCCGGACGAAGTTTTTCATCTAGGGCTTGTTTGATTCTCTCCAGGATGATGCGACTTAGTATCTTGCTTGGAATGGACAGAAGCATAATTCCACGCCAGTTTTTACATTGACTTAAGTCTCCTTTCTTTGGAAGTTTGAATAAGTATGCTTTCTTCCAATCCTCGGGTACTTTGCCCTCTTTCCACACCTTCTCCAGTAGTGGTGTCATCAAGTCCGCTGTTGTCTCTGGGTCTATTTTCAAAGCTTCTGCTGGGATTCCATCTGGTCCTGGTGTTTTCCCAGTTTTTAGCATCTTGATTGCATTCAGGACTTCTGATTTCGTCGGGGGGTCAGTGTTCACTGGTAGTTCTGCTTCCGTTGTTGGTATTGTTGGGCATGTTGTAGGTGGCGGACGATTTAGAAGTCTTTTGAAGTGTTCAGCCCAGTGCTTTCTCTGTTCCACCTCTTTGGTGATTGACTTTCCATTGTCGTCCTTTATTGGCTTAATCTGTGTCGAACGTTTGCCCGAAAGGTGCCTAGTTGTTTGGTAGAGTGTGGCGAGGTCTCCTTTGCCTGCAGCTTGTTCTGCTTCGTTTGCCATGGTTTCATAATATTTTCTTTTGTCTTCCCTGGCACTCTTCTTCACTCTTTTGTTCAGTGTATTGTAGCTTGCATTCAGCTCCTGTTTTTGTTGCTCGTCGGTGCACTGGATAATCTTTTGTTTCACTGTCCTTCTCTCTTCTATTAGTTTCCAAGTGTCCGTAGTGAGCCACTGTTTGTCCTGTCTCTTCTTTCTGCCTAGAATTTCTATGCAGGTTTGGCTCCACACCGTTTTCAAGTTGTTCCAGTGCTTTTCAACGCCGACCTTCCGGCTGATGTTGATTTGTGTCTCGGTTTTTCCCTTTATGCTTGCAATGAAGATGTCCTTTGTAGCCTGGTCCTTCAGCTTTTGAGTGTTGAACTTGGCTTGTGGTCTATCTGCAGCTCCTGATTCCCTGAAAGCTTTTAATTTGATTTGGATTGTCCCTTGTACGAGATAGTGGTCTGAGCCAACGTCTGCTCCTCTTCTTGCTTTTGTGTCCAGTAGGCTGCGCCTCCACTTCCTTGAGATTGAGATGAAGTCGATTTGGTTTTTGGTTTGCCCGTCTGGTGACACCCATGTAGCCTTGTGGATATCTTTGTGCTTGTATACACTGCCACCAATCACTAGTTCGTTGAAGGCGCAGAAGTCGGCGAAGAGTTCTCCGTTTTCATTCATTTCTCCTAGAGCTTCTCTACCCATGATGAGTTCCCTTCCTGTGTTGTCTGGTCCCAGTTTGGCGTTCATGTCTCCCATTAGTATTTTCATGTCGCCAGCTGGAGTATTGTCCATTGTTGCCTGTAGTTGCCTGTAGAATTCTTCTTTCTTTTCGAGGTCTGCGTTGTTTGTGGGTGCATAACATTGTATGATTGACACTTTCCTTCCTTTGGAGTTGAATCTGGCGGTCATTATCCTGGACGAAATCGCCTCCCATTGTATCAGGGCTTTCGTTGCCGTTGGTGACATCATGATAGCCACGCCCTCGGTGTGCGTGTGGTTATCTTCTGGGTGACCGGAGTAGATCACTGACTCACCCGTTGACAATTTGGTGAGTCCACTCCCATTCCATCTGCTTTCACATATTCCCAGCACTTGTATTCCGTATCTTTTCATCTCGTTGGCGATCTGGGCAGCTTTCCCAGTCTCGTACATAGTTCGGACGTTCCATGTTCCCACGCAGACTTTTTCTTTTGGTGCAAAGAGGTTCATTTGCTGAAGTTTCTGTAGCAATTTTTGTTTACAGGGTGGGGTTGCTAGCCTCACGCCTGAGAAAGAATGATTACATTAAGTAAAGTTTAGAGAGAAGCGACTTTTTGGGTTGCTCCCCTCAAAATCAGAAAATAACGGACAAAACAATGAGAACAACACCAGCAAAAGGAAAACAGTTCACAGAAAAAAGGGCAAAAAGCGACAACAACGATACAATACAACAACATGCAATATAGTTCAGCACAGTTAACTAAAATGATATCTCAACCATAAACTCACTGACTTGGAGCAACTTGAACATATAAATCCAACAATATAGACAGTTTTAAATGTGTTTATCATTAAAAAATTTCACAAATCCATATAGTGAGTTATATGTGTTATCTGTCAGTAAGATTGTATCCTTGGATTTAGTGTTCGAAAGGTAAATAATTGTGACAGTTTCCACAAACTCTTGGCATGAAATTTTACAGAAACGAGATTTTTTATTAATGAGGGAAACGTAGCGCAATAGTCGACAAGTGAGAATTGAGAATCTCATGGTGACTATAAAAAAACAATAGGTATTATTATAGCAACGAATTCATCATTAACTTAGATAGCCACTTAATAATAATACAATCATATCAAATAAATGTATCACTTAATCTTAAGAAGCATGTGTTTAATTACTTTTACTGTATTCTCTGAATACTGATGTGCTCAACAAGCTTATTCCAACTGAATTTAAGATTAATTCTGAAAGTGAGTCGAGATCCAGTTTATGCCAAATAAAAACATGTAGCTTACATGTATTACACTGCTTACTGAGACATCTGGTACCTGCTTTCCGATCTTCGTGACAAGAACACAGTCCATCTAGGTTTACCTACATATACAAAAGTATACGTATATGCTGCATCAACCATGCCGTTTTTATCATGATTAACCAGACCACTGTGTATATTATACTTATTTAAGGATCTCTGAAAATAATGGTCAAGCGATAATTGAAGTTGCGTGAAGTTATTACCTCTTCAAGACATTGTTTGCATTCTTGACATTCCTGAGAAGTCCTTAGATCGTAATTTGGCATGAATTCGTTGAATTCAGCAAATAAATCCACTGCTATACCATTTCTTTCCTGAGCTGTAATAGTTTGTGTTGTTAATTATCTCTCCAATTTGGTAAAACGCTCACGGAAATTCAGGACTTAACCAAGCAGCAAAATGATGTTTGAAATTACCTCAACTCGAATGACAAACTGGCCAATCACAAGCGAGCGAATCGCTTGTTTATCTCATTCGCGGTCACTCAAAATTACAGCCATCGACAGGCTGGGCGGCCTGTAGACGGACGTAGGTCATTTGATCAGCTGATGGATATTGGCGTTATTTATTGGATAAACGTCAAGGTTAGGTCATTTTTCGTTGTTTTTCACACTTTTTTACCCATATTCCTGCTAAAAGTTGATGAAATGCGGCCTATTTAGCAGAGAGAGCATATAGTGTTGTCCTTATCCGGACGTAGGTCACAGGCAGTTTACAGTTTGCTGAAAATACATAATTTTTCCGTTCAGAAAATGTCTAATTACTTGAAGACACATGTTATAACGACAATTTCGTGAATTTTTTGTTGCATTTTAATGGATTACACATTGACATGATGAGGCGGGATAGCTCGTTTCAGTAATTATTCCATTTACTTTGTTGTGCACTTTTCCTAATGCTGACAAGGCTCCTCAACATGTATTTCTTTAATAAAAATCTGCAGAAATACATAAAAATTATATATGCATAGTATTTCCTTATTTGATGGCATAAACTTGATGTTAGCAGGCAGATGGAATATCAACTTTGCATTATGGAAAAATGTTGACTAACATAATTATATACAGTTGAAATCATTATTTTGTCATTTTAAGCATATTTAATGGTTAATTATTGTGTTTACACTGATAACAATGTCTACATCTGTATAATTCTTATGTTCTTTTTCAGATGATATCTACTTTCGGGAATTTCATGGATTTGGGTGATAAAGAAAAAGATACCTGCACTGTTGTCGATTTTGTATTACATGTTAATTCATTAATAAATGTATTCCTTGTTATTCGTTTGTTTATTCTACTTGATAAGACTGAATATTAGCCCTTGCGCAATTTGCGAGCTATAGAGTATATGAGGCTATCTTTGAAATGCTAAGTAGGAACAGATATTCGGAGAAGCCTATTGGTTAAAGATTATGTTGTAGTCAAATAAAGTAAATATGTCTGAAGTGTAGAGGAGGTATTGCGATTATAAAGCGTTTCGAGTTATCTATCGTCTTAGCAGAATACATATACTGATTCGCGATTCATAGTCACAAAGTGAGAGTAAATCTACCTGAGATAGTGTGCTTGTGATTTCTGCATGCCGCAGTATACCATAAGGAGAGACTATACCTTTGCTGTTAGATGTATGACTCAGTGCAACTACGGTTATCGTAATAATTAAAAACAGAATGCCTAGGGTTCTCAGCCAAAGAACACGATACGTTGCTATCTGCTCATATAATCACGTAAACAAAAGTTTTCCAGACGCCCCATTTACTCCTAACAGTTTACTCTCAACTTCTAACTTAGCACGTGCTACTTATGTTGCTGGAACACAATCGCATTACAACAGAAGGAAGACAGATTCATTGAAAAATTGTTTATTAAACAAAAATTAGATTTCAAATGTACAGATAATTCAGATGAGTAGTCCTCTGTTACCGTCAGTAAGTTCCACCTGCGTACACGGTACATATATGTTTTTCCATAAGTCTGAAAAGGTTTCAGAAAAGCATAATTAACTTGGGTATTACATGTATGATCTGAATAAAAAATTTTCCTGATAAGCATTTACAAGTGTTCACTTTACAATCAATATATATATATATATAAGTAGCACAATAGTTTTCACTAAACTTAAGGGACTTCGCAACTTATCGTTTGTCGATATCTAGTAGGTCTATCGAAGCATCAAGAAATGATAAAATTATTCAACGACAAGTTATGCAGTAGTTTCCAAAGCTTGTATAAATATTTTAGCAAAAATGACAACAACTTTATGACAAATAATAGGTCTTGACAGCAATAATAATAACGTTCATGTTCATAGTGACTATAAAAACAACAATAGGAGGGAGGGTGGCGTTAGATGATCAGTAGATATGGTGGGGGTCACTAAGGTGAATCGCCCCATTCTGCAGGAACAGCAATACACAAATTAAAGGCTCGAGATATTTCTGATTTTTATGAGGGCTTAGATCTTTATCTTGAAAAAGATAATAATGAACGCCTTGACAGATCATGCTTCTACCTCTAAATATATACTATTCGCCCAGCCTATTGTTGAGATGCGACCATGTGGGATGTGCACAGTTTTATGGGGCATCTTATAAACTAACTTGCTGTCCATTGACTGATCTTTAAATACCACTTCACAATGTCTTATCTCATTCATTTTCCAATAACGTCTTTACTTGATCCTCATTATATCCCATTAAACCTAACATTTTACAGCTCTTTATGACTTATTATATTCCTACTCTCTGAAGGGTACGGTTGTACATTAAATGCACAAAAAGGTATAAAACAAAAACAACTGGCACAACTGAGGATAAATGTATTAAAACCAAAAGTGGACATCATGATAGTACGAGATATACGTGTAGCATTATACATTGCAAATGAACGTTGTCAGCTTAGGGAGTTTTCTTTATTAATGCATTTATTAATGATACTTGCACTTACCTATTTCATTACAATTTAATGATTCACCTCAGCACTTTTACTTTTCTAAAACAGCTTTCAATCCCTTGTAAACGTTGTACTTACCTCAATATTGGTTGGTTATCGTATGCCGACAACCACGGGATGAAAACGAAACGAAGTCGATTTTCCCGCTCAACCTGGAGGACAATTGTACAATTCAATAACTATACAGCCTAGTTCTGACAATGTGTATTTATATATATATCAAATATTTAACTGTTGAAACATTATTAACTTGTAGACAATCTACGATTTGATATTATATCATACTTGATCGTGCCTGTAAAAATGGCATGCATTTTCATGTAAATTTATATGTTTATATGAGAAAATACATTATTATTATTACTATTATCGCAACGAATTCATCATTAACTTAGATAGCCACTTAATAATAATACAATCATATCAAATAAATGTATCACTTAATCTTAAGAAGCATGTGTTTAATTACTTTTACTGTATTCTCTGAATACTGATGTGCTCAACAAGCTTATTCCAACTGAATTTAAGATTAATTCTGAAAGTGAGTCGAGATCCAGTTTATGCCAAATAAAAACATGTAGCTTACATGTATTACACTGCTTACTGAGACATCTGGTACCTGCTTTCCGATCTTCGTGACAAGAACACAGTCCATCTAGGTTTACCTACATATACAAAAGTATACGTATATGCTGCATCAACCATGCCGTTTTTATCATGATTAACCAGACCACTGTGTATATTATACTTATTTAAGGATCTCTGAAAATAATGGTCAAGCGATAATTGAAGTTGCGTGAAGTTATTACCTCTTCAAGACATTGTTTGCATTCTTGACATTCCTGAGAAGTCCTTAGATCGTAATTTGGCATGAATTCGTTGAATTCAGCAAATAAATCCACTGCTATACCATTTCTTTCCTGAGCTGTAATAGTTTGTGTTGTTAATTATCTCTCCAATTTGGTAAAACGCTCACGGAAATTCAGGACTTAACCAAGCAGCAAAATGATGTTTGAAATTACCTCAACTCGAATGACAAACTGGCCAATCACAAGCGAGCGAATCGCTTGTTTATCTCATTCGCGGTCACTCAAAATTACAGCCATCGACAGGCTGGGCGGCCTGTAGACGGACGTAGGTCATTTGATCAGCTGATGGATATTGGCGTTATTTATTGGATAAACGTCAAGGTTAGGTCATTTTTCGTTGTTTTTCACACTTTTTTACCCATATTCCTGCTAAAAGTTGATGAAATGCGGCCTATTTAGCAGAGAGAGCATATAGTGTTGTCCTTATCCGGACGTAGGTCACAGGCAGTTTACAGTTTGCTGAAAATACATAATTTTTCCGTTCAGAAAATGTCTAATTACTTGAAGACACATGTTATAACGACAATTTCGTGAATTTTTTGTTGCATTTTAATGGATTACACATTGACATGATGAGGCGGGATAGCTCGTTTCAGTAATTATTCCATTTACTTTGTTGTGCACTTTTCCTAATGCTGACAAGGCTCCTCAACATGTATTTCTTTAATAAAAATCTGCAGAAATACATAAAAATTATATATGCATAGTATTTCCTTATTTGATGGCATAAACTTGATGTTAGCAGGCAGATGGAATATCAACTTTGCATTATGGAAAAATGTTGACTAACATAATTATATACAGTTGAAATCATTATTTTGTCATTTTAAGCATATTTAATGGTTAATTATTGTGTTTACACTGATAACAATGTCTACATCTGTATAATTCTTATGTTCTTTTTCAGATGATATCTACTTTCGGGAATTTCATGGATTTGGGTGATAAAGAAAAAGATACCTGCACTGTTGTCGATTTTGTATTACATGTTAATTCATTAATAAATGTATTCCTTGTTATTCGTTTGTTTATTCTACTTGATAAGACTGAATATTAGCCCTTGCGCAATTTGCGAGCTATAGAGTATATGAGGCTATCTTTGAAATGCTAAGTAGGAACAGATATTCGGAGAAGCCTATTGGTTAAAGATTATGTTGTAGTCAAATAAAGTAAATATGTCTGAAGTGTAGAGGAGGTATTGCGATTATAAAGCGTTTCGAGTTATCTATCGTCTTAGCAGAATACATATACTGATTCGCGATTCATAGTCACAAAGTGAGAGTAAATCTACCTGAGATAGTGTGCTTGTGATTTCTGCATGCCGCAGTATACCATAAGGAGAGACTATACCTTTGCTGTTAGATGTATGACTCAGTGCAACTACGGTTATCGTAATAATTAAAAACAGAATGCCTAGGGTTCTCAGCCAAAGAACACGATACGTTGCTATCTGCTCATATAATCACGTAAACAAAAGTTTTCCAGACGCCCCATTTACTCCTAACAGTTTACTCTCAACTTCTAACTTAGCACGTGCTACTTATGTTGCTGGAACACAATCGCATTACAACAGAAGGAAGACAGATTCATTGAAAAATTGTTTATTAAACAAAAATTAGATTTCAAATGTACAGATAATTCAGATGAGTAGTCCTCTGTTACCGTCAGTAAGTTCCACCTGCGTACACGGTACATATATGTTTTTCCATAAGTCTGAAAAGGTTTCAGAAAAGCATAATTAACTTGGGTATTACATGTATGATCTGAATAAAAAATTTTCCTGATAAGCATTTACAAGTGTTCACTTTACAATCAATATATATATATATATAAGTAGCACAATAGTTTTCACTAAACTTAAGGGACTTCGCAACTTATCGTTTGTCGATATCTAGTAGGTCTATCGAAGCATCAAGAAATGATAAAATTATTCAACGACAAGTTATGCAGTAGTTTCCAAAGCTTGTATAAATATTTTAGCAAAAATGACAACAACTTTATGACAAATAATAGGTCTTGACAGCAATAATAATAACGTTCATGTTCATAGTGACTATAAAAACAACAATAGGAGGGAGGGTGGCGTTAGATGATCAGTAGATATGGTGGGGGTCACTAAGGTGAATCGCCCCATTCTGCAGGAACAGCAATACACAAATTAAAGGCTCGAGATATTTCTGATTTTTATGAGGGCTTAGATCTTTATCTTGAAAAAGATAATAATGAACGCCTTGACAGATCATGCTTCTACCTCTAAATATATACTATTCGCCCAGCCTATTGTTGAGATGCGACCATGTGGGATGTGCACAGTTTTATGGGGCATCTTATAAACTAACTTGCTGTCCATTGACTGATCTTTAAATACCACTTCACAATGTCTTATCTCATTCATTTTCCAATAACGTCTTTACTTGATCCTCATTATATCCCATTAAACCTAACATTTTACAGCTCTTTATGACTTATTATATTCCTACTCTCTGAAGGGTACGGTTGTACATTAAATGCACAAAAAGGTATAAAACAAAAACAACTGGCACAACTGAGGATAAATGTATTAAAACCAAAAGTGGACATCATGATAGTACGAGATATACGTGTAGCATTATACATTGCAAATGAACGTTGTCAGCTTAGGGAGTTTTCTTTATTAATGCATTTATTAATGATACTTGCACTTACCTATTTCATTACAATTTAATGATTCACCTCAGCACTTTTACTTTTCTAAAACAGCTTTCAATCCCTTGTAAACGTTGTACTTACCTCAATATTGGTTGGTTATCGTATGCCGACAACCACGGGATGAAAACGAAACGAAGTCGATTTTCCCGCTCAACCTGGAGGACAATTGTACAATTCAATAACTATACAGCCTAGTTCTGACAATGTGTATTTATATATATATCAAATATTTAACTGTTGAAACATTATTAACTTGTAGACAATCTACGATTTGATATTATATCATACTTGATCGTGCCTGTAAAAATGGCATGCATTTTCATGTAAATTTATATGTTTATATGAGAAAATACATTATTATTATTACTATTATCGCAACGAATTCATCATTAACTTAGATAGCCACTTAATAATAATACAATCATATCAAATAAATGTATCACTTAATCTTAAGAAGCATGTGTTTAATTACTTTTACTGTATTCTCTGAATACTGATGTGCTCAACAAGCTTATTCCAACTGAATTTAAGATTAATTCTGAAAGTGAGTCGAGATCCAGTTTATGCCAAATAAAAACATGTAGCTTACATGTATTACACTGCTTACTGAGACATCTGGTACCTGCTTTCCGATCTTCGTGACAAGAACACAGTCCATCTAGGTTTACCTACATATACAAAAGTATACGTATATGCTGCATCAACCATGCCGTTTTTATCATGATTAACCAGACCACTGTGTATATTATACTTATTTAAGGATCTCTGAAAATAATGGTCAAGCGATAATTGAAGTTGCGTGAAGTTATTACCTCTTCAAGACATTGTTTGCATTCTTGACATTCCTGAGAAGTCCTTAGATCGTAATTTGGCATGAATTCGTTGAATTCAGCAAATAAATCCACTGCTATACCATTTCTTTCCTGAGCTGTAATAGTTTGTGTTGTTAATTATCTCTCCAATTTGGTAAAACGCTCACGGAAATTCAGGACTTAACCAAGCAGCAAAATGATGTTTGAAATTACCTCAACTCGAATGACAAACTGGCCAATCACAAGCGAGCGAATCGCTTGTTTATCTCATTCGCGGTCACTCAAAATTACAGCCATCGACAGGCTGGGCGGCCTGTAGACGGACGTAGGTCATTTGATCAGCTGATGGATATTGGCGTTATTTATTGGATAAACGTCAAGGTTAGGTCATTTTTCGTTGTTTTTCACACTTTTTTACCCATATTCCTGCTAAAAGTTGATGAAATGCGGCCTATTTAGCAGAGAGAGCATATAGTGTTGTCCTTATCCGGACGTAGGTCACAGGCAGTTTACAGTTTGCTGAAAATACATAATTTTTCCGTTCAGAAAATGTCTAATTACTTGAAGACACATGTTATAACGACAATTTCGTGAATTTTTTGTTGCATTTTAATGGATTACACATTGACATGATGAGGCGGGATAGCTCGTTTCAGTAATTATTCCATTTACTTTGTTGTGCACTTTTCCTAATGCTGACAAGGCTCCTCAACATGTATTTCTTTAATAAAAATCTGCAGAAATACATAAAAATTATATATGCATAGTATTTCCTTATTTGATGGCATAAACTTGATGTTAGCAGGCAGATGGAATATCAACTTTGCATTATGGAAAAATGTTGACTAACATAATTATATACAGTTGAAATCATTATTTTGTCATTTTAAGCATATTTAATGGTTAATTATTGTGTTTACACTGATAACAATGTCTACATCTGTATAATTCTTATGTTCTTTTTCAGATGATATCTACTTTCGGGAATTTCATGGATTTGGGTGATAAAGAAAAAGATACCTGCACTGTTGTCGATTTTGTATTACATGTTAATTCATTAATAAATGTATTCCTTGTTATTCGTTTGTTTATTCTACTTGATAAGACTGAATATTAGCCCTTGCGCAATTTGCGAGCTATAGAGTATATGAGGCTATCTTTGAAATGCTAAGTAGGAACAGATATTCGGAGAAGCCTATTGGTTAAAGATTATGTTGTAGTCAAATAAAGTAAATATGTCTGAAGTGTAGAGGAGGTATTGCGATTATAAAGCGTTTCGAGTTATCTATCGTCTTAGCAGAATACATATACTGATTCGCGATTCATAGTCACAAAGTGAGAGTAAATCTACCTGAGATAGTGTGCTTGTGATTTCTGCATGCCGCAGTATACCATAAGGAGAGACTATACCTTTGCTGTTAGATGTATGACTCAGTGCAACTACGGTTATCGTAATAATTAAAAACAGAATGCCTAGGGTTCTCAGCCAAAGAACACGATACGTTGCTATCTGCTCATATAATCACGTAAACAAAAGTTTTCCAGACGCCCCATTTACTCCTAACAGTTTACTCTCAACTTCTAACTTAGCACGTGCTACTTATGTTGCTGGAACACAATCGCATTACAACAGAAGGAAGACAGATTCATTGAAAAATTGTTTATTAAACAAAAATTAGATTTCAAATGTACAGATAATTCAGATGAGTAGTCCTCTGTTACCGTCAGTAAGTTCCACCTGCGTACACGGTACATATATGTTTTTCCATAAGTCTGAAAAGGTTTCAGAAAAGCATAATTAACTTGGGTATTACATGTATGATCTGAATAAAAAATTTTCCTGATAAGCATTTACAAGTGTTCACTTTACAATCAATATATATATATATATAAGTAGCACAATAGTTTTCACTAAACTTAAGGGACTTCGCAACTTATCGTTTGTCGATATCTAGTAGGTCTATCGAAGCATCAAGAAATGATAAAATTATTCAACGACAAGTTATGCAGTAGTTTCCAAAGCTTGTATAAATATTTTAGCAAAAATGACAACAACTTTATGACAAATAATAGGTCTTGACAGCAATAATAATAACGTTCATGTTCATAGTGACTATAAAAACAACAATAGGAGGGAGGGTGGCGTTAGATGATCAGTAGATATGGTGGGGGTCACTAAGGTGAATCGCCCCATTCTGCAGGAACAGCAATACACAAATTAAAGGCTCGAGATATTTCTGATTTTTATGAGGGCTTAGATCTTTATCTTGAAAAAGATAATAATGAACGCCTTGACAGATCATGCTTCTACCTCTAAATATATACTATTCGCCCAGCCTATTGTTGAGATGCGACCATGTGGGATGTGCACAGTTTTATGGGGCATCTTATAAACTAACTTGCTGTCCATTGACTGATCTTTAAATACCACTTCACAATGTCTTATCTCATTCATTTTCCAATAACGTCTTTACTTGATCCTCATTATATCCCATTAAACCTAACATTTTACAGCTCTTTATGACTTATTATATTCCTACTCTCTGAAGGGTACGGTTGTACATTAAATGCACAAAAAGGTATAAAACAAAAACAACTGGCACAACTGAGGATAAATGTATTAAAACCAAAAGTGGACATCATGATAGTACGAGATATACGTGTAGCATTATACATTGCAAATGAACGTTGTCAGCTTAGGGAGTTTTCTTTATTAATGCATTTATTAATGATACTTGCACTTACCTATTTCATTACAATTTAATGATTCACCTCAGCACTTTTACTTTTCTAAAACAGCTTTCAATCCCTTGTAAACGTTGTACTTACCTCAATATTGGTTGGTTATCGTATGCCGACAACCACGGGATGAAAACGAAACGAAGTCGATTTTCCCGCTCAACCTGGAGGACAATTGTACAATTCAATAACTATACAGCCTAGTTCTGACAATGTGTATTTATATATATATCAAATATTTAACTGTTGAAACATTATTAACTTGTAGACAATCTACGATTTGATATTATATCATACTTGATCGTGCCTGTAAAAATGGCATGCATTTTCATGTAAATTTATATGTTTATATGAGAAAATACATTATTATTATTACTATTATCGCAACGAATTCATCATTAACTTAGATAGCCACTTAATAATAATACAATCATATCAAATAAATGTATCACTTAATCTTAAGAAGCATGTGTTTAATTACTTTTACTGTATTCTCTGAATACTGATGTGCTCAACAAGCTTATTCCAACTGAATTTAAGATTAATTCTGAAAGTGAGTCGAGATCCAGTTTATGCCAAATAAAAACATGTAGCTTACATGTATTACACTGCTTACTGAGACATCTGGTACCTGCTTTCCGATCTTCGTGACAAGAACACAGTCCATCTAGGTTTACCTACATATACAAAAGTATACGTATATGCTGCATCAACCATGCCGTTTTTATCATGATTAACCAGACCACTGTGTATATTATACTTATTTAAGGATCTCTGAAAATAATGGTCAAGCGATAATTGAAGTTGCGTGAAGTTATTACCTCTTCAAGACATTGTTTGCATTCTTGACATTCCTGAGAAGTCCTTAGATCGTAATTTGGCATGAATTCGTTGAATTCAGCAAATAAATCCACTGCTATACCATTTCTTTCCTGAGCTGTAATAGTTTGTGTTGTTAATTATCTCTCCAATTTGGTAAAACGCTCACGGAAATTCAGGACTTAACCAAGCAGCAAAATGATGTTTGAAATTACCTCAACTCGAATGACAAACTGGCCAATCACAAGCGAGCGAATCGCTTGTTTATCTCATTCGCGGTCACTCAAAATTACAGCCGTCGTCAGGCTGCCTACACGTTCGTACTCCGTCTGAATTGCCTGCTGATATACGTTGTGGATGTGTGGAGCAATCAGAACGTTAGGAGTTGACTCTAAAGAATAGCGGCCTAAATCGAAACGACCTTTGAACGCAAAAATGACCTTGACAGGGGCAACTTCGGCTAATGAGAAGGCTCAAATATAAAGGCGCATAATTGTAGAAAACGGTTTATATATAAGTAATGCAATCATAATAAACTGTGAGAAAGGATGGCGTTCATGTATATGTTGCAAATTAACCTCCCAGTTTCTCATGGGAGTCTGCATAGTCATATGAAACCAGTTTCGGTACATAAATTCATCCAGGTAACTGTAAATCATGGGATTTCTCGATCCATTAACCGCTCTTATACGTCTTTTTAGACGACTCTAAAAACTTTCGGTGGAACTGGTAATAATAATAATAATAATGTATATTCTCATATAAACATATAAATTTACATGAAAATGCATGCCATTTTTACAGGCACGATCAAGTATGATATAATATCAAATCGTAGATTGTCTACAAGTTAATAATGTTTCAACAGTTAAATATTTGATATATATAAAATACACATTGTCAGAACTAGGCTGTATAGTTATTGAATTGTACAATTGTCCTCCAGGTTGAGCGGGAAAATCGACTTCGTTTCGTTTTCATCCCGTGGTTGTCGGCATACGATAACCAACCAATATTGAGGTAAGTACAACGTTTACAAGGGATTGAAAGCTGTTTTAGAAAAGTAAAAGTGCTGAGGTGAATCATTAAATTGTAATGAAATAGGTAAGTGCAAGTATCATTAATAAATGCATTAATAAAGAAAACTCCCTAAGCTGACAACGTTCATTTGCAATGTATAATGCTACACGTATATCTCGTACTATCATGATGTCCACTTTTGGTTTTAATACATTTATCCTCAGTTGTGCCAGTTGTTTTTGTTTTATACCTTTTTGTGCATTTAATGTACAACCGTACCCTTCAGAGAGTAGGAATATAATAAGTCATAAAGAGCTGTAAAATGTTAGGTTTAATGGGATATAATGAGGATCAAGTAAAGACGTTATTGGAAAATGAATGAGATAAGACATTGTGAAGTGGTATTTAAAGATCAGTCAATGGACAGCAAGTTAGTTTATAAGATGCCCCATAAAACTGTGCACATCCCACATGGTCGCATCTCAACAATAGGCTGGGCGAATAGTATATATTTAGAGGTAGAAGCATGATCTGTCAAGGCGTTCATTATTATCTTTTTCAAGATAAAGATCTAAGCCCTCATAAAAATCAGAAATATCTCGAGCCTTTAATTTGTGTATTGCTGTTCCTGCAGAATGGGGCGATTCACCTTAGTGACCCCCACCATATCTACTGATCAGCTAACGTGTGGGTTCCATCCAAAGTATTCCGGAAACCGTCAGTATGATTAACAACATGATGAATGTACCCATGATTCGATAATTGACGGTATCCGCTCCATTCATCTGTATGGATAGTCGTCCCCGGCAACACCAAATGCTTATTAATAGGTACTAATACTGCTGCACTGCGATTGGGAATCGCCTCTATATACCCTTTGCGCAGTGTCGTATCGTAGATACCCATGGATACTGCAGTATCCACTGCTGGTTTGCTTGTAATCTCCTGCGGTTGTATTTCCTTTTTACAGTTTCATCAATATGGACTATTCTGCCGACTCCTCCGAGAACTTGAGTCAGGGTGTTCATTTTCTAGGAGGAAACATCTCTGCAGTAGTTGTACCATTGCACTGCTGACACCTCTGAATTTTCTATTTCATAAGCTGTAGCTGTGACTGCTCTTTTCAGGACACAGAAGTTACAGATCATTAAAATTTTCGTCAAAGTTAGTTTAGTCCTTGAGTGAAAAGTTCCTAAGGGATCTGTAAACTAAAAAACAACGACAAACCTCGAACCGATTTCCTCCTTCTGCACTCAATACATCTGTATACAAAGCCATCAATGGCCTCTGTGTATCTTTGTATATGCATAACTCCTCCGCATTGGCTAAATTTCGACAAAGCTATCAGTCCGTTAGCCAAACAGTAATCGAAAACAACAATGATTACTTCCGAAAAGATACAGTCAGCTGATTCCTTGCTCAAGGTCACTTTTTGTTCGAAGGTCGTTTCGCTTTGGGCCGCTATTCTTTAGAGTCACCCGTTAGGATACAATAATAAACGCGAAGAAGTACTAGGATATACGTGTACGCTAGTTTGATCGAATATAGCCCGACGTATCTGGATATACTCGCGAACTTTGAAAAGGCAGTTAATTTTCACGCTCTTGTTTATAATTGGCTTTTGTTGTGTTATACGCTCCAAAAGTCCACAGATTTAACTTAAAATCAGTTTATTCTGATCGAAGTTAGTTTACGTTTGAGATTTGAGTCTAATAATTATAGGAAGTTGTGTTATTATAACATAATATATTATGTTATAATAATGTTATATGTAGCTATAGCTACATATACCTATCTTTGTGCACTTAGCTTTTATCACTGATTTATAAAGGTTATATATATATATATATTTGAAGTTGTATTTAATTTTTCCTGGTTTGTTTTAAATAAAATGCCTATCAAAAGAAACTGCTGCGGAAGGGCTATGTGCCAGTTTCCAGTGGATGAGGGGATGCAGTGTGATAACTGCAAGAGATGGTTTCACAGTATGTGCACGAACCTTTCTCCAGCAGCATACAAACGCTGCTGCAAACCTCTAGCAAACTGGTTGTGCAACGACTGCTGTAGTACAACTAAACTCCGTATTACACAAGCCATTGCTACTCTTAGTTGGGCTTTAAAGCTCATGGACTGCAAGCGTCCTCCACCACAGAAGAATACCGACAATTGCTCAGATAACGATGACGTGACTAGCGTCATTGACAAAACAGCACATGTCCCCGATGCGACCTTGCCAATAAGTGAGTGCTCTACAGCACAGAAGAACACCCACCACATTCCAGACACCTAGGTCGCCCCCACGACACTGGATAAGCCCTCCAGTGACAGTAATGGAAAAACTGCCGCTAAGAAGAGGCATATCAGGGGTCGAAAACCTGCAGCTCCAGTCGCTCAGGGACTGGCGGAACAAGCCTCATCCACACCGGTGAGCAGCAAACAGACAAACCCCATTATGATTAGCGAGGAGGACGCCAATGAATAGCGCACTGTAGTCTCTCACAAAAAGCGAGATAAGGATAACACTTCGGCTACACCGCCCAAGAAGGATAGAAACACACTTACGCCTCAGGGCAAGAAAGTCACGGAAAGCAAACCCGATCTCTCCGACAGGTGTCTCATTCTCCACAAAGTGGAGGAGTCGCTGGCCCTCAATCCTAAGGCGAGATTCGAGCATGACCTAAACTTGGTCAAGCCCCTTTTAGACAAGCTACTGCCACAAACAGTATCAGGTATTACTATACACAGCGTATACAGAATATTAGAACAAGACATATAAGCGAACAATATTGTTTTCAATTAGATCTTCTTCAGGCTTTACTCTAATTTACATAGACTTATATATATAAAATTTTAACCAATGACGGTGATTTTGTGGATCAAATAATAATAGTAATCATAATAATAATAATAGTAATAATAATGTGGTAAATGTTTTGAACGAAGTTAATAGCGATGATTATAATAATAACAAAATATTGTTAATAAGGCTTATATAGGTGATAAGAATAACAAAGTTAGTATATGCATATATGTAGACAATTCAATAAATAAATAAATTAGGTCAAATCAAATGGAACGATAATCAGAGTTTAAATAAATATCATAAAAGTACGAAGGAGAGGGATGATAAGAAAGGGTGAGAGGGTTTTGAATGAAATTCACCTAGGCCAAGGGAGAGACAAAGGTAGAACAAACTTCTTTTGTATACAAAGACTAGGATTGTTCTCTCGAATTCCCATAGCTTCGGCTAAGTGTAAAAGACGGGTTCTGATTCCGTTCGAAAGACTTGATGGAATGCGGTAAATAACTTTGAAAGCACTATTTTTCTCCACTTGGTGACCACTATCAATCAAATGAGCCAAAATAGAACTTCGTATGGACTTTATTTGACCTTTTCCGAACCATGAAGGAAGATGCTCATTAATGCGTTTGTTAAGCTGTCTAGTTGTTCGACCTATATAGCTTTCTCCACAGGAGCAACTAAATTTATAGATACACATGGAAGTGGCACAACTAGGTAACTTATCTTTCACTTGAGCAATCAAAATTGGCCGGCTGGAAAATGACAAACAGAGGGTGGCGGCAGTATAAGTCCGTTTTATCGCTCTCGATAATCTCTGATGTAAGACTTCACTAGCCACGTCCCCATTAAATTGCAGTTTGATGAACAGTAGTTTCTTTTTAACTGTTGTCGGTTTCTCTTTATTGTACTTAGCATTCATGTGTCTCCTGACAAATCTACTGGGATAACCCATTTAGACTAACGTATTTTGGATGTATCCTAGCTCATTCTCTAGAGAGTCATCTGTACAGATGCGTCTTGCTCTATTATTATTATTATGATTACTATTATTATTTGATCCACAAAATCACCGTCATTGGTTAAAATTATATATATATATATGTGAATTTCTCCCGAAAGAAATCCGAAACGATAATCCAAACTATAGATTTAACCACACGTAGAGTGACGCGTAAAGTCCAAAATACAGGATATTCTGCAATACGGTACTTTATTACATAAAAATAGATATATAATATACAAACCTCAAAATGTGAGGTGTCTGTGGCTAAATGCCGTCAAATGCACAACCACTGTGCAGTCAATAAGTAAAAACAGCAATGCTGTGTCAAGGTCGATCCACGCGTCGGTTCAAACGGCCCGCGAATGCCAAGCAAAGAATAAACAAATATGAACAAACAACTTTCAATAGTAAAGCATACACTATAGGGTAAATGCAGCAAATAATGTTTAAGGAGAAGAAAAATAAGAACTATACATTAATAGAATGATAATAGAACAAGTAATTTAACTGCAGTTGTAAGCAAATGTCATTGTTATAAATTAACATATAAAATCATACTACTTACTAATGGCAAGTAGTATAATGTTGAACAAAGGAAAGATTGAGAATGAACAGGTAGGAAAGGAATTAACACCGCCCCCTCAAAACCAGCCTGGTTTTCCCTACTCTACCTGCTAGTAAGACACAGAAATGGTACAATTTACTCTCGCCACATCTGCATCCACTATCCAGCTATATATCCTACAAAGTGCTTATCTCTCCTTAATACCTTCTAATAGGCAAACCTTACGCACATCTCGGTTGACTATACCCCTCGGTGTCTTGATATCCACTTTTCTGATATACCCATCACAGCTTGCCGTAACACCTGTAATTATTCCCATTGACCAACGATTGCGAGGTGAAGGCTCCGCAGCCACTAGTACTAGGTCTCCCACTTGTAAGTTTCGATGTCGTCGAACGCGATTGTAAGGTCGTCAAGTACTCCCGCTTCCACCGTCTCCAAAACGTATCAGCGAGGAGTTGCCCTTGTTTCCATCGTCTTGTGCCTCGTTTTAAAGCATAGGCTGCACAAAAAGGTGATGAGGTAGCACCGAAGGGATGTACGTTTAATTCATACAGGCTCGGTGGTAAGTCCAGTCTACCCTCAGAATACCATAAGAAACTAAAGGCACTTTTATCCTTGACAGGTAAGTGAACCTGAAGAAACATCTCCTCAATATCTGCTGACAAGGCTATCCGATGTTTTTTAAATCTCAATAGTACCCCAGCCAAGTCATTCATCAGATCAGGTCCCGAATACGGACAATCGTTCAAGGATATTCCCTTACATTTAAAGGCACAATCGAAAACCACTCTAATTTTACCAGGCTTGCGGGGATTCATAACTGGGTGGTGAGGGATAACTCTACGTTTCTTGGAGAAGTCGTCAGGAACGCGACTAATATAACCCTTCAACTCATGGTCTGTTAGTATTTGATTGTAGGACTTCAATAGGCTTTCGTCCTTTTTTAGTCTCTTCTGAAGACTGTCCAGCCTGCGTTCTGCCTCAAACTTATTAGGCGGTAATCTACGCCAGTCCTCTTTCCAAGTCAATGGAACTTCATAATGTCCGTTCCGCAATCTTATCTCCCTATCGGTTGCCTTCAGAACCCCTTTATCTATTTCAGAACTGGACCTTTCGCATGAGTGCTTGTCCTGAAATTCAGCTTCAATCATTCGCAAAGGCTTGTTCTCTACTGATTCACTTTCCTCTAAGCAGAAGATAGAGGTTGCTTCTTTATATTCGTCTCCTGAACCCAATAAATACCAACCAAAAACTGACAAAGATGCAAACGGTTGGTTGGATTTCCCTATACGCTGCTCCAGCACCCAGTGTGCTTCAGGTACATTAGTCCCAATTAGTAGACTGACCTGTTTACATTCGACGTCTAGAAAGGGAATTTCTGCCAGGTGAGGCCATTTTTTCACCTGTTCGTTTGAAGGAGTCTTAGGTCTCTTTACAGGTAAGCTTTCCACGGTGTAGGCACTCTTGACCCTCGTCTTGTAATCTCCCGTTAAGGATTCAACTTCGAAATCAACCTTAGATGAATTCTGAGAAGTAGTTCCACAGAAAGATGTTACCTGCATCAATGTATTAACCCCTTCCAGTCCTATTTGGCGGCAACATGACTCAGCAGTAGTGTAGCATCTGAACCATTGTCAAGAAAGGCATAGGTATCTAGAAATCCTTTAGGACCTAAGATACGAATCGGCACATATCCTAAAAAGGAAGTTCCGGATTCCGTGCTAGAGTAGTTGACAGTCTTGCATGCTGAATTATCTTCATTGTGTAGAAGTTTATGATGACGTCTAGTGCATCCTACTATATCGCAACCTCTTGCTGCACGACAAGTGTCAGCTCGGTGATTACATTTCAAACAGTTGAAGCACACCTTATGCCGCATTGACACTGCTAGTCTCTCTTTGTGACTCATCGACAAAAAGCGTTGACAGTCCCATAAGTCGTGATCTGTGAAGCAAACTATGCACGACTTCTGGGCTCGTGACTTCACGACATTAACACTGTGCGAAGGCATAGCTCTGGACATTTTATCGTTGGACCCTACTTCGTTGTTGTTCCTATTCCCATTAGCTATCTGGCCGTAACAGCTTGTAGCCAAGGACAGTTGCCTTTCGAGGAATTCTTTGAGGTAACGAAAGCTAGGTTCAGCAAACTGTAAACCATCGTTTACCAATTCTGCCCACTTCCATCGTAGGTGCCGAGGGAGACGTTGAACAATGCACTTAAGGTTGGTAGAGCAGTCCAAGTCTGCCATGTGATTCATCTGAGATAAGGCTATCTCACAATTGGTCATCTGTCTCAACAACCGTTGTAGCCCAACTATATCTTCAGGTTGCAGCTGTGGGCCTGACAGTAATTCGGAGAGGAAGGCATCTGAAACTGCATGAGGTTGGCCAAATTGACTTCGTAAAATCCCCATGGCTTTCCTATAGCCTACCTCAGAGGGCAGTAGAATGCAATGCTCTATGGCCTCCTTGGCTATACCAACACAATTGTGTATAAGATGCATTAACCGTAGGTTGTCATCATTAGTTTGTTCTCCTATGAACATGTTAAAGCATCTTATAAACTTCAAGAACTTAGTCGGTGTACCATCGAACTTATCCATCTCAATTTGAGGCATTCTAATGGGGCTAAATGAGTTCAGGAGTGGTTGGACTGGAGTAGCAGTACAATTTGACCCTGATGGTTGTGCTGTACAATACATGGTGCTACCGTCTAGGAGTTGGCTTTCCGAGGGATTGGCGCAAGATCGAACGCAGCTGGCTGCAGTCTTGACTTGTTGAGAGCGCTCGCTCTTCAATTTTCGTTGTTTGCTGCGAAGTCTAAGCTCTTGAACCTTAAGCTCTAGGATCTCTAATTCGGTAGCCACATCCGAATCAACATCGGAGTCTACTACTACACTACCTCTCATAGCAATATTATCAAAACCTGGGCTGACATGAGGGGTGTGTTTAAAATTATCAGAAACAGATAAGGAAACAGGTAAAGAAGAAACTTGCGGTGAAGATAAATTGACTCGAAGATATTCTTCAGCGTTTTCCAGTTTTTTAGACATATTACGAGTAACCGGCATTGATAATCGTCCAAATAGATCAACAAGACCAATTTTGAGTACTGTGAATTTCTCCCGAAAGAAATCCGAAACGATAATCCAAACTATAGATTTAACCACACGTAGAGTGACGCGTAAAGTCCAAAATACAGGATATTCTGCAATACGGTACTTTATTACATAAAAATAGATATATAATATACAAACCTCAAAATGTGAGGTGTCTGTGGCTAAATGCCGTCAAATGCACAACCACTGTGCAGTCAATAAGTAAAAACAGCAATGCTGTGTCAAGGTCGATCCACGCGTCGGTTCAAACGGCCCGCGAATGCCAAGCAAAGAATAAACAAATATGAACAAACAACTTTCAATAGTAAAGCATACACTATAGGGTAAATGCAGCAAATAATGTTTAAGGAGAAGAAAAATAAGAACTATACATTAATAGAATGATAATAGAACAAGTAATTTAACTGCAGTTGTAAGCAAATGTCATCGTTATAAATTAACATATTAAAATCATACTACTTACTAATGGCAAGTAGTCTAATGTTGAACAAAGGAAAGATTGAGAATGAACAAGTAGGAAAGGAATTAACATATGTCTATGTAAATTAGAGTAAAGCCTGAAGAAGATCTAATTGAAAACAATATTGTTCGCTTATATGTCTTGTTCTAATATTATAAATGGGTATACAGAATAGGCCAAAAGCCTGACCCTACAGTAAGTGAACCTGTACGTCTCCTCAAAGTCGTACTAAACTCTAAAGCAGAGAGGGATGCTATTCTAAGCAACTCTCATATTCTCAAAGGATCAGGGATATATGTCCGCGCTGACTTAAGCCTAGCAGACCGTGTCAAAAGACAGGCTGCGGCACTAGAATTAAGTGAGCGACGCCGGAACGGTGAGAAGAACCTTAAGATTAAGGGTTTTCGGGTTGTCCGAGTTCGCAGTTTAATGATCCCGAAACCTCTGTGGGTGGGCCGGGGAAGCACCAATCTGAATTAACAGTCTGCTACACAAACGCCCGCAGCCTGTTAAATAAAAGGACTGAGCTGGCAAACATGATAGAAACCGGAAACCCGGATGTAATTATTATCACAGAGACATGGCTCACACCCGATGTCACTGACAACGAAGTTAACCTGCCAAACTTCGAAGTGCACAGGGTAGACCGACTAAACCGCAAAGGAGGTGGCGTAGTCATCTACCTCAAGAAAGGCTTAACCGTGCGTAGTATCGAAGCACTCGCCCACGAAAGTGAGTCGTGCGAACTTCTACGCTGCAGACTTAAATGCATAGGCCAAGACATTGACCTCATTGCTGTGTACCGCAGTCCTGACTGCAGTGCAGACGACTTCCTAATAGAGAAGCTAGGCTCCTGGACTTCAAAATGTCGAAGTCTCGTAGTCGGCGACTTCAACGCCCCAACAGTTGACTGGTCGAGCCTAACAACTCCATCTTCAGTCAACTCCTTTGATCATAAACTGCTAGAATCTAGTATATCGCTAGCCCTAGTCCAACATATCATTAAGCCCACGCGCTATGACTCACAGCACTCCTCGTCAACTCTGGACCTAGTGTTCTCCCACGGTGAGGATGTGGATCTCATACAACATCTTCCTCCGTTAGGAAGAAGTGACCATGCTGTGCTCACTTTCAAGTTCACAGCAACGGCAGCAAGGGCCAAAACCCCAGCTCGACCAAACGTTTGGAAAGCTGACATAAATGCGATCGTCTCAGCAGCCAACTCAGTAAACTGGTACATCAATCCAGAGTCCCAAGTAGAAGCCGCATGGAACCAATTTAAGCAACTTTACGCCCAAGTAACTGTACCTTTCATCCCTTGGTCTGTTCCAAAGGGTCGGAAACATTCCCCCCCTTGGATAAACCGGGAGATTCGTAAGTTACTCAGACGTAAACGCAAATGTTGGAACCTGTTTGCAACACTTGAGACTTCTGAGACCAGGGAATTATATACTACTGCTAGAAATAAAGCTATCGCAGAAATCCGCCAATCAAGGATGAAGTTCGAGACACACCTGGCTCAAAATGCAAAGGCACAACCTAAGAAAATTTTCTCGTACTTGAATTTCAGGAATAAAACACCCAATGGTGTCCCAAACCTGATTATTGACAAAGATACAATCGAAGAAGATCAAGAAAAAGCAGAAGCAATGGCAAACTACTTCTCCCAAGTCTTCACTCAGGAGTCATCACTGCCTATAGGATCAGCTCTGGCTGCATCAGAAGAACATGGGATAGATTCCGTTGACATCGACCAAGGCATCGTGCTCAACTTCTTAATGAAACTAGATGCAGGAAAATCAATGGGTCCTGACAATCTTCATCCAAGGCTTCTCAAGGAGCTATCAGCCCACATAGCCGGCCCCTTGACCACGATCTTCAAGCTATCTCTCCTAAATGGAGTGTTGCCACGTGATTGGAAAGACGCCATAGTAACCCCCATACACAAAGGAGGATCAAGACAAAGCCCTTCAAATTACAGGCCTATCAGTCTCACCAGCACTTTAATCAAGACACTGGAAAGAATTATCAAGAAAAGCATCATGGCTTATCTGGAAAATAGCAGCTTGTTATCTGGAGCACAGCATGGCTTCCGGAGGAACCTCTCATGCCTGTCAAATCTCCTGACTGCAAGAGAAAGCTGGGTCAAATCAAAGGACAACAGAAGACCCGTTGACGTCGTCTTCATAGACTTCAGTAAAGCCTTTGATAAAGTACCTCACAAAAGACTACTCATGAAATTGGAAAGTCTTGGTATCAAAGGCAGACTACTAGACTGGCTCAGGGAATTCCTCATAGATAGGAGGCAGAGGGTTAGGATCAACTCAAAACTCTCCTCCTGGACAGCAGTAAGTAGCGGAGTGCCACAAGGCACGGTTCTCGGTCCTCTCCTTTTTATTCTGTATATCAATGAGTTACCTCTGCTCACCGACTCCCCTATGGTCCTATACGCAGATGACTTAAAAATTTGGAGAGAGCTGAAGGGCAACAGTGATACGTTCACGTTGCAAGAGGACCTCAACAAATTGTCGGAGTGGTCTGTTGAATGGATGCTCCCGATCAATGTGGCAAAATGTGCAACCATGCGCATTGGACAATCAAGCACAAGCCCCTACGAATTAGAGGGAAAAACACTTCCATCAGTTCAGACTCACTTGGACTTAGGTGTCATAGTTAGCCACGACTTAAAAACTACAGCACACTGTCGCGCGGTGGCTGCACGTAGTTTCAGGTCCTTATGGGCGATTCGCAGAGCCTTTACAAGAATTACCAGAGATATGTTCACCTCCTTATACACATCTCTGGTTAGGTCAAGACTGGAAAACTGCATCCAGGCCGCCAGTCCTTGTCTAAAAGGGGATTCACACATTCTAGAAAGTGTTCAAAGGAAGGCAACACGTATGGTTCACGGCATAGCTAACTTATCATATGAGGAAAGACTAGATAGTTTAAATCTCTTCTCACTGTCATACCGTAGGCAGAGAGGAGATTTAATCACAATGTTTAAAATTTTAAATAATGACTACGGACCTGACCTATTCTCTCTTTTCCTTCCCACCAGGTCGGAACACCTTAGAGGACATAGCAGGAGAATTCAAAAGCCAAGGAGAAATCATATTGCTGTTGAGTACTGGTTCTCACATCGAGTCATAAACACTTGGAACCGACTCCCAGAAGAAGTGGTGTCTGCAACCTCAACTGATTCGTTCAAGAAGGGTTTGGACAACCACAGAAATCTACTAGAAAAGGATTAACATAGGCTGGCAGCCTTCTATCCTCAACGAATTAATCTGAAATCTGAATTTGACCAACGACATCATTTCGAAGTACACACATAGTGGATTCGCTCGTCGACGAGCGATGATCGTTGCTATCGTATTAACTTCGATAACTGCATCACATTTGGATGCATATTTACTGACATTTTTATTGAAAATACCTCTGGTAAGCAGACCATTTTTGGACATTTTTGAACATACTTATATTCTGTTGCGCTTGTTCTCAATTTTTGTATTTTTGCTAACATCTATGTATATATATATATTCCTTTTTCTCTACACTTTTGTAATATCATTTGATACTGATAACAACGCTTCGAGCACAGGGTCTGTGGGTGTAGTTACCATTTCTATACCACCTTTTAAATCTAATGATCCATACATGTGGTTCACTCACCTAGAACACTACTTCTTAGCTAACCACGTCACTTCTCAGACTACAAAATTTGGCTACACAAGCTCCATCTTGCTGGACGACGTAGCAGAGCAAGTAAGGGAAACGCTCATCAATCCAGATCCAGAGGCTTCGTACGGTGTTTTGAAGCAGGTTATTAAGATTGCTTCATTATCAGACCAGAAAGCTATTGGTCAGCTGCTCAGAAATATTAGTCTGGGTGATAGAACACCTTCCCAACTCCAAAGACATATGTTTAACATATTAGGAGGTTGGAAGGTAGACACCGGTTATGGCTACGGTGGTTACCCTGTAACGACAGAAGACAAGGGCCAGACAACAGATCGTTTATTGCGAAAATCAACAGATATTTATAGATTTTTATGTACATTATTATAGGTTATTGTTAGCAGACAAACATAGTCTTCTGATTGGGTGTTTTCTTGCTGAGAAGTGAATCCGTCACCTTTTTGTGGCCGTTACTTCAAAGGTCAGATCATCTATCTGCGAATTGTATCCACCCACGCAGTCTTTGTTCTTGTTTTTCTCATGACCAAGATTTGGGACGTAAACACTGACGTAAATTGCCGTCTACCAATTTTGGCTAGCAGACAGCTCCCATGCATTTATTCCCCTTGATGAATTTGAATAAAGCAAGGACAACAGCGGTTTGTGCACCATCATTTATTTCGTTGGCTTCTCATCAGCTGCTTACAGTCTAAATAAATTATTAGGTTTAAGTACAGAAACGTTTTAACATCTTGCAAATTTTATATGTTGTCAGTTGACAGAAAGTTCCACAATCAGTAAACAGTGCTCAGAAAATTGCGCTTATATAGTTTTTACACAGGCAGTTCAAGTTAAAACAAAATAAATGTATGCATATAATGGTAAAGGAGTTACATAATAAAGATGAGATGTGTATTAGATGCATAGTGACTAATAAGTTAGGTAACAATGCACTGAGTTGAACTCAAATCATAGAAACAAGAGACAAGCAAAATTACAGATTATAAAAGGAGGGTGAGGTTAAGGACAAAGATCACGTAATCAGATGAGAGAAAAAGAGACATCCAGTTACCAAGGCAAGGAAAGACTAATAACTGCCTCTTTCTGAACACATAAATCTGGTTTCAAGCGTTTGATAGAAATTGCTTCGGCAAACTTGAGGAGAATGGAGCTCCTTTGTCTATTGATGCTTCAACTTTGTTTTCTCAAGGTTTGACATAAAGATATCTGCTAAAACAGGGCTAAGTGGACTGCCCATAGCTACACCATCTACTTGTCGGTAAAGAGTGTTGTCAAACTGGAATTGTACACCCATGGTACACATTAGCAGTAGGCGTTTGAATTCCGGCTCTGGTAGTGGGAGAAGATCAGACTGTTGACAAATAATCTCAATGGTTTCATTGATTGGGATCATTGTGAACAAGGAGGTTGCATCAAATGAGGCCATAAACTTATTTGAAACGTTCATGTGGTCCATGCTTTCGGCAAAATGAAATGAGTCTTTTATGGTATGCGCGACTAGCCTTTGGCAAATGGGTTCCAACTTCTCCGCAAGCCAACGGGCAACCTTATGTTGGGGAGAGTTGATCATCAAAAGTATAGGTCTCAGAGGGACTTCTTTCTTGTGTGTCTTTGGAAGGCCATACATATATGGCAAGCGGGACCCTCGGGGTTTCAATTCATTGTACGTGTTGTTGTCAATCAAATTCTTCTTTAGAAGATCCCTCAGTACGTTTGTGATGCGTTTTTCAGTTGCATCTGTCTTGTCTTTCTGGCAGTCGTTGACTTTGAACCTCAACGGATGATTCAGCACAGTTTTCATCCTTGCGATTTAGTCATCTTTATCCATCAATACCACTCCTGAGTCTTTGTCAGGTCACAGTATGACGATTTTGTCATTATTTCTGAGAGCATTCAATGCTTTTTAATGCTCTTCAGAGAGGACTTTGGAATATGACGTTGGTGAAATGAGGTATTGATTTGCAACGTCGACCAGCTTAGATTTGAACCAGCTTTTCTTGTCCCCATCAACTGGAGTAAGGCCATTCAGCTGATAGAATAGGCCTTCGAATCAAGCCGCAACATCGGTTCTATTGACAAAGTTATTCGGGATATGGAAGTTAAATCCGAGGGAAAGCACTTCCATTTCAATGCGGCTTAAATTCAGACTCGACAGATTATACACAAACTCCTCAGGATTTTCTGGGAAGACTTCATATATTTTTCCTTCGTCAAGGTTTTATGAAACCCAGACTAAGGTAAAATATATATGAAGTCTTCCCAGAAAATCCTGAGGAGTTTGTGTATAATCTGTCGAGTCTGAATTTAAGCCGCATTGAAATGGAAGTGCTTTCCCTCGGATTTAACTTCCATATCCCGAATAACTTTGTCAATAGAACCGATGTTGCGGCTTGATTCGAAGGCCTATTCTATCAGCTGAATGGCCTTACTCCAGTTGATGGGGACAAGAAAAGCTGGTTCAAATCTAAGCTGGTCGACGTTGCAAATCAATACCTCATTTCACCAACGTCATATTCCAAAGTCCTCTCTGAAGAGCATTAAAAAGCATTGAATGCTCTCAGAAATAATGACAAAATCGTCATACTGTGACCTGACAAAGACTCAGGAGTGGTATTGATGGATAAAGATGACTAAATCGCAAGGATGAAAACTGTGCTGAATCATCCGTTGAGGTTCAAAGTCAACGACTGCCAGAAAGACAAGACAGATGCAACTGAAAAACGCATCACAAACGTACTGAGGGATCTTCTAAAGAAGAATTTGATTGACAACAACACGTACAATGAATTGAAACCCCGAGGGTCCCGCTTGCCATATATGTATGGCCTTCCAAAGACACACAAGAAAGAAGTCCCTCTGAGACCTATACTTTTGATGATCAACTCTCCCCAACATAAGGTTGCCCGTTGGCTTGCGGAGAAGTTGGAACCCATTTGCCAAAGGCTAGTCGCGCATACCATAAAAGACTCATTTCATTTTGCCGAAAGCATGGACCACATGAACGTTTCAAATAAGTTTATGGCCTCATTTGATGCAACCTCCTTGTTCACAATGATCCCAATCAATGAAACCATTGAGATTATTTGTCAACAGTCTGATCTTCTCCCACTACCAGAGCCGGAATTCAAACGCCTACTGCTAATGTGTACCATGGGTGTACAATTCCAGTTTGACAACACTCTTTACCGACAAGTAGATGGTGTAGCTATGGGCAGTCCACTTAGCCCTGTTTTAGCAGATATCTTTATGTCAAACCTTGAGAAAACAAAGTTGAAGCATCAATAGACAAAGGAGCTCCATTCTCCTCAAGTTTGCCGAAGCAATTTCTATCAAACGCTTGAAACCAGATTTATGTGTTCAGAAAGAGGCAGTTATTAGTCTTTCCTTGCCTTGGTAACTGGATGTCTCTTTTTCTCTCATCTGATTACGTGATCTTTGTCCTTAACCTCACCCTCCTTTTATAATCTGTAATTTTGCTTGTCTCTTGTTTCTATGATTTGAGTTCAACTCAGTGCATTGTTACCTAACTTATTAGTCACTATGCATCTAATACACATCTCATCTTTATTATGTAACTCCTTTACCATTATATGCATACATTTATTTTGTTTTAACTTGAACTGCCTGTGTAAAAACTATATAAGCGCAATTTTCTGAGCACTGTTTACTGATTGTGGAACTTTCTGTCAACTGACAACATATAAAATTTGCAAGATGTTAAAACGTTTCTGTACTTAAACCTAATAATTTATTTAGACTGTAAGCAGCTGATGAGAAGCCAACGAAATAAATGATGGTGCACAAACCGCTGTTGTCCTTGCTTTATTCAAATTCATCAAGGGGAATAAATGCATGGGAGCTGTCTGCTAGCCAAAATTGGTAGACGGCAATTTACGTCAGTGTTTACGTCCCAAATCTTGGTCATGAGAAAAACAAGAACAAAGACTGCGTGGGTGGATACAATTCGCAGATAGATGATCTGACCTTTGAAGTAACGGCCACAAAAAGGTGACGGATTCACTTCTCAGCAAGAAAACACCCAATCAGAAGACTATGTTTGTCTGCTAACAATAACCTATAATAATGTACATAAAAATCTATAAATATCTGTTGATTTTCGCAATAAACGATCTGTTGTCTGGCCCTTGTCTTCTGTCGTTACAGGGTAACCACCGTAGCCATAACCGGTGTCTACCTTCCAACCTCCTAATATGTTAAACATATGTCTTTGGAGTTGGGAAGGTGTTCTATCACCCAGACTAATATTTCTGAGCAGCTGACCAATAGCTTTCTGGTCTGATAATGAAGCAATCTTAATAACCTGCTTCAAAACACCGTACGAAGCCTCTGGATCTGGATTGATGAGCGTTTCCCTTACTTGCTCTGCTACGTCGTCCAGCAAGATGGAGCTTGTGTAGCCAAATTTTGTAGTCTGAGAAGTGACGTGGTTAGCTAAGAAGTAGTGTTCTAGGTGAGTGAACCACATGTATGGATCATTAGATTTAAAAGGTGGTATAGAAATGGTAACTACACCCACAGACCCTGTGCTCGAAGCGTTGTTATCAGTATCAAATGATATTACAAAAGTGTAGAGAAAAAGGAATATATATATATACATAGATGTTAGCAAAAATACAAAAATTGAGAACAAGCGCAACAGAATATAAGTATGTTCAAAAATGTCCAAAAATGGTCTGCTTACCAGAGGTATTTTCAATAAAAATGTCAGTAAATATGCATCCAAATGTGATGCAGTTATCGAAGTTAATACGATAGCAACGATCATCGCTCGTCGACGAGCGAATCCACTATGTGTGTACTTCGAAATGATGTCGTCGGGCTATATTTGATCAAACTAGCGTACACGTATATCCTTGTACTTCTTCGCGTTTATTATTGTGTCCTAACGTTGTGATTGCTCGACACATCCACAAGGTTAATCAGAAGGCATTTGGGAAGGAGTACGAATGTGTATTCCCGCAGTAGTCGACATTCAACAGATGAGCGAGTACAATGTATCAATTGTTATTATGCAATCTTTAGAGTTATACACAAACCAAAATCCAATTACGTAGTGGAAGTATATCTACGATGATGAATAATAAAATGTGTCACTACATAGTCAGGCAGAAGAAGAAGTCATTTCATGAGAAGACCTAATGCGTGCGCACTTGTACGTATACAAATTCCACGACATCATATTTGTAACTTATTTTATGTGATTAAAATCGTGTCAGGCACGAACTAACTAACTAACCTTCTTTGCACCATGAAATAAACCATTTTATCCGTCCTTATTCAACTAAGCCTAATTGTAATTGTTCTTCTCATATTTATGATCCTCGCATTTTTTGTCTTTATTTATTTTCTCATAAGTGTGAACATCATTTAAGCTGTGTAATAACAGTTATTTTTTTATCTCTCCCCTCACTATGTCATATCAACGGGACATTAGATTCAATAATCTATGACATGCTAAAATTTCAAAACTGTGTCGACAGTGCTGATTGGAAAAAACCCACTGTATGTATTATTATAGTTGTTATTCTCATTTTGTTCTCTGCATATTTTTGAGTTTATTCCTACCGTAAATGTGGACGAATTCCTGTGATTACTTTTAAGTATACTTTGAGTAAATTAGATGGAATATTGTGACAAATGCTGAGGGAACTCCATTCTGTATTATAAGTACTGTTTTTTGGAATTAAGCAGATTGCTGTTAGTATTATTATTATTTTTTGAGATATTTCTCTTCACACAACAGATGTGCTTAATATGTTATGGTTGAGTTTTTGTATTTTGCGACACGAGCATAAACGCTTATGAGATTTCTTCCGGTTTTACATGGAGTGATATAAGGAGAAAGTTGCAAATGAACAGGCTGTTCGTTATCGGACAGGAAGACTTTAGCCGGCTTCTCGCAAGTATTAAAATGCCTGTCAACAACAATGTCAGTTAGTTGCGTCAAAATGATATATACCACTAACCCTGCTGACAATCTTCAAAGTCCTACACAATATAACTTGGTCCATTTTGAGAAGTCCATGGAAGAGTAAGGTGGAACGAATAAGAGAGTCTGATTTATATCAGGAGGTCTCAACTTCTCTATGTAATAATGCCGTAATAAAAGCATTTTCTACTTTCTTCTCTTGATTTGTGTGCTACATGGAGTGTGGCGACTCGAACTGTCGCACATCGGTGCAAAGTTCTATGTCGAAAACAGACAGATTAAAAGCATTTTTAGGAACACCACTCAGTTCTGCAAGAATATGATAATAGGGTTAGTAAATATCAATCTTCGAGAAAATGTCGACGCATAGCAAGGAGCTTAACAAGTCATGTATGCACCTCGTTGTGTATCTATCTGGTCTGTGTCCGCCACTTATATCTATTTGGTGACCACATGTAAGTGTGATGAGTATGGGGTTTTAGACGGTAGCATAATTCTGAGCTGAATATGTCTGTCATATTCACTATTTTCCTACCACCAATTTCGATGTCGACTGGGTTTAAATGAACCTGGCTGGTGTTTCATAATAATGTAGTGATATGTTATGTTATGCTTGTGAGAGAGAGAGAGAGAGACAGATTTCAGAAAGTAATCATTTCTCTGTAGTTTGGAAAATCCCTCCGATGAAGTATCATCGTTGGAGGTATTGTCTGATATATTTATTACCATTCTGATATTTCCAACATCTCACAGATGTTGGATGTATACTTGAAATAGAAAGAGTATGACTGCAACTTCTGAGTCCAGAGTGTTTGGAGTCAACTAGCAACCCGTTGAGGGATGTCCGTTGTGACAATTAGAATTTTATATAAGCACTGAGATATTCCCAACTCAAACAGCACATTTAGCATGAACTGTAAAGAATCATTATTCTTGACTCTGCAAGGGTGCAGGTGTTCGTTGTGTGTAAGCACGACCACACTAACTCCCTGTATCGGTATGTACAAGAATCTGTGCCCCTGTTTTCTTGGTAGTTACGCAAGACAGAGAACTGTGTACTCTGTGGTCGTTGGTGGCAACACTCGACACCGTCATTTGCAGTGTTTGTTTTTCGAAGAGGCAGGCTGTAGAAAACTGCACTGTAATAAGTAGCTGGCTTCCTGAATTTACGATGATGCCAATATGTAAGATCTTAAGATGAACTTCTCTGACGTCTTGAATATCAGACAGATTGCTTTCGTGGACCTACCGTAAGTAAGTGTACTGTTAAGGTGGTAACCATGTGTTTTGGATCAATTAATACGCTAGTTTGTGCCTACTCCTTGTCGGTAACAGTTTGTAAATGCGACCAACAATGTAGACTACGCTGTCTCTGTGAATATGGCATTTGCTACGAACTTGTTGCATATTCTCGTGGGGTCTCTGCAGACAAAGCTAATCGGATAATATCACATCAACACTTCTAGCTCCAAACACGTTCTTCACCTCCCTCTCTCTCTCTCTGCACCCTTGGCGGGATCCTATCTCCGAGAAACGCGTCTCTACGTAGTTGATCAACAGCATGTTGGTTAGACGAGGAAAGGACTTGTACTCAGAACATCATTTGAAGAGTCAGTATCAGGTTTTAGTGAGTGCCACACATCTCTCTTGAAAATTCATCCAGTAGGAGAGAATTAGTGCCTCACATTCTTAAAAGTGATATATACATATATTCATCAAGGAAATAATTTCTCAATCGATAGAACCACAAGCAAATGTTAGTTGACTTAAAAAGAAGGCACAGACAGATTGACAGCTCTTCCAGACCCAGAATCCGATGGCGTCTGACTAGGATAGTTTACAGGCAATAAAATGAAAAAGCAAAATAAAGGCGCGTGCTAGTGCTAGTGTGATTAGGTACACTAATGACAACCTTACTAGACGTAATATGCGTATTTACCCAAGGAGTCAGTATACTACTTGACTTGTGAGCACTGGTAACAAAAGACAAATCAAAAACACTCAGCTATTTAGGAATGGCCTTTGACGACAGGTACATATAAATAAAGTAGAAAGTTAAGGGTATTCAGGGAAAGGATTTTACGGCTCAGCTGGCTAGTACAGTTAAACTCTGGACCTTGAGTATGTGTGCGTATTAACAGCATAAAGAAGGAGTGCAAAAACAGGGTCCGAGCATGGCCAGATACCTACGTACCCGTTAAAACACAAATTAAGGCACCCACAGCATCTTCACGTGGGCTAGTCATTTATTTGGTTAATGTTAAGTTGGTTCGGCTTGATCTATTCATTTTAGCCCCAGAGTTTATTTCGGTGTCTTGGAAGGTGCACTGCGAGGTAATGATATTGTTTCATTGTACTTTAGGAACAGAAGAGCATCGAAATTAATCCGCATGAGCTGAATAACAGAATGCTAACAATGAGTGGGCAAATTCACTGGGATTTATTTAAATAAAACACAAACCAGGATCAGGATAGCTAGGTAGTTCTCACAGTTATTTGAAGGATTAGTCCACGAAGAAGTTCGGTTCCATTCCATAGTCCTTATTTATTCAAGGAAATGCAAAATATTCCTATATATTATGTATGGATTGCTAGCCTGCTCAGTGGAGATATTCATCTCCCTTGCATATTATTTCTCACAACTGGGCTACTTTCACAATGTACTTTAACTTCTAGGCATAACTGATAGTCTGTTTCTAAGTCGTTCTTTCTATCATTTGGGGGTGGGGGGGGGGTTGGTCTGAATGTATCACACAAATAACTTGCTATTTACTTTTTCAATTCATGGATAATCCCCATTCAGGTATTAATGAAAACAAAACACGTAGATCAGCGAAGAGTCTTTTTCGGCAAACTCTTTTTCCCAGCTGTACAATCGCAATTAAATATGTGTTGTTTTGTATGTATGTGTACATTAAGTTTGTCAAACAAAATTACAACTGGCTATGGTTATTTTAACTAAATAGGTGAAGATTGGTAATACAATTGAAGAAAATTAGGTGTTAATGAAATAAAGGTAGTAACGAAGGTAGGTGATGAGTTGTCACACACAGTTGTCAAAAGAAGTTATGTATTAATATGAATAGGAACAGAGTAGATAATACGAAATTACGTGAGAGTTCTGAATGAATACAAGAATTCTAAGCAATTAAAGAACAGGCAGAGAAACAAGATTAAGTCATCAAAATCAAAAAAACTCAAATCGAATACAAAAAGTCGCTGCCATTACAGTAGAAGTGGTTGAGTAATCTTCTTTTGTATGCACAGCTCCTGTTTTTCTATGTGAATGGCCAGCGCTTCAGCGATACAAAGAAGACGAAACCGTATTGCCTTTGATAGGTAATTCTTGACTCTGTAGATTACTTTGAAGGAGGCATCTGTTCAAATGGAATGATTAGCGTTAACCAGGTGTTCTGCAGGCAAAGGAGACCTCGCGACACTCTACCAAACAACTAGGTTCCTATCCGAGAAAATTTCGACACAAATTACGCCAGTGAAGGAATGACCAGACAAAATCTTTGCAGAAGCATTAAAAATGGACCCAGAGAAATCAGCGGAATTGATGACACCACTAGTGGAGAAGGTGTGGAAAGAGGGTAAGGTACCTGAGGATTGGAGGAAGGACTACTTAGCTGCCAAAGAAGGGAGACTTGAGCAGGTGCAAGAGCTGGCGTGGTATTATGCTCCTGTCGATCCCAAGCAAAATACTAAGCCGCATCATCCTGCAGAGAATCAAACAAGCCAACCTGGATGAAAAACTTCGGCCGGAACAGGCTGAATTCAGGAGAAACAAATCATGCATCGATCAAATCACAACACTACGGATCATCATTGAACAGAGCTTGGAATGGCGGTCAGCTCTCTATCCCAACTTCATTGACTTTGGAAAGGCCTCCGACAGCGTCGATCAAGAGGTAATTTGGCAACTACTTCGCTACTTCTTGGTAATTCACAGCGGAAAACTCGCAGAATCCTTCGAAGTGAAGATAGGATTACGACAAGCTGGCTTTCTAATATCTTCAATGATTACCTGATTGCGGTAGATTGGACAATGAGATAGACAGCGTACAGCGAAAGAACAGGCATAAAGTGGACCCACAGAAAAAACTTGGAGGATGTGGACTTCGCCGATGATATACGTCTGATTTCCCACAAGCTAGAAGGTAACAATGATATATTGATTCCTATCTGTGTAGGACACACCAATTGTACAGGCACGAATAAGTATTATCTGCGTTACATGAATTTGATTTGAAGTGAAATTACATGGTTGCTGTTCTCTGTGACATTAGTTTGTGGGTACAATCTCATAGCCAGTCGTTCAATGGAGCATGTCAATGTAGTTGAAGATTGAACGATCAATTCATGGTTGTTTTCTCAAACCCAACTCCTCCATATTTTTCGCGAGAGTCATCAATCCAGCTGTCATCGTCTCATTGTTCGCTGTTCAGAGGAAGATAAAAAACTATCAGAAGTATTATCATGATTTACTGTTATAACATTTATTCTTAGACCTTGTGTAATAACCTTATTGTTGGTTATATGTTGGCGTAAGAATAAAGGATTCTTGAGTCACCAATCAGTGTTCTCGTTTTCGCGTTGGTTAATACAAAGTGTTTCTGAAAGTCTTCGAGGGACAGCGTGAGGTCCAGAGATCTACGACTGAGTTGAGCTTGGCTAGTTTTCGCCCATTTATTTCAAGAGTTAGATCAAGGTTACTGTTGCTGATACAAATCCAGCCGCGTTTGTCAGCGTTAAAATTTAGGCAGGATTCAGCACATCATGTCGCGAGACTACTTAGTTAATAATAATATATATATTTCACATAAGTGAAGCATTTACATGATTCACATACCGTTTGTACAGGCATGATCATATTAGACAAGTGCAGTCTGAAATTGAACACTGTTTTATGAAATTAAAAATTGGAAAATGACCTCTAGAAACTTTATAAGAATAGAATTTAAGATTTTGGTTTAAGTCTAAATTATAATATTTAATATACTCATAGTGAGTCAGATTCATGCGGGAATTATGAAATTTTGTGTTAGTGGAATGTAAGAAGAGAGGTGATATACAGGTGCTAGAGTAAGCCACACTGGATCCAGACCGTTATTATTATCATTTTATCAATCAGTAAGGGTTCGAAAGTTTATAAAAATCCACATTAGATGGTAAGTACAGCATTATATTGGTATTAGCAGATAAAAGGGACCAATTGGTCGCAAAGTTAACTTTGCGATGTTGAACAGAATTCAGAATGGAATTTGTTCCGTTGTTCATCGTAAGTGCTAACAATATTCTGGATACCGCTCAAGTAATACAAATTTAGAAAGCAGGATTTCTGTCCATTAGCAGTGCTTCAGTGCAATACCTTCGAGAAGTGAAGAAAACAGAAGCAGCCAGCAGATAATAATAATTTAAGTAAACAATATGCGATAACCGCAGGGTTTATTCTCCTTTTTTATTACTAGAAAATTTCTAGTCATTGAGTTTTATAGTCTACACACTAACGGTTAGTTTAAGTTTATAGTAGTAAACAACAACTGAAGTGTAGAATAACAATAAAAAAAGTAAAAATTAGGGCGAAACGAATTATGGTTTTCACTCTTATATAGGGTAATGTTGGGAATAGTAACTGAAGAAGTGAAATCCGAATGCCAAAGTACATAAGTTATTAAAAAGAAAAGAGGAAGTATAGTAATACTGATTTATGCTGTTGTTCTGATTTATACAGTTAGATGTCCTCCTGAAGTAGAGAAATCGTACCATGAGCCATTTTTTCAAAGAGTTTGTACGCAAGCTGTGACATACAGGCAGCATTTATTTTTTATTTTATTTATTATTATTTTTTTGAGGTAATTCATCCTCAGGAGCCTTAGCAGTAGAGTGCATTCCCACAGATAAGGGTGGTTCTCTTAAGTCCCCACCATCATATCCGCTGAATAGCAGTCACCACCCTCCCACCTTTGAATCTGCTAGGCCCTGGCGAAATACCCCTTTTTTGTTTTTAGAAAAAAATCTTATTATTGTTACTTGTCATACGGACAGTTTTTGCATTCACAAGCTAACTAAACGATACTCATGGTATGAACGACTTCTTTCAGTCAGCCATTTTGTACGCATCGTCACTAACAGCATTTTAAAAATGTTTACGTACAATGAAGAAGTAAGGAAATCAGAGATTTGCAGGCTACTTTCAAGATTTTAGTTATAAGCATAGCAACGAAGAGGAAATATGAAATGTTACGAAGTAGTAAAATACATAAAGCTACATAGTTATGTATATATCTACATAAAAAGAGAGTAGTCAGTCATAAAAGACACTTCAGAAGAATACGACTACAGAGTGTTATAATAGCATAACAGTAAAATAAAATCCGTTGATGTATCCGTAAGATGTATTTTAGTAACCATATCGCTTAATTCATGAGTGTAGCAGGAGTAAACGACTTTGAGGTCGTCAGCATATAGGAGTGGTTTACCTGAGGTGAAGCACTTGCAAATGCTGTTAGTGTATACTGTAAATAAAACTGGCCCTAGGATACTACCTTGCACAACCCCACTTGAGATCTGCCTAGGATGAGACAATACAGATCCAACTTTGGTCATTTGTACCCTGTTGCTTAGAAACGATTTTAACCAGTTCAGCAGTGGGTTGTGAATTCCACATGAGTACAGCTTCTGAAGGAGAATACTGTGAGATGCCATGTCAAATGCCCTAGATATATCGAAGTAGAGAACAACGGCTAGCTTACGTGCTTCGCGACTACTAGTGATGCAACTGAAAGAGTCCAAGTGGCAAGTAACGCAGGATCTATTCTTGAGAAATCCGTGTTGAGACCTTGTAACAAGATCTTCCATAAGTAGGTAGTCTGACAACTGATCTTTTACAACTTTCTCCATGATTGGTGAGATAACTGGGGTTATGTTTATGGGTCTGTAAAAGCGGACGTTTGCCTTATCACCAGATTTGTAGTGTGGAATTATGAAGCCACTTTTCCACTGACTAGGGTAAGTTACAGTGTCCATAGACATTGAGAAGAATTTAAGAAGTAACAGGGGTATATCACACCCACTGTTTTCGAAAATTATTGAAGCAAGGCCATCCGGTCCGTACTAGTGGAAGGTTTAAGGCTTTTAATTGCTTGTACTATTAACCGGTTAGTGAACACAATGTTTTCAAGGGAAGAGCTAGTGAGGGGGGCGGTTTCACCAGGCATACGCGTTTCTAAACTAAAGTCTGCAAACCAATCACTGAAAAGTTCACAGATGGTGGCAGGCTCATTGTAGATTACTTTGTCGTGAAGTAAGTAGGGGATTTCCCTCGTCGACTGCATTCGTTTTTTAGGAAGTGCTGTTAGGTTATAAACTTTGGAGGTACTTTCAAGTGCCGTTAACTCTTCGTCGAGGTCCTTTTGAGAGCGTAGGCGCTTGATAGATTCAAGAGACTCGTGGATTGAGAGCAGTAGTGATATATCCTTAGTGGAATAGTACTGTTTCTTCAGCTTCCTTAACTTATTGTGGTGTGCCCTTGGAGTATATTCAGCTCGGTGTCTACTTAATTTCACTATTTTCTTATGAGCAACAGTATCTAGACAAAGGGTAACTTTCCTGTAAAATAGGGACACTACAGCCTCCAGGGAGTCAGTGGTAAAATAGTCATCCCACTGACAGAGTCGAATGAGTTCTTGAACAAATCCCCAGTCTGTATATTTGTAACTACGACATATCATGCTTCCTGAATCTTGTTTGTTTCCAGTATTTAGTGGTGAGAAAGGCCGAGAGCAGAGTACCATTCTGTGGTCACTACTGGAAAATCTATTACCAACATAGGTGGAGACTTGGATTGTGTCATGACAAAAAACAAGGTCCAACATGTCACCACGAGTAGGTGTCTAGACGTGTTGTTGCCATCCGTAGCAGTCGATAATGGCAAGTAATTCGTCGAAGCGTTAGGGGCCGGAACTACTTAACCAATTGACTTCTGGAAGATTGAAGTCCCCTGCAATTAGTTTGTAATTAGAATTAAATGAGGAGGCGTGTGCAAACGATTTAGCTAATAACGTATCAGTTTCTTTTGTTGCGCTTGGTGCTCGACAAACACAGCCTATGAGAAGTTTGTACTTATCTCCATGTAAGACAACCCAGAGTGAGTCAGGTACCTCGTTCAGTATCTCGTCTTCCAACTTACTGACTACAAATGAGTTATGTATATATATGAGACGTCCTCCATCACGCTTGCAATCTCTATTTGCACGGCGTACAGAGTAACCATCGATGCCTATATGCGCATCAAGTACAGAAGATGAGCACCATCATTCAGTAATCAGAGCTACATTAGACTGAACCCGATAACAGCTGAGTCAGACGGTTTCTGTCAAGAATTTCACAGTAATGTATGCGGGAAGTATCTTATGGGTCATCGTGTATATGTTACAAGAGAATTTCAACAAGCGCTTATTGAAGCACAAATATCGAAGTGTAAGTTGCATGTTCTGATATGATTTGATACATGTTTATGCATGAGGTAGTTTTGTTTTTATCTAATGTGAAATAATAGAACTCCCTCCCTGAAAAGTTTTAATTGTAAAGTGAGCTCAGTATTATAAATAAACTCATAACCAGAAGGAGAAGTGATATCGACGAGAAAAGAAGTCCTTCTGCTTGATGATCACCAGTGGTTAGCATGCTCGCCGACTATGCACATGGTCCAGGATTCGATCACCGGCCGACTCATTCCTTTACCTCACTTATCCAGTAGCAAGACTGGTAAAGAGGGAAGGTTGGGCATGAGGCTAGCAACCCCATCCTGTAAAAATAGTCACCACTGCTACAGAAACTTCAAGCCTCCAGCTTGAAGCCCTATGTTACACACTGGGAACGTGAAGGAAATAAATAATAATAATAAAGTACCCTCCATTTTTACATGGAAACGTGATGGATACGTCTATACTGGAGATGTCTAGTAATCAAAACATGCGTTAGCCTCCAACCTCGGCCAGCGAATGATATCGTACGCCAGGCCCTCAAGTGGAATCCAGATGGGAAGCAACGAGTGGTCTTCCTAAAGTGACATGGAGGAGATCGTGTGAGGAAGAGGTGGGAGTGTTCAGTCAATCGTAGACACAGATGAAGAGGACGGCAGAAAACCGGACAAAGTGGAGATGTGTTGTCGAAACCGTATGTTCCGCTCGGAACGCAAGGGAATAATAATAATAAATAATTAGCCTCCAGCCTAATGCCCATAATGACTTGTATGTATGATTTACGCCCAGTATCAGACAAACATGAAAATCCACAGGAGGAAAGCGATAAACTGACAGAAGACATTGAAAAGATAAGACTTCAAGTGTACATAGAGAAGACCGAGGTGATGAAGATACCCCGACGACCAACAACGAAAAGCATCAATCACTGTCAATGACAGAAATTTAATGGAGGTCACCTCTATCGCTTATCTAAGCAGCATCATTTCAACAGCTGTAGACGGCAAAGATGAGAGTATCGAAGCCAGATAGGATCGTAGAAGCAATACAAGCGCTCATTACTCTTAAATCACTGTGGAGGTCTGCTGTGCTAAAGTTAGTGTACAAGATTCGGATTTTCAACACCAATGTTAATTCACTTCTTCTATAGAGTTTTGGGACTTGGAGAGTCACCAAAAGCCCCATATTGGAGATTAATTAGTTGTCCAGATAGGATTAGTGACAGGGAACCAGCCAAGAACTTACTGCCCAACAAATATCCCCCCAAAAGTGGAGGTGAATCGAACACACTTTGAGGAGACCGCTGAGTGACTTCAAGCACCATGAAATCGGGTGGGGTCCAGATGGCGAATAATGAGGAGATTTTGTGAGGAGGCGAAGAAAGCAAACTAAAAAACGACTGCAGTGAATAAGTTCAGACGAAGGTGTGCTATTTAAGCCAACTGAACAATAGTAATAACAATAACTCTCTAATTGATATCAATCCGTGATCAACTCATAGAAACAAAACTAAACCTTACAAACTAACTATAGAAATTTAATCTGATGCTCGCTAGTGACTGGCTGACTACAGGACGAAGTTGCCTGGAGTGAGTTCTAGTGAGAAGTCGTGAACAGTGAGGTCCATCCAGACGTCACATGTGAGGATGTACGTCCCACCAACGACATTGGTTAGGGTGGCGCTAAATCACGAATTGGTAGAAGTCAGAATTCATGAGCTGGCTACTGAATCGAGTCCCAATGGCTGAATAGTATACGAGCCTGCCTTGTAACCGGAAGGTCTTGGATTCGAACCCCAGTGATTGCGTAATGCCCATGATTCCCAAACTAGGTTGAAACAGCTGTTTTCAATGGTTCTGTAAATGATATCAATCCGTGGTCAAACTCGCACAAACAAATCTAATCCTTACAAACCAACTATAGAAAAATAATTATAATAATATCCAACCAGGAATACAGTTCCTTACTCGATCAATATTTATATAGTCACTTACTAATTAGTGTCAACTATCTGTGCGTGCAAGTGGTAGACGGTGAGAGAATGCATCAAACCAATTTGGAAACACCGTGTAAGGATTCTCAAGAATTCCATACTTCTAAACATGAAAAATGTGAATATTATCATTGCGGAAGCGAAAAAAAGTGCAACGACGGTACTCTAATGCTCAATTAATGATTGTCAGTCAGTTCACATTATAGTTGTGTCAATATTTTCAACTTTGAAGTAGATTGAGAAGCTGAGTCATATACACAGAGATGTTTAATGTGACGAAATTGTGGTGATAAAAAAATGGAATGAATTCAAGACACTCTCTCTCTGCTGAACAAACATATATTTGAGAAAAAACAAACAAAGCATAACATAGATGATAAAAAAAGGTATTTGTGTGCATATCTATCCACTGTGATACTCACTTCACACGTTTAATACAAGAATGGACTAGTTAAATATGAAAGGCTTACACTTTAACAATACGGATATTAAACACGCATTTTGTTACATGTTTCATGGACACTAAGTTTAGCATTTTCATAAATATAATATCCGAATAAATGAGAGAAAGTTGAGACTAATTAGTGTTATTTACACTATGTAAATATTGACAAAGTGAGGAATTGCATTCCCAGTTAGATATTATTATTATGCTCAACACAAAATGGTTGAGCAAAGAATATCCTTTTCGATAATTCCCTCCTCTTCTGGCTCTACAATTATATATCTATACGTTTATATACATAGAATATTCTAGATTGGTAGTCAATAACAATATTAGTGCGTTTTTTAAATAATATCGATTTGTGAAATTAATAGGCCGTACAATTAGGCGTGTTCCTCGTCGAATTTCCGAACATCACCCTGCTTAGTGGTCAAGTAAAGGACAAACAAAATCTATTCGTAGCGCTATTCTATCTCATTTTGTGGATACAGCAGAACACACGATTGATGTCAACTAGGTGGCTGCCAAAGTCATTTACCGCATACCTACGAATTCCAATTTCGCCTTAACAATTCGACTACTAATTATTTCTGAGGCTGGCTGTTGGGATCCATATTAACAAGCCTAGTCTATGTGTCTAAAAGAAGTTAGTTCAGACATATTCCTTACCTTATCCATCTAGGTTTGAATGATCATGAATTTTTGTGGAGTTTTCCTTATTTTAGTTGATATTCTATTTGCTAATATATCTTTATTATTATTATTATAGTTTAAGCATCTTTAATGAACTGTAATTCCATTGTGATCTTACTATATAAGTCGCTATTATTTAATAAACACTAATATTGATACTGACTACTAATCTAGAATATTCTATGTATATAAACATATGTATATATAATTGTAAAGCCAGAAGAGGAGGGAATTATCGAAAAGGATATTCTTTGCTAATTATTTTGTGTTTTATAGATGTCTGAATGAATATTTTTGCTATGCTTTTTATTTGGCTGAAACAGCAGCCCATTTTTAGTAAGCTGTTATTTTCTGCTCACCTTAAGACACCTAACTAACTCATTGTTCCTCGTTTAGTTTACACTTGAAGGCCTGCATGGCACTTGATGTTACTCAGAGGATCTCCTGAAGGTGTGTCAGATCCATCTTGATTTTCTACTGGATAATATTACAATAGACTCTTGGTCGGTTGGTTCCCAGAGTTTTTCGAAAAAAGCAAGAACAACAGTAGTTTGTGCAGAAATATATGGTACAATCATTTTTTATTTCGTTGGCTTCTCATCAGCTGCTTACAGTCTAAATAAATTATTAGGTTCAAGTACAGAAACGTTTTAACATCTTGCAAATTTTATATGTTGTCAGTTGACCTTGGATAGTCACCGTTCATCTTTCCTGGTGCCGGCCAAGTCCTCTTTGAACAAGCGATATCTAGAACGTTTTTGGAATTGGGTCAATTTCAACAATGCCTGGGTCAAAGAAAGGACAGAGCGTCTTGGATGCAAACAGGAAAGTAAGTCATGGTGACTTGTCTGTTAATTGTAACGATGTATCTGATGTTAAACATGACATGGTTGATGTTACTGTTTCGGCGTTCAGGGATAATAGGAACATCAAACTCCCTAAATTTGAACCACGGTGTTTCGATGGAAACCCATCTGATTATTTACAATTTGTAAGGGAGTTTGAGATCATGCTGAGTAGTTTTTTAATAAGTGATGAACTGAAGTTAATGTATGCACTGGAGATGCTTCAAGAGCTATACAGTGCTGTAAGCTCATGCCCCCTAATGAGGGATACACTGAGGCTATGAGCATATTACGTCAAATGTTTGGAAGACCTTCGATGATTGTAAGGAATGTATTCGAAGCTGTCAAAGGTAACGGCAGTCAACTACAAGATGACTCCCAGGCACTTACTCAATTTTCGGATAACTTGCTGATTTACAAGAATGTAATGATTTCGATGAATCGCATGAGTGACCTCAACTCGCGTTTTATCCTAGAAGTGATAGCAAGACGCCTACCTACTCGACTGCAAAGGAAGTGGGTGAAGATAAGCTCCCGTATGGAGGATAAAGGTATCGAGCCAAGGTTTGATGATATTCTGAGACTGGTGAAGGACAGTGTCAACCAGGCGATGGGCAAATTCGCCAGCATTTTGCATTCTAAGGTAGAACCTAAGGAACCAGTGAATATAAGGAAGGCATTTGTGGTGAAGTCTCAAGACACAACGAGAAAGGATGAGTGTATTGTTTGCCATAACATGCATCAATTGAGTGATTGTAATCGCTTTATCGCTATGTCACCCGTAGAAAGGTTAAAAATGGCAAAGCAGAAGCGGCTGTGTTTCAGTTGTTTAAAGATTGGGCATACAAAGTGGAATTGTAAGGCGACAAACAAGGAAGTAGTGGTTTAACGGATATGCACCCACTTCTGAGGACAGTGAACGAACCTGGGAATTCGGTTAATTGTAATAGTATCTCTAGACCCCTTGACACCCCACAAGTTTTCTTAGGGGTATTACCAGTTAAGGTGAAAGGACCGAAATCTTCAGTAGAGACTTATGCATTGTTGGATAATGGTTCAGACGTTACATTGATAGATGCTGAACTGGCTGGTTGCTTGGGTATTAAAGGCCCAAAGCAACCCTTGGTTGTAAATACTTTCAATTCTGCGAAAACAGTAGTATGTGAGCGAGTGTCATTTCAGTTAGAATCCTTGGCTACTGGGGAAACGGTGGAAGTGGATACTGCTTACACTACCTCCAGTATGAAACTTGGCGAAGCTATAGTACCTAGTCGTGAAACGGTTGTCGGTAAGCCATACCTGTGTGACATACCTCTTCCAACACTGCAAGATGGAAGAGTGAGAGTACTCATTGGATGTAGTGTGCCAGAAGCTCACAAGGTATTAGAAGAGAGATTCGGAGGTAGAGATGATCTGTTCGCGACGAAAACACCACTGGGATGGACAGTGAGAGGACCTATACCCATAGTCCACACATCATCATTAGTTGCAAACGATGGGGACAAACTAGAAACTATGATTAAAAATATGTATGACAAGGAGTTTTGTGACTGCGGTGTCCCAGAGAAGGGTCGTTCTGTAGAAGACTTAAAAGCAGTTAAAATAGCCGAGGAGTCTTGTAAATACGAAAACGGGCGTTTCAGCGTTGGCCTACCATGGAGATTCAAAGATAGACAGTTGGTTTGTAATAGGAAAGTTGCTCTTAAGAGACTAATGGGTTTACAGAAGAAATTCCTGTCAGATGCAGAACTCTGGTCCAAATATAAGGATGTCGTCGATAAACATATAATGAAGGGTTACGTTGAAAGACTAGTTGATCAGAGTGAGCCAGGGAAGTGGTATTTGCCCCATCATCCCGTCTTTAACCCGAGGAAGCCAGGTAAACTCCGTGTGGTGTTTGATTGTTCTGAATGATAATCTGTATAGTGGCCCAGATTGCGTGAGCTCATTAGTGGGACTGCTATTAAGATTCAGAAAGTTTACAGTTGCTGTCGCGGCGGATATTGAGGAAATGTTCCTACAGGTGAAGGTGCCAGAGAGTGACAGAGATCACTTGAGGTTTTTGTGGTTTGATGACGGTCCTTGTGGTAAGGTGTCAGAATATAGGATGACAGTGCATCCATTTGGTGCCACGTCCTCCCCGTTTTGTGCTAATTTTGCTCTACGAAAGGCAGTGTCCACATTTGGTTCTAATGATTTGCTGGACGTCATAGATTGTTGCTTCTACGTGGATGATTGTTTAGCCTCCTTCGATGATGATAAGTCTGCAGTTAGATTTGCAACAAGCATTACTGAAGTGTTAGCTAAGGCCGGCTTTCGTCTAACTAAGTGGGTCTCGAACAGCCTAGACGTTTTGAAGCATATAGATCCAGAAGACAGAGCACCTACTGTACGAGATTTGCCTGTTGATACTCTACCAGTTGAACGCACATTAGGTATGCGATGGGATGTGAACTCTGATACCTTTGGATTTAGTGTTGGTGATATTGATAAGCCAGTTACTCGGAGAGGTGTGCTCTCTGTGTTGTCGTCCGTGTTTGACCCACTTGGATTAGTAGCACCTTATCTACTTCCGGCTAGGAGGTTATTTCAAGAGACATGCAGGAAAGGGTTACAGTGGGATGAACCATTAAGTGAGAGGCAGAGAGAAGAGTGGAAGGGGTGGGTTAACAGTTTAAGAATGCTGAATCTACATTCCGTCTCACGTCCACTTAAGCCGTCGAGAAATCATGATATAATTGACTTCCATGTTTTTTCTGATGCCTCTGAGGTTGGATTTGGTGCAGCCGTATACATCAGAACCACCTTAAGGAATGATATAGATGTTAGCCTGGTGATGGGTAAATCTAGAGTTGCACCTCTAAAGACGGTTTCGATTCCGAGATTAGAACTTAATGCAGCCTTACTAGCTGCGCAGTTATTCACAACGGTGTGTAAAGAGTTGGATTACCCCAAGTACCCCGTAACGTTTTGGACTGATTCGATGTCTGTGATATATTATATACGCAACGAGTCAGCAAGATATGCATGTTTTGTAGCTAACAGAGTATCTCAAATTCGTGAACTAACAACTGTTGAGCAGTGGAGGTACGTACCGTCTGGAAAAAATCCAGCTGATCTAGCCTCGCGAGGAGTTATTGATATGAATGTGGTTAAAAATAAGTGGTGGAAAGGTCCAGAGTTCTTGCTAAGGGCTGATAGTATGTGGCCTCGTAGAGAAGATGAACCACCGATAAACGAGTGTGCCTTGGAGTTGAAGACAAGTGTCAGTTTAACATCTACTCAAGAAAGACATTCAGGTTTACATCCACTTTTTAAATATTATTCTTCTTGGTACAAATTACTGAAAGCGGTTGCGTGGTTGACACGATATGTTACGTATTTAAAGGTCATGCATCTTGCGGGATACGAAAATATGAATGTGGGGCCTTTGAGAGTCGAAGATATTAGAAATGCAGAGTTAGCGATTTTGAGGGCTGCTCAGTGGGAAGCGTGGGGTGAGATTGCCAAGGAGGATAGTCCCGATTTCGCAGATTTCAAGGTGCGGTTAGATAGATTATCTCCGATAGTTTCCGAAGGGATCGCTAGAGTTGGTGGACGTCTACAAATGTTAGAATCGTCATATGAGACCCGTCATCCGGCTTTATTACCTTGCTACCATCCAGTCACTGATCTCATTATAAGACACTACCATGTTCTTGAAGGTCATTTGGGTACTTCGCAAGTACTATCAAGTATTCGATGTAAGTTCTGGATAGTGAAGGGAGGTACCCTGTCCGTAAAATAATTGATAAGTGCATGGAATGTAAACTCCGAAATGCTCGTCCAGTACAGCAGATGATGGCACCACTCCCAGCGTGGCAAGCTTCTGAAGGGAATTATCCATTTGAGTACGTTGGGTGGATTTGTTCGGACCTTTTGTAGTGAAGAGAGGCAGAACCCTATGTAAAAGATATGGCTGTTTATTCACCTGTTTGAAAATGAGAGCTGTGCATATTGAGATGGTTCATACGTTAACTACTGATTCATTCGTGCTAGCATTACATAGATTTATAAATCGCCGGGTGTACCGAAGATGATGCTCAGCGACAGAGGGACTAATTTTGTTGGCTGTCACGCCGAGCTTAAAGAGTACTTCGAAGGTCCTCAAACGAGAGTTATAATAATAATAATAGTATATTCTCATTTTGTACATGAGAGACACCAGTTTACAGGCATCATCAATATGATAAATTACATATGCGATTAGCAATCATAATTAATAATAATGTTTTAATAAAATACACATTTTTCCTACTTGTGTAGGACACACCAAATATACAGGCATGGGTAAGAAGAGTTACTGAAAAGGAACATCGAGTGGCACTTCAACCCACCACATGCCAGCCATAGAGGTGGGCTATGGGAAAGACTCATAGGAATTATCAAGCGTATTTTAAGCTCCATAATTAAAATCCAGATTTTGAATGACGAAACGCTGGAGACATTTTTTGTGAAGCTGAACGAATATTAAGTGACCGGCCGTTATCACCAGTGAGGGACGAAGTCAAGGATTTTGATGTGTTAACCCCAAACAAATTATTGTTATTGAGAGGCAACCCTGGCATAGAGGACTCAAGCGGGGAAGGAATACCTACGATTAAAAGATGGAAACAAGCCAGGCACATGAAAGATATATTTTGGGAAAGATGGTTAAAGGAGTATGTTCTAACACTGCAAACCAGAGACAAATGGAAAAAGCTGTGCCAAAACTTAAAGGTTGGTGACGTAGTATTAGTAGCAGATAAATGTGCCACAGGTAGATGGCCTTTAGGAGTGGTAGTAAGGCCACTCTGCAGTAGTGATGGATTGGTGAGGACGGTTGAGTTGAGAACAAGTTGTGGCATGTTGGTGCGAGATATTAGAAAACTGTGTCTACTGTTTTATTTTATAGGCTCCACAGGTAGGATCCTTTAACCGACAAAGCTTGTTTCTGATTGAGTTTGTGGGTTTGAATGCCAGCCACTTTTATTCCTGCCTTGTTAAGAATTCTGCGTAAGGCTTCCGAGGTTCCTTCTTTGTATGGAATTATTGTTGATGATTTAGATCCCTTATTGTTGGTGTCGTCACTAATAGGATTATTATTATCACTATTATCATTATTAGTGTTATCATTACTATTATTATCACTATCGCTACTATCATTATTTATTTTAATTTTAGATTTCCTTACATAAAAATAAAATAAATAATGACAGTAGCGCTAGTGATGATGATAGTAATGATAACACTAATAATGATAATGGTGATAATATTAATCCTATTAATGACGACACCAACAATAAGGAATCTAAATCATCAACAGTAATTCCATACAAGGAAGTAACCTCGGAAGCTTTACGCAGAATTCTTAACAAAGCAGCCAGGAATAAAAGTGGCTGGCATTCAAACCCACAAACTCGATCAGAAACAAGCTTTGTCGGTTAAAGGATCCTGCCTGTGGAGCCTATAAAACAAAACAATTTAGTTTATCTAATGCCCTGCTAGAATGATTGTCAGGTCAAATACATAGGTGAAACTAGTAGAACAGAGGCAGTCAGACTAGCTGAACATAAAAGCTTAGCAAAATCTAGATTGATTGGCCCAAATAAGATAAGAAATCTAGAGAATAGTTCAGCTATACCACTCATTATGTGCAGTTACACACAACCATACAATAGGATGGATGAGATAAGATGACAGTTTTAAAATCTAATGCCACAGGGTGTAGGGAGGGAGAGATTGATAACAGAAGCTTTGTTTATCGATTCAACTGCAAATACATGTAATAGGAATGATTAATCACCTGTCCCTGATATCTGGAAAATTCTACTACCCGTTGTCAATGTAGTTGAAGATTGAACGATCAATTCATGGTTTTTGCTCAACCCCAACTCCTCCATATTTTTCGAGGGTCATAAATCCGGCAGTCATCGTCTCATTGTTCGCTGTTCAGAGGAAGATTCAATACTGTCGGAAGTATTACCGTGATTTATTCTTATAACATATATTTTTTACGGGTTGATCACGGATTGATATCAGTTAGAGAACCATTGAAAACCAACCAGGGAGTACTGGACAGCTGCTGTTTCATCCTAGTTTGGGAATCATCGGCAGTACGCACCCACTGGGATTCGAACCCGGGACCTTCCGGTTACAAGGCAAGCTCGCATACCATTCAGCCACTGGGACCCGATTCAATGGCTCGTGAATTCTAACTTCTACTAATTCGTGATTTAGCGCCACCCCAACCATTGTCGTTGGTGGGACATCGATCCACACACGTGACATCTAACTGGACCTCACTGGTCACGACTTTTCACTAGAACTCAGGAAACTCCAACCTGCAGCAAGTCACTAGCGATAACAATCCGTGATCAACCCGTAAAACATAACTAATCCTTACAAACCAAACTACAACATATATTCCTAGAGCTTGTGTAATAACCTTATTGTTGGTTATATGTTGGCGTAAGAATAAAGGATTCTTGAGTCGCCGATCAGTGTTCTCGTTTTCGCGTTGGTTAATACAAAGTGTTTCTGAAAGTCTTCGAGGGACAGCGTGAGGTCCGGCGTAGTAGGAGTTGGACATTGACAGTTTATGAGACTTGGCTGACACCCCTACGACAGATAGGAGAAAACAAAGAAAACTACAAAGCTCAAGTTTCAAAGGCGAATACAACTGATATGATTATGAACAATAAATTTTGTTTTAAATGTCGTCCAGTAAATAATACTGTTTCACTGTGTGATATATCTAATAAACAAACTAATATGGAGTTACTTACTACTACAGTGCCTAAGTTTTACACATATATTAACATGGATGCAGGTGAAAAGTACAGCATAAACAGAAGCAAATGGAGACGTGCAGTTGACGCCCTATGTTCCACTAGGAACCCAAGGGAACAGTAACGATAAACGATAATAATATACCTACGTCCAGATAGACGTACTTCCTAACAAAGGTTGCGATTGAATTCCATTTGCAGCCTTTAAGTTGAAAGTGGGTTTTTTCTGTCGATCTGCTGCTGTAGCAGGAAGGACGTTGACTTCAGCGCCTGCGTCGACTAAGTATTGGATCTGGCTGGCCACATCACGAGTATAAAAGAGGCAACTACTGCCACCCGCGATGACTACCGCCAACGCGTTCCGGAGAGATATTTTCTCGTATTATTCAAGACATTGCCAAAATTACAAGGTTTTCGGCAACGTTTCGCTTCCTGACCATAGGTATTGTGATATCAATACCAGTCAGCGTTCTTAAGTGAATTTGACTCGGATTTAGACCGACCACGTTAGTCTCACCGTTTCGAAAAGTTCGGATTACGATGGAAGGAGTTACAAGGTATGTTTAACCTAAGCAGCTGCTGGCTGGAGTTGCATAACTCCATCACTGCAGTGTCCCTACTCGAAGTCTGTTTGGTAACTGAGCACATTTCAGTAACTGGCCGTTTAGTTATTTCTAAAAATTTATCTGCAGAAACAGTTAAGTCATCTATAATAACACCCTGAAGTGTCACCAGCACAGCCTATGCTGACTGTGGCAGCTTGGATAAGAAAATTTCTCTGGAACATCTTTCATCAAACCGACGTTGGCCAATAACTTCCCTCGCTCTTGTAAACATGCTCACGGCTGACTGATCACCTAACTTGACGTAGCGCAATAATTAGTCCAGACGCTGTCGATCTGTGAGGTCGTTTCTCTTTAGAAGGGTTGCTTTAAGCACCTCATGCGAATTACTTACCTCTGGGCTAGACATCTGCACAGTTACTCATTTGCTGAATTCCCGCAGTAAGGCGTGAACAACTGCAAGGGGATGTGAACGTTGATCAGTCAACCCATGCTCACTAAAATCAGACTCAGCTGTCTGAAACCATGATTCAGCATTACCTAGCCAAAATGGTACCAGCTGAGTAGTTTTTCAGCTGAGCGAATACGGATATCCTTAGGAGTATGATCACTCTTGACGAAATATATGTAGTTTGGAAATAGTAAGAGAACAAATACAAAACTGAATGAACTCACCGGATTTGTCTGCGCATTTACTAAAGATGAAGTTCGTGGTAGGGCTCACCAGTTTAGAGGCTGAGGATATTGACGTTCTCGCACAGTACGAAGCATATTAGCGCATGATCTAATATCCACAACTTCTTGAGTATTCGTTCCGCGTAGACGAAAGGCAATGCAAAACACAGGAATTGACCGTCCAAATTACGAGACCAAATCGGAGTGAGAGATGATTGCTGCATGTAAATGATTCCTGTCTACAATGAGACATACAGTCCAAAGAATCATGCAAATTCCTGTTGTAACCTCTTATCGAGGGATGATCAGTCAACTCTCTGCAAAATACCTTCGCAGACTCTTTTTCACCTCCTTCGACTTTTCACTCCTCTGCATCTCAACCATTAAAGGCTCTTTGAAAGTCTACGATACTTACATGCGTGGAACGTATGGACTCAGACGTAGAAAAGAATTGAACCAGTGATACTGTAAATTTATTGCCATATAGGGATACTTTTTTTCTACCGTTTACTCTACTACCATTTGACATAATTCACACGCGAGACATATTGTGACACTCATACATATATATATATACTCACTGAACCGATATTACTGTTATTAACCTCCTAAAATGCCTGATAACTTTGTTTGTTCTATATATTCTAATTGTTCCATACTACATACACGCATATAGCACATTGCCATTATAAACTTCTCCCGATGTTAAATACTATTGCTGCAGTCAACTGTCTATGCTACCCTATGATTCATACATGCAAGCAATATTCACATTAATTAATTAATTAATGGAGACTTGTATTACATTTGATGATTCTATAAACATAAGTTATTAAAAATCATACTTTTGTACCACTCACGAATATCTCACATAACATATGGCATGAACAATCAATCACAACTACACATATATGTGCAAACACACCTAACTGATAGTGCTGCGGAAAAAGTACACATTACTGGGTTCAACATGGGCTACTGTGCTCATTTTTCTGCACTTGTGTCCATTATTTTTGACAGCCTGATTGAAGAATTTACCTTCATATATTTATTTATCTGTACGAAGGTTACTTATGTAATTTAGGAATCATTATTTTGTACTTATTTTCCCATTGATTTTGAGCGACTTTATTGCATATCCCCTCAGTGACGCTTGTTGCTATGTTGCTATTGGTTTCAAGTGGCCTTGGTTTTGGAAGAAGATTTAACTGATGTAATATTGTGATTTCATAGACATAACTCAGACTCATAGGTGAAAGAAAGTTATAATCCTGGAATAAAAACAAGTTTTTCATAAGGTAAGGAGGACATTATTTTTCAGTTTATTTGTATATATACTATCGTACATTTAGTTGCACTGAGTTCTTAGTGCAACTGTATGTGACTGCATTTACATAGAGTAATACACTACGAATAGTGATGAATGCTGTGGCCAATATTTTTGGGGAATTATTTACCAATACAAAACCGGGTTTCCGTGAAGTGCTGGTTCTCACATGCTGTTGTAGCGGTAAATAATTCCCCAAAATTATTGACCACAGCAATCACTCATTGAATTCTGACCACCACTGTTTAAGTCGACTTGTTTAGCTGAAGGCTTCCGGTCAAGCATCCCCGCCATTTGGTACCCCGTCGTGTCACGTGCACGATCACTAGCTAGCTAAGCGTTCGTCTGAAGGCTTGTTTTGGTCCCGAAATATATCCGAAGTTTGGACGATCAATTATTGGCTTTTGCTTTGTTTTCGGTACGCGAGAATAATTTAGAGGCGGTGTAAGATAATTCCGTCAAACCCCTAAACTGGTGAGCCCAACCGCGAACTTCATCCACGATAAATCCGCAGATAACCCCGGTGAGTTCGTTCCATTTTGTATTTGTTCTTGTACCATATATTATTCGACATAATTTTCGTCATGAGTGATCTTAGTCCCAAGGTCATCCGTATCCGCTCAACTCCTAAAACCATTCAGCTCGTACCATACTGGCCAGATAATGCTGAAACGTGGTTTCTGCTAGCTGAAGCAGATTTTTGTGAGCATGGGATAACCGATCAACGTTCACAGTTACTTGCAGTTATTCACGCCCTACCGCGGGAATTCAGCAAGTACGTAACATCACAGATGTTGAGTCCCGAGGTAAGTAACTCGTACGAGTTGCTCAAAGCATCCCTCCTCAGGAGAAACGTTCTCACGGACCGACAACGTCTAGATGAATTATTTCGTAACATCGAGTTAGGAGATCAGTCAGCCGTGAGCATGCTGACAAGAATGAAAGAAATTGTTGGCCAAAGTCAGTTCGACGAAGGACTGTTTAGAGAACTCTTCTTAACCAAGCTGCCACAGTCTGTACAGACCGTACTTGTGACACTTCAGGGTACTGTAATAGAGGACTTAGCTATTACTGCAGATAGGATTCTAGAAATAACTAAACGGTCTGTTCCCGAAATATGCTCGATGACTAAGCAGACTTCGAGTAAGGATCCTGCAATGATAGAGTTATGCAACTCCATCCAGCAGATGTTTAGGTCAAACATGCATTCTAAATCCTCCGACCGTCGTCCTAAATCTCCTCAACGCAGGAACTCACGTGGTCGATCTAAGTCCAAACCACGTTCACTGAAAAACCCTGACTGGTGCTGGTACCACAACACCTATGGCCAAGAAGCGAAGTGTTGCCGTAAGCCTTGTAACTTCGGAAATGTCTCAAAGTCTGTGGGAAACTATCCCGCCGGCACGCGTTAGCGGCAACCGTCGCCGGTGGCACTAGCCGCCTACTTTACATCCATGATGTGATAAGCCAGACTCGATATTTAGTCGACACAGGCGCCGAAGTCAGCGTCCTTCCTGCTACAGCAGCAGATCGACAGAAGGAACCTACCTTCAACTTACAGGCTGCAAATGGAAAACCAATCGCAACCTTTGGTAGGAAATACGTCTATCTGAACGTAGGTTTACGCAAACCTATTCGGTGGATTTTCCTTCTCGCTGACGTTACAATGCCCATCATTGGCACGGACCTACTTAATCATCATGATTTACTCGTAGACGTCCGCCGAAAACGACTGATTGACAATACTACTAGTCTGTCTATCAAAGGCATCAGCTACATAGGCCCTAGTTTGTCACCCGTTAAGATAAAGGCAATCCTTGATCCAACTTTTCAACCTATTGTTGACAAGTATCCGGAACTTAATTGCCCGTCGAACGACCTACCGTGCATAACCAGCAATGTTATGCACCACATCATTACCACAGGACAACCTGTGACATCTAAAGCACGACGATTAGCTCCTGACAAACTGAGAATCGCCAGGAATGAATTTGACCATATGCTTACCCTTGGCATCATTCGACCTTCGAATAGCCCATGGGCATCCCCACTTCATATGGTTCCGAAAAAGGATAGCAATGATTGGCGACCCACCGGTGATTACCGGAGAGTGAATGCCAAAACAACCCCTGATTGCTACCCGTTGCCTCATATACACGACTTGACGGCAACCTTATCCGGCGCGACTATATTCTCCAAAATCGACTTGGTTAAAGCGTATAACCAAATCCCGATGGCAACAGAAGATATCCCGAAAACGGCTATCATTACGCCTTTCGGACTTTTTGAATTTCTACGTATGCCATTCGGTCTCCGGAATGCAGCCCAAACATTCCAACGCTTCATTGACGAAGTATTTCGCGGTCTCGACTTTGTATACGCATACTTAGACGACTGCCTCATTGCCAGTCCAGACAAGGAAACTCACCTTAGGCACTTGGACTTGGCATTTGACAGGTTACGCCAACATGGTGTTACCATTAATATTCAAAAGTGTCAAATCGGTGTTGACTCACTCGACTTTCTGGGTCACACTATTGACTGCAAGGGCATTCGCCCACTGGCTACTAAGGTCGAGGCTATACTGAAACCGGCTTACTTGGAGGGTAATCCTATTAGCATAGAGCTCAACGTACCCCAAAATCCACAAGTAACAGAAGATCGTTTAGACATCGATGAAGTCACTAGCACAGCGACAGCTACCGAACCTTCTATCGAGCCTCCCAAGAAAACCCGTTCTGGACGCACCGTAAGGTTCCCAGAATATCTGCACACTTATTTGACATAACGAAGTCGTGTGATTCACGCAACTCATTCGTTTGTGGTACTGATTATTTTTTTGACGTATCAATTTTTTTATATACAGTACCACCGAACACAAAAATTTTTTTCAACAGTTCATGTAACATACACAAAAAAATTAATTAGATGTATTTTTTTTCGATGTTCTGAACTTAGCATTATTTTACTGTATAGTAAATGCACATCATTTTTTTTAACCAAAAAGCTGATTTGGTACATTTTCCTCGACATGGTTCTTAGCGTTCTTGTTTTCTTTTCCAGGTGCGACGGGCACTGGACAGGAAACAAACGAAGCACGAAATCCAACGAACAACAACAAGGAAGCTATGTACAAACACCCTATTAGCATAGGCAGACAAACCAGTAGGCATACGACCAAGCCGCTCGGAAGATTTTTTTCACCCGAAAGGGAACCATCGAGTTTTTTTACTTCCGGCTGGTTCTGTCTTAGGGTCCTCACGACCCCACTAGGGGGGAGTGAGCTGTAGCGGTAAATAATTCCCCAAAATTATTGACCACAGCAATCACTCATTGGATGCTGACCACCACTGTTTAAGTCGACTTGTTTAGCTGAAGGCTTCCGGTCAAGCATCCCCGCCATTTGGTACCCCGTCGTGTCACGTGCACGATCACTAGCTAGCTAAGCGTTCGTCTGAAGGCTTGTTTTGGTCCCGAAATATATCTCGAAGTTTGGACGATCAATTATTGGCTTTTGCTTTGTTTTCGGTACGCGAGAATAATTTAGAGGCGGTGTAAGATAATTCCGTCCAACCCCCCCCTTTCGTATCTCCCCTAAGATTAACACTAGTAACGTGAGAACTGTGGAAAGGGAAAGGATTTTGCACGCTCTTATATCATTTTAGATTCAGATTTATTGGTTAGGGATAGAGGTCTTAAAGCCTTTGTTAATCGAAAGAGGCTACAGTCAGTTTCTAGGTCATGATGAGTTCCTGCGCCGGCTAGTTATATGTTTTCGTGAATTCGTTTTCCATTGAATTTTAAAGGTTTTTCTGGATGTTTTGCTCATTTTGCAGTGTGTAGGTCAGTTTTTGTCACTGGGTGCTACTATTTAGCTTATTTTTAGCCTGAAGTTCACAGTTATTATGTTGGTAGTCAAAGATTATTGTAAACCTGCAATCATTGAGCTAATTAACGTATACTATGCTAACATAGTAACATAGACTATGCTAGTAATAGTAACATTAAACTCCCTTACTGTTTTGCCATTGTTTGACACTGAAACTGTGCGCTGATTTTTCAGCATGAGTGGCACTAAATCGAACCTACTGGGTCTGCTTATCAACTTTGTTCCAGCCCTCACAGGACATATTAAGCATGGACTAGCGTTTCTCCTTAGCGGAAAGTTTTGATTCAGCACGCAGCTGTCTTTTTAAGCACGACCTATGTCATTTCAGAACATAGTGGGTAAATATGTTCTTCAGTTACCATAAAAAGGCATTATCGAGGAATAAGTTAGAATAAATTTAGAATTGTTTTAAGCTTGGTGGTGCTGCGGTCTAAGTGATAAATCGTATTAATCACCGTTATTCAGGATATGCTATGAACCGGAAATCCTCAGCTGAAAAACGTATGAATAAGACACAGATCGGTGTAATTTATAACTGACTCCAAATTGCTCTCATCACGAAATAATCAACCAAGGTATGCTTTAAACTGTCGCTCTCAGCCGTTTGAAGGGAAATTTACTTGATTTATGCTGACCTAGTATGCACAAATCCCACATGTCATTGAATTGACGACTTAAAAAAGTAGATTAGTTAATACATGCATTTATCTATATGTACTAATTAAGGACACATTAAATTTTTAGAAATTGTAGTTAAATTATATTCGCCTAGTAATAAAAAATGCATACATCCTATTTTGGACTTAAAATAAATGCATCAAAATTATTGTTGATTTATATTCACTTTCTGGACATTCTCATACATCTCAACATACTTAAAACATCAACAATGCATCCAAATAGCGTGTGACTGTCACACTACACTCACACCAAAAAAATTAACACGCCATTATATTATGGTAAGGTAAGCCCGAAATTTTACTGACTGTAAATTTCCGTGTAAAAATAAAGAGATTGGCGCTTTAATTTATATTTTAGACCAATAAAAAGCCAGCTAGCCAACAGCCAATAAAAAACTGCCTATATCTATTTTCGTTAGGATACAATAATAAACGCGAAGAAGTACTAGGATATACGTGTACGCTAGTTTGATCGAATATAGCCCGACGTATCTGGATATACTCGCGAACTTTGAAAAGGCAGTTAATTTTCACGCTCTTGTTTATAATTGGCTTTTGTTGTGTTATACGCTCCAAAAGTCCACAGATTTAACTTAAAATCAGTTTGTTCTGATCGAAGTTAGTTTACGTTTGAGATTTGAGTCTAATAATTATAGGAAGTTGTGTTATTATAACATAATATATTATGTTATAATAATGTTATATGTAGCTATAGCTACATATACCTATCTTTGTGCACTTAGCTTTTATCACTGATTTATAAAGGTTATATATATATATATATATATATTTGAAGTTGTATTTAATTTTTCCTGGTTTGTTTTAAATAAAATGCCTATCAAAAGAAACTGCTGCGGAAGGGCTATGTGCCAGTTTCCAGTGGATGAGGGGATGCAGTGTGATAACTGCAAGAGATGGTTTCACAGTATGTGCACGAACCTTTCTCCAGCAGCATACAAACGCTGCTGCAAACCTCTAGCAAACTGGTTGTGCAACGACTGCTGTAGTACAACTAAACTCCGTATTACACAAGCCATTGCTACTCTTAGTTGGGCTTTAAAGCTCATGGGCTGCAAGCGTCCTCCACCACAGAAGAATACCGACAATTGCTCAGATAACGATGACGTGACTAGCGTCATTGACAAAACAGCACATGTCCCCGATGCGACCTTGCCAATAAGTGAGTGCTCTACAGCACAGAAGAACACCCACCACATTCCAGACACCCAGGTCGCCCCCACGATACTGGATAAGCCCTCCAGTGACAGTAATGGAAAAACTGCCGCTAAGAAGAGGCATATCAGGGGTCGAAAACCTGCAGCTCCAGTCGCTCAGGGACTGGCGGAACAAGCCTCATCCACACCGGTGAGCAGCAAACAGACAAACCCCATTATGATTAGCGAGGAGGACGCCAATGAATAGCGCACTGTAGTCTCTCACAAAAAGCGAGATAAGGATAACACTTCGGCTACACCGCCCAAGAAGGATAGAAACACACTTACGCCTCAGGGCAAGAAAGTCACGGAAAGCAAACCCGATCTCTCCGACAGGTGTCTCATTCTCCACAAAGTGGAGGAGTCGCTGGCCCTCGATCCTAAGGCGAGATTCGAGCATGACCTAAACTTGGTCAAGCCCCTTTTAGACAAGCTACTGCCACAAACAGTATCAGGTATTACTATACACAGCGTATACAGAATATTAGAACAAGACATATAAGCGAACAATATTGTTTTCAATTAGATCTTCTTCAGGCTTTACTCTAATTTACATAGACTTATATATATAAAAATTTTAACCAATGACGGTGATTTTGTGGATCAAATAATAATAGTAATCATAATAATAATAATAGTAATAATAATGTGGTAAATGTTTTGAACGAAGTTAATAGCGATGATTATAATAATAACAAAATATTGTTAATAAGGCTTATATAGGTGATAAGAATAACAAAGTTAGTATATGCATATATGTAGACAATTCAATAAATAAATAAATTAGGTCAAATCAAATGGAACGATAATCAGAGTTTAAATAAATATCATAAAAGTACGAAGGAGAGGGATGATAAGAAAGGGTGGGAGGGTTTTGAATGAAATTCACCTAGGCCAAGGGAGAGACAAAGGTAGAACAAACTTCTTTTGTATACAAAGACTAGGATTGTTCTCTCGAATTCCCATAGCTTCGGCTAAGTGTAAAAGACGGGTTCTGATTCCGTTCGAAAGACTTGATGGAATTCGGTAAATAACTTTGAAAGCACTATTTTTCTCCACTTGGTGACCACTATCAATCAAATGAGCCAAAATAGAACTTCGTATGGACTTTATTTGACCTTTTCCGAACCATGAAGGAAGATGCTCATTAATGCGATTGTTAAGCTGTCTAGTTGTTCGGCCTATATAGCTTTCTCCACAGGAGCAACTAAATTTATAGATACACATGGAAGTGGCACAACTAGGTAACTTATCTTTCACTTGAGCAATCAAAATTGGCCGGCTGGAAAATGACAAACAGAGGGTGGCGGCAGTATAAGTCCGTTTTATCGCTCTCGATAATCTCTGATGTAAGACTTCACTAGCCACGTCCCCATTAAATTGCAGTTTGATGAACAGTAGTTTCTTTTTAACTGTTGTCGGTTTCTCTTTATTGTACTTAGCATTCATGTGTCTCCTGACAAATCTACTGGGATAACCCATTTAGACTAACGTATTTTGGATGTATCCTAGCTCATTCTCTAGAGAGTCATCTGTACAGATGCGTCTTGCTCTATTATTATTACTATGATTACTATTATTATTTGATCCACAAAATCACCGTCATTGGTTAAAATTATATATATATATATATATATATATATATATATATATATATATATATATATATATGTCTATGTAAATTAGAGTAAAGCCTGAAGAAGATCTAATTGAAAACAATATTGTTCGCTTATATGTCTTGTTCTAATATTATAAATGGGTATACAGAATAGGCCAAAAGCCTGACCCTACAGTAAGTGAACCTGTACGTCTCCTCAAAGTCGTACTAAACTCTAAAGCAGAGAGGGATGCTATTCTAAGCAACTCTCATATTCTCAAAGGATCAGGGATATATGTCCGCGCTGACTTAAGCCTAGCAGACCGTGTCAAAAGACAGGCTGCGGCACTAGAATTAAGTGAGCGACGCCGGAACGGTGAGAAGAACCTTAAGATTAAGGGTTTTCGGGTTGTCCGAGTTCGCAGTTTAATGATCCCGAAACCTCTGTGGGTGGGCCGGGGAAGCACCAATCTGAATTAACAGTCTGCTACACAAACGCCCGCAGCCTGTTAAATAAAAGGACTGAGCTGGCTAACATGATAGAAACCGGAAACCCGGATGTAATTATTATCACAGAGACATGGCTCACACCCGATGTCACTGACAACGAAGTTAACCTGCCAAACTTCGAAGTGCACAGGGTAGACCGACTAAACCGCAAAGGAGGTGGCGTAGTCATCTACCTCAAGAAAGGCTTAACCGTGCGTAGTATCGAAGCACTCGCCCACGAAAGTGAGTCGTGCGAACTTCTACGCTGCAGACTTAAATGCATAGGCCAAGACATTGACCTCATTGCTGTGTACCGCAGTCCTGACTGCAGTGCAGACGACTTCCTAATAGAGAAGCTAGGCTCCTGGACTTCAAAATGTCGAAGTCTCGTAGTCGGCGACTTCAACGCCCCAACAGTTGACTGGTCGAGCCTAACAACTCCATCTTCAGTCAACTCCTTTGATCATAAACTGCTAGAATCTAGTATATCGCTAGCCCTAGTCCAACATATCATTAAGCCCACGCGCTATGACTCACAGCACTCCTCGTCAACTCTGGACCTAGTGTTCTCCCACGGTGAGGATGTGGATCTCATACAACATCTTCCTCCGTTAGGAAGAAGTGACCATGCTGTGCTCACTTTCAAGTTCACAGCAACGGCAGCAAGGGCCAAAACCCCAGCTCGACCAAACGTTTGGAAAGCTGACATAAATGCGATCGTCTCAGCAGCCAACTCAGTAAACTGGTACATCAATCCAGAGTCCCAAGTAGAAGCCGCATGGAACCAATTTAAGCAACTTTACGCCCAAGTAACTGTACCCTTCATCCCTTGGTCTGTTCCAAAGGGTCGGAAACATTCCCCCCCTTGGATAAACCGGGAGATTCGTAAGTTACTCAGACGTAAACGCAAATGTTGGAACCTGTTTGCAACACTTGAGACTTCTGAGACCAGGGAATTATATAATACTGCTAGAAATAAAGCTATCGCAGAAATCCGCCAATCAAGGATGAAGTTCGAGACACACCTGGCTCAAAATGCAAAGGCACAACCTAAGAAAATTTTCTCGTACTTGAATTTCAGGAATAAAACACCCAATGGTGTCCCAAACCTGATTATTGACAAAGATACAATCGAAGAAGATCAAGAAAAAGCAGAAGCAATGGCAAACTACTTCTCCCAAGTCTTCACTCAGGAGTCATCAGTGCCTATAGGATCAGCTCTGGCTGCATCAGAAGAACATGGGATAGATTCCGTTGACATCGACCAAGGCATCGTGCTCAACTGCTTAATGAAACTAGATGCAGGAAAATCAATGGGTCCTGACAATCTTCATCCAAGGCTTCTCAAGGAGCTATCAGCCCACATAGCCGGCCCCTTGACCACGATCTTCAAGCTATCTCTCCTAAATGGAGTGTTGCCACGTGATTGGAAAGACGCCATAGTAACCCCCATACACAAAGGAGGATCAAGACAAAGCCCTTCAAATTACAGGCCTATCAGTCTCACCAGCACTTTAATCAAGACACTGGAAAGAATTATCAAGAAAAGCATCATGGCTTATCTGGAAAATAGCAGCTTGTTATCTGGAGCACAGCATGGCTTCCGGAGGAACCTCTCATGCCTGTCAAATCTCCTGACTGCAAGAGAAAGCTGGGTCAAATCAAAGGACAACAGAAGACCCGTTGACGTCGTCTTCATAGACTTCAGCAAAGCCTTTGATAAAGTACCTCACAAAAGACTACTCATGAAATTGGAAAGTCTTGGTATCAAAGGCAGACTACTAGACTGGCTCAGGGAATTCCTCATAGATAGGAGGCAGAGGGTTAGGATCAACTCAAAACTCTCCTCCTGGACAGCAGTAAGTAGCGGAGTGCCACAAGGCACGGTTCTCGGTCCTCTCCTTTTTATTCTGTATATCAATGAGTTACCTCTGCTCACCGACTCCCCTATGGTCCTATACGCAGATGACTTAAAAATTTGGAGAGAGCTGAAGAACAACAGTGATACGTTCACGTTGCAAGAGGACCTCAACAAATTGTCGGAGTGGTCTGTTGAATGGATGCTCCCGATCAATGTGGCAAAATGTGCAACCATGCGCATTGGACAATCAAGCACAAGCCCCTACGAATTAGAGGGAATAACACTTCCATCAGTTCAGACTCACTTGGACTTAGGTGTCATAGTTAGCCACGACTTAAAAACTACAGCACACTGTCGCGCGGTGGCTGCACGTAGTTTCAGGTCCTTATGGGCGATTCGCAGAGCCTTTACAAGAATTACCAGAGATATGTTCACCTCCTTATACACATCTCTGGTTAGGTCAAGACTGGAAAACTGCATCCAGGCCGCCAGTCCTTGTCTAAAAGGGGATTCACACATTCTAGAAAGTGTTCAAAGGAAGGCAACACGTATGGTTCACGGCATAGCTAACTTATCATATGAGGAAAGACTAGATAGTTTAAATCTCTTCTCACTGTCATACCGTAGGCAGAGAGGAGATTTAATCACAATGTTTAAAATTTTAAATAATGACTACGGACCTGACCTATTCTCTCTTTTCCTTCCCACCAGGTCGGAACACCTTAGAGGACATAGCAGGAAAGTTCAAAAGCCAAGGAGAAATCATATTGCTGTTGAGTACTGGTTCTCACATCGAGTCATAAACACTTGGAATCGACTCCCAGAAGAAGTGGTGTCTGCAACCTCAACTGATTCGTTCAAGAAGGGTTTGGACAACCACAGAAATCTACTAGAAAAGGATTAACATAGGCTGCAAGCCTTCTATCCTCAACGAATAAATCTGAAATCTGAATTTGACCGACGACATCATTTCGAAGTACACACATAGTGGATTCGCTCGTCGACGAGCGATGATCGTTGCTATCGTATTAACTTCGATAACTGCATCACATTTGGATGCATATTTACTGACATTTTTATTGAAAATACCTCTGGTAAGCAGACCATTTTTGGACATTTTTGAACATACTTATATTCTGTTGCGCTTGTTCTCAATTTTTGTATTTTTGCTAACATCTATGTATATATATATATTCCTTTTTCTCTACACTTTTGTAATATCATTTGATACTGATAACAACGCTTCGAGCACAGGGTCTGTGGGTGTAGTTACCATTTCTATACCACCTTTTAAATCTAATGATCCATACATGTGGTTCACTCACCTAGAACACTACTTCTTAGCTAACCACGTCACTTCTCAGACTACAAAATTTGGCTACACAAGCTCCATCTTGCTGGACGACGTAGCAGAGCAAGTAAGGGAAACGCTCATCAATCCAGATCCAGAGGCTTCGTACGGTGTTTTGAAGCAGGTTATTAAGATTGCTTCATTATCAGACCAGAAAGCTATTGGTCAGCTGCTCAGAAATATTAGTCTGGGTGATAGAACACCTTCCCAACTCCAAAGACATATGTTTAACATATTAGGAGGTTGGAAGGTAGACACCGGTTATGGCTACGGTGGTTACCCTGTAACGACAGAAGACAAGGGCCAGACAACAGATCGTTTATTGCGAAAATCAACAGATATTTATAGATTTTTATGTACATTATTATAGGTTATTGTTAGCAGACAAACATAGTCTTCTGATTGGGTGTTTTCTTGCTGAGAAGTGAATCCGTCACCTTTTTGTGGCCGTTACTTCAAAGGTCAGATCATCTATCTGCGAATTGTATCCACCCACGCAGTCTTTGTTCTTGTTTTTCTCATGACCAAGATTTGGGACGTAAACACTGACGTAAATTGCCGTCTACCAATTTTGGCTAGCAGACAGCTCCCATGCATTTATTCCCCTTGATGAATTTGAATAAAGCAAGGACAACAGCGGTTTGTGCACCATCATTTATTTCGTTGGCTTCTCATCAGCTGCTTACAGTCTAAATAAATTATTAGGTTTAAGTACAGAAACGTTCTAACATCTTGCAAATTTTATATGTTGTCAGTTGACAGAAAGTTCCACAATCAGTAAACAGTGCTCAGAAAATTGCGCTTATATAGTTTTTACACAGGCAGTTCAAGTTAAAACAAAATAAATGTATGCATATAATGGTAAAGGAGTTACATAATAAAGATGAGATGTGTATTAGATGCATAGTGACTAATAAGTTAGGTAACAATGCACTGAGTTGAACTCAAATCATAGAAACAAGAGACAAGCAAAATTACAGATTATAAAAGGAGGGTGAGGTTAAGGACAAAGATCACGTAATCAGATGAGAGAAAAAGAGACATCCAGTTACCAAGGCAAGGAAAGACTAATAACTGCCTCTTTCTGAACACATAAATCTGGTTTCAAGCGTTTGATAGAAATTGCTTCGGCAAACTTGAGGAGAATGGAGCTCCTTTGTCTATTGATGCTTCAACTTTGTTTTCTCAAGGTTTGACATAAAGATATCTGCTAAAACAGGGCTAAGTGGACTGCCCATAGCTACACCATCTACTTGTCGGTAAAGAGTGTACACCCATGGTACACATTAGCAGTAGGCGTTTGAATTCCGGCTCTGGTAGTGGGAGAAGATCAGACTGTTGACAAATAATCTCAATGGTTTCATTGATTGGGATCATTGTGAACAAGGAGGTTGCATCAAATGAGGCCATAAACTTATTTGAAACGTTCATGTGGTCCATGCTTTCGGCAAAATGAAATGAGTCTTTTATGGTATGCGCGACTAGCCTTTGGCAAATGGGTTCCAACTTCTCCGCAAGCCAACGGGCAACCTTATGTTGGGGAGAGTTGATCATCAAAAGTATAGGTCTCAGAGGGACTTCTTTCTTGTGTGTCTTTGGAAGGCCATACATATATGGCAAGCGGGACCCTCGGGGTTTCAATTCATTGTACGTGTTGTTGTCAATCAAATTCTTCTTTAGAAGATCCCTCAGTACGTTTGTGATGCGTTTTTCAGTTGCATCTGTCTTGTCTTTCTGGCAGTCGTTGACTTTGAACCTCAACGGATGATTCAGCACAGTTTTCATCCTTGCGATTTAGTCATCTTTATCCATCAATACCACTCCTGAGTCTTTGTCAGGTCACAGTATGACGATTTTGTCATTATTTCTGAGAGCATTCAATGCTTTTTAATGCTCTTCAGAGAGGACTTTGGAATATGACGTTGGTGAAATGAGGTATTGATTTGCAACGTCGACCAGCTTAGATTTGAACCAGCTTTTCTTGTCCCCATCAACTGGAGTAAGGCCATTCAGCTGATAGAATAGGCCTTCGAATCAAGCCGCAACATCGGTTCTATTGACAAAGTTATTCGGGATATGGAAGTTAAATCCGAGGGAAAGCACTTCCATTTCAATGCGGCTTAAATTCAGACTCGACATATTATACACAAACTCCTCAGGATTTTCTGGGAAGACTTCATATATATTTTCCTTAGTCTGGGTTTCATAAAACCTTGACGAAGGAAAAATATATGAAGTCTTCCCAGAAAATCCTGAGGAGTTTGTGTATAATCTGTCGAGTCTGAATTTAAGCCGCATTGAAATGGAAGTGCTTTCCCTCGGATTTAACTTCCATATCCCGAATAACTTTGTCAATAGAACCGATGTTGCGGCTTGATTCGAAGGCCTATTCTATCAGCTGAATGGCCTTACTCCAGTTGATGGGGACAAGAAAAGCTGGTTCAAATCTAAGCTGGTCGACGTTGCAAATCAATACCTCATTTCACCAACGTCATATTCCAAAGTCCTCTCTGAAGAGCATTAAAAAGCATTGAATGCTCTCAGAAATAATGACAAAATCGTCATACTGTGACCTGACAAAGACTCAGGAGTGGTATTGATGGATAAAGATGACTAAATCGCAAGGATGAAAACTGTGCTGAATCATCCGTTGAGGTTCAAAGTCAACGACTGCCAGAAAGACAAGACAGATGCAACTGAAAAACGCATCACAAACGTACTGAGGGATCTTCTAAAGAAGAATTTGATTGACAACAACACGTACAATGAATTGAAACCCCGAGGGTCCCGCTTGCCATATATGTATGGCCTTCCAAAGACACACAAGAAAGAAGTCCCTCTGAGACCTATACTTTTGATGATCAACTCTCCCCAACATAAGGTTGCCCGTTGGCTTGCGGAGAAGTTGGAACCCATTTGCCAAAGGCTAGTCGCGCATACCATAAAAGACTCATTTCATTTTGCCGAAAGCATGGACCACATGAACGTTTCAAATAAGTTTATGGCCTCATTTGATGCAACCTCCTTGTTCACAATGATCCCAATCAATGAAACCATTGAGATTATTTGTCAACAGTCTGATCTTCTCCCACTACCAGAGCCGGAATTCAAACGCCTACTGCTAATGTGTACCATGGGTGTACACTCTTTACCGACAAGTAGATGGTGTAGCTATGGGCAGTCCACTTAGCCCTGTTTTAGCAGATATCTTTATGTCAAACCTTGAGAAAACAAAGTTGAAGCATCAATAGACAAAGGAGCTCCATTCTCCTCAAGTTTGCCGAAGCAATTTCTATCAAACGCTTGAAACCAGATTTATGTGTTCAGAAAGAGGCAGTTATTAGTCTTTCCTTGCCTTGGTAACTGGATGTCTCTTTTTCTCTCATCTGATTACGTGATCTTTGTCCTTAACCTCACCCTCCTTTTATAATCTGTAATTTTGCTTGTCTCTTGTTTCTATGATTTGAGTTCAACTCAGTGCATTGTTACCTAACTTATTAGTCACTATGCATCTAATACACATCTCATCTTTATTATGTAACTCCTTTACCATTATATGCATACATTTATTTTGTTTTAACTTGAACTGCCTGTGTAAAAACTATATAAGCGCAATTTTCTGAGCACTGTTTACTGATTGTGGAACTTTCTGTCAACTGACAACATATAAAATTTGCAAGATGTTAGAACGTTTCTGTACTTAAACCTAATAATTTATTTAGACTGTAAGCAGCTGATGAGAAGCCAACGAAATAAATGATGGTGCACAAACCGCTGTTGTCCTTGCTTTATTCAAATTCATCAAGGGGAATAAATGCATGGGAGCTGTCTGCTAGCCAAAATTGGTAGACGGCAATTTACGTCAGTGTTTACGTCCCAAATCTTGGTCATGAGAAAAACAAGAACAAAGACTGCGTGGGTGGATACAATTCGCAGATAGATGATCTGACCTTTGAAGTAACGGCCACAAAAAGGTGACGGATTCACTTCTCAGCAAGAAAACACCCAATCAGAAGACTATGTTTGTCTGCTAACAATAACCTATAATAATGTACATAAAAATCTATAAATATCTGTTGATTTTCGCAATAAACGATCTGTTGTCTGGCCCTTGTCTTCTGTCGTTACAGGGTAACCACCGTAGCCATAACCGGTGTCTACCTTCCAACCTCCTAATATGTTAAACATATGTCTTTGGAGTTGGGAAGGTGTTCTATCACCCAGACTAATATTTCTGAGCAGCTGACCAATAGCTTTCTGGTCTGATAATGAAGCAATCTTAATAACCTGCTTCAAAACACCGTACGAAGCCTCTAGATCTGGATTGATGAGCGTTTCCCTTACTTGCTCTGCTACGTCGTCCAGCAAGATGGAGCTTGTGTAGCCAAATTTTGTAGTCTGAGAAGTGACGTGGTTAGCTAAGAAGTAGTGTTCTAGGTGAGTGAACCACATGTATGGATCATTAGATTTAAAAGGTGGTATAGAAATGGTAACTACACCCACAGACCCTGTGCTCGAAGCGTTGTTATCAGTATCAAATGATATTACAAAAGTGTAGAGAAAAAGGAATATATATATATACATAGATGTTAGCAAAAATACAAAAATTGAGAACAAGCGCAACAGAATATAAGTATGTTCAAAAATGTCCAAAAATGGTCTGCTTACCAGAGGTATTTTCAATAAAAATGTCAGTAAATATGCATCCAAATGTGATGCAGTTATCGAAGTTAATACGATAGCAACGATCATCGCTCGTCGACGAGCGAATCCACTATGTGTGTACTTCGAAATGATGTCGTCGGGCTATATTTGATCAAACTAGCGTACACGTATATCCTTGTACTTCTTCGCGTTTATTATTGTGTCCTAACGTTGTGATTGCTCGACACATCCACAAGGTTAATCAGAAGGCATTTGGGAAGGAGTACGAATGTGTATTCCCGCAGTAGTCGACATTCAACTGATGAGCGAGTACAATGTATCAATTGTTATTATGCAATCTTTAGAGTTATACACAAACCAAAATCCAATTACGTAGTGGAAGTATATCTACGATGATGAATAATAAAATGTGTCACTACATAGTCAGGCAGAAGAAGAAGTCATTTCATGAGAAGACCTAATGCGTGCGCACTTGTACGTATAGAAATTCCACGACATCATATTTGTAACTTATTTTATGTGATTAAAATCGTGTCAGGCACGAACTAACTAACTAACCTTCTTTGCACCATGAAATAAACCATTTTATCCGTCCTTATTCAACTAAGCCTAATTGTAATTGTTCTTCTCATATTTATGATCCTCGCATTTTTTGTCTTTATTTATTTTCTCATAAGTGTGAACATCATTTAAGCTGTGTAATAACAGTTATTTTTTTATCTCTCCCCTCACTATGTCATATCAACGGGACATTAGATTCAATAATCTATGACATGCTAAAATTTCAAAACTGTGTCGACAGTGCTGATTGGAAAAAACCCACTGTATGTATTATTATAGTTGTTATTCTCATTTTGTTCTCTGCATATTTTTGAGTTTATTCCTACCGTAAATGTGGACGAATTCCTGTGATTACTTTTAAGTATACTTTGAGTAAATTAGATGGAATATTGTGACAAATGCTGAGGGAACTCCATTCTGTATTATAAGTACTGTTTTTTGGAATTAAGCAGATTGCTGTTAGTATTATTATTATTTTTTGAGATATTTCTCTTCACACAACAGATGTGCTTAATATGTTATGGTTGAGTTTTTGTATTTTGCGACACGAGCATAAACGCTTATGAGATTTCTTCCGGTTTTACATGGAGTGATATAAGGAGAAAGTTGCAAATGAACAGGCTGTTCGTTATCGGACAGGAAGACTTTAGCCGGCTTCTCGCAAGTATTAAAATGCCTGTCAACAACAATGTCAGTTAGTTGCGTCAAAATGATATATACCGCTAACCCTGCTGACAATCTTCAAAGTCCTACACAATATAACTTGGTCCATTTTGAGAAGTCCATGGAAGAGTAAGGTGGAACGAATAAGAGAGTCTGATTTATATCAGGAGGTCTCAACTTCCCTCTGTAATAAGTCAAAGAAAAGCTTTCTTAGGAATCAATAATATATGATATATAGCCGATAAGGATTTGGGACGGAACTCATGTCAGGTTAGGTAATACGGAAGGACATTCAGACTCGGATTTATTCATTGAAGATAAAATGCTTGAAGCCTATGTAAATCCTTACCTGATGGGTTTTTGTACTTGTCTATAGCCTTCTTGAATTAATCAAATATGGGCTCTGACACTACTTCTTCTGGTAGTCGGTTCCACGGGTATATGACTCAGTAGGAGAAGCGGTACTCCATGGCGATATAGTTCCTCCATGGCTTTTGAACTCTCCTCCTATGTCCTTTGAGGTGTTCCCACCTGGTGGGTTGGAAAAGCGCAAATATGAGTCATTTATGTAGGCATGAATAAAATGTACCTGTTTCGTGAACCCTTGAAGTGTTGATGCGGCGTTGGTTAATCCAAATGGTGCACTAGTAGATTCGAGTAGTCAAAAAGCCGTAATAAAAGCATTTTCTACTTTCTTCTCTTGATTTGTGTGCTACATGGAGTGTGGCGACTCGAACTGTCGCACATCGGTGCAAAGTTCTATGTCGAAAACAGACAGATTAAAAGCATTTTTAGGAACACCACTCAGTTCTGCAAGAATATGATAATAGGGTTAGTAAATATCAATCTTCGAGAAAATGTCGACGCATAGCAAGGAGCTTAACAAGTCATGTATGCACCTCGTTGTGTATCTATCTGGTCTGTGTCCGCCACTTATATCTATTTGGTGACCACATGTAAGTGTGATGAGTATGGGGTTTTAGACGGTAGCATAATTCTGAGCTGAATATGTCTGTCATATTCACTATTTTCCTACCACCAATTTCGATGTCGACTGGGTTTAAATGAACCTGGCTGGTGTTTCATAATAATGTAGTGATATGTTATGTTATGCTTGTGAGAGAGAGAGAGAGACAGATTTCAGAAAGTAATCATTTCTCTGTAGTTTGGAAAATCCCTCCGATGAAGTATCATCGTTGGAGGTATTGTCTGATATATTTATTACCATTCTGATATTTCCAACATCTCACAGATGTTTACGATGATGCCAATATGTAAGATCTTAAGATGAACTTCTCTGACGTCTTGAATATCAAACAGATTGCTTTCGTGGACCTACCGTAAGTAAGTGTACTGTTAAGGTGGTAACCTTGTGTTTTGGATCAATTAATACGCTAGTTTGTGCCTACTCTTTGTCGGTAACAGTTTGTAAATGCGACCAACAATGTAGACTACGCTGTCTCTGTGAATATGGCATTTGCTACGAACTTGTTGCATATTCTCGTGGGGTCTCTGCAGACAAAGCTAATCGGATAATATCACATCAACACTTCTAGCTCCAAACACGTTCTTCACCTCTCTCTCTCTCTCTCTGCACCCTTGGCGGGATCCTATCTCCGAGAAACGCGTCTCTACGTAGTTGATCAACAGCATGTTGGTTAGACGAGGAAAGGACTTGTACTCAGAACATCATTTGAAGAGTCAGTATCAGGTTTTAGTGAGTGCCACACATCTCTCTTGAAAATTCATCCAGTAGGAGAGAATTAGTGCCTCACATTCTTAAAAGTGATATATACATATATTCATCAAGGAAATAATTTCTCAATCGATAGAACCACAAGCAAATGTTAGTTGACTTAAAAAGAAGGCACAGACAGATTGACAGCTCTTCCAGACCCAGAATCCGATGGCGTCTGACTAGGATAGTTTACAGGCAATAAAATGAAAAAGCAAAATAAAGGCGCGTGCTAGTGCTAGTGTGATTAGGTACACTAATGACAACCTTACTAGACGTAATATGCGTATTTACCCAAGGAGTCAGTATACTACTTGACTTGTGAGCACTGGTAACAAAAGACAAATCAAAAACACTCAGCTATTTAAGAATGGCCTTTGACGACAGGTACATATAAATAAAGTAGAAAGTTAAGGGTATTCAGGGAAAGGATTTTACGGCTCAGCTGGCTAGTACAGTTAAACTCTGGACCTTGAGTATGTGTGCGTATTAACAGCATAAAGAAGGAGTGCAAAAACAGGGTCCGAGCACGGCCAGATACCTACGTACCCGTTAAAACACAAATTAAGGCACCCACAGCATCTTCACGTGGGCTAGTCATTTATTTGGTTAATGTTAAGTTGGTTCGGCTTGATCTATTCATTTTAGCCCCAGAGTTTATTTCGGTGTCTTGGAAGGTGCACTGCGAGGTAATGATATTGTTTCATTGTACTTTAGGAACAGAAGAGCATCGAAATTAATCCGCATGAGCTGAATAACAGAATGCTAACAATGAGTGGGCAAATTCACTGGGATTTATTTAAATAAAACAAAAACCAGGATCAGGATAGCTAGGTAGTTCTCACAGTTATTTGAAGGATTAGTCCACGAAGAAGTTCGGTTCCATTCCATAGTCCTTATTTATTCAAGGAAATGCAAAATATTCCTATATATTATGTATGGATTGCTAGCCTGCTCAGTGGAGATATTCATCTCCCTTGCATATTATTTCTCACAACTGGGCTACTTTCACAATGTACTTTAACTTCTAGGCATAACTGATAGTCTGTTTCTAAGTCGTTCTTTCTATCATTTGGGGGTGGGGGGGGGTTGGTCTGAATGTATCACACAAATAACTTGCTATTTACTTTTTCAATTCATGGATAATCCCCATTCAGGTATTAATGAAAACAAAACACGTAGATCAGCGAAGAGTCTTTTTTCGGCAAACTCTTTTTCCCAGCTGTACAATCGCAATTAAATATGTGTTGTTTTGTATGTATGTGTACATTAAGTTTGTCAAACAAAATTACAACTGGCTATGGTTATTTTAACTAAATAGGTGAAGATTGGTAATACAAGTGAAGAAAATTAGGTGTTAATGAAATAAAGGTAGTAACGAAGGTAGGTGATGAGTTGTCACACACAGTTGTCAAAAGAAGTTATGTATTAATATGAATAGGAACAGAGTAGATAATACGAAATTACGTGAGAGTTCTGAATGAATACAAGAATTCTAAGCAATTAAAGAACAGGCAGAGAAACAAGATTAAGTCATCAAAATCAAAAAAACTCAAATCGAATACAAAAAGTCGCTGCCATTACAGTAGAAGTGGTTGAGTAATCTTCTTTTGTATGCACAGCTCCTGTTTTTCTATGTGAATGGCCAGCGCTTCAGCGATACAAAGAAGACGAAACCGTATTGCCTTTGATAGGTGATTCTTGACTCTGTAGATTACTTTGAAGGAGGCATCTGTTCAAATGGAATGATCAGTGTTAACCAGGTGTTCAGTTATCGTAGTCCTTATTGCACCACTATTGCATTTTCGCAACCATGCTGGATTTGATTTTTTATTTTTGATTTACAGCTTGATTCCACACTTTTGTTTTTGGTACAAGTATGGAATTTTCAGCATGGATATCGGTAGCCCAAATTTTGCAGGCCGACCATAGATATCAGGTGTGCGCCGGTGTGGGCTCGAACCCCGGACCATGTGCATGGTCGGCGAGAGTCCTAACCACTGTGCCACCGACGCATAGTGTTCTTGAATCCTCTTGGAAAGGATGCGCGTCGAACCACCGATGTACCTGGCTCCACAGAAGCAGGTGAAATGATATATGCACATAGAAGTGGCCAGATGCGGGATCTTCTCCTTGAGGCTTCTGCGGATCAGTGGGCGACTGGAGAACACTATTCTTAGCGTTGCTACAAAGAATGTTCTTCTCAGAGATGATGTGATCCTTCTCTTTAGAATATCGCTTGCTAAATCACCCTTGAAATCCAAGTTCATGTAGAGTTTCTTTTTAGGCGCAGTTAAAGTTTCGTTTCTCCGAATTATCGGTTTCATATTTTTGTCGATTAATCTTATTGGGTATCCATTTTGGATGAAGATTTCTCTTAGAATATCTAATTCTGTTTCCAGAACGTCGGGAGTACAGATGCGTCGGATGCGGGTGGCAAGTGATTTAATTAAATTCCGCTTTTTTTGAGTGGGTACCCAGCTACAGAAGTTTGTTAGTTGACCATTCCACGTAGATTTTCTATGAATTGATCTTAGTTCCACATCAAGAAACGGAATTTTCGACTCGTTTTCCATTTCAAGAGTGAATATTATTGCTGGATGGCTATACTTAAATGTCTTCAGCAGTAGATTGGGGTCATTGTTGTTGTCACAAATAATGAACATATCGTCCACGTATCTTTTATACAGTCGCAAATTGTCAATGCTCGGCTTCGGTGGACCTCTCTCGAGGCTTGCCACGAAGCAATCTGATAATAGTGAACCCAAAGGAGATCCCATTGATATACCATCTTTTTGTCTGTAGATGGTGTCGTTGAATGTGAACTGGACATTCAGAGTGCATCTCCATAATAATTCTTTCAAGTATGTTGTCGGTATTCCAATATAGAGGTGGCCGTCATCTATATATCTGCATATGAAGCAAATAAATGCATATAAAAGCAGAATTAATGCATGAAGCAGACTGTTTCTGTGAGTGGAACATTGGTGAAAAATGACTCAGTGTCGAAGGACAGCATAATTTTGTTGGATACATCCATGTCTTGTATGCAGTCGACGAACTGAAATGTGTCACGGAGCGAGTGCATGCATAATTGTTTCCTCACAGGTTCCAGAATATCTCTTAGCCATTTTACAATAAAGTGGTAAGGGGTGCCTGAGATATCCAGAATTGGACGAAGTGGGAGACCAACCTTGTGTACCTTTGGTAGACCATAAAGTCTTGGTATTATTGAACCTGTTGGCCGGATCTGGTTATAAATATCCCCACTGATTAGTTGACTGGGCTTCATTCTCTTCAAGACGTCTGTGAGCTGCTTCTCAATCTGTTCCGTCTTGTTTCTTTCATTGGAAGGTTGGGATAAATTTATCTTCATTCGACAGTATATCGTTCATTTTCTCGATGTAGCCTTTTCGATTCAGAAGCACTACACCAGTACCCATGTCGGGGCGAGTTATTAGCAGATCTTTTTTATCTCTCAACTGTTTTAATTCTTTTAGGTGCCGCTTTTGTTAGGTGGTTGCGGACTTTTGATTTTGTATCCAAGTATTGGTGGCAGCAGTGCATGATTATTGACTTGAATCTCTGTAACTCGTCCTCAGAAGTTGGGATGAGATCGTTCATTTAGCTGATTAGACTTTCAAACTGGACCTGAGTATGAAGTTTGTCGGCGTTGAAACTGATATCGCAGGATTTCGGGCCCAGAGATAGGACTTTCAGTTGCACGTAGGTTAAAGGCACTGAGGAATAACTGAACACAAATTTTGTGGGTTCGTCAGGAAATTTGCCTTGAAGTTACATCTGCTTAAGGCTGTTGTTGAGCTGGGTTACGGCAGACTGCGACCGTTTATTTGCAACTAAGTTGATATATTCGGTGAATCTTTGACATTCGTCCGGAGTCAATTTGTATAGGGTATGTATATATATATATATATATATAATTATTATTGCTCCCTTGGGTTCCTAGTGGAAAATAAGACTTCAACTGCACTTCTCCACTTGCTTCCGTCTTCCTTCTGTTGTACTTTTCACCTGCATCCATGTTAGTCCATACTCTTTCAGCTCCTCTTCACACGATCTCCTCCATGTCACCTTTGCACTGACGTGCCACTGGCCGCTCCCCTTTCGGCCTGGTTCCACTCGAGCGATGGCCTGACGCGCGGTGTCACCCAGCGGTTTCCTCAGCGAATGTTCGATCCATTTACCCTTTCTCGTGCATATTTGTTAGTTGGTGATTGGTTCTTGTTTTGTTTGTTCCCATAGTTTCTTGTTGGTGATTCTTTCCGGCCCGGCCATCTGATCATCAGTATAGAGCCAGCGAAGACAGTTGTTGATAAAGGTAACGTCTGCAACAGGCTGTTGGGAATATTCTTGGTGACCCGCCCGCCAAGTTTCTGATCCGTATAGAAGAACTGACTGACTTGACGTTTGTATTGAAAATCCGAAGCAATGTGGTTGTTGATGGTGAGTGACGAAGATTTCCAGATTGGTTTCAGGTTGATGTACCAAGGGAATTTTGTTAAACAAGCTTTCTGAAACTCAAACTGACTGTTGGCTTGTCAAATGGCTGCATTCTTATTTCTCAGGGAGAAAACAGTGCACTATATGTCAGGAGAAGTCATCCACTTCATTACTTATTAGGGCTGGTGTCCCTCAAGGCGCTACTGTTTCTCCTTTTCTGTTTTCTTTCTTCTTGCATGACTTGACTCACTCTCATGATGAAATGAACTTTGTTAAGTATGCGGACGATGTAACTGTTGAAATGCCCATTAACTTCCAGTTAGACTGTACTGAGATGAACAGCAAATGGTCTTCGTTTAATGGTCTTAAACTAAATCCTTCTAAATGTCAGACTGATAATTTCAGTTTCCGGTGTAAAATTAACGATAGTGTTAATGGAAATCAAGTTAGACGTTAAATATCTTGAACTAAATCTTTCTTCTCATCTATCCTGATCTTCCCATGTCTTAGCGATTTGGAAATTAAATATTTCGTCTGACGTTTTACATTAAGAAGTTAAGGCACTCTGGCATAACCCAACCACTCCTCCCTTTACAGTTTGTCAACTCGTGTATCTTACCTATTCTTCTTTACTGTTCACCCTTATTCTTTCCTGGATTGCTTGAAAAGACTATGTCATACTTAGTAGAACTCTGAAGACTGACCGTCAGTAGGGCGAGTAGTGATATCTTATCCCAAGTCACTGAGCCATATCGTTGACATTGTCACTGACAGGCACTTGATATCATGCAACAAATTTGCTGTGAGCATTCACTGCAGCACCCGTGCCTGCAACCTTGTGTCTCCTCAGGTAGAACAAGAAGTCTTTTCAGAAGACTTTATGCACATACGTCTAAGTATAAAAATTCCACTATACCATATTTGATGGCGCGTACTTTATGTGGTGAAAATAGTGTTAGGCAGGAACTAACTAACTAACTAACTAACCTTCTTTGAACCATAAAATAAACCATTTTCTCCATCCTCATTCCACCAAGCTTTATTGTTATTCTATTTTTACATTTATAATCCTCTCAATTTTTTGTTTTTATTTGTTTATTTTTTCATCAGTGTGAACATCATTTAAACTGTGTAAATAACTGTTAATTTTGTATTTCCCCTCATCATGCTGCTATATCAACAGAAAATTAGAACCAATAATCTATAATATGCTAAAATTTCCAAACTTAATCGACAATACTGTGTAGCGGTAAATAATTCCCCAAAATTATTGACCACAGCAATCACTCACCATTGGATGCTGACCACCACTGTTTAAGTCGACTTGTTTAGATGAAGGCTTCGGTCAAGCATCCCCGCCATTTGGTACCCCGTCGTGTCACGTGCGTGCACGATCACTAGCTAGCTAAGCGTTCGTCTGACGGCTTGTTTTGGTCCCGAAATATATCACGAAGTTTGGACGATCAGTTATTGGCTTTTGCTTAGTTGTTGGTACGCGAGAACTAATACGTTAGAAGCTGTGTAATAGAAATCCGTCAACCTCTAAAACTGTTTGAAAGAAACACAGTTATTTTTTTTATTACAGCTCGATTCCACACCACATTTTTGGTACAGGTATGGAATTTTCAGCATCAGTAGCCCAAATTTTGCAGGCTGACCATAGATATCAAGTGTGCGTCGGCAGAGGATCGAACTCGGGACCATGTGCATGATCGGCGAGAGTCTTAATGACTGTGCCACCGACGCATTATTATTATATTTATCATTTTGTACTTCGAATATTTTTGACTTTACATCGTAAATGTAGACAAATTCCTCTGGTTAATTTTGTTTTAATTTTAAATTTTATTTATATTTTTTGAGTAAATCAGATGCAATATTGTGACGAAATGCTGAAAATTCCATTCTTAATTATAAGTACTGTTCGTCTTGGAATAAAATAGATTATATATGAATTACAATAGACAATAACAATCAGTTTTCTTGTATGTGTTTGTTTAAGTTTGACGGTGATTGGGAATACTAAAGTACGATAATATTGGTGTATAGGATTATTAGTCACAGTTGTTTGAGTTAGTTATCAACACTGTCTTCACTTCAAATTCTCCTCGCCCATGTCGAGGCCGATATTTACAGTTTTGTCCCCATAGAGGAAAAGGAATCTAATCCCTTCTCTGTCAGCACTGGCGCAGAGAATTTGTAGCGAACTCAAACAACTGAAAGAAACCTTCATAGAGAACAGGTATCCATTATGGTTTTTAGAGGCCAATAGCGAAGTACGTGAGGAGAAATACACTGGTTGATACGGTAGCTAGAAAAGTTTTGCACCTAAACCTAGAATTTAAGGGTGACACTGCGGGTGAAATACTTAAAAATCGTCTGACGAGACCATTGAGAAAAACGTTCTTTGCTGCCACGTTACGAATAGCCTCCTCTAGCCATCCACTGGTGCGCCCTAATGTCAAGGAAATGTTACCTCTATTGTCTAATTCTATGTGAATGTATATGTTCACCTGCTCTTACGGAGCTAGGAACATAGGGCGTTCGTCGGAAAACATATCCAGCCGTATTCGAGAGCACCTCCCAGTTTGGGTGAGCAAAGGAGAAGGTGGAGGTATTAACTCATCGATATTGTAACATATTGTAGATACTTACCATGCAGCATCTGAAACATCATTTAACGAAGTCGACAAAGTTTACCGAAATGGACACGGGTGTATCAGCTTTGTACAGCAGAGGCTTTGGCAATATATAACATAAAGTCAGTACTTTGTGTACAAAAACAATTTGTACGATCTCTTTCGTTACCGTGGTCTTGTTTTCCCTTTCTATTCCGTGTTCCATTTTTGTTCCGTTTCATTTTATCTAGTCTACCACTTCAAAAACATTTCAATCATGCTGTTTCCATCATATTATATTCACATTTCCAAATGCACTTTATTTGCCCATCATCTGTTTCACACTTGTCTATCGAACTTTAGGTTGACCTCTATGTATTCAGTTATTCATTCGTATATCTAATCAATTGTGACTAATAATCCTATACACCAATGTTATCGCACTTTAGTATTTCCAATCACTGTTGAACTTTAACACACATACGATTGTACAGCTGTGAAAATGAAATCGCCACTGAGTTTTTTGTTTTCATTTATATTTAAGTTCTAATATTGCTAAGAATATATCTAAAAACAAAACAGGCTACTTATTCAAACTGCAAAAGAAAGGAGACTTAAGTCAATGCAAAAACTGGCGCGAAATTATAATCCTGTCTCCATCCCAAGCAGAATACTAAGCCGCATCATCCTGGAAAGAATCAAACACGCCAACCTGGATGAAAAACTTCGATCGAAACAGGCTGGATTCAGGAGAAACAGGTCATGTATTGATCAAATCGCTACATCACGGATCATCATTGAACAGAGTTTGGAATGGCAGTTAGTCACCTCTCTATCTCAACTTCATCGACTTTGAAAAGGCCTTCGATAGCGTCGATCGAGAGGTGATTTGGCAACTACTTCGCTACTACGGGCTGCCGCCGACAATTATACATCTCATCCAACAGTTATATGAGAATGCTGCATTCCAAGTAATCCACAAAGGGAAAGTTGCAGAATCCTTCGAAGTGAAGACGGGAGTAAGATAAGGCTGCCTACTATCACCAATGGTTTTCCTGATTACGGTAGATTGCAGAATGCGACAGACAGCGGGCACGGTAGTGAAGAAACAAGCATAAAATCAATCCTCACAAAAAGCTTGGGGGATTTGGACTTCGCCGATGATATATGTCTGATTTCCCACAAACTGAAATATATGAAAGTAAAAAGCAACAAGTTGGCAGAAGAAGCATCCTAAGAAGATAGGACTTCAGGTGAACAAAGAGAAGACAGATGTGGTGATGAAGATTCCTGGCCAACAGCAACAGACAACAGTCGGCATAAATGGGAGGAACCTCAAAGAAACAACCTCCTTTACCTACCTGGGAAGCACCATTTCAACTACAGGCGGACGGAACTGATCAGGATATCAAAGCAAGGATCATCGGGGAAGCATACAAGCTTTCATTACTCTTAAGTCTGTGTGGAGGTCAACAGCACTCAGCATCAAAAATAAGATCCGGACTTTCAACTACAATGTGAAGTCAGTGCTACTTATTATACGGATCAGAGACTTGGCGCGTCATAAAGGGCGCCTCAAACAAACTACAGACCTTCACTAACAGCTGTCTTCGCTCAACATTACTCAAGATCAGATGGTCAGAAAAGATCAGCAACAGGGACTGATCTCTGGGAGTGAACTGACCAGGAACCGATTGTGCAACAAATAAGCAGGAAGAAGTGGTGGTGGATCGGTCATACTCTGAGGAGGCCAGGCATTGCTCGAGTGGCACCCGAAAGGGAAGCGGCGATTTGGTCTTCAGAGCAAGGGTGACTTGGAGGAGGTCATGTGAAGAGGAGGTGAAAGCGTGTGGTCAGACTTGGAGCCAGGTGAAAACTTAAGCAGAGAACCGAACGCAATGGAGACGCGCAGCTGAAGCCCTATGTTCCTCTAGGAATAAAAGGAAATAATAATAATAAATTGCATTGAAGGTTGTGCTTCAGTGTTGTTGTCCGCCTATCTCAACTTTATCTCACTCTCCACTGTATTGTATTTAAATATTAAAACTCTTAAATAATCACAGCCGATCAACCTGGTACACACATTCATAGCATATGCAGTCGGAGTACTCGTTTTGTTTGAATAAGCCAGTTGAACACAAAGTTAGGGCATAGAAAAATAAATAAGCAGTTTGCAAAACAACAAAAATTTATTTTGTAAAATGTTCTCTTCATATTTTGAATGTTGGAAATTGTAATTAATTGTTCAAATGTGAATAATAAAAGTGGAAGGAAGAACAATGATATACGCAAACTCTTCAGGAGCTAAATACCAACAGGAAAAGAAATGCGAAGAGAAAAAAAACAACAACACGTTATACAAATTACTTTATCTGGTGTTTGTAGACGCAGTTCACATCTCTCCTTCTTCTGCGCTCGTTCTTATTTGAACACAAATTCTCTTGTGTACAACTAAACAGTAGGTAGGGGTAAGTGAATGCATCAAAACGAAAGCTGACTGGTTTTTCCTTTCTTTAAAATATGAAACTGGATATATACAAAGTAGTAATTTGAAAAGTAGAGAAATCGACCAGTCTTTGGGCTTATATTGTCTTTAAACATGGACAGTGATTATAAAGATGAAATTGCAGGCAAGACACACACACAAAAACACAGAGATTACCTCCGCTCTCTCAAAAACATCAGCATCGTACATCATTGTGTTGCTATAACAACAACAACAACAACGGTAACTAATATAGATCCGAAAGTCAAATAAACCGCATAAATATTATAACAATAATAATAATAATACCGTACTTCATTTTAAAATAAATAATATCAAAACCGTTGTAATGATTTATTTTTGTACACACACACACACACACACATTTTTCCAGTACAAAATGATGAAACATTTCACGGAAGTGAAATGAAAAAAAGAAAGAAAAAAAACTTCTATTAAATTGAAAGATCTGTAAACATATCCTCTAAATATTTTGCCATTTTGTTTTATTAAAAAAAAAAATCCTAACTGACAGAGTTGACTGTAGGAATAAACATTGTCGTTGTGTTTGGCAACAAACGCATACCTAGTCCATTAGATGATGATTTACAATGATCTATTCTTGGATCTTGATTTCCTGTTGACGTGTTCAGCAAAGCAGTTGCTGACGTTGTTGTTGTTGTTGCTGCTGTTGTCATCATCGGTGTTAACGTGGCTACACCGGTTCCTGTTACCTGATTAACTGGTTGATGCATTAAGCCAAACTTGGTATTCATGATTGTATTTTCTGGACTGGAATTCTGTGGATAGTTAGTAACAGAAGTACTAATCGGTTGGTGAAATAAATCGAAAGGATCTGGTATACACGCTTTATTCAAATGGTCTTTAGGACATGTTAGATAGTTGTTTGTACTAAATGCACACGGACAGTTCTGTCGTGTTGACAGATTTGATTTTGATGCTTCGGACAGACTTTCTGTGCCATTATTACTGTTATTATTATTATTATTGCTATTATTATTGTTATTGTTGATACTACTTTTCATCTGTTGAAAATCACTTTTGTTATCCATAACCTGAGAATAAGGGAACACTTGTTCATTGGAATACATTGCTGGTATGATTGGCGCATCAGAATACCAATTTTGTATTTGATTTAAACAGTCTTTAAATGTTGGGCGTCTTTCAATCTCTTCATTCCAACAGCTTGTCATAAACATATAGACATTGGTCGAGCAATGCTGTGGACAAGATAATAATTGTCTAGAGCGTATAAGATCTAATACCTCTGGATCGCTGAATGCAGAATATGGTCGCATACCACCGGACCAAACTTCCCACATCAGAACACCAAATGCCCAGATGTCTGATTCAATTGTAAATTTACCGTAAATAATTGAATCAAGTGGCATCCAACGGATTGGTAGCATTAAACTGTGAGGATGTAAACGATAATAGTCGGCTGCATAACAATCACGTGCCAAGCCGAGATCAGTAATTTTACAGAAAAGTTGATCATTTAAAATGATTACATTGCGTGCAGCTAAATCACGATGAACAAAACGATGGCTAGATAAATAATCCATTCCAGCGGCAACTTGTGATAATACCCTCCAAATTTCTGACTCACTTAAAGGATGCGGAGGATTAGTGGTTACACCATTTGGATAAGTGACACTTGTTACATTAATTTGATTCACCATAGATCTTCTTGAAGATAAAAGTTCACACAGGTCAAGATACTGTCGAATTTCAAAAATCATACACCATGGTGGGTGTTGTACACTAACGCCTAAAAGGCTTAACACATTCGGATGATCTAATTCAGCTATTAAATTTGCTTCTCTTCGAAAGTTCGCTTGCAGACTAGCTGGTGAACCAGCTGATAAAGTTTTCACAATGACTGACATCGGATGACCATTCTCGTAAGCACTGTTCGGTAGTAGTTCAGCTTTGTAGACTGGTCCAAAGACTCCTTGTCCGAATTGTTTTCCAAATCTAGTGGAATAATCGCAAAAGAAGATGTTTCAATATTCAGGCATATTTAAGAGAAAAGTTGCCATAAAACGTGTCAAATTATGTGATTCATGATACCACCTAGAATATCGATTGAATTCCACTACACGAGAATCCTAAACAGTCGACAGTTGTGTTGTTTATCAGCATATTGAATCTTATAAGTGTGAAAATAAAGCTTCAAAACATTTAAAAATGGAAAGGAATGACTCATAAAGTTACTCAAATTCAATTCGTTGTGATCCTCCTGTTGAGTGTGTACAATCAACAGCTTGAACTTAAGTCAATTTTTCAAGTATTGGTTTGAAGGGATTTGGTTGATCAGGAATTAACTTCAGCTAGAGAAACGCTGAGAACTAGGGAATACTGGACAGTTGCTCCGCCTTTGTTTGGAACTCTTCAGTAGTACGTATCCTCGAACCCATCAGGGATCGAAACCATGGACTTCAAGTTACAAGGTGAGCTCATATCAATTATAAACACACGACTTCGAAATCTGAGCTTTATGGTTTTCCTTGTTCTCTCTCATTTGTCGTAGGGATAGTAGAATTTTCCAGATATCTGGGTGGATAGGTGTTGAATCATTCCTATTACACGTATTCTGTCTCAGTTGATTCGATAAACAAAGCTTCTGTTATCAATCTCTCCCAGCTGTTACATTAAATTTTAAGACTGTCATCTTATCCAATACTATTGTATGGTTGTGTGTAATTGCATGTAGTGGGTGGTATAGCTGAACTATTCTCTAGATTTCTTATCTTATTTGGGTCAACTAATCTAGATTTTCCCGCTAGGTTTTTATGTTTGGCTAATCTGACTGGCCCCGTTCTACTAATTTGACCTATGTATTTGACCTGACAGTCATCCCAGCAGGCTATTAGATAAACCAAATTGTTTTGTTTTAAAGGCTCCACTGTCAGGATTGATCCTTTAACCGACAAAGCTTGTTTCTAATTGAGTTTGTGGTTGGTTTGAATGCCAGCCACTTTTATTCCTGGCTGCCTTGTTAAAAATTCTGCGTAAGGTTTCCGAGATTCCAAGGCTGCCAGGTCAAATACATAGGTAAAAGTAGTAGAACAGGAGAAGTCAGACCAGTGTAGCACAGAAACCTAGCAAAATCTAGATAAGTTGAGCCGAATAATATAAGAAATCTAGAGAATAGTTCAACTATACCACTCGCTACATGCAATTACACACAACCATACAAATAGGCTGGATGGGATAAGATGACAGTTTTTCTAAATCTAATGTCACAGGGTTGAGGGAGAGATTGATAACAGAAGGTTTGTTTATCGAATCAACTGCTAATACATGTAATAGGAATGATTCAACACCTATCTACCTAGGTATCTGGAAAGTCCTTCTACCCCAACGACGACAAATAGGAGAGGACAAAGAAAACTCTAAAACTCAAGTTTCGAAGTCGTGGTGTTATAACTGATGAAATGATTATAAACAATAAATTTTGTTCGAAACATTGTCATCCAGTAAATAATACTGTTTCACTGACTGTGTGATACATCCAATAAACAAACTAATATGGAATTACTTACTACCACAGGGCCCAAGTTTTACACGGATATTAATACGATCTCGTAGACTATTCAATGACTGGGTCAGTATCCACCGCTTCATCAGTTATAACTTTTAGCAATTTGCGATGTATAAGGCGATCGCCAGCCAGTATTATCATCCAGATGAGTATCTGTCGGTTGATAGTACAAGGCATGATGCCAAGTCATTCATATACTACATGAGATTATGAATAAATTAGAACTGAGAAGCATTTGAATAATCCGAATTCTCAAGTCATTAAGACTCGATTAAATTCTTTCCTAATATTATGGATTTATCATGTTTCGATCGTATTTAAAAGTTACATTGACCTTCTAAAACTGTTCCTACCACTTGGATTCGGTTGTTACTGAAGGCATTTTGTTGATTTAGACGCTACCGTAAAGAAGTAAGAAAGAAATTAAATTATGTATCTCACTAATAAAAATACGTAAACAGAGTAAATTACCTCAGTTGAGAGATGGGATATTCTATGGCTTTCATAGGCTGATCGTCTAAATTAACTTTAGAGAATAGCGCTGCATTTTGTGAAGCATTGTAGGAGTTGACTGATGAATGACCGGCATCGTTTATCAAAAATTCATTGGGACTTGCATTTCTGAGTGTTGTGTAAGCAGTTGGACTTTCAGCATCACCATTTATTTCATAATGTACTCCTGACTCTGGAATTATGTCACTATTTAATGGCATGTGAATGGATTGATTGAAAGATTGCATGTTAAACGATGCTTCTGTCATACTGAAATGGACAGATGTCGGTGTATTTGTTGTTGCACCAGTCTGTGATTGTGTTCCTGGAGGAGGTGGAGCTGGAGCTCTTGGTGGAGGTAGTTGTGGAGTTAAAAAGTTTGAAGCCTGATACTGAAAATATGTGGCACCGGTATTGTGTTTAGCCGACTGGACAACAGAAACGGATACATCATTATGTACACCAGTTGTACTCTGGGGATTTGAGGAAATACTGTTATGTCCAACTGTAGCAGGTGCACTCATAGCATTCGCCTCACTTGTATTGCACACAACATTACCACCACAGTAGGCAGGTGTGAAAGCTTCATGCACACCATTAAAAAGACCATTTGTAGTGCTTAGTTTTGCACCAGCTCCCATTCCAGGAACTCTTCTTTGTTTGTTGCTGCTGTGATTTGAGTCATTAGGAGCTCCCACTCCTTGTCCTCTGATATGAAATCCATTCAGTCTTTCAGATTCTGAGCAGTCACGATTGCCACGGCAGTTACTGCTAATACGTGACCTGCCTAGGAAACTTGAACCGTCTGCTGTTAAACGCGGAGAATCACTTGCACTATGTCGACAGAGGAAGCAGACAGCTAGAAGGAGGAGGCCGAGTAAAGCTAATGCTCCGAACGAAACAAAAATTGGCAGTAAATCAGGACCAGTTGACAGGGCAGCGTTTAAATCTTGACCTGGTGATATTGTGCCTACCTCTTTTTTCTCTACTAACTGATCAGGTGAGGGTGCAGCTACGTGATTCTCTTCCCAGAATTCTCTATCATTATCATGTCTGTATTCTGAGACTGGATAAAAGGAAAATTAAAATCAAATGGAAACATTAAATTAAAATTAAAGTAGTCTGGATAAGTACCATGAGTTGATGCACTTAGAACATAGCTAGAACGGTTCTCTAAGTGAGATCGGTCAGGTCAAACTTTAATTACCAGTAAGTACCAATGGAGTGCGGTCGCACCAATGACTTTGAAAAGCTCAGTGAGCAAGTTAGTGGAGCCTAGTAAATAATATCGTAATCATGAATAAAATACGCTTAATCAAGTGTTATGTTACTAAATGGGATACCTGGCGAGCTTCAGGTTAGGTTTGATTGTTTGACGATTCACTGGAATACTTCACTCAGCTCTGTGTCAACCAAAAGACCCAACAACGAAAGAAGATGACGCCAATATCATGTACAAAGTAAATTGTAACAACTGCGAAAAACACTACATTGGCCAAAGTGGACGTCCTTTTCGTCTTCGTATCCACGAGCATAAGCTAGCCGTCGAAAGACATGATATCCACTCCCTCATATCACTACGTACAGACAACCACGGACATCAATTCGACTGGAACAACGTTAAAATGTTAGATAGAGGAAACACCAAGAATGCCAGAGAATTTTTAGAAGCCTGGTATTCCAGTGAATTGTCAATCAATAGACACATCAAGATAGACAAAATTTACCAACCGATTAGGAGGAAATCTCACACACAAAGGGTCAAAGTCCAAGTCAAGGAAACAGTCAATTCCAACACACGAAAAGAACCAATGGAGTTCAAGGTCAGCGAAGCATTTGTGAAAGCATAGACTCAGGCGAGTCTTAAAACTTTTTAGAACACAAAGATTCGCTTTTTTCGTCTTTATGATACCTACTGCCAAAAATATTTTCACAGTTTAAGTTCAAAGTGTTAGAACATTCTAACATATAAGTGAATGGAAAAGAATAAGTGAACAGACTGTCTTACCTTGATCAGATATAACTAAGGGTTCTCCAATACGCCTGCAAGTTTGTGGATTTTCTGACGAATAAATTGGCAAACGTGAACAGTCCATTATCATACCTGGTACTGGATTTAAACAAGAAAAATAAGTCGATAAATATTTCATCTTACCAATAATCATATAATGTGCTTAATATTAAATAAAGTATAATTATATTTCAATAATTTACACACAATGATAAGTTTTGTTATTGGTAATAAAACAATTCCAACAGTGGTGTGAACACGGGCAGTAATTTTGCTCGAAATATTACCAATAACAAAACTTATCATTGTGTGTAAATTATTGAAATATAATTATACTTTATTTAATCTAGTCCACAATGCTCAAACTTTTTACTGATATTAGTGCTTAATATTGTTTTGTTTAAATTAAGTATTCAGGCCAGCACCACCGTCCTTACACATCCACACACACACACTGTACACTGCAAACTACATTTAACCCATTCAACATCACTTCCCTTGAAGTCAAGCAAAGCCACATTATGCAGAAGTCTACCTGAGATCAGGAACGTTTATCTTACTACCAAGAAGCGAGCACAAAGAAAAACCCAGTTAATAAAGAGGCTTATTGCACACGAGAGATGACCGGGCGCACGATGTCGTTCGACGGCTTCCCCCAACGTATTCCCAATACATCTCCATTTTCTCCCACATATTTGTTGAGCAATGGGCCCTTGGTTGGTTTGTCGCCAGTCAGAGTTCCTTGTTGCTAATTCTTTCTGGCTGGCTGGCTGACTGGCCATTTGATCTTCAGTATGGAGCCAGCGAAGGCAGCTGTTGGTAAATGTTTTGCTGTAGCCTGTCGGAAATCGATTTTCGTTACACGCGAGCCAAGTTATTGACTAGCATAGAAGAACTGACTGACTTCACACTCGTGTTGGAAATCCAAATCTAGTTCTCTATGCTGTGGTGGAGTGCAGAATATTTCCGAACTGGTTTCAGGTTGATGAAGGCCTGTCTTACATTAACGATTCTTATCGGCTTTGACATCTTCATCCATTCGGCGTGCCTGTGGTTGAAACGATGCTTCCTAATCGGATAATTGAAGGATGTAACCTACGTTAAACCACTCCTGTTGATGGTGATTGGTGCTGGTTGTTGCTGCTGCTGTTGTTGTTGTTGTTGAGGTTCGTTGGTTATTTTCATAACCTTAGTATTCTCTACGTTCACTTGGAGTCCTGTCTTCGCTGTCAGCCTCCTCAGCCAGTTTATTGTTTGTCGCCTGCAAGTCTTCCGATTTGTGTGTCATTAGACATAAATCGTCCACACGCGAAATCCAGATCTTCTAAAGTTTGATTATCGGTCGTCCAGCTTATTCCTGACTCCTCGCTCCCAACGCACAGTCTGACGCATAATCCAGCCCACCACAATTGATAATACCATCGGCGATAACACGCAGGCAGTTTTTTTCACCCCTGTGTGCATTTCGAACGCCTCGCTGAGTTTTCTGCTGTGGACCACCTGACACGTGGCACTGTCATATAGCCAGCTGTTGAATGAGGTTGAAAGATACCTGAAGTACTGCACGCCATAGTGTTGAAGCAGTTTCCAAATTACTTCTTGGTCAACGCTGTCTGTCGAAGGCCTTTTTGAAGTCAATGAATTTAGGGCGGAGAGAGGTTTGACTGCCATTCTATGCTTTGTTCGATGACTATGCGCTGAGTTTCAATTTGATCAGCGCACGATTGCCTTTCCTAAATCCAGCCAGTTTGTTCTAGATTGGCAGAGTTCTGTGTCCATTGCATCCTTTATTCTCTCCAGGATAATGCAACTTAGTAATTTACTTGGCGTGGACAAGAGCATCATTGAACTGCTACATCAGTTCTCTTAATAAATTTGTTCGGAATACAAAAGTTAAAGCCAAAGGAAAGCGCTTCAATTTCAATTCGATTTTACTTCAAAGCATGTTAAAGATAAACTTCACAACAATTTATGGAAAGGTGTCATGCATTTTGGACAGAGTTCAATAAACAATTTATATCTATTTTTATGTTGGAGAACCTGAATAAAACTGATGAACTTGATCCAGCATGTGACATTCAAACCATTGACTACTTCATCGTAGTACCTGACTTCGTTCTCAATTTTGAAATCAGAGATTTTGTTGATTCAGTGTGCGATTCAATAATATGTCGAAGATCTTGAGAGAAGGCTGCATCTTTCATGTACCTGACTGAAATTGCCTGAAATTCCACTGAGAACTCGTGACCGATGGAGTCCACCAGGTAGGGTGTGGGGACAAAAACTCGCTGACGACAATGGCTGGTACTGAAGCTGAAAATCACTAACTGAGAGAAGCTAGAATCCGTGGGATATTTGACTCCGTCCCAGTGGTCAACAACCTCGCCTCATAACCTGAAAGTACAGGCCTCTTTCCTCTTCAGCGCTAAGTGTGCATACTGCCGAAGAGTCCCAAGGGGACGAAACAACTGTCCAGTACTCCCTGGTTTTCAATGGTTTTCCAACTGATACCAACTCCTGGTAGAATTTGAGTCTAGTCATGGGTCTCGAGGACTAATGTGATTAGATTCGCTGTTGGCTGAATCAGAGTAAAGAAAACACGCTCACATTTAAGGCAGAAAGAAATTTCAAACTCTAACCAACAGCCTAAGGTTTACTGGGCTGGGGGTTTGTTGTGTCTCATATTCATGAGACGACTAGGCCAAACCTTTGGTGGCTGAATCAACATTTAGACGGATTTAGGTTACAGTGCGTCGGTGGCACAGCGGTTAGGATGCTCGCCGACCATGCACATGGTCCGAGATTCGATCCCCGGCCGACGCACAACCTTTACCTCGCTAAGCTAGAAATAATGCTGGTTAAGAGGAAAGGCTAGCAACCCCATCCTGTAAAATAAATACTGCTGCAGAAACCTCAAGCCACTAGTCCTATGTTCCATTGGGGAACGTGAAGAAAAAAGAAGGTTACAGATTTGAATGTATTCGCGACACAGAGTTCGTTTATGCTGTTAATCATCATCGTGCTACATATAAATAAACAGCGCATACGCTTCTATATATACAACCAATGATTCTTCTTAAGAAGGCATTTAAACATGCAGAAAGATAAATAAAAATAAATCGTTACTATCTTAAAAGTGACTTGAAATTATGGAGGTACAAATGTGCAAAAAAAAGGCATACCACTTACAATCATGCAGTATTTTTCTATCTAAATAATCATAAGTCGGTCCACATTCATTTTGCATCACCAATTCACAATCTTGTCGGCATAGATGACGCATCTGATAGGCATTATCGTTTACTGGTTGAGTCTCTCTAGACACCAGTTCATTTTCATAAGAAATCGGTTTTGTTTCAAGGCATACTGGAAAGTTGTAGTAGCAAATCGCCTCCATCAGACGTCGTAAACAATCTTCTCTTACATGATGTAAGGACTGAGTTGCAGTAAGCTTAAGAACTGAAAAAAAACGGTAAAAGAATAGGAGATTGCTATAAACATCTTGTTTAGAACATGGCAAATGAGGAGAACTGATCAATTGGTATGAAAGTAATCTTTAATAACGTTTGCCTTATAGCCTCAGACGTTAACTTCCCCATCTCACTACGTATTGACCGTAGTCGCCTGTTCATACAACTGAAGATAGAATTTTTGTCGTGATTTATTGCAGTAGAAGAATATGATACGCTCTGCAATAAGGTTGTCAATAAGAAAGCCAGCTTAAATGTCGGATGTTTAGATTAACTTGAGATGACTACTGAGCTCGCCAGCCACGTGGTTGTGTTTCAAGTCCCACTTGAGGTGAGGCCAGCAGTGTAGCAATGCAAAAAACACTGCCAATTAATGTTGCAGGTTGCGTAACTCTTTGTTTGATAGGTAGATAAAACTGAAATACTTGTAAATTAAGTCAAGGGAAAAGGGATGCTAAATAACGAAAAGGTCTAAGGCTTCCTGCCGACTGCCTTCAACCATTTAATATAATCAAATCAATGTGCTATGTGGGGGCGAGCCACCTAGCGTGATGGTGGCTACATTGCGAACCTGAATGATAAAATTCAGTTTGCACCCAGATAGGACTAGACACACTGCACTAGTCACTGACTATCTATATCCCCTATAAATGTGCAATTTATTTTCTTGAATTCGTCTTACTACTTATTACAAATTAAGTAAGTATAGTTATCATACTTCTGTTTTGCTTCGAGCTTGTCAAGGGAGTACATATATTTGATTATAGCTTGATTCCACACTGTTTTTTTGGTACAGGTATGAAATTTTCAACATGTGATATCGGAAGCCCAAAATTTTGCAGGCCGACCATTGATATCATGTGTCTTTCGGCAGGGGATCAAACCCCGGTCCATGTGCATGGTCGGCGAGAGTCCTAACCACTGTGTCACATAGCGAGTAGGGACGAATGGAAAGTAGCTGTCTCGAAAACTGTCTGTCTTTGAGCATTTCGAAGAAACCTAGGGGAACGTAAACTAGATTGTCTGGCATGTTTCGAGGTATTTGTATAGCTATGCCTACCTACCTGGAAATCAGATCAGAAGGAATTTTGTATACCTTCAGGCTATCATTGTCCAAACTGATTAAAACGTCTTAAAATTGGAGTGTGAGGATATTGTAAACTGGGAAAGTTTCATATCTTCTCCCCTATAGTGCTGTGTAAAACAAGGCAAATGGCAGCGCTATACCATGTGGGCGTTTAACGCTTAACACTAGATTTCTTATCTTTCCGTTTGACTTCAGTCTACAAGTAGGACACTAAGTCTGTGAAGTGAGTGAAGATTCTCTTGACTCTGTGATAGTAATTTATAATGGAAGTTGAAAAGTTATGTGTTCATGTGGGGTGTTCACTCTCCATTATTCAGTGAATTGTTAGGAAAATCCTTATAACACTAATTAATATAGACTTCCATTTAGTCGCTTAGTTACGTGTGAAAAATTATGAGTAAAAAACGACTGATTTGCATATAACACTATGCTAAACTACGCCCACTACTTTCAATGTCTGATAGAATATAAGTTTTAGACTAAAAATAGTGCATTCAAATCACTTATACGAACACCTTAAATGGCTGTTTATATATATATATATCAGATATTGCTTTGTAGGGATTTTCTTTGGTTGGTTGGAGGATTTCATCATGACTTCACATAGGTAACCATTGGTAAAACACCAGGGAGTACTGGACAGCTGTTTCGTCACTCTAGTGTTGGGCTCTTCGCCAGTACACATCCACCTCCAAGGTTTGAACCAAAGACCTTCTGGTTACAAGACTAACGAGCTAGTTCGTAGACCATTAAGCCACTGGGACCCGATCCAATGGCCAGGCCATGAATTCTAACTTCTGTCAATTCACGACATAGCGCAATCACCTCGCAATGTCTTCTTCGATGAGTAACTGTCCTCACCTTCAATCTGCTGTACCCTACTGGACACAGCTTCCCAGTTTAAGACTCTTCAACGGTACACACTCACCGTCACGGTTTGAACCCAGAACCTGCCGGTTAGAAGGCAAGCTGGCATACCATTTAGACACTGGAACCCAATTCCAAGGCCCATGAATTTTAACTCCTAATTTGTGATTTTAGCATGACCACCAAATAATGTCATCGACCGGAAATTCATCCTCACTCCCTACTGAATGAACTTCACTGACCAATATCAATGCATGGTCTAACCGGAAATAATCCCTACAAACTAATTTTTTGAAAATTAATCTGGTGCTCCCTAGTGACTGACTACAGGACTCAGTTGCCTGGAGTGAGTTTTAGTGAGAAATCGTGACCAGTGAGGTTCATCCAATCGGGATTGAGGATGGAGTTCTCACCGATGACATGGGTTGATGGTCGCACTAAAATCACTAATTGAAAGGAGTAAGAATTCATGGATTGGCCAATGAATCGAGTCCAAGTGTCTGAATGGTATGCGAGCTTGTCTTGTAACTAGAAGGTTCTCAGTTCGAACCCCAGAGGGTGCCTACTGCCTATGATTCCCAAACTAGGCTGGTGAAACTGCTGTCCAATACTCTCTGGTTTCCAGTGGTTCTCTGAATGATATTGATCCGTGGTGAAACTCGAAGAACAAATCAAATCCTTACAAATCGACTCCTGAAAATAAGCATATTCACAAAGTGGACGACTAGATGCATGATGACATCAGTTATCGCCTAGTGTCCAATCAAAATATTCATTGCGATCTTATAGGAGGTCACTAGCGATAGCAAATAGCTCAGTGACAATGTCTCTGACTTCAATACCGCGTAACCCGGGTTTGAATCTCAAATACCCGTTGCTGTCGGGTCCCAACAAGCACGAAACCTAGGCCAACATGGGCCTTCCTGTATCCAAATAATAATAATAATAACAATTCAGACTGCGGCATGATGGCGAGACACCTAGCATGGTGGCCACATGGTCACAGACTTGGTCACAGTCTGCCTCCAGCACAAAGAACTAGAACCATGACCCTAGTAACTAACTGGTATCCAATCTGAAAACATATACATATTATACATAAATGTATCAAAAAAAATTTCAACTTTAAGTTGTTGGTCGACAAAGAATGTCACGTTATGTTTACTACTTCAAGTAAGATTGTCACATAATTTGTAACTCACTGGCTGGTGTTCGTACAGCATCTATATATATATATATATATATATATATATATATATATATATATATATATATATATATATATATATATATATACATATACATCCCAAGTACACATGCACAAAGTGATACCAGCTTTGTGACAGTGGAAGTTTAGGGAAAAAGTAGGTCAAACAGGTGTTCACTTCGCTGTGTTGACGATTAAGATACCATGTGTACCAAACGTCAAGAAACATGATGCCATTCGTGTTAGTGATTTATGCAGGTGTATTCAATATGCATATACAAAACAATATGATGAAAGTATGTACGTAAATTTTGATATGAGAAATAAAATACGAAACTTCTGTGCTAAAAAGTAGAGAGCTCTTAAGTAATTTTCCTACTATTTTTGTTTTTACTAAAACTTGAAAAGAGAATGTACACTGATTAAAAACTTTAGAGTAATTGTTATTGCCAGTTATTTACTTTGGGAAGGCAGTAGACTGGCTGGAGGAGGCTACGGTTCGTGCTGACTGTACTGACAAGATTATTATTATTATTATTATTAATATTACTATTCATCATGTTGATACTCGGCTATGACAGATGAGTCTCCTGATTGGCGTGGACTGAATTATGCAGCAGATCATGAGGAGCGACAAGACAGGAATACGCTGGGCCGACAAAAAAAAATCTAGAAGATCTAGACTTTGTGAATGACTTATGGCTGAATGTCACATCAAACCGGAAATCTTTATCTGAAAACCAACAAATTGACAGAAAAGGTAGCGAAAACAAGACTCCAAGAGAACATAGAGAACTCCATTATGGATAAGATTTTATTTTGATAAACTGTCACACAGTGGTGTTATACAGTAATATTAACTGATCCGGCCACATTCCAAGCACAAACTATTGCCACTCATAATCACATCAAGACACTACTCACACAACTTTTTCCCTTCATTAATATACATGAGTGGAACTGATGATTAGATATTTGAATGAAACTCAATATAGGATGATGTACATTCAGAATTATTGATGTGAGTGTTATTTAGCAGTTACAATCATATGGGAAATAAGACGAGTGCTTTATAGTCATAATAAGTAACTTGTTAGAATGTTATGATGTACGTGAATTGAAATAGAAATTTGAGATTATTTATTATCCTCCTCTGATTTCACTAACTGGTGGTAATAATATCTTCCATATTTCTGGTATTAGCGTTGATTCATTTTCATTGTGCATGGGTTGTGTTGGGTGTAGACTCAATGAACCAGGATTCAGTAATCAATCTCTCTCTTCACCTACATAGATTACTTTTTAGAATCTCACCACCATGCTATTGTGTGGTTGTGTGCTTAGGCATGCAGTGCAATCGCTGAGTGCGTTCTTCTAAATTACTCATCTTCTTGGGGTCAACCATTCTTAACTTAGCTAGATTCTTATGTTCCGACAATCTGACTACTCCTGATCTACTGGTTTGACCGACCTATGTAGTTAACTTAACTGACAGTCACTGCAGGGTATTTTGTAAATTATATTATTTTGTCTAAGTGGGGTCCTTTCACCTACAGAGCTTGTCTCTGAGTGGGTTTGTAGGTTTGAATGCCATCCTAATTCCTGATTTATTAAGAATCCTACGTAGCGTCTCAGATGTCTCCTCCCTCCTTATATGGTATAAAAGTAGATGCCTTATATTCTCTCTTATTTATGTTATCATTACTAGTTTCACCATAATTTTTATTTGACTTCTGGCCTTTTCTGATCTTCCTAATGAATTTTAAAGGATAGTTGGTTATTTAACACCAACGCCTCTTCTATCTGTTTTATTTCATCATTTAGGTTCTTTCTTGTGCTACTGCTCGGTTTGCTAAACACTTAACTAAGGCTGCCTTAACTGTTAACGGATGAGATGAATTAAAGTCTAAGTATCTATTAGAATGAGTTGGTTTTCTGTACACACTAGTGTGTAGTTTACCTTCTTCTATTCGTCTTATTTTACAATCTAACATAACAGCTAATTCTCCTCGTTCATCTACTGATTCAAATGTGAATTTTATTCCCTCTACTAGTGAGTTTATGTGTGTCAAGAAGCTAGAGATATGTTCTGTTTTTAACACTGTGTGTGAAAGTGTCATTCACATATCTCCACCATATTTTTGTCGTAGGATTAAATGTATTAAGAGCAACACTATTTTCCCAACTGTCCATAAAGATATCTGCTACAATAGGGAATATTGGTGATCCCATTGCCCCACCTTCTGTTGGTCTATATATTTTACCTTAAAATTTAAAGGTAGTAATAGATGTGAGGCATAAATGAATTCCTAAAATAATTTTCTAAATGGGCAGCTTTTGTTCTTTGCTTTTGTTCAGGATCAGAAGTTAGTTCCCTTTTAACTACTTCTAAGGCCATATTGATTGGTATGTGTTAGTGTACAGGCAACAACATCACACACCAAATCAGTATCGACGGGAGAAATCTAAAGAAGGTTCCCATTTCCACTTGTTTCAGCTACAGGCTATGGCATGGATAAAGATGTCAAAGCGAGAAACAGTCAAGAAGATAAGACAGACCTTCCTCAGTTTGAAATCACTATGGAAACCTACTGCAGTTGTCATAAAGAGCAATATCTGGATTTTTAATATGGTTACTATATGGTTCGGAAACTTGGTGTGTGTGTGTACATCACGAAAAGTATTTTGAACAAGCTGAAGGCTCTTATCAACAGTCATTTTATCCCCTGACACTGAAGATCACATGGCAACGAAAAACTCTGGCATTTATTTCCCTTGATAAATTTGAATAAAGCAAGAACAACAGTGGTTTGTGAACAACAGTGAAGGCTCAAATACCAAACAAATCACAGTTGAAAAAAGCCTGTCTTCATTCAACTAGATTTCAAAGGCGAAGACATTGCAGAAATGGTCAACAGAAGACTGAGAACGTCACTAGCCAGAGCCTATCCTGCAGCTAAGTTGGTTCCTGTTCATCGAACAACATGCTGTTTGGTGCAGTCAGAAGTTGATAGATACCTTTCTCATGCTAACTCCAACCGTGTATACAAATTTATGTGTATCTGCGGGAGCAGTTACATTGGGAGAACAGAAAGAAGGGCACACCTTCGATTTTCTGAACATGTGCCGAAAAGCCTATGTCTCAAGGGAACAAACTCTTATAGTAGCGCTATTACCAGACATCTCGACACGGGTCATGAGGTGGAAATCGAGAAATCCTTCAAAATTATCAATAGACAAAGGAGCTCCATTCTCCTCAAGTTTGCCGAAGCAATTTCTATCAAACGCTTGAAACCAGATTTATGTGTTCAGAAAGAGGCAGTTATTAGTCTTTCCTTGCCTTGGTAACTGGATGTCTCTTTTTCTCTCATCTGATTACGTGATCTTTGTCCTTAACCTCACCCTCCTTTTATAATCTGTAATTTTGCTTGTCTCTTGTTTCTATGATTTGAGTTCAACTCAGTGCATTGTTACCTAACTTATTAGTCACTATGCATCTAATACACATCTCATCTTTATTATGTAACTCCTTTACCATTATATGCATACATTTATTTTGTTTTAACTTGAACTGCCTGTGTAAAAACTATATAAGCGCAATTTTCTGAGCACTGTTTACTGATTGTGGAACTTTCTGTCAACTGACAACATATAAAATTTGCAAGATGTTAAAACGTTTCTGTACTTGAACCTAATAATTTATTTAGACTGTAAGCAGCTGATGAGAAGCCAACGAAATAAAAAATGATTGTACCATATATTTCTGCACAAACTACTGTTGTTCTTGCTTTTTTCGAAAAACTCTGGAACCAACCGACCAAGAATCTATTGTAAATTATCCAGTAGAAAATCAAGATGGATCTGACACACCTTCAGGAGATCCTCTGAGTAACATCAAGTGCCATGCAGGCCTTCAAGTGTAAACTAAACGAGGAACAATGAGTTAGTTAGGTGTCTTAAGGTGAGCAGAAAATAACAGCTTACTAAAAATGGGCTGCTGTTTCAGCCAAATAAAAAGCATAGCAAAAATATTCATTCAGACATCTATAAAACACAAAATAATTTAGCAAAGAATATCCTTTTCGATAATTCCCTCCTCTTCTGGCTTTACAATTATATATACATATGTTTATATACATAGAATATTCTAGATTAGTAGTCAGTATCAATATTAGTGTTTATTAAATAATAGCGACTTATATAGTAAGATCACAATGGAATTACAGTTCATTAAAGATGCTTAAACTATAATAATAATAATAATAATAATAATAAAGATATAATAGCAAATAGAATATCAACTAAAATAAGGAAAACTCCACAAAAATTCATGATAATTCAAACCTAGATGGATAAGGTAAGGAATATGTCTGAACTAACTTCTTTTAGACACATAGACTAGACTTGTTAATATGGATCCCAACAGCCAGCCTCAGAAATAATTAGTAGTCGAATTGTTAAGGCAAAATTGGAATTCGTAGGTATGCGGTAAATGACTTTGGCAGCCACCTAGTTGACATCAATCGTGTGTTCTGCTGTATCCACAAAATGAGATAGAATAGCGCTACGAATAGATTTTGTTTGTCCTTTACTTGACCACTAAGCAGGGTGATGTTCGGAAATTCGACGAGGAACACGCCTAATTGTACGGCCTATTAATTTCACAAATCGATATTATTTAAAAAACGCACTAATATTGTTATTGACTACCAATCTAGAATATTCTATGTATATAAACGTATAGATATATAATTGTAGAGCCAGAAGAGGAGGGAATTATCGAAAAGGATATTCTTTGCTCAACCATTTTGTGTTGAGCATAATAATAATATCTAACTGGGAATGCAATTCCTCACTTTGTCAATATTTACATAGTGTAAATAACACTAATTAGTCTCAACTTTCTCTCATTTATTCGGATATTATTATATTTATGAAAATGCTAAACTTAGTGTCCATGAAACATGTAACAAAATGCGTGTTTAATATCCGTATTGTTAAAGTGTAAGCCTTTCATATTTAACTAGTCCATTCTTGTATTAAACGTGTGAAGTGAGTATCACAGTGGATAGATATGCACACAAATACCTTTTTTTATCATCTATGTTATGCTTTGTTTGTTTTTTCTCAAATATATGTTTGTTCAGCAGAGAGAGAGTGTCTTGAATTCATTCCATTTTTTTATCACCACAATTTCGTCACATTAAACATCTCTGTGTATATGACTCAGCTTCTCAATCTACTTCAAAGTTGAAAATATTGACACAACTATAATGTGAACTGACTGACAATCATTAATTGAACATTAGAGTACCGTCGTTGCACTTTTTTTCGCTTCCGCAATGATAATATTCACATTTTTCATGTTTAGAAGTATGGAATTCTTGAGAATCCTTACACGGTGTTTCCAAATTGGTTTGATGCATTCTCTCACCGTCTACCACTTGCACGCACAGATAGTTGACACTAATTAGTAAGTGACTATATAAATATTGATCGAGTAAGGAACTGTATTCCTGGTTGGATATTATTATAATTATTTTTCTATAGTTGGTTTGTAAGGATTAGATTTGTTTGTGCGAGTTTGACCACGGATTGATATCATTTACAGAACCATTGAAAACAGCTGTTTCAACCTAGTTTGGGAATCATGGGCATTACGCAATCACTGGGGTTCGAATCCAAGACCTTCCGGTTACAAGGCAGGCTCGTATACTATTCAGCCACTGGGACTCGATTCAGTAGCCAGCTCATGAATTCTGACTTCTACCAATTCGTGATTTAGCGCCACCCTAACCAATGTCGTTGGTGGGACGTACATCCTCACATGTGACGTCTGGATGGACCTCACTGTTCACGACTTCTCACTAGAACTCACTCCAGGCAACTTCGTCCTGTAGTCAGCCAGTCACTAGCGAGCATCAGATTAAATTTCTATAGTTAGTTTGTAAGGTTTAGTTTTGTTTCTATGAGTTGATCACGGATTGATATCAATTAGAGAGTTATTGTTATTACTATTGTTCAGTTGGCTTAAATAGCACACCTTCGTCTGAACTTATTCACTGCAGTCGTTTTTTAGTTTGCTTTCTTCGCCTCCTCACACAATCTCCTCATTATTCGCCATCTGGACCCCACCCGATTTCATGGTGCTTGAAGTCACTCAGCGGTCTCCTCAAAGTGTGTTCGATTCACCTCCATTTTCGGGGGGATATTTGTTGGGCAGTAAGTTCTTGGCTGGTTCCCTGTCACTAATCCTATCTGGACAACTAATTAATCTCCAATATGGGGCTTTTGGTGACTCTCCAAGTCCCAAAACTCTATAGAAGAAGTGAATTAACATTGGTGTTGAAAATCCGAATCTTGTACACTAACTTTAGCACAGCAGACCTCCACAGTGAATTAAGAGTAATGAGCGCTTGTATTGCTTCTACGATCCTATCTGGCTTCGATACTCTCATCTTTGCCGTCTACAGCTGTTGAAATGATGCTGCTTAGATAAGCGATAGAGGTGACCTCCATTAAATTTCTGTCATTGACAGTGATTGATGCTTTTCGTTGTTGGTCGTCGGGGTATCTTCATCACCTCGGTCTTCTCTATGTACACTTGAAGTCTTATCTTTTCAATGTCTTCTGTCAGTTTATCGCTTTCCTCCTGTGGATTTTCATGTTTGTCTGATACTGGGCGTAAATCATACATACAAGTCATTATGGGCATTAGGCTGGAGGCTAATTATTTATTATTATTATTCCCTTGCGTTCCGAGCGGAACATACGGTTTCGACAACACATCTCCACTTTGTCCGGTTTTCTGCCGTCCTCTTCATCTGTGTCTACGATTGACTGAACACTCCCACCTCTTCCTCACACGATCTCCTCCATGTCACTTTAGGAAGACTCACTCGTTGCTTCCCATCTGGATTCCACTTGAGGGCCTGGCGTACGATATCATTCGCTGGCCGAGGTTGGAGGCTAACGCATGTTTTGATTACTAGACATCTCCAGTATAGACGTATCCATCACGTTTCCATGTAAAAATGGAGGGTACTTTATTATTATTTTTTATTATTTATTTCCTTCACGTTCCCAGTGTGTAACATAGGGCTTCAAGCTGGAGGCTTGAAGTTTCTGTAGCAGTGGTGACTATTTTTACAGGATGGGGTTGCTAGCCTCATGCCCAACCTTCCCTCTTTACCAGTCTTGCTACTGGATAAGTGAGGTAAAGGAATGAGTCGGCCGGTGATCGAATCCTGGACCATGTGCATAGTCGGCGAGCATGCTAACCACTGGTGATCATCAAGCAGAAGGACTTCTTTTCTCGTCGATATCACTTCTCCTTCTGGTTATGAGTTTATTTATAATACTGAGCTCACTTTAAAATTAAAACTTTTCAGGGAGGGAGTTCTATTATTTCACATTAGATAAAAACAAAACTACCTCATGCATAAACATGTATCAAATCATACCAGAACATGCAACTTACACTTCGATATTTGTGCTTCAATAAGCGCTTGTTGAAATTCTCTTGTAACATATACACGATGACCCATAAGATACTTCCCGCATACATTACTGTGAAATTCTTGACAGAAACCGTCTGACTCAGCTGTTATCGGGTTCAGTCTAATGTAGAAGAAAAATGTAGATGACATTTAGATGCAAAAAATTACAGGTAACTATAAATATCTTTCTTTTTTTTTACGGTAAATTGTCTCATAATAACAGAAATGTAGATACGGGAACTACTCACGATGGTATGCCTTGACCAACTATCAAGGATAACTAATCACCATTTTAGCTATCTTGAAAGGCGGTGTTTTCAAAATCTAAAAATTAATAAATCCGTTAGAAATAATCCCGTATACAAGCGATTTCGAAGCATTTGGCTGTTAGTATTTCTCTCTTTTGAATAAAGCAAGTATTCATTTTTCTTCCCTCACGTTCCCAGGCTTCAAGCTATTGGCTTAAAATTTCTGTAGCAGTTTTTATTATTTTACAGGACGGGATTGCTAGCCTAATGCTCAACCTTTCCTCTTCACCAGCATTACTTCTGACTTAGCGAGGTAAATGAGTGCCTCGTCGGTGGCCGGGGATCGAACCCTGGACCATTTGGATGGTCGGCGGGTGTCCAAACCGCCGTGCCAGCGACGCACAGCTATCCATTAGCTTCTTTTAAAAAACATTAGGGATTAATAATCTTGAGTGATCTAAGAGTTTCAGCCTTGAATGGAGATAGGTGTTCTCCGTCTTCAGTGTCGCTAGTTTCCATTAATAGTAATAATAATCATAATAATAATCTACTTTATTCGAAAAACAGTACTTATAATACAGAACGGAATTCCCAGCATTTTGTCCCAATATTGCATCTGATTTACTCAAAATATAAATAAAATTAACCACAGGAATTGGCTTAGATTTACAGTAGGAATAAAGTGAGAAATGTGCAGAGAACAAGGTGAGAATAATAATTCTAATCATTACTAACAATGGGTTTGTTTCAAACAGTATTGTCGGTTCAGTTTGGAAATTCTAGCATGTCATAGATTATTGAATCTAATGTTCTGTTGATATGGCAGTATGGTGAGGGGAAGTACAAAATTGACAGTTATAACACAGCCTAAATGATGTTCACACTTATGAGGAAATAAACAAATAAGAAGAAAAAATTGAGAGAATTATAAATACAGGAAGAACAATAACAATAAAGCTTGGTGGAATGGGGATGGTAAAAATGGTTTATTTACTGGTACAAAGAAGGCTAGTTAGTTCATCCTTAACGCTATTTTCATTACATAAAGTACGTGCCATCAAATATGGTAAAGTGGAATTTTTATACTTAGACGTATGTGCATAAAGTCTTCTGAAAAGACTTCTTGTTCTACCTGAGGAGACACAAGGTTGCAGGCACGGGTGCTGCAGTGAATGCTCACAGCAAATTTGTTGCATGATATCAAGTGCCTGTCAGTGACAATGTCAACGATGTGGCCCAATGGGATAAGATATCACTACTCGCCCTACTGACGGTCAGTCTTCAGAGTTCTACTAAGTATGACATAGTCTTTTCAAGCGATCCAGGAAAGAATAAGGGTGAACAGTAAAGAAGAATAGGTAAAATGCACGAGTTGACAAACTGTAAAGGGAGGAGTGGTTGGGTTATGCCAGAGTGCCTTAACTTCTTAATGTAAAACGTCAGACGAAATATCCTTTTAGAAATCGCTAACATATGAGATCAGGATAGATTAAAAGAAAGAATGAGTCCAAGATATTTAATGTCTAACTTGATTTCTATTATCACTGTCATTAATTTTACATCGGAAACTGAAATTATCAGTCTGACATTTAGAAGGATTTAGTTTAAGACCATTAAACGAAGACCATTTGCTGTTCATCTCAGTTCAGTCTAGCTGGGAGTTAACAAACATTGAAATAGGCCGTCCGCATACTTAACAAAGTTCATTTCATTATGAGAGTGAGTCAAGTCATGCAAGAAGAAAGAAAACAGAAAAGGAGAAACAGTAGCGCCTTGAGGGACACCAGCCCTAATAAGTAATGAAGTGGACGACTTCTCCTGACATATAGTGCACTGTTTTCTTCCTGAGAAATAAGAATGCAGCCATTTGACAAGCCAACAGTCAGTTTGAGTTTCAGAAAGCTTATTCAACGAAATATCCCTAGACACTGAGTCGTAAGCAAATGTGTAATCTACGAAGGCACAGTGAAAAAATTTAGCCCCTTTGTCTAAACTGGAGACGATGCTATGATGCAAGACTGCAGCTGCATCTAAAGTACTTCTGGTACCAGTCCATGAGTGCTTCGTTCCCAAAGTTTTTTGTTGCTAATTCTTTCTGGTAGTCTAACCATTATCAAGAAGCGAAGCAGCTGTTGATGAAAGTCTGTTAATCCATTCGAAATTGTTTCGTGACGCGCCAAATTTCGCAGTCATGAAGAAGAAGTAACATAACACCGGTGTTAGTTGACAATCCGAATCTTGTTCTGTGTGCTGCGAAGTGCAGAAGATCTCCAAACTGATTTTAGCCTGATGAATATCTGTCTTGCTAATCCAATTCTGTCCGGCATTAACATCCTTATTTATGGCCTCACATGTAATTGAAAGAATGGTACCAAGTCGGATAAGTGGAGGAAATCACATCTTTCAAATTCACCAAATCTATTTAATCATCGTGTGTTTCTATACTACTATCCTTTATGCAGTAAATTTCTGTTCATTACAGCCTTTCTGAATTTCTCTTTTCTCTACTTTTGTGTGCTACATGGAGTGTAGCAATTCGAAGTAGTGCACGTTTTTTGACAACTCTACTTCAAAACTCTGTCAATCAGTTAGTCGGTCAGTCACCTGTGAATAGCCACCAGTCACTTTGGTTGACTTACTTATATTCCCTCTGTCAGATAATAAAATTAAGAGAAGAAAAATAAGTGACATTTGAAGAATTCTAGTGAAACAGGAACAGTTAACTGACAATGTAATATCTAGTGCACCAAGACTAGATATATCCCTCAATCGATAGGCTTCAATCAACCGAGCGAGATGGAAGTATAAACAGTTTTTGCTGGTTCAAGTTTTGGGGTGAATCGCGTTCACGCCAAGTAATTACCCAGCCGATTATTTCAGTTGCAATCTCACACGCACACACACACACACACTGTTTCTGCTTTTGCATCATTAAATCAAATCATCTTGACTTCTTTTAAGCCCACGAATGATGCATACACCCTGCTGATGTGTACTGACAAAAACTTTTTTCTTTGTAAAAAACAAACAAACTCGCATTCGAATATATATATATATATTTGAAAATTCACTTCGCGCATTTAACTATTTTAAACATTTAATTCGCTTTTCCCCTTTTATCTCTCTTCCCATATTTTGTTTGCTCCCAGTTTCTTTGTTTATGTCAAAATTTTAAAGAGGTGATTATTAATTTAGCAAAGAAGGCACATTAAGGAGAGTGTGACTAAGTGATTACAGAGTAAAAGAAGTCGATTCACAGGGTTGTGTATAGTTTTGTGTGTGCATGTGTGTGTGTGTGGGTGGGTAGATGTGTAGGAGGTTGACGCGAACACAGCGAACAAAGCAAAGACGAGGCGGAGGTGTGTGTGTGTGGGCAGCTTTTATTTACCTTCTTACTTCTAAATTGTCCATTTGTTGTATAACAAACAATGTGTACACACTGGTAACAAAACTTTGTGTTCTGTCGAGTTATATTACTTAAAAAAGAAAAAGTGGTGATAATTTATCATACATTTTAAATAAGGCAGAATATAAAGTCTCTGTAGAAAGCAGAAATGTGAATCATCATCTTTATCGTCACAACTGTCAGAATAGAAAAAAGAAGAAGAGAGACCATTGTAAAGGCTGATATTTATCTGCTATGCGAATAGCAATGATCCTCTCCTTGCATGACAGTCTTTTAGTGGAATGCTTTTATAATAAATTTTTAAAAAAATGGTTATTCATAGATTAGATGAACAAATCAATTTCTACATCATCTACGATGTGATGAGTATTTTTCAGATTGTATTTCCCTACAAAAAGGGTCTACTGTTAGTTGCATGCGAAATTATTCACGGGAAGATAAATTAGTAGACACATGGAAGCATTTTTATCTAGTCCGGTAGAAGTTAAAACTCCAATAGTAAGTTAACTCTGGTCGATAGATAAATGATCGATATAGTGGAACATATATGCTGAAATTCGGTAATCTTATTATTCCCTTCGGTTCCGAGTGGAACATTGGGCTTCAATAACACATCTCCCCACTTTCTTCTATTCTCTGATGTCCTCTTCAGCTGGCTAGTCCCAGGGTTCACCATAATCTCTTATCTCCTCCTCTTATTCACACGATCTCCTCCATGTCACTGTCATACAAACGACCCACTCGTAGCTTCCCTTTCGGATTCCACATGAGAGATGACCTGCATTGTGAGCGATGTTATTTGACAGTTTCCTCATTATATACCCCATTCATCTCCATTTCCGCCTACATATTCGTTGAGCGATCGGCTCTTGCCTGTTGGTTTGTTGCCAGCCAGCCAGAGTTTCTTGTTGCTAATTCTTTCTGGCTTGCTGGCTGGCTGGCCATTTGATCTTCAGTATGGAGCCAGAGAAGGCAGCTGTTAATAAAGGTCTGTAACCTGTTGGAAATGCCTTTCGTCACACACACTGGCCAAGTTCCTGACCCATATAGAAGAACTGACTGACTTCACATTCGTGTTGAAAACCTGAATCTTGTTCTCTATGCTGAATACTGCAGGAGATTCCCAAAAACTGGTTTCAGGTTGGTGAAGGCGTATCTTGCCTTTCTGATTCTGGCTGCCTTTGATATTTTCATTCATTCCGAATCCCTGTGGTTGAAACTGTGCTTCCTAGCCGGATAAGTTAAGGAGGTAACCTCTGTCAAATCTCTCCCGTTGATGGTGACTGGTGTTGGTTGTTATTGCTGTTCGTCGGTTATCTTCATCACCTCCATCTTCTTTATATTCACCTACAGTCCTGACTTCGCTCACAGCCTCTTCAGCCAGTTTTTTTTTTGGTTTTCGCCTGTAAGTATTTGAGTTTGTGTGACAATAGACATATATCATCTGCGAAATCCAGATTTTCTAGAGTCTATTAATGAGTGGTCCAGCGTAATCCTGTCTCCTCGCTTCCAACTCACAGTCTGATGCATAGTCCAGTCCACCACAACTAAGAATATCATTCTGTAGTGGATCACCAGACACGTGGCATTGTCGTATAGCTCAGCTGTTGAACAAGGTCGGTAAGGACTTGGACACTGCATGTCATAGTGTTGAGACTCAGTACTGCAGATCAAAGATTGCTGCTATCCATCATTACAATAACAAATGCATATCAGCATACGGAAGTACTGAACTTTGCCTATGGGGGATTTCAGCACGTTTACTGTGTTGGAAAGTGGAGCGAACTTGCCAAACTACCACCAAATTAGTCTTTGCACCCAATAACCGCTTCGATCACTGGAATGGGCTAGAATGTTTCCTGCAATTTCTCATGGTCATAATTTACAAGCATTATGATCAGTAGTGTTTCAGGCTTTTTTCGTTAACGTCAATACCATTATATCAGTGAAAAATAGGGCTTCAAGCTTTGAATTTTCGAAAGAAGTGCTGTCGTTTTTCTAGCAGGGTGGGATTTATAGCCTCATACCCAATCTCACCTCTTCCCCTCGAACACTCTACCTACTGGCTAGGCAAGGTTTAAGAGTGGCGTCTAGTTAGGAATCGAACTCCGACCACATATATGGTTGCCAAGGCGTCTACATCTGAACCACTCACTGATCCTGAGAAGTGCCAAATACCCATGAAACCCGACACTATTTCTACATTACAATATTTGTCTCAATAGACAAAAGTATAATGCAAAGCCTATTTGCGCACTATTAAAGTGAGAGATTTTGTAGGACAGTTTGCATGCATGCATCCACGCGCAGAAGTATGACTAAGCTTATATTTGTGTATTTCTCTGACAGAAAAAAAATCCACTTTGAAAGTTGTTTACTCTCGCATACTTGTTACTTATCTGAAAGTAGCAGTAATAGTAGTTAACACGTACAAAACTAATTAGCCGGACACAAATGAGTCAAAGCAGGCTATTACAACAAGTAAAGTAGAATAAAGGCAACAAATGTCTGTTTGTTTGTTGTTAAGTGTGAAAGTGAGTAGCGAGAGAATACACAAAAACACTTCGTTTGTTCTACTTCGTTAGTCTGATTTCTGTGTATTCGCGTGTTCAGTGTACAGAGAATAAGTAGAAGGAGAGTAAGGCAAGAGGAGGATTTTGTGGAAAGGTTAGAAAAAGATACTTCACACACACACAAAAACTGATATCACATTCGATGCATAATTCAACAAAAACAAAAAGGTGATGACGAAAGAATCAGCACTGAACTACTACTACTACTACTACTACTACTACTTTATTCGTTTTAATGATGTTGTTGCATTTGAAGTATGCTGAATAAAGGTGATAACTGGAATACTTACCTTATTTAAACAACAACACGCTCAAGACAGTAAGCAACAAGTGTAGAAATCATTGGGTAATAAATAAATAGCTGAAGAGGGGATAGAATGTAAGATATTCAAGACGGATTACTACTACTGCTACTACTACTACTACTAACCGAGAAGGCAATCATTCTTGTTTCTTTTCAAAAGTCTCAAGTGTTTTATTTTCGAAATACACATATATAATTAAGTACTTAAGATACAAAATGAAGTAAACTATGCAGGTGCTCGAAGGCCTCAAAAAGAAGCAGGGAAGAGGATAATAATGCCTTGGGGAATAAGTGTTTATCACTGTGAGAGAGACAGAGAGACATATAAATTGTTTTGTAATCACTCTGAGGATACTGTTGAGGCGGGAAAATGAATTTCTGAGAAAGAGGATAAGGAAAAAGTGCTAATGGAAAATGATTTAAATAATAATTATAAAAAAATATATATAAGTAGTTAGAACGTTTAAGGTGTCCACTTTGATAATTTATGGGGAAAGAAGAAAATAAGTAGAAGCAGTGTTTGGGACTGTTTTTGATGCATTTATCTTTGAGCACTGTAGAGCCTAAGTTATTTTTGGTTGGCACTGTCTAGCTAGCAGTAAGATCCAAGATATGCGTATCTGCCTATTGACAGGTGTACCTGCATTCTCACTGAGTAGTGGTATTCTTGTGGCTTGAGTGTTTGAAATGAATTGTGCACGGTTCGAGCCTCATTGGGAAAGTCACCACTCACTGGGGGGGTGCAGGTACATTCACACGACGAGTCTCAAACAGGACGAAATGTGAATCATAACCACTCAATGAGATAGGCAAAATTAACCGAAGCGTAAGCAGTAAAACCTACTTTGAATAATTACTGAAGTATAGTCGGCCTTCAATTGTGCGTGAATAATTTGCTATTATGTATTTGCAGTATGATCGTTAACCTGGATGATTATATCACTGCTGCGACATATCGCCTTCTTAACATGTCCAAGTGCATTGTAGAAGATAAGTTTATTTTAACAAGTGGATGACAAGGTATCGAGCATAAATTATTGCTGCTCATAATCATCATATCAATTTAGTCACAGTTTCACAATTTGTCCCATATACATTCTCTCCCTTTCTCTCCCTTCCTCTTCTCTTTGTTGTTTGTTGTCACATTCCATATCTCCAGAATAGGCGTTGTGTCACCTTGAGTGCACATGTGCGATGTCGTGATTCGATAAACAAGGATTCAGTGATAAACCTTTCTCTCCATCTAACTATTTTATTAATTTTTGCTAGTCTCATCCTGTCCCCCCCATTCTATTGTGTGATTATATGCAGGTAAATTCAATGCAGTGATCGAGTCACTTTCTAGGTGGCTATTTAATTTAACAGGGTCAGTCATTGTAAGTCCAGCTAAATTCCTCCTCTCTAATAAAGTATCATTATATTTCAATGGTTTACACACAATAATGAGTTTTGTTATTGGTAATATTTCGAGCAAAATTACTTCCCGTGTTCAAACCACTGTTGGAATTTTGTTCGGGGAACCATTGAAATATAATCACGCTTTATTTGATCTGACCTATGTAACTGACCTGATAGTCAGCATTACACAGTGTTTGGTAAGTTGTTATTCTTCTTAATTTGATGTGTTGGGTCTTTACACTGGCAAAGTTTATCTCTGAGAGAGCTGGATGGTTTAAATGCCATCCTAATTTCAGCCTCATTGAGAATCCTACGTAAGGCCTCTGATGTCCCTTCTTTGTACGGCAGTACTGCAGAGGCTTTGATTTCCACATCATTTGCGTCACTTTTACTGCTAGTCTTAGTTTATTCTATGGTTCTTCATATATTTCTGAATAAATCCTGGTGGACAGTAAGTTATTCACTGGTAATATTTCCTCTAATTGTTTGATTTCATTATTTAAATCTTCTGGTCTACCAGTAAGGCTCTTGACCCGATTATACAGACCTATCGTTACCTGTTCTGGACAGGATGAATTAAAGTCTAAGTATTTATTAGAGTGTGTCGGTTTCCTATAAATGCTGGTATCTAACCTCCCACCATCTTGTTTTTGTTTTATTCTACAGTCTAGCATAGTCAACTCACCCTATTCATTTTCTGATTTGAGAAGTGAATTGGATTCCATTTTCTACTGAGTTTATATGTGTGAAGAGCTGACAGATGTGTTCAGATTTTGACATAGTGGATGTATCATCCACATATCTCCACCACAACCTATGTCTTTTAAATGCCATACATTCATACATTTGCCTACGAATGATATTTACAGTAAGCAGCTGAAACCTTAAATGACAGTAAAGTTTCAGTTATCGTTACTGTCTTCAGTCTTATGAGATATGAACAATAAACGTGTTCTTAAAAGGCATTTCAACTTCCCCACCGATGCTTCTCAACGTGCGACTTAATTCTTAGCTATCTCTTTACGAGTTATTAAATTATGGGAACAAACCACTTATATAATGACACGGATAGTAATTATTATTAATATTGAATAAATATTAGTCGGAATGGAGTTCATCTGCATAAATTTGAATGTAAATAGTGAAAGACTGCTTGACAAATTTGTCCGACTTGTTCAAAGGGTTGAAAAGTTTGAAATGCTGGCAAATTGTGGAAATTTTTAAGTGTTGGTTGTCAAATTTTTAATTGATTGGAGGTTTGATCACGAGTTGTCATCAGTTAGAGAAGAGTTGAGAACCAGGAGATACTGGAGAACTGTTTCGTCCCAGCTTGGGATGCCTCAGAAGTACCCATCCATCGCCAGAATTCAGATATTTCAGGTTACAGGATGAGCTCACTGACTATTTAGCCTCTGGGACTAAATCCAATGGCCTATGAACTCCGAATTCCAGGAATTCACGAGATATATATATCCTGCTATTTACGACTTCTCACTAGAACTACAAACAACTTCTAGTACAGAGTGTACTACTGAAGAGATCCATACTAGGATGAAACATCTAGTTTCGTAGTGATTCTCTAACTCATATCGGCTCGTGTAAATTTTAGAAAGCTGCAACTATTAATGGGCTAAATCCACTTTATCTAACTCACACCACCCTCTTCATTCACAACTCTCCCCTTGTATCTCATCAGGCAGAACCAGAAGCCTACCTATATAGAAAACTATATGCTCAAAAACTCAACCATACCCTACTTACCTCGTGTTCTGTGCGATAAAGAAAGCATTAGGCGTGAAACCTTTAACTTATTAAATAGTCAGTAGAACAACTGGATCTCGTCTTTCCAACTCATATCATATCATTTATAGGTACAACGTTTTCTTTCTTTCTTTTCCCTTTCTCTCTCTCTTTTTTTCTGTTATGTGCTGCTTTGTTTCTGTATTCCGCTTACGCCAGTAAATATGCTACCATCTACTTTTCTAGCACCTTCAAACACTCTGTTCAATTTTGGCTTTGCTACCGACATTCCAATATGTTGTTGTCAAAACTAACTGAGATTACCCTTAATCCATGTAGAATTTTATTTGCTGTTAATGTACTAACTTGATGCAATACTGTAGTAAAATGCTGAGAATTCCATTCTATATTCGCAACTACTGCTTTGAAATAAAGCTTATTATTATTCTACTCTTTCTGATACTAACCTTAAGTTGAAATGCATTTTCACGTACACAGTGGTTGACTATTATGTCAAAAGTAAAAGAACAGATACCAAAGCCACAGGACTCTGAAGCAAACAATCAGACAGCTGTACATTACAAAAAATAATGCCTTTCATAGTCTTCGTTGTAAGTTTCACCCTGATTTAGGGTTAGGATTACAATCGAGGTTGGTGAAGTGTTGGAATCAGCGTAAGGTCAGGGTTGAGGTTGGGGTGAGGGTTAAAGTAGGTTTAGTGTTAAGGTTAGGGTGATTTGGATTAGAATGGTTCATGTCTATAGCCGCTCAAAAAATGAGACCTACTTTTGTAGCATATTAGAAGCATATACACTGTATAACTCATTTATATATATATATATATATATATATATATATATATCCCGTAAATATACTTTTTATCCTAAAATGCCACATCCCACCGAGAAGAATATAATTGGCTACTTCAAGGGCATTTGATTGTGGTATCTGTTCTTTGCTGTTACCATTATTTCCCTTATTTGGTCTGGGTGTATTCACGAACTTGTTTCACAGTTTAATTGCTAACTGTTCACTAATGTTGTTTGCTTTTTCTTGAGGTCACTGTACAGAAATCCAGTAAAACAACGTGAAATTGTCATTTACTTTTCCCGTTTTTCTTTTTTTAAATTTTTCTCCTTCTTAGTTGGACATTGGTTAATTAACACAGATATTATTTAGATTGTTTATGTTCGTGCTCTTGTCTAGGATACGTACTAAAATAAGGCGTATAACTTAGTACTGAGAAACGCGTATTATATTCAGGGTATTCAGGGTCATTAAGTAATTAGTGTAATGCTTTAGTTAACGCCTTGAACTATGTTAACAATCATATATATATATATATATATATATATATATATATATATATATATATATATATATATATATATATATATATAAACCCAAAGAAGACGTCACGTATAGTTGATATAACCTTTCAGCTAACCATCCACCCACTGTGGATTGCAATCCAGTGAGCCGTAAGTTCTAGCTCCTGTAGATTACAGTGACCAGGTTCAATTTTCATTTATATGGCTTGCTACAGACAAAGCGCACCAAATGAAAGGATAGTGTTCATTATTATTATTATTATTCCCATAGGTTCCGAGGAGAAATTAGGGCTTCAACAGCCGATAACTTATTCATTCTGTTCTCTTCTATCTCCTTTAGCTGGCTCCATGACTGTCAATAAGCTCACACATCACCCTCGGATCCACGCCCGAATCATCGTTACCCATTCAGACTCTAGTCAACGGCCTGGAGAGTGGTGTCATTCAATTGTGTCTTCAGTGTGTATCCAGTCCATCTCCATTTCCTTAGTCATATTTGTTAGGCAAAACGCTTTTGACTGGTGTGGTGTCTGAGTCTTTTGTTTTCACTCCCTTGTGGCCATTGATCCAATCTTTAGTATGGAGTGAATGGCAGCTGTTGCTAAATGTCTTCAGCCAGTTAGAAAGGCGGCTTTTAGTTACACGGGTAATTTCTGTTTATGTCCTTGTGTTTGTAAATGCTGCCGACAAATTATCAAATCACTGAATGTTCAGAAGTCCGTGAAGAGTTCTCCATTCCCATTCAATTCGCTGATGCATAACAAGTTGTCTTCCTGTGCTGTTTACTACCAGTTAGCCATTCATATAGCCGATAGAGATTTCAACGTCACCATCTGGCTAAGCTCTTGTCCACTGCTGTTAGCAGGTGTCTGTAGAATTCTTGCTTCTTCTCTTGATCTGCCGCCTTGTTCTTCTGAGCATATCTTTTAAAATGAATTCTCTTGATATTTCTAAAGTTGTTAGTTGGAACACAGGATGAAAAGTTGCGCAAAAAATGTTGGTCCAGTTTCCTAATATGAGAGTAGAATCTGAACATCAGGATAGTATGTAATGCGAGACTGATTTATTCAAAAAAAAGTGACTAATTTCCATCAGAATGAAAGTTAGTTAAACCACAAGTAATGCATTGAAAATATCGACATAAATTTTCAGATCATTGTCTGTCTAACTTTTCAGTTTCAATGAAACGATTATTTTTCTAAAAGTGCATTAATCGAAGCTATGCAAAGCGAAATAACATTGAATATCCAGGTGGAGATTGAATTTTTGACGCATGTATAGTTGATAAATAAATATAATTTAAAACAATTAGTTCCCTTTATGAATTTAGATAAAGCAATAAGAAGACGTAATTTGTCTGAATCGTGTAATGTATTTGCGCAACACATTTCGAACAATCTGATCACACACGGACTTGTCATAGGAATATATATATAAAAAATTAATAAAGAGGTAAGAGGTGAGAAAAATAGACTTAGGTCAAGTTAAAAGGACATATTCAAGGTCAAAAAATAAAAATGAAGACCACTAAACCAAATAGCAGAGGTAATAGTACATCTGCTATGGTATCAAAACAAAATTTACCAAGGAAGGTTTAATGTAATGACAAATTGTTTTTGAACACATAAAGGTGGCTTGAACTTTCTAATTGCTAGGGCTTCTACAAACTTTAGGATACGCCCCAAACACGTTTTATAGATAGGTTTAAAAGATCTGTTAACATCAATTTTATGACCTGTCTCTATAATATGTTTCGCAATAGAAGAGCTAGGTCTCCTGTTCTCACCGTTAATAGGTTCTGATGATTCCATTTGTTTCTGGAGCCATTTTGGAATATGCTCTGAAGCCCTTACTTGCAGAGATCGATGAGTCCTCCCTATGTATGTGTGTCCACACGTACATTCAAATTGGTAAATACAGTGGGATGTGACGTCATTTTTCGCATGTTCGAAGGGCTTAGATAGATATAATGGCTTTACATTCTCTAATATTATGATATTAGCTGCATAAAAAGTCTTTTTAACAGCAGCGTTCAGCCTTTGTCTAGTTATCAAGCTGTTTTGATGTCCCATATAGGGTAGCTTGATGTACACGTCTTTCTTAGGGGCGAGTTGGAGAGTGGGTCTTGGTGTTCTGACTACTTTATATCTCCTGATGAACTTTTCTGGATAATTGTTATCAACCAGAGTTTGTGTCAAAATTCTTTCTTCTTCATCAAGCGTGTCTTCAGTGCATATTCGTCGGATTCTACTGAAGAGGCACCTTACTAAGCCTCTTTTGTACCGAATAGGGCAGAAACTGTGGTAGTTAAGATACTGTCCTGTCCAGGTAGGTTTTCTATAAATAGATCTTTTTATTGACCCATCAAGCCGTCGACTAAGCAATATGTCTAGGAAAGATAAACAATTATCTTCCTCTTCTACAGATGTAAGTGATATGCTATTCTGAACTTCATTCATTCGATTTAAAATTGAGGTGGCAGAATAAGGCTTATCACTGATGACTACGATATCATCTACATACCTTCTATAAAGTGGCACATTTTCGATTAAATCTTCCGATAAATTCTCAATGTACGACATATAAATATCTGCTAAAAGGGGCCCTAACGGACTGCCCATAGCAACACCATCAACTTGGCGGAAACAGTCACCTTCAAATGTAAACCTAACATTGTTAGTACATAGAAGTAATAAATCTTTTAAGTAAGATATAGGGAACGGGATGAAAAGTTCAAGCCACCTTTATGTGTTCAAAAACAATTTGTCATTACATTAAACCTTCCTTGGTAAATTTTGTTTTGATACCATAGCAGATGTACTATTACCTCTGCTATTTGGTTTAGTGGTCTTCATTTTTATTTTTTGACCTTGAATATGTCCTTTTAACTTGACCTAAGTCTATTTTTCTCACCTCTTACCTCTTTATTAATTTATTATATATATATTCCTATGACAAGTCCGTGTGTGATCAGATTGTTCGAAATGTGTTGCGCAAATACATTACACGATTCAGACAAATTACGTCTTCTTATTGCTTTATCTAAATTCATAAAGGGAACTAATTGTTTTAAATTTTTAAAGAGAAGGCTCCCTCCACACACTATCAAAAGGTTAAATGAACTTGTTAACCTAAGGTGTAAAATTATCGTCGAACGTAACACGTTGGAATTTTATGAATTATGTATTAAAAATCATTCTTTCCCGAGGCAATTTTATAAAACTTTGAAATTCAGTAAATTACAACCAAATATCTCTAATCTTGTTCGTCTTACAAAGTCACATATCGAAAATGTTAAACAAACCTTACAAGGACTACTTGTTCTTCATACCGATGCGTCGCTTATTTTATCTGAATTATCAATAATATGCCACATGAAATTTCTTCAGTTTTGTAAAGACGTTACTCAGAAAACGAAGATGAATATACAAAATAAATTGAAGAGTTCAATCGATGATCGAAACCGCGTAGATGTCTTCCCGGTGAATCCTGATAAGTACGTTACAAATCTTTCTGATATTACTCTATCTACTCATCAGAAAGAAGCTTTATCCCTTGGACTCAAATTTTGTGTTCCTCGCACGCAATTTACGGATTTAGCCATCCATGCTGAGTTTGAAAACTTATATGACCAACTCAAACCTCTTACCGCAACATCCGATGAAGATCGGGGTTGGTTTAAGGCCAAGATGGTGGATATAGCTCACCAGTTTTTAAACAACAACCCAAAGGAGAAGAGTATTTTAAATTCCCAACATTTCAAAGCCTTGAAGGAGCTACGGGAAAATTCTGATATAATTATTACTAAACCTGATAAAGGTTCTGGAGTCGTCATTATGAATAAAAGTGACTACAAATCAAAAATGATGTCTATTCTTGATGATAAGAGCAAATTTAGTCGTGATCCCTCCTCAGAAGATATTCAGTTGTTGCAGGGCACAGTGACAGCTAATCTACTGAAGCTTCATGGCCTAAATGCTATAAGTAAAGATAAACTTGACTCATTAAAACCGTCAGATTGTAAATTCCCACATATGTATGGGTTGCCAAAAATACATAAACCCAATAATCCTCTACGTCCTATATTGTCAATGTGCAAATCCCCAACGCATAAACTTGCTAAATGGTTAGTGGAATTATTGAATCCAGTCAAAACACAATTCTGTAAGTATGTGTTAAAAGATACATTTGAATTGGTTGATGTTCTTGATGATAGTAATATTAATATTATGAACAAGAATATGTACTCTTTTGATGTAAACTCGTTATTCACTAATGTGCCTTTGATCAAAACAGTTGACATTTTGTGTGATTATATTTCCACAAACAATTTTTTCATCCCGTTCCCTATATCTTACTTAAAAGATTTATTACTTCTATGTACTAACAATGTTAGGTTTACATTTGAAGGTGACTGTTTCCGCCAAGTTGATGGTGTTGCTATGGGCAGTCCGTTAGGGCCCCTTTTAGCAGATATTTATATGTCGTACATTGAGAATTTATCGGAAGATTTAATCGAAAATGTGCCACTTTATAGAAGGTATGTAGATGATATCGTAGTCATCAGTGATAAGCCTTATTCTGCCACCTCAATTTTAAATCGAATGAATGAAGTTCAGAATAGCATATCACTTACATCTGTAGAAGAGGAAGATAATTGTTTATCTTTCCTAGACATATTGCTTAGTCGACGGCTTGATGGGTCAATAAAAAGATCTATTTATAGAAAACCTACCTGGACAGGACAGTATCTTAACTACCACAGTTTCTGCCCTATTCGGTACAAAAGAGGCTTAGTAAGGTGCCTCTTCAGTAGAATCCGACGAATATGCACTGAAGACACGCTTGATGAAGAAGAAAGAATTTTGACACAAACTCTGGTTGATAACAATTATCCAGAAAAGTTCATCAGGAGATATAAAGTAGTCAGAACACCAAGACCCACTCTCCAACTCGCCCCTAAGAAAGACGTGTACATCAAGCTACCCTATATGGGACATCAAAACAGCTTGATAACTAGACAAAGGCTGAACGCTGCTGTTAAAAAGACTTTTTATGCAGCTAATATCATAATATTAGAGAATGTAAAGCCATTATATCTATCTAAGCCCTTCGAACATGCGAAAAATGACGTCACATCCCACTGTATTTACCAATTTGAATGTACGTGTGGACACACATACATAGGGAGGACTCATCGATCTCTGCAAGTAAGGGCTTCAGAGCATATTCCAAAATGGCTCCAGAAACAAATGGAATCATCAGAACCTATTAACGGTGAGAACAGGAGACCTAGCTCTTCTATTGCGAAACATATTATAGAGACAGGTCATAAAATTGATGTTAACAGATCTTTTAAACCTATCTATAAAACGTGTTTGGGGCGTATCCTAAAGTTTGTAGAAGCCCTAGCAATTAGAAAGTTCAAGCCACCTTTATGTGTTCAAAAACAATTTGTCATTACATTAAACCTTCCTTGGTAAATTTTGTTTTGATACCATAGCAGATGTACTATTACCTCTGCTATTTGGTTTAGTGGTCTTCATTTTTATTTTTTGACCTTGAATATGTCCTTTTAACTTGACCTAAGTCTATTTTTCTCACCTCTTACCTCTTTATTAATTTTTTATATATATATTCCTATGACAAGTCCGTGTGTGATCAGATTGTTCGAAATGTGTTGCGCAAATACATTACACGATTCAGACAAATTACGTCTTCTTATTGCTTTATCTAAATTCATAAAGGGAACTAATTGTTTTAAATTTTTAAAGAGAAGGCTCCCTCCACACACTATCAAAAGGTTAAATGAACTTGTTAACCTAAGGTGTAAAATTATCGTCGAACGTAACACGTTGGAATTTTATGAATTATGTATTAAAAATCATTCTTTCCCGAGGCAATTTTATAAAACTTTGAAATTCAGTAAATTACAACCAAATATCTCTAATCTTGTTCGTCTTACAAAGTCACATATCGAAAATGTTAAACAAACCTTACAAGGACTACTTGTTCTTCATACCGATGCGTCGCTTATTTTATCTGAATTATCAATAATATGCCACATGAAATTTCTTCAGTTTTGTAAAGACGTTACTCAGAAAACGAAGATGAATATACAAAATAAATTGAAGAGTTCAATCGATGATCGAAACCGCGTAGATGTCTTCCCGGTGAATCCTGATAAGTACGTTACAAATCTTTCTGATATTACTCTATCTACTCATCAGAAAGAAGCTTTATCCCTTGGACTCAAATTTTGTGTTCCTCGCACGCAATTTACGGATTTAGCCATCCATGCTGAGTTTGAAAACTTATATGACCAACTCAAACCTCTTACCGCAACATCCGATGAAGATCGGGGTTGGTTTAAGGCCAAGATGGTGGATATAGCTCACCAGTTTTTAAACAACAACCCAAAGGAGAAGAGTATTTTAAATTCCCAACATTTCAAAGCCTTGAAGGAGCTACGGGAAAATTCTGATATAATTATTACTAAACCTGATAAAGGTTCTGGAGTCGTCATTATGAATAAAAGTGACTACAAATCAAAAATGATGTCTATTCTTGATGATAAGAGCAAATTTAGTCGTGATCCCTCCTCAGAAGATATTCAGTTGTTGCAGGGCACAGTGACAGCTAATCTACTGAAGCTTCATGGCCTAAATGCTATAAGTAAAGATAAACTTGACTCATTAAAACCGTCAGATTGTAAATTCCCACATATGTATGGGTTGCCAAAAATACATAAACCCAATAATCCTCTACGTCCTATATTGTCAATGTGCAAATCCCCAACGCATAAACTTGCTAAATGGTTAGTGGAATTATTGAATCCAGTCAAAACACAATTCTGTAAGTATGTGTTAAAAGATACATTTGAATTGGTTGATGTTCTTGATGATAGTAATATTAATATTATGAACAAGAATATGTACTCTTTTGATGTAAACTCGTTATTCACTAATGTGCCTTTGATCAAAACAGTTGACATTTTGTGTGATTATATTTCCACAAACAATTTTTTCATCCCGTTCCCTATATCTTACTTAAAAGATTTATTACTTCTATGTACTAACAATGTTAGGTTTACATTTGAAGGTGACTGTTTCCGCCAAGTTGATGGTGTTGCTATGGGCAGTCCGTTAGGGCCCCTTTTAGCAGATATTTATATGTCGTACATTGAGAATTTATCGGAAGATTTAATCGAAAATGTGCCACTTTATAGAAGGTATGTAGATGATATCGTAGTCATCAGTGATAAGCCTTGTTCTGCCACCTCAATTTTAAATCGAATGAATGAAGTTCAGAATAGCATATCACTTACATCTGTAGAAGAGGAAGATAATTGTTTATCTTTCCTAGACATATTGCTTAGTCGACGGCTTGATGGGTCAATAAAAAGATCTATTTATAGAAAACCTACCTGGACAGGACAGTATCTTAATTACCACAGTTTCTGCCCTATTCGGTACAAAAGAGGCTTAGTAAGGTGCCTCTTCAGTAGAATCCGACGAATATGCACTGAAGACACGCTTGATGAAGAAGAAAGAATTTTGACACAAACTCTGGTTGATAACAATTATCCAGAAAAGTTCATCAGGAGATATAAAGTAGTCAGAACACCAAGACCCACTCTCCAACTCGCCCCTAAGAAAGACGTGTACATCAAGCTACCCTATATGGGACATCAAAGCAGCTTGATAACTAGACAAAGGCTGAACGCTGCTGTTAAAAAGACTTTTTATGCAGCTAATATCATAATATTAGAGAATGTAAAGCCATTATATCTATCTAAGCCCTTCGAACATGCGAAAAATGACGTCACATCCCACTGTATTTACCAATTTGAATGTACGTGTGGACACACATACATAGGGAGGACTCATCGATCTCTGCAAGTAAGGGCTTCAGAGCATATTCCAAAATGGCTCCAGAAACAAATGGAATCATCAGAACCTATTAACGGTGAGAACAGGAGACCTAGCTCTTCTATTGCGAAACATATTATAGAGACAGGTCATAAAATTGATGTTAACAGATCTTTTAAACCTATCTATAAAACGTGTTTGGGGCGTATCCTAAAGTTTGTAGAAGCCCTAGCAATTAGAAAGTTCAAGCCACCTTTATGTGTTCAAAAACAATTTGTCATCACATTAAACCTTCCTTGGTAAATTTTGTTTTGATACCATAGCAGATGTACTATTACCTCTGCTATTTGGTTTAGTGGTCTTCATTTTTATTTTTTGACCTTGAATATGTCCTTTTAACTTGACCTAAGTCTATTTTTCTCACCTCTTACCTCTTTATTAATTTTTTATATATATATTCCTATGACAAGTCCGTGTGTGATCAGATTGTTCGAAATGTGTTGCGCAAATACATTACACGATTCAGACAAATTACGTCTTCTTATTGCTTTATCTAAATTCATAAAGGGAACTAATTGTTTTAAATTTTTAAAGAGAAGGCTCCCTCCACACACTATCAAAAGGTTAAATGAACTTGTTAACCTAAGGTGTAAAATTATCGTCGAACGTAACACGTTGGAATTTTATGAATTATGTATTAAAAATCATTCTTTCCCGAGGCAATTTTATAAAACTTTGAAATTCAGTAAATTACAACCAAATATCTCTAATCTTGTTCGTCTTACAAAGTCACATATCGAAAATGTTAAACAAACCTTACAAGGACTACTTGTTCTTCATACCGATGCGTCGCTTATTTTATCTGAATTATCAATAATATGCCACATGAAATTTCTTCAGTTTTGTAAAGACGTTACTCAGAAAACGAAGACGAATATACAAAATAAATTGAAGAGTTCAATCGATGATCGAAACCGCGTAGATGTCTTCCCGGTGAATCCTGATAAGTACGTTACAAATCTTTCTGATATTACTCTATCTACTCATCAGAAAGAAGCTTTATCCCTTGGACTCAAATTTTGTGTTCCTCGCACGCAATTTACGGATTTAGCCATCCATGCTGAGTTTGAAAACTTATATGACCAACTCAAACCTCTTACCGCAACATCCGATGAAGATCGGGGTTGGTTTAAGGCCAAGATGGTGGATATAGCTCACCAGTTTTTAAACAACAACCCAAAGGAGAAGAGTATTTTAAATTCCCAACATTTCAAAGCCTTGAAAGAGCTACGGGAAAATTCTAATATAATTATTACTAAACCTGATAAAGGTTCTGGAGTCGTCATTATGAATAAAAGTGACTACAAATCTAAAATGATGTCTATTCTTGATGATAAGAGCAAATTTAGTCGTGATCCCTCCTCAGAAGATATTCAGTTGTTGCAGGGCACAGTGACAGCTAATCTACTGAAGCTTCATGGCCTAAATGCTATAAGTAAAGATAAACTTGACTCATTAAAACCGTCAGATTGTAAATTCCCACATATGTATGGGTTGCCAAAAATACATAAACCCAATAATCCTCTACGTCCTATATTGTCAATGTGCAAATCCCCAACGCATAAACTTGCTAAATGGTTAGTGGAATTATTGAATCCAGTCAAAACACAATTCTGTAAGTATGTGTTAAAAGATACATTTGAATTGGTTGATGTTCTTGATGATAGTAATATTAATATTATGAACAAGAATATGTACTCTTTTGATGTAAACTCGTTATTCACTAATGTGCCTTTGATCAAAACAGTTGACATTTTGTGTGATTATATTTCCACAAACAATTTTTTCATCCCGTTCCCTATATCTTACTTAAAAGATTTATTACTTCTATGTACTAACAATGTTAGGTTTACATTTGAAGGCGACTGTTTCCGCCAAGTTGATGGTGTTGCTATGGGCAGTCCGTTAGGGCCCCTTTTAGCAGATATTTATATGTCGTACATTGAGAATTTATCGGAAGATTTAATCGAAAATGTGCCACTTTATAGAAGGTATGTAGATGATATCGTAGTCATCAGTGATAAGCCTTGTTCTGCCACCTCAATTTTAAATCGAATGAATGAAGTTCAGAATAGCATATCACTTACATCTGTAGAAGAGGAAGATAATTGTTTATCTTTCCTAGACATATTGCTTAGTCGACGGCTTGATGGGTCAATAAAAAGATCTATTTATAGAAAACCTACCTGGACAGGACAGTATCTTAATTACCACAGTTTCTGCCCTATTCGGTACAAAAGAGGCTTAGTAAGGTGCCTCTTCAGTAGAATCCGACGAATATGCACTGAAGACACGCTTGATGAAGAAGAAAGAATATTGACACAAACTCTGGTTGATAACAATTATCCAGAAAAGTTCATCAGGAGATATAAAGTAGTCAGAACACCAAGACCCACTCTCCAACTCGCCCCTAAGAAAGACGTGTACATCAAGCTACCCTATATGGGACATCAAAGCAGCTTGATAACTAGACAAAGGCTGAACGCTGCTGTTAAAAAGACTTTTTATGCAGCTAATATCATAATATTAGAGAATGTAAAGCCATTATATCTATCTAAGCCCTTCGAACATGCGAAAAATGACGTCACATCCCACTGTATTTACCAATTTGAATGTACGTGTGGACACACATACATAGGGAGGACTCATCGATCTCTGCAAGTAAGGGCTTCAGAGCATATTCCAAAATGGCTCCAGAAACAAATGGAATCATCAGAACCTATTAACGGTGAGAACAGGAGACCTAGCTCTTCTATTGCGAAACATATTATAGAGACAGGTCATAAAATTGATGTTAACAGATCTTTTAAACCTATCTATAAAACGTGTTTGGGGCGTATCCTAAAGTTTGTAGAAGCCCTAGCAATTAGAAAGTTCAAGCCACCTTTATGCGTTCAAAAACAATTTGTCATCACATTAAACCTTCCTTGGTAAATTTTGTTTTGATACCATAGCAGATGTACTATTACCTCTGCTATTTGGTTTAGTGGTCTTCATTTTTATTTTTTGACCTTGAATATGTCCTTTTAACTTGACCTAAGTCTATTTTTCTCACCTCTTACCTCTTTATTAATTTTTTATATATATATTCCTATGACAAGTCCGTGTGTGATCAGATTGTTCGAAATGTGTTGCGCAAATACATTACACGATTCAGACAAATTACGTCTTCTTATTGCTTTATCTAAATAAATATAATCCAAACTGATCTCTGTAATGATGAGGACAGAAGTGCGCATTCCGTTGGTCAATTAGAAAGTCATGATATGTGTATAAACTACTTATGCGCAGTTACGTCACAACCTCTACACGAAACATATAGGAACAGATGAGAAACCACTTTCCCGAGATTTCGTCTTCTCCAATTTGGTCGGCAAAATAATTAAATAACAATTTGACACTGAATAAAATTGTTATTGGTTACAGGATTACATCATGAGCTGACATAGGTTAGAGAACCATTGGAAAACCAGTTGGGAGTACTGGGCAGCTATTTCTTGAGCCTAGTTAGGGAGTCTTCATCAGTACGCACCCATCTTCAAGGTTCGAACCCAGGATCGTCTGGTTACAAGGCGAGCTAGTTCGTAGACCATTAAGCCACTGGGACACGATCCAATGGCCAGCTCATGAATTCTAACTTCTGCCAATTCACGACATAGTGCGACCTCTGGCCAATGTCTTCGGCGAGTATTTATCCTCACACCTGACCTGCTACACCCTACAGGTCACGACTTTCCATTAGAAACTCAGGTAACTGCCTACCTGAATAGGGCCAGTCTCCAGTGAACATCTCATTGATATTCAAGTATTGGTTTGTAGGCATTTGATTGATTGATTACGGGATTTCATCATGAGCTGTCCAGTACTCCCAGCCGGTTTTCTGATGGTTTTCTAACCATGATGAAATCCTGTAACCAATCAAGCAAATTCCTACAAAAACCAATACTTGAATATGTTTCGCAATGTTATATTTTTAATTGCTACAAAACTCTGCAAGCTGACTGACAGCTCAGCCTAAACAAAGTAACAGAGTGCAGTGTTTCTTTTAAACATTAATGATGGCGAAAATTGTACTTTACATAAATAACAAAATATTATAAACTCACAGGTACTGATCTTCAGATAAGGCTGGTTTAACAAATGTATTTGACTTGGCACCTAAAAAAGAAAGTAAAAATTCGATAATAAGTTTACTAACAGTGTTTTGAAGAATACTTGCTAAGCATTGATCATCTTCTTTAGGCAGTGAGCAGCAGTGTAAGTTAAATGAACTTGGAATCGATTTCTTAAGCACTACTGATAACTACATCATGGTAGGAGATATTCTGTTCATGAGCCGTGCTTAGGGAGTCATGGCTTTCAAACCGGTTTCAGATAAATTTACTGATACACGTGTTTGCATTCTATTGAATTTGCAATCTACAGAGTAACTAATATTTTTATGATTTACACAGTTCGAAGTGAAATTGCATCATGATATTCCCTTAGAATCCAGAATTTTCCAGACCATCAGAATGTGTGATCTGTTTGAAACCATAAGTGTCAATCGAAAAAAGCATTTCCCTGTTAAGATTTGAATTTTCACTAAACACTCGTATTTATTTGGGCATCGCCTATAGGAATGGTGGATGTTTCAGCTGAATTACCAGCATCTAAACTTCGAAAAATAATAGCTAAAACATTCTTTGCCACAACACAACTCAAGTGAAGATTAAACTACCGAGACTGGTTACTTTGATTCTCGTGGAGACAGTTACATACGTAGGAAAACTCGAAAAGCCCACGTTTTCCCTCTTGAGCAGTGTTAAACGTGGTTAGGTAAGTGAGTTGTTAGTCACGATCTGTATTCCTGTTTCATATCAATGCATGTAGATAATTATGCACGCCAATCTGATTGTGAAAATGTAGAAATCTTAAATATAGACAACACCAAACATGCAGTCAAGGAATTTCTAGAAGCTTGGTACTCAGACGAACATCAGCGATTAACAAACATATTACTATAGACCGCCAGATTTAGGAAATAATGAAGCAAAAAATAGGCCCACACGACAACAGAGGTTGAATTCGAAGTCAATAAAAATGATGAATAGTGGCGTAAATCAACAAACCATCCGCGACAATGATTGTCAGGACATGCAGATGAATATCATTCATGGAGAATTCAAGTAAGTTGGCTTTATATAGGACAACGAAAGCTCCCCAATTAAATCGACTAGCTCTGAGAACACAACTAAATCATGTTGATGTTTTTTTAAACTTTCACATTAACTATCTACCTACCTAACTAACTAACTGTCAATTCAACAATATAATTAGAATATCGCTATAGAGTGGGCTTACTAATACAGTAATCATTTCTATGATACATATATATTGCACAGAACCAATCGACCTGTGTAATACTTTATCTCATCAGTTAATTTCCTGAATAAAACAGAATTTCTAATGCCTTGAACAAGACTAAAGGCATTAGAGAGTGTATTATATAAAGTATAAATGAGAAACACACACACTATTATGATTAAACAATGCTAAACAGAATTTACATATATAAACATATACATATACTTATCAGGGAAATGACTCATTTTCATCAGCAGACATGTTTATTCAGCCACTGATAATATCACATTGTTACAGAAATAATAATGGTACACAAAGCAGAGAGAGAGAGAGAGAACAAGGGACAAATAAGGTGGTGGCAAGGGGAAAATGATAACATAGCCGGAAAGTGTAAAACAATATCTTTTGTGTATAATAGTTATATATGGATATATATTGCGTGACACACCGACTATTGTGTGGTTAATTCTGTGGTCTTGAAAACAAGTTATTACTTTGGTTATGCTAGGCTTTCTTTCATCTAAAACTATTCTCATTTATTCTATTATTATTATTATTATTATTATTATTATTATTACTATCATTATTAATATTATTAATTTCATGAACAAAGGTTCGCATTCATACTCCGTTATCTGGTACAATCTTGTTAATAAGAGAGAGAGCAAGAAAGAGGGACAGAGAGAGAGTGAGAGAGAGAGAGATGGTGGAAATCTATGCTTAACCAGAACAAACTAATCAGCATATAAAATTGCTATCATTACTCCTACTCTATATGCAAAGAAATACGTTGATTAAGAGAAGAATTACTGCAGAAACATACACACAAACAAACAAACAGAGAGACTAAAGTTTTTAGTCGATACCCTTTTGTTGTATAATATATTTAGATAGAATGGAGTACATCATAGTTGTGTTATAAACGTGATTGCCGAAACAAATCTATCGATGTGTATAGTTGAAGTTATTTATTAATGCAAGGGTAGATGCAAAAGCCCACGAAGTTAAATAGAAACAATATTGGCATGATCACTAGCTGACGTCAGTTAGAAAACCTGAGAGTACCGGACGGCTGTTTCGCCATAGTTTGACACTCTTCAGCAATATCCACCCACTAGGGTTAAAACCCGCGACTTTCAGGCTACAAGGAGAGCTTGTAGGCCATTCAGCCGCTGGAACTTCATTCAATGGCGGCTCATGAATTCCAGTGGCTGAATGGCCTACAGGTGGATGGATACTGCTGAAGAGTCTCAGACTGAGTCAAAACAGTTGTCCAGTTTTTTCAGGTTGGCTAGTGGTTTTCTAACTAAATGTCATCTAGCAATCAAACTAATACTGTTGTCCTCTGTTGAAAATTGATCCACTTTTGGGGTCTCACTACATTAACAACCATTAAATATGGATGGAGAAGATTTATTGTAGCTCAGGTGAATGATAATAGCGTGAAGATGTTGCACTGAAAGACAATGAAAGGAACACAATTACGCCGATAGATTAACCCTTCTTTTCACTGTACCACCTGGGAAGAACAGTTGTCTTTTGTGAGTTTCGTAAGTTCGATGAATAAATTACCGGTTATACAATTTGGTGCCAATAAAACAAACTTATGATTTTTAATTTCCGTTACCGACTTGGTGGGTATCACAAGAGACAAATCAGAAAAGATTCTCGGCTACTCAATTGGGTAAGGAGAAAATGAATCAGGCATCCGATGGTTTTGAAAACGAAGAGGAAAAAGTCTTAGGGAAACTGAAATATATGAAAATCAACTATACCGTACGCAGTTGGTGGTGTGCGCATTGGTGGCACAGCGGTTAGGACACTCAACGACTATGTACATGGTCCGGGGTTCAATCCCTGGCCACTGACGCACTCCCTTACTTCGCTTAGCCAGAAATAAAGCTGGTAAAGAGAAAAGTTTGGGTATGAGGCTAGCATCCCCGTCCTATAAAAATAAACACTGCTATAGAAACTTCAAAGCCATAGCTTGAAGCCCCTTGTTCCACTGGGAACTTGAAGGAATTAACAATCATGCAATAAAGTAATAATAACGCAGTTATGACAGTCATGGTGACTAGTTTTACTGAAATGAAAGACATGGGAAGTGAGCCTGTAAGTGCTCAACATTTAGAGGAAAATTATTTTTCGGCCCTATTACTGTTAGGTAAATATATCCTGTCTCTACATATTTTTAACCTGGAACTTCAATACTAATGTCAAATGAATGGTTTTATATGATTCGGAGATTTGAATGGGTGCCTCACGAAAAGCATTTCCAGTAGGCTTTCATCAACAGCTGCCGCCTTAGTCGGCTCTTTACTGAAGGTCAGATGTGTGGCCAGAAAGAATTAGCGATGAAGGCCTGGGGGAAAGATCCAACCAGTAACCTGTCAACCAACAATTATGCCGGATTAGAGAGATGGATTGAACACATGCTGTGGAGACCGTTGAGTACCACCATTAGCGAGTCAAACCATAAGGCAGGACCTAAATGGGGAGCGTCAATTTGGATGTCGGTCTGAGAGTAAAATGGAGGAGGCTGTGCGAAGAGGAAGTGAAAGTCTGGGAGAGTTGTGGAGCCAGTTAAAGGAGACAACAGAGGATGGGATGAAGTGGGGATATCTTCTTAAAGCCGAATGTCTCACTTGTAACCCAGAGGAATCATACTGATATTTTAATCCATAGTGTGCAAAATATTCTCTTTCACCACAGAAAATAAAGTATATTCTCAATAAAGCAGGAGTTAGAGTGGCATTCTAACCTACAAACTCATCAGAGACAAGCTCTGTAGGTTAAAGGACCCTGTTGGTTGACCCAATTACACAAAATAATATAATTTACAAAATACCCTGCAATGACTTTGAGGTCAACAACGTTGGTCAGACTAGTAAATCGGGGGTAGTGAGATTGTCGGAACATAAGAATTTGGCTAAGGTAAGAATGGTTGACCCCGAGAGGATAAGTAATTTAGAAAAAAGCTCAGCAATTGCAATGCATGAGTTAACACACAACCACACATAGGGTGGGAGTGGGTTAAAATTCTAAAAAGTAATCTAGGTAGGTGGAGAGAGAGGTTGATTACTGAATCCATGTTCATCGAGTCTACACCCAACACATGCACAGTCGAAATGACTCAATGCAAATACCAGAAATATGGAAGATATTATTACCACCAGTCAGTCAAATCAGAGGAGGATAATAAATAATCTTAAAATTCTATTTCACGTCAAGCACATCACAACATTCTAATAAGTTACTTATTATGACTATAAAAACACTCGTCTTATTTATTTCCCATCTGATTGTAATTGATCAATAACACTCGTATTTCCAGCAAATTTACGTATTCAAAAATTGCGAATTATTTCTAACAAAATAACACAGTTTGATCCTTTTTTTCCGAATTTCTATTTGTGGGTGATTGATTAACACTTGTTAAATGAATATGTGAAAAATAAAATAAAATAAAATTCCTTAGTTGAAATTGTAGACAAGACAAGGGTGAGAAATTGCAAAGTCTAAGGTCTGCCACATTCGAATTCTTGTATCCAATTAGTGAAACCAACAGTTTTTGTGATTTCATTCAGACTAATCTATAGGGGTATGCAGAGATTTTCTGTGGAACAGTTTAGCCTGTTTTAAATAGCTGAAGACTAATCATAGGCACAAACTTTCAGTGATGGATAACAAGAGAGGTATTTTTTTTCACAGGCATGATATACAACTGTTTTTGATTGAAATTCTATTATTGTTAAGAAATCTTAGAGTTTAGGCCTACTGGTAAATTTTATGAAAGGGAAAAGAAGTATAACAATCAAACGTGGCGCTTTGGTAGAATATCGCTATTTCACTCTGTTTTTTGCGGCCATTTTCACCTGGCTCCACGACTGTCCATAATCTGTCATTCTCCACCTCACATAGTCTCCTGCATACTGTCCTTAGATCTACACGTTCAACTTTACGTTTGGCCATCGAGTTCCGCCTGATTGATGGCCTGATGCATGGTATCACCTCATCGATGTCTTCAGCGTATTGCCCATCCATTTCTCCTCCCATCTGAAGATTTGTTGGCTAGCGGGTGGTTTATTGATTCGTTCCCAGAGTTCTCTATTACTTTGCCTTTCTAGTCGACAATCTCGTCTTCAGAATCGAGCCAGATAAGGCAGCCGTTCAAGAAAGTGTGCATTAACCCATTCAAGATGCTATTGGTGAGGTATGTGCCAAGTCTCTGAACTATATAGAAGGACTGATTTGAAATAATTGTTGAATATCTGAATCTTGTTCCTTATACTTTCTGCAGTAGGTTTCCACACTGACTTTAGAGTAGTCAGTGCCTGTCGTGTTTTTTCGATCCTGGCTTTGTCATTTTTCACTTGAAATCCTGGAACCTCTGCTTCTTCTGGCAAAATGTCGGTTCTTGCCTAAAGATCTTGGTGTGTGTGCGTGCGTGTGTGTGACAGTAGACTTGAATTGTCTGAGAAATCCAGATTTTCCACAATCTTATTGTCGGTCCAATGTAATTGTGTTTATTTGATTTGAATTTCAAGTTTTTCATCTTTCATGTAAATCGGATTGGCGAGCGAATGTGTGATCAAACTGTTTGAAATGAATTCCACTAATACATCATAATTCTTTCTAAATGGGATCTCCAGCTTAGCTTTTGATAGAAATGTTGAAATCTTATGTTTAATCTAACTGAAACATACTACCATAATAGTCTGTCCAGCTGATTTAAAGGGAGTACATTTGTAAGCATGCCATGGTCCGAATAACACCAGTTTCCAAGGGGCACACTGTGATGAAATTCCATTTGAACTGTACAAATTGAAAATTACGAGTTTGATTCATGATATCGACTATTCTCCGAAATATGTAGCCAGAATTCACGTGGTGGTCTGAAATGATGTGACCTACTGAGATGAGTTGCGTAGGCTTCACCACTGATAAGCTCTACGCCAGGCGAGCGAAACGACCGTTCGGTGTTTTTTCATCACTTTGATTTGGAAAGCAAGCACTAATAGCTAATGTTAGTACTCTCCGATTACTCATATCAACCAACCAGTAGTGTACAAAGAAGCCATTCTAGCCACTGTTTACTAATCCACTGACCTATAATATATTCAAGTGGATTTTACCAATGGGGAACCAGGGAAAATGAGTGATGAAAAAAAGAACTGTGATACTCACTTTTATTGGTCAGCTGTAGGTGAGCTGTTGCATTCAGTGTTCCCGACGGATTAGTTGCAACACAGAGGTATTGACCAGCGTCGGAACTCTGCAGTTTCTCTACACGCAAACTTCAAATTCAGAAAAAGAAGCAGAGAAACACAATGGTGAGTTTTTAAGTTAAAAGTGAGTTGTTAAAATCGATGGTATGAAATATTAATATGGATTATATACTTATCTCAAGTTAGACCATGAATCGATATCAGTTAGAATAACATTGTAAACCAGTACAGCAGTGCTGGGTAGCTGTTTTGTCATAGTTTCAGACTCAGTGGAAATACGCATCCACTACGAGTGTTCGAACCCAAGACCTACCGGATGCAAGAAAAGCTCGTGGACCATTTAGTCATTGGCACCGAACTCAATGGCCAGCTCATGAATCCCCTTGTTCCAGCGGTTAGTGATACACAGTTCAATTGAAGACACCATCCAGTTTCATTCGTGGTGAGTATTTCTGCTTACTCCCAACCAATTGGTAGACACCACTGGTTATGCACGACTTCCACTAGAACTCACTCCAGGCAACTTCGTCCTGTAGCCAGTTACTAGTGAGCATCAGAATAATTTCCAAGACTTAGTTTGTAGAGATTTGGTCTGTTTCAAGTTAGACCACTCGAAACAGATCAAAGCCCTACAAACTAAATCGTGAATTTTTTATTTATTTATTTTTATTATAGCTTGATTTCACACCGTAGTTTTGGTACAACTACGGAATTTTCAGCATGTAATATCGACAGGCCAAATTTTGCAGGCCAACCATTGATATCAGTTGTGCGTCGGCAGGGGGTCGAACCCCAAATCATGTGCATGGTCGGCGAGAGTCCTAACCGCTGCGCCACTGACGCAGGGAAGTTTCGGTGCTAGGCTAGTAACCCCCACAGGCTAGAAACGACACAACTACTACCAAAATTTCAAAGCTCAAACTCGAAACCCTGTGTGTGTGTGTGAAGTAATAGGATAATTCTACAAATAATAAACATTTGTTGTGTTATCAGAAGTGGAACTTACGCGCTTCCCCACAGAGCAGTAGTTATCTTTATTTTATTCTGCTTTTCTACCAATTTTTCACCATTTTTATACCACTGAAACTGAGGTATCGGTTCACCGAGAATATCGCAATAAAATGTTCCTTTTGCTCCGACTGAACGAGTAAGATTCCGCATTGCTTGACTCAGACGAATGTAAGCTGTTAAGTGGGAACATAATGCAGTAGTTAAACTATATAAGAAGGCAATAAAACACAGGGTTAATCAAAATTTTTTAAAGAAAAATGCTCACAGTATTGTGAAATTAATAAACGTTTATTAACACATTCATTTTTCGGATAATCCCCTTCACCAGACAGCAAATAACTGACACAGCATAAGATAAGAAACACAGACGTTCGATCTTAACTCCTTTGCAATGACGAAAGTTACTGTTTATCTACTCGTAAAGTAAAATAAACGATTTTTCTAATTATTATTATTTTTCCTTTTGAGTGATTCAATGAAAAACAATAACAACAAAATGAATGCTATTCATTCAGTTAACAGGCGCAAATAAGATAGTCGAACCCATGAAGTATCGATGAAAATAAAGTCACAATCGTACTACTACACTCCAAAGTTTGGAGGATAGCAAAACTATTGGAAGTAAATTCTGTCAAAAAAAGACGAAGAAGGGATATTTGAAAGTGGATAGGTATCCACTACGATACTGTCTTTTAATGTTGCTAAATTATAACTAATATATATATATATTTCATATTTCTTTTATGTGATTGGGCGTTTCTATGGCGGTAGGATTGATTTTCTTGGGTGAAGTCGCTAGCCTTATGTTTAAACATCCTATTTTTGAGGGGGGCGAAGTCAGGGATGGAAAGGCAAGACATTGCAGTCAGTGTAGGAATCTGGTGCACACAGTATGAGGAACGAAATCCCGATTTTCAGCATAAGTTTCCTGTAATTCACAGCTTCTAAATGGTTTAGAAGATTGGTGCATCACGAAAAAACGTTTCCAACAGCTCACTACAAACTTCTATCAGCAGAAGCCTTTGATCGATACTGAAGGTTAGATTGTTGGTCAGAAAGAGTAAACAACAAGGAATTCCAGAAGTAAACCAACCAAGAACCTATCGATAAAATAATTTTCAGAAGGATTGGACATACGCTGAACAGACCGCTAAGTGAAATTACGTGGTGGTCCATCGAGTTGAGCGTGAATCTGATGGTTAAATGGCTGGATTATACGAGGAAGAGGTGAAAGCTTACGAGAAAGCGTGAAGCCAGCTGTAAAAGACTGCAGAGTGCAAGGTGAAGTGAGAATGTGCTTACGAAGCCCCTTTATCCTACTCGGAACACAAGGGAATAATAATAACAACAATATAATGACATGGCCGTATCAAGAGTGAGACAAGTTTATCAAAACCCAAATTGAAAACATTGTAGAAACTCTAATGTGTATCATTTTGCATGTTTGCATACTCAGCAAACATATTGTTGGGGCAAAAATATTAAAAGAGTTATCGAAGGAATGTTACCGGAATATGAAGTTTATGCTTATAGACTGCCTGGGAATATAATATGTAGCTTTGATTAGTTTAAGTCAAATTTGTCTTCAGGTAATTTCGTCACTAGTACCTGACTTGTATTCGTGTATGTAACGTCAGGTAATGCTCAAAATTTAGCTACGTAGGTATGCGTGAATCCCTACTGATCTTTATGATTAATTATTTCCTTGGGGACCCAGTAGAACATGGGGATTCAGCAGTGCATCTCCACTTTCTTCTGTTTTCTACAGTCCTCTTCAGCTGGGTGCACGAATGACCATTATCTTTCATCTCCTCAACACCACACGATCTCCTCCATGCCACCTTCGAATTGGCGACCCACTAGTCACTTCCCACTGGGGTTCCACTCGAGCTATGGCCTTCACTGAGCACGAAGTCATTCGACGGCCTTTTCAGTACATACCCGATCAACCTCTTTTTCCTCTTACATATTTGCTGAACGAAACGTTCTTGGTCGGTTTGTTCCCAGTCAAAGTTTCTTGTTGCTAACTCTTCAGCATGGCCAGCAAAGACATCTGTTGCTAAAAGTCTACAGCTGGTTGTTGAAGATGCTTTCCGTGACGCCCTGACCAAGTTTCTCACCCATTTAGAAGCGATGACTGGTTTGACAATGGTGTTGAAAGTTCGAATCTTGTTCTTTACTCTGAGTGTAGAAGATTTCCATACCCCGATTTCAGATTGATTCAGGTGTATCTTGCCTTTCTGATTCTGGTTGGCTTTGACATCCTCGTCAGTTCCGCCTGTGGTTGAATCGATAAGTGAAGGATGTCACCTCTTTCAAGTTTCTCCAGTTAATAATGATTGATGCTGGTTGTTGTTACTGTTGATTGCTTATCTTCATAACCTACATCTTCTCTATAATTGCATGGAGCAGCCTTTTCAGCTAGTTTGTTGATCTTCTAGTAGACATTTATACAGACCTTCATTAGTTCAGTGAATATGAGCTTAAATTAATACCTGTCAATCAACGCTGTAGTCAACAGAGCTTATATTTTGAGCCTTAGTCTCTCTGCTTGTGATTTGAATGTAAACGATAGATCTATCCATTTACCTTGCTGTTTTTTGTGAAAGACAAAAGTGACTGAACTGTTCCGTACAAAGATGGTACAATTTTTCCTCTTGATGAACTTGAACAATAACAAACTTGAATAACAAACTAAACAGAATAACATAATATCGTTTTATCTCCTAGGTTTCTCTCTCTCTCTCTACTGCTTAAACAATTTTAATATCCATGCATTAAGAAGTATTCACATTACTTTAGTTAGGAAGCATGGAGGCAAAGGCCAATTTTTTTTTCTTTACGTTCCTACTGAGACATAGGGCTTCAAGCTAGAGGCTTTAAGTTTCATTAACAGTGGTTGTTATTTTTACGAGATGGGGTTGCCAGCCTCATGACCAACCTTCCCTCCTTACCAGCCTTATCAGTGGTTTGGTGAGGTGAAGGAGTTCGTCAGTGGCCGGGGATCGAACCCCGAACCACCTGCATGGTCGGCGAGCATTCTACCACTGTGCCACCGACGCACGTAAAGGCGATTAATGTTATGTAATTAAATGATGCAATGAAAGGGAAGAAAAGTTATTGTCAGATTTATTATTAACCTGAAAATTCCCATCCGTCATGGTTTTATAAAGGAGAAAGAAGATCCCCCCCGTGCCACAGCTCTATCCTAGAACACTTGATCGAATCCGGACACCAAGCAAACCCACAAAACAACTTCACAGTTATCTACACAATACGTGGGAATCTTGCCAAAAGAGTACGAATTAAACTTCTTCAAACTGCAGAAGCAATGGCAATTCACATATTGAATCCTGAACTCTGCATGCAAAAGAAGTTTGTTCAGTGACTAAATCTACGATGGTCCTGATCTATTTTAACACCAAATATGTAATTTTGTCTTACCTCTTTCTTCTTTGTTTGTCTATTTCTTAATTGCATTATTTTCTACACCCACCCACTATTAAATCTCTACGCTCATGACGACTGTTGCTAACTCGATTTTCGTTTATTTTTAAGTGAATTCTACTCATTGAATTGAATTTTTGATTTTCCCGTCGATTGATTGGACCGAAGTGTTCGGTCTCAGGTTGACATGTCGGCTTCTTGTGCAGATGCTTCGACGATGTCTGGGGATTTGATTTGTATACAATTGGTGGATGGTGGCTAGCAGTGGAATCCAGCTGGATTCCACTGCTAGCCACCATCCACCAATTGTATATGAATTCTACTCAGCTTATTAACTTAACTCTCATTCATTTTCAAGTGAATTCTACTCAGATTATTAACTTGACTCTCATTCATTTTTTCATTGAACCCTATCAATTAGATTACGTCATCCAACCTACTTTTGTAACTTTATTTTAGTTTCTAACCGATTAAAGCCTTCAAAATTACATAATTTGTTTGTCAAAAAGTTAACAATTGCATTAACACATCTTTGGAAATATTCCTTTTGTTGCCAAGACAAATTACTATAAATTTGTGATTTGTACAGCTTGAGAATGATATCACCGAAAAGAGATTTATTATTGCATGAAGAGGACTAACACTGGTACTCACTTAGCCACTCTTTGCAGAGATGGAACAATTCAAGGTATATGGAATTTCCTTTTCATGTTACCTCCAGCTACATCTGTCAGCATACAATTTGCATAAGAAAGCATATTCACAGAAATTTGCTTCTGAAAGCTAGGAATACCTTCAACAGTAGGACCACTTACCGCATGATATATAGTGGTTGTGAAATTAATATCTTAATTTCACTCAGGATAATTAATTTTTAGTTTAGTTCCACAGTTTAGTGCATAATAGCTGAAGCGGTAACAGCGGTAACGATTCAAACCGACTTTGAGGGGTTCAAGAAGTAACTGTTCTCTGTCTTTCCATACCATGATGAATATATTTCATTTTAATTTTGTTATACAACTGACCACTTTTCTATTCAATACCTAACCCTTACGTAAATTCACTGTCAATTTGACATCGTTGAACAATTCACAACTTCCCCTGCTAATTAATGCCAGAATTATCTTGCGATTATTTCTAAACATACTAATCAATAAAATTTGGTACTATTCACATTAATCATATACTGCACTAATGCTGACCAATTCAGCTGTCCTTTAAGTTGTTAAGTTACCAGATAACCGGGAAAGTTAAAACGGTCTGGTAATGTGTACTTTTTAGAAATAATAAGATGTAGGTAACACCTTTTTTCCGAATAGCGATATTGTTTACAATTTGGAAATAAAGTCTTATGCGCTAATAACACATTTTTATATCGGGTATATAATGAAGACCACCCAGAATGAGTGTGTTTTTAATGTTTGCATTCATTACTGATATATGTTATAACTTAAGTCAATAATGTAGATTTAATCAACTCCGGTCACTAAGCTACTGGTTGTATAGTAATCAAAACAGGACCTACTACTAGCTAGTTTGATTGTATTGAGACAATCTGTAATTGTCTCATTTAAATAATCTAGGATTTAAGCTACTTCGACAGAGTTCCTCCATATTCAGATGGTCTAAATATCGGATGGTGGCTTCACCCACTTACGGGTGGGCTCAGACAGCTGAGTCAGTTCAAACCATTTGATTCGTGATTCGTAATATACAAAGTTCTAGGTGAAATTTTATCAGAGTTTCCTTTGGAATCTGAAGTTATACAGATCACGGTACGTGTCTCAACTAGCAGTACAGTTGTTTTATTCATTCAGTCAATGAGGCAGACATTCAACTGAAAATTATACAATTTTCAAATACTATTGCGATTATGCAGTTGTATGCCTGATAAAAAGGACTGATACATTTATCTTTCATTGAATCTTTTCTAAACTGAGTTAGGATGCAGTTTGTAAGCAAATACAACGCGGTTAACACTTTTTGTAACATGTTGTGTGAAATGCACTTGGCATTTCAAATACAGACGGTTTGAACGGCTTTTCAGGATTTGATTTCTCAGAAAGGTGAATTGTTGTGATCATAACAAATCCCTTAGGGCTCTGAATGGGACATTAGGGCTTTAACAGAAGGTCTCTAATGCACTATCTTCTCTATAGTCGTTTACAAATGGCTCTCATCTGTAAGTCTTCACATGATTATCTTCACATGACTCTTGGACACACACCCAACTAGTCGTCTCCCATTCCGATTCCAGTTGGTGGCCCGGGGCGTAATGTCACCCGAAAGTCTCCTCAGTGTACGTCGAATCCATTTCCAGTTTCTTCTCCATGTTTGTTGAGCGACAGGTTTTTGATATGTCCGCTCCAAGAGTTTCTTTTTCTAAACTGTCTCTGGCCATTTGATATTCAGTATGCAGCCATAAAAAGCAGACGTTAATAAAAGTCTTCAACCTGTTGGAAATACTTTTCATGGAGTATCAAAATAATAGAAACGTAGGAGCATTTTAAGAATGAATGTGACAGAACAGAAATATCATCAATGGTTTGTTACATTTCTAGATTGATCTACAGACTGCATGAATTTTAAGCTTTATGATCATATTATTTCGAAATTGGCGTGCTTGAATTCAAAGATGAACATTTTTTCTTGTCAACAAGCACCAAATGTAATCACTTACATTCGTTTGTTTTCCGGTTCTGATTATTTGTGGAAAATATGCTACTTCAGATGGCTTTCTGAAAGATATTAGATTTATGTTTTAGCATAATCCGATCTGGACTTCGCCGATTATATATGTCTGATTTCCGACAAATTGGAAGATATGGAAGTGGAAAATAACAAGTTGGTAGGAGAAGCATCCGGAGAAGATAGGACTTCAGGTGAACATAGAGAAAACAGAGTTGGTGGAGATTCCTGGCTAACAGCAACAACGACAGACAGCAATCAGGATAAATGGGAGAAATTTGAAAGAAGCAACCTCCTTTACCCACCTACCGACCTGGGAAGCATCGTTTCATCTGCAGGCAGACAGAATTGATGAGGATATCAATGAGAGGATCGGGAAAAAAGGCAACCTTTCATTGCTCTCAAGTCTGTGTGGAGATGAACAGCACTCAGAATGAAAAATAGGATCCGGATTTTCAACTCCAACGTGAAGTCAATGCTACTACACAGATCACAGACTTGGCCAGAGCGTCACGAAAGGCACTTCGAACAAATTACACACCTTCGTCAACAAGTGTTTTTGTGCAATACTCAAGATCAGATGGTTAGAAAAGATCAGCAGCATGGATCTCTGGGATCGAACCAACACAGCAGGAACCAATCGTCCAACAAATATACAGGAAGAAATGGAGGTGGACTTGTCATACTTTGAGAAAACAAACCATCAAGTGAGGGATATCACACGCCCAGCTCTCTCTCTTTCTCTCGAGTGGAACTGGAATGGAAAGTGACTAGTTAGTTGGTAGCCAGTGCAAGGGCGACATGAAGGAAGTCATTTGAGAAGGAGATGAAAGCATGTGGGCAGACTTGGAACCAGGTGAAAACTCTGGCAGAGAACCGAACGCAATGGAGACGTGCAGCTGAAGCCCTAATTTCCTCTAGGAATTAAAGGAAACAATAACAATAATCCGATTAACTGATTAAATGATGTTTTGAAATCCAAGTGTTGGTTTTCAGGGATTTGACTGGTTTCAGGAATTCATCATGAGCTGACATCGGTTGGAGAACCATTGAAAAAACTGGGAGTACTGGACAACTGTTTCGTCAGCCTAGTCGGAGACTCTTCACCAGTACGCATCCTCCACCAGGGTTTCAACTCACTCCCTATATGGCACAAGCACTAGTCAGTGTCATCGGCGAGTATTTGGCAGAAGTTGGAATTTACGGGCTGCCCATTGAGTCAGGTTCCAGTGGCTTGAGCGTCTACGAGCTCGCCATATAACTGGAATGTCCCGGATTCGAGCCCTAGTGGCAGGTAAGTACTGCTGGTTGAATACTCACCAAAATAAACAACTGATCCGCGATTCAATTTCCAGCCGACTTGCTCTGAAACCTTGTCTAGTTTTGCTGGTTGTTACTAAGCCTGGAAAAGACAGAAGTTTGGGTGTGAGGCCAGCAACCTTACGCCGTAAAAAACCAACATCCCTGCTACTGTAAGCTTGAAACTTGATGTTTTAAGCGTAACTCTAACAGAGAATATTGAAGTCATGGATATATTAATAGTCGAGATTAGCGCTTGTTCATGTGTGAATAAATGTGATGAGGGTTTTCGCTCGATGTGTTTTTTTTTAAAAAAATATTTATCAGCATAGGTAAGAAAAAAACTAATTTTACTCACTCTACGAGGTAAATGAATCACCTAGAATTACAGAAAACCCATATGCATAACTGTGATCACAAAAAATTCTAACTAATTTCTCTCTCGTTTGAATAATACTAAAGGCATACATTAGCATAAGAATGACTGGAGAATATTTTTATCTCGAAATATATATGCATACCCAAAGGTGATAATAAATATTTATGAGTGTAATTGAATCTCTAATGTTTATCACCCATTATGAAGTGGAATGGCACGGTGGGGTGGGTGGGTGGGTAGGGGTGGAAGTATTTTGCATATCTATGCAAAATAAGCTGGCAAATAACATTTGTCTAAGATTTATTCTCTGAAAATATCTTCGTCTTCATTGTTTTAAGTCTTTTCAACTGAAAATGTAGAGAAAATTACGACGCATGTACTTATGCATAGTCTGACTTTTGTAATTCTAAAACGAGAGGGATATTTCTATTGTGGCTTGAAATTCTCATGTCTAAGACAGAGAAAAGTACTTTCACTTTGCAATAGAGAATTACATCACAATGAGGGTTGTTATTATTATTATTGTTTTCCTTTAGTCCCTAGAGGAACATAGGGCTTCAGCCATACGTCTTCATTGCGTTCGGTTCTCTGACAACGTTTTCACCTTGCTCTATATCTGCCCACATGCTTTCATCTCCTTCTCATATGACCTCCTCTCCTCCATGACACCCTCGCACTGAAGACCAACTAACTAGCCACTTCCTATTCGGGTTTCATTCGAGCAACGGTCTATCGTGTGATGTCACTTGAGGGTTTGTATTCTCGGAGTATGCGCAATCCACATCTATTTCATTTTTGCATATTTGTTGCACATATGATTCCTGCTGTGTTGGTTCCCTACCAGAGATCCCACCCTGTTGCTGATCTTTACAGGCCATCTGATCTTGAGGGAAGTATTGAGCGAAGATAGCTGTCAATGAAGGTCTGTGGTCTGTTCGGAACTATGCTTCCCATGTAGATGGGTAAAGGAAGTTTGTCTCTTTCAGACTGCTCCCATTTATGTTGATTGTTGTCTGTTGTTGTTGTCCAGGAGTCTTCATTCCCTACGTCTGTTTTCTCTGTGTTCACCTGAAATCCTATCTTCTTAGGATGCTTCTTCTGCCAACTTCTTGCTTTCCACTTGCATATCTTCAAGTTTATCGGAAATCAGACATATATCATTGGTGAAGTGCAGATCCTCCAGGTTTCTTTGTGTGGGTTCATTTTATGCTGGTTTTCTTGTTACCCGCCGCTTTCTGTGATATTATCCAATCTACTTGCTATAGTAGGCAGCCAGCTTGTCTTACTCCCGTCTTCACTTCGAAGGATTCTGCAAGTTTCCCTTTGTGGATTACTTGGAGGCATGCAGCATTGTCGTACAACTAACTGTTGGATGAGATGTATAATTATCGGCGGCACCCCGTAGTAGCGAAGTAGTTGCCAAATCACCATTCTATCGACGCTGTCGAAGCCCTTTTCAAAGTCAATGAAGTTGAGATAGAGAGCAGACTGACTGCCATTCCAAGCTCTGTTCAATGCTGATACGTAATGTTGCGATTTGATTAATACATGACTTGTTTCTCCTGAATCCAGCCTGTTTCGGTCGAAGTTTTTCATCCAGGTTGGCGTGTTTGATTCTCTCCAGGATGATGCGGCTTAGTATTTTGCTTGGAATAGACAGGAGCATAATGTTGTTCCATTTCTTGCATTGATCTAAGGGTTAACAGTGCGGAAAAGCGTGTGCTGTCTTGCCTTAAGAAACATGGGCATACGTAGTTTCCGAAGCTACTCATCGTAATAACTAAGAAGTCTATCGTTTAAATATTGCGTATCAGAAGTCATATGTCTCAAGAGAACATGGCAACTGGTAAATTAAGACACTGACAATGGAAATAATAATGTATATCCAAGAAATTATACGTATTCATTTTGAAAATGTCACTTACTTTTACGTTCTTCTTCGGATTTCACTTCGTAGTGCATACTGAAAGAAAAAGGAATTGAGAAATTTTGTTAAAGGTACAGAAATGCAGATGTTTATTGAACAAAAGCCAGAAAATTCAAAATTTTACGTAGATTTAATTCATATACTTCGGTGTTGAGTTTGTGTGCCAGTTCAAATAAAGCATAATTATATTTTAATAGTTTACACACAATGATAAGTTTTGTTATTGGTAATATTTCGAGCAAAATTACTGTTCGTGTTCACACACCCCTTGTCGGAATTGTTTTATTCACACATTTATGATTTGTACTCATATATATAGTTCATTATTATTATTATTTTGCTCATTCATGTTTTGTGCGTGCATATATATGTGGAGTATAATTCTGAACACACATATGCACACACAAAACATGAATGAGCAAAATAATAATAATAATGAACTATAAATATGAGTACAAATCATAAATGTGTGAATAAAACATTCACATACATGTTAAAAAAGTTTAACGATGCACATCCATCGCTTATCTTCACTTGTGAAGAAGAATATGATGGTGGACTACATTTTCTTGACGTCCAATTGAGCAGAAGAGAGGATGGTTCACTAAAGAGAGATGTCTATAGAAAACCTACATCTGTAGGACAATATACACATTTCCTCAGTTATGTACCAATCCGTTACAAAATCAATTTGGTCAGATGCCTGACGAATAGAGCAAGACGCATCTGTACAGATGACTCTCTAGAGAATGAGCTAGGATACATCCAAAATACGTTAGTCCAAATGGGTTATCCTAGTAGATTTGTCAGGAGACACATGAATGCTAAGTACAATAAAGAGAAACCGATAACAGTTAAAAAGAAACAACTGTTCATCAAACTGCAATTTAATGGGGACGTGGCTAGTGAAGTCTTACATCAGAGATTATCGAGAGCGATAAAACGGACTTATACTGCCGCCACCCTCTGTTTGTCATTTTCCAGCCGGCCAATTTTGATTGCTCAAGTGAAAGATAAGTTACCTAGTTGTGCCACTTCCATGTGTATCTATAAATTTAGTTGCTCCTGTGGAGAAAGCTATATAGGCCGAACAACTAGACAGCTTAACAAACGCATTAATGAGCATCTTCCTTCATGGTTCGGAAAAGGTCAAATAAAGTCCATACGAAGTTCTATTTTGGCTCATTTGATTGATAGTGGTCACCAAGTGGACAAAAATAGTGCTTTCAAAGTTATTTACCGCATTCCATCAAGCCTTTCGAACGGAATCAGAACCCGACTTTTACACTTAGCCGAAGCTATGGGAATTCGAGAGAACAATCCTAGTCTTTGTATACAAAAGAAATTTGTTCTACCTTTGTCTCTCCCTTGGCCTAGGTGAATTCTATTCAAAACCCTCCCACCCTTTCTTATCATCCCTCTCCTTCGTACTTTTATGATATTTATTTAAACTCTGATTATCGTTCCATTTGATTTGACCTAATTTATTTATTTATTGAATTGTCTACATATATGCATATACTAACTTTGTTATTCTTATCACCTATATAAGCCTTATTAACAATATTTTGTTATTATTATAATCATCGTTATTAACTTCGTTCAAAACATTTACCACAATATTATTACTATTATTATTTTTATTATTATGATTACTATTATTATTTGATCCACTAAATCACCGTCATTGGTTAAAATTTTATATATATAAGTCTATGTAAATTAGAGTAAAGCCTGAAGAAGATCTAATTGAAAACAATATTGTTCGCTTATATGTCTTGTTCTAAAACAATTCCGACAAGGGGTGTGTGAACACGGACAGTAATTTTGCTCGAAATATTACCAATAGCAAAACTTATCATTGTGTGTAAACTATTAAAATATAATTATACTTGATTTGATCTAATCCACAATGCTCAAACTTTTTACTGATGTGTGCTAGTTGTCTATGCGAATGGACATTCAACGGTGACACCAGAAAGCAGTGGCGTTATTAAAGAAAACTGTCACATGTAGTTATTTAGATGGAGTTAACGTCTGAACAGCAATGATGACATTAGATCCCCAGTCAATTAATACTATTGGGCGTATTTCTATCGTCTAGCCTCTTTTTCGCCATTAGAACCTTCAAAAACTGATATTATAAATCACACTAGATAGTCAACTACATTGCCATTTCAGAAAAAATATCACTTGTCACCATAAGCATTGGTGGAGTCGTATTCTCTATGCTGCGAAACTGTCACTGTCTTTCTAACCAAAATATTTAACGTAGACTTCATTAGGAATTGAGCCTTTAGAAGTCTCTCTCTCTCTCTTAGCCATCACTCCTGGTAAACTTGACCGTGACTGGTTGATTCTACAGATTTTCTTGACTTGAGCTACACATCTTCAAAGCATTGCTCAATCTTTGAACGAATTAAGTTTGTTTGTTTATTAGCAAGAAGCTGAGACAAAGTGTAAAATGATGCTATGTAAACATTTTGACAGAAGATCACTTGACAGCTATTCACCTACTAAGCTTTTGAAGTAGTCATCAGTAATACCACACCATGATAAATGAGAATCATGTTTCAAATAAAGCATATTTTTTCAAGAGATGGGTTTGATTTGTTTCAAGTTCTACAGCAGGTTGATATCAGTTAGAGAAGCATTGAAAACCAAACCAGGGTGTACTGGATAAGCGTATCGTTATAGTTTTCGACTCATCGGAACTACGCACCCAATCACAAGTCAGGCTTGCAGACCGTTCAAACAGTGAGATCGAACTCAGTGGTCAGACCATGATTTCGAACTTCCAATATTTCGTGATATATACGGAGACTGGTGACACCAGCTAGTGTCACCCGTGGTGAGTATTTGTGCACACTGCTGACGGCGTCAGCCCCACTGGTCATGACTTCTCACTAGAACTCTAACAGTCAACTACGTCCTGCAGGCGGTCACAAGTGAGCATCGCAATAAATTTCAAGAGTTAGTTAACAGGAATTTGATCTGCTTCAGGTTCGACAGCGATACTTCTTTGAGACTGGCCACAGGACGAAGTTGACTGTAGGCGTCCAAGTGGAAAGTCATTGCCAGTGGAGCTCACCCCGTCTGTAGTGAGCACAAATACTCACCATGGATGACACTGGGTGGTTTTGCCAGTAGCCCTAAAAGCACACACTGCTAGAAGTTTGTGATTCATGAGCTGGCCATTGAGTTCGGTCCCACTGGCTGAGTGATCTACGAGCTTTCCTTCCAACTGGAAAGTCTTGGGTTTGAACCCTCGTGGTGGATGTGAACTTCCGGTACCCTAGTACTGGTTTACAATGTTTCTCTAACTGATATCAATCCCTGGTCCAAGTTGAAATAAAGAATACTTCTTTTTAACCTTCGCATGCCTTGTTATTTCCTAAGATATAGGAACACACATATTATAAACTGCAAAAAATTGTCTAAAAGGTAAACATTTTCACATATTTTACAAAAGAGAATGGTTATAAATGAAGTGAACTGTTTTACACCCATGAAGTGAATTTCCTGTCAGTATATGTAGAGTTAGGCGAGTCTAAATAATCACGTTCACTCCACTTTTAGGAAATATCTTGTAAAAACAAAGTCAGCTTGATGAATAAGCATATTTCTCTCTTACAGCTTCATTGGTAAAAAAAAATTGTCTAGTCTTTGTATTTTCACCTTTAGAACTAATACGCTTTAAAAAAACACAGTTAATCAAATACTTTTTTTTCATGGCCACATAGTTGTGAGTGCATCTTCTTCTACAAAAACTGAATATAAAGGATTCATTCTATGGGGAAATATTTTCTTAATTTCTGATGCGTCAGTCAATCAAACTGATCTCAACGGAAGTTTGGTGAATGTTCAGAGCAACAGTATGCACTTGAAATAAACAGATTGATTGGGAAATTCCTCCTCGACGATCTATTTATAATATTTTTGCTTATTTAGATGTTTCAATTAACTTTGTGATTATTATACGCCATCCCCCTAGCTAGATTGTATATCATTAATTTGACATTTGCATAGCACATGATCATTTTCGACCTTTATTACTGGCCTCCCACCTTACTAAATCTGTAATTGTAATATGCCCCTTTGTGGTTGTATGTATATTGACAATGTTTTGTTTAACAATATAAAGTTATTTGAGTGAGTGAAGGTCATTCTTACTCCAGGACTAACTGTCTGTGGGAAGCCTTGGTGTGTGATTCTTGCGAACATAGCTTTTCACCCCATCCTGTTGGGAACATTTGCATTCCCGATTCTCAGGTACTTTGTTCAGATGGACTTTGGTTAACTTATTTTGCGTACAATACTTGTTGTGTATTTAGAAACCTACACTGTCTGTATAGCTAGCTGTCTACCTGACGGCACTGTTGAGGTAAATTTGAGTTTGCAATTTATTTCTATTGCTGTTCAATAGAACCGCTAAAATATTGGAGAATTATCGTCTTCTCCTTGTGTTTGAAATGTTTCATGATAGCGCGTGTCTCAGAGAGGTTTTTCGGCTATACATTAGAACGCAGAGATCTGTTTCTTGCGTTCAGATCATAACGGAATAAATTTGGTCATTACCCCACTTAATAAGTGGCTTGATTCGACCAGTTTTCCTGTCTTTCTCACGATATTCGTCTTCAAGAACACTTTAAAGTCGATGGAGAAAAAGCCTCAGTCCAACCCAGATATGGCCGTCCACAGTAATACGACAGTACATTCCTGCATGGTTTTATAAAGGGAAAAGGAAGAGTGAAAGGAGTTTTATTCCAGAACAACTGATCAGCTGCTGTCATTTATCCAACTCCTATCAGGATTTTAAGATCAGCTATCAAATTCATGCTAATTTTCCATGTTTAATTCGTTCTTAATTTCTAAAGACAGCTAAGGCCTTAGTCATTCATGAATTCGAGCCAAACCTCTGTGCACAAAAGGAGTATTGTACAGTCCACATTTCTACCCCAATCGTAGAGGAGTAACGTTTATTTAATCCATGTATCTTTCCCCAATAAAATAACGGTCGTTATGATTTTTGTTTTCAATTTGAAAAGTTTACGGTAAAACGTCATTTGGCCCATCTATTATTTTAATTCAGTAAATGTTTTGGCAATGTTAAATTCTATCCTGTTACATTTCTAAACATCTTAAGTAGTCTTTTTATTTGTAAAAAGCGCACGAGAACACTATTCAGCCTGGCTAGTAAATTGAGAGCGTAGGTGCGTATACAGCTCGGTAACAGAACATCTGGTAAACTCGGGATATCTAACTCTATTTGAAAAGCCCATCAAAATCCTATACAATATCCAATCGAACCTCTCAAAGGCAATGAGATCAAGCCATCTGCACACAGCCGGGGAACTAGTGGTTCAAAAGCTCAAGCCCATGTTATGTATTCTAAAGAAATATGTCCAACCTTTTTTCTTATCATAACCATTAAAAGCAGACATTTCTTTCAATAATGACTATCCAATTACGTTTATTTTCTCCTTTTTTTTCAATCCGTATTTGCTGTGCTTTCACCTGCCTACTTGTTTATTACTACGATTTCAATCTATATTTGCACAAAACGTCGATTTTCCCAATAATTATGATCCTATTTCGTTTTCATTTGATCTTCGTGTTTATTTTGTTAATAGTAAATTTTAATCCTTGTTCTTAATCTTGTTACTGTGTCGGTGGCACAGAGGTGGGATGCTCGCCAACAACACAACTAATTCGGGGTCTGACCCCTGCCGACGTACTTTTATGCCACTCTAAGCCGGTAATAAGACCGGTAAAAAAGAGGGAGGCTGGGCTTCAGGCTAGAAACCCTGACCCATAAAAATAGATACCATTGCTACTTAAACTTGAAAGCTCTAGCTTTAATCCCTATGTTCCACTGGTAAGGTAAAGGCAGGAAAACAAATTTGCAGTCTTGTTAATTTGACCCTAGACAGCAAACGTTTCTGGAACTTTCTTATCCGTTTACTGTGTATACAGTCTGACTGATGGCTTCGTTGTAGAAAAGAAAATGTTCTTCGCTGAAACTGTCTTTTTAATTTTGCCTACCAGTGTGGTGAGAGCTGGCTGTGAACAAGCCAAAATTGTAAACAACAATTTATGTCAGTGTTACATCTGGAAACAGGGACATGAGGTAAACGATAACAAAGCCTAATCTTGAGGAACTCACCAGCCAATCACAGCAGACTTAACCAGTACAAACAAGATTCGTAGATATATGGCTTAACTTTCTGGGGGAACGGTCACAAGCGGTACAGAATAACCTTCAGCAAGAAAACAACCAATCAGAAGACGTTGCTTCTCCGCTGACAATAATGTACATAAAAATCTATAAATATCTTTAAGTTTTCTCAATAAACGATCTGTTGCCTGGTTCTTGCCTTCTGTCGTCACACTAATGCTGTAAAATCGTGTTAATTTTACATTTCTTTCCAAGGTTTATGCATTTTATATATACATATATATATATAACATTTGTTTTGTCCCCCGATGTTGAAATAATTGCCAGCACTTCATGCTACTTCACACTGGTATTTTAAGTATTCACGCCACTTTGTTTAAATTGTCTCGTGGAATTAAGTTTCTTAAAAGTCATATATATATATATATTATTTTAAAGCTTGACAATAAATTCGTTGAAAAGAATCTCTCCGCTGAATGTTGGATCCCTAATTTTCAACTTATTATTTTGCTTGAAACTGTTTAACAAATCTTAAGTTTCAAGTACTGGTTTTGCAGGGGTTTTGTTTGATTGCATGGAGGATTTCATCATGAGCTGACATCAGTTGGAGAACCACTGAAAAACCACCATAGAGTACTGGACAGCTATCTCGTCCTAGATTGGGACTCTTCAGCAATCAAAATCCCTACAAAACCAATACTTGAAAATTAATCTGATGCCCACTAGCGACTGATCCTATTCAGGCAGTTAGCCTGGGGTTCTAGTGGGAACCCAAGACCAGCAGGGTACAACAGGTTGAAGATGAGTCAGTAACTCATCAAAAAAACATTGCGAAATGGTTGCAATATGTCGTGAATTGGCAGAAGTTAGAGTTCAAGGACCATTAGTTCGGGTCCCAGTGGCTGAGGGTTCTGGATTCGAACCCCGGTGGGTGCATACTGATGAAGAGTCCCAAACTAGGACGAAATAGCTATCCAGTACTCCCAGGTCTTCCAGCGGTTATCGAATTGATGTCAGTTGATGATGAAATCCCCCATGCAGTCAAATCTTAAGTTGAAGACGAAACGTGTAGTTAAGCGAACAGGCGCTTTTCAGCAAACTCATCTTCTTTAGCTGCACAGTCACATTTATATACAGTATCTCACCAAACAGGATAATAACAGAAGTGGTGAGTTGTGATAATCACAGTTTTTACCATTAGTCAATGCATCAGAGGAGTTGATAGTGTGCATTAGAGTTACTCAATGAGATGAATAATCTAGTGAATGAGTTGTGATCATGATGAACATAAAAAAAGAAGGAAAAATTTGGAAGGTTGTTAGCAGGATAGTAGAAATAGTTGAGTACTCTTTTTTGTATGCATAGTTCCAATTTTACCAACTGGACGGCTAAGGTTTCAACAATGTCAAAGAAGATGAAAGTGTGTTGCCTTTGGCAGAATATTCCCCACTTTGTAGATTACAATTACGCAACTCCCTTTATGCACTAACTAACATTAACAACTATGTTTATGACAACTCATCAGTTTTGTCACTCCGCACATATAAATATGGTTGTACAGTGAACGAAAATAAATTCTCCGCAGTCTTTTCTCTGAACAGTATACATGTTTTATTCTCATTAATTTCAGGATGCAGATTATTCATGAATTGGGAAAAAACACTTTAAACTAACAGCAGTCAATTAACAAATGGAGGTGACACAGCGGTAGAATGCTTGCCAGCCACGCCGCATGTGTTTCGGGGTTTGATTCCCGGACATCGACGCACTCCTTTACTTCACTAAACCAGTAATAAGACTGGTAAAGATGGAAGGTAGGGCATGAGGCCAGTAACCCCATCTTGGGAACTTTAAAGGTCTAGTTTGACTGGGAACATAAAGGAGCAAAAAAATTGACATGTCTAAGACCATTTCAATTAAGAAGATACCAAAATTTGAAACAACAGTAAGCGAACCATCATTTATCTGACCAGTAGACAACTTTATACTAGAAATTCGAGATGAATAATTTTCACCAGCGTTGATGACTGTGTTCACAAGAAAAAAAGCACCACCAGTTAGATAAGCCATTATCTTGGTAACAATACACAATACGAGTTGATTCACACTCACATAAACCTCTGATATACAGTGTAAACAAGATAATCCTTTTGTCCATATGTTTGTTAAAAAAAAATAATCAAAATCCACCCTTTATCTCTCTATATCTCTGTCTGTCTGCCATGCACCATTAAATTTGTGCATTCACTAAACAACTAGTAATGCAGCAAAATGTACAGAAACACGGCGACACATCTGGTCTTTGTTGGTGGTAAGAATTTGAGAAGTGTGTGTGTGTGTGTACACAGTAACAAAGACGAACATGATAAATTATTAGTCAACCGGAATACACAGCTAAAAGCTTTCTGTTTTCTACAAAAAACCTTTTCTGTTGTTTCTTATTTTCCTATGATGAAAAAGGTTTTTAACGGATTATAATTATTATTATGTAGAATACCTATTAGTCCAGTGCACACAACAGAATATGCCTTTTTCCCGTCAGCTGTGATAAGCCTGCTTGTCTTAAAACACTTTAGTCCACTCCGATTAGGCGAAAACTGAAGGCTAGAAAGCTTTTCTTGTAAAAAAAAATTACAGTAATGCAATTAAGACGCACAGAAAAAAAGGTTACAATCACTGGATGACATAAGAGCTTTACGAGATAATGGATTTCAGTTAGTGGAAATTCCCAACAATATGCCTGTGTTTTTGCAAAAACATATATTAGCCAGCACAGTAACAATGGACAACAGCATAGATAATCACAATAGACGTACACAGACAAGCACACACATTGAGTTTCTTTCTTTCTCTCTCTCTCTGTCTTTCTCTCGCTAAGTATGTTAAAAAAGGTTCGTCTAATTCAGTCTACTCCTGACTGTACACAACCTTTGTAACAGTAGATTAGAAGTAGAATGCCATTAAAAGATTGACCACTTTAAAAAGGAATAGTTAAGCTTTTAAAGTGTTTTCACACATGCACACTGTATTGTATTTCTTTATTTTGATGGCACAGATTGCTTCCCTTCCTCGCCCTCCTTTGTTTCTCTTTGCTACAGATCCTTTTGAGAAATGTGTAAGGAGAATTAAAACCCAGTATTACCTACCAACACAATGCTAAAAGATTCCATAGTTAATTATCAGACCCTATTTTTTTTGTCTGACAGTAGTGAAAGTTTGAAAAGAAAAGACCAATTTTATTTTTCCAAACAGGGGTAGAAAACAGCTGACGCATAGTACACACACACACATTCACACGCATGACAGAAGAATAAAGCGACACCAATTAACTAACTAACTAACTAACCAGCTAACTAACTAATTGAAAGATTGATATGTTTCACATAGTCTGTGGGGTCTGAAATCGCATTAAACTAATTTCTAATGGCTTTACCTGAAACAGAATTCCATTATGCTGTTTATTCATTAGTGTACTAATGGAAAGTATAACAAACTACTATTTGACTGATAGACCAAACAATTTACACCGCATAATAAGTTTTTTTCTTTTTTACATAGACGAGTTTTTGACTCGTGGGAGATATGCGATATTTTTGCACATTTACTTCAGCAAGGTATATTTTACACTTGATGTGGTGGTTTCTGCCTTCGGCATCTTGATAATATTTACTATTATTCTCTTGGGCTCTGAGTGGAAGATAGGGTGTCTTCAACGGCACGTCTCCATTGTATCCTATTCCCTGCCGTCCTATCTAGCTGGCTCGAAGGTTGCATATAATTTGCCACACGATATCCAACATGTCACTTTGTCGGACACACCAGTCGTTGGTTCTTAGCTGTATCCCACCCACACAAACGACGGCCTAGCATGAGACGCTATCCAGCTGTCGCCTCAGTGCTTGTGTGTGTGTCTGATCCACCTCCATTCTCATCTACATAATCGTTGAGGAATAAGTCCCTGACTGATTTGTTCTTAGAGTTTTTTGACGCTCATTCTTCCTGGCCGACTGTCTGGACTACAGTATGAAGCCTTTCCGTGACGTGCTGACCAATTCTCTGACTCACATAGAAGTAGTGTTAAAGATCCAAACCATGTTCTATATGCTGAATATTGCAGAAGATTTCCATACTGATTTCAGATTGATGAGGCTGTATTCTGATGATATTAGATGGTAGGAGGCACTCGGTGTACCTTACCTTTTCGATTCTGGTCAGTTTTGACATCCATGGATAATCCCCATCCAAGCATTAATGAAAACAAAACACGTAGATCAGCGAAGAGACTCTTTACAGCGAATACATTTTCTTAGCTGTACAATCGCAAATATATATATGTGTGTTATTTCGTATTTATGTTTACACTAAGTTTTTCAAGCAGTATTACAATTAGTTATAGTTATTTTAACTAAACAGGTGAAGATTGGTAATTGGTGTTACGTAACACAAAATCAGCCAAGAAAATTAGGTGTAGTAGGATAGTAACAAATGTGATGAGTTGTCACAAACAGTTGTTAAAAGAAGTTATGTAATAATATGAATAGATTGATGAGTGAGTTTTACTCAGGATGCACAGAGAAACAAAGTAGATAATACGAAATTATGTGTAAGAGTTCTTAATGAATACAAGAATTATAAGCAATTAAATAACAGGCAAACAAACAAAATTGAGTCATCAAAATGAAAAAAATCAAATCAAAAAAGTTGTTACCAAAACAGTATTACCTACTTTGTTCCCATGTGCATCTTGAGTATAACTCATTCATCAAACTATTCATATTATTACATAACTTCTTTTAACAACTGATTGTGACAACTCATCACCTTTGTTACTACCCTAATTTCATTAACACGTAACTTTCTTGACTTGTATTACCAATCTTCACCTGTTTAGCTAAAATAAACATAACCAATTGTAATTTTGTTTGACAGACTTAATGTACACAAACATACAAAGTAACACATATATATATATATATATATTTGCGATAGTTTTGACACCTTCATAAGTGCCTCATACTGTAGTTGAAACGATGCTTCGTAGGCGGATAAGTGGACGAAGCGACCTCTTTCAAATTCCTCTTGCTGATATTGGTTGGTACTGGTTGTTGTTACTGTTGGCTGGTTGTCTTCGTCACCTACCTTCTCTATGTTAACCTGTAGTTGTCTTTGAGCCTGCGTCTACTGACAAACTAATTAGTTTTTGCCTGTAAGTCTTCGAATTCCTATGACATTATACATGGATATAAACCTCAGTGAATATTATACATCCGTGAGAAAACTCATTTTCAAATGAGACTCTAGTGTTTACCGCAGTCAACAAAAACATCTCAAGCAAGATCACATATGTACTTTACCATCTGCTACAAAATTATTATTATTATTATTATTATCATTAGGGCTAGAAATGATTCTGCAGGTGCAAATTTATAAAATATGCATTTCATCTAAATAAATCTGTTCATGTAATATCTTGTAGGTCTAATGAATATTGGCAGTTGGCTGTTCATCATAGAATTTATGAAAATTTTCACATAACAGTGATTTTAGTTACTGCGCTTAGACTATTTATTTTAACCTTATCATGTATTGCTATCTGAATAATTCTGGCTTGCAAAGGAGACTGTCGTGAAATTTCACCTCGTACCGTGTAAAATGCAAAAAAACGAACTCAAGTTTCAGATCTGATCTAGTATATTATCAATTCACCCAAGTAGGTAGCCAGAATTCGGGGGGAGGGTTGATTTAATTCACCACTCTGAGCTGATGATCTCGAACTCAAACGATCGAGGCGGCCAGCTGGTGTTTATATCACTTCTATCCAGCTACTAAGTTGTGTTTTTTCTAATTCCTTTATGTTTCCAGTGGAAAATAGGACTTCAAGCTAGAGGTTTGAAGTTTCTGTAGCAGTGGTGGTTATTTTTACAGGATGGGGTTGCTAACCTTATGCCCAAGCTTCACTCTTCACCAGTCTTATTACTGGCCTAGTGAGGTAAAGGAGTGAGTCGGCCGGAGCTCGAACCCATCACCTGTCGTTTCAGACACTAAATAGTCGTCTACTAGATCCCTTGGTAAAGAGTTACTTTTTGTGTAATGCGTATTAGCTTTTATTCATTAAATGTATTATTTTAAGTTACGGTGCATTCGTTAAAGACTTTAGGATAATACCACTCATCGTTTACCTAAACTGCTGTTTAATTTTAAGCTCTATCACCAATTGGTCAAGTTAAAGTACTGCTGAAAAACTGGGAGTACTAGACGGTTGTCTTGTGTTTGTTTAAGACTCTTCATCAGTGTACACCTTTGATTCCACCAGGCATAGAAATCCCGGTCTCAGGGTTAGTAGAGAAGCTCACTGACCATTCATCCACTGGGATGAATTCTAACTTTTACAAACTCGCAATTTTTAGCGCCACACTACCAGCCACTGTCATCAGTGGTGAGTATGTGCTCCTCGCATCCAACCTGATGAACACCACTGGTCATGACTTCCCAACAGAATTTTGTCTGGTAGTTAGACACTGATAAGAAAGAGAATAACATGCTCACTAGTGACTTGCTCTATTCAGGTAGGTAGTTACCTGGGTGTACGAGCGCACCTTGCAACCAGAAGGTCGTGGGTTCAAACCTTGAAGGTGAGTGCGTACTGTTGGAGAGTCCCAAACTAGGCTGACGAAACAGTTAGCTGTTCTCTAAGCGACGGAAGTCTATGCAGAAGTCCTGTAACTTGCAAGTATTAGTTTGTAGAGAGAACCAATTTTCAAAAAGTTCTCTAAATGACATCAATCTTTGATCGAACTGCGAACCTGTGAAATCCCTACAAACCATCATTTTATATGAATTGTTTACAAATTCAATTTTATAACTGTATTCCAAAGGTTTATCTCTTCTAATTGAATTATAATCATTAAAATTTAAATGCGAGAGAATTGTCTAAGCAGATTCACTTAATACAAAGATAGACGAAGTCACCCCACGTGTAATTAGCTAAATGAACATGAGATAAGAATTGTTTTCCCATTGTAAAAACAGTTTTTCGATATTTCTATATAGATAGATAGATAGATTTATAAATGAATAGAGATTTTTCAGACAGATATCTAATAAATTTCTTCTTATTTCTTTTTTTTCATTTTATTTATCGGTTTGCCTATCCATTCGACTATTTGCCTGTTTCTTGTATTATCAGCATAATGAAAGAAAAGAGAGAGAGAAAAAAAGGGAATTTTCCCTTGGGCAGTATAAATTCTCAACATCATAAGTGAATTAGAGTAGTAGTGAATGCTGACTCAGTTAGTTGTCTTTCCTTTAGGGAGTAGACGTACACCCACTCTAAAGTTACCTTTTCTAGCTAGTAACGGAGTAAAGTGACTAAGTATATATTTATATAGTGAAGTATTAAATTAAACCAGCGAAATAAACCAATAAAACATGTCGAATATACTCTGACCAGTATTCATATAATTGTCTGCTTTCATAAAGGATGCATTAAAAAAATGCCCTCTGCATGTGTGTTCGTGTGTACGTGCTTGCTCACACTTGTATCTATCATCAAATCTTAGTGACTCATTCGTCTCTGAATTTTCTCACACGCACTTAACTGCTACTACTAGTACTACTACTACTACTAATAATAATAATAATACTACTTTTTCTTTTGGCATTTTTTTTCGGTTCACTTTTTTCTTCATCTGAGAACAAGGTTCAATTGCAGCATTCTGTTTCTTATAACCCGTCTCTTTTCACAAAAATAAGAAAAAGTCTTATTTCCCGCCGCTTACAAGATTAGTCATTGGACAAATAAACATTCCCTACTCAATGTTCAATGCTATAGTTTTCAAGTACTTCTCACATTAACCTGTTCTAATCTGATTCACTTGTCGAAACATTTATCCATCGTTTATACTCAAATAAGTGTGTGTATGTGTGTGAATTCCTCAAGTGTTGTGGAAGTGTATTCCTTAACACAAGTATTGTATAATACTTCTCCATCTATGTATACCAAATAAGAAGAAAATGCCTACTCACACACATAATTGAATAAGTTAAATGAGATACCGTGATTATGGTGATGATGATGATGTGAATGGATTAAACGAGATGAAATTGAATTTAGGAGTAAATCCTCAACTCAAACAAAAACAAATGCAGGTACTTGAAGTTTGTTGAAGTTTAAGTAACCATATTACTGTCTGCCACCCTCTCCATTCAAATTATTCACTCATATCATTCTTCTTCAAGATCAACCGTGAAAATTGGTCTTCCAGTGCTTATGGTAATTAAATCAAAATTAAACTCATGGAATAATTTGTTTTATGCATTTTTTCTTAGCAAAGAATTTATCTGTAGAAAACAGAACATGATAACATAAACATAACTGATATCGATACTTTACTGAAGAGTGAAAATAATAAAACCCTATTCAGTTAGTAGATGTAAGGACGTTAGTGTTCGGTAACTCATAGGCAAGAGCTTTTATTATGTGCATGTAATCTCTCCAAGACCTAGTTTGCAGGGAGTTCATTTGTTTATAGTCTGACTGCGGATTAATATTATCTAGTGAACCACTGAATACTGGGGAGTACTGGACAGCTGTTTCATTCTAGTTTGGGACTGAATGGTCTACGAGCTTGACTTGTAACCTGGAGGTTCTGAGTTCGACCACCAGTGGGTGAGTACTGCCGATGAGTCCCAAACTAGGATGAAAAAACTGTCGATTACCCCACTACTGGTTTTCAATGGTTCCCTATGTGATACACACAGTTCCTTCGCCTTCTAAAGGGAACATAAAGCTTCAAGCTTTAAAGTTTCGGTTACAGGTGTTTTTTTACTGAGTGAGGTCGCTATTCTCATGCTTAACCTTCTGTGGTTAAAGGGCTTACTACCGGTTAAGCGTGATTTTGAAGTGTATTAGCCGCGAATCGACAGAATTCTTCTACCGAACCACCGACTTAGTAGATTATCCGCTTACACTTCAGAGTTACTAGAAAGATAAATAGAATCACTTAAGAAACCGTTACGCTGTAACAAGTCACGGTAACACAATTACATACTAATTAATATATTCGTCTTTTCGGTTTCGAGTGAAACACAGACCTTCAAGAGCACATCCACACTTTACTGAGTCCTCTGCAGTCTTTTTTAGATAAATCCACTACTTCCCACTACATCTCCTCACATATTCTTCTCCATGAAACCCTTGTGTGCCGAAGATGTCTTTTACCATTCGAGGTGTACTTGGCCTATGGAGTGTATCGTGATGGCACTCAATGGGCTTCTCAGTGTGTGTCTAATCTATCTCAATTCATTTCCTGCGACGTATTTGTTCGGCCGAAGGTTCTTAGTTTGTTTGTTGCACCGATAGAATTCGTTGTAACTTATCCTTTCTGCAAGGTCATCCAATCTTCAGTATCGAAACAGTGAAGTCATGGTATTTGTGGAAGTCTGCAGTAGACTTCTGGAAACGCTTTTCATCACGCATTTGTAACAGGTCCTTTGAAAATCATTTGGAAGCACTTACTGACTTAACATCACTGCTGAAAACTCGAATCATGTTTCTTGTGATGGCTGTTACAGATCTCTGCTTGCATGTCTATCTATCTTGCTTTCCCAGGTTAAGCAAGTATCCGAGACGACTTCCTATAGAAGTTTTTAATGACCAATTGTGTCTTAGCTTTGCTACTGGTATTCAAAGGTTACTGTCATCGGAAACATTTAAATTTTATTAGTTCCCAATAAGTTTCTAGAAACCCACTGGAGGTGAAACACAAACATTTATTTAACATATATTTAACAATAGAAGTTGATGTCATTGAGTCTAGAGAAGTCGAGAGTGCATAATTAATTAAGTTGACTATTTTTCAAAACTGGAGTTTACGACACCTTTTCAATTACCACAAGTTTTCTACTGAAGCATAGTCAGCGATTGCGAGGGAGAACGCTCGCCAACCATGCAGGTGGATCGGGCTTCGATCCCCAGCCAGAGCACTCCTATACCTAGCTAAGTTGGTTATAAGACCGGTAAGGAGGGAAGCCTGTGCTTGAGGCTAGCAACCCCAACCGTTCAAAGTTTTAGTTTAAAATCCTATGTTCCTCTGGAAACGCAGAGGAATGAAATAATAATAATAGTACTTAAGCATCATTTTACGTATAAATTACTTTATAGTCAGAGCAAAAATATAGTGGTGCATTATTATTGTTTTTAATAAATTTAGCTTACTTATTTGCAGATGATCCGACTCCACCACCGACTAATCCAGCCGCTGAAACTGCCGCGGCTGCCGCTTGTAAACCGACAACACCACCATGTACAGGAACATCTTTATTACTGTTCTGTTCACTTAGCTTCGTAGTATTGACTGTTCTTGACGACGATTTGTCTGAATTCCGATCCACTTCAACATTTGATACTTGGTCACATTTTATCAGATAAACACAAAATATGTACAAAAGAGTCAACTTGAGGTAGTGGCAGCAGTGATCAGTTAGCTTGCGTTTCATCATTCCTCCCTGTCTGTCACTGAGTTGAGTTGAAATTCAGGCTTATTCTAGATAAAAGAATCGAAAAATGAGTGATAAATAAATAAATAAAAATAATTCTCTTCTTGTTCCCTTATCAAATCAATATGTGATTAAAAAACAAAAAAATTGTTACTAGTTCAATCAAGATGTAAATTTTTTTTAAAAAAACATCAGTGTTCAGATGGGTGTTGTTTATTGGTTAAGTCTTTGAGAGAGAGAAAAAAAAATGTCACTTGTTATTGTGAAATATGAGATGTTGTTAAACACTGCTTGATAATTGATATTGTACTGTCGAATTTTAAGACAGAACAAAGTGATGAAGTTAATCAACCGTGAACAAGAAAAAGAAAAAGAAATTTGAGGTGATGAAATATTATTTATTGATCAGGAGTTTAAACTCTACTCCTTAGTTGTCTTTTTTCTTTGTGACTAGTGTTCATTGTAAACTGGTGTGCAATTGTAACCTCTGACTAAATAACTACAGAGTCAGGCGAAGGTGGTTAGTGTTCATCAGCTCATCTTTTGCAATTGATTGGTTACCTTCTAAAAAATTTGAATACCAAAGGATAGCAATGAAAATTGATTCGAAAGAGGACAAACTTAAATCTTATGTAATTTTTTTCTTTTATTCTTTCATGTCCCAAGTGGAACATAGTGGAGATTCAAGCTTTGAATACGCCTACATCTTATATGTTTGCTTCCACTGAAAGGAGAATAATTAGTCAACTACGTCATCTGTCGCCGACTCGGGTAGTCTTCACGATTAAAACAGAGTATAAGTGTTTTCAATAGAACGGTTACTGAACAAAGAATATTCTTTTCGATAACCTGCTCTTCATCAGATTCTACAGTTATATAGACATAACAGTGAAAGAATTAGCGTTACTTACAACATTAATGTCGTCTAAACAACATCGAATCAATAATTATATGAATGGATTACAGTTCGATAGCATCAACATAACAGTATCGGAAGAATTAGAAAGATAATAATAAAAATTCATGAATTTATGGCCTCTACTAAAGGCTGGCCAGGGGAGTAGTAGTGGCTGGACTTGCTATTCTAGGTGAATCGCGATAGCCTCTGCTGTTTTGAGTATGCGGTGCTTGGATGTTTATGGCAATTTGTTTGGTACTTGGTAGATGATACAGTAGGATTCTTCAATGCTGGCTTTGTGTCCGGTTTAGACTAGGTGGTCTAATGTCGAACTGTTGATGGTTTTTACTACACCTTTATTTAGCCACACCAGTAGATGTTCCCGAGCGAGCACAAAAATCAAGTTCCTAGAGCAACGGTCAATATAAAAAATAATTTCTCCTATGCTTTTGTGGGATCTGCTTTTATAGGGTGACGTTCCTGACTTCACACCCAACCATTCTTCTATTTCAGGCTACAGTAAACAACAGACTTTTAATAAAACCGCTTTTTGTAAACAACTTTAGCAATGTATAATTAGTGATTTGTTGCTTAATATCTGCATTTTTTTGCCTTCACAAGGAAATGACTTGAAGTCGCTTTACTGAAAGGTTATTATTCATTATCATTATTTTATTAATTTTTATGCTCATTAATCTTATCTTATTTCTTAGTGAGTGACATACCGCCTCGCTAGCGGTCTCAGATTGACATGTCGGCTCCTTGTGCAGATGCTTCGACGATGTCTCATTACTTAACTCGAAGTCAACTAGGAAAAGCTGAGCACCTCGGTCCAGTCGGTCAATGGGAAAGTCCAAATTGAGTTAGATAATTTGTAAAATCTCAGCGATATTGAAATGAGTAATTCCAACGTTTCGTTCGGAAATCTGGTCCGAACTTCTTCAGGGAAATTAATCGAAATTAACATAACAGGTTTATATATAAAAGGAACATCTTTTGTTTTTAAAAATTTTGTTCAATCATGATTCATAAAACAAATATTAACAAGTATAATAAACAAAATTGTACAAATATAATTTTTTACAAATGTCTACTTCTCACTCGGCGCCCAAATATTATAGAACTATTCTGTCAAATCTTGACTACAGTTCATTTGATTGAGTTAGATAATTACTGATACCCGGTTACACAAGAAGTAGCCCTTGTAGCCAAAGTAGTCTAGTTGATAACGCTTTGGCGCTTGAAACTACGGGTACTGGGTTCGAGCCTCAGCGAAAATACCATCACTCACTTGGGAATGCAAGCATATGCAGATGACGAGTCTCAAACAGGACGAAATGCGCGTCATCCTGGATTCCACTGCCAATCACCATCTACTAAATTACTTCAATATGTCATTTCGTGGTATTGATGGTATTTTGATTGACATCTTCCTATTTCAGTTACTTTTCTGCCATCAGGTAGTTCTCATTCTACGAGAAAATGTTTCCTCTCATATCGGCTAAAACCTACAGATATGCAAGTTTTCATGTGTTACACGGCTAAGATAATTTCACTTTGCATCAACAAACTATATCTTACATGCAAAGAAGTGAGCTTTTTGTTCCAGTATCTTTGTGTAGTGCCCTGGGGTTGTACTTATTGGACACGCTTCAGAATAAAACAAAGTTTGTTTTGATATCATTCACTTCAGCCGACGTGTGCTGTAGTGTTGATCATTGAAAGCTATTTTCTACTAATTTTCTGATGGATCTACCACAGTATATTATTACTATGCTAGTATGAATCTAATCCCGTGACATTTCTGTGTGTGAAAAAAAAGTCAACAATAAGGCGGGATTCTACTAATCTGACAAGCAAAAAAAAAATAAATAAACACCACAGTTGGTTACAAGTCATAAAGTGTAAATTGACTAGCGCTACAACTATTTTTCATGTTTGCCGTTCACTAAAAACAGGCAACACACAGAGTTAAAACTTATAAGACATTATCCAAAACAGAATAAAAGGGTCAGTAAATCACTGACACGTTTTTGTCATTTAGAACACTTAAGTATATAATGATAATGGAATTATTAGTATAACTATTATACGAAATAAGTGACTTTGATTAATAGCACACAGTTCAGGTGAACTGTGTCTACAAAAACGAACCTGTGATATATATATATATATGTTCCAGTGACAACAAAGTAATTTTCAGTCTTATTATCTACAGACCTAATGCGCAATAGATCATTAATCATTATCAGTATGATAGCGTCGGCAGTTTTTTTTGCTCCTCCGCATACACCCTCTGTTTGTTTCACGCACACCCACATTTTCTGTCATTATATTCATTTATTAAAAATGGACTACTTAAGTGTTAATATAGTAACAGTCAACCCTTATCTAAGGGGAAGGGGTAAGATGATAAACTATATCAACCTTTAACGTTTGATTTTATACTTAATGTGGTAAGTGAAACGACACCCTACTAAATCAATTGCTATGTTTCAGTGAATAGTATACAAATATTGTCTATGAACTGAAATGTATCACTAAGGCAAACTATTCAGTAGGTGAAAACGGATATATATATATATATATATATATATATATATATGATTATGTCTGCTTACACAAGAGAACATTTTGAGCCGTAAATATCTGGTTTCGGTAATAAAATATAATTTAGTGAATCATTTCAAGACACAGGTTGCTAAGTATTTGCCCCATACATTTTACCATGAGTCCACGCGTCTACATTGGCATGGTAGACATGTTCCCCACGAAAGTGAAAGGGTGAATACGCATACTGGTCTATCTTGGAGATTTTGAACACCCTGATTTCAAAATGATGGCGTACGTGGGCTGCAGAATCCGAACGAATAGAACAGCACATGAACCTGCTTCGGACATTGGAAACTATGGGACTCAGCTAATAAATCTGCTCCATAGCACTGCACTGTAGATCAGGCTTCAAGTCAAAGGCTTGGGGAAGGCTGGCCCCTTAGAACAACCACCTGCTTCGATCTGAATGTTAGGGTGGTATCTCAGTCCTTGAAAACAAACTAAGAGACTTTGGTTAAATCACCTCTTGGTGCCTGTAACACACTAATTTCGTATTTCAGTAAACAATAGAAGTTTTCAATGCTTTTCTAACTGATATCAATTCTTACAAACCAACTATTAAAAATTAATCTGATGCTCGCTAGTGACTTGCTACAGGATGCAGTTTCCTGGAATTATAGTGAAAAGTTGTCACCACAGTGAGATTCATCCAGTCAAGTGTGAGGATGGATGTCCCACAGATGGTTGACACTGGTTGGTGGTCGTGGTAAATCACGAATTGGTAGAAGTTAGAATTCATAGATTGGCCATTTAATCGGGTCCCAGTGGCTGAATAGTATAGGAGCTTGCCTTGTAACCAGAAGGTACTGTGTTCGAGACTAACGGAAGTGGTTGTGTGACGCCGATGATTTCCAAACTAGGATGAAACAGCAGCTGTCCAGTACTCCCTGATTTTCAGTGGTTCTCTAACCTGATATCAATCCGTTATCAACTCGTAAAAAATAGACGTCATTCCTTGAATAAATGAACTTAGAAAAGTCTATATGACAGATACAGTAGAAACACAACCAGGAAATTTTAAAATAGTAGTCAGTCAAAGACACTAACTATCTTGGTTACAGTTGTTCCCTAGTGTTTGTCACAGAATTAATTGAGATAAACAGAATTGGCGAATTTTCCCAAGAAAATGCTGCCATTTCTTCGACTTACTGAAAAGTGGGACAGATCCCATTTTGTGTCAAATATTCTGTGTTACAAGGGTGCTACAGTTAAACAAAAAAGAATTCCTTTTTTTTCTCCTAATACTTTTCAAACTAACGAACAGTAATAATTTTCAGATCTAAAATTGATTATTTGTAACCACATTGACTAGAACAATGAACACACACGCGCTAAGTTTCTTCCCATCTTAACTACCAGAGTCTCAACAGGGTCTTGAGTGTTTGAATTTCTCCTCAAAAGTTCTTACTAAGTTATTTAAAGTAGAGGAAAATAGTTTGAAGAACATAAAAGGCAAGACTCAATAAGGCACATTTATTTTTTCCACGTCAGAGATGACGAAATATAGAGGAGACAAAATTTGTGCATAGGCTATGACAGTTACCACTGCAATGCAATGATTTACTAACGCTCTCATATATATACATATATATATATTTATATATACAATTTATTTCTTTATTTTTTATATTTTGATTACAGCTTGATTCCACACTGTATTTTTGGTACAAGTATGGAATTTTCAGCGTGGATATCGGTAGCCCAAATTTTGCAGGCCGACCATAGATATCAGGTATGTGCCAGCGTGGGCTCGAACCCCGGACCATGTGCATGGTAGGCAAGAGTCCTAACCACTGTGCCACCGACGCATATATATACACATATATAGGTGTAAATATGTATGTCACCTGCAAGAATATTAGATAAAAGAAAGATTGATCTAGTGGAGAAGAGAAACAGATCATCGATTCTTTTGAAACAACATGAAAAACATTCAAGGAAGACAAAGAAGCACAATACAGACGACAAAAAAAAAGTAGCACGGTACGAAGGACATGTGCAAATTATGATCCCAATGTATTATAAGTGATAGATTCCGTCCATATATGTACATTCAGTTGCTAATAAAGAATTACTCTGCCAGATATTCTTGTGCTCTGCCGTTAAAATACGACTGGGTTAAACATAGTTGTAAAGCCGAGTATCAGCTTTATCTCCTAAAGTGAGTTTATCTCTAACACCATTCCCGTAACCCACATAATCTTGAATGCAGTATTATTATATTATTATTGTTCCCTTGGTTTCCTAGTAGAACATAGGGCTTCAAGTGCACGTCTCCACTTCCTCCTGCTGTACTTTTCACCTGCATCCATGTTAGTCCATACTCTTTCAACTCCTCTTCACATGATCTCCTCCATGTCACCCTCACACTGACGTCCCACTCCCCTCTTCCCTTTCGGGTTCCACTCGAGGGCCTGACATGCGATGTCACCCAGCGGCCCCCTCAGCTAGTGTCTAATTCATTTCCACTTTCTCCTGCATATTTTTTGTTTGGCGATTAGTTCTTGTTTTGTTTGTTCCCATAGTTTCTTGTTGGTGGTGATTCTTTCCGACCCGGTCATCTGATTTTCAGTATAGAGCAGAGACAGTTGTTGGTCTCGCCTAGATCACTAGCTCGCCAGTTTTATAGCCGGTCCCAAGCCCGGATGAAGAGGGAGGGTTGCGGCATGGTGCTAGCAACTCCACCCTTAAAACTTAACCAAATCGCTAGAGAAACTTCAACGCACAAACATATTAAAAATTCTAAAAATCTTGAATGCTGTGTTGGCTATATTCTCTTTCTAGGAGGAGTACAAGCCTGCCTCCTGTGTTTGATAGGTTGATCCGCTAACAGCCTTAAAGTGATTCCTGTAAACCCCTTAAAAAGCCTGCAACTGGTAGAAAATGAAGCGCACCACCCAATCCTTTCAGGATCAGATGATTATCTTATCCTTCATCAGCTGTTAGCGCTTAACATCACCATTTAACTTTCAACCAGGTTACTTGTTTCTATTTTTTCACTGTTATTTTCTTCTAAAATGAAAAGGTATTTAAAAACACCTCCTTTTCATGTAACTTCCAAATTTTTCTCTCGATTTCTGATTTCACTTCATTTCTGAAAAGTGTTTTATCCTCTTTCAACATTTTAAGGATGAATATATAAGTAAATAAATAAATAAACCAATTTGTCTATTTCTGAACACTTCTTTGTCTCTGGCTTCAAACTGTACCAAGGTGAAGATTTGTTTCCTTTAAAGGCATAAAACGTCCACGCAAAACACGGAACGGAAATAGTTTTAAAAAGACTGAAGTTAATATCAGTATCTAAACTGGTGTTTGTGTGTTTGTGTACGTGTTGGAGAGAGGTAGCGTGCTCAAAATGTTCAAAAGATTATAATCCCCATCCCTTACATACATACATGGTATAAACATAGTCCTGCCTTCAACTGATGGATGGTGATTAGCAGTGGAATTCAGGATAACACGCATTTCCTCCTGTTTGGGACTAGTCGTCAACTGGATATACCTGCATTCCCCAGTCAGTGAGTGATAGTTTCCCCCACAGACTCCAACTGGGACGAAATGAGCGTCATCCTGAATCCCACCACCTGACACCATCTACTAATTGACTTCAAGTTACAGGACCAGGAGTTGTCGAAGTATCTGCACAAGGAGCCAACATGTCAACCTGAGACCGAGCACTCCGCTCCAATCAATCGATGTGAAAATCTAAGATTGAATTAAATAGTCGTGTCGAATCGGTTGTTAAATGCACTTGCACATAGAAGCATAGATTATGTCAACAACACATGAAAGACAAGCACTTTATATTAATAAATGAAGCCATTTCTAGTTAACATTTTTTTTGAGTGGGGGTATTTATCGTTTTTTTCTGACTTTACGCTTTAAAAAGTGTGTGGTACGAGGTACAGTTAAATTAAAAACAGGCTTCTTGAAATTCAGTTAAGCGCTTGACAGATTTCTGGATAATGACGTTTTTCTTCTACCAAAAGAACAAAATGAAATATAATAAACAATACCCTTAGGTGGATGGATAGTTAATTTATTCCCCGCGTTTATTGACTCGTCAAATTATATTCCTTAATAATAAGATTGACAGGTCTTAACCGGCAGGAAGTTTGCCCCCAACTGCCCAACTAACTAGCTAACTAACTAACTAGCCGAATCTAATGACAGATTAAAAACGAAATAAATAAATAGATAGAAAAAGTGATGAATCGTGAATTTAAGCAAAAAGAGGTCTTTTAGAAGAGCAAGAAAAAAGAAAGAAGAAACTTCACTCATCTTGTTTTATGTAAACTGACCAGTGATGACCAGAAATTAATAATAAGGTTCATCTTTTGTACCCTTTTTAGACTTCTAAAAATAAATACTGTTTATAACAAGAGGCTAACTGAAAGATCAAATCACATTTGTTGGCATGTATGTAAGGAAGTTTCAAAAAGTGACTGACTGGTGTACAGTAGATGCGAAAGAGATTTACTTCCTTTGTGTGGTGATGAGCTTCAGTATTTTTTTTTCCTTAAAAGCCTATCCCACTTGCCTACATGCCTGTTACTGGTTTGAAAAAAGGAAGTGTGATTAAAACAAAGTTGATGTTACCACACTCACATACACACACACACACACACACACAAACACACGTACGCACACAAACACAACAGTGATTACTGTTCGTTATCCCATAGGGAGAAGATTACCTAGTGTTGTGTATGTTTGGCGGGGGAAGGGGGTCGGATGATAAATTTTGTTCAATTTCATTCCTCCTCTTCCATCACTCCCAACAACAACAGCGGCAGCAACAACAATGACGAACCTCCCCTCAATCCATCCTACTTTTGCCGTATACTTTCACTGTCATTCATACACAAGATAGCAAACATTGTATTTTATTGAAGCTTACACCTCTCATTTGAAGCTCTCACCAATCCCACCTACTAATTTTGTTTTTAATCAACAGAGGGTTAACACAAAATGTCCACTAATATAACCAAATACTACCTCTACTTCAATTATGTGAGTTAAAACAAAGCAGTTAAGTCCACTTCACAGAATCACTTAATTCTGATTAAAATGTCGATTGGAAATTTTTAATACATACATATACATCAATGAACCCCCCCCCCCAAAAAGAAACGAAATGTCACTTTAAAATGTATTTTTTTAAATCAATGAACATTGTGGGGTGATTAAACAAAGAGTAATTTTTTTTATAATTTGACATTGTTTGTTTCTATTTCACTATGGGAATTTGTCGTGATCGGCCAAAATTAATTCTTTAAACAAAAATGCAAGCCACTTGAAATGCAAGATAGAGTTGATCTCAGATATGATGGAGTTTCTAATGTTATGCATGTACACAGTGCTTCCCCAGTGGTACGCTTATGTGTGACCAAGAAAAAACAAAAAAAAACAAAGTGGCTACGGATCTGAACAAGGCGGACATTCAATATTGGTGTATCCTGTTTTTCTCTCTTCGGAGGTATTTGAAACTCAATACACCGTGTCAAATTCTGAGATTGCAGCGTTCACCTTTTTAAGTAATGCACAACTCCTGTTATGAACTCACACCAGCACCAGTTACCGTCATTGTGAGGAATTTGAAAGAGGTTACATCCTTCACTTATCCGCCTAGGAATCATCGTTTCAACTACAGGATGAAGCACGGATGAATATGCAAAAAACTAGCCTGAATCAGAGAGGCAAAAACTGACAACTTCATTTATCTGAAATCGGTTTGGAAATTTTCTGCACTGACTCAGCATAAAGAACAAAATTCGGATTTTCAACAGAAATGTGAATTCAGTGAGTTCTTCTATATGAGTCAGAAAGTTGGCCAGTGCGTCACGAGGAGCATCTTGAACAGACAGCCGCAGACTTTTATCAACAGATGCCTTCGCTCTATACTGAAGATTAAATGGCCAGAAAAAAGTGGCAACATGAAACTATGGGGAAAAACGAATCAAGAACCTATAGTTCATCAAATATTTAGTAGAAGACCGTCGGATGACATCACGCACCAGGTCACCGTACGAGTGGAATCCGATTGGGAAACGGTGAGATGCGGGTGGGCTTGAGGGTGACATGGAGGAGACAGTGTGAGGAGGAGGAGGAGGTGAAGGCCTATGATCAGTTGTAGAGCCAGATAAGAATGACTGCAGATCTTCTGTTCCGCTTGGAACTGAGGGGAATAATACCAATAATATAATAATATTTTCTATATCTCACATATCAACGTTGTTTCATATCCAATGTCCTTGTCAGGTGTATAGATTCACTGGACAAAGATTCAGGGATCAACCCCTCTCACCACCTAACTGTAGCACCTTTTGAACTGTAGTTCTGTCCCACCCTTATCCTACCTACTATTAATGTATAAATTGTCACTAAAGCATTAATGGATGAACTAGGTGGAAAATTAGTTTAATTTATTTCCGCGTGACACATTTTCTAAAAGCAGCAATAACATAGCATGTTCTAGCTTACAATGACTAAAGTTTTAAAGTTAATACATATATTTTTTTGAAAAATTAATACATATCGGTCTTTCAGTGATGATATTGATTAAATCTGATTGAAATTTTCGCTTACTTCATTTTCATCTCAACAAATGCTTAGATTTTATTGGCTACCTGTACTGAAAAGACAGTCAAATTTCAGTGAATTCTGTATTCTACTGAAGGAATGTGAATCTGCTGGCTATTTTACGAAATCAATGGAGTTTACATAAACACAGGCTACAAAAAAAGGGTGAAAAAATAACACACCTTATGCCCTTTCACGATGTATACATGTATATTTAAATCCACTTATTTCTATATACATATATAAATGTATATATGCTTCTGAAAGGTTTCGTATTATGGGACAGAATGTGGAAATACATATGATAAATATTTACAATTGGTGGATGGTGGCTAGCAGTGGAATCCAGGATGCGCATTTCGTCCTAATTGGGACTCGTCATCTGGATGTACCTGCATTTCTCAGTGAGTGATGACGTTCCCACCAAAGCTCGAACCCAGTACCCATAGTTTCAAACGCCAAAGCGTTATCAACTAGACCACTTGGGCCATATGATGCTGCTCAATATCAACAGTGAACGTTGAGTGAAAAATGCTTATTAACTCATTAGATTTCAGAGAGAAAAAAAAGAGCGGTGGACAAAATGCTTAGAAGAAAGACGAAAACAGTAGATAGTTTCAAGCTAAAATGTGTAAATGTGGAGAACAGAACAACTGGGGAATAAGAGCAGGCAACGAAATAGAGAGAAATGAAGCACACAGAATTACTTCCGTGGGGCACACACACATTATCTATAAGTTCTAATGCCTATGATATTAATTCTAGAAAAGCTTTAGTGTATTATAGTGAAGATATATGTATAATTAGATTTAGTTTGTTGTAAAACAATAATTTTGTATTAGATTTCAGGTAAAAATGAGAATGTAGGTATCTAGGATATAGTCATGACAATAAACAGAATTTGAAAATTAATTACCAACTGACTTTAGTTAAAGTACTGTCGAAAATCAAGAATTCCTGGACAGTTGTTTCATTTATGTCTCACACTCTTCAGCAGTACACACCCATGACCCCATCAAAGGATCATGCCCAGAACCTTAAAGTCACAGGTCAACCTCCTAAGGCATTCAACACCTGGAACTTGATGGTTCCATGGATTTCTTCCCAGTGTCTGAATAGTCAACTAGCGTGAGGTCATACGAGCGCGCCGCTGAGGAGTCTGTCCCAAGAACGAAACAGCTATCCAGTCCTTCGAGGTGATTATCAGTGACTCTCCTGCAAACCAACACTTGCGAAGAAAAACAAAGCGTGTTAGTGCGTCGGTGGTTCAGTGGGAGAATGTTCACGAGAAGGCCCCAGATGGGCCGAGGTTCGATTCCCAGCTGGGGCACTGTTAAACCTCGCCTAGCTGGCAGGGGAATGAGAGTACAGGAAAGCTTAGGCGTTAAGCTTGAAGCCCAGCGTCTCATTTGGAACGCAAAGGAGTGAAAAATGGTACAAGCAGTTTATCTGTCCTAATTTTGTGTTTGTTTTTTTTCACTTTTTTATCATTATGTATTTCAATATACACTAAAATGATTTACCTCTTACACTCTGTTCACTGTTTGATGTTTACATCGCTTACACGCGTGCCAGAATTCATTTGTACACCATTAATTACCAATATAAAAGTAAGGAAAATAAATGATTGTTCGAATCCCGGTGGGTGCGTACTGCTGAAGAGTCCCAAACTAGGACGAAACAGTTGTCCAGTACTCCCAGGTTTTCCAATGGTTCTCTAACTAATGTCAGCTTATGATGAAATCCTGAAACCAATCAAATCCCTACAAACCATCACTTGAATAAATGATTGTAGTTTGTTTTATGTCAAAAAAATTTCAGTTAATACAAAAATGGTGAGTAGAATTTTTGGAGAGAGAGACAGAGAGAGACGGGTTGTTCAAGTGGACAGAGCGACAGTAAACTTCCTTTTAAAGCGAGGAGAAAAATAGGTAGAACTATTCAGAATAAATTATTTAAGCCCTAGGGATTTACAAATCACAATATGGTCTATATTAGTATACACAATTAGTTGATTTTGCGGCTAACAATGATAATTACAGATAGACTTTTAGGTGAATGACTTTAAGATAGAGAGAGAGACAGAGAGAGAGAGAGATAGTTGAGCACTTTTCAGCTGACATATGATGAAGTCAAAGGTGTTCAGATTATAAGATTTTTGAGGATTCTTGACAGCCGTTTTGTCCTATTCTGTCACTCTTCAGTAGCGTGTACCTATGAACCCTCCGGGGATGGAACCCAGGACCTATAGGTCACGAGACCAAGCTAACTGACCACTCAGAAACTGAATTCTAACCTTCAAGTGTTGTTTTTCAGGAATTTGATTGGTTACAGGATTTCATCGTTAGCCAGCATTGGTTAGAAAACAATTGGAAAGCCTTGGAGAATGGTACAGCTGCTTCGTCCTAGTTCAAGACACTTCATTAGTACGTGTACAACACAGGGGTTAGAGTACAGGACCTTCCGGTTAGAAGGTGAGCTAGCTCGTAGACCATTAACCCACTGGGGGCCGACGTATTGGCCAGTTCATGAATTCCCAATTCTGCCAATTCACGAAATAGCTCGACCATCAGCCAAAGTCATTGGCGAGGATGGTTGTCACCTGGCAACATGAAGGTCTTAGTTTCTATCCCTAGTGGGGTTGCGGTTGCATATTTCTGGAGAGTTGCAGGTTAGGATAAAACTACTCTCCACTAAACCCTGGTTCCTAATGCTTCTCTAATAATTTATATATATATATTTATATATATATATATATATATATATATATATATATCAGCCTCGCACCGACGATCCACTCGTCGCTTCGCATTTGGATTCTACTCAAACGATGGCCTGCATTACGCGCGATGTCATTCGACAGTTTCCTCAGTGTATGCTCGACCCATCTCCATTTTCTGCTGAATATTTGTTGACCGATCGGCTCATGGTTGGTTTGTCACCAGCCAGAGTTTCTCGTTACTTATTCTTTCATGCTGGCTAGTCATTTGATCTTCAGTATGGGGTCAGCGAAGGGGATAGCTGTTGAAAAAAGCCTGTAGTAGCCTGTTGGAAATCCTTTTCGTGACACGCTGGCCAAGTTTCCCACCCATATAGAATAACTGACTGAGTTCACATTCGTGCTAAAAATCCGAATCTTGTTCTCTATGCTGAATACAGCAGGGAATTCCAAAATTGGTTTCAGGTTGGTGAAGACGTGTCTTGCCTTTCCGAGTCTGACTTTGACATCTTCGTCCGTGCCTCATCCTGAATTTGAAACGATGCTTCCTAGCTGGAGGATGTGAACTCTCCCAAATTTCTTCCACTGATTGTCATTGGTCCTTCCCGGGGGCACTCCTGTTTGCTTATCTTCATCATATCCGTCTTCTACATGGCCACCTACAATTCTGTTTTCGCTGCCAGTCTCTTCAGCCAGTTTGTTGGTTTTCGCCTGTAAGTCTTCGAGTTTGTGTGACCTTAGACATATGTCATCCACGCGCGAAATCTAGATCTTCTAGAGTCTTCTGGTTGGTCCAACGTACTCCTGTCTTCTCCAATAGGTAGGCAACTTCCCTTCCTTCCAACATCTGCTGCAGTCTCTTGGTCCGTTTTCAGTGCTTATGGCGCAATTCCATCTGTTCCTACTGCCTTCCTGGACTTCAGTAGCTTGATCGCATCCAGAATTCGTGCTATATATATATATATATATTCTCCAACTGAAGCGTTTAACAGTTTTAGGTCTGAAACCCCAACAACTGGTTTCTTAGTAGTTCATTTCTTTCTTTCAGTGTTTTCTTAGCTCAATGACAAACGGATTCATGCAGAATTATTCACAATCTCCTTTCCTCTTATCCATCAATGAAATCATTTAAGGCAAGGCTTTTTTTCATAAGATCTATTGTTATTAAGCAACTTTCCCTCAATCAATGTAAACAAAATGCAATCTTATTATGTTGCCAACCTAGAAAAGAAAAATGTGCCTTCGATCGTTTCATGTAATATCCGTTAAGTATTTTGTCTATTATACTGTTATTGCTGTTGATTTAATAACAGTATTATAATTATATATATCCTGCAAACTGTCTCTTTCACTTCGGGGAAGTCTGCTTTAATATGCGCGTATATCCATATCTCTACGTATCTGTGTATTCATGTCACTTTTGTCTGTTTGCTTTGTTCCACTGCCTTGTAAACATATATTGAAAGAGGCAAGTAAATACATACATAATTATGACTTGATATATAGCCTGTCAGACTGTCATATATATATATGGTGCATATATATTCCTGTATATATATATATATAACCGAATAACTCTGAACAGACACTGAAGAGGCATGAGATGGAGAAGAATAGAGGGAACTTATTTCTGGATTTTCTTACCTTGATATTTACAAAAAATGTTTCACATTTCCCTGATCTCTCTATGTCTCTCTCTCTCTCTCTCTCTCGCTATCTCTCAATATCTTTCTGTATTTCAGTACCCCAAGTTCCTTTTCGCCTAATATAATGGTCCATCAATAAATTATTTATAATTATTAAGGCGAAGGCAAAGAAATACACGTATGTTCTTCTTACACTAATCTAATAAATTATTTCTAATATGATTACTATTGTTGTGATCATGTCAAGTAAGATGTACATTCATTTTCTATACTACTTACTATTACTAACAGTAATCCATTTAATTGAGAATTCCCTACACACTGACATGCGTGCGTGTGTGTGCGTGTACACAAGGGTAACTGTTATTATGAGTATATACTAAACACACGATAATAAAGAAAAAAATGACAATAGTGCTATCGAAATCCTCCTTGTGATTTCACTCTCAATAAGATTGTAGGCTTTTTTTTTACCTTGAATTCATTTCAGATGCTTCTTAAGAGATTCTCTTGACACCTGATGCTATTTGAGAAGCTATGGAAAGTCAATGTATCACCGTATACTATGGGTCATTGTCACTGTGATTTAGTGAATCTTCCTAAAGCCATAAAAGAGAAGAAAGATATAGAGTTTGTGGATCAACATGTGCAGAATTCGCTTCTCAGAAATAGGATATAGACGAGAAAACATCAGTTGATGAGAGTTCTACAGACTTCAGTAGATTGATTATAGGAAGACACTTTGTGTAGTCATTATATACCTGATAAAGTTTTTAGGACCTATATAAATAACCTGAATCTTAGCCAAACTTATTCCTATACTGATGAAGTTAACAAGCCTATCGTCAAGGTGCATTTTATCACTGAGTACTAGTATTAGTAGTGATATAGATTACTGAAATCAACCGGTAGTGCTTGCTAACCTCACTTGCTTCTTTCGGGCCATTCCTTACCAGCGCAGCATGTCCAATCAGACTCAGTTGACAAAGTCAAATCAGATGGTTGGAGGCGATCGGCCACAGGAAGCCTTGCACCTAGGTTTCGTACTAGTCGGCACTCGCCGGTCAGCAAGGCATATCTGCAACCTTGAAGGAACTCGTGTCCTTTCTGAGATTCGAACCCGCCTCATTCAGTGTTGCACCAAAGAGTGGACTAGACACATCACACTAGTTACTAGTGTCCAATCAAACTATCCACTACAGTCCTATAGGAGTCAGCCGCGAGCTCGAATAGCTCATTGATAACGTTTCAGACCCACTTCAGCACTGGGTGACCCGGGTTCGAATCTGAGAAAGGACATGAGTTTCTTCAAGTTTGCAGATACGCCTTGCTGACTAATGAGTACCGACTAGCACAAAACCTAGGTACAAGGCTTCCTGACGATTGCCTCCAAATATCTAATACCATCAAATCAATGCACACCGTGATGGTGAGCTACCTAGAATGGTGGCCACATTACAAACCTGACTGACTGACTGACAGAATTCAGTCTGCACCAAAGAAAGGACTAGACACATCGCGCTAGTTACTAGTGTCAAATCAAACCATACTATTTGAACTCAGGTTAGCTACCTGAGCAAGTCGGTAACATAAAGAGGGAGTCAAATTCTGAAGGTGAAAATCCACCACTCTTGAAACGTAAAGTACTCGAATTAGAATTTATAACCTATTCGATAGACCTACTTTAAGCCTGGAAAGATGTCTTTGTGAAATATGCCTGACTTTCAATCGAAATGTTTCTCTGGTAAGCTTTAGCTTCACTGTGGGCAAGCGAAAAACGTAGACTTCTGAAGGTTGGATGAAATGTGTCTCATGTTTCATGAAAAGGATTTTCAATAACAGCTGCCACATTTGCTGACTTCGTACTGAAGATCAAACGGCTAGCCTGCCAGAAAGAATTAGTAACAAGAATCTCTGGGTAGCAACAAGCCAACCATGAGCCGATAGCTCAACAAATATGTAAGAGAAAATGTAGATGCACCAGGCATACGCTGGGGAAACTGTAGAATCACATCGCGCGCAATGCAGGCCATCGTTCGAGTAGAATCCAAATGGGAAGCGACGAGTGGGTTGTCGGTGCGAGGGTGATATGGAAGAGGGTGTGGCGTTGGGGGAGATGAGAGATTACGGGCAATCGTGTACCCAGCTGAAGAGGACACCCGAAAAGATAACAAATTGGAGATTTGTTTGTTGAAGCCCTATTTTCCACTTGGAACCCAAGGGAATAACAAAAATAAAACATTAAGGTTCCAAAAAGTGTTTGCTTTGATGATTAGTTCAAAAATATAAAGTTTCCTATTACCTATATTGTTAATCACAAGGTAAAAGAAAACATGCACAGTAAACAAGAATGTTCCCCCTAATTATCAAATGTATCATATTTTTGGTAAACAAATAAACTGGAGACGTTCAGAAGTCAACAGACCGGAATTTATTCTAGATAAGGACGACCATTACAAGAGTCAGTAACAAAATTTACTCATCCTACTCTTTTGCAATCAACTACTGAAATTGTTTGGGTAATTTAGTCTTACCTTAGGCTCTTAAGAATTATAATGGGTACAGAAATGCTTTGCGGTTTTTGAAATAGTGTCTTTTAGGGCATTCCTTTGTCTATGGGATATTTGTTATTCCAGTTTTACCAAAACAGGCAGCGTTGTCTGAAAGGTTCTTTACCTGAATAAAGTGGATAAAAAATAGAAAAACTGTTAAATTCTCTGAAATCACTATATTGGGTATTAAATACATATATTATAGTAGCATTAGACTGAACAGTTTTAAAGACCTCATGTGCTTAAAGTGCATCGGTGGCACAGCGGTTAGGATGTTAGCTGACCATGCACATGGCCTGGGGTTCGATCCCAGGCTGACGCACTCCTTTACCTCGCTAAGCCAGCAGTGACTGGTAGAGCGGAAAGGTTGAGCATGAGGCTAGCAACCTCATCCTGTAATAATTAACAGTAATACAGAAATTTTAAGCTTCTAACTTGGAGCCCTGCTTTCCACTGGGAACGTGAAGGAAAAAAAATGTGCTTAAACCTTCGATATTATTGTGTCCAGCTAGGAGAAATTTCCAAGTCTGATCGCTACTTGTTAGACCAGTAACTGAAGCCTATTCACTAAGTCTTGGCTGATGTTTCATTGTGATTTCTTAAGGGTAGGACAATGCCGTCTTCTACTACCGATCATATTTCTGATCTTGATGGATTGAATCGTACAACAGACTATGGGGAGCGACAAGGCGGTCATTTGTTGAACTGAAGAAAAGATTTTAGACGATTTTGGCTTCGCGAACGCTTCGTATATAATGTCACACAAGCTAGAAGATCTGCTAGCGAAAAGCAACATGCCAGAAATAAAGTTCATTAAAGAAGGGACTTTAAATGAACACACAGAAGACAGTGAGATGATAAAGATACCTTGCCTATAACAAAAAGTGCTGTTTCCTATCAACGGAAGAAACTCGAAGGAAGTCATAGTTTCCCCTACCAGCAGCACAGCTGAGGATAACAAAGCTATTCAAATCTTCATTACTCTGAAATCGGTGGTATGGGAAACTACTGCCCTCAGAGTAAAGAACAAGATTATGATTTTCAATACCAATGTGAAGTTAGCAGATCTATATAGATCAGAGACTTGAAGAGTTACCAAAAGCATTCAGAACTGCCTTTACTGCCTCCTTAACTAAGATCAAATGACCAGAAAGGATAATCAAATAGAAACTATGGCAGTGAACAAACCAAAAGCCTAACACTTGTGCTGAAGAAAGTAAAGATGGATTAGAAACATACTGAGAAGACAGTTGAATGGCTTCAGGTGCTAGTTAGGTCCTCTGTTGTTACCTCAGGTGTAGAATCATTAGTGAGATAGAGGATGCAGTGTTAGCAGGAAGCGAAATCTTGCTGGGTGATCGTTGAATCGGCTAAAACAAAGAAAGTGACAGCAAAGAACAGAAGATGTTCTGCTGAAACCTCTGTGTTCTACTCAGGACCCAACGGAATTATAATAATGATAACTATTTCTTTAGAAATGACGAATAAATCAAGAATTGTTTTCAAGGCTTCTTCTTTTTCATCTGATGAAAGAGACTATTTCACTTAATCTGATATATGATTAACCTTTTGATTGTTTAAATACACTGTCTGGTAACTAAGGTTAAACAATTTATCACTAGGCAGACTGTTGTCAAAGTCAACAAGACAACAGAGAGGGTAATAAATAAAGAAAGAAATAAGACGGACTTTAATCACATTTAGTGAATCAGGAGTAGAAAGTTAATAATGAGAAAATAACCAAAGCTGAGATTTGTCTTTGTCTCTTCATTGCTCTTGTTGCTCTAATAACAACCAACTGTTCTAATATTAATAATATTAATAGTAATAATAATAATAATACTAGGTTAAATAGAAGAAAATTCTGTCACAGTTATTGTGACAAGTAATTAATTTTTGATTTTTTTTTCAGCTTCTAGCGTTTCACATCCAAAAGTCGTCATCGGTTGGGTTAGATTATTCAGATTAGAAACTAAACTGTGTGAACTATGCACCATACCTTACTCACTTTTTGCACAGTCTACGGCTTACGTTGTCATCAAGTTAATCAAACACAAACAGACACATACCCACGTGTATCTCTGTTCGTACACTGTGGCATTTGCAAACCCGCATGGCTGAACAGTCAAAGACAGACCTACATGAAAAGACATTTATTAATTCAGGAAGGTGGGACAAGAGTGTAAATAAAAAAAGGAGACTGTAACTGAAAGTGAATAGCGGTACTGCTACTGTTGTTTCTAACGTGTTAATTAACTAATTAATTCCCACAATAACCTTTTTTATTTAATTAATTAATTAATTAATTTAATAATTAATTTTAGCGTCATCCAGGTAATAATGGTAAAGTACTGTCAACATAACTTCAATACCATGGAAATCGTGCGCTGCTTAATACTACTATCTAAATTTTTAAAACAAATATAATAACATTTAATAAGCAAGAATACAATACCGAGGAAATTAATTGCCATATTCACCAATACATCAACTGTTCAAGTACAGATTTACTTTTCTATCCCTTTTTGATTCGAGTAGAACATTGAACTTCAGGCCTTAGCTGTCAAAATGTCAGTAGCAGTGGTGTTATTTTCACGATTTCGGGTGGCTAGACTTACATCCAGTCTTTCCACTTTACAGGACTTACAACTGGTTGGACGAGATTTAGGCTACCGGTGGCTAGGCATCAGACCCAGACCATGTGCGTGGTTAGCGAGCATTACAGGTTAGTTTTCAGTTGGTATTATTACTGATACCCGAAATATTTTCAAGCGTTTTATAGCAATACTTGAATCTCATTGAGATGCTCACGAGCGACTGGCCCTATTCACATAGGTAGTTAGTTACCTGGGGTTCTAGTGGGAAGTCGTGAACAGTAGGGTCCGGCAGTAGGGTCCCTACAAACCAATACTTATCTAATAGATTTTCTTCTCCTCAAGGTTTGAGTATTCCCTTACAAGCATTTCACCTCATTCTACAGTGGTATCTGTTCCTACTGTCCGTAGAAAAATCCTCAAATTTTCGTGATCAAGTTATGCAGATTAAGAAAGATTTTAATGAATATTGACGCTGGTAATTTAAAAGAAAACAGACTTAATCATACTTGGTTAGCTTAGACACGAAGGAAACACCAAATACAGAGTTAATCACGACTGATTTACGATGAAGGCATGTTTCTAATCACAAGAGAAGGAACACATACCATTGCTTTAAATTAGCAAGTACACAGTGTATATGGCTATGCCAACAAAAAACAAAGAGATATACTATCTTAAAATATTTAAATAGTCAGCAAACATCTAAAGGGTGATGTTTAAACACTTAAGAAATACTCACACCATTTAATATGTTAATTACTACTACCACTGGCATCAGCCAGCAGAACTTGCTAGTCAGATCTGAACACCTCACAGTTTTTTCACTTGGTCAGGACCGAACTCATCAGCTGCACACTTGGTCTTGACGTAGCTCAGAGAGCTAATTGCTATTTATGTTATCAAGAAGATCACACGTTTTGATATCAGCAGTCTTGGTTTTCAAAGGCAACTGTGGTGAAATAATCACCTTAAACTGTTTACACTGAGAATTAGTTTGAAAAATTGAGAACTGATTTGATAACTGTGAATTGCCCGCTATGATTCATCTGTGTAAGAGGGAATATTTAAGGCGAACGCAACAGGTATGGCCAAATCAGACTTATAACTTGCAAACTAGCTACAGATTTACAATGCACACAGTTCGAGAGATGCGACTGGCTGGTTTGAACCGATTCTGCTGTGTGACCTCATTGAGTCAGACCGAGTGTACACCGCTGATGAGCTCGGTTGTAAACGAGCGAAATGGGCATCCGGTGTTCAGATCGCCTTGATGACATGGATGACAAGTCCCTCTGGTCAATGTTAGTGGTGTGCAGTCAATCAGTGGTACGTAGTTTCTGTTACCATAACTTCCATTTCTAAATTAGAGGAATTTGGCACGAATCACATTCTAAAAGTAAGGCCTTTCTATTGCTATTCCCTCTTTTTTTTTGTTCACATCAATTCAACTTAGATGATTAAATATGACAAAAAGGCAAAAATGCCTAAAATTTTAATTCAACTAGACAGCTTCCGTTAGTTTCAAATATCATAGTTTGTAAAATCGTCTGTTATTTCATCATTAAAGGCTGATTTGGGAGAAGAAGAAAGACCAGTAGTGTAGGCACAGAGAGTTTCATTTGTACACACTAAAAACGTTGGCTTATATTAAACTATCTGTCAGCTATAATTAACAAATCCATAATGTGAAAAGAATAACAACCAAAAGAAAATAGTAATAATAATAATAATAATGATAAAAGTCTCTTTAGGCACACAGATAATCAGTTAAAACGAAAGTTCTCCATTGAATAAATAAATAAAATTGGAATGTGAATGGGCTGTAGGAAGGATGCCATTAACAAACAGATGAGATCACGATGAATGTGTTGACAAATGGGATTTTGATCTCACTATTTAATCTACATGAAAAGAAACTTGAGAATACAATAAAATCTCCTACACCAGATGGTATGGCATTTAGCATGTTGTCTTTTTTTTAAAAAATAATTTTATACACTTTCGATTTATGTGTTTTGCTACTCATCCATCACCTCAGGGGCAAATATGTATTTCATTATCTCGTTGTTATTGAAGAGGCTTTTGTGACTGACAGGTGTTGCCGAGTAGTGGGCTATTATCTACCTATAACAAGTTCATTCTGTCACACATTTTTATATAGAAACTTTACTGTGTTCATCAGTTACAACACACCAGGTTGACAGTTAGAACGAATACTCGCCAAAGATAATATTGACTAGTGTCTCCAGTTGCTCTACATATATCACGAGTTCTGTCTGTCTGTTTTCGACAAATAACTTTGCACCGATGTGCGTCAGTTCAAGTCGCTACACTCCATGTACTACACAAAGCAAGAGAAGAAATGCATAATAGAGACAGTAAATAGACGTATGAGACAAAGAAATAGAAGTAACGAAGAACAATGTAGTTTCATTGGAAATCATAAGTCACAAGGAGTGGATACATTTGCATCATTGAGAACGATTTTGAGCCATATCATCAATTGTTTCCAACCATTGGTTTTTACCGTCCCGACGACCCCAACCAGTGAGGAAGTCTACACCTTCCTACGTGGCTGACCTAAACTAACTGTTGTGGATTTCATTGACTGGCGACATGTTTTGGTTTGACCTTTACTGGCTCTTTTCTAGCCTGAACCTATGTCAGCTAACATTGCCCTGCTCGTCGAGAAAGGCGATGATTAGGCATGCGTAAAACATGTCCTAAACATCTCAGTCGATGTAATTTCACAACCTCGTCGACTGATTTCCCCTCCTTACCTAACACTCGACCGACGCCTAACCTCAATATTGCTCACCTTATTATACCACTTCCCACGGGAGATAGAGCGCAGGCACCTATGATCAAAGACAGCTAATCTTTTCATGTCTTCCATTCTCCATTGCCAGGTCTCGCAGCCAGCCATAAAGGAGGAGGGAGTGGACTGATGAGCAGTACACCCACCCTTTTGTCGACAGCCAGCTGCATATCACATCTATGCCACAGACGGCGTAAATTGGCATATGCATATCACGAGTTGGTAGAAGTTAGAATTCGTGGGCTGGTCACTGAATAAAGTCCCAGTGGCTGAATGGTTTATGAGTTTGATTTGCAACTGGAAGGTCTTGCGTTAAAACTCTGACAGTGGTTGCGTACTTCCGATGACTCCCCAACCAGAATGAAACAACTGTCCAATACTCCGTGGACAGTTCATCGGTTCCATAAATGATAACAATATACCATGCTGAAACATGCGAAAGAAAATCAAACCTCAACAAACTAACTCACGAAAACTGATGCTTTAAGTCGGAATAATTAATGAAAGTCGAATGGAACAGTGGAAAAACCAATAGCTTTTGAGTTTTACGCTTAGTGATCATTTCCTGACGACAGTAACGAATCAGTCCTTATATGGCTTTCATTTTTATTTTTTATTTTTTATTGCATCTTGATTCCACACCGTATGTTTTAGTATAGGTATGGAATTTTCAGCATGTAATATCAGTAGCCCAAATTTCGCAGGCCGATCATAGATATCAGATGTTCACCAGCAGAGAATCGAACTCCGGACCATGTGCATAGTCGGCGAGAGTACTAACCACTGTGCCACCGACGCACCATCTGCCTCTCATAGCGTTTAACTGACTCTAACAACAAGGTAACCAATGCTTATAATGACTCAGTTTTTAAAGTGAAAGTTAGCAGCAACAGTCATCTCTGAAAGTAGTCAAACGCACTTGAACTTTTTACTCAAAATTTTCTCAAAAACAAAATTATGATTAAACACCTGAACACCGATGTAATATGTAACAAAAGATACAGAAACATTGGGGTGGGGGTGGGTGGGAGGCAAGAGGCCGTTGTTAGGTTCCACATCCCTATTAGTTTTATTTAATCAAATATACATTCATTCACCTAGCTTTATTTATTATAAAGGCGGTATATGTAAATAAAACATAAAATTACAGAGTTCATTTGACTTGATAACAGTTGTTGTTGTTGCTGTCGTTGCTGTTAATGGGACAAGAGTGACACACTGAGTGTGTGTGTGTGCATGTGTGTATTTATCGGGGTTAACAAAACCGAAAAAAACAAACAAACGAATTTCGACATAATCCCTACTTAAAGACTTTCAACTAAAAGACTAACAGTTAATTCAGTTGTACCAAAACAAAGGAAATAGGTTCACACATAAAACTCTATTTTGTGTGTGTGTGTGTGCGTATAGAATAAATACAGCGCAAAAGTATTAAAGGCACAACATTCCATTTTCATTATAAACATATATATAGTTTCCATCTAATTTGCCTTCCGATATCTCTCCTGGTGAAACAACTGTTATTAAAATAGGGGAAAAAAGTAATTATAATAGTGTGTGTGTGTTGTGCTGTTGCTAGTTTCCATTTATATTTCAACACTTTCCAGTTTCTTCATCCATTATGCTTATCTCTCGCAATATCGTGTTCATCTGTTTGCTTTCTTTTGCTTTATTCACTCCACTCACAACGCATTGCGAAGAGTATTCATTCATCATTCAATGCACGAGATTGTTTCACTTATTTGTTTATGGGTTGCCCACAGAATCAACAGTAAACAAAAAGCAACACAATAGGGAAGTGCAAACAATTTTAAGTACTAATGTACACACAAATCTGTGTGTGTTTGTGTGTGTGTGTGTGTGTGAATATGTGAAAGACAATGCGTCGCATACAAGTAGTTTTGTGTTATACTTGAAAAAAGTTTCCAACATCACTGAGCGAGAGAGAGAGAAAAGAAAAAAACAATCCCACCATAAACACAGGTAATAAAACAAAAAAAATAAACATCATAAATCACCTTTTTTTCTCTTATTGATTTTATTACCTTTTCTTCAAAGCCAGAGTTTAATTGCTTCCTCTATACTTATACTATTGTTGTCGTTTGGATAAGCAAGAGAACTGAAGATTGAAATAGAGCAGGCGGTCGGCCTATGAAGTGCAAGTATATTACTTTTACGAAGTAAATTTGATGATTATCTATGCATGAAAGTGATGAATACTTAGAATGTGCTGTGTTACCATGTTAGTACGAATTTTAGCCACCCAGTAATAATAATAATAATAAAGATGAAAAAAACTACACAACAGAGTAGGCATATATTAGGGTTAGCTAGCACACGAGGATGAATACATCTCTGTCTAGACAGTGTCTCCTTATACAGCAAACGTCTATAACAACTTCACTTTCTTCAAGTCTGATCACGCGTCAATATTAGTTGGAGAAACAATGAATACTAGGGAGTGCGGTTTCCGCCTAGTTTGGAACTCTTCATCAGTACGTACCCAGGATCTTCAAACCCAACGGCTATTTAGCCTATGTGATGGAATCCAGTGGCCCGAAAATTCCATCTTCTGTCAGTATCATCTCTGGCAAGTATTTGTTCTCACACCCGACCTGGTGGACAAAAACTGGTTATGAATTTTCTCTGGAACTCCAGACAGTTTCATCTTTAATTCAGATACCGGTGATCATGGGATTAAATTTCAGTTTTTAGTTGGTAGGGTTTAGTTTTTCAGTGGTTTTCTAAATGATTTCAATCGGTGATCAAATCCTTACCAACTAACACCCGAATACTTCATTAATGTTGTGGTCTCCGGGTAAAACAGTGATTAGTTAGAATTTTGCTTAGTACTTGTTTATTATTATTATTGTTCCCTTGGGTTCCTAGTGGAACATAGGGCTCCAACTGCACATCTCCACTTGCTTCTGTCTTCCTTCTGCTGTACTTCTCACCTGCATCCATGTTAGTTAGTCCATACTGTTTCAACTCCTCTTCACACGATCTCCTCTATGTCAGCCTTGCACTGACGTCCCACTCGCCGAGTGCTTCCTTTTCGACCTGATTACACTCGAGCAATGGCCTGACGCGCGCACAATGTCACCCAACGGCGGCCTCCTCAGCGAGTGTCCAATCCATCTCCACTTTCTCCTGCATATTTGTTAGGCAATTGGTTCTTGTTTTGTTTATTCCCAGCCATATTTTCTTGTTGGTGATTCTTTCCGGCCCGGCCATCTGATCTTCAGTTTAGATCCAGCGAAGACAGATGTTCGTTGATAAAAGTATGCAACAGGCTGTTGGAAATATTCTTTGTGACCTGCCTGCCAAGTTTCCGATCCGTATAGAAGAACTGACTGACTTGATGTTTATATTGAACATCCGACCGAATTTTGTTGTTGGTGCTGAGTGACGAAGATTTCCAGATTGGTGTCAAGTTGATGAGTGATGTGTTTCTCGCCTTTCTGATTCTCGATTTGACATCGCCGTCCGTTCCGACTGCCTGTAGTTGAAAAAATTCTCCCTAGATAAGTGAATGAAGTAACCTCTTTCAAATCCCTCCCGTTGATGATGATTGGCGCTGGATGTTGCTGTTACTGTTGTTATTGGTTGGTTATTTTCATAACCCCCGTCTTGTCTATGTTCACCTGGAGTCCTGTCTTTGCCGGCTGCTTCTTCGACCAGTTTGTCGGTCGGTTTTCGCTTGTAAGTCTTCGATTTCGTGTGTGTAACATCAAACATAAATCATCCACGCGCGAAATCCAGGTCTTCTGGGTTCTTCACGTCGGTCCAGGATATCCCTGCCTTCTCGTTTCCTACTGTCTGATGCATAATCCAGTCAGTCCACCACAATTAGGAATATCAATGGTGATAATAAGCACCCTTGTCTGACTCCTGTGTTAACTCTAAACGCATCGCTGAGTTTTCCATTGTGCCGCTGTCGTACAGCTGTTGAATAGGGTTGATGAATATTTGGGGTAAGCCGTAGTGCTCGAGTTGTTTCCAAATTACTTCGCGGTTAACGCTGTCGAAGGCCTTCTCAAAGTTTGTAAAGTTGAGGTAGGGGTTTGATTGCCATTCCTGTTTAATGATCTGGTATTTACAGGGAAGATTTAGGGTAAGTTCCGATATATTTTCTTCTCTTTTCATTCCTGTGCGTTCTGTATGGAACATAGGGTTCCAAACCCTAATCTTTGAATTTTCAGTAGCGATGATGTCTTAGTCGTCTCCACGATGTAGACTCACTAGCCCCATGCCCAACTTTCTATCTGTACTGGATTTGATACCGGCTAAACAAGGTTCATGAGTGCGTTGGCGGCTGGGAACTGTATTGCAACCATGTGCATGATTGGCGAGTATTCTAGCTATGAGCCATCGACTTAAGTATTCTGTAGACAGCATATGTGAATCTGAGTTTTGCCTATAAATAAAACTGTTTTATGCACTTTAGTATCAATAATGTAAATGTGTACAGTTCCTTCCCACCCCACCCACCCGACCGATTACTGAGAACCTTTATATTCAGCTGCAAAGCTATAATTATTCTCGTTTTCATACTGTTAAACTAAAATCGGTAACACTGATACCTCTTGATGGATAGACCTCTTCAATTTCAGTCATTCATTTACACTGTTAGTCAATACTCAACAAGAATGACAGTGAAGGCTTGTTACTGCTTCCCATTCAGGCTACCACTATTTCATTCACACTCATATGCTATCGGAGTTCTAATATTTATGCACTGTGGTAGGATGTAATTCTATTTTTTCAATTTATTGATCACTTGGGAGTGAAGAGATTTTCATGAACTAATATATTTATGTATAGATATGTATACATTAGTAGCACGGAAATTAAATTTTGTTGAATTTTGTTGTTTAAATACTCTTATGTAGCCGCCCAACTTAAAAAGTATTACTATTCATATGTGTTATATTGTACAACAACCAGCCTCTTTTCATTCTTAGAGAAGTGAGTAAGAGTAAAGACAAAGCCGACTAGCGTTCAGGAAACAATTAAGTTTATGATATAGAGATAAATTAAAAAAATGTATAATACATAAAAAGGTCGATAGATTGAAAGAGAAAAACGGTTTTACACTTGGTCATACGTCTATGCAATAAATTTCTACTAGTTTGATGTTGCATATTTTATTTTCAGCGTCAAGAAATTCACACACCTAAATTATGAGGCTTACTGGATTCTGTCTTAGTGGCTACATGGTCAGCTGTTGTCCCTTCGCAATGTATAAGGCCTGGAACTGATCCTGTCTGGAGTCATGCGTTCGTACTGCTGAAAAATCCCAAACTACTGATATTATTATTATTCCCTTGGGTTGTCAGTGAAAAATAAGTCTTCAAAAAACACATCTACACTTTGTCCTGTTTTCTGCTGTCCTCTTCAACTGTGTACACGATTAACCATAATCTGTCGTCTCCTCCATGTCACCCTAGAATTGACGACTCAATCGTTGCTTCCCATTTGGATTCCATTCGAGCAATGGCCTGCATTGTGCCTGATGCCATTTGACGATCTCGTCAATGTATGATCAATCAATCTCCATTTTTGCCTACATAATTGTTGAGCGATCATCTCTTCTCGGCTCTCTGAGCTAAGATCATGTGTAGCATCGATCATCTCTTGCTCGATAGGTTTTTTCCCCATAGTTTCTTATTACTAATTCCTTCTGGCCATTTGATCTTCAGTATGGAACCAGAGAAGGCAGTTGTTGATGAAAGTCTACAACCTGTTGGAAATCCTTTTAGTTACAAACAGTACAAGTTTCTGATGAGTATAGGAGGATAGACCAGACATTGATGTTGAAAATTCGAATCTTGTTCCTTATGCTGAATGAGGGCAGAAGATTTCCAAACTGGTTTCAGGTTAATGAAGGTGTATCTTGCCTTTCGGACTCTGACTGCCTTTGACACCTTCATCGATTTCGCTGGCTGTGGTTGAAACAATGCTTCCTAGCCGGATAAGTGAAGGAGTTAACCTCTGTTAAATCTCTCCTTTTGATAATGATTGGTGCTGGTTGTTGTTGTTGTTGTTACTTGGTTGACTTCTCTATGTTCATGTGGAGTCCTGTCTTCGCTGCCAGCCTCTTCAGCCAGTTGGTGACATTTTGCCTGCAAGTCTTCGAGTATGCATGACAGTAGAGTTGATTCCTTAGGAGATTGAAATAAATACAAACATTGAAATACAGATGAAGGCGGTCACAATAAATACTGATTCTTAGTGAATCTCAAACTAATAATTTTTTCTTCAAGTTTTGGTTTTTGTAGGGGCTTAGTTTGATTGGTTGGAGGACTATTAGCACTATTAGAAGACCTGGAATTACTAGACAACTGTTTTGTCCTAGTATAGGAGTCTTCATCAGTACGCACCCACCAAGGCGCGAACACAGGACCTTGTGGTTACAAGGCGAGCTTGTAAAATATGTAATCAATATGTCCTGGGTTCAAACCTTGGAGGTGGGTGCGTACTACTGAAGGGTACCAAACTAGGACGAAACAACTGTCCAGTACTCCCAGGTCTTCCAATGGTTCTCTAACCGATGTCATCTCATGATGGAATCCTTCAACTAATAGTTTTTATATCTGAATCACAGAAAGATTAAGCTTTTAGCACAATCGTTGATGTCTTTATTCAGAAATTGGATAAATTTCCACTTCCTCAACCATCGAATGATTTCAGAATAACTGATTTAAACTTATTTTGAATAGTTTAAAATTATTATTATTATTCCTAAAAACCGATGAATGAATTATTTTCAATTTTTCGCTAAATTCTCTTCTCCAAATCAATGCTTCAGCAATAAAATGAAACAACGAATTATGAAAACAAAGAAGAAATGAATGTATAATTCTCTTTTTCCTTTCTTCTTGTTCCTTTTCTTCATGGCTTAGCCTACATTGCATACATCACATATACACTCCATCGTAGAATGCCTGCCTCTACTATTCACGCTAATCAGTAGCATGTCCAGACTAATTTCTTTCTTGATACATAATGATGATCCTTAATTATAATCATAATCATGTTACATTTCGCTTTGAAGATTACTTACTTACTACAGGAAAGACAACACTTACAACCAACCACACACCCCGTACACAAATACACAGACACACACGCACACACGAAAACAGGCAGGATAAAGTGAAGCTGAAATCCATCACCAACACCAACACCATCCCCACCCCCACCCGCACCCGCACTAATGAAATCTCATTTTCATTTTGAATAACGTTTTCTATAAAGGTCAATGATCATCTTCATCATAATCGTATAAATTATATTGTCTGAAAAATTTGCATAATAAAACCCCGACTTTATTTTGATTCATGTGGTATTAATGTGTGAGTGGATACATGTTAACGTGTGTTTGTGTGTGTGTGTGTGTGTGTATGTGAGTTTCTTACATGCGGAAGCAAATCACATCGTGGACTAAAACTGTATTTAATCTATTTTACGCATAATATGTAAGCTTCATTTATGCCTAAATATGAAAAAATTTCGCGTGATTTTTAAGAGTTCTTTGAACTATTCCATTTTTTAAAAATTAAATTTTAGATTTTTCCGTCGATTGATTGACCCGAACTGCTCGGTCTCAGGTTGACATGCCGGCTACTTGTGCAGATGCTTCGACAATGCCTGGGGATGTAATTGGAAGTTAAATGGTGGATAATGACCAGCCATGGAATCCAGGATGCGCATTTCCTCCTATTTGGGACTCGCCAGATGGATTTACCTACATTTCCCAGTGAGTAATGATGTTCCCACCGAGGCTCGAACCCAGTGCCCATAGTTTCCAGGGCCAAAGCGTTATCCACTAAACCACTTGGGCCACGACAGCCAACTCTTGTGCAACGGGTCCAATGAATCGACGGGAAAGTCCAAAAAATTCAACTACATAAATAATATGACCCGTTGAACAAGAGTTGGCTCTCGTGGCCCAAGTGGTCTAGTGGATAACGCTTTGACCCTGGAAACTATGGGCATTGGGTTCGAGCCTCGGTGGGAACATCACCACTCACTGGGGAAAGCAAGTACATCCAGCTGGCGAGTCCCAAATAGGACGAAATGCGCTTTATCCTGGATTCCACTGCTAGCCACCATCCACCAATTAACTTCTATATTCCATTTGTTGATTTACACAAAGAGGTAGCTCAGTATCAGACGTAAAGAATTAGAAGTTAAAATTATTCAATTTGAAAAGACACCAGACTCAGTGATGCAGTGAAAAAGATGTTTAGAGAATAATTTCTGCAGTGATTTCACAACAAGATTTGATATTTTCAAGTTTCCCAACAGAAACTACATCACAATGAAATAAGCCCTGGAAACTACAATATTACAAAGTACAAGTTTGCTACTTTTTCGACTAGTTAACTAGTATGTATAGGAATGCTGATCTACTCAAAGTCTTTTGATCGTGCTTCAAAACTCTCTAATGAAAGATTACTTTGTCGATGGAAGGGTTCTCAATAATGGATACCTAAAAATATTTCTTTCCAGTGACCATTCAGCACCCATTGTTCCCTGCACCGATGACAAACTTCTTTATTCAAGATTCAAAAAGGAGGGAAGATCATTTCCACTCAAAGTGGCATGCTTGCAATGCTTATTAGCTCAGGATGTTAAGCTCTCTGTCGACTGGGACAGTACAACACTTGATATAAACGAGATTTGTGTGTAATGGACAAACTGGTTGGAAAATCCCTCCTGGACGATCTATTTATTACATTTTTACCTATTTAGATGTTTTAACTAAATTTGTGATTATTATTCGCCTTTCCCCTACCTGGATTGTATATCATTAATTTTATATTTGCATAGCACATGTTCATTTTCGACCTTTATTATCGGCCTCCGTCCTTATTTAATATTTAATTGTAATACGCCTCTTTGTGGTTGTGTGTATATTGACAATGTCTTGATTATCCATATAAGGTTATTTGAGTGAGTGAAGGTCATTCTTACCCCAGAACTGACTCTGTGGTGAGCCTTGGTGTGTGAATCTTGCGAACAGAGCTTTTCACCCCATCCTGTTGGGAACATTTGCATTCCCGATTCTCAGGTGCTTTGTTCAGATGGACTTTGGTTAACTTATTTTGCGTACAGTACTTGTTGTGTATTTAAGAACCTACACTGTCTGTATAGCTAGCTGTCTACCTGACGGCACTGTTGAGGTAAATTTGAGTTTGCATTTTATTTCTATTGCTGTTCAATAGAACCGCTAAAATATTGGAGAATTATCGTCTTCTCCTTCTGTTTGGAATGTTTCATGATAGCGTGTTTCTCAGAGAAGTTTTTTCGGCTATACATTAGAACGCAGAAATCTATTTCTCGCATTCAGACCATAGCGGAATAAATTCGGTCGTTACACAGTTCCAAAATCTTAGTTCTTCTTGATTAGGTTAATTATTGTCAACTGTAGATGATTCGTTTCAACGTGTGGAATCGGAAGTATTAATCCCGCTTACAACATCACTCAATGTGCTGTATATAACCAAGATGACTAGTAAATAGTGATGATTTCAAAAGACCATTTAAAAAATGAAGGCTTCTTTGTTTACTCTACAGCAGTAAAATGTCCAACAATTATTGTGTCACGAGTTAATGCCTTTGTTCTTGACTACTTTGATGTTTACTTTACCAGTGAAAATATGACTGTCTTATGGTGGTCTTTAGCACTGATGTATTACGATTTAATTATTCACTGTGATATGAAGTGCTGAATACTGTCTTTGTTCTCGCATAGAGAAAGTTTTAATTGCTAAATAGCTTCGCTTTTATGCTATATAAAAGAGTTTTCAAATTGGTTGGGGAGTAGGGGTAGGGATAAATAACTTTATTAGCATCTGGGTTTTTTCTAATTTATTTTTATTAACTAATAGATCATCAGATACCTGACAATACCTATTAATTAGTTGTGCAGAAAGGAATAAGCCCAAAGGAAAGAGAGTAATGAAGTAGTAGCAGTTGCAATTGGAAGGGGAACAAAGACGATTTACTTTCGACAGTTAGTATGTGAATCTTTGTCAAAGTCATTATTAAAAATGGGAATACTGTTAGAGAAAAAGAAAATAAACACACAAAGCAAGCAGTGTTCACACCAGTCCTTATCTACATGAGTGAACAGAGATTCCGGTCTAAACATATAGATCAGTTGGATCTTGTATTCTGTTCAAGTTCTGTTCTTGCAATAGATCCCTACGCTAAGCAACATAGTCTCTCTTTTGTGTGTGTGTCTATGCTGATTGTTTAATGCCGGTGCAGTATTACAGCTACGTGGGAGCATTTCATGGCTGAATACGCCACTTTTGCTTCTGTATAACCAGTTAACCTTGGTAACTGAACCATGAAATAAAGGGAAAGCATTTTTCCTTCTTCCACATCTTGCGTTATTGCCACAGATAACAAGCGATCACAGCCAGTGTTCGAATTCTCTACCTTTTACCCCTTGTACAGCTGTGGAGACTTTCCCGGTGAAAACTGAAGGATAAAGTATGCAAAGCATATAGATGCACAATTCTCAATCCGATTATTTACTCTGCTCCTGATAGTTGACAATGAAACGCCGAGCTGATTTCGCTCAGCATAGCGTATTACTAAACCTCAGTTGGCGTAAATTTTATACTTTATAACTAAAAGTGTTTCAAATGAAATGTTGTCTGTGATTCAGTGGTAGAACACTCGCCAGCCACAGACGTGGCCTAAACCTCGTTTAGCAGATAGTAAGACGGCTTAAGATAGAGGGCTGAGCATGAGGCTAATAACCAACATCTCAGAAAAAAAAGCCAACACTGTTAGTGAGACTTCTAAGATCACGCTGGACGGAGTATTCTGCCGCTCGAAACCCACGGGAATTCATATAGCAGAAATAACTTCCGAAAATTATTTAGTGTTAAATAAAACAAAGGCATAGTGACTGAAATAAGTATTCTATGAAAACTTTAACTATTTTATTTATTTTTATTTATTTTTGATTACAGCTTGATTCCACACCGTATTTTTGGTACATGTATGGAATTTTCAGCGTGGATATCGGTAGCCCAGAATTCGCAGGCCGACCATAGATATCAGGTGTGCATCGGCGAGGGCTCGAACTCCGGACCATGTGCATGGTCGGCGGGAGTCCTAACCACTGTGCCACCGACGACTAAACCATGAGAGCAATCTAAAATGAACTAGTGAAATTATGAAAAAGTTTATGTGCTTGAAACTATAACAAGAAGTTGTCGGCAAGTCAGTTGAAAGTATCATCGATTTCTTTCCCATAGTTCTTCATTCTATAATTATTTCTAAATTTATTTCTTGTAACACTGGTTTTAAAAGGTTTACATCACACATCTTTACAAATGACCACAAGGTGAATATTTTGAGTTGAGTGTATTTGGAACATGTGTCGGTGGCACGGCGTTAGAATGCTCTCCGACCACGCAGGTGGTACAGCGTTCGATCCCTTTACCTCGCTAAGTCGGTAGTAAGACTGGTAAAGAGGGAAGGTTGGGCATGAGGCTAGCAACCCCATCCTGTAAAAATAATCACCACTGCTACAGAAACTTCAATCCTCTAGCTTGAAACCCTATGTTCCACTGGGAACGTAAAGGAATAACATATTTATATAATATTTATGCAGAATAGGAAATAGAAATGGTTCTAAAAGAGTGACATACGAATAGAAACAAGACAGTGTGATGAAATACAGTCATAGTTTCATACATGCACAGTCTACTGAAACAATGAAATCTGCTAATTACGGTGTGAAACAGAACTGATTTTTTGCAGTAATGTCAAGATAATGTGACTACAATAAAAGTATTTCATTGAAAACCGTGTTGAGTAAATGCTTCTATAATACGTCAAAAGCAAATGTATGGTTAAGTAGTCAACTATAAAACTTGTAGCATTCGGAGCTTAAATCCTATTACATGATCAGTGGGATCATTTCACTTGTAATGCATAAGTAGCATTCAAAGGAAAAAGTTTTTAAGTATGCATAATAATTGCAGTATTACAATATACGCACTGATCCCAAATACATTAGTTACTTTCGATTCGGACGTGTTCTTTAAGCCTACTTATTTGATTGCTAAACTCTTGGTCTCCTTCTAAACAACATCTTTAGCGCGAAATTTAATATAAAGTGAATTGAACTGAAATATTTCAAATAGGCATTACAAATAGACGGTAAAAGAAAGTAGGTGAAACAGCATAGTGTTCACCGCTAACACTTTCATCAAGTTGAATACAATCTATCCCTTATGCATAATTTTAGGTTCTGAGGGAAATCAAAGCCATTGAACTTTGGTTAGGCACTGGCGTCAAGTGCTACAAGCTAAACGGACACTGGATGAACTAAACGGAAGAATTAATGTTTTAATTCTGTTTGTTTCAAAAAATGTCAGCAATTGGTGGACACAAAGTACAAATGTATATATATGTTTAAAATATAGTAATAGTAATACTTTATTCCAAAGAATAATAATAGTTTTACAGAATGGAATGCTCCTTTTATGAATATGTACATAGATAAAATTTAAAATGGTAATAATAATAATAATGAAACCGCTATAAACTGGATGTTGGCGGCAACATAATGAAGTGTAAGTGGATGGTATCATAGATAATATATATACTAGCAATAATCTTTGCTTATACTTTACAGTTAGGTTACTAGTTTGTACAGTTTATAAGTTCTTTTGTGACATCTCACTCTCTATTCACACAAAACCCGTGCTAAATATGGTGGTGTGGTAGAATCTTGATATTTAGTTGTGCGAGTGTAAATTTTTATGAAGTTTCTTATGGTTTTACCTGAAGATATAAGGCAAAAGCTGCGAATAAAGAGGATGTTCATTATCAGACAAGATGACTTCAACTAACTGCTAACAAGAACTGAAATGCCTATCCATAACAAGGATATCAGTAAGTTGAGTCAAAGGCACACACCACTAACCCTACTGACAGTCTCCAGAGTTCTACGTAAAATGACATAGTCTCTTTCAAGAAGTCTAGGGAAGAATAAATGGGATGAACAATAATGAAGAATAAGGAGAATACATGAATTAATAAATTGTAATAGAAGAGGTTGAGTTATGCCAGAAAGTCTCAGCTTTATGTCATAAGTCAGCTGAAATATTCCCCCAGAAATCAACAGTACATTAGACGAACGACAGAGATTCAAGCCGAAACTGATACCCAAATGAGAGATATTCGATTTACTCCCTATCACAGTGCTGTCAGTATTACAGGAATCATGGGGCTGAATTAGTCAACGCAAGTCTTGCTCGTATGTGAAACTAAAATCAACAATATGATATATTTAGTTGGATTCAGTTTAAAACCGTTTAGGTTAGACCACATGTTAACTTCAGATAAGAATCTGTCTTTATAGGAACAATCCAGTGCAGAAATTACTGGAATAGAATTGGTTAGATTATCGGCATATTTGATGAAGTTAGCTTTGGGAGAATATGGAAAGCCATGCAAAATACAAGAAAAATGGAATGGAAAAAGTACAGCAGCACCTTGAGATACACTAGTTTCCGTAAGCAGAGGTCAAGAAGTGCTTTCTATTCACAGCAGTATGTAGTCTTTTACCCGAAAAATAAGAAGACAGCACCTTGTGACCCAGGACCCAGTGTGTTCGCTGAAATCAGCTTGCTTAGTAAAAGTACCCTTGGAATAGGGTCAGAACAAAATTATTGAGACTTGAAACAGTATTGTGATGGAGTATAGTGCGACAGTATTGCTTTCAATGAAAATACACCTAATAGTTTCATGCCTTGGGCTATCAGATTGCAATAAATCGAAGCGGTAAATATAAATTCGTGGGAGAAACGAGTTTAGTAGAATCACCAGTCAAATTTTGTTGCCGAAAGCAGTTGAAACAACCGATTTAGGTGATGATCACTTAAAACAAGACTTTTTATTCCTTATCTGCGCGTGGTTTACATACAAAGTGATTCATTTATGTCTAAATAAGACTATTCAGAAAAATAATCCAGCCTTCATAGGTTCACGCTTATAAACAGCACAAATAATAATAATACAGGCCTTTAAAAATGTTTTTCTGAAACTAGATTAAATTTCATTTAGGTGAACGACTTAAACAACAGTGATAACCTACTCTGTGGAAGTGACTCACCGTTTTTAACTAAACTGAATACAATTTACTCTATATAACCATATCAGTGTATACACACAAGGTGGTATCAAAATGAATTTTCCAATTGGCCGACAGGTATATGGTGATCATGCGTCGATGGCAAAGTGGTTAGGACGCTCGCCGACCACGCACATGGCCCAGGGTTCGACCCCAGGCCCACTCACTCTTTTACCTCGCTAAGCCAGTAATAGAAAAAAAGCTGGTAAAGAGGAAAGGTTGGGCATCAGGCTAGTAATCTCACCCTGTAAAAATGAACACTGCTAGAGAAACTTCAAGCCTGTCGCTTAAATGCCCTATGTTCCACTGGGAACGTGAATGAATAAATAATATATATATATATATATATATATATATATATATATACGGTGATCTGGTGAAAAAGCATTCAGTGGCCAATCTCCCACTGAACCCCTCCCCGAAATTTAGGTTGGATAATTATTAAAACTGTAAGTCTTATCCAACATTTTAATACTAACCTCTGTAGGCTTATTTAAACTTATGTATATTTTAGTATGTATTAATTCCAATGTCTTTTTACGTGTTTTCTATTATGCATAATAATTAATGTAGGGCCACATTTTGCGGGAAAAAAATAAGTCATCTCAGTTACTTAAGCATGTCACCAATATTCAAAAACACTGAAATATCATCAACAATATTTTTATATGCAAAAGTATGTTTTCTAGCATTAGATAAGTAGAACAGATATAATGCATTCTGAGTATAGTAATTACACAGATAAATTAAATCCGCTGGTTAGTTTTATTGAACTGCGGACATACTACTTAAATTTTCCTATAAAACGAAGTTTTGTGAAAAAAAACAATTTTTTGTTTTCTTGACTGTTCTAATTTATTCTATTTTAAAGAATTTTTCAAGCATATAAGTAGAATTCAATTGACCTAAAATATTTGCTGAGGTAAATGCATTTTGTATTTCCCTCCATTTATTTCTTTTTTTTTAAAAAAACAACAAAACATCTGTAGGCCTTAAATCATTATGGCGCCAGTTCATTTAAACAAATTAATTTAAAATCAAAATGCAATAAAACAAATAACAATGAATGGATATATATATATATATATATATATATATATGCTTATACAGGTGCCGTAAGATCGAGTTACTTATGTATGTTTATGATAACAGCACTTGTTTTGTCAAAGTACAATAGATTATTGGTCTGTCTCGTAATATATAAATACAACAAATTTCAGGTCACAAGCTTACAAAATGAGGGACACAAACAGGAAAAGAGAAAGAGAGTGTGTGTGTGGGAGGTAGGGGGGAGGGAGTAAAAACAGATTTTCAAGCGGAAACTCACTCCACATATATCTTGCGGACAGTAATGAATAATGTCCAAAATACCACCTAGTTGTTATTCTGTCTTATGAATCATTATATATATATATATATATATATATATATATATTGGGAGGAACTTAGCAATCAATTCTTAATGGATTATTCTTTGTCGTAACGGTATAAAATCAAAATGTTTTCCAGTTTATTTTGTTTTATACGTCTTGTTCTTTCTGTATTCCTCAAGTCCCATACCCCCCCCACTGTTAAATTAGCACGAAATGCACTCACCACCTTGAATTTATGCTTATCTATCCTTGTGTATTGGGAGCATAATGTCTGATATAGAGTTGTGTTGTCAAGTGTGGTAAGATAGGCATATTAGATCATATTCAAGCTTGAATTGTTTATGTTTCCCTTCATGAAGTAGTCAGTCTGATAGTAATGGTGACAATTTTTCACTAGGTAGGACTATTTAATTATCTTCAGAATTAGTACATTTTTAATTGTAGGAATCTGAGAGAAATTTTTTTTTATTTTATTTTTGATTACACCTTGACTCCACACCATTTTTGGTACAGGTATGGAACTTTCAGCATGTGATATCGGTAGCTCAAATTTTCCAGGCCGACCATAGATATCAAGTGTGCGTCGGCAGGGGATCGAACCTCGGACCATGTGCATTCTCGGCGAGAGTCCTAATGACTCTGCCACCGACGCGAAATAGAGACTTTTGCTGGTAATGTAAGTGAGTTTTGTTACCGATAAAATGTCTTTATATAGATAGCACTATTTTTAATAGCGATGAAGTGGACACACGCTGGGAATAAATACTATTGAGTGACGTCATGCCTCAGGCCATCGGTCGAGCAGAATCCGAATGAGAAAAGATCAGTCGGATATATGTTTAAGGATGACATGGAAGACATCGTGTGAGGTGAAATGAAGGATATTAGAGATCATGTAGCCAGATAAAAATGACCACAGAAAGCAGAGTGAAGTGCAGATATTCTCCGGAGGCCCTATTTTTCACTGGGATTAAGGACAGGACTCCATGTGAACATACAGAAGACAGAGGTGATGGAGATAACCAGCAACAGCCACAACAACCAGTACTAATCACCATTAACGGGAGATTTCAACAGAGGTTACATCCTTCACTTATCCGGCTAGGAAGCACTGTTTCAACCACAGGCAGTCACAGCAGATAAAGATGTCAAAGCTAGTCAGAGTCAGAAAGGCAAGATACGCACGCCTTCATCAACCTGAAACCAGTCTGGAAATCTCCTGCACTCTCCCGCATAAGCAACAAGATTCGAATTTTCAATACGAGTGTCAGGTGAGTCAGTTCTTCTATACGGGTCAAAAACTTGGCTAGAGTGTCACGAAAAGCATCTCTAACAGGCTACTGCAGACTTTTATCAGCAGATGCTTCAGCTAGCTCACTAGTGAAGTTCAAAAGGCCGGCCAGAAATAATAAGCAACGAGAAACTCTAACTGGCAACTAACCAACCAAGAGCTGATTGCTCAACAAATATGTAGGAGAAAGTTGAGATGGGTTGGATACACTCTGAGGAGGTCATCGAATGACATCGCGTAGTGCAGGCCATCGCTCGAGTAGAAAGAATCCCAATGAGAAGCGACGAGTGGCCAATCGTGGACCCAGCTGAAGAGGACAGCAGAGAATACAAAAAATTGGAGATGTGCTGCTGAAACCCTATTTTCCACTCAAAGCCCAACTAAAATAATAATTATATAATAATAAAAAGAGTTAAACTGTCGACAGAAACATCCAATAATTCCCTTCAAAAATTTCGGGCTTTCTAAATAACATGAACAATCATATATGAAATAGAAAGTTAACTAACAAAAAAAAAACAAAATCCATGTAGATTTTTATCCTCTTTAGAAGTCGGCAAACCTATTTTATCCAATCTGTATGTTTATGTTGGGTAAGTCACATGTCTTGAAAAATGTCTTCAGCAAGTATAATACACGCAAATGTACTACAAAGAGAATTGTTTGTGTACGCGGTGTATGTATACATAACTGTCTAGCTAATGAACGTAAACCTAGAGTAAAATAAAGGCAACACACATAGACGTACTAGTGCTTTTTCTGACATAATCATATAGAAATATTTAGTTTGAAAGAGAAATATTGTTAGTTGAATGGAGAAAACCCGGTAAATTCAAGTTGAAGTATACCTTTGTTGAGGCGTATTCAGATGATTTCTACTACATTCTTATTGATGAGGGCTTTTTTAAATAAAATCTTCTCCACTCCTCCACTACGCCAGTAGAAATGTGCAGAAATAAAGAATATGCGGAGAGTTACATCCCTGATAACCGGGAATTACGAAACACAATGAATTCAGAACCACATGAAATGCCCCTTCTAGGTTGGAAAACGCACCATTACCTTTTCATCATAAATTAGTTCCTGCAAAAAAGAGATTTTGTTTCTTAGATTATGCGTGGTAATTTTAGTCTCAGTCCCGTCAGGAACTAACATCAACCAAAGATCACTGAAAGCCAGTTGTTTAGTTCCATTTTGGAACTCTGGAGCAGTGTGCGCCTACGACGTGTACCGTGGTTCGGACTCACTAGCAAACTCGTTGAAGATTCAGTGATCTGTGAATACTAACCCTGTCACTTAGTGATATAACGCTCGCTACTCTCAACCAGTGCCTTCATTGGCCATCTACCTCACCTTGTTGACACGGCGGACCACCCTGACCACAACTTCTTAGTACAGCTTTCGGATAGTTATCCAGCAGTCATGTCTGAGCTGGTGGTCGATATTTTGGCAGAGAGCTTTCTGTAGGGATTTGGAGTAATTTCAGTCTATATGTGAGCTGATGAAAAATGCCCATTAAAATGTTTTTTCAAAAGACTGGTTACTGATCAAAGAATATTCTTTTCGATAACCATCTCTTCATCAGGTTCCACAATTATATATACATAGCAGTCAATGAATTAGTGTTATTGATAACATTAATTTTGTATAGATAACATCGAATCCATAGTAGTAATAATAATATAAATGGATTACATGCAGCTCGATAGCATCAACATAACAATACACACTGAATACTGGAAGAATTAGAAAAGATAACAACTCGAATTCATGAATTCATAGTCCCCACTGAAGGCCGGCCAGGGCAGTAGTAGTGGCTAACTGGACTTGATTCTTCTGCACAGAACACCAGCTGTTTAAAGCGAATCTTGATAGACTCTGGTGTTTAGAGTATGCGGTGCCTGGATGATTTTGGCAATTTATTTGGTAACTGGACAAAAAAGCCAGTACTGAACAATCCTTCTCTATCATCTACCAGTTACCAAATAAATTGCCAAAATCATCCAGGCACCGCATACTCTAAACACCAGAGTCTATCAAGATTCGCTTTAAACAGCTGGTGTTCTGTGCAGAAGAATCAAGTCCAGTTAGCCACTACTACTGCCCTGGCCGGCCTTCAGTGGGGACTATGAATTCATGAATTCGAGTTGTTATCTTTTCTAATTCTTCCAGTATTCAGTGTGTATTGTTATGTTGATGCTATCGAGCTGCATGTAATCCATTGATATTATTATTACTATTATGGATTCGATGTTATCTATACAAAATTAATGTTATCAATAACACTAATTCATTGACTGCTATGTATATATAATTGTGGAACCTGATGAAGAGATGGTTATCGAAAAGAATATTTTTGGATCAGTAATCGGTCTTTTGGAATGTCTACATTCACCTCAAGAACGAAAAACTCTAGCTGAACGGCCAACTAGTTTCTTCTGATAACTCGAAGCTTCCCAGTTCGAATCCAGGTGGGGTAGTGAATGTTCACTGCTGAATAGTTCCAAACTGGGACGAAATTCCTGTCCAGTAGTTTCTTGGTTTTCAGTGATTTCTATAACTCATGTTGGTTTACGACGGAATCTAGATTGGAATTAACTTAAATCCCAATATAATGATTCATAATTCTCAATATACCAAGTGAACGATCTGAAGCGAAAATAATTTTTAGTTTCCTCCTAGAGCACTGTTATTATATATGCGAAAAACATAAATATATGGTTGTTTAAAACAATAGATTATGCTGTTTATCGTTGAAACTAAAGTGAACTTTGATCGGACACTAGCAACTGCTGTTATGTGTCTGGTCCTTTCTTTGATGCAGACTGAATCCTATCAGTTAGGTTTGCAATGTGGCCATCATTCTAGGTAGCTCGCCAACACGTTGTACATTGATTTGATGATATTAGATGGTTGGAGGTAGTTGGCAAGAAGCCTTGGGTGACACGGGTTTTGAATCTCAGAAGGGACAAAAGTTCCTTAAAGGTTGCAAATACGCCTTGCTGACTGGGGAATGCCAACTAGCGCGAAACCCATGTCTAGGTGCAAGGCTTCCTGCCCCAAGTGAACTCATCACCACTGAGTTTTTAAATGTCCAAATTGCGACCTTATAAAATAAATACTAATAATTTTAATGCTTCAGTAGTCTGTCATTCCTATTCCTTCTATTTCAACGAATTTTATGGATTCATAGAAAGATTCATTTTGTGAATCGAGAATTTCTCTCCTCAGCTGTACAGCCAGAATTATTTTTCATCTGTAAGATATGCCTAGTTAACCTGTGTGTTGGATTGTTAGTCACTGAATGCCTTCAAGTTACTTGATTTGTTACAGTATATCATGAAATTGTATTACTTACTGGATGACGTTTCGAACACAATCGAGTACTAATAATCAGATGAATGCAGCATGAACTTAATTAATGTATTTAGAGAGCAACTTTTCCGTGGATGAATGACCTATTGATTTATTATGAATTAAAGAATCCCATATTGAAGTGTAGAAAGAAAAGCCTGGATGTTTTTATTTTCTCTCTTTCTTTCGATTACATAATCTTCAGCTTTAACATTACCGCCTCCTTCGTTGTAGTTTAATTTCGCTTGTCTCTTGTTTCTGTGACTTGAGTTGAACTCAGTGCATTGTTGTTCTATTTGTGAGTTACTCATCGTCTTACGCATCTCTTGTTTTTATTATGTAACTGCTTTACCAGTGTATGTAAACATTTACTTTGTTTAAACTTGAACTCCCTGTACAAAAGCTATACAGGTGTAATTTTCTGAACACTGTTTACTAAAGTCGAGAACCTTCTGTCAACTGATATCATGTAAAGTTTTCAAGTATGTTAAAACTTTTGCTGTAAGCAGCTGATGAGAAGCCAAGGAAATAGATAATGGTACCATATTATTCTGCACAAACTGTTCTTCTTGCTTTATTCAAAATTCTTTAGATTAATACGTATTCTGCAGACTTCAGAAGAGAACTTCTTGAAGAAAGCGAATTTTGTGATTATTCCATCTACATATTGAAATAATGTAGAGGGTAATTTTTTTTCAAGTTTTACTTAGTCAGACTTTTCTTTTAGTACAATTGTATGTACAATATGCCCCATGAACTACCCGTATGTCGGCTTTGATTCACAAGTGTAATCATAAGAAGAAAAAAAACAGAACAAAGAAAACAGTAACAGGTGTTTGCATCGATACACATGCCAATCAGTTATCAACTCCAGTGTAAAATTCGATTCTATAGTATGCGTTCTGTACTGTTACCGTTGAATTTTATGTGTCAGATTGGAGTAGAATGAAAATAAGCTGAAGTAACGGAAGATATTTACGGTCCATGAAGCAATTTAAAAAAAATTATAAATGTTTTTCAGTAGGATGTTTTCTCTTTTCTCAATACTGAATACATATCATGAACATTACTCATGCTAACAAAAGCACTGGTCAAGCGTACAGAGAGGTGAAAGTTTAAGATGTATATATATATATATATATATATATATATATATATATATTTATCATATTGATGGATAGCAATTCTGACAGGAAGTTACAATGATTTTTAGAAGGGATTTGTACAACACGCATCAGCTACCTTTATAGAGAAATTATTGTATCTAACGCAGATGTTATGGAGCCGATTCAATACCTAATCTTTCCTGGACTGATAGGACCCAGCATAAAATAGTATGTTATCCTTTCTCACGAATCTCGTGATGGAGTTACTAAGTTAGCGTATGACTTCTCACGCGTATTATGATTTAGTGTGTGATGAATTCGTCTTTTGTCTCATCCTTGATCTTTGTCGCATCACCAACTAATCAGAATAGACATTTCCAGAAAATACGATCAGTTCATTTCCACGGTTGTGAGTCAAATGTATTGATGTTCAATACAATATCTTACAGTCACAGGCCAGACTTTTTCTTTTGATATTTGCGTGGCTCAGTGAGTCGGAAGGTACAACAGACAAACAGACGTATTAGCATACCAGTCGAGTTCATTACTGTTATAGTAATTAGCAGGCGTAGACATGTCAAAGTAGCGACGGGTCCATTCAGTTCATTTCAGTTATAACATGGACGAAACTGGATTGCAGCAGCCGCCTTGAATCCACCCCACTTATAGTCTTTCGAAATAAACCAGAATTACGGAGTGATAAAAATAGCTAAACCAGTAAAATGATGACTCATATTGTTCTCCTATCTATTAATATTGCTGAATATGCTCTCTAATCTTACCCGAAAATCTAACACTCCCCCACCCAAAAGACTTGATGTCTTACCTTGACCTTTCACTGAATATGCATGTTTTGTTAATTCGGTGGCATAACGGTTAGGAAGCTCGCCGACCATGCACATGGTCCGGGGTTCGATCCCCGGCCACGGACGCACTCCTTTACCTCGCTGAGCTAGAAATAATGCTGCTAAAGAGGAAAGGTTGAGCATGAGGCTAACAACCCCAATCCTGTAAAAATAAACACTGCTACAGAAACTTGAAGCCCTATGTTCCACTGGGGAACGTGAAGGGAAAAAAAATCAAACTATTACTTAGAGTAATCGCACACTTGACCCTCTTGGAACTAACACCCAAAAGTGCAGGTATACATGTGAATGTAACTGGTTGTCGAAGGTCATGAATTCTATGATTGATTTGTTTCAAAGGATAAGAGAACAGAAAGAGAAGGGAGTTGAAAACTACCTTTTTCATGGCTTTAATATAATTTCGTCATTTTTTTCTCATATCTTCCTTTGTGAAAGTGGTTTTTATTAATTTATGTTAGCCATGTTTTGCTATCTATTAATCATGAAACATTTCTAAGTATCATAATTTGAATGGTGATTAAAACAAAATAGGGATGAAGATATAACCTATCACGAGGTGTTTCGCGTTTACAGAGTATAGGAAACGTCACAACAGATATTCTAGTTGCGTAGATAAAAAACCTTTAACAGAGGCAAACAGAAAGTATGATATGAAGATTAAAACATTCCAGTAGGCCCGTAGTACATAATCAACTGCCTAAAGAAATTCCAGCTGTAATTGACCAACTCCGTACTATCTTTACACGTTTACTGAAACAAAAGCACCGTAAACTTTATTAGCCCTCCACTTAACGGAACTTCTTAAAGGAGGAACTGTTCTACTGATACTCTCTTAATCGAGTTGAGATTTTTAAAAAGAAATTCCTAATTTACGTAAGAAATTTGAAACATTTGATTCAGTCTACAACAAACAGGGCTGCACTTTTGTTCTTGAAATCTGCTAGGATTATTCATTTTTACTACTAACGAGACAGTAGGCTTGAGTAGAACACTTTCAGTGTACTTAAAAACAATAAAACAACTAGTGTATATGGAAAAATTACTCAAAGGTGGTGAGCAATTAAAGATATGAGAATAAAATTAACGTTTCTTGTTCTCAGGTTTAATTTTCATTAGTCATCAACATCAATTAGAGGATATCATAAATGAATGAATGAATAAATGAACTGAGTAAACAAAAGTCACACTTTCTGATGAGCTAAGACACAGGTAATGATGTAATCTGCATCATGAAATCAAACATTTCAAACGACTTTTTTCAAAGACTTAATTTTGGTATGGTGGTTACCTCAGAAATTATTCTTAGGTTATGGCGCGTAGAAGCTTATGTTTTTCTGCAAATTTAAAATATCCTTAACTTGCTTTTAAAATTTGAACTAATGGTCCTCCTATGCATAACAGGAAACAAAACAGCTGAGTCATTGAACAATTAAATCAACTTTATCCCCTAAACGCCTAAATCCCCTCCCTCCCCCTCCCCACACCACACACACACACACCACCACCACCATCTATCTGTTCCACAGTGTGTTTTTCGATGCTTTCAACGGAAATTGAAAATTGCTTCGTCTTATATGAATACATATATAACCGCTAATTAGTTTTTTTTTCAAAAGTAGAACAAGAGAGCGAATACTACTACACATCGAATAAACCCAATGGTATTCATCATTGGATTGTTGTCGTCAGTGCGTCCACGTGTGTGTGTGTGTGTGCAGGGCGAGTAAATTTCATTCTCCCCACACGTATACATCTATGTATATGTATGTGTATATGTGAAAGAGGTATTAGTAGTGCTTTGGTAATAAACATATACATACATGCGGATTTTTATTTCTCCTAAATAAGTCTAGTTAAACCTGTCAAATCATCAGCCAAAAATACTGGATACACAAAAAAATAAGCAAAATATTTCATTTCAACAAGTTTCAATGTCCAATGCGCAATGGAAAATTACATATATCAAAATGCAATGCAGTCAAATTAAATCAGATGTATATCAGACAAAACAAAAAACATTGTTCTACACATGTACACATATTTAATATACCCCGTCACCCCCGTCCCCCCGGCGGCTGGCTGACCAAGCCAACACACTCATACACATATAATGCACACTGATGAAAATACACAATGACTCATACCTTCATTTGGGAAGGAAAAAAAATCAAAAACACTATTCAACTATTAACTAATTATCCAATTTACCTCTGTTGAACATAATGATAGCCCTCAAAGTGTTGTCGAATCATTATTCACTTGTTGTAATTACTATCTGTCTGATAGGATAGGATAGGATACAATGAGATGCGACACGACATGACACAACGCAATACAATGCAACAGGATAAACTGTGTGCTATTCCACATACATATACATAAATACTTTTTCAAAATACCTTTAAATGATGAATTCGTTTGTTAGGTTAAAAGTGAAAAGCTAAGACTACAACACATCTTTGTATCTCTGTGTCTTTGTCTATGGTTTAGGCCAAACAAGTCACTTTTATTACTAAATGCAAAAAAAAAATTAGTCACACTCTTTATTTTACACCAGTGTACATTCATTCAAAAGAAGGAGGATATCATAGATTTATTTGTAAGTAGAGATTAGTTCAGTTAGCGAATTTTTCCCGGCCAAGTGTAGTTGGCAAAATCATTTGTAATCTACTTACAATAAAATTGGACATTCACAATTAGATATCTAGGCGGGAAAATGTTATACAAAACCTCCTCCACAGATATGCACGCACACACTGTTATCTAGCACTCCGAGAACACGTTCTTTTTCATGCTTAATAAAACAAGTTCAAAAGATCACTTGATAATTTAGTTAGTTAGTTAGTTATGGTGTGTGCGATGCTTTGAAGAGGATGAATAGGCATCGGTGAATGAAAATTGTTCTGTTGAGTCATCCAGAACAGATATACGTGTACACAATAATTAATGATTTATGTGTTACATAGCTGGATGTTAGCTATACACCGGAGTAGTAAATGTTACTTATTCTGATTTTCTTTGATAAAATGAAGGTATCATTGTCATTATAATAATAATTATCATTATTTTTCACTCCGAACTCTGTAATATCATGTTTTTCTTAAAGAATAAATAGTCTTTCCTTCATATTTGATACAATCTAGTACTCATTTGGCACAGAAGAAAAAGTCTGTTTAAATAGCCATCGCATAAATCTTTTATTTGTTTGTTTTACAGTCTTGCTACAATTATCTTACGGTGGAGGTTTCGCGTAACAGACATACTCATAAGGCATAAATCATGGAACCCAGAAGTTAGAGCGATTATTCTGATTTATCTTTAAGTAAAGTTGAACAATACACTTAGTCACTGAGAGAGTGAGAGGGGGAGAGAGAGAGGATGACAAGAACCTTGAACCAAAACATTTCACTTTCCAGTTATCATGTTTTGACATGCTTTTTCAAAGAGGAGAAATAAAATCAGAAAAATAATAAATAAGTAAATTAAGCGCAAATCCAACGATTTCAGTCAGTGTTGTTGTGATGTGTAGGGTTGAACGGAAAGAATTTCATTCTACACAAGGGATGTGATGTGACATACCCTAGTTGGGACAGACTCAAAAGCTAGACAGGAGAAAGCTAAGCCCCTAGCGTATGCGAAAATAATTCCTTCTTGAAAACACTCTTTCTTTCCTTCTTTTTTTTACCAGCTTATTTCCTTCAAGGTTGATTTGCTCTTTTCAACGTTTAATGCTCAGCTTACAGTCTGCTCAATATATATATATACATAGTGAATAAATGTCATCAATAATTAAGGGAAAAAAATTAAACATATTCAGATTATTATGTACCGGTTAGTTTTGTTGGGCCACCAAAGTTGAAATGACTCAGTCATCTCTACGGTTGATGATTCCAGCAAGGTAGGTGATCATGAGATAAAGGCAAAATGCTAACTATCAAAATTACCCTGGCATAAACAGCGAAGGATGAGTCAATCGGGGGTAGATAGACAGTTGCTTTTTTTCTCAGGAAATATTAGTCTACATTTATTAATAAACATCAAAACTACTTTTTCATCTCTCTGTTACTTTCACTGAATAGCACTATATCACGATAATATGCGTATTCATTAGGGATTACATCCTTCCTACTTCTTTTTTCTTTTGGTTCCAGAGACAGTGATGAGCAAGTGTGTCTTCTTCGCCTACATTTATTTGATGGAATATGAATAATCCACAGGCTATTTCTTCTAAGCTAGCTGCTCAGTAAACACTGCCATGAGCATACACACAGAGAGATGATTGACTTCTAGAATGTGAATAAATTACTAGGCGATGACCTAATCGAAGCTTTCTTGACTTTTACAATCCACTGACGCGCATTAGCGTGTATGTGTGTGCATGTTTGCACATGGAGTAAATGCCTGAAAAACAAAATCATGCTTAACGCCTTAGTGTTAAAATTCCTGTCAATTTTTCTTTGCATTTAAAAATGTCATCATTTCGATGAGAGATAGTGGACTCTTGAAGCAGTTGTCTCACTTGACAGTGAGGTGTGAAATTTATTTTTGAAATAATGAATTGCAAAGAAAACAAACACTTTAGTAATTAATAATGCTTTTCAAGTAGAGAAGTGTTTATCACACACATCCTTTTTTTTTCTTTTCTATTTTCACTCGGACTGCTTTGCTATAACGTGTATCCCTGTTCATGTTTGTGTGGATGTGTTTTGAACAGCTGAGAGATTATTTGTGTTTAAATGAGTAGGGGTAGATGACACTTCGTTGGGATTTGTATAAAAATAGACGTGTATTTAAAAAGTTGGTCTCACTAAATTTGTCTAAATCACTGAAAACACAAATATAATCTTTTGATGTGGTTGTGTTCTCTGAGTTGGATAGTTAATTTGCGAAGCTTTCATCGCCCTACTAGGCGACATCTTCCTTCAGCGCATACTTCAATTTGTAGTGAGCTTTAAGATGTTGGCTAGTAGGGTGATGAAAGCTTAGCAAATTAACTAACCAGCTCAGAGAATACAACCACATCAAAATCATCCACCTAAGCTAGAAATCTTCTCCATCATATACAAATATAATCATTCGTAGGCTAATTCCTTATTCTCAGAAATGCTTTGCCTAAAGGCCCACTAACCAACTTTTAAGAATAAGACCCTGAATGCAGTTCCGAGCGAGCTTCCTGAATCATATTAAAGCAGTTTTTAGTGTTTAAGGTCAGTTTTCTCTGTAGAAGTGTTGATGTACGACTTGTCACGCACACACACACACACACACACACAGACAAACGACTGTATCCACGTGGTTCGGAACACCTTAGTGGCACGCTTCTATTACCCGATGAGCTTTAGTTTACAACATGGCGTGTCGATCACTCAGCAACTTGGATGGACTCCATTAGTCTATCAGTTCTAACGCCTGCCGATTTGCGGCATAGAGAAGCCGTAGCAGTAGGTTGAAAATGTGTGTGAGAGGGGGGGGGTGACGATTGATAGAAGCAAATCTGTGGTTAAAACAATACGAAGTGTAGGAAATATGATGCATTCTGCTGAATGGAAAAAATAAACATTAGGCAGCCTAGTGATTCTAGCGGGTCGCCAGGTATGTTCAACTGTACACACATTATAAACACCGGATATGCACAAATCTTGATAAACAACAGTTTATTTAATGTGTGGGAAATCACGTCCGATAAAACGTAAACTAAACTAAAACTGTTTTCCCTGTCTAAACAGAGGGTGGTGAGGACTGAAGACATTGTTGTTTCTGTTGTTGTTGTTGTTGTTGTTAAAACATCCCAACAAACATGTGTAATTAATTTAACAGGGGGAAAATGTAAACGACCAGAGACGGAAATACAACGAAGTAATAATAAAGCCATTAAGATTAACTATAGCGTAAACAACAAAACTAGGGCTTTTATTACCATTTGACAAAAAGGGGCGTCTATACGCATAGAAATCAGTGTTTACAGCTATCCTGGATACCTTACTGATTGCCTATAATTTCCTAATTTAAACAAAACATCATGTGTTCGCCTTTCTCATTTTATTTTGTTTTGTTGCCAAGCTAATCGTCGTGTTTATGTCCTCTTCTTCTTCCCATGGGCATGTATCGAAATTGATTAGAATTCCTATGAATGAATCTATGCTTGGGAGACAAAAATATCTGCAGGTTTAGTAGGGTCTCAGTCTGATATTACAACTGGAGACTGAAATGAAATAAGAAGGAAAACGGTGGAAATGTGATTGTAGCTAGGGCTATGAAATTAATATTTATGCATGTTTACATTACACCCGATAGATAACAACGCTGGTGATTAGATGCATGGGTGAATGACTGTGTGCTTGTGCGTCTTTCTGTATGTATGCATGTGTGTGTGTGCATGTGCTGGCTGCTTTATTGTTTACTAAGGGACATTATTATTCTTATTATTAAATCCATTGCAAACAATCAATTTCACCATTGTCCAAATAAAATTATATATATATATATATATATATATATATATATATATATATATATATATATATATATATATATATATATATATATATATATATATATATATATATATGATTAGTATTTTCATTATAGTATTCATCTTCGTTGATAAGACCTCACACGAATTGTGTACATGATAGGATCGTGTGAAATTGTGAAAATGTGTTTATACAAACAATGATACTTTTGTACAAACGCTGAACACCTGAAATTAACATAACCTAAAACAATTTATTAATCACTCCTGTTAAAGAATTAGTTGCCTTGCTTCATTAAGACAATATAAGCAAACAATATAAACACTAATAATGCCCTGATGTAAATTGGTGGGTGGTGACTAGCAGTGGAATCCAGGATGATGGGTGTTTCGCCCTCCTATCCGGGACTAGTCGTCAGCTGGATGTAGCTGCACTCTCCAGTCAGTGCTAGTGTTCCCCATGAGGCTCCAACCTGGTACCCATAGTTCCAAACGGTATCAGTGGGAACACCAGACATCGATATAAGTATAGAACTAAGATACTGTTTTAGAGTATAACTACACAATTTGATATGATTATGAGCAATAATAGTTTGTGCTCGAAATGTCATCAGTTAATACTACTGTACAACACTGTGTGATTTATCAAAATAAAATCTTATCCATAATGTACCATCAGACATCATCGAAACATCTGCATAAGGAGTCAACATGTTAAGCTGAGGCTAAGCACTTCGGTTCAAAGAATCAACGGAAAAAGTCCAGTTTGAATTATTTATAATAATGCCTTGGTAATTCAGTGACAAAATGTTCGCCAAGTACATAGTTGGTGCAATTTTGATTCCCTGTGAATACACTGGGAAACTTCTCTTTGTTAACTCGCCGGTTGTATACCCAGCAAAAGGAAGGATTCCAAGCTCAAAGCGTGGAGCTTTATGTTCCACTGAGAACATAAAGGAACAAGGGAAAATCAATAAACGTTTATAATTTCAATGATAAGAATTAGGCTTCTACTGGCCACTATCATCAAAAGCTGAACAGAGTATATAGAATGCCTCTTTGTCGAATATTCGACGTATTTTATTTATATGTATAACCTAAACTTTTCAAGATGGACCCCTCAAAGTCTTAATAACTTTGCATTCGAAATTGAGAATGCCACTACAGTAGTTTTACATATACACTGATGCCAGTAAAGCATCTAATAGGCTACCGTTAGTTAGACATCTCGATACCAGTTGCACGCATAGAGGACAATCTGCGTTTTACGTCAATAACTTAGTGATGGAATACTCGTCAGCAACGCATGCTTGCTTCAGAGTTCGAATCCCAAATCCTGATTTACTCCTAAACTTCAATACCGTAGCTAAGAAAATTTCAAAACTTAAAGCTTGAAGCCGTATGCTCTACTTGGAATGCAAATGAACGAAAATAAACACCGATAAGGATATAACGTTTTGGTTTTTATTCCTGACAAATTCACCGCCTGATTCATGAAATGAAGCAGTCGGCAGTGTTGCACAATCTCTGCGAATAATCAATCAACACACGTAAATTGTATATTTAATTTTTTATTTATTTATTTTTGATTACAGCTTGATTCCACACCGTATTTTTGATACATGTATGGAATTTTCAGCGTGGATATCGGTAGCCCAGAATTCGCAGGTCGATCATAGATATCAGGTGTGCATCGGCGAGGGTTCGAACCCTGGACCATGTGCATGGTCGGCGGGAGTCCTAACCACTGTGCCACCGACGCACAGCTTAGCTGTTCTTTTACTTACTGAAACAATTTCGTTTACGAAAGGATTAATAAGGTAAACAGAGGAGAGATTCTGACCAACTGAGTGTTAATCACCTAGTAATATAATTAAGTTGGATTTAGAATATATGAGCTAGGCAGAGATTAGTAAGCAAATGAAGTTTGCGCTGAAGATGCTATCTAGGAAAACAATGAAACCAATGCAACTTAATTGTTCAGCTGACAGAACACACCCACAAAAACACCAGTATCATCCTCTTGAGCTACAAAATGTCTCTGTCTTAACAGATCACTTTGCTTGCATTGAAATCAACATGCATTAAACGCCAGATGAGCCATTTTCAAACTGTTAGTGCTATTAGAAGACCTTACCTTTGGTGATGTAATCATCACTTAGGGACTACCAAAGTAGGTGTTAAGAGTGATAATAATAATAAATTGTTTTTGTAGACACAAGGAGTGCGGCTCAATTTTATGGATAGTGATCAACTCAGCATATTTTAGTAAGCCTTGTAGACTGTTTTTGTAAATAATCTTGACAGCTGTTTCGATGTCAATTAAGTGTTTAGTTATTGATAAGAATGGTAATCCGCCAACTGCGTTTAATCGTGGATTCACAATTTTTTTGTTTTTCTAACCATTCGGGTATATGTCCTCCCACCCCTTAGGTGTTAAACCGCCATTACTTCTGCCTGTGTATGTTTGGTGACACACACACACACATACATACATGTAAATTAGGGAGTAAGAGGCAGGTCATATTCGCCGATTATTATTATTCCACTAATTGATAAGATGGGATAATACTTTTGAAATCTGAATCATTCAGTGTGTTAATATAATTGTGAAACTAACCTCTCTAAATAGGTGGGTGGTGACTAGCAGTGGAGTCCAGAATAACGCACACTTAACCCTCCTGCTTAGGACTAATCGTTAGCTGGATCTAACTGCATTCCCTGCTCGAAACCGGTATCCATAATTTCAAATGTCAAAGCGTTATCCACTAGACCACTTGGGCTACGAGAAATCAGTGGGTAAGTTCAAATTAAATAATTACTAATGCTCGCTGCGAAAGAGGTAGCTCTCCTGATCTAAGTAGTCTGGTGGATAATGCTTTGGTCTTTGAAACGGTGGCTACACCGGCAACACCATCATTGACCGGGGAATACACGTACACCCAGCTGACGACTAGTCCGAAGAAGAAGGGTGAAATGCGCGTCATCCTGCATACCACTGCTGGTCACCATCCACTGAATTAATTCAAATTAAAAAAAAAACAGAAATCGCCCGGACTTCTGCACAAGGAGCCGACATGTCAACCCAAGGCTGAGCACTTGAGTCCAAACTGAATTAAAAGACCCCTATAATGTGATCAATGTTACATAAATGTCTCCTAGCCTTCAGAACGTTCGCCTTTACCATGGGTGTACTTTTTTCGTCATTTATTCAATCTATGCGAATGATGAACTTTGTGTATAAACTAACTAACCTGTTGTTGTTATTTTATTTTGACTAAAACAAGTTTTACAACAAAAGCTTTACACAATAGAAAAATTAAGAATTATGAATCACACACAGTGTTTGTGTGTGTGTATGTGTGTGTGTGTGCGTACGCTAGTGCGTGTGTCCCCTACATCTTCACTTTAATACACAGGTATTCTCTAATTGTTGTATCTGTCTGTCTGTCTGTTTTCGACATAGAACTTTGCACAAATGTGCGGAAGTTCAAGTCGCCACATTCCGTGTAGCACGCGAAGCAAGAGAAGAAAGTACAAGAAAAGCATAATAGAAACAGTGAGCAGAGGTGTGAGACAAAGGAGTAATAAATAAATACAAAACAGTTTCATTGAAGATCATAAGTCACAGGGAGTGGATGCATCTGCGCCACTGAGAACGATTTTGAGCCATGTCACCAATTGTTTCCAACCATAGATTTTTGCCGTCCCGAGGACCCCAGCCTGGAAGTCTACACCTTCCTACGTGGCTTAGACCAACTGTTGTGGATTTCATTGACTGATGCCAAGTTTTTGTTTGACCGCCGCTAGCTTTTTTCCAGCCTGACCCTATATCCGCTAACATAGCTCGTCGAGGGAGGCGATGACTTGGCATACGTAACACATGTCCTAACCATCTCAGTCGATGTAGCTTCACGACTTCGTCGATTGATTTCCCCTGTTTACCTAGAACTCTACGCCTAACCTCCATGTTGCTCACCTTATTATGCCACTTTACACGGGAAATAGAACGCAGGCACCTATGATCAAAGGTAGCTAGTCTTTTCATGTCTTCCACTCTCAGTGGCCAGGTCTCACAACCATAAAGGATAGTTGTATAGTTTTGTAAACATTAGTGGAATGTGCCAACAATCTGGCGCCTTTCTCTTAATAAATTGAAAATGTCTAGGCAGGTGAAGAGAAGCAAAATAGAAAGTAAAAAAAAGAGCAGTCTGTATGAAACACATATGTGTCTACCTATGGTATATATACATATGCATGTATCATCAGAGATTCTTAATTAACCATCTTTAACTGACATTTAATTGAGACATTCAACATTTCTTCTTGACTGGATCACTCAATCATTACAATAGTCAGTGTTTCTATTAGCCTGTAAGTACACGTGAAGTGAATGATGTCCATGTGTGCGTGTGTGTGTGCGTGCGTATGTGTGAGTGAGAAGAGAGTGTTCACGTCTATACACACACATACACGCATATACATGAGTTTCTCTGTTTCAAACAAAACACTATGGCAATACTACTTTGAATATTAATTAAACTATTTAAACAATAATTAAAATATATCTACTGATTGCATTTTTAATAATAAGAGGAGAAATTCTTTTTCTTTCGTTAGTAGTATTTATATTGGTGTATGAATTACACGACGTGCTGTCGTTCTTGTTATTGTTGATGATGATGACGTTCATTACACTACCTCGACTAGTTGAAAATCTTGCATGGAGCCAATTTGGTCTACAGCAAAAGAAGAATACTCATTAATCAGTCACATACTGAATTCACTTTCGTTTTTAACACCAAATATGGAAAAATAGACAGTTCTAACTTGAAAGTGTAAATCATTAGACAGTTGTGTGCCACACACATGGGAATGTACTCACACTCAAATACACACATGTACAGACACACACGTATACAGAGGGTTTGACTTCAATGACTCCGTCAAAATGAAGCGTCTATCACAGTCTCACACTCACACTGGTAACGAAAATATAAGCAACATTAATTAAGTATTCTGCTGTCTTCCGACGAGTCACATGCTTACACACACACACACATACAGAGAATAGAGTAACGGTTCAAGAATTCATTTTGTTGCATTCACAAGTATGTCTGAATTCTTCCCTACTAGGGTCTTTTAGTCGTTAGTGGAAACTTCCAGGTGGATAAAACTACTCAGAATATAAATTATTACTTTTTTCTAATGATAACATAAATTCGAAAATTTTTTTAAAAATATTTAAACTTGGGTGGAATTGTTTGTTTTACCGCTTTCACAATATGTTCATTATTCAATAAATGTACAATGAGGAGTAAGTCAGGTGAGAAATAGCGTTTTTGTTTTTCTTCAATAAACAGCTTCCCAAAAAACGTTTTGCTGTTAAACAAGGTAAAAAATGATGAAAAATTCTGTGAAAATCAGCGTTCATACTCGTGTTTTTGTTATTGTCGTCGTTATAATGACAGTAAGTTGAGCAGAATTGCTTTAGCTTCTCTTCACTATATTATTTTCCATCAGTTGTTCACGTCGTAGAACATTAATGTGACTAACTGATTGACTGGGTTGACTGTGGAACTACTTTGCACAGATGTCCAGCAATTCAAGTTGCCACACTCTCTCCAAGTACCACACAAAGCAAGAGAAGACAGTAAAGAGATATTCAAAGAAGAGATAGATAATAAACGAAAATGTGTGTGAGGGGAAAACAATACTAATATGGAAGAATGCTAGAGTTTTATTGAATATAACAAATCACAAAGAGCGAATGCATTTGGGCTAGCAGTTGGGAACGATTTTGAGCCATATCACTCACTGCCAATAGTCTTCAGTGGTCACTGGTTCTTACGATACCGAGGACCCCAAGAAGACTGGCAGCCTACACTTTCCTACTTGGCTGGTTTAAACTGTTGTCTATTTTATTGACTGATGAAGCCATGTTTGACCACTACTGGCTAACTCTTTCCCAGCCTGATCCTATGTCGGCGGCTAACGTTTCCCCAGTCGAGGAAGACGACGACTAGGTATGCGTAACACATGTCGTGACCATCTCAACTGATGTGACTTCACAACTTCATTGACTAACCTTCCCTTGTTACCCAGTACCCAACCGATGGCTCACCTCAATATTACTTACCCTACTATACCACCTAGCGTTTTCATTCCAACTGTTTATTTACCTTAGCTTCAAAGTTGTATACACCTTTCAAAGGTCTTAGCCAGGAATGATACTGATTTCCTGTGAATGCCATCAAGAATACCTGACTTCCTGGAGTTTTGAAAGGTCGATACATTCACAATGAGCGAAGTTTTTCGAAAATTTAATGATTGGAACAGGTTAAACTCTGCAATCAAATAAACTCAATGGAAAATCTTCAATGTTTAGGGCTATAATATAATATAATGTATAGGTCGATAATTAGGAAGATTACGAGCTATGCAGGGGTTATAAACAGACTCAGTTTAAGGCAGTTTGTATCTGTAAGACAACTATGTCAATTCAGCTTACATTTGAAAACTTATGAATAATAATAAAAATAGCTTGGTTATAATTCACCTTTATTCATTGACTAAATCTCAGATGCATTACTAAGGCCTATGTGAAATCATAGTCCTTATAGACACCGAAACTTAACTGCAAAGACGAAAACTTCACGACAGCATCGAATAGTGGCTGTGCTTCATGGCCAACCAAGAAACATACGGCTTCAACTGCTCGTCTCCACTTGCTTCTATCTTCTGCTGCACTTTTCGCCTGCATCCGTGTTAGTCCATACTCTTTCAACTCCTCTTCACACGATCTTCTCCATGTCATCCTTGCACTGACGTCCTACTTGCCACTTCCCTTTCGGGTTCCACTCTAGGGTCGAACCCGCGGTGCCTACATTTTAGTAATCTTTCATTATTTTCAGGAGTTTTTCGAGAGTTATTGACTGGTTACAGGACGAATTTGCCTGTAGCTCAAGCGTCAGTTCGTGACCATTGGGGTCCACCAGGTCGTATGTGAGGAAACGTACTGATTGACTACACCGGGTGGTAGTCACGCTTAAAATCGTAATCGAAATGACTTAGAGTTCTTGGATCATTGGATTCCAGACTAATTTGGTTGGATTGTGAACAAGCTTGGTCTCGTGGCCAGAGGGTCTTTGGTACAATCCCCTGTGAGGTCGTTAGTGGATATCACTGAAGAGTCTCGAACTGGGACGAAACACCCCCAGGAGTACACTCCGAATTTGAATAGTTCTCTAAATGACATCAGTCAGTGATCAAACTCTGGACAGATACTTAGCATCTTACAAAGTACTCGATACATCTGACATCAGATTCCCCCGCCCCCCCCCCACACAGTGCAAGGTACCTGCAAAAATTACCGAAGCAATATAATTCATTCTAATGTTCAGTCGCTAGTTTGTTATAAAACAAAAGGAATAAATAGTACAGGGAGTTTTGTACCATACCATTTCAATTTTTCGTTAAACATTTGTAAAACCAGAAGGTATTATTTCAGTAGTGGATCTTTTTTTTCCTGAAAAAAAGCCAGTCTGCTTCATTGTTAAGTTTCACTTTACGTGAAATAATTTTTTTTATTCTGGTTTATCAATGGAGTAGAAGAGACATTTCGATAGGTGGACATTCCATGGCCAGTTGAATACCTATTCCGTCGTCAAAATCCACTGCTTTCATTGATTGCATAATTTTTTGTTGTGACGTAATTGCCCATAATTCCCTTATTATTATTATTATTACTATGGTATCACTGTGTATCATTAAACAACCATGAATTATCTGTTCCAAAATATCCAGTTTATAAATTGTTGTTGTAGTGAAAAAAAAAGTACATCCGCGTTTCACCTATGGATCTTTGTTCATAGATGAAAAACATTACCTATGAAAACGCTTAATTTATAACTATTCTTGTTTTTAGGTGGATACAGTTTGTTTCCCATTATCATGGATAATGGCTGACTTACCCCTCGAGTGTATAGCTTATTGTAGTACAAGGGTGTTTGAATACTTCTGTCACTGAAACATGCAAATCCCATTCATTACGCAGAAAGATAAGAGCATAAACGCAGACACATGTTTATATATTCAGTATTTATGAAATGTATAGTTTAAAGTGAGCCAGAATCTAGGTCAAATCAACAAATTAATGTAACGCGTTTTAAATAAATAAGTAAAAGAATGGTTGATTGAATAACCAATGTTTTAGATATTTCATTTGCATTTTTATACATACTAAGATAAATCAACACGATAGTGTTCTTTAAAAACGTTAGAGTTATCATCTGAATTAAATGGAATCATGATGATTGGTGAGAGAATTCATCGGTGTGATTATTTGCTACAAACTACTATCTGTTCTAACTGAAGACTGAACCAACGGGCAACTAATTCCATCATGAGCTGACATTGGTTAAAGAACCACTGGTATTGGACAGCTGTATCGTCCTAGTTTGGGACTCCTCATCAGTACGCACCCTATCGGGGTTTGAACTCATGACCTTTCAGTTGTAAGACGAGCTCATAGACGTACCGCTAAAGAGACCATAACTGGGACGAAACAGATGTTCATCACTTCCAAGTTTTCTAATGCTTCTCTAACCTATGTCAGCTCATGATGAAGGCCTGTAGCCAGTCAGATCCCTGCAAACCAACACTTGGACGAACTAATTCATTTACTAGTTTTGGGGAAAGCGGTCATTCAGGAAGGAAAAGTGAAAAGTTATGAGAAAACGAAGTGTTCAAAGACAGCTAATAATAATAATATGAACAGTGGTTTTCCCAGTTAGATAATAAAGTTGTTTAGACTTTCCCAGGTGAATTGAGCTATAGAAAACCAACGGGATCAGTATTCCTGTTAAATACCCATTTCGCAAACTAGGTGTTTTATGTGTTATAAATAGGATACAGTTATCAGAAGACATAAAAATTGAAGCCATCGGCTGGAAAATGAGGTTGGTGGTGAGTCACAACGAATCAAGTATGTAGTTAAGACAAACTGTGCTTCCCGCTGTACTCATCAGCTTTGAATTAGAAGATACCTATTCAGGTAGGGGTACAGCAAATTGGGTGTGAGGACGATTACTCGCCTCGAATGACACTGGCTAGTGGTTACGCTTTGTCGTGCATTGTCAGAAGTTGGAATCCAGGGGCTGACCATTGAATCGGCTCCCGGTGGCTGAATGGCCTGCGAGGTCCTCTTATAACCAGAAGGTCCTGAGTGTGTTCATGCACACTTCTGAAGAGTCTAAAACTGAAACGGGACAGATGTCCACTACTTCATTGGGGGCAGCGTTTCTAGTGGTTCCCTAAGCAGTGTCAGACCATGATTAAATCCTGTAACCAGTCGAATCCCTGTAGACCAACACTTGAAGATGATATTATATTCGTCATCCATAAAACTAACTAAAGTCTCAGAAATCAGGTAATTCCTAAACAGTCTCTTTCGGTTTGATGAAAAGGTTCCTATGCAGAAAGTGTTTATCGTTTCAGCGATAAGTTTTAATCAGTGTACAGATTCCTCAATACTGAACTGTTAAGCGTTTATTTGTCATCCATTACGATTTGACTAAGTATCATGGAGACCAAGTATCGATCGAATGGCTGTTTTGAAGGATGTTCTTACTGGAGGATTTTGCTATCAAATACTTCAAGTCTTTGGGTACAAAGTAGATCTAGTTTTTGTGTGCTATTACAATAACTTCTAAACAGAATCGCAAAAATGCGAATATGTAAAATCACCAAAAGAATCTCTTAGCTAAACAACTTGTCTCTGTCTGTTTATATATATATATATATATATATATATATATATATATATATATATATATATATATATATATATATATATATATATATATATATATAGATAGATAGATAGATAGATATATATATATTTTACTAACTGAAATAACCTTCTACTCAATGAAGTTTTACTAAATTTCATTTCGTGACGAAGTAAACTAGAATATCAGATGTTATGTGTTAACAAGTATCCGAATAAGAAAAGGAAACAACAACTGAGAGAAAACTTGGTGAAATGAGAAGAGTAAGCATAGGTTACAGTATGTCTGAACATTCGTGTCGTGTTTCCTGAAACATTTCAATGTCGTCTAAGATTACATCACAATTATCAGATAACAAAACACGAATAGAAGCATAGTCGCCAAGATTTTGAGTGGATGTTTGAATTCAAATAAATCTTTAACTATACTACAACACACATTCACTTTTGTTTAGGCTAAAAACATCCATGACTGAATATAAAACAAGAATGATAAGTAGTTCGCTCCTACACCCACACACACATACCAAGAAATCATCACTTTGTTTTTATCTGTCCCCTCGGGAAGAACTTTATACCCATGAAGACAATCTGATTGACCCACTGAGGTTCAGCACAGAAGTGTAGCAGTTCAGGTGGTCACACTTGATTAAGTAAGCAGGCAGGAAGAGAAGAGCGATTCGAAAGAGAGACATAGTGGGCAGAAATGTGCACGAGAAAGCATGACGATGACAGCTATATTGTCACTCCTGCCTTCTCTTGCTATCATATATCCAGTCCACACTGTACAATCTTGTAGAAGTAATATTTTAGTCAAAAACTGAAAAAATATGATCGCTACTTCTCGAAATTTTAATGTACAGTGGGCTATATACAAAGAACTGAGGAACAGCTTTAGTGAGCATTATTCATGCACTGTTTTCGTACTTTACCTCCTGCCTGTCTACAGAAATAAACGTTGACAATACTTCAGGTTCTTTTTTTTAATTTCAAGAGTTTTTCACTTTTTATAAAGTCTGTTAAGTGGACAGTGAAGTGACAATCGACGTGTAAAAAGAAATGGAAATCGATAAAAAAAAAGGACAGAAGACTAACACAAATAGATTGTTTGATAAAAAAAGGAAAAAAACCCACTTAGGTTGTTGTTCTGTTCTAATTTTTACTCCCGGCTTAGATGTTGTGTTAGATATGTGAAGGAAAAAAACACTAAGCAATCAGAACTAAATCAAAATAATCGACAAAATGCACAGTACATGTATGTGTAGGTGAGTAAGTGTCTGGCTAATTAATCAAAAAAAAGTAGGCGTATTCACAATTTATTAACTTTTTGCGTCAGTCAATGAATAAAGGACGCCTACACACAATGACGACTGCTTATTTCACATTTTGGAGTTTTGAGAGTTCAGCAAATCACGAACAAGTGTAGTTTAAAATAAAAGTTGAAATTCAGTTAAGTCAGAAAGATGAAAGTATTTTTGATGTCATAATACTTGTTTCTTTCTTGAAAGGCCATCGTATCTGAAGAGTTCTCAGCGTTGATTACACAGAACTAGAACTCTTATTTCTCAAAAATATCTTCGCTCAAAGTGGACACCCGTCAAGCTTCGTGGAGAAGAACATGATACCAAAGCCAAAAAGAGAATAATGAAGTTTATGACCAAAGAAAACACCCTATTCGGATCTGGATTTCAACGGAGACCTGACGGTAGATATCCTTAATAGAGGAGTCGCTAGTTCCCTAAAAAAGACCTTTCCTGCAGCTGCTTCTAAGCACTATGAAGGGCGAACTTCCACATATGACCACTTCAATGTGTATATATCATTGTGTCAGTGGTACAGCGGTTAGGACGCTCGCCTACCATGCACATGCTATGGGGTTCTATCCCCGGCCGACAGACACTCGGTATCCGTGGTCGGCCTGCGAAATTCGGGCTACCAATATCACATGCCGAAAATTCCATACTTTTATCAAAAACGCTGTGGGGAGTCAAGCTATAATAAGATAAAAAAAATATAAAAAAAACTACTGAGGAGTTGATTGCATGGGTCGTCAGCACATGCCACAACGTCCCAACCGACTCATCATTCAGAATCATTTACAAAGTAAACAAAAATCTACTGAAGGCAGTGAGCTTCTGACTTCATTATTGCTGGAGAAGCCCTCGTCATATGCATCGAAAAGCCAGAACTATATGTTTAAAAGAAATTAGTCCAACCTCTACATTTACCAGAGATCCAGTTCGACTTAACTTCTTAGTTTTTGTATTTTGCTTTTTCATCCCCTTTAATTTTTTAAATTTCAGTTATAAAAATTATTATTTCAGTTCGTTCCCATGCTCATCCCCTTCACAATTGTACACATTGAAAAATACTCATTTTCTAACCCTGCGTAATTTTGTTTCTAAGCCCCTTGTAATCTATGTTCACATTCTCAGGTTTTCATTTCAGGTTGAAAATTATTATCCCCTTTAATCTCCTTTGTTACTTCATGGAATCAAATAATATTTGTGTCTATGTGAACTTATGTATGTAAATGCAATTGTATAGTTGGTTTTGAGGATGAAATCGCTACAAAGATATCTTTACTGAAATTTTTGTTCCTTTTTTCACTATTTGCTTAGTTACCACTATGCGAAACTGAACTGTTTACAAGCGAAGAACACCAGATGGTTACAGGATTTTAATAGGCCAATTATGGCCCACTGTTTTTGTCTAATTTTATCCCTCTTGTGTGTGTATGTGATGTGTGATTTAACTGGTATAACATACATTTATCTATGTGCAACACAATTATTTATCATGTTTCAAGTTTGAGTGTTATGAGGTAAACACTAGAATTGTTTGATGATGTGATAAGCCTTCGTGTAACTGGATATTGAGTTTAAACACTTAGTACATTTTGAAACAGAACCCCTCATATGTTCAGTATTGGATGTACTGTTGGACAAAGCTTTACCTCATGTGTGAATTTAGTTCAAATAACATGGAGGCATGATGTCGGTTAGGTTGTCCAATAGAAATCCCTAGTTAGACTGCACACATGTCTGATATTGCTCTAATACTAAGGTGATAGTGTATTCTTCTATGGTACTGTACCCGATCCACCTAGTAGGATAAGGTATCCTCGGAAGATTTCACAAAATGCCACTTATAAATTATAGGCGATAATACCATGATGAGAGTAACCAGTGTGAAGAATTTTGCAAAACCACAGGATTAAATGATTATCCAGTTTTTAAAGCCTGATAGAATATAAGTATAACTATTGTTTCGATAAAAAATATTGTGAATACAATAAATACAATTCATATAAGGGTTATCATTTTCACTGGACATATAATGTAATAACAATTATTACATTTACATAAGTATACTTACCACTCGGTTGGTAATAATTAACTAAAGAAATGCCTCTAGGACTTGTCGTTGTTTTTGTTGTTGGTGCTATTGAGAGCAGGTTTTCATTAAAACAAGGTAGTGTCCATTTGAAATGCACTGTACAATGTTAAATTAAATGATTTTTCCCATTAAATATGACAGTTTTAAAAGTCTATTTTCATGTTATGCAAACTGTCCGAATAACAGTTAGTAATAATAATGATAACAATAATAAAGTTCAGCTCTTTTGGTCACTATTTCTTACTGGAATTTGTTAAAGCAGCTTTCCTCCACTGTTTTGTGCATAATATCATACCAATAATGTCCATAAAAACTGCCTTGTAATTCTCAGTCTTATATTTTTAACCAGTAATTGTACAGTATGATGTTTAGCAGAAATAAACAATTCTGATTGGTCCACACACATTTACAAACACACTGAAAGTTTGTTGATAATTGGACACATGACACATACGACTATGACTATCGGTGAAGCAATAGCTAGTTTAGGAGTCAAACGTCTCCTCCAGTCTCTATCTCTCTATTATCCTTCTCGTCTCATTTAGTGTGTAAATATAAACAGGTTTTTTTTGTTTTTACATTTTCTCTCTTTTTTTTCTTAATTATTTTGGAATCATCATAGTTAACAGTAAGGTAAGCGACGTATAAAACCTTTGCTAAATGACACCAAATCTAGTTGTATAAATTTGTTTTGGTAGACCGTAGCAAATATTAAACAGATATGGTGTATCAGACATGTGTGAGAACAAGATTTCTCCTTCTTCATTTTTTAAAATGCAGTATGAGCGGTGTTTTCTGCACGTTAGTGCACGATTAATGCGACTTCTTGTGGCTCGCAACTTGTTGACTGAAAAAAAAGAAGTAGGAAAGAGAAAAAACGCTTTATGAAGGACATCAAGTTGAAAATCAACCAGTTTACACCACTTTCTCGAAATCCGTCATAAAGACACAGAGTAATCTGGTGGAAATATTTCCCATTCCTGCAAGCCAATTAGTATCTGAATTATGCTAACTACTAATTTTCTAGCGTTTATGAAGACTCCTGGCAATCTACACTGTCAAATTCTGTCATTTTGCCCTTTTATAGACTGACAGTTGGTGGTGGTGGTGGTGGTGGGGAGTCTATATCTCATTCTTGTGGAGTTCGAGTAGTGGTCAACTTTCTTTTGACTAAGTCATTAATCAAAGAGTTTCACCCAAAATGACTAAACTATTTCTTTCTGAGAAATAATCACGTAATTGGTTACAGGATTTTCATCATGAGCTGACATTAGTTAGAGAACCATTGGAAAACAAGCTGGGAGTACTGGACAGCTGTTTCGTCCTAGTTTGGGAATCTTCAGCAGTACGCACCCACCGCGATTCGAACCTAGGACCTTCCGGTCACAAGGCGAGCTAGCTCGTATACCCTTAAGTTATTGGGACCCGATCCAATGGTCCTTCAATTCTAACTTCTGCCAATTCACGACATAGCGCAACCGCTAGCCAATGTCTTTGGCGAGTATTTGTCCTCACACCCGACCGGCTGCACCCTACTGGTCACGACTTCCCACTGGAACCCAGGTAACTACCTACCGGAATAGGGGCCAGTCGCCAGTGAGCATCTCATTGGTATTCAGGTGTTGGTTTGTAGGGATTTGATTGCTTACAGGATTTTCATCATGAGCTGACATTAGTTAGAGAACCATTGGAAAACAAGCTGGGAGTACTGGACAGCTGTTTCAGTTATCCTAGTTTGGGACTCTTCATCAGTACGTACCCACCACCACCCAATAGTGACTCGCTCTTTCAGGTAGGTAGTTACCTGGGGTTCTAATGAGAAGTCGTGACCAGTAGGGTGAAGCAGGTTGGATGTGAGGACAAATACTCGCCGAAGACATTGGCGAGCGGTCGCGCTATGTCGTGAACTGGCAGAAGTTACAGTTCACTATCCACTGGATCGGGTCGCAGTGGCTTAATGGTCTACGAGCCTCCTTGTAACCAGAAGGTCCTGGGTTCGAATCCCGGTGAGTGCATACTGATGAAGAGTCTCAAACTAGAACGAAACAGTTGTCCAGTACTCCCCGGTCTTCCAGTGGTTCTCTAACTTATGTCAGCTCATGATGAAAATCCCGTCACCAATCAAATCCCTACAAACCAACACTTGAAAATCACCTAATTAGTTTCTTCAAGCACAGACAATTGATGAGTATTGCTCTAGTGTCAATGCCATTTCGAAATTTCCTTTCATATTCACAGTCTTTAACAAAACGTTTAGTCAACTTACATTGAGGCTGATTCCATTTATTGTCGAATTTGTCGCCTTCGGGCATCACAAGAACTTTCAGAAATCTGTCAGTTTTTATTACTTTTTTGGAGGGTGAAACGTATGAACTGTCTGCATAGCTGTTCTAACGTTAAACTGGAGATGACGTCAGATTTTACAAAGTGCGATAAATGTTTCATCAACTTCTGCTTTTACACAAAACCTGACATCTCACTTGAATGACATATGTATATAGACTCGTTTTCCTCTTACCTGCCTGTCTTCTGTGTACAATGCTCGGAACAGCATAGTTGGAGTTCATGCGGGTATCTTGGTTAGGACTGTATTTTAACATTAATCTACCAACCAATGTTTATAGTTAGACTAATGTCAGTGGTGCCTCGTGGGATGTTTATATCAAGTTCTGGTCAGAAGCAGCTGATTATCCTACCAGAATTTTCATAGATGAACATGGCTTTAATTTGTCCTCAAAATATTTACCCAAATAGTTGAGTTTTTTTATAAGAGGATCAGAATCATCTGTTCATCTGTCTACAGATGGGGTTTTGCTTTTCTCAACAGGATACCTAATACTGCATTCAAACTTCAGCTGGTATGTGTATAAATCAGCTTTTAGGATGGACTGAGGAATATAGTGAAATTTCAACATACACACAGACCTATTTGCTGTAAAAATGACGTGACTACCTTTCAGAGAATATCAGTTGAGCAATCAGTCTGATGCTGAATACAGAATTTCATGACATTCCCCCGCCAGGCTGTACGACTTGACCACCCTGGTGAGATAAATTCAAGGAGTAACCACAATTATATGCCAATTTTAAGGCTATAACAGAAATCTATAGGTCACAGTCAAGTGTTTGAGATATAAAGGAATATCGTCTCGTTCTATGAAGTGAACGATGATGGTGTCTCATCGGGAACAGCATCACTCATTGTGAATGCAGGTACATTCAGTTAACGAGTTTTAAATGGAATAAAATACGCAGCGTGGATTGCTCTCCTAGTTACTACCAAACCAGATGGTGATTTCTATCTTTGAATGGTTTTAAGTGGTTGCAGAACTAGGATAACAAGAAGAAACTTCATGGGACATGATACTAGGAAATTTTTGAACACTGGAGGTAGACGGTGATAAAAAGATGTGCTTTTCCAGTAATGAAATTGGGTAGACATTCAGTCACATGGAACTATAGAAATAGTTTTGGAATTTCATATTCTGAATGGTATTCTGAGTGATTCAGTGTCAATATATATATATATATATATATATACTGACCACCGAATTTAGAATGTCTACTGGGGATTACTGCATTTCCAAGAGTTGCGAAACTTCTAACATTTCTAATTGTCATTAGTTTGCTTGTAGGCATTCAATTTGTTTCAATTTTGATCAAGGCTTGATGTCAATTAAAGAACAAGTGAAAACCGTCAAGGAGTGCTGCACAGCTGTTTCGTCAGCCTAGTTTTCGACTCATTGGAAGCACACACCCTCTGTTAGGGTTCGAACCGAGAAACTTTCGTTTACAAGGCAAGCTAGTAGACTATTGACTGATAACTGAAGTCTCTAACGTAAAATACCTAGTGTTCAGGTGTAAATAGCTAGATAATTTGTGTGGTGACTCATACTAGCTGCAAGTAAGATCGACTGCAATGAACTAAAAATAAAAATCACAATTCAAAATGTGGTGGGCGCTACTGACTAGATCTTATAATTAGCATATTGTGTGTGTGTGATACATTTTGCAAGAATACTGAATAGCGGAGAGCTGTCGCTGTAACAACAGAAGACAAGGGCCAGGCAACAGATAATTTATTAAAGAAATCATCACATATTTATAGATTTTCATGTACATATTATAGATTATTGTTAGCAGAAAAACACAGCCTTCTGACTGGTGGTTTCTCAATGAAAGTTAACTTTTCTTCTCTATGTGGCTGTTTCTTGAATGTCAGATCATCTATATGCTAACTGTATCCGCCCACGCAAAGTCTTTGTTCTCAGTTTTCTCATGACTAATATTTGGGACATAAACATCGACGTAAATTAATGTCTACCAATTTGGCTAGTAGCCAGCTCTCACCACATTGCTACTTTATATATGCTATGTCGTACTTTAAATTTGAAGATTCGAAGGATATCTGTGTGTGTTAACGATTAAAAAGTGTACTACAGCTTAAAAGCAGAAAATTTTGCAGCGGATTAGGTAGATAAAAAACGTGCTCATTTCATTATGAAATTAGCTAAAAAATTCACCTTAAACTATTCAATGTACTCACATATAGTCGATTTCATCAAAAAAGGATGTGAGCTAAGGAATACCTGGATAACAGACAAGCGTTTTATCGTAGTGTGTCACCCAAGGCCCAGAATCCAGTCAAAACCTTCAACTTACAAAGTGAGAACATTTATCACTGAACCTTCTTAACTTCTCTCATTTAGTGGATAATACTACCACTGATGAATATCATCTGTGAACTCCACAATCCTGGCTTCTTATCGTAGGTTCGAAACCTGTCAGGGTATCCATTGCTGTAGAAACCAAGGACAGCTGTTGATGCTTTCATAGTTTTCCAAGGTCCCGCATATTGCATTACTTCATAATGCAACTTTTGAGAAACTATTTTCTACTCTGAAGCGGCATTAGATTTCGAGTAAGTGGCCCGCTTTGAATCCACTACAGATCAAGTGAATGTTTTCTTACACTACGTTAGAGAAATAGTCGACCAGTGAAACGGGTGTTTTTATTTTTGATTACATCTTGATTCCACACCGTATTTTTTAGTACAGGTATGGAATTTTCGGCATGTGAAATCGGTAGCCAAAATTTTGCAGGCCGACCATTATAATCAGGTGTGCGTCGGCAGAGGATCGAACTCCGGACCATGTGCATGGTCGGCGAGAGTATTAACCGCTGTTCCACTGAAGCTAAACTAACCAATTTTATTAATCTTACTACTCATTCTTTATCGTCTACATTTCTTTTACTGTCTTACAGACAATAATTATAACTTAAAGACGAGCTGAGAGTTATGAATAAAATTTTCCGTAGTTATGTCATAAAGTGTCATTTAGTCACTATGTAATAAATTTGCACATTTGAAAAGAGATGGAAATTGATATAAGGATAAAACTTGTGCACTGTGGTAGAGTATAATTCCATTATGGTTCCCTTGATATGATTATGAGCAATAAATTGTGCTCGGAACGTTGTCATCAGTAACTATTACCGAATAACACTTTGAGACTTTATCAAAATGAATTTTACCCATAATAGAAGGAAACTGTCGAAAAAAGTCAGTTACTTTTCAGTAATATAACTTCAAAATTGAATTTTTTCTGAATAGAAATCTCAGAGTGGAATGATTTAAACTGAAAACCAAACAACTCTGGTCAAAAACTTCAGGCGGGTATTTGAAGCAGAATTTGACTGAAAGTCTAATCTTATCCTCACTCGTGAATAACCACAGGATGCAGTTGCCTGGAGTTCGTATGATGAGTCCAGTGGATCGATTGTGAGAAGAAATACTCTCCGATAACTTTGTCTGTCTGCAAAATTTGGAATTCAACTGGCCATTTAGTTCTACAGAAGTGGGTGAATAACCAACGAGATACCCTTGTCACCTAAATGATCCTTGTTGGATGTCTTGAGGGTATTGCTGAAGTGTTCCAAACGAGAACGAAACACATGTCCGGTGTTCCAGATTTTTAATGGCTGTCTACTTAATGTCAGTTCATGACCAATCTTGAAAAAAAAATCACGTGAATCACTATATTTTCCAATGGTATATATTCAAATGAAGATAATCACAAACTCACTCAGCTGCATACAAGTTTAAGGAGAGTTGCTGTCTGAATTGATGACAATCAGTGGCATTCGTCAGGGAGGGCCGCTACCCCCACTTTTATCTGACTACATCATTGAGTTAGTAATGAAATTTACCTTAATTAACTTCAGAGACTTAGGGATTTATGCGTTATCAGGGAACAGTCTTGTTCACCTAGAGTATGCGAATGATACTGTTATTGTAAGTGAATACACTGACAAAATATAGTGTCACTTACACACCTAGAGCAGCAATCTTCGAATCCTCAGCTTGTGATTTGCTTCTGTCAAGTGAAAGACGATGCTGCAGGAGTAATCTAAAGTGAAGTGGTACAGCATGTTGATCATTTCACTTGTTCTGGTGGTTGCATCAGCTCCGGTGCACTGACTACTCACAAGATCCCAACACAAATGTAAAAACACGGCTTAGCATTTGCAAACTACGTTACCTCCAGCTTAGTCGTGATATCCATACGTGTTTAGCGCACAACAGTTTGCTTTGTCTTCCCTTTTCACCATGTCATATGGTCGCTGAAAGTGGAAGACATGAAAAGACTAACCGTCTTTGGCCATAAAATATTAGTGTTCTATGTCCCATCTTGAATGTTACAATATAGTATGTAATTTTGAGTTTGGGTTTAGAGTGTTAGGTAAGGAAGGCGGGCCAATCGATAGGGTTGTGAAACTTCATCGATTCAGATGACTTGGAAAAGTGGTGAGCAAGCCCAGTCACTGCCTGCCTCAACGAGAATTATTAGCTGACACTGGATTACGTTGGAAAATACTGGTGAAATCAAAACTAAGCATCTGCCTATGAAGTCTTTGATAGTTTGTTTCAGCCAAATAGAGAGGCGTAGACTGCCTGTGTTGGAGATGCTAAGAACCAGCTACTGGAGACTGTTGATCATGTGACTGAAGAACATGCTCATGGGGCACAGATACATTCATACCCTGTAATCTCTTATATCCACTAACTCCCCATATTTTCCCAGTTTACTATTCTTTCTCCCATTCACTTCTGATCGGTATAGTTCCTTTGAATTTCACTTTTCTGTATTAAAATTCACTTAGTCAGCCTGTCAGCCCATATATTGTACAAGTTTCGGGGAATATACTGATCACAGGATTTCATCATGAGCTGATGTCGGTTAGTGAAACACCAGAAGACCTGGCAGTACTGGAAAGCTGTTCCATCAGTCTAGTTTAGGACTCTTCAGTAGTACGCACCAACTGGGGTTCCAACCACCGACATTCTGGTCACGTTTAATGATCTACAGGCACGAGTTACAACCAGAATATCTTGGGTTGGAACCCTGGTGGCTGCGTACTGGTGAAGAGTCCCAAACTAGACTAATGAAACAGCTGTCCAGTACTCCAGTACTGGCTTTCCACCGGTTCTGTAACCGATGTCAGATCATGATCAAATCCTTTGATCAGTATTCTCCCTAAAGGGGTTTTACAACAAATAGGCTGACTAACTGACTGACTGACTGAATTTCAATACAGAAAAAAGAAAATCAAAGTTCGTTGTACTTCGTTCGTTGCATTTTATGAACTAGCAGAACAGCTGAAATTCAAACATTTATATCTATAGATAATTTCTTAATTCATTCCATTTTCTTGTTGATGGATGGATAGCTGTCATTAGAACTGCTGCTTATCAACTCCCTACTTTTGTTAACTTTCACTCCTCTATAGATGAATCATTGTTTTTTTTTTGTTTTTTTCAACTATTCAAAACAATTCGAGGTTATAAAGTAGCATAAAATTATTTTGATGATTCTTTTCAACAATTAATAAACACTTTATTCTATTATCCACTGGGCAAAAAATTATCTATTCTCACTAGCCTCTTTTATTTGAAATATACAAGGGAGGGAGAAGTGACTTGATTCACTCGAGAGAAAATCTATATTAGAAAAACACCTCTGTATGTTCAAGTGTTTGTTGGTTTGCGGGGATTTGATTGGCCAGCAGGATTTTATCATGAGCTGATACCAGTAAGGGAGAAGAATCGGAAGCGCCTGAATTTTGAACCTTGAACCTTCTAGTTAAAAGGTGAGCGTGTAAAGCATTCAGCCATTGGGATCTGACCCAATCGACCATTAATTTCAATTACTGTCGATTCGGTATATTTTATGACCCCTTAGTACCACTACTATTAATACTACAACTATTAATTTTCTTCTCTTACTTGATACTATCGCGTATCATCTCGTTTTTGTTTTTATTTGTTATTTTGACGGATATGTGTACACATTCTTGAAATGAGTTAACATTTATTTTACGTCAAGTTAGAGGAGCATAAAAGTGGACTACTGAGCGCACGCGCGCGAGAGTGAGGGAGAGGAGATATGAAGCTTGACTGAATTCCTTTTATCTGTCAGTTGAATTTCCCTCCAACCTACTGTTATGCAGTCTTTATTTGTGTTCATATGCTTGCTCAGTAAAAGAATTCTGCTGAGCTGCTAGTTTGAACTAGTCCAACCAACAAAATTGATAGTGAATGCATAAAATAAAATAAATAAAAAGAAAACTTGTGATCACTCTGAGTAAAACTGCTAAAGTCGAAAAAAACTTATAAAAAAAATAAATATCTTACTATCCAGCCACAGTTTTTTCCTGTTAGTCTGAGAACAGTTCCTTTACGTCATGAATAGAGTTTCAACAAAGTAACTGTGTGAAGTTGGTGATGAGTGCGTTTGTTTTTTGTAGCCTAACTTCATACACTTATCGTTTTAAACATGACGTCATATCAAATGATCAATGGGATTCACCAGGGGGTTTTAGGCTTGTTTTGTTACAAGGATTACAGTAAACAGTTGAGTACCTTAAAAGCTAAGTTTCTAACTGCTCATTTGTATTCGCAATATTTGAGATCACAATATGTGAGATTTGGTTGATACCATAAAAGGCAATCAAGAAAGCAAACACAGTTACATAGCCTCATGCATTACTGATTGATTGAAATGAGAGTAGTCGGAGAGCACTCACACTAACAAGTAATGCTTCCTTCCTAGCAAGGATGACCTTTTCTCTTGATGGTGACTGAATTCTATTTCCAAATGAAAAGTTAGTAAAAATTTCATTTCAAACTGTGTAGATTGAGAATTTGACTTAACGTAATACTAGTTCACCCAAGTGGGTAATCAGAATTCAGGTGGTTCGAATTGATTCGGCTCATTTAGTTGACTCACAACTGCCTATACCGCTGATGAGCTTGGCTCTGAATCTGGGAAATAGCTTTCCAGTGAATAGGCAACTTTGATAATCTGGTCAGCGAGCACTACTATTATCCAACTGACAGAACAAGCGCACACTGATGCTTTCTCATGTTGTTATGAGTTCTGAACTGCAGGATCATGTTGAAGATTCTCAGAAGTGAAGATTGAAACAGCAACTTAATTCATCCCGGAATTATATCAATAATTTTTAAGTTTTTGATTATAGCTTGATTCCACACAGCACTTTTCGTAGAAGTATGGGATTTTCAGCATGTGATGTCAGAAGACCAAATTTTGAAGACCAACCATTGATATCAGGTGTGCGTCAGCAGGGGTCGAACCCTAGACCATAAGCATGGTCGGCGACAGTCCGAACCGCTATGCCACCGACGCATATAAGACGACGATTTTGATGATATTTTCACGTACAGATAGACGTGAATTTAATTGAGCAACTGTATTTTTTTCTGAAAATATTCGTTCAGATTTCATATTTACATAATCACATTTTTAATTCCTACCGATCAGATTCATTTGAAAGGCTCTAAAAAAATCAAGAGGGCGCTAAGTGACTGATAGCATAGACAAAAATACTTTATAATCTCCCATGTCATCACAGACGGGTTTTATTATTATTCCCTTGGGTTCTAAGTGGAATATATGGCTTCAAAAACACATCTCCACTTTGTTCTGTTTTCTGCTCTCCTCTTCAGCTGGATCCACGATTGAACACAGTCCCTCATCTTCTCTTACAACCTATACTATCTTCCCCATGTCACTCTCGTACTGTTGACTGAATCGTGGCTTCCTGTTGGGGTTATACTCAAGCGATGGACTGCATTGCGCGCGATGCCACTCGACAGCCTCCTCATATTCTCGATCCAACTCCATTTCCTCCTACATATTTGTTGTACAATCGGTTCTTGACTGGGTTGTTCCCAGCCAGAGTTTCTTGTTGCTAATTCTGTATGGCCGGCTATTTGATCTTCAGTTTGGGGTCTGTGAAAGCAGCTGTTGACATAAGTCTGTAACTTATTCAAATATTGGTTTGTAGGGTTACAGTTAAGGCCATTAAGTATGCGAGCTCGCCTTGTAACCAGAAGAACCTGAGCTATAGCCCTGATGGGTGTGTACTGACGAAGAGTTCAAAACTAGACTGACGAAACAGCTGTGCAGTATTCCCAGTTAGTTTTTCCGTGGTTCACCAACCGATGTCAGCTGATCATGAAATCCTGTTGGAAATCCTTTTCGTGACACACTTTCATGTTCCTGAGCCATAAAGAAGAACTCACTGACCTAACATTGGTGTTGAAAATCCAAATCATGTTTTTTATGCTGAGTGACTGCAGAAAATTTCCAAACCGATATCAGATAGATGAAGTTGACCCTTTTGTGTGTTCACCTGGAATCCTTTCTTCTGTGGCTGCTCTTTCGAGCTTGTTCCTCGGGGAGGAGTTCTGCACACAGTGCATCTTTTATTCTCTCTTTTATTCTAACACAGACGGTTAGTTTTCTATAAATTAAAAATCCTCATACTGTAATCAGAACAAGATGATTTTGAGCAAACAATTGATTTCGATAAATTCTTCTTCAGCCTGCCTACAGTTAAAATGCATGAATATTATAATACTAATAACCATTAAAAGCAATAGAAAATTATATCTGAAACTGTACTGTAAATCACAACAGGTTGACACATAATAAAGGTAATCATGGAGTAAAGCGAACTAGGTGAAAAGGAATGGGAAAGACATAATACGATATGAAAATATGAATGATTATGTCTCTGCTGTCCTTATAGTAGGCCAGGGCAAACAAAGAGGATGAATGCGCTTCTTTTGTACACAAAAGTCGTGAGGTTTTTTCTTATTAATCTCAATATCTCCCGCTATACCTATTGACGTAATCGTGTGTTTTAAGGCAGATTGTTTGGTATTAATATACGTGTAAAACATGGACACTATGGTGGTAATTAATTCCATATTAGTTTGTTTATTAGATATATCACACAGTGAAACAGTATTATTTACTGGATGATGAGGTTTCGAACTGAATTTATTGTTCATAATCATTTCATCAGTTATAATCACACAACTTCGTAACTTGAGTTTTATAGTTTTCTTTGTTCTCTCCTAATTTTATTCTTTGGGGTAGTCGAATTTTCTAGATGTCGACATGGACAGATGTTGAATCATTCCTATTACACGTGTTTTCAGTCGACTCGGTGAACAAAGCTCCCGTGATCAGTCTCTCCTTCCACCCTGTGACATTAGATTTTACAACTGTCATCTTATCTCATCCAGCCTATATTGTATGGTTGTGTGTAATTGCATGTAGTGAGTGCTATCTACGGATGAACAATTATCCAGATTTTTTATTTTATTCGGGTCAACTTATCTAGATTTCGCTGCTAGGTTTTTATGCTCGGCTAGTCTGACTCACTGCCCCTGTTCTACTACTTTGACCTGCGTATTTAACCTGACAATCATTTCCGCAAGGTATAAGATAAACTATATTGTTTTGTTTTAAAGGCTCCACAGGTAGAATCCTTTAACCGACAAAGCTTTTTTCTAATTGAGTTTGTTGGCCACTTTTATTCCTGTCTGCCTGGCTGAGAATTCTGCTTAGGGTTTCCGAGGCTCCTTTCTTGTATGGAATTACTGCTGATGATTTAGATTCCTTATTGTTGGTGTTGTCTTGCGCATGTTTGACATGCATGTCATCATTAATATTATTATTATTATCATCATCATTATTACTATCACTATCCCCACTATCATTATTTGTTTCATTTTTATTTTTACATTTCCTTACATACTTTCTGACTAATTTATCAGGATAATTATTAAGTGTCAAAGCTTCTCTTATATGCCTTATTTCCTGTCTTAGATTTTCCTTGGTACTACTTAGATTTTGTGCTCTATTACTTAAACATTTCACCGATCCTAGTTTCACTGACATAGAATGGGATGATCGGAAGTCCAAATATTTGTTTTAATGTATGGGTTTTCCGTGAACGCCAGTGTTTAACTTCTCATCTTTCCTTTTTACGCTGCAATCTAACATTGGGAGTTCCCCTTCCTGGTTTTCCAATTCATAAGTGAATTGAATTGCCTCTACCTTCAAGTTGATGTGTTCGAAAAATTTATCTACATCTTGTGTTCTGAGTACCGTGAATGTATCATCTACATACCTCCACCATACCTTTGGGGTAGGGGTGAACGTTTCAATCGCTGTGTTTTCCCACCTCTCCGTGAATATATCTGTTACAACCGGGGATATTGGTGACCCTATGGCAACTCCCTCAGTTTATTTGTATATTTCCCCTTGGAATTTAAATACTGTGGAAGTCAGGCATAGATTCACCCCCAGCATTGTGTCTTCAAGTGGCACTTTCGTCCAAAGTACGAGTTCTTGGTCAGAATTGAGCTCGTTTTTGACTGCCTCTATAGCCATATTTATTGGTATACGTGTATATAAACTGACAATGTCAAAACTAACCATTTTTTCTTCATTATCTAATTTTAAATTATCTAATCTATGTTTTTAGTTTATAAGAATTAGTTAGTCTAGATTTTGATTGGTGTTTAAGGGATTTAATACCATGGCTAAATATTTAAAGGATTCATAAGTAGGTGAATTTCTAAAATCACCTTAGGTCTAATAGGGTATCCCGACTTATGAACTTTAACAACACCATACATCCTACTGGGGTTATTAGTTTTAGTACTCGATATACCACGCTAAATGACTTATCTATTTTCATCTGGTGTTCACTATCTACTAGATGAGACAAAATGGCACTATTTATTGATTTGGTTACACTTTTTTCAAGCCAAACAAGAACGTGTTCACGAGCGCGTAAAGACAAATTCCTCTGAGTTCCACCTATATAACTATCTCCACTTGAACAGTTGAATTTGTAGATATCCATTGATATGACCATATTTGGTAATTTATCTTTGGTGCACTGTATCAGTAATGGTCTGGTTAAGAAACCAGTGTTTAGTTCTGCAGCATTGAAAATTCTTTCAAATAAACTGTTTTCTGTCTTTAATTTTATTAATTAAATTTTAATCAGTTCTATGAAAATTATTAATGAAAAAAAACCAACGCTGACTAAACATTTGAATAACGAGTTCAGCATAAATTGAAGTATTCTTCGACACCCACGTACACCTCTTCAGTGTCATCTTTTGATAATCAAAATTAACTATACAGAGTAAGTATATGTTTGACAAACTTAATGTACACATACATACAAAACAATGTATATATATATTTGCGATTGTACAGCTAAGAAAATGAATTCGCCGCCGAAAAGAGACTCTTCGCTGATCTACGTGTTTTGTTTTCAAGCCTATTCAGTCTGAAAATTATTCACCAGGCGATATTTATGATTTCGCATAGCTTTAACCCTTTTTAGTAGTTATGAAAATAAAAGTCAGTGGCCGTGAGCGTTTTTAAATGCAGGGCAGTCAGTCTGACCTGTCGTATTGAATATTTATTTCGGCCACCATTTTTTTTGGCATTAAAATATACACATACTGAAAGCATCTCATTACTGGTGCCTAATGCATGATGCTCTTAATGTGTATTTTTACCATTAGGCGACCATTTTATTTGAGAAAATGGTCCTTCTAAAGGCGCTTATAGAAAAAAGGTGAATATCCGGGATTATTTATACATACACAGAATAAAAAAACACATTAAATTCGGAATAATACAGTACTGGATAATGAATCACATCTGAAAATGTGAGAACCAATTCTTAATGCAACCCGTAAATTATGTCCACTGGTCAGTAACAAACAACCTACAAAGTGCCATATTCTCTGTTTTTACTGTTGCAAGTGTCCTGTATCATGTTTATTGCCTTTGGCGATGCCTTGTGTCTGTCGCTTTTTCTGTGCTGTTGTTGTTGCGTGTTGCTATATTAGAAACTGTTGTTCGCTGAACACTTGCCACACAGTATATGTATATGCTGATCGGTTAATTACTTTGTTCAGGCTTTTGTTTGTATTCAGATACATCCGTCTGTGATGCTGTCCGCATAATGTCAGTAATGTCGAAGGGGGACGGTGAAGAAAGCCTACATTTAGACAAAAAATTCTTTTGATATTTAACATTCTGAAAAAAGGCAGCTCGACCCTCTTAGCAGCATTTAAAACTTTATATAACTTATGGAGAATGAGGCAAACAGTAAAAAAGTGACTAAGTCATTTCGATTTTTCACCGTAGATTTTGTTTTTAGACAAACCTTTTTTTTTCCAATATTCTTTGTAGAAACCTATTTCAAATGTTGTGTAACACAGTTACATTTAGAAACGGATTTTAATCAAGTCTCTCCGGCTGATCAAATACTCACCTGCTTAGATGACATAATCTAGATAACTGAATTCGTAGACAGCTACGATCTCATTGAGACAAAACGTGAAAATATTTGCCTGTTGCCTTGTGACTGGAATATTAAAACCTTAAGCCATGAATCTATCAGGAGGACGTTTCCATTGATGATACAATGGTCGGTTATAATCGATCTATAAAGTTAGCGTAGATACCTATGGGCGATTAACTCGTGTTCATGAATAAAAAAAACCCACAAGAAGATTATCATTTAGGTGAGTCACAAATCTTCACCACTTCCAGCCATACTGAGTGCTTCCTATCCAAACGTATCACAGAATATTTGCTCACATGGTTTTATAAAGAAGAAAAACAGAAGATGCCTCTACGGCTCTATTCTGGAATTTCTGATCGACTGTGGATCATCTAGCGAACATGCAAGCCAACTGAACAGTCACCTACATAGTGTGCGAAACTTCTTCAAACCATAGAAGTTATGGTGATCCATATATAAAATCCTGAACTCTGCATACAACAGAAGTCTGTTCAGTTAACAATTCTGCAATGGATTTGATTCCTCTTATAAATTGATACTTAATTTTTGTCACTACTAATGTTTCAGTTGTTTATAAGTTATGCTACTTTTTTCCTCCACACCGTTTTATCTCTGCTTTTTAACTTGACTTCTTTTTAATTTTAGTTAGTCTCTACTCAATACTCTCTATTGTATTATGTCACGCAATTTATATTTTACCGGACTGATGCTTTCTGTATTCCATAAATGTAGTCAAAACTTTTAATTATAATGATAAACCTTTGGAAACATTCTTTTCATTGCTACGAAAATTTATCATATATTTATATATGTGTAACTTTACATCTTGAGAATGCTATCACTAAAAAGAGTAACCCTTCAGTGAACGTCTCTTCTTACATATTCGCCAAAAATTTCTGAACCAGAAAGCATCTGAAAAAAACCTTAACGCTGGAATTAATAGCATAATTGTGGAAATGAAAAATGAGATAAAGAGTTAATTTCGTAAATAATATTTTCATGATCTTTGTTCACAGCTACCTAGAATACACTTTTGAATAGTATGTGTATGTGTGTAATTCTACAGAAACACAAATAAAATCATGTCAATTTTGCAAATCACTTTAAATAATCATACTATTGTCATTATTATTATTATTACTATGATTATAATTATTCATTTGGGCTGTCAGTGGAACATAGTCCTTCAGCAGGACAACTTCATTTCAAACTTTTTCCTGCAATCTTTTCTAGATGGTTCCATGTGTTCCCATAACCCTCAATCTCCTCAATCTATCTGCTCCATGTCACCCTTAGTAGTGTCACGCGACTCAGGTCCCATTCGAGATCCTGTAATTGGATGTCACTTAGCGGTCGTCTTCTCAGGGTATGTCCGATCCATCGCCATTTCATTAGGCATATTTGTTTGGCTGTGTGTTCTCATTTGGTTCGCTGCCCTGCCAGAATGTCATGCTGTAAAATCTTTTATTTCAGCCATAGTGGGAGACGAGAAGACAGGGATATCCTGGACCGACGAGAAGAACCTAGAGGATATGGATTTCGTGTCTGGATGATTTATGTTTGATGTCACACGAAATCGAAGACTTATAAGTAAAACCGACAAACTGGTAGAAGAAGCGGACAGTGAAGACAGGACTCCAGGTGAACATAGACAAGATGGAGGTTATGACAATAACCAACCAAACAACAACAACAACAGAAACATCCAGCGTCATCACCATCATCATCGACGGGAGGGATTTGAAAGAGGTTACTTTATTCACTTACTTATCTAGGGAGCATTTTCTCAACTACAGGAAGTCGGAACGGACGAGGATGTCAAATTGAGAATCATCGGAAAGGCGAGAAACACATTCATCAACCTGAAACCAATCTGGAAATCCTCGTCACTCAGCCAGCACTGACAAAATATTTGCTCGGATTTTCAATAAAAACGTCAAGTCAGTCAGTTCTTCTATACGGATCAGAAACTTGGCGGTCGGGTCACAAAGAATATTTCCAACAGCCTGTTGCAGACGTTACCTTTACCAACAACTAACTGTCTTCGCTCTATACTGAAGATCAGATGGCCGGGGGGCCGGAAGTAATCACCAACAAGAAACTCTGGGAACAAACAAAACAAGAACCAATTGCCCAACAAATATGCAGGAGAAAGTGGAGATGGATTGGACACTCGCTGAGGAGGCCGCCGTTGGGTGACATTGTGCGCGCGTCAGGCCATTGCTCGAGTGTAATCAGGCCGAAAGGGAAGCACTCGGCAAGTGGGACGTCAGTGCAAGGCTGACATAGAGGAGATCGTGTGAAGAGGAGTTGAAACAGTATGGACTAACTAACATGGATGCAGGTGAGAAGTACAGCAGAAGGAAGACAGAAGCAAGTGGAGACGTGCAGTCGAAGCCCTATGTTCCATTAGGAACCCAAAGGAACAATAATATTAATAATAAAATCTTTTCTGGCCAGCCAACTGATCTTCTGCATGCTGATGAAAGTCTACAGCCTATAGGAAGTACCTTAAGTGACGTGTGCTCGAAGTCTGTGAATTATATAAACGCACTGACGTGACATTAGTGCTGTAAATCTGAATCTTCTTTCTTATGCTGATTATAGTAGATTTCCACATTGATTTGGGAGTAATTCAGGTCTGTCTTGACGTAGTAATTATGATTTTGATGTCTTTATCCGTGTCCCCTTATAGTCGAAAGGATGCTGCCTGCTCAGGTAAGTGAAAGCGGTAACCTCCTGAAATTTCTCTCGTTGATGTTGATTACTGCGTGGTTTTCTAGTTCACTAGCCAGTTGTAAGAAGGGAAACAGATGGGCAGCTGGGATGGGAGATCTATAGATTCTACCTCAAAAACTCAATCCAGTCGCTACAGAACCTTCGAAATACAGGGAAAAAGTCATTGTCACACCGGCTATATGTCTTAATACAAACGACAAATCTTATCCATGAAAATTAGTGAAGCCTGTCTGTAATGTATGTGATCAATAACTAACTGTCTTGCAATGTCAAAGTATTACTGTATTACTGTTTTGTTTATTCCTTGTGGAGAAGAAGAAGGCAGAGATTTATAAAATAATAATACTCATCATTATCTTTCATTGTGTGATTTGTTTGTCTAACTTTTGTAGTAATATTTTGACAGTTAAGATGTATGCTTAGTAGATTTACGGCAATATACAGAAGTCTTTTTGTGGTGGTTGTGCATAAAAATGTCTGATTATAGTAATACACTGACTAAATAATGGCGTCCTACTTTCAGAAATGATATTTTCCTTCTTCTTATTCGTCTTCTTCGCCTCCTTTAAATGTTAAGTGAATAGTTATTTCAGCTAAATGCTTTTTAGACAGTTAAGTAGGAGAATACACGACATTTATGCTCTGGCTAAGTTTGATTACAGCCTAATTTTAGTATTTTATAAGTAGAACATCAAAACTTACATTGTCTGCTAGATCTGGCTATATTACTATGCGTAAAGAGTCAGGCTAACGCGAAGCCGAACAAATAATCTTATTTGTTCAAATGCTTGAAAATGACATTAATCATTTCTAACATACTTTCAAAACAAATTGATTAGATGTTAGATAGGTAAAGGCAGTGGACAAGAAGCCTTAGGTGGACCTAGATTTCATGCTTGTTTCTACTCGTCAGCAAGGCATATCTTTAGTCGGGAAGGAACTCACGTTCCTTCTTAGATTCGATGTGCTGTACGGTCAGAGACGTTACCACTGAATTCTTGGGTCTCTCGATTAGCCTCCTATCAGACTAGAATGGACCATTTCATGGGACACTGGGTGGTAATTAGTGTCGTAAGACTGGTCCTCCAACCATCTAACAACCATTTGGAGTACACCTTGACGGCAAGCCACCTACCATGATGGCTACATTGCAAATTCGACTGATAGAATTCAATCTGTACCAAACAATTGGACTAGAGCCGTGATACTAGTTACTAAATGGTGTCCAATCAAAGAAATTTTTGAGATATTCTAAAGAAACAGCTCTAATTTATTCTTTTTGTAAAGTAATCCACATTTATTGTTTTTAGCAGAATCTGGCGACTGTCCATTCTGCAACATGACAATTTTATCAGATGTGAAATTTGGTAGCTTATGTGAACACCATAACACCCCTATTCATTGCAGTACACTTCAAGCTAATAAAAGATTTCTTTCATAAGTCAGTCAGCGGGAACTCGTCAATTTATGTTTTCTCCCCAACTGAAGTCATTCGCGTCGAGTTTCATTTCTAGCTGCAAACAATCGACATTGTCTTTCAAGTCGAACGATTAGAAATTCAAGAAGATGCAAGGGTAAGGTGTAAATCCTATAGCCATACTGTTCGACATAAACTGCTAAAGTAATTTCGAAGTGGTCTGCTGACCATTTGGTTATGAATTTTAGCAATTATAAAAGTTGTTATAACTTAGAACAGATTCGTTCAAGTGAAATCACAAAAACAATGTGACTGAAGGCTTTTTCTTCTGCATGATGAGAAGCAAAGATCCCATGGATGTCTGTTTAATTATAAGTTGTTCAGGTCTCTTCATTGCTTCACACAGCAAACTACTTGCCAGCAGTCAGCTGAATTTAAGGCAGACGTGTGATATTATCGAATAAATGAAAGGGTAATTAGAAATTGGTTTCAGTTGTGTACTCACATCTGATTTTATTGCATGTATGAAAAGTTGTTGAAATGGGACGTGAGAGAAAATTCATGTATTCATCAATCTGAGTGGGCAGTGTATACGAAACGTTAACCTTAAATATATATCAGAACTGGCGTACTAACTAGTGGTGGGTTAGTAGTGTTGTGCCTTACACTTTTCCCATCACATAAAATGTATGCCAGCTAAGATATCATTCCCATCTTATACTTAGTCATCTGAGTACAAGGTTTTCTACAGTTGCTTCTAGTTCTACTTTATGAGATACAAGGAGAGAGTTGTGTATTAAGAGGATGCTAAAAGTCCCAAAATATGATACTCACCAATTTCTTGAATGTATCCCAGTGTCTGATCACAACCAAATTGTCATAACTTCCACACTAAGGAGGTTAAACGAATTATCTTTCAAGAAATTAGCATTATGTAGGAGGACCAGGAGCGATGAAACGAAAGACATGATCTGAGGTATTTCAAATTAGACTCAGTTTCAACTTCATTGCCATCTATGATAGTGAAACCATGCGAACTAAGCAGTTCACGTAAGTCGCCTCAACGAACGCCTCCTTCAAAGTAATCTACAGAGTCAAGAATAACATATCAAAGGCAATACGGTTTCGTCTCCTTTGCATCGCTGAAGCTCTGGCCATTCACATGGAAAAACCGGAGCTCTGCATACAAAAGAAGATTACTCAACCACTTCTACTCTCATGGTAACAATGTTTTGATTTGTTTTGAGCTTTTATTTTATTTTGATGACTTAATTTTGTTTCTTCGCCTGTTCCTTAATTGCTTATAATTCTTGTATTCACTTAAATCTCTTACATAGTTTCGTATTATCTACTTTGTTTCTATGTGCATCCTGAGTAAAACTCACTCATCAAACTATTCATATTATTATTGCATAACTTCTTTTAACAACTGTTTGTGACAACTCATCACCTTTGTTACTACCCTAGCACTTAATGGTCTTGACTTATATTACCAACCTTTACCTGTTTAGTTAAAATAACCTTAAGCAATTATCATTCTTGTATCCACTTAGATCTCTTACATAGTTTCGCATTATCTACTTTGTTTCTATGTGCATCCTGAGTAAAACTCACTATTATTATTACAACTGTTTGTGACAACTCATCATTTTTTTACTACCCTAGTTTCATTAGCACTTAATTTTCTTGACCTGTATTACCATCCTCCACTTGTTTAGTTAAAAGTAACCTTAACCAATTGTAACTTTGTTTGACAAACTTAATGTACACATACATACAAAACAATGCATATATATTTGCGATTGTACAGCTAAGAAAATGAATTCGCCGAAAAGAGACTCTTCGCTGATCTACGTGTTTTGTTTTCATTAATGCCTGGATGGGGATTATCCATGGATTAAATAGCTTCCACATATCTGAGAAGTTTTGTATCATAAGAACTTTTGGTTATAGGTCATATTTTTTTTTATCTAATTAAGATGCTCACTCTCTTAACACCAGGAGATTGTCTTTCATTCTGTGTAAATTTTCTTTTTCCCGGCGAAGGGTTTTGGGTTGAGAAGGGGAGAAGCGGTGAAATCTCATGGAAGAGTATCTCTTTTAGACAACAAACATCAAGACAGAATTTCAGATAGCATGTTTTCTTATTTGTGGTTGTGCCATGTAGAACTTGTCCACAAAGTAAGTCTCAGCTGGTATCTTCTAACGTACTTCTTAGATTCTGTATATTGTCGTCAGAGTAACATCTATGTTGCGTTTTCTTGCCAAGGTTAAAGAAGGCACTTATGTATAGTTTCCCATATATTTTAGGCATTATTCGTAAGCTAGATTGTGATTCTGTTCTGAGCCTAATATGTGCACACTAGATAAAGAGTATGTTCTTACTCGTGTTGAAAAGCTGACAATATTTTTATAATCTAATAACGTAGGGAAGCTGTGGCCACTGGAATTAAAATCTCCACCAACTACTGAAAAAAATTGTTACTGAAGTAGGCGTCAGAAAAAGAAGTGAACTGGTGTAAATAAACAGAAGACAGAAAGAATATCTGAAACGGTTAGATTTCAGTGCGTTGATTTCTAGTGTATGCAAACATTGTAACATCAACAAATGTCGTTCTTAATTTGTAGTGTTTTAGACCGCAGAATAACGTGTATACATTGAATTCTACACTTTAGTAGGGAAAAAAAAATTAAAGCAAGGCAAAATACCAATAATTAAGGCTGAACAGGAGGACATAATGAGACGGAAAATAGAACAAGAATGTTGATTGAACCGAAAACACAGTTGAACATATAATAAAGCTTTTTTACATGTATATGTTTAAGGTCATTGTAAGCCCTCAACGAAGATTCAGGGATTTAGCAAAAGCGGTTTTTCTATTATTTTAAAAAGAACATTCCCTGCTGCATCTCTGACAATAGCTTTTACTAGCCGACCATTATTGTTCAATAACCTGAACGATAAGATCCCACTGTTGACCAACTCTATGTGCGTTTATCAATTCACCTGCTCTTGTGGAGCTAGGTATATCGGTCGTTCGACTCGAGTTTTGTCCAAGAGGGTGCAAGAACATTATCCTGCATGGCTACGAAAAGGTGGAAGTGGAGCAATAAGAAGCGCGATCATTGAACATCTGGTCGATAATGATCACCCTATCTCTATAGCCTCCGCCTTTAAAGTCATCTACAAGGCAAAGAGCAATCTACCTAAATCACTACGTACCCGACTCATCTGTATTGCTGAAGCTTTGGCTATCGAAACAGAAAAGCCAGATCTCTGTGTACAGAAAAAGTTCGTTCAACCGCTCCAACTTTCATGGTCTTAACCCCTCTATGCTAAAATATGGTAATCCCCAATCATACTTTAGCTCTACCAATTTTTCATTGTTCGTTTTGTCTATTCAATTTGTATACTCTTCCTTATTAAGTCAATTGTTATTATTACTATTCTCACTTTGAACTGTCCCCGGTATTATTTCACTTGTTCCACTTGTCATTCTAAATCAGTTCCTCTTTTTTACAACGATAAATTCTATGCTATTAAATTTCACACAATATTACGTAACGTTTTTGTTTTATTCGATTTGTCTACTAATCCTATAACTGCACATCCCTTTTCAAGTTCTATCCCTCCTATGAATTATTCTATATATGACATTAATCTGCTTTGCCACTTGACATTTAACTATGATTATAATCACAAACATTTTAGTTTTAATCGAACTCCATATGATTATTATTATTATTTTGTGCATTCACACCTAAGATTCAATTCCCTCACCGGATATAACTTCTTAAAAAAAACCATATACATACGACTGTACAGCTTGAAAAGAGTCTCTTCGCTGAATAATCACTTGTTTTGATTTTCTATATGTTACAGTGGCAATTTTCCATGAATTTTTAATGTCCCAATGAATGAAAAAACAAAACAATTTCGTTGCTTTTTTTTTACTGACGATTCACTATTTAATGCTGCTAACAGCTTCATCACAGTAATGTTAAACCAGAATTTACAAAATCCACCTAGCTGATATATATAACTACTTATTCATCATCCTTCAGCATGGGGTAATTTTTACATTGTCAAATTGGCCAATTGATAAAGATAACAAAACCAGGTGTAGATGACTGTTGGATTTGATAAGTGTGTAAAATTATACAAGCAACGTGTGTTTACATAATGAAATCGCTTATCACATCCGTGTTGATTTTGTCATTTCGCAGGTGGGAGGGGGGAGGTGTTGTAATCAGGTTAAATTCTGTTTCAGTCCATCATTCCTATTCAGACAATTTGGATTCCACTCAATATGAAGTGCTCCTGATGATAGAAGTCGTTCTTCGTGTTTTCTGAAATGCTTTTTCTGGACTATTTCAATATTTTCAAGTAATGGTTTTGTAGGGATTTTGTTTGATTGCATGGAGGGTTTCATCATGAGCTGACATCACTTAAAGGACCACTGGAAAACCTGGGAGTACTGGACAGATGTTTCGTCCCAGTTTGGGACTCTTCATCAATTCGCACCCACCACACGGGTTCGAATCCAGGACCTTCTGGTTACAAGGCGAGCTCGCAGATCAATAAGCTACGGGGAACCGATCCAATGGCCAACCCATGAATTCCAACTTTCGCCGATTCACCACACTGCTCGACCATTTAGCACTGTCTTCTTCGATGAGTAACTGCCTCATTGCACTATGTCGTAAATTGGCGGAAGTTAGAATTCATGGGCCATCGGTTTGGGTCCCGGTGGTTCAATGGTCTACGACCTCGCCTTGTAACCAGAAGGTCCTGGGTTTAGTACGCAGAAAGACACAGTGGTGAATCTTGCACTGCTCTGGTGATAACAAAAAAAAGTATACAACTTTCATGAGTCACCTTTTTCATGTTTAGAAAACTCTACTCTCTCATCTAAACATGACTCACCCTACCTTGTTTCTTTTCTTTCCTTTTATCTGTTGGCTGTTAGACAAGATGCTTTCTTTAGTTACGTAATCTACCTCTTTGTTATGCTCTTTCTAGCTAAACCTTGTTTCTACACACACAATTACATACACAACCCTGTTTTTTTTGTTTCTAAGCCTAATTGTCTAATTATTCTATAAATAGTCAGTGCTTGTAACTCCTAATCATCAGTTAAGTCATTCCGGACTAATGTTACTTTTAATTCCTACCAATTACTCCTCATGATCGTGGTAAAGTATGTTCAGATCTTTAATGTAATTCATATTTATTTCATCGTTCAGGTTGTAACCAGTTGACAAGAATCCTCGAAATAATAATAATAAAAGATGAACTCGTATTATCCTGGTACAATTGTTGTTCTTGCTTTGTTCAAGTTTAAAAATGGGAAGAATTGCATAAAGTCTCAGAAAGTTGTTTGATTTTTTTTTCTTTCAGCGAATTGTATGAGATAAGAGGTTTTGTTAAACAACTCATAACTGACTTTATCTATTCTAGGAAAGTCCAGTTAAAAATGTGCATCTTCTGTGTATCTTGGATATATACATACTGCTTCGCGTGGACTGCTTTTTTTGTTGTTTTGTTTTTATTCTAATCTGCTGCTTCAATTAAAAATAATCATAATAAGCAAAAAAAGGCCTATTGTAAACACGTCAATCTGCCTATTCTCTTATCTTGTTTCCATATGGTAGTATACTTAGCTTATATATTGCAAAAAAGATAGATGATATATATATATATATATACTGCGATTATGGTTGGATAAACAAAGAGATTCAGGTTGACTTTCAATCACATCTGTAAAATTGATGTGCTTCTCATATCATCAATAAATTCGCAAATTAAAGACAAATAAGTATAATGTGTTGCTGTGAAGAAATGAATGGAATTTCCTATGTCTACTGAACAGCTGAATACACCTCCGAGCGCCTAACACAGGGCTTCATCCTGTTCTCTGATGTTTGCTCTATCTGGTTACAAGATTGCTCATAAGAGCTTTCTTCTTAATGCAACTGTCGAACGACCAGTTCCGTTTTTGTAGCTTGAAAATTCCCATTCAGTCATAGAAAAGAAAAGGTGTTCAGCAAATAGTTACTCTTTTCGGCGATATCATTCTCAAGCTGTACAAATCACAAATTTATAGTAATTTGTCTTGGCAACAAAAGGAATATTTCCAAAGATGTGTTAATGCAGTTGTTAATTTTTTGACAAACAAATTACGTAATTTTGAAGGCTTTAATCGGTTAGAAACTGAAATAAAGTTACAAAAGTAGGTTGGATGACGTAATCTAATTGATAGGGTTCAATGAAAAAATGAATGAGAGTCAAGTTAATAAGCTGAGTAGATTCACTTAAAAATAAACGAAAATCGAGTTAGCAACAGTCGTCATGAGCGTTTTTTTTTCATTCATGTTTCACTGGAAAGCTTGGTACACGACGTTACACAGTGGTCTCTCAACGTGTGGCCAATCTACCTACATTTCGTTCTGCATACATGTTGGGCGATATGCTCTTGGTTGGTTCATAGCCTGCGTTCTTTGGTATATATCATTTTCGACCAGGCAGCAAATGTTACTATTGATCGGAGTCGGTACAAGCTTGTTGGAAATGCTATCCACGATGTGTGCATCAAGTTCCTGAAACATATACAAAGCAGCGATCTGACATTAGTGTTGGAGATTTCTATTTTGTTCCTTATGCTACGTAGAGCAGAATTCTTCACTGATTTCTGACTAAGGAAGGTTTGAAATCCTCAACTGTGCTATTTGTTGATGAAATGAAACTGTCTAGTTAAGTAAAAGAGGTGATCACCTTCGAATCTCCCCCATTAGCAGTTAGTGATGCTTGTTGTTGGTGTTTCGGTATCTTCATTTCGGCACTTAAATAACAATTGACTGTATACAGTAAATGTGACGTAAATGCAAGTTTACTGTAAACGTAGTATTAAAATGCAGTAAAACCTTATTGTATTCAATACCTTATGACATTTTTCACTGGACGCTAATTGTTGTTACCGTCTATTTCTTTGTTCGCTGCAGAGTGGATTCTATCAGTTAAGTTTGCAATGTGGCCATCATGCTATGAGGCTTACCATAACAGTGCACTCAGAATTGTTCAAGATTGCAGATATGCCTTGCTGACGAGTGCCAACAAGCACGAAACCTTGGTCCACCTAGGGCTTTCTGTTGATTGTCTCTAAATATCTAATGACAGCTTTACGAAAATTTCGTACAGAGATTAACAGACATTTCAGTTTTAGGTAAGGTTTTACGTTACCTCTTTGATCACGCACGTTAATGCGTTCTCTTTTAGTTCTTTTTTTTTAACAAAATTCTAAACACAGGATTATCGCTTTGTAAGATTCTTTTTCGTATCAAATAACAAGGCAAAAGGGAGCAAAGTTCCTCTTCCAAACGAAAAAGCTTCATGGAATTTGTTGAACCACTCAACTTACTCAAATTATTTAACCTTCATAATGTAGGTTCCTCTTCTGACAGCTACTTTGCACAACAACATAAATGGATAACGGAAATAATGCTAATTGTTCCACAAATAAATTATTGTGATCTAAATTAAATTTGTTATTGCCTAATTATAAAGTCTTCATATGAAAGCAGTCACTTATCTAGATCAATCTTCAACGGGACATATTCATTCTGCTGAATGAAAGTGGCTGTCATGAATACCTTAAATGGTATGCATTAGCACATTAATAAAAAAGTTTAGCATGTAATAGCGACATAAATGAGCTCCAGCTTGGGTTAATTCTCCTAAGAAATGTGATTTATTTAGTCATTTGACAAAAATACTTTTTAACTGCTAGTGGACAGCTTTTCCGTCCTAGTTCAGTACTCATTATCAGTACGCAATCACTGGGGTTCTGACTCAGGAGCTAGCAGTTACAAAGAAAGCTCTTGGACCATTCAGTCATATTCGGCCTACTCAATGGTCACTCCATGATTTCCAACTCCTACCAATTTGTGATTTGTAGTTCGACCACCAACCAGTGTAATCCTTGGTGGGTATTCGTCCTCACTCCAGACCATTTGGTGCATCTCACTGGTCACAACTTCTCACTAGAACGTCTCCAGTCAATTTCGTCCTGTAGCCAGTCACTAGTGAGCAATAGAATAATTTTCGAGAGCTAGTTTGTAGGGATTTGATTTGCTTCAAATACGATCACGGACTGATTTCAGTTAGAGTACTGGACATCTGTTTCGTCCCAGTTTAAGACCGATCAGAGCTCACAGTCACAGGGGTTAGAATCTAGGACTTTCTAGTTACAAGACAAACTCCGAGAAGGACATAGACGAAATCATGCTCTGATGAGGTGAGAGCTTACGATAAGTCGTAGAGCCAGTAAAAAATGACTTCAGAAGTTGGGCTTCTGAAGCCTTACGCTCCACTTGGAATCCAAAAGGATAGTAAACATAGTCAATAACTACAATTAATAAGTGAGTTTTTTCAAACAAGAACCAGTGCTAGCTATATTCTAGCGTCATCACCATTATTCGTGTGTTTTGTACTTCTTCTAGGCTATTGACAGTATTGTTAGCATAAATGACTATATGCGACGTTTAAAGTGATGTTAACTGCAATTTCCACAGTTTTTTGAAAGCGATCGCATCACTTTTATCATCTCTGTGATTCATATAACAAGGGGTTTCTGAGAGTAGACTGAAGATCTACCTACTCTAGACTTCCACTTAATTTTCAGTCATCACCCATTTCATTAATAGGTAATTGGTTAATCCGAAGCTATCTCAGGTGCTTTCAACACCAACGCCATCAATACTTTTACCTCACTTGACCTGATGCTTAAAACTATCATAAAATTCCTTTGTGTAATTATGAGCAGTGTTATTCAAAGTCGGGAAATTCTCTCCAAATTTCAACTTACTATCTCTTCAACTTATCCACATTTTTGACTGACAACATTTAAAATATTTACTCTTGAGTTACCGCGTTTCATTTAATATGTTGCTTCTATCATGTGAGCATTTGTTCTTTGTATAATATGGTATGTAGAGGCAACAGTTGCTAACGTGTCTTACGAAATTCATGAATCCACTATTTTTCGCTGTATTAACTTAGTTACTAGTTTCGACAAAGCAAAGTTTGCCCCAAATGGATGCAGTTACGAGTGCGTATTGTGTATGTGTATGTGTGTGTGTTTGAGTGTGTGAGTATTTGTATGCATACAAACTAATTGTTATGCGACAGTGGAAGAGACATCTGTGAATAAAGATCTACTCAGCGAATAAAACAGAGGAGAAGAAATTGAACATGAAGTTATACAATAGAAAACCGATAAGATCAACCTCAGAAACATACATACATACACACCCACACACACACTCACAAACATCTGTCCGTTTTACAATTACACACAAAAGGTAGGAACAAATTGGGTGGTCCTTTTAAATTCTGTTATGAAAACTGTTTCTTTTTTTTAAAAAAAAAACGTTGCAAACAAACAAAATTACCCGTGTGACTGACAGCTGTCATATGTAACTAATCAACTAAAAACTGAAAATTCCCATATCTCCTGTTTCTATCCCATTCTCCTCTTTCTTCTATTAAACTGATAAGTGATATGATGAGAGAAAATGTCGACTATCTAAACTTCGTTGGAATAATCTCATTCCTTTGATGGATTTCTTCGGAAATGTTTTAATCTTATTGTGATATGGAAAGCTTGATGTTAATCTATCTGTCTGTCAACATGAATTCTATCGATACTGGTTTCTGAAATTCACGGCTTAATTATTTGTGCATTTGTAGGGTGTCTTTTTGGGTGTATGTTGCAATTTGATCTTGCTGATAGCATAGGGTTTAACAATGATGTTAAAAAGTCACATCAGTACACAGTTCATTAGTGGTGTGCTAAATAACTGACTGCGAAAACCGTGTATTAGAAATGTACTCTGACAGATTTGAGGAAGTGTCAACTATCTGTTGAGAAGTCACTAAATAGTGGTGAATATTACTCATGAAACTATTAGACACATGATTGACAAGAGGAACAGATGTAGTCTCAGACTACTGTTTAATGAAAGGGATCTTCAACATCAGGTTCAAAGCCTTCAGAGAAGCTGGATATAAGCTACACCTCGATTTCAGCGCTCAGAAACTGATGGACGAAACTAAAAGAGACACATATACCCCAGTAATCACAAAAATATTAGAGGTATTAAGCAATATATTCATGGAGTACTGGAGACCTCTGAAGCAACGGAACGAAGAAAACCTGTATAAACATCTTAAGAAGGGAGAAAAGGCAGCACAAAAGAGGCTTTCTATGGACACCTAGAAGCTGACAGAAAAGGGAAGGATTGTGAAATCGGAAGTGAACCAATGCAGAGGTAAACATCTAAAGGAGAAACTGAGAATAATATAAAAATAAAGGATGAAGAATGCTAAAAAAAGAGAACAAAGTAGTGGCCACTGAAACATAACAACCTGAAGGTAACAGAGACTTCCCAACTTTATATCAAATAATCAGATCGCTATCCAGAGAGCAATAAGCGTAGAGGAAGCCAGTGAAAGATAGGTAGGAAACACTGTGCCGGTAGTTTATCCAGAATTAGCCCCCAGCAGACATAGAAATGCCACTGAACACCAACCCTCCGACAAAAAATACCTGTAACTCCTCGAAGTTACCAAAATCACGGACGGAAGCAGGACCAAATGGAATCCTCCAAAAAGCATTGTAAACTGACAAGGAAGCCTCAGGAGACGTGATGACACCATTACTGAAGATGTGGGGGGAGAGAAGTAAAGACTGAATGAAAAATGCTGCTCTAAAACTGTCAAAAAAGTTGAATTAAGCATATGCAAAAACTAGAAAGCCATCACACTTCTGTCGATTCCAAGCAAAATATTAGGACTCATTATCCTCAAAAGAATGAAGGATATTTGGGATAAAATTAACACTACCTATTAACATGAAACACAACCAGAAAGTCAACTCTCTGCCTCAATTTCATCGACTATAATAAGGTTTTGAAAAGCGTTGAATGTGAAGCAATATGACGACTTGTTCAACATTAGGAATTGCAATACAGTAAAGCTTTATTATTTTTCTTGTGCGCTGAAGTTTCTGTAGCAGTTTGATTGACTTTTCGGGGTAGTATCACTGGCCCCATGCCTAACACTTCTTATTTTCCCTGGCTTGGGACCAGCTGGAAAACTAGCGAGCCAGTAAATTAGTAAATTAGTCTTCAAACTCGAAGACTTGCAGGAGACAACCAACAAACTGGCTGAAGAGGCTAGTAGTAAGAACGGGACTCCAGGTGAACATAGAGAAGATAGAGGTGATGAAGATAATCAACCGACAGCAACAACAAGCAGCACTAAACACAACCAACGCGAGAAATTTCAAATAGGTACTTCCCTTAGGCTTCAGAATTTTATTAAAAGTTGGGTTCGCTCAGTAGTGAAGTTTAAATGGCTAGTGAGAAAGAACTAGTCACAAGAAACTCTGGGGAGGAACAAAACAAAGAACTTACTGTTCAGCAAATATTCCGAATAAACGGGTGAGGGATAGGACACACACTGAGGAGAATGTTGATTAGCATCGCGTGCCAGGCAATCGCTTGGGTGTAACCCTAGAGGAAAACGAAAAACAGGTCATCCTAGGGTTACACAGAAGAGATTGTGTGAGGAAGAGATGAGAAATCATGGGCAATCCTGGGTCCAGACAAAGAGGACAAAAGAAAATAGAAGAAGGTGGAGATGTGTTGTTCAAGCACTATGTTCCACTCGGAACCGAAGGGAACAGTAATACAGTAATGATATAATCTTCTTCTACCCTATCCAACACACCTATTTTGAAGTAGCATCCCAAATAATTCACAGCGAAAAGTTCAAGCAGGCATTCGAAGTGATGATGGGATAAGAAAAAGACCACCTACTATCACCGGAAATTTTTCCCCAGTTGTGATGAACTCATTCCTGCAATAGACGGTATGAAATAATGGTACAGGCGTACGATGGATGAACAAAAAGAATGTTGGAGATCTGAATGATCTGTGTCTTTTGTCGCACATAATCTAAGATTTACAAGCCGAATCTAGCTAGTTGGCAGTAGAGGCAATGAGGACGCAACTACATGTGATGATGATGATGATGTTCAACCAGCAACAAAAAGCCTGGTTCAGAATCAACAGGGAAATATAATGGATGTCATCCAATTGACTAGCTGGACAACAGATGGCACTGATGATGATGACGAAGCCAGCCAAGATCAAATCAGGCAAGCAAAACAAGCTTTCGTTACTGTAGAGTCAGTATGGATGTCTACAGTACATAGCACAAGGAACAAGGTCTGAATCCTTGACACAGATATGAAATTAGTGCCTGTCTACGCTTCGAATACTTGTCGTGCGAGTCACCAAACGGATTTCCAATGGACTAGTACAGACTTTTACCGAAAGGAGCCTTCATTAGCCCAATACTGAAGATTAAATTGATGGCCGGAAAGGATAAGAAATAAATTGGTCATAAATGTTTTACCTAAGAAATACTTATAAGGAAATGGAGAGAGATTGGATACAACCTCAGAAGGCATTCAGGTAGCATTCCACACATGTGACCTACAGTGTTATGCAGTAATATTTACTGATGACCACGTTTCCAACTCAATTTATTGCTAATAATCATATCAAGATACTCACACAACATTTTAACTTCGTTTGTATAATTCCATTATTTCTCAATTCTCGATATGATTAACAGTAATGTTTCTCATATCTCTGGTGTGAGTGATGAGTCATTACTATTGCATGTGTTGGGAGTAGATTCAATAAATAAACATTCAGCAATCTACCTCTCTCTCTACCTACCTAGATTACTTCTTAGAACTGTACTTCTGTCCCACCCTGTTGTGAGGTTGTGTGTTAATGCATGTAGTGAAGTCGCCGAGCGCTTTTTTCTAAATTGCTTATCTTCTCGGGTAGGGTCAGTCATTCTTCACTTAATTGAATTCTTATTTTCCTACAGTCTGACTACCACCGATCTACTTACTGGTTTGACCTATGTAGGTGTCTTCACAGTCATTGAAAGGTAATTCGTAAATTATTTTATTTTGTTTTATTGGGTTCACCTGGTCTTTTAGCCTACAGTGCTTGTCCTGCTTTATTAGGAAAACTGTAGATGCCTTATATTCTTTCTGACATATGGTAACATTATTAGTTTCACCAATATTTTTATTTCCACCTATTCTGATCTTTCTAATGAATAAGTACAGGCTAGTTATTTGAAAACAACTCTTCTTCTGGATTTCATCATGAGCTGACATTAGTTAGAGAACCATTGGAAAACCTAGGAGTACTGGACTGCTGTTTCGTCCTAGTTTGGGACTCTTCAGCAGTACGCACCCACCGGGATTCGAACCCAGGACCTTCCGGTTACAAGGCGAGGTCGTATACCATTAAGCCACTGGGACCCGATCCAATGGTCCTTGAGCTCGCCTTGTAACCGGAAGGTCCTGGGTTCGAATCCCGGTGGGTGCGTACTGCTGAAGAGTCCCAAACTAGGACGAAACAGCTGTCCAATACTCCCAGGTTTTCCAATGGTTCTCTAACTAATGTCAGCTCATGATGAAATCCTGAAACCAATCAAATCCCTACAAACCAACACTTGAACTCTTCTTCTATCTGTTTTATTTCATCATTGAGGTTTTTAGATGTACCACTGAGTCTTATCACAGGGTTTATTAGACATACTTAAGGAAGCTTGTCTTCACAGATATCTATCTGGTGAGATGAATTAAAGTCTAAATACCTATTAAAATGCTTTGGCATAGTTTGCTTTCCGTTCGTTTTTATTATAGCTGATTCTCTGTGTTCATTTCCTGATTCAAATGTGAGTTTTGTTCCCCTACTATTTTATTTATGTGTCACAAGAAGCTAGAGATATGTTCTGTTTTCAACACTGTGAAAAAGTCATCCACATATCTCCATCATATTTTTCGGAGTAGGATTAAATGTATTAAGAGCTATATTTTCCCAGCTGTCCATGAATATATCTGCTACAATAGGGGATATTGGTGATCAATCCCATTGATCCACCTTCTGTTTGTCTATATATTTTTGCCTTGGAATTTAAAGATTGTAGATGTGAAACATAACTGAATCCCTAAAATAATTTGTTCAATGGGTACCTTTACCCTTTGATTGAGTTCAGGATCCGCAGTTAGTTCTTTTTTAACTGCTTCTAAGGCCATGTTGACTGGTATATTAGTGTAAAGACTAGTTATATCAAAACTAACCATTGTTTCATCATTCGCTAGTTGAATGTCATTTATTTTATTTTTCATCTCATATGAATTAGTTAATCTAGAGTTTGAACGATTTCTAATGGGGCATAGTATTAGAGCTAAGTGTTTTGATAATTCATAAGTGGGGATATTTCTAAAATCTTCTATTGGTCGTATGGGGTAACCTGGCTTATGTATTTTAATAGTACCATATATTCTGCTGATTTTATCAGTATTAAGCATTAAATTAGACCATTTAGACTCACCCAGTGACAACTTCATTCTGCGTATAAAATCTGCTGCAGATTTCTTAATCTTATCATTGCTGTATCTACAAGCTTCTTAATTTCCTCACATGAACCTTTTGCAATGTGTTCAGTAGCTTTCTTGATATAGCCAGATTTATCCAATAACTACTGTCGAGTTTTGCTTATCAGCCTTTGCGATGACGATCTTTTTTTATACTATTTTAGATAAATTTGAGTTAGTCTTTCCAATTTTATCAAGTTTCTTTTTTTCAGAGTTAATTCACATTGTGCTCAAACCTTTTCTGTTGTTGTCTTATCTATTGAGCTTAATGCAACTTTTGTGCTAGGAGTTACAAACTCTGGTTTTTGTACACTAACTGTAACTCTGAAATTTACTTTCTTGACAAGTACTTTTATCTCACTAGGGCTTGATTCTCTTGATGAGAGGTTGATCACCCTCTCTGTTTTGTCAATCGAAGGTCAAACATTATTGTCAACTTCTCCTATGATTGTGTTGTTCTTTTTCTTTACTAATTTGCTGAATTTATTAGAGTGTTTTTAGATTTTTTTCAGGCTTTTTCTCTAGCTATTTCCAATATGTCAACCACAATTTCATTATCTTTGTCATTGACGATACATTTGACTGTATGTTTGAGTTGTTACAATTTCATTTCGTATTTGGTTTTTGGTCATATAAATTCACGTTTCCAGTAGAACATGGGGCTTCAAGCTAGAGGCCTAAAGTTTCTGTAGCATTGATGATTATTTTTACAGTATGGGGTTGCTAGCCTCATGCCCAACCTCTCCTTTTTACCAGCTTTATTTCTGGCTAGGTTGGCGAGCGTCCTAACCGCTGTGCCACCGACGCACTATATTTTGTTTAGTTTCACAATAATCTTATGTAGTTCTTCTCTTAGACATAATCTACCGATATGTTCCACTGTTGATATTATTTTTCTTGTCGAAACTGGACTTCGTAGGCGTAAGTATTTGGGAATGAAATGACTTTTTAAACATTGACTGTTGAAAATCCGATGGTTTGGGAATCTTATTTCTGCCTGACAAAGTCATGTGAGTTTGCTGACAAGCTTCCTAATAGGAAGACCGTATATATCATTAATACGAGAATAGAACTTTGGCACTGTAGTAGAGCACAATTCCATATTATAGGGAAAATTTTAACTTTTGATAAAGTCTAACGCTGTAATACACTGTAATATTCAAGTGTAAAAATTACCAGCGGTTAGCATATTCCCAATTTTCTAAAAGTACGAATGTAAACACAACACTTGTCATATTTCCACCTGGCTTGTCATCGATTTCAAAGTTTAACAGCTTCTCAATTGTTAACTGGATCCAAAACGAACGGCAGATTGTTTCTATTTATTAGTTCGAAAATTGTTTTGACAGAATCTATTGTAATCATCTTGTCATTATTGAATAATAGTTCTGTTCACATATACATACAAACATAATAGTGGTTAGCATTTGAATTCGATGCTGTTTCTGACAGTTGAGATATGTTGATTGTATCATTTTTAATAATACGAGTAGTGTGTGTGTGTGTGTGTGACTTCTTCTTCTCAATGCCGGTAACACATTTTTCCAGTGGGTAGAATCAAGATCTAACCATTCTGACAGGTGGGAAAGAAAAAAATAGCTTCAAGCCAACAGATGAAATTAACCACACTTCATCATAGTGTTATGCAAATATAAAAAAACAACTTAGAACGAATCACATTTAAAGCGAAAAACATATCACGATAACACATCACAGACTATGTCAAAAAGCTTAGGAGTGATAAATTGAAATTGTATGTTTAATTTAGTTAAATAATAAATTTGGATGAAAGTTAGTATAATTTCAATGGAAACAAAGGAGTAGTCTCTAATTAATAAATCAGTGCTGGCGACTAATGAAACCTTTATTCGAAAGACTGTTAAGGTCGCTAGTGCATACGCAGTAGTGCTGAGAAACGCTAATTAGTTCAACCACTGACATAAAGGGAAATAATCTGAAGTCTACTATTGAGACATATTTAAAAAAAATAACTTATGGATATGAATATAGAAAAAAAATCCCCATTTAGGCATTTAGAAAGCAAAAGGACTCAACGAAGACGCATTTACTATTTATTTCCTCTAACTACCTGTTGCGTAATCGACCTCAGCAATCGATTATTCCTTAATTACTCCTCATCTTTCTAAAATTATGCATTATGCAATCCATGTTTCGCAACCACTTCTACCCTTTAATTGTGTGCAGTAATTTTCTGACCTGTTGATACTGACTAATTATTGCAAACAAACATGTCGCCACTTGATTGGTAAATTGTTGTGTATTGTAATAAAAATGCTATACATATTAGAGTAGAATAGAAATTTGAGGATCTTACTGAAAAGTAAATATTTCTTCTCTTAGCCCTTTTACTCATAAACATATCGCCTTAATGTAATGTCATCTGAATATGTTTTAAACACGCATTTGTAAAGTCCTAACCAATAGATGCAGTATCGAACCACAACGCCTCTACACTGCTAGATTTAAAAGAAAGTTAATTCAAGCTGTTAATTCACATGACCGGTGTAAAATTCTTGATACTGATATACAAAGCGAGTCAAGCTTTAAGTATCTTCGACTAATTATTTCCTCTCATATATATCCTGCCCTTTACCCGTCTTAGCAATTTCTAAAGAAATATTCCACCTGACATTTTACATAAGGAAGTTAAGGCACTCAGGTATAACTCAACTTCTCCTCCTTTTACGGTTTGTCAACTCCTGCATCTCACCTGTTCTTCTTTACTGTTCACCTTATTCTTTCCTAGGTTGCTCAAAAAAGACTATGTCGTATTTCTCGGAGCTCTGAAGACCGTCAGTAGGGCGAGTAGTGGTATCCTATCGTTGACATCGACATTAATGATAAGTATTTAATTTCATGCAATAGATTTGCTAAAGGGATTTTGTCAGACTGTGAGCATCTATTCTACCGCAGTCATTTCAAAAGACTTTATCTGTGCACGTCTTAGTATAAAAATTTCACTATACCATATTTGGCACGTATTTTATGTGATGAAAATAGTGTCAGGCACGAGCTAACTAACAAACCTTCCTCTGACAACTTGTTCATTTTCACCTGTTAATCTTCTATTTCCTGTGATATCACATATAATTCATTCGCAAAGTTCAAATCATTTATAGTCTCATTTTCAACATCTCTGTCCTCGCACAACTCATGCGCGGTCTGCCGCTTGATACAGTCCATCACAATTAGAAATATCATCATTGATAGTGGACAGTCTTATCTCACTCCCTTCTTGTTTTCATTTCACAGGCTTTTCTGAGTCACGTGTGTGACTGACGTATAGCTGTTGAATGAGGTTGATATTGATTTCTGGCATTCCATAATATTGATGTAGCTTTCAAAATAATTAGCGGTTAATAAATACTATTGGCGATAGTAATTCTAATAAAAAGACGTCTGTATTCAGCGTTTCAATGAAACATTCCCAACGTCTGTTCCAGAAGTGGCTGTTTCAGAAATTGGGAAATAAACGAAACCCATAAACAACCTACCGACCAATAATATCTTCAGGTATTGGTTTTTTGTAGAGATTTAGTTTGACTGAATGGGGGATTTCATCATAAGGTGAGATCGGTTTAAGAACCATGGGAAAACCAACTTTGAGTATTGGGCAGCTGTTTCGTCCTACCTTGAGATTCCTCTGCGGTACGCAGTCACCACAGGGGTTCGAATGAACTACCTTCTGGTTACAAGGCAAGCTCGTAGAACATTAAGCCACTGAGACTTATATTTTTTGTATCAGATTTACTTCATTTTGTGTCCACATACACTTAAAACTCATTGAATAGTAAGCACCATGCATCTTATAACCTTTGTGTATGAACTTTTTACACACGTACACGCCCACACACAAAAACAGACACGCCTACATTAATATTTCCAAACGTAATCCTGTTTGACTTTTAATTATGCCTAGATTTATCCATAGTCACAGTCATTTATAATGCAACCATCTACTCTGAATAAGAACACTGAAATGATTCATTAACATCAAATATTTCAAGGTAAAATACACGGACAGTAAATCTCACCACTCATAAAACATACTTAAAAATGAGGTAGATTATTTAAAGCTGTTTCTCCCTCAGATGACGTCATCTGTAAAGACCAGCATGAAGACCAGTATAGACTAAATAATAAACAATGTTCTCTATCTTTCTATTTCAGGAAAATACCCAGAAGTCAGTTGTCTGATGCAAGGGGAACAACAACTTTTGAGGCTTATTATTAACAAAGATAAAATGGGCCACCTCAACGTGCATATACCAGTTTACTTGCTCTTGTGGAGCTGAGTACGTTGGCCGTACCATGCGCCGACTTGAAAAACGCGCTCGTGAACACTATCCAGCCTGGCTAGTAAAAGGAGAACGAAAACGGGTAAATAGTTCGGTGACAGAACACCTGGTGAATTCAGGACATTCAGCGCCACTCGAAAAATCCTTCAAAATCATTTACAAGATTCGATCAAACCTATCAAAGGGAGTAAAATCAAGACATCTGGGCATAGCCGAGGCGCTAGCTATACAAAAGCTCAAACCCACGCTTTGTATACAAAAGAAATACGTCCAACCCCTGTCCTTGCCATGGCCATCATAAACAGGTAATTTTTAGTAATCACCATCCCATCTCCTTTCTTATCTAAACTTCCTGTTTATTCATGTTATTTCAAGTTTTTCTTAATCCCTGTTTACACTACCATATTTTCATACCCGAACTTAGTGTTTATTTTGTCATTTTACTATTTCTACATATTTAATCCCTGATTACGTAAACAATTATTCATCACATTACTTTTTATCCAAATATCCTGTCTATTTTGTTATTTCTACATTTCTAACCCCTAATTGCACAATGTCAGTCTTCTTAGTTATTATAATGCTACTTTGTTTGTTTTATCCATCCCCCTGTTTATTATGGCATTCTAATTCCCAATTTTAATTTTTATTAATTTGACCCTTGACCGGATATTATTCTGGCACTTTCCCATCCATTTGATATAAATACACGAATGTACAGCCTAGATGATGACTTCGTCGAAAAGAAAATTTTCTTCGCTGCAACTGTCTTCTTATTTACTCCTATGACCCAATGTGTATATTCCGTGATAAAATGACTAGTTTTCTATAAGGGCTTGACTTGTGTGACTGTTGGTCCATGTGCTACACATCCAGTGAACAAAGGTAATCACATTTGAAAGGACAGTAAAACAAATTCATAATATTTTGTAGATATCCTGCCACCTGTTTACAGTCTGAATAATCTAAGTAAATAACCCTATTACAATTCCATCACCGAATTATTTTATTTGATAAATGCACACAGTAATAAAGTTGTATTTACTGATGACATTTTACGGAGAATTTATTTATTGCTCATCATCAGTAAATAATACGGCATCGTTGTGTGTGCTTTAATCAAATAAAATTGTTCCATAATGGAATTATACTCCACCATTGATGACAAATTTTATTCTTCAACATGCCACCAAATTTGAGACATTTGAAAAAAGGTCAAAAATCTTGTGGGAAGAATACTTCAACACTATTGAAGGCAGTGAATCATTATAACCCTCATTCAACAGCCAAATGGTAATAACACACGTGACTCAGCAAAGTCTCTAGAGTGAAAACAAGGAGTGAGATAATACTGTCCACTATCCTAATTGTGATGAACTGTATCAAGCAGAGGACCGCGCATCGGTTGTGAGAAGACAGAGATATTGAAAAGGAGACTGTTGATGATTTGGACTTCGCGAATGATTTCTGCCAGGTGTCAAATGAAATAGAAGATTTACAGGCGAAAATAAGCATGCTGTTAGAGGAAGCAGCTGGCTAAGACAGGACTTCTAGTAAACATAGAGAAGAAGAAGGTGAGGCAGACGTTGACTGAGCAAAAATGACAACGACGACAAGTACCATTCACTATCAACAAGGGGAACTTTGAAAGGGGTCACTTCTTTCACTTATTTGGCTAGACGAAATCGTTTCAATTGATAACATTATCAATAATAGGTTTATTTCAGACAATATCTGAACACATATTACAGACATTTTCAGAGTATTCAGTTCCAAAATACTACCTCTGCATAGAGGATTTACATGTAAAGTAATAATCTGAAGTACACCATATGCGGAGTGGATGAGAACGTCAAAATCAAGATAACGTAGGCGAGACAGACCTTTTTCACTCTGAAATCAGTTTGGAAATCTTCTGCGATATTCAGCATAGAGAACAAGTTTCGGATTTTCAACACCAGTATTCAGTCATTCTATGTGAATCAGAAAACTGGAACACGTGTCAAAAAAGGCATTGTACGCAACAGCTGTCTTCTCTGGCTCTATCCTGAATATCAGATATCCGGCCTGAAATGACTAGCTGCAGGATACTCTGGGAAAGAGAAGTCGAAGAACTTACTGCCTTAAGTTTGCTCGGAGTAAAATGAAGGTGGATTTGGCACACGCTGAGGCGACTGGCAGATGTCATCGCATGTCAAGCCATCACTCTAGTTGAAACCAAGTGAGAAGGGACTGGTTTGACATCTGTTCGAAGCTGTCACAGACCGGATCTTTTGAGAATGAGATGAGAAACTATAAGCAATCTTTGGGCCAGTTAGTAATGACTGCTGATAATAACAGGAAGTGGAGATGTGCAGTCGAATCCTACGTCCCACTGTTAAACCAAGGAAACAGCCATAAACGGCATAATTCATTCACCTGAAATCGAAGGGTAACGACTCCGACATCATTTTCTGCTCTGCCACACAAGTCAGAAGTTTTAGGGCTTTCAAGATAACAAGCAGAAGACTTCATAATCTACTGAAGCCCTCTTAGACCATCATGCTTAAACAACCGAAACTCCATTTACCTTTTCTGCCTTGGTGACAGCGTCTCCAAATTTTAATTCACTATCTCGCTTTTCATTAACTATATCTGATAAATTAAGTTCTTTGCTTGCTAACTGGTCATGTGATTCAGATTTATTGGTTGAGGATAGAAGACTTGGAGCCTATGTTAATCATTTTCTAGTGGATTTCTGTGGTTGCCCAAACCCTTTTTGAACGAATCAGTTGATGTTGCAGACACCAATTCATCTGGGAGTCGATTCCAAGAGTTTATGACTCGATGTGAGAACCAGTACTCAACAGCAATATGACTTCTTCTTGGCTTTTGAACTCTCCTGCTATGTCCTCTAAAGTGTTCCGACCTGGTGAGAAGGAAAAGAGAGAATAGGTCAGGTCCGTAGTCATTATTTAAAATTTTAAACATTGTGATTAAATCTCCTCTCTGCCTACGGTATGACAGTGAGAAGAGATTCAAACTATCTAGTCTTTCCTCGTATGATAAGTTAGCTATGCCGTGAACCATACATGTTGCCTTCCTTTGAACACTTTCTAGAATGTATGATTCCCCTCTTAGACAAGGACTGGCGGCCTGGATGCAGTTTTCCAGTCTTGACCTAACCAGAGATGTGTATAAGGAGGTGAACATATCTCTGGTAATTCTTGTAAAGGCTCTGCGAATCGCCCATAACGACCTGAAACTACGTGCAGCCACCGCGCGACAGTGTGCTGTAGTTTTTAACTCGTGGCTAACTATGACACCTAAGTCCAAGTGAGTCTGAACTGAGGGAAGTGTTTTTCCCTCTAATTCGTAGGGGCTTGTGCTTGATTGTCCAATGCGCATGATTGCACCTTTTGCCACATTGATCGGGAGCATCCATTCAACTGACCACTCTGACAATTTGTTGAGGTCCTCTTGCAACATGAAGGTATTACTGTTGCCCTTCAGCTCTCTCCAGATTTTTAAGTCATTTGCGTATAGGACCATAGGGGAGTCGGTGAGTAGAGGTAACTCATTGATATATGATCACCTAATGAATCCCATATTTCATACAGACTGAGATTAACTAAATGAGCTTAACTGAAAGTCTTTTGCATATTTTGATCAGCATTATTGTTTGATGACATAAGTAAAATTTATTATTCATTATTTGATTTTATTTCCTCACGTCCCAGGTGTAATGAGAATTCAAGCTAGAGATTTGAAGTTTCGGTAGCGGTGGTGTTATTTTTACGGGGTCCAGTTGCTAGCCTCGGGCTCAACTTTCCTTTTTTACTGGCCTAACTGCTGGCCTTGCAAGCTTTACGAATTTATCAGCCGGATATCGAACCCCAGATCACGTGTGGTGTGGTTGGAGTGCATTCTACAGTCGAACCACTGATGCACATAAGTAGACTTATAGTTACCATTTGATGACATCAACTGCGTTGCATAGATAATTATAAAATCAGTGAAAAACGGAATGAGCTGCTAAATAAAAGAAACACTTACAGACTTTTGGATTTGACAAGTGTTTTACTTGCGACGATAGGATATGTTTCCTTAGTGAAAAATGATAAGGACATATGCACTGACCGGAGTTCGTGGAAAAGTGTTGGGTGCTGGTCAGATTCTGTATTGATCCGTTGTTTCTGTTCAGACAATATAGATTCTATTTTATGAGGCATTCTGTTTGATTTTCGAATTTTTCTAAATGATCCCAAAGTTAGCCTTGTGGCCTGATCCTACAGAAAGCCAACTTGAAGATGAAAACTTTTTCAGAGTCTCTTAGACACAAAAGAGGTGTTACAGTGTTAGTTTCCTCTAATTTTGATTTCCGAAGAAGTCAACCCGACGTATTTCATCACGTATTCAACTGTGGATTGTTAAAAGTTCCCTCTCTCAGGGGTTTGGCATTGCTCTGTGAAATATCAGTAAGAATTTATAGGTGAGGGCTTTTAGTATGGTGGTGTTCGGTGTTATGAATGGCTTAACTGAGAATATTTCATTGTCGTTGTGGCAACATGATCAAGTCTAATTTTAACAACAACAACAACAGCGGCAACAACATGCAAGACAAGTTTGCTCTGTATTGTGTTAAATATTTTACAGAGTACTGTGATGTCGCATTTATTAAGTACTTTTCTGATACCATTTAATGCGTTAGATCTGTATGAACTAGCTAATACCTTTGCGATGGTTGAGTGTGAGTTTTTGGGACCCAAACGTGGTGTTTTCCTGAACACAGTCAAAATAAAACATCCTTTTTATCCCTGCTGCCTATTATCACCGATGACATTCTTAATTAAGGTGGACTGGACTGTACTCAAGACTATGAGTGAGGAGTGAGGAGACAGGAATATTCTGGAGACCTATAAGACAATATATGTCTAATGTCACACAAACTCGAAGACTCGCAGTCGAAAACCAACAAACTGACTGAAGTGGCCGGCAGCGAAGATAGGACGCCATGCGAATATAGAGAAGACAAAGATGATGAAAATAACGAACGAACTGCAACAACAACAACAACAACAACCAGCACCAGTCACCATGAACGGGAGATATTTAACAGAGGTCACCTCCTTCACCTATCTAGTAAGCATCGTTTCAACCCAAGGAAGTCGGAACGGATGAAGATATCAAATCCCTTGAGAATTGGAAAAGCGAGATACACACTCCTTCATCAACGTGAAACCAGTTTGGAAATCTTCCTCACTCAGCACAAGGAACAAGATGCGGATTTTTAAAAGTAATGTGAAGTCGGTTCTTCTATACGGGTCAGAAACTTGCACTGTGTGGAACGATAAGGATTTTCAACAGGTTGTAGACTTTTATCAACATCTGCCTTCTCTTGCTCCATACTTAAAATTACATCGCACGCCAAGCCCTCGATCGAAAGCGACGAGTGAGTCGTCGGTACGATGGTGTACGGAGGACATCATGTGTGGAGGAGATAATAGAGCTTGGTCAATCGTTGACCCAGCTGAAGAGGACCGTAGAAAAAGGAATGAAGTAGAGATGTGTTATTGAAGACCTATGTTCCACTAGGAATGCAAAGGAATGATAAATATAATTTATTCCTGCTTAACTATATAGCCTAGAAAATGGGATTTGCAGAATCTAATTCTGATTCTGCTTCCCAGGTAGGTAGCATCGTCTCAACTACAGGTGGAACTGACGAGGACATCAAAGCCAGAATCGGAAAAGCAAGACAAGCTTTCATTACTCTCAAATCTGTGTGGAGGTCAACACTCAGCACTCAGCATCAAAAATAAGATCCGGATTTTCAATTCCAATGTGAGGCCAGTTAGTGGTACTATACGACTCAGAGAGTTGCACTGCGCGTCATAAAGAGCATCTCAAACAAACTCCAGACCTTCATTAACAGCTGTCTTCGCTCAATACTCAAGATCAGATGGCCAGAAAAGATCAGCAACAGGGATCTCTGGGAACGAACCAATCAGGAACCGAATAGACAGAAAGAAATGGAGATGGATTGGCCATACGCTGAGGAAACCATCAAGTGAGTGACATCACTAGACAAGCCATTGCTCGAGTGGAACCCGAAAGGGAAACGGGCGGCGAGTTGGTCGTCCAAGGGTGACTTGGAGAAGGTCATGCGAAGAGGAGATGAAAGTATGTGGACAGACCTGGAGCAGGGTGAAGAAGTCAGAAAACCGAAGGCAATGGAGGTGCGCAACTGAAGCCCTATGTTCCTCTAGGAATTAAAGGATACAATAATAATAACAATTCTGATTCTGCAGTAAACTGAATGCTGGAGACTAATTGTTCCCTTTCCCCTAAAATGAACGATGTGTCTCGTTTTATTACCACATTTCTATATAATGACTATCGGACAATTAATTCATCCAGGTTGTCGGACAAGGTTAGTATTCGTAACATAAAAAGAAATCTATTTTATGACGTCAAATTATTTCCCGCTCAATTTCCCTTTCCGTCATATCTTAGCTGAATCAGATAATCAGATTTTTCAATCCTGATCAGATAATGACTACAGTTCAGAATAGATAATTATTTTCACATTGAATCAGTTTCAATATATCTTTGATTGGACACTAGTCAGTGACTTGTGTAGCAGACTGAATTATACCAGTCAAGTTTGAAATTTGGCCAGAATCCTAGGTGACTCGCCATCACCATCAGTCTGCACCAAACAAAGTATTAGCCACACTAATCGAGTCACTGACTAGTATTCAATCAAAGTATCCAACGCAGTCCTACAAGAGGTCAGTCGTGAGCTCGAATAGCTCAGTAGTAAGGTTCTTGACTCATTGCAGCATTGGGTGACGTGGTTTTGAACCTGAGAAGGGATATCAGTTCCTTCGAGGTTACAAATACACCTTGGTGACTGTTGAGTGCTTAAAGGCTCGAAACCTAGGTCCAGGGCTTCCTGACGATCACCTCCAATCATCTAGGATAAACAACTAAATATATTCTTCTAGTTTCTCTTTAACACTTTCAGTTGCCGAAAAATAACAAAATGTCTTTTGACATTTAAGTTATTCATTATTTAATAACTTCCACTGTAACATAAAGAACACAATATCAAGTGAAGAGACAGTTTTCAATAAACTTAAAGTATAAAATACTTGTAATTGTAATCCAAATTTACTTTCAAACAACAAAACACATCCCATCATGTATAAAATTGTTCATGGAATACATACATCCCTGAAGGGGATGTGGAATTGGCAGGATTAGTAGATCCTAGGTTTAAAACCTGCCTGTGGGTGCCTGCTAATGAAGAGCCCCAAGCATTGGGATGAAATAGTTTTTCAATACCCCCTGTTCTTCCAATGGGTCTGTAACTTTTGTCCGTTCGTAATCAAACTTGAAACAAATCAAATCCCTACAGACTTAATCTTGACTATTCAAATACTGTCAGAAATATATTGATTTAAAATCATGAATGTGAAAAATGAAACAGTACCGGAAACTGTTCAACGTGAAAATAAAAATAATAACAATTGTAATAACAAAGAAAATGTGTATAGGTTAAATAAACAAAACGAAAAGCAACTTAATAAATGTTTATCTCTCTAAGACCAAGGGAGATGATATAGGTACCATACATTATCTTTTCTTATACAAAGGTTTGTCTTGAATCCCTGATTGGCCAAGGCTTCAACTGTCGTTTGAAACGGAGAAAACGCAACAGTTCAGCAAAAATTAGAAAGATGATCTTAAAATCATGATGGGAACTGGCAAAGTGATAGAAATCAATCAAGTGTTCTAGAATAAATCTTCTCACACCCTCCCTTTCTCTTTTTGTGAAACCGTACTGGAATATGTTATCGTATCTGCGTGGATAGAATTCTCAAACAGATGCACATTGAAGTAGCCAGACGTGGAGGATTATCATTTACATAAACAAAGAACAATTTCCGGCTGGTGAAGGTCAATTCGAGTTTATGTGAAAAGAGCGTCTTACTGACTGAGTTAGAATGAGGATTTCCGGGTGTACCTGAGCGTATTTTAGCTGTCAGTAACGAACTAACCTTTTTATTAAGATTTTTATTAAAAGGAACTGTTTTGCGCTTAAAAGTGAAAATGGAAGCCAGTAGAAATAGATTCAGTTTGAAACTAATTTTCACCTCAAATAACAGATTATAGTAACGAGTGAAATATATAAGGATTTTCTGTTTACAAACTAAATGTTATTTCTGCAGCCTTATCCAACCATGATTGAAGTAAACATATTTAAATAATACAAACCATGACCACGATCGTCTATCGAAGATCATCCATCGAATTCATGCTAACTTGCCGCATTTTCTTTGTTATAGACTCGTAACACTCATAAGTTTAACCTAGACATTTGGGCACAAAAGAAGCATGTGTCATTCCTACTTCTGCCTTGGCCGTAGAGAGATAGACATTTATTTCCAGTAGTTAGTTTGTAAGGATTATATTTGTTTCGACTAGTTGATCACCGATTGATATAAGTTAGAGAACTATGATCAGGACATTTATTTATTTTGTGTATTCAGTTAATCTATATACTTTTCCTTCATTACTACGATTATTAGTATTACTTTTCAAGTATTGGTTTTGTAGGGATTTTGTTTGATTGGTTGGAGGAATTTATCATGAGCTGACATCCGTTCAAGAACCATTGGAAAACCTTTTAGTGATAGACAGCCGTCTCTTCCTAATTTAGGACTCTTCATCAGTACCCACCCGCCGGGGTTTGAACTAAGGACCTTCTGGTTACAAAGAGGCCCGTAGAGCAAGAAGTCACTGGGACCCGATCCAATGGCCTATTAATTCTAACTGCTGCCAGTTCACGATATGACGCGACTGACACTAATGAATGGCATCGGCGAGCATTAGTCCTCACAACCAAACTGCTGTACCCCTCTGGCCACGATTTCCCTCTAGAAATACAATGAACTTTGTCTGGTAGTTAGATACTAGTGTGAAGGAGAATAGCTTTCTCACTAGTGACTGGCCCCATTTAGGTAGGTAGTTACATGTGTCCTGGCGGAAATCGTGACCAGTAGGATACAGAAGGTCAAGTGTAAGGATAAATGTACGCCGATGACATTCACTAGTTTCATTCCCGCAGTATCGTGAATTGGCAGAAGTTGGAATTCAGGTTTTGGATTCGGGTCGCAGTAGCTGAATGTTCTACGAGCTGTTCTTGTAACCACAAGGTCGTGGGTTCGAACCTTAGAGGCGAGTGTGTACTGATGAAGAGCCCCAAATAGGACGAAACCGCTGTCCAGGTTTTTCAATGGTTCTATAACTATTATTTTTACTATTGCTATTCTCACTTTGAATTGTTTCTACTTGTCCTCCTTATCATTCCTAATTGAAACAGTTTTTACAATTTTCAATTCTATCCTACGAAGTACTATTCAATATCATTTTGTTTTTCATTCATTGGGAAATACAAAAACCTTTATTATAATGTCTAACATTAAATTTCACACTGTGTTTTGTAACTTTTTATGTTAGCCTACTGACCCTATGATTATACACCACTTTCCAACACCTATATATCGTATGAGTTATTCTCTGTATGACATTAATTGTTTTGCTACTTGACATTTAACTATGATTATAATGAACGACATTTTAATTGCATTTCATTCTATTATTATCATTATTCCATGTATTCACGCCTTTGATTCAATTCCCTCACAGGATGTAATTTATTTAGGAAAAACCGTATATATATATACACTTGTACAGGTTGATAATAAATTTGTTGAACAGAGTTACTTAGCTGAATATTGTGTTGTTTTTTTAACATATTATAAAGTATTGGTTTTGCAGGGGTTTTGTTTGATTGCATGGAGGATTTAATCATGCGCTGACATCAGTTAGAGAACCACTGGAAAACCTGGGAGTACTGGACAGCTGTTTCGTAACCAGAAGGTTCTGGGTTCGAATCCCGGTGGGTGCGTACTGATGAAGAGTCCCAAACTAAGACGAAACAGCTGTCCAGTACTCCCAGGTTTTCCAGTGGTTCTCTAACTGATGTCAGCGCATGAATAAATCCTATATGCAATTTAACATATGAGACAATTTAAACATTACTGTCAAACTCAACACTATTAACCTACGAAAACTTTTGACCACACACATACACACAAAATTAGTGAACCACTTAGGTATACATAGCAGAGAAAGTGTAGTTTAGATATGGTAGAGAAGATTTGTAGCTCAGGTGGATGATTTTGATGTGGTTTGCAGTAAATTGCATGGGGCTATTTCAAGCTTACGTATTCCTGAACATCAACCCTCGTGATTTGATGAGGGACAAACAAAAACCATCCAATGCTCCGCTTTATCACATTTAGCTGATTGTTGTCGCTTGATAGAGAAAGCCAAAGCATTCAAGGCGATTCATCGATTCCACCGAACCTTTCCATCGGACTTCGTATTCGTCTACTGCACACAGCAGAAGTGAAAAACATTCGAAATATTTAGCTTAAAATATACATTCGAAAATGTTCGTACACCCATTGTCCCTCGCCTGGCCAACTTAGACCAAACCAACTGATGACGTCACCAGCATCTTTTATTTATATTTTCAAACACTCTCTCATCATACCTTAACCTTATCTTCATTAAAACATAGTTTAGCTTATTTAGTCCCCTTACAATATTTTTCTTATTTCTTTACGTTCCCAGTGAAACATGGGGCTTCAAGCAAGAGGCTTGAAGTTTCTGTAGCAGTGGTGATTATTTTTACAAGATGGGTTTACTAGCCTCATGCCCAACCTTCCCTTTTTACCAGTCGTATTACTGGCTTAGCGAGGTAAAGGAGTGACTCGTCGGTGGCCGGGGATCCAAACCCGGACCACCTGCGTGGTTGGCGAGCACTCTACCTCTGTGCACAACTTATATGCCCAGTCCTACCTATCTATTCACAAATCACCATAATAGGTTTATATATAGATAAAGCAAATGAGAAGACGTAATTTGTCTGAATCACCCCTAAGAAAGATGTGTACATCTAGCTACCCTTTATGGGGCATCAAAGCAGCTTGTTAACTAGACAAAGACTGAACGCTGCTGTTAAAAAGACTTTTTATACAGCTAATATCATAATATTAGAGAACGTGAAGCCAGTGTATCTGCCTAAGCCCTTCGAACATGCGAAAAATGATGTCACATCCCACTGTATTTACCAATTTGAATGTACGTGTGGACACACATAGATAGGGAGGACTCATCGATTTCTGCAAGTAAGGTTTCAGAGCATATTCCAAAGTGGCTCAAGAAACAAATGGAATCTTCACAACCTAATAACGGTGAGAACAGGAGACCTAGCTCTTCTATTGCGAAACACATTATAGAGACAGGCGATAAAATTGATGTTAACAGATCTTTTAAACCGGTCTATAAAACGTGTTAAGGGGAGGGCGTATCCTAAATTTTGTAGATGTCCTAGCAATTAGAAAATTCAAGCCACCTTTATGCGTTCAAAACAATTCGTCATCACATTAAACCTTCCTTTGTACACTTTGGTAGGATACCATAGCAGATGTACTATTACCTCTGCTAGGGCTTCAGCTGCGCACCTCCATTGTCTTCTGTTTTCTGACAACTTCTTCACCCCGCTCCAGGTCTGTCCACATGCTTTCATCTCCTCTTCGCATGACCTCCTCCAAGTCACCCTTGGACGACCAACTCGCCGCCCGCTTCCCTTTCCGGATTTTATTTTCGATGCTGAGTGCTGTTGACCTCCACACAGACTTTAGAGTAATGAAAGCTTGTCTCGCTTTTCCGATTCTGGCTTTGATATCCTCATCAGTTCCTCCTGTAGTTGAAACGATGCTTCCTAGGTAGGTGAAGGAGGCTGTTTCTTTCAGGTTCCTCCCGTTTACGCTGATTGTTGTCTGTTGTTGCTGGTGATGTTGGCTAGGAATCTTCATCACCTATGTTTTATCTGTGTTCACCTGAAGTCCTATCTTTGATGCTTCTTCTGCCAACTTGTTGCTTTTCACTTGCACATCATATTCCAGTTTGTGGGAAATCAGACATATATGGAGGATTTAATCATGAGCTGACATCAGTTCAAACATATACAATCGGCGAAGTCCAGATCTTCCAAGTCTTTTGTGTGAGTCCATTTTATGCCTGTTCCCTCGTTGGTTGCCGTTGTCTGTCGCATTATCCAATCAATTGCAATCAGGAAGATCATTGGTGATAGTAGACAGCCTTGCCTCACTCCCGTCCTCACTTCGAAGGCTTCCGTAAGTTTCCCGTTGTGGATTACTTGGCATGCAGCATTGTCGTATAACTGTTGGATGAGGTGTATAATTGTCGATGGGACCCCGTAGTAGCGAAGTAGTTTCCAAATGACCTCTCGATCGACGCTGTCGAAGGCCTTTTCAAAGTCGATGAAGTTGAGATAGAGAGGTGACTGCCATTCCAAGCTTTGTTCAATGATGATCCGTAGAGTGGCGATTTGATCAATACATGATTTGTTTCTCCTGAATCCAGCCTGTTCCGGACGAAGTTTTTCATCTAGGGCTTGTTTGATTCTCTCCAGGATGATGCGACTTAGTATCTTGCTTGGAATGGACAGAAGCATAATTCCACGCCAGTTTTTACATTGACTTAAGTCTCCTTTCTTTGGAAGTTTGAATAAGTATCTTTTCTTCCAATCCTCGGGTACTTTGCCCTCTTTCCACACCTTCTCCAGCAGTGGTGTCATCAAGTCCGCTGTTGTCTCTGGGTCTATTTTCAAAGCTTCTGCTGGGATTCCATCTGGTCCCGGTGTTTTCCCAGCTTTAAGCATCTTGATTGCATTCAGGACTTCTGATTTCGTCGGGGGGTCAGTGTTCACTGGTAGTTCTGCTTCCGTTGTTGGTATTGCTGGACGTGTTGTAGGTGGCGGACGATTTAGAAGTCTTTTGAAGTGTTCAACCCAGTGCTTTCTCTGTTCCACCTCTTTGGTGATTGACTTTCCATTGTCGTCCTTTATTGGCTTAATCTGTGTCGAACGTTTGCCCGAAAGGTTCCTAGTTGTTTGGTAGAGTGTGGCGAGGTCTCCTTTGCCTGCAGCTTGTTCTGCTTCGTTTGCCATGGTTTCATAATATTTTCTTTTGTCTTCCCTGGCACTTTCTTCACTCTTTTGTTCAGTGTATTGTAGCTTGCATTCAGCTCCTGTTTTTGTTGCTCGTCAGTGCACTGGATAATCTTTTGCTTCACTGTCCTTCTCTCTTCTATTAGTTTCCAAGTGTCCGTAGTGAGCCACTGTTTGTCCTGTCTCTTTTTTCTGCCTAGAATTTCCATGCAAGTTGTTCCAGTGCTTTTCGACGCTGACCTTTCGCTGGTGTTGATTTGTGTCTCGGCTTTGTCCTTTATGCTTGCAATGAAGATGTCCTTTGTAGCCTGGTCCTTCAGCTTTTGAGTGTTGAACTTGGCTTGTGGTCTATCTGCAGCTCCTGATTCCCTGAAAGCTTTTAATTTGATTTGGATTGTCCCTTGTACGAGATAGTGGTCTGAGCCAACGTCTGCTCCTCTTCTTGCTTTTGTGTCCAGTAGGCTGCGCCTCCACTTCCTTGAGATTGAGATGAAGTCGATTTGGTTTTTGGTTTGCCCGTCTGGTGACACCCATGTAGCCTTGTGGATATCTTTGTGCTTGTATACACTGCCACCAATCACCAGTTCGTTGAAGGCGCAGAAGTCGGCGAAGAGTTCTCCGTTTTCATTCATTTCTCCTAGAGCTTCTCTACCCATGATGAGTTCCCTTCCTGTATTGTCTGGTCCCAGTTTGGCGTTCATGTCTCCCATTAGTATTTTCATGTCGCCAGCTGGAGTATTGTCCATTGTTGCCTGTAGTTGCCTGTAGAATTCTTCTTTCTTTTCGAGGTCTGCGTTGTTTGTGGGTGCATAACATTGTATGATTGACACTTTCCTTCCTTTGGAGTTGAACCTGGCGGTCATTATCCTGGACGAAATCGCCTCCCATTGTATCAGGGCTTTCGTTGCCGTTGGTGACATCATGATAGCCACGCCCTCGGTGTGCGTGTGGTTATCTTCTGGGTGACCGGAGTAGATCACTGACTCACCTGTTGACAATTTGGTGAGTCCATTGCCGTTCCATCTACTTTCACATATTCCCGGTAATTGGATTCCGTATCTTTTCATCTCGTTGGCGATCTAACATTGTTTGTATATAATACTGTTTACAGTAAAACAATTTATTGACTTATGATGCGTTGTATGTCTTTATGTATATATACAAAATAAGCATCGTTTATAAAAATCCCACAGCTTTGCTTAGTCCAATTACTCATTATTATCAACAGAAGCGTAGAGGTCAAAATATTGAATCAACAGAAAGCTGTGGGTTTGATCTGTGTCTTCTTGAATTCAGAAAATGACTTGAATGTATAATCATGGCTACGTAAAATGAAACTGCATTATTATTATTATTATTACTATTAATCAGGGAGCCTTCAACCTAGGTTTAGAGTTTTTTGGCACTCGTTAGCAAGGCATATCTACACCCTGAAGGAATTCATGTCCCTTCTGAGATTCGAACCCGCGTCACACAGTGCTGTAGTGAGTCAGAGCCGTTACCACTGAGCTATTCGGGCTCACGATTTACCTCCTGTAGGACTGTAGTGGGTATTTTGATTAGATACTAGTATCTAGTGCGACGTGTCTAGTCCTTTCTTTGATGCAGACTGAATTCTATCAATCAGGTTTGCAATGTGGCCAACATTGTATTTAGCTCACCAACAGTCTGCAGCACTGGGTGAAGCGGGTTCGAATTTCATGAAGGGACATGAGTTCCTTCAGGGTTGCAGATACGCCTTAGTGACTGTTAAGTGCCAAAAAGCGCGAAACTTAGATCCATCGCATCCTAATGATTGCCTCCAACCATCTATTATTATTGTTATTATTTAACAATACATCCCCATTTTGTTCTCTTCTATACAGCGATTTCCACCCGGTTACACCATAGTTTTTAAGCTGTCTTCTCCGCACACGTAAGCCCAACTCGTCAGGTCACAGCTGAGTAATTGTCTAGCGCCCGATATCCTCACTGTGTCCCCGCTCCACCTCCATTCTCTTCAGAATATTTGTTAAACAGTGGGTCTTTGACTGGTTCGTTCACAGGGCTTCATCTTGCCAAATCTTTATAGCCGGCTATCACTTCTCCAGTATAGAGCAAAAGAAGGTAGGTAATGATAGAAAATTCTGCAGTAATTTGTTGGGAATCTTTTCCATGATGCCTCAGGTCTTTTATTTATATAGAAAAAATGACTTGACGTTGATGCTGAAAATCCAACTTTTGTTCTTTATGCTGTGAAGTACAGCAGATTTCCAAACTGATATCAGAGTGATGAAGGTGTAACTTGCCTTCCTCACCCTTATTTCGATAGCCCAGCCTGGTTTTCTAGTTCCCTAGTTTTGCAAGGTTTAGCTCGTAAGCTGCTAATATCACTATTTAGTGGTCAGTTATTAAAAGTTCAAAACTAACTAAGGCAATAAAGCATTCTTTTATACCGCATTATTGTGCAAACGTGTATTCACAACCCTTCACAAGGTTATGATCATCTATCGTGGTCACTTGTTGAAAATTCAGAAATAACCATCTCAAAGTAAGACATCTTTAAAAGACACCAATCAGCTTTCACTATATACCGAAAGAATTCAGACAGAAATATATGCTTTCCGTGCAGATTAACCATTCATACTAATGCAAGCTATCTTATCTATGGTTGATACTTGTAAGTTTGAGTTATTTTAACACATGAAAATGCTCCTATTTAGTTGTGAAGTAATTTGGAATCTGCTTCCATACTACGGAGTGTTTCAAACCTTTGTAAACCTCGTTCATTAACTGTATGACAGTTCTACACTTTATGCATGTGTAAATTGATTGAAAAAGAAAAACGCTGCAAAGTTTTTGAAAGGAAGACAGGAAGGAGTGAGATAAGGCTGTCTACTGTCATTGATGGTAATCATGATTGTGGGGGACTAGATCATGCAGCTTATTGTTGGAAGCAAGGTAACTAGTGTATGTTAGACTGACGAAAAGACACTGAAAATTCTGGACTTCACACGGATGATTTAGTATCACACAAACTAGAAGACCTAAACGAGAAAACTGACAAGTTGTTTGAAGTGGCAGGCAGCTTAGACAGGACTTTATGTGAACATCGTAAAGACGACAGTGATGAAGGTATACGGCTACCACCAATCACCATCTACGACAGTAATCTAAAGGAAGATTTCTTCACTCACTTTGTAACAGCAGAAGGCAAGACATGGAACCGTTGTTGATATATCTACAGTTTATATTCGTTAGACAATCACTAAGCGTGTGATTTTGGTTTACATTAAATGTACCCTGTTGCTAACGCAGTAGTGACTGTGGGAATATGTGAAAATCATATTCCGTAGGAAGTCACTGTCCGTATCACACCACCACGACTTAACTGGATAGCATAGATTCAAGTGCAGGTGGAACGAATGAAGATGTAAAAGACGGTGTGAAAAAGGAATGGAAGTCGTCGAAATCTACCGTACGTAGCATAATGAACAAGATTCAGACTTTCAACACAAATGTCACATCAGTTGTTTTGCATAACTCTATGGCATATCGACAGCGTCACTGAAACCATTTCCTGCAGACTTTTGTCAACAATTACCTTCTCTCCATACTCATGACTAAATGCCTGGCTAGAAAGAATTGGCAGAAAAGATTTTTGGCAAGCGATGAACAAATCAAGAACCTACTGTCTAACAGGTGAGAAGAGGGGAATCGAGGTGGATTTAATAAACTCTGAGAAGACCATTGAATGACATTAAGTGCCAGGCCGTCAAGTAGAACCTGAATGAGAAACGTCGAGTTGGGCGTCCGAAATTGTCTTGAAGGACAATCTTGGAACCAGGTAGAAATGGCTTCCGAGAACAGGATGCAATGGAGATGTACTGCTGATGCCAAAAGGAACATTGTAATTGCAATAATAATAAAAACAATAAAATACTGTCATATGCTGTAATTATTGTTTTCTTTTCATGTAATCATATATCAGGAATTCCGCTCAGGCTATCTCTCGATCACCTAGTGTTTCTGCCGTCAAATCATCAATGGCGATGAGTGGTCAGAGTGAATTTCCAGCTCATACTCTAAGAAATTTTTCGAAATTATTTGCTTTGCAAAGTAAAAGTTGTCAAACTCCTTTTGTACAAACACGTGATGCTCAATGTTTTCGGTAAATGTAAGGTGCTTACTTCTGTTTAGTCTACAGAAATTTAACAAAGACATTTACAATGCATACAAGTGTTAGGCAGTTTCTGCGTATATGAATGCATCATCTTAACGCGTGTGAATAAGAGGTCTGTACTGCAACTGTAATTTAATGACATTTGTCTGCCTTTTATGACATTTCGCCTAAATAATCTGAACTATATCAAGTGAAAATTGATTTATGCAGTGTTTGATAGCTGTAAATGCATTCCACAAGATCTTAATGTTTTGAAATGTAAAATATTGCGAAAATCATAGATTTACTTTTCTGATACAGTCTCAGAAATGTAAATTTATTGTCAGTTAGGAAATCTGTCCATTACCATAATGGCTACCATAATGGCCATAATGACTATCTAAATCATATGAATATGTTAGTTGCTGAATAAATTCTGAGGACCACATAAGTAATGTCGAACGATATGACAGCAAAGATTACTGCAGCTAGCAGAATGGGTTAAACAACTTAACTTACAGTCAATCAGAAGCCTATTTTCATCAAACTTGATTATAAAGGCGACGACATTATGAGAATGGTTAATAAAAGATTAAGCATAGCCCTGTCTAGGATGTATCCTGCAGCGTTATTAGTCCTTCTATCCCGAACAACCTCTTCATTGGTGCAGTCAAAGATTGACAAGCACCCCTCACAGATTACCTCCAACTGTGTATACCAAATCACATGTATCTGCGGGAGCAGTTACATTGGAAGAACAGAGAGGGGGGCCTACATCAGATTCTGCGAACATGTACCAAAGAACCTCCGGTTAAAGGGACTGAATTGTTTAAGCGTTTCAATCGCCAAACACCTGATTGACACAGGACACCGAGTAGATGTGTTGGAATCATTCAAAATAATTAACAGACAAAGCACCTCAAGTCTTCTCAGGTTTGCTGAAGTCATAGCAATAAAACGATTGAAGCCTGACTTATGTGTCCAAAAAAGAATCCGTTGTTGGACTTCAATCACCCTGTTGACTCACCTTTTAGTAACTCTTTTCACTTCAACCCCCTCCCTTTGTTTTTCGCTTGACTCTCTTGATCTTCTGAGTTCTGCTCACTGTATTACATCATCAACTTCTCATCTGACCTCGTGTGCACCGAAATTGTAAAATTTTGGTCTCCTCTTATCTACTTACGTAACTGTTGCTAATTTTCTTTTGTTACCACCCCAACAACACAACAGCTAGTAATTTTTTTTCAAGAAACTTCTCTCTAACAAGATATATATATATATATATATATGTGTCGTGACACTTTAGACACCCTGTAAATCCCAACGCCTTATTTTACTATGACGCTCTGCCAGTACGCTTGCTAATGGACAAAGGTTTGTTAAAACTGTACACTTCTTATTGATATCGAAAAATTCAGGTTGTACGCAGCTGATGAGAACAAAGGAAATAAAATGGATCCAAATTATTTTGTGCCAATGTTTCTTCTCTCTTTGTTCAAATTTACTACGTACGTGTTGTTATTAGTCCTTATTAATATTTCTATAATTACTCCCCTTAAAAATTCTGCATTTTTCAAAATATTTTCTGAATACCAATACAGTTTTATGCTGTTTCATGTTAACTGCAGTTACAAACACCCTATAATATCCTCCAGCCTGTGAACACCTGCCTGTATCTCTTTTTTATATGCGTTTACAAAGCTGTGATTTCTGTTGAATTTTTCGCCATACAAAGAAATAAATAGAACGACTCTCCTGTACTACAGCTTAAATCGACCTGTATCACAAAGAAACATTGAGTTAAAACAAGTTAACAGAAAATGTACAATGTAACAAATTTGTACACATTTGTCAAAATAAGTAGATACTTAGACTAAACTTGGTGATTACTTGGGCTAGCAGAAAGGTGATTCATTCATTCACTGACACTACAAATATTAATAATGTCTGAAGTGATGCATAAATAAGCCAGAAAACTAACACATACACAAGCATCATATTGGAAACCAATATTTTAAAGAATGAAACAGTTTTTACTTCCTTTTCTGAATATCTTACCTCTACAAGTGCTTACATTAGTTAGCTATAAAGGATCAGCCAGTGACGTTATAGTCTACAGCTTGAAAAACTTCGCAACAACATCAATGTTTTGTTGATGTATCCAATAGGCATAAGTACCATTGTTGAAATTTAATTGGGTAGTTAAGTAAAGCTTTAAAATAAGGTATACGCATGTGGCTCACCCACAAAGTCAGTTTACACATGAAACAGAGAAAGATAACAGTTTATCAGTTTTCTTGATTTCCTGCTAACAAGGTAGCAGTGTTAGGTAGAGTGTTTTCCGGAAACAAACACAGGTTGGACAAAAAATCCATTTCAGGCCGTTGGTTTTTCCTGCATACAAACAAAAAGTCGTCAGTACTCTGATTCTTCAAAAGACTTTATGCGTGCATGTCTAAGTATAGAAATTCCACGATTCCATATTTGGCACTTATTTTATGTGATGAAAATAGTGTTAGGCACTAACTAACTAACTAACTAACTAACTAACTAACTAACTAACTAACTAACTAACTAACTAACTAACTAACTAACTAACTAACTAACTAACTAACTAACTAACTAACTAACTAACTAACTAACTAACTAACTAACTAACTAACTAACTAACTAACTAACTAACTAACTAACTAACTAACTAACTAACTAACTAACTAACTAACTAACTAACTAACTAACTAACTAACTAACTAACTAACTAACTAACTAACTAACTAACTAACTAACTAACTAACTAACTAACTAACTAACTAACTAACTAACTAACTAACTAACTAACTAACTAACTAACTAACTAACTAACTAACTAACTAACTAACTAACTAACTAACTAACTAACTAACTAACTAACTAACTAACTAACTAACTAACTAACTAACTAACTAACTAACTAACTAACTAACTAACTAACTAACTAACTAACTAACTAACTAACTAACTAACTAACTAACTAACTAACTAACTAACTAACTAACTAACTAACTAACTAACTAACTAACTAACTAACTAACTAACTAACTAACTAACTAACTAACTAACTAACTAACTAACTAACTAACTAACTAACTAACTAACTAACTAACTAACTAACTAACTAACTAACTAACTAACTAACTAACTAACTAACTAACTAACTAACTAACTAACTAACTAACTAACTAACTAACTAACTAACTAACTAACTAACTAACTAACTAACTAACTAACTAACTAACTAACTAACTAACTAACTAACTAACTAACTAACTAACTAACTAACTAACTAACTAACTAACTAACTAACTAACTAACTAACTAACTAACTAACTAACTAACTAACTAACTAACTAACTAACTAACTAACTAACTAACTAACTAACTAACTAACTAACTAACTAACTAACTAACTAACTAACTAACCAACCTTCTTTCCATTAGTAAATAAGCAGTTTTGCTTCATCCTTATACCAACAATTTTTACTGTTATTAATATTTCTCTAATATTTGTGATCCTGTCAATATTTTTGATTTTTTCATAATGGTAAACATCATGTAAGCTCTGTGTTTTGGTTTTCCGCTCACCATGCTATGTTAGAAGAATATTAGATTTAACATTTTATAACATGCTTAGGTTTCCATAGTGTATCGACAATATTGTTTGAGACAAATCTACTGTTATCATTATTACAATTATAAAAGTTATTATTCAGAACAAAATAGAGTAAGAACGAACAGTAGCTGTTTCAATAAATTCTTCCTTCTTCAGGCTCTACAATTATAAATCCATTAATTTAAGCTAGTAAAGGCAAATTAGAATCATATCAGAAAGTGTAGTGTGGAACAAGTATAAGTAAGATGGGATGGAACAATAGTCAGTTAGTTGTATTTAATATGCATGGACAATGAGAACATGAGATAAAATGAGATGAAATAATTTAATTATATCTGACACACCCTGATTACACTCACTCTGGAAACCTATATTTTGTTGCCTATGTCTATATATACACACATATCATTAAATTAAATTATTTCATCTCATTTTATCTCATGTTCTCATTGACCATGCATATTAAATAAAACTATATGATTATTGTTCCATCCCATCTTACTTATACTTGTTCCACAATACACTTTCTGTTATGATTCTAATTCGCCTTCACTTACTTATTATTGTATGCTTAAATTAATGGATTTATAACTATAGAGCATTAGGAAGGAAGAATTTATTAAAACCACGATTGTTCGCCCTGTTCTGAATAAATTATGGGACTATTTAATAGTTGTTATTCTCACTTAATACTTTGGAGATTTTTGACAATGTGTCTAATGTAAACGTGGAAGCGTTCCTGTGGTTAATTTTGTGTATATTTTGAGTAAATCTGATGCCAAATTGGGACAAATCCCGAATATTTGATGCGGTATTATAAGTACTGTTATTTTTAGAATAAAGCACATTATTACTATAAACGAGAGTCAATCTATCCTTGTTGCTAGTATTACCATGATCACTTCTATTGTAAGCTCACCTTCCAGGACTTCGATTCTACTGATCAACAGATGTTTATGAATAATATTTATCTAAAGCAGTTAGTTCCCACTATAAATTTTGACATCACAATAAGTGACTGCAACAACATATGCAATCGCTGGATACAATTGATCCCGCATATTGATGTACAACATGATTAGATTGATTTCAGTAATGCCTTTAAACCCATATATAAAACAGGGTTGGGTCACTTAAGCCTCTAGCTTGAAGTTTCGGTAGCAGTGTTTAATTTTTACGGGATGGAGCTGCTTGCCTCATGCCCAACCTTACCACCTGGCCAGCCTTATTGCTGGTTTGCTGAGGTAAACGGGTGCATTGGCCAGGAATCGAACCCCTAGCCACATGCTTGTTAGGTGAGCATTCTACCACTGTGCCACCGACGCCCATAAAAGGACTTAAACCTGTCTTATGTGTCCTAAAGTTACTAGTTATTACTTTAAACCTGCTTTGGTAATCCAGTTTAGAACCAAGGTCCAGTTTACTTCATAATATTTTCAACCCCTTTAGTTTTTTTCTTCCTTTCTCATTCACACTTTTGCATCATCTCCCTACCCATTATTCGTGACCACGACCTGTATTGTAATGATTCATGCCTTTTTGCCTTATATCTAACTGTGTATGACAAGTACATGTGTGATCAGAATGTCCGAAATGTGTTACTCAAATACATTACACATTTCAGATAAATTACGTCTTCTTATTTTGTTGTCGTAATATTTTAACATGTAATTGTAAAGCCTGATGAGAATTTCCCGAAAATACGTATTGGGTTCAAATTGTGCTCTGTAACGTACATACACATCAGAAACATTTGCGTTCTACACGGATAAATAAATTTCAGTTATGCACAAAAGTAATCAGAGTACAGCTTAAAATCTGACAGTGCGTGAAGCATTTGTGGACGGTTAGTGCGTTTTATTCACGTCATGTAAACTATACGAAGTGCGTCTGTGGCATAGCGGTTAGGACGCTCACCGACCATGCACATGGTCCGGCCACAGACGAGGCACTCCTTTACCTCGCTAAGCCAGAAATAATACTGGTAAAGAGGAAAGGTTGGGCATGAGACTAGCAACCCCATCCTGTAAAAATTAAACAGAAACTACAGAAACTCCAAGCCACTGGCTTGAAGCCCTATGTTTCACTGGGAACGTGAAGGAAAAAAGAAACTATACGAAGTTGAGATCTGATGATATTAAATAGTTAGAGGCAATTGACAGGAAGCCCTGCTTGATCTAGGTTTCGTGCTAGTCCGCACTCAACAGTCACCAAGGCGTATCTGCAACCCTGAAGGAACTCAAGTTCCTTCTGAGATCCAAACCCACTTCATCCAATGGTGCGGTCAGGGACGCTACCACTGAGCTATTCGGGCTCGCAATTGACCTCCTGTAGGACTGTAGTGCGAGTTACCTAGAATGGTGGTCATATTGTAGGATTGACTGGTAGAATTCATTCGGCACCAAACAAAGGACTGGACACATCACACTAGTTACTGACTAGTGTGCAATCAAAAGTTAGATCGCCAACGTGAACATCCGTTCACCATTGTTTAATGAAAGTGAAGCATAACATTATTATCCCTGTATGCGATCTCAAAATGTTATAGCTAATTTAATGTAGCAGGACTCTATTTCAAGACTTTGGATAAAGTCTACCAGTAATACAAATTATTGTTTTATTGTGCCGAAAAATTGGTGAGTTTCAGTTGAAGAAGAATCCAGTGATGAATTAACCAACCAGCATTTGTAAAAATTTATAAGTATTGGTTTTATTTGATTGGTTGGAGGATTTCATCATGAGCTGACATCGGTTAGAGGACCGTTGGCGAACCTGTGAGTACTGGACAGCTGTTTCGTCAGCCTGGTTTAGGACCCATCAGTTGTCCAGTACTCCCCAGGTTTTCAATGAATTTCTAACCGTTGTCAGTTCATAAATGATTCCTTCAACTAATCTGTAAACATGCTCGGCAGGTATTTTTCTAATCAAGGAAGTGCTAAAATGAACACAATACAGGATTTAAGACTATAAAGATAAAGAAAACCTTTTCAAGTATCATAATAATTTTCATCATCCCTCGCATCACCTCCTCCATGTAACCCTTTTGAATTTCTTTTTCATTTTTGATGACAGCGTGATTCCACACCGTACTTTGGTACAAGTATGGAATTTTCAGCGTGGATATCGGTAGCCCAAAATTCGCAGGCCGACCATAGATATCAAGTGTGCGTCGGCGTGGGCTCGAACCCCGGACCATGTGCATAGTCGGCGAGAGTGCTAACCACTGTGCCATCGACGCACACTGAGGACCAACTCACCACTTCCAATTCCGGTTCCACACGAGCAATGGCCTAGAGTGTGATGTCACTCACTTGATGGTTTATTTTCTCAGAGTATGGTCAATCCACTACCATTTCTTTTCTCTCATCTGTTGCTCAGTTGGTTCCTGTTGGGTTGATTCGCTCATTGCCAGAGATCCCTCACTAATGATGATGTTTTCTGGCCAGCCATCTGATTTTGAATAGTGTTGAGCAAAGACAGCTGTTGATGAAATTCTGTAGTTTCTTCGAAGTGTCCTTCGTTACCCGGCGCCAAGTCGCGGACCCGTGTGAAGTGGCATAAGAAGGTGAACAACATTGGGGTTAGGCATTGGTCGAGTTCTAGGTAAACTGGGGAAATCAATCGACGAAGTCGTGAAGTTACAAAGACTGAGATGGTTAGGACATGTGTTACGTATGCCAAGTCATCGCCTCCCTCGACTACGGTCAATGCTAGCTGATATATGGTCAGGCTGGAAAAAAGCTAGCGGCAGTGAAACAAAATCTTGGCACCAGTCAATGAAATCCACAACAGTTGGTCTGAGCCACGTAGGAAGGTGTGACTTCCAGGCTGGGGTTCTCGGGACGGTAAAAATCTATGGTTGGAAACAATTGGTGACATGGCTCAAAATCGTTCTCAGTGGCTAGCGCAGATGCATCCACTCCTTGCGACTTATGATCTCGAATGAAACTGTTTTCATACATTTATTCCCCTTAATGAATTTGAACAATGCAAGAACTACAGTTTTAGCAGAATAAAATGGTACCATCTTTTATTTCGTTGCCTTCTCGTCAGCTGCTTACATGGCAAAGACATTATTAAATATATCTACAACAACAATTTTAACATACTTGCACAGAGTTCAGTTTAAACAAAAATCAATCGATCAATATACGCATACACTAAAAATATATACATATATAAATATGCAATATTAACCACTATTCCGAACAATAATAATCAAACACAATGGAAACTTTTAGCATTTCACATTCGGAGGAAAGAGAGGTGAAATTATCCAGTTACCAGGGCAAAGAAAGGCTGATAACCGCTTCTTTCTGGACGCATAAATCAGGTTTCATGCGCTTGATGGAAATGGCTTCAGCAAACTTAAGGAGAATGGAGCTATTTTGCTTATTGATAATTTTGAACGACTTTTCAACGTCCACCTCATGACCCGTGTCGAGAAGATGCCTGGTGATGGCACTATTTAAAGCATTTGTTCCCTTTAGACGTAAGCTTTTTGGTACATGTTCAGAAAATCGTAGATATGCCCTTCTTTCTGTCCTTCCAATGTAACTGCTCCCGCAGATACATGTAAATTTGTATACACAGTTGGAGGTAACATGAGAAGGATATCTATCGATTTTCGATTGCACCAAAGAGTAAGTTGTTCGATAGACGGGAACGAGCTTAGCTGCAGGATACGCTATGGCTAGTGATGTACTCAGCCTTCTGTTGATAATCGCTGCAATATTTTCACCTTTGTAATCAAGCTGAAGGTAGACTGGCTTTTTTTCCACTGTGATTTGTTTTACTCTTTTGACTTCAGATCTTCCATACTTGTTGATGAACCTTTGAGGATACCCATTTCTCTTCAATATATTTTCAAGGAACTCAAACTCCTCCTCTAGTTTCTCTGTAGAGCATATTCTCCTTGCTCTATAGTACAAAGTTTTGACCAGACCACGTTTAAAGCTATGTGGACAAAAGCTATTAAAATGTAAGTATTGTCCTTTCCATGTGGTCTTTCGATAAATTGACTTTTGAAGACCACCGTCTTCTAGGCGTTCCATGGCTATGTCGAGGAAGTGAAATTTTCCGTCACTTTCGTGTTCCATAGTGAAGTCAATATTGGCGTGTGCACCATTGAATAATCTTAGTAAGCGTGAAGCATGACTTTTATTTTTGCACACTATAAATGTGTCATCAACATAACGACAGTAGGAGGATGTTTCGTCGATTGCATGCTTCAGCTTTGTTCTTTCAAGGTTAGACATGAAAATATCTGCTAAAACAGGGCTAAGTGGACTGCCCATAGCTACACCATCTATTTGGCGGTAAAACGTGTTGTCAAATAGGAATTGCACATCCATGGTGCACATAAGCAGTAGGCGTTTGAATTCAGACTCTGGGAGTGGGAGAAGATCGGACTGCTGACAGATGATTTCAATGGTTTCATTGACTGGAATCATTGTGAATAGGGAGGTTACATCAAATGACACCATGAAGTTATTTAGAACGTTCATGTGATTCACACTCTCAGAGAAATGAAATGAGTCTTTCACTGTGTGCAACTGTTTTGTTCTTCGTCAATACTCTTCCTTTGTCTCACGCCTCTGCTCACTGTCTCTATTATGCTTTTCTTGTACTTTCTTCTCTTTCTTCGCGTGCTACATGTGGAGTGTGGCGACTTGAACTTCCGCACATTTGTGCAAAGTTCTATGTCGAAAACAGACAGACAGAGATAGTAAGTAGCACTGACTTCACATTGGAGTCGAAAATCGGGATCTTACTTTTCACGTTGAACAGTGCTGTTGACCCCCACACAGACTTGAGAGAAATGAAAGCTTGCTTTGCTTACCCGATCTTTGCTTTGATATCCTCATCATTTCCGTCTGCCTAAAGTTGGAACGATGCTTCCAGGTAGATAGGTAAAGGAGGTTGCTTCTTTCGGAATCCTTCCGTTTGTGCTGATTGTTGTCTTTTGTTGCTGTTGCTGTTGGTGTAGGCCAGGAATCTTAGTCACCTCTGTTTTCTCTCTGTTTACTTAAGGTCCCTCCTATCTTTGATGCCTCTCCCTCCAACTTGTTGCTTTTCACTTGCATATCTTCCAGTTTGTGGGAAATCAAACAAATATCATCGGCGAAGTCCAAATGTAAGTTACAAGACAGGTATTCACAGAGATAATCATTTTCGGCTTCCACTTACTATTCTAGGTTGTGCATGTTTTTAGTATTTTCCATTCAGCATAGTATTAAACTTTTGGCTTATTTATTCTCATAATATAATGAACACATTTCGCATGACTTATTCGTTCCACCTAGACGATGATTCTTTTGAAATTTCATTAGCATTTGAAAATTTGCGCATTTTGAAAAGCAGAGGATTTTAATTAGCTGAGCAATCAGAAACCCAGACTACTGTGTTTATTCAAGATTTCCGCTTCTGAAATGTTTACTCTCATTATCTTAAACAAGATGAAGAAAAATTACTTGGGTAGAAAAGGACAACTTTTTCCTTCCTGCTACAATATAACGCGTGCAGTCAGCAACAGAAATTCGGAGCTACCTTAAAAGTGGAATCTTCTCACTGGACACTAGCTAGTAACTAATGTCTTGCGTCTAGTCCTTCGTTTGGTGCAAACCTAATTCTGTCACTCAGGGAATAGATTTATCACATCAGTCGCCATAACAGTCTTACAGAAGGTCAGTCGCAGGCTTGAATAGCTTAGTACTGCAGCAGTGTGTGTGTGAGTCGATTCTGAGAAGGGATATGGCTTCTTTCAAGATTTAAAATATTTCTTTCTGAAGAGGGCTAACATCCACGGAATTCAGGGACACGTAGGGCTTCCTACCGGTTGCCTTCGACCGTCTAAAGACTGGAATTCTCGTGATAAACTTTGAATCTGTGTCAAAAACAGTATTTACAATATCATCTAGCACCCACCGGGGTTCGAATCCAGGATCTCTAGGTCAGAAGTCAGTCTCTTAGGGAATTCAGTCACTGAGGCCCGATTCAATACCTGGTACCTGAATCCCAGCTTCTATAAATCCGTGATCTAAGCGGGACGACGAGCCAATTTCATTGGCTGGTATTTATCTTCAAACCCGAATGTGTGTACTCTACTGATCACGACTTCTCACTAGAACTTCAAACAATCTCGTCTCGTAAACAGTCACGGAAGAGTTACTAGTCAGTCAATTGCCAATGACATTGGCTAGTAGGCGCACCAAAACCAGACATTCGTGGAAGTTGGTATTTATGGGTTATTGGGTCGGGTCCAAGCAGTTTGATAGTCTACGGGCTTTCCTTGTAATTTTTTATATTTTGATTATAGCTTGATTCCACACCGTATTTTGGTATAAGTATGGAATTTTCAGCACGTGATGTCGGTAGCCCAAATTTCTCAGGCCGACCATTGATATCAGGTGTGCGTCGGCAGGCGACCATGTACATGGTCGGCGAGCGTCCTAACCGTTGTGCCAGCAACACACATGGAAGGTCCTGGTTTCGGAACTCAAGTGAATACTTCTGGAGAATCTCAAATTAGGATGAGACACCTGTCTTTCATTGTCTCTCGTTACCACACTTGAAAGAAATAAACTTCCTACAAATTAACTCCTGGCACTGGCACTTCTAGTTTATTCTGGTTTCAGCTATTTTATATTCAAACTATATCGTGATATACGACTTGTTTAAAGTTATCAATTCTGCATTAACGTAATGATCGTTTCTTTTTTGTTTTAATGTCTAACATCATATCAGATGCAATAAAAGGATTAGGCAACATTGTGTTACTGTCTCCTAGTAAGCAGTAGTTAATTCGAGTGTCTTTGTTAACAATCGTATTTGGCATACACAATCAATAGGTCCACAATTCACAGACCAAATTAATAATGCATAATGCTTGTTTCCTTATCGACTAATTATGAATCAGATGTAGAAAAAGATATTGGCTTGGCGTTTTGCAGGATAAAGAAGGACGCATTGCAAAACAACAACCGAGTAAAACTATCCGTAAATAAAGTGAAAACAAAAAGTAGAGAAATACCTTAGTCTAGTGTTCCTAAACTTAATGGTTCTAACCTGACGGCGGATAATTTTGACTTACGCACGCACACACACACACACACACACACAGAAATTCTCATGTGATTAGGGAAATATTAAAAGAATGAAAAAGTCAGCCACTTTGTGAGTTTTCATGATCCAAGTGGCTAAACTTTGCTAAACGAACAGATTTCTTCAGGAAATAACTTCAATCAGAGAACCCATGAAAACAGGGAAGTATTGGAAAGCTGTTTTGTCTTTGTTTAGGACTACTTAACAACACTTAACCACCATCCTTCGAGGGACTGAATCCAGGAAACTCAGGTTACGGGGAGATCTTGTTGACCATTTAGCTACTTGGACAGATATCAACTTAGTCTCAAGCCTACTTAATAAAAGGTCACGTTTATTGAATTGCTATCAGGTGTACGAAAACAAAGCTAATTGTCAGTGGACACTGAATTGAACGAAATCAGTATATTTGGAATAGATAACCGATTAGAAGCTAGAAACCTGATCTTATCAGGTATCGGCTAGAAGTTCTCCCTGAGAAGAACATTCTTTGCTGCTACACAACGACTGGTGTTCTGTAGCCACCCCAATTTACCTCAACAACTGTAAAGATAAAGTATCGTGTCTGACAACTTCTTTGTGTGCTTGCCAATTCACTTACCCATGTGGAGCGAAATATATAGGTAGCTGGATGTATGTTTTGTTCTAAAAGAGTTAAAGAACCTTATACCATTTGGCTATGAAAGATAACAGGGGATCGATAAGGAGTGCCATAATTGAGTATATATACAACATTGGCCACTTAGTATACAGGGAGAAATCATTAAAAGTTATCTACAAAGTCAAACGAAGCCTTCCGAGAACTGTACGCCAGCATTCACTTTGCATCTCTTAGACCTTGCCTATTCGGATGGAAAACGCTGATTTATGTGCACAGAATAAACTTCTCCACCTCTTGCTTCTTCTATCTTGAATGTAATTCCAATTTCCAGCGTTATCGATATTTTGTGATGAATACTGCTTTTGTGCATTTCTCGTATGAAATTTAGTAACATCTTTTTTTTTTTAAAGTAACCCTCTACTTACTGTTTTCACCAACCATATAATTTATTTGGGACACTTGTGTCTCGATACTGTCTCATTATTATCTAATTTTTCTGAATATTTTTTATATAGCTTAATCGTTGTTTAAACTTATAAATCTTTCCCAACCCCTAGCTACAATTCTGATTATTCACCATATTTCTGAAATATTTTGATGACCTATGCAATAACCCAAACTAATTTTTATTCTTTGTTGGCTAACCTAATGCACATACACACATGTAAAAAAAAATAATTGTATATAATTGCTACTGTACAATGAAGTGATTGAATTCTCCGAAAAAGAAAAGACTCTCTCACTGAACTGTTTGTTCCTATTAATTATAATTATTATCTCACTGAGCTTTCATGTTTGTTCTTATTTCCATATCTGGATGGGTATTTTGCATGAACTAAAAGTAAAGTAGGCAAATGTGGAATAACACCACGTTTTAAACAGACGTATGAGAGATGAAGAGGAGTATTTTATTCAGTAGTTGGAGATTTTTCAAATGTTGGTTTGCCGGAATTTGATTCCAGTCTTCTTTTAGCTGGTGCAACGATTGCCCATTGAATCTCGTCTCCTCCTAACACATATGTGTCAACTCATCGTTTCTCACTGGGGTTCCACTTGAACAATGGTCTGGAACACAATAACCCGATAGTCTCCTCAGTGTGTGTCCAATCCATCTACATCTGCTTCTTCTGATAATATCTTTGTTTCACTTTGTAATTCTTCGAGTTTATTTGACACAAGATGTACTGACTGAATAGCCAATACATTTACGGAGAAAATTTGGAGAAACGTATTTCATTCTTGCATAAACTGAAACAATTTCCACTAATATTTTAGGATCTCTGACTCAATGGCGCTGCATAAAAGCAAACTGTTAGGCCTATACTTCCAGGACAATTTATGCTACTTGAGTATAAACTGACATCCATTCCCAGCCTCCCTTCAAACCAAGTAGGCGATTTTGCCTTGATTTCTGCGTGTTTCTTGTCAGTGTCTACTTTCGTAGTATTTTTCTTGACATGAGTTGTTGTTTGCAGATATTATGAATTATCTATCAACTGAACTGTTTTAGGTGTGGGTCTTCAAGGATTTAACTGGTGACAGGATTTGATCATGAGCTGATATCTGTCAAATTCCTGCGAAGCAACACTTGAATATCAGTCTGATGCTCACTAGTGATGTTCCTATTCAGGTAGGCAGTTACCTGAGTTCTGGTGACCAATCGTAACCAGTGGGATACAGTAGGTATGAATTGAGGACAAACGCTCGACATGGATGTAATGCCAGTCGCACTACATTATGAATTAGCAGAAGATGGAATTCATGGGTTGGTTTTTGGATCAGGTCTAAGTGGCTGAATCGTCTACGAACCCGCCCTTGTAACCAGAAAGTCGTGGGTTCGAACCTCAGTGAGTGCGTACTGATGAAAAGTCCAAAACTAGGTTGACGAAATATCTGTCAAAAAATTCCAGGTTTTCTAGTTGGAGATTTCATTCTCCTCGGCTGCATTTTAAACGCTTATTCACCACTTCGGTCTAGGGCATAATTCTACTGATCAGTGATGTACATATATCTCACACAGACATGACAAACTTTCCTGTGTGGTTCAGTAGATTAGCTACAGACTTAGAAGATTATTTAGATATCAAATGGTTTTCAGCCTAACTCTAATAAGATTTGTTAAAGATGACGAGTAGTTTTCACCAGCTAATATATCACTTTTGATTCATCCCATACATCTTTCTAAAGGTGATATTACGTCCAACTCAAAGATCGCATCAAAGGCTAACAAAAATCATCTCTTCTAAACCATATAGTCTGGTTTTCATTACCAACTTGACTACTGCTTTCTTCATTTTGGCTCCATAGCTTACAACTTTGTCTGCACACAACTAAATAAAGTACAGTAAATATTCAGTAAAGTTTAACAGTAAACATTTTAACAAACAAGCCGTCAATCAAGCTATTAGCTCCATTTATGAAATGTATTCAAATGCAAAAGTACTGGGATAATTTTTTTTAAATTTAACCTACCACTGATTTTCACCGTTCATTTTAAAGATATGGTTTTTGTTGTTGTTGTTGTTGGTTTTTTCTACACCGAGACAGTTTTGTCTACCTCATGATCAGGTGAATAAGTGAAATGCAAATTAGACGAAATTTAATGAGTTTAACAGATTGACTTAGTCAAGTATTTTACCACTGATTAAATCTTTCCAGAATCATCTTTTAATTATTATAACAGAAAAGCCTTACATTCAACAAGCACTGATAGGTTTATGCTGCTAACTGAGGCTTTTTTTAAATAATCTTCATAATTTCTTTCTAAATGAATCTGTTTCGTTTAAAATTTAATTCTTGGTTATTTTGAAGGCCTTATCATTTCTTAGTAGGTTTATCCGGTGAATCAATTAAGACCTACCTATATTCTCTGGTTAGTTTCTAAAATTGACGTTAACATCAGTCGTCAGAAAGGGGATGTAAACATTCCTTATCTTAAATTGTTTTGTTTTAGTGCTTAGCTAAACTTCTGTGTATAGTGATACCTTGACATGTTAAAATCATCTGTCTTGATCTGTTCTCCTAAAACTATGACTTTGCAAAGAATTTTCGTTAAAAAATTCGATTAACTTCAGCTGATATAGTTTATATTATACTTCAACTGCAACAGAGGCTTCTCTTTAGATTAGTTTGTCGGCTTGAATTTCATAGTGACAGTATCTGCGGTTGGGTGTAGTAAGTTAGACTTCTATTTATAGCAACATTATAGAGGCTTGGAATTTAGGTGATCCAGGATACAGGAAGATAGTCTATAAACTAAAATAAAAGACTTATAATGATGGTTTAATTACAGACGGTACCTTTCATACAAGCTGGCAGAAGAAGCACCAAAGATAGGAATTCAAGTGAACATAGATAAAACAGATGTGGTGATGAAGATTCCTGGCCAACAGCAACAACAACAACAGACAACAATCAGCGTAAACCGGAGGAACCTGAAAGAAACAACCTCCTTTATCTACCCACATAGGAAGCATCGTTTTAACTACAGGCAGACGGAACTGACGAGGATATCAAAGCCAGAATCGGAAAAGCAAGACAAGCTCTCATTACTCTCAAATCTGTTTGGAGGTCAACAGCACTCAGCATCGAAAATAAAATCCGGATTTTCAACTCCAATGTGAGGCCAGTTAGTGGTACTATACGGCTCAGAGACTTGCACTGCGCGTCATAAAGAGCATCTCAAACAAACTACAGACCTTCATTAACAGCTGTCTCCGCTCAATACTCAAGATCAGATGGTCAGCCAGAAAAGATCACCAACAGGGAGGGATCTCTGGCACTAGGCGAACCAACACCGCAGGAACCGATTGTGAAACAAATAGGCAGGAAGAAATGGAGATGGATTGGCCATACCCTGAGGAAACCATCAAGTGAGTGACATCACTAGACAAGCCATTGCTCAAGTGGAACCCGAAAGGGAAGCGGGCGGCGAGTTGGTCGTCAGTGGGAGGGTGACTTGGAGGAGGTGATGTGAAGAGGAGATGAAATCATGTGGGCGGACTTGGCAGAAAACCGGAGGCACTGGAGGTGCACAACTGAAGCCCTATTTTCCTCTAGGAATTAAAGGATATAATAATAATAATACCTTTCATACAGATATGGAACTTTCAGCACGTAGGACAGTATTCCATTGAATTTTCTTGGTATATATATATATATATATTAACAACATTATATTAATAGAAGGGGAAATAAAAAGTGTCGTTTACTTAGTGTTTCACAGTACGTTAGTAGTGTGGTGTGTGCTGATGATAAGCTTTATCAGAGGCGTTTATCGGTATAAAAACATCAAATAGCAGGGAGATACATTTGATGTCACAGAAAGCAAATAATGCAGCATTGCAGAGATACATGGAAAACGTGAAGGGAACACAAAGAAATACAATATGAAGGCCTGAAGTACCAGAACACGAAGATCTGCGAAAATAGTGCGTTGAAGATAGGGTGTACATAAATAATTTGGCTATATAGAGATACAAATTTTCAGATGAACATTCCTTTACCAAGTCTTTCGTCTTCTACAGTTTCAGCAGTGTCACACCTTACATACTTTTTTTTATCATATAAAATGTGCTTCAGATAAGGTCTCCTTGAGTTTTTCTACTGAGTCTTTTGAGTGTAAAGTTTTCTATAGTTGCTTTTAATCCTAAGTGATGAATCGTAAGACAGAAGTTGTGCAGAGACAGAGGCTGTTTAGTATCCGACAAGGCGACACTAGCTAATTTCGTACGTGAGTCCATGTGTCTATCTAAAACAGTATTTGCAAGTTGGTTTCATGACAACCTAATCGCCCTGCTGACAACTTTTAGTATCCTTCATAGTGTAACAAAGTTTTTCTTTAGTAGCACCAGAATGATTAAGGTGGAGTAATAAAGAACAATAGGCAGAACACGGGAATGAACAAGCTTAGAAATTAGAGACTGAGTAATAATAGATTGTATCAACTTCCTTACATATAAGGCTAGACTAAATATCTTGCTAAAATTCAGCATTCCATAATCGACATAATTGAAATTGTTTAGCATTTCATAAAGTTTCAACTCCTCAACCTTCTATGATACAAGAATTATGGTGACGAACCATTTCCGGTAAGCCAAGATTGTGTCTGAAAGTGAAATTAACAGCCTAAAATATTGAGGAATTTGGTTTAAATACCATTTGATAAGAACCATTGACTAGTTTCTGATAAAATGTAATTCGTTTTTGAACAATCTGGTTGAGATGTTACCTGAAGTGAAACAGTCAGATCATCTGCGTCCCACATAAAGCCGATAAAGGGACGTTTACTTAAATATATATATATATATATATATATATATATATATATATATATATATATAATCGAACCTGCAGACTAACTAAGAAGTCGGAAGATTTAAATTATGAAATCAAATATATGAGAAAAGCATGACCAATGAATAACTAATATGAATGTGTAAAAAGACTCATAATAAACTGAGAGTAGTCACATAAATAATGAAAATAGTATAAACAGTAAGGGATTCAAAGCCTTGACAGTAATGCCCTACGTAGGATGCCTTAAATACCTGAAATTAGGGTAGCATTATAACCAACCAACTCTCTCAGAGATAAATTATGTTGGCCTAAGGATCAGGTAGATCCGACTAGGACAAATAATTTAATTTACTAAATACTACATTAAGACTGTGAAGTCACTGACGTAGGTCAGTCTAGTAGGTTGGTGGCAGTTAGATTACCAGGACGTTAAAATTTAGCTAGACTTGGGATGATTGACCCTGCTAAGTTAAACAACCCAAGGTGGTATGATTATGAGCAGGAATAAATTATGCTCGAAACGTCATCAGTAAATATTACTGTATAACACTGTGAGACTTTATGAAAATAAATTTTACTCATAAAGGAATTATACTCTATCACAGTGCACAAGTTTTATTCAACCTAGAAAAAGCTCGGCCACTGAATTGTGTTCACTTGCATGCACTCACACATAATTACAGGGGTATTGTGAAAGGAGTGAAGAGTGGTAACAAATCAAAAGCGCTCTCCATAGATTTACCATTTCCAGCGATAGTACAGCTTCGGTATAATTTTCTCCAAAAAGAGTAACTCTTCAGTGAACGCGTTTTCTTTTAAAGAGAAATATACTTAGAGATAGAGAGAAGTTAGTCTTTGAATCTTTGCTTACCGATCGATACTAAAATTTTGAAATCTGATTGGACACGGGTGTCCAATGAATGGTGGCACAGTGGTTAGGACTCTCGCCGACCATACACATGGTCCGAGTTTCAATCCCCTGCCGACGCACACCTGATACCTATGGTCGGCCTGCAAAATTTGGGCTACCGATATCCATGCTGAAAATTCCATACTTGTACCAAAAATACAGTGTGGAATCAAGTTGTGAGTCAAAAATAAACAAAAATAAAAAAATAAAAAATGAACTCCTCTGACTACATGCAGAACTTGGGGACGCGGGATCGAATCTCAGAAGGGACATGAGTTCCTTCAAGGTAGGAGATACGCCTTTCTGATGAGTGCCAGCTACCACGCAACCTAGGTGCAAGGCTTCTTGCTGATTGCATCAGCAAATATGTATATTATATGTAAACTACGAAATCGTATGGATGCATCGATACGACTACGATCAGTAGTAAATTGTTCTCGAAACTTCATCCAGTTGATAATACTGTATCAGTGTGTGTTATTTAAGTTAAAATCAACCAGATACATTGTATAATTCCTTTTGGATTTTCTCCTAGACTGATTGGACCAAAGTACTCGGTCTCGGGTTGACGTGTTGACCCCTTGTGACATTCACTTTGGTCCAATCAGCCAACGAGAAAATCTAAACTTAATTAAATAATTAACAAGATCCGTTGCACAAGTGATGACTCTCATGGCCTAAGTGGTCTAGTGGATAACGCTGTGGCATTTGAAACTATGGGCACTGGGTTCCAGCTTCAGCGGGAGTGCTATCACCCCCCTCGGAGTACGCAGGTACTTTAGGATGACTAGTCCCAAATAGGACGAAGTGCGTATTATCCTGAATTCCACAGCTAGTCACCATCCACCAAATGATTTCAGATATAGTGTAGTTGGCTGTCATCCAAGAAGAAATACCACCTCAGTGTTTTGCTCAACTAAAAAAGACATGAAAACTGACCTTTCCTGAATCTGTCACACCAAAATGGCAAACATGCGAAATTCACCCTAAATTCTGACTGAAAAAGGCGAATCTACTGAATGAAGAAAAAAGGAATTCGTTTATCTGATAGATGAGCAATACTTGCATGTGAAATGACTCTCATCGGGAAATGCTGTGCATATTGTCCACACGAATGAAGTATTATGCACTTTGTACTTGCAAGGCAGCAGTGTCAGTCACACGTGAAAGTTTGGCAAAGTAGCATCGCTAACGTGAATAATAAAATAATATATAAATATTGAAATCTATCAGATTTTAGAAGGTAAATTATAATATTTATAATAATTTTATATATTTCTAAGCATTTTCTATGCGTAAAATGGAGTTAATAATATCCATACATAAATCTTAGGGTACCTAATTTGCATAATTATATTTCAACCAATTATTTCTTTGTCTCAAGATTGTCGTATGGATGCTTATCTTGTTGCTGACCATTCGCTTTCAGCTTGCTTGTAACTTATCAAGAAGAAAAGGCAGGTTGTCTACTTTCAGTTTTATTATTGTTATTATTGTTCCTTTGGGTTCCTAGTGGAACATACGGCTTCAACTGCACGTCTCCACTTGCTTCTGTCTTCCTTCTGCTGTACTTTTCACCTGCATTCATGTTAGTTCATACTGTTTCAACTCTTCTTCACACGATCTCCTCCACGTCACCCTCGCACTGACGTCCCACTCACGCTTCCCTTTCGGGCTTCACTCAAGCGATGGCCTGATGCGCGCGCGATGTCACCCAGCGATGGCCTCCTCAGCGAGCGAGTGTCCAATCCATCTCCACTTTCTCCTGCATATTTGTTGGGCAATTGGTTCTTGTTTTGTTTGTTCCCATAGTTTCTTGTTGCTGATTCTTTCTAGCCATCTGATCTGAATAGAAAAGCTCTATCTTAAATTCATATAAATCATGGAAGCTGGAAGATCAGTGATGTCGTCCAACACCTGAAAATTAACTAAGTGCTGAATACAGGATGACGCTGCGTGAATTTCTAGTGGAAAGTTGGGATCAGCTAGGTCCATAAGGTTAGGCATGAGGATAGATACTCACTGACGACACCAGCTAGAGTCCCATGGGTAGAATTATATGCCAGTTTGCCCTATAACCTGAAAGTAATGGGTTCGAACCATGGTGGTGGGTGAGTACTGCTGAACAGTCCCGAACAAGTACGAAGCAGCTGTCCAGTACTTTCTGTTTTTCAGTGGTTCTCTAAGTGAAGTCAGTTTGTATTCAAAATTGAAATCAGCCAGATTCCTGCTAAGCGACACTTGAAAATTTGAGCGGTTTTTCACTGTTCAGCTTGATCATTCAAACCGTATTTTGTTATTATTATTACCTTTGGTTCCAGATGGAACATAGAGCTTCAAAAAACATGTCGAAGTTTTCTATTTACTGCTCTTCTCTTCATCTAGACGCATGTTTGACCTTAATTTCTCATTTTCTCCGCCCCAGAAGACCTCCCGCCAGTCACTCTCGAAGTGACGACCCATTTGTCCCTTCCCATTGGGATTTCATTCAAGTGATGGCGTGTATTAAGAGCGACGCCATTTGAAGGTTTCCTCAGCATATGCCCAATCCATCTCCATTTTCTCTTACACATTTGATTGGTTGAAGGATTTCATCATGAGCTGACATTAGTGGTTTAATAAGTGGCTCTTGGTTGGCTTGTGTCCGGCCAAAGTTTCTTTCTGCCAATTCTTCCTAACCAGCCATTCTACCTTCAGAATGAAGCCAGATAAAGTAGCTGTTGATAAAAGTCTACAACCTGTTGAAAATGATTTTTTTGTGACACGTCAAGTTTTCGACCCATACAGAAGAACTGACTTACTTCGCATTTGTTTTGAAAATCCAAATTTTGTTTTTTTATGCTGAGTGGCAGCAGAAGATTTCCAAGGTGATTCCAGATTGATGAAGGCGTATCTTATTTTTGTGATTCTGGCGCGCTTTGACATTTCCATCCGTTCTGACAGCCTCTGGTTGAAACGATGCTCTCTAGGCGGACAAGTGAAGGAAGTAACCTCTGACAAATCTCACTCGTTGATGGCGACTGGTACTGGTTGTTATTGCTGTTGCTTGGTCGGTTATCCTCATCACCTCAGTCTTATCTATGTTCACCTAGGCATTTGTCTTCTCTGTTACTTCCCCTAGTCTTTTGGTTTTCACCTGTCCCTATTCTTATTCTTCCTTTCATCGAGGGAAGACAAACTGTCTGGCTGACTGGCTTTCCGGGAAGCTTTCGGAAACCTGAGTCATTTTACATCTCCGATTACAGCGAAGAATATGCTTGATTTATATATTTTTGTGCGTTGAATTTTTTGTAGCAGTTTGACTGGTTTGGCGGGGAGGTGTCTCTCGACCCGTGCCCGACCCTCCCGGCTAGAAAAATAGAGAACTAGTAAACCAGGCGAAGTTGACCTAGGTTTCAATCTGTTCGGCACTCCTTAGCAAGGCATATCCTTTACCTTGAAGGAACTCATGTCCCTTCCGAGATTCGAACCCACGTTACCCAGTGCTGCAGTCAGAGATGTTACTACCGAACCATTCAGGTTCGTCCAAAGAATGGGAAGGATTTGTTGGATGAACAGTAAACTGGTAGAAACAATATTCTTTAAAAACTTTTATTCCCCACATATTACACTATTTATCCTTTGATTGTATTCATAATTGAGATCATTCGCTTAACACTTTAAAGACGGTGTATCCCAGCTACTCAGTTAGTTTAACTAATACCTATAAAATATATATTTTCAACCGATCAATTAACTAAAGCTAAAATTCAAACAGTCATTATGGAAATATATCAGAAAACAAAATAACTTTTTCATTCCATAATTACATGTGAATAAAAGCAGAACACACTTCTGCCTGATTAATTTTCAAAATCAGTTGAAAAATTCATTATTCTCCTGTATATGCGGTAGGTTAACCAGGAGATGTATTAGAAGCGTATAGAAAAGAAAAAAGAGAAGGATAAAATAGTCAAGGAGAAAAACAGAAATGTATATTTAAAATCTCTAGGAAGATCAATTAGACGTTTTATTTCATGCAGGTATGTTGTGTTATGAATATGTGTGTGTGTGTGTGTGTATAATATAGGATAGAATACGAATGTGATTGACAGAATAAATCCACTTCAGTTCCAGGGATTTAAACTCATACTTTTGACGGTGTGTATAAGCCTTTGCATAGATCCAGGCTAAATGCACCTGTCCATTCCAACTGTTATTTTCTCCTTTGGAAAGTAAAACCCTCGGCTGAAGAGAAATACTCATCGATGATGACATTGTTAAGTGCCAGTCGCGCTATGCCGTGAATCGGCAGAAGTCGGAATTCATGGAATGGCCGTTAAATAAAGTCCCAGTGGTTAATGATGTACGAGCTCACTGTGTAACCAGAATGTCCTGAGTTCGAACCTTAGAGGTGTGTACATACAACTAAAGAGTTCCAAACTAGGCTGATGAAACAGTTGTCCAGCGCTGTCTTCTGGTTTTCCAATGCTTCTCTAGCCAACTTCAGCTCACGATGAATACCTGTCACCAATTAAATCCTTGCAAACCAACACATAAAACAGTTCAGTTGATAGATAATTCATAATATCTGCAAACAACAACTCATGTCAAGAAAAATACTACGAAAGTAGACACTGACAACAAACACACAGAAATCAAGGCAAACTCACCTACTTGGTTTGAAGGGAGGCTGGGAATGGATGTCAGTTGATACTCAAGTAGCATAAATTGTCCTGGAAGTATAGGCCTAACAGTTTGCTTTTATGCGGCGCCATTGAGTCAGAGATCCTAAAATATTAGTGGAAATTGTTTCAGTTTATGCAAGAATGAAATACGTTTCTCCAAATTTTCTCCGTAAATGTATTGGCTATTCAGTCAGTACATCTTGTGTCAAATAAACTCGAAGAATTACAAAGTGAAACAAAGATATTATCAGAAGAAGCAGATGTAGATGGATTGGACACACACTGAGGAGACTATCGGGTTATTGTGTTCCAGACCATTGTTCAAGTGGAACCCCAGTGAGAAACGACGAGTTAAGCATATTTCTGAAGGTGATGTGCAAAATCTCATGTGAGGAGAAGATGAAATCTTTGGCGATCGTTGGGCCAGTTAAAGGTGACTGCAAAGCAAAGAATCAAATAGAGATATACTGTCGAAACTCAATGTTCCACTCGGAACAAAAGGGAATAATAATAATAATAATGACAATTCATTGAGCAGGATGACATCAAGCATAGAATTCATGTATGCTATACTGACTGATTCATTTGAGCAGCCAGGTACCACTCATGTGAATAAGTTGTGCTTATTAGTTAGATCTAAGTGATATAAAAAACTGACGGCAAATCACATATTGTAGAGGAGGAGGATGTCATGTGAAGAGGAGATGAAAGCATGTGGGCAGACGTGGAGCTAGGTGAAAACGGTGGCGGCGAACCGAATGCAATAGAGACGTGTGGCTGAAGCCGTATACTCCTCTTGGAACTAAAGGAAACAATAATAATAATAATTGTGTATCCTTCAGGAGTTCAGAGTGTAAAATATAATAGGAAGTATCAAGGTGTTCATCGATATACCGTTATAGAAGAGTTTAACACAGTATTAAGTTTCATAGCATCTACTTACCTACTCATTTTTTCTCAGTATTATCAGGTTAATACACTGTCTTTAATAATGATACAATACTCCAGACTTGGCATGAAACCAACTTAAGTCATTATTCCAGAAATATTACTTGATACTACTCTCCAAGTACTTTCTGCTGGGTTTAGTAGTTTCTTTGTGCTGCGCAAAATAAACCTATCCATTACTGGACGAAATTAGTTCGGATTCGTCATCATTTACCTATGCTAGCCCATCTTCACTTCTAATTCATCCCTAGGTTTAATTAGATTTTCATTTCTGTGTATATACATATACATATCTGTAAATAGACAAGCATATGTGAGACAGTAATAAAAAAAAAAGATATTATGACTCACAGTAGGTCCTCGAAAGAAATGGCTGGCTACTTATTGTATAATAAAACCTATTAACTATCCATAAACAGTAACTTCTATTCACCGAGGAGACACTGTTAGTAGAGCTTTAGGGAAGAAAATTACCCCGTCAATTTATCAACACAAAAAAATACTGTTTATTCGTATCTCAGAACTTATGCCGATTAATAACGACGGAAATATATATATATATATATATATATATATATAAAGATCTCATAAACAAAAAACATATAAACCGTGTATTAAGACTATGCTTCGAAAAGCTTTCCAGCGAACTCTTCTCTCTCTCCGAGTGTCGTTTGCATATACCATCTTTAGGCATAAAAAACCCCCTGAAATATTTGTGTGGCAGTAGAAGAAATTAGCTCTTCACAACTCAAATGAAGATGAACAGATTCTGCTGTGTTTACTTGTTTACTTATCCTACTTATTTATTTATTTATCGGTTTGTTTACCAATTCACTCAGTCGACAGTCTCCACTTGAAATGAAGCAAGAGAAACAACAACAACAGAAAAATTGGATTAGAAACAAATAAATAAATGAAGAGAGAGAGACACCAAGAGAAAAATTCTATCCTCGTTTGATATTAGTTAGTTAGTTAGTTAGTCATCATCACTGGTTCTTTGATGTTCTATCCACACCGTGGATAGTATAGTGTTCCCTTCAAGATAACATCTCTTTTTTAACTTTGGTTATCTTGTCAGCTGCTGAAATATTCGCAATCGCCATTATCCGATTGATGTGTGTTGTTTCGCGTTTTGCGTTTTAAATAGAAAAGATGTTAGATCAGTGACTGTGAAATTTAATTATTGAACACAAAGTAGGTTAAATGATGTATGATTCCCCTACCCTACCATACACATCGACTGTACAGATAATTTTATTATCCCTAATTCACTGTATCCTTCTCTGTATTCATAGTAAACACGGTCATGCGTAGTATCATATATTCTTAACCGGTAACTGGGTGATATAATTTACTTAAACTAGGGGGAATTTACCAGAGGTTATTTCTTAAACAGTTTTGTGTATTCTATACGCATATGTTTCCTTTGTTCTTGATTTCTTCTGTGAGAGTGACTTCATTTCAATAAAGCTTTTAGGGCAAATGTACTTCTACTCAATTTGATTGAGACTGTGTAACTGGAAACTGATTGCATATTAATTCAGTTCTGTACATTATAAATATACTTGTATTTTGTTTTTGCAGACGTTATCCAACACGATAATTACAACTATTTTTGAGAGCTTCTAATCCCAGTGTACCAGTAGTGATTGTTATTTTTGCGGCTTCAGTTGATTGATTTAAAGAGGCCATCAGACTAAACGGTAGTGTTAGATCATATTATGCTTTCGTTATTCGCCTTTTGACCATCTGTGTGTTTTATTATCATTATGCTCCGTTTGAAATGATTAGATACTATAACCTAGGCTATTGTTTCATCAAAACTGTTTATGCTGATGCGGAATTTAAATGAAGCTGCCTTTGTTTCTCACTGTGAAGCATTTCTGAGAACTATTCGAAAATTTCGTGAACTAAAAAAACATTTATTGACTAAAACCTGCTAGTTACGCAACATTGTCTGATGTTGTTAGATGGCTGGAGACAATTGGAAGGAAGCCCTCCGGGAACCTAGGTTTCGTGCTTGTTGCCACTTACCAGCCAGTAAGGCGTATTTGCAATTTTTTAGGAACTCATGTTCCTTCTGAGACTAGAACCCGTGTCTGCCAGTGTTGAGGGTATTAAGTCTGTACCAAATAAAGGACTCCATGTGTTACACTAGTTACTGCCAAGTGTTCGATCAGGGTATCCAGTAAAGTCCTAAAGGAGGTCAGTCGCGACTGTGAATAACTCAGTGGTAATGTCTCTGACTGCAGCATTGGATGACACTGGTTTGATTCTCAAAGGGGACATTAGTTCCTTCAGAAGTGCATATACAGCTTTCTAACGATTGCAAACAAGCATGAAATATGCGTCAACGTAGGGCTTTCTGCCGGTTGCCTCCAACAATCCAGTAACAACATTTCAAAGTGCACTTCGCTGGTGAGCTACTTAGCGGTGGTAGCCACATTGCAAACTTAAGTGATAGAGTTCAGTCTACACCAGGAAATTACTTGACACCTAACACTAGTTACTACCTAGTGGCCAATCAAGATGTCTGATATTTCTGAGTAATCCTAACTTCCTCCAGGTTTTGTGGACCATGTAGACATTATTGAAGGTTGGCTTCAACGTCGTAACACTGTTAGTCTCTTGAAAGCTGAAGGAAATAATACAATCCTCAGAATGAAACAATTCATTTTGTGATTATGGTGCATCCGTGAAACGTTGTTTGTCTGTTCTTGTGAAAATGGACTTAAAGTACTTTAGTCCTAGAAAAACATAGGGCTTCAGCCGCGCATCTCCATTGCGTTTTGTTTTCTGCCAACTTTTTGGACTTAAAGTACACCTGTAGTTAATGCCTAGAAACATGGTTAAATTGAGTTAATATTATTATTATTATCATCATTAAAAGCTACGGTAACTTTTTTCAGTGAATTCCTTGTAAGGTGTAATCATCTTTAGAGAAGAGTCCACTGAGAACCAAAATGTATAAGCATTTCTTAACTTAATTTCTGGCCATAATTATTATCGGGAGTCGATGTGAAACACAGCGACTGCCATGTAATCATGATTAATAAAGTTGGTACTAGCATTCCAACTACGCTGAGCATTAGAATGGTAAAAGACAGTGAAGTCAGAAGAAATAGCACATCTTTGCACATAATGAAAAGAATAAACAGTTTACTCAGAGTCACAGTATTACAAAAATAACACATTATTATTATGTTATTGATCCCTTGGGTTCCGAGTGGAACATTAGGCTTCAACTAGGGCGCACCTCTATTTTCATCTATTTTCTACTTTCTTCTTTACCTGGGTGCCCGGTTATCCATGATCTCTAATCTCTTCCTCTCAGGATCTCTCCATGTCACCCTCGAAATGATGATCCACTTATCACTTCCCATTCTGATTTTACTTGAGCGATTACCTGGCCCACGATGTCATTTGACAACACAGATTCAAAAAATTAGTTAACTTAGAAACTGTCTCTTTATGCAAATACGGTTTGATCAAAAATGTAAGTAACGCAAAATTATGATTAAACAGTTTAACTTCGTTTTATCTGACTTTGCTCTCTTACAAAGATTTTTGACTTTTAAGCAGTTTATTGACATCATAAAGCAAAATTTAAAGGAATGATCTGACGCTTCTGCATGAAGCAGAATAAATCTGTAAACTGTTTCAAAATGTCAGATGTTTATCCATCAAGAAGTTTCTTTGAAATCTTATTGATGTGTGGAATTTTCATCGTCTTATACTGATCACTTTCAGGGGTAGATGCTTAGTGGGATGACAATTAGCTGAAGAATGAATATTATTATTTGAAGATGAACATGAAGAAATTAAAGAATATCAACTATACAAAGATTCAAGTGTTGGTTTGTAGGGATTTGATTGGTTTCAGGATTTCATCATGAGCTGACATTAGTTAGAGAACCATTGGAAAACCTGGGAGTACTGGACAGCTGTTTCGTCCTAGTTTGGGACTCTTCAGCAGTACGCAGTACAAGCTCGCCTTGTAACCGGAAGGTCCTGGGTTCGAATCCCGGTGGGTGCGTACTGCTGAAGAGTCCCAAACTAGGACGAAACAGCTGTCCAGTACTCCCAGGTTTTCCAATGGTTCTCTAACTAATATCAGCTCATGATGAAATCCTGATACAAAGATTCCTTGAACTTAAAACTATTTAATACTCAGACGAAAACAACTCTGAATACTATGTGTAGAGTGCAAAAGTGGGGCGTAGAACTTAAAGATTGGATATTTTCACAAAGAAACTAATGAGGATTGTGGAAAAATTTGTCAAGTTCAAAGTGAATCTATGATCAGACAGAAAAATCACAGTGTTCAACTAAATAAGCAAGAGCACCTCTCAGTCATTTATCAACCAGTTTTAAATCTGCAGTAGCCTTAGTTTCACGTACTGATCTTATATAATGGTATGGATGACTGTTGGTGAAGCGAAGACTTCCACTCTAAACAATATTGAACCAACAGCAGTCGAACTGGAGACAAAAGTTTACTAGAACTGATCCACGATTAGTACCTAGTGAACTAATAGGCATTTTGAGACCTTACTTGACTCATACTTTAATAATTGTTGCTTGTAGATGCATCGGAAGGTGCGGTGAGTATCTTTACATCTCAGAAAATATTTGTCGCCACAATATCTTTTTATGTGTGTTTCTTAAATTCACAGGCTTTTTGTTTACTCAGTTAGTTCATTTAATTCTCCTGAATAAGTTGCACAATAATCTTCACAGTATATTACTGTTACTCCCATATGGTATCCACTGGAGCATCCAGCTTCAGGAGATCATCTCCCTTTCATCCTGTTTTTCGCTGTCTTTTCTAACAAACTCTGTAGTTACGTATAAACCTTGACTTCCTCGTCACACGGTCTCCTTATGTAACACAAGGACAAACGCCAATTTCGGGTCCCACTCGACTCACCCAACGGTCTCCTAAGCGTATGTCCGATCCATGTCCACTTCGTGTTCCATGTTTGGCGGACAATGGCTTTTGGTTTGTTTGCCACTAGAGTTCTTTGCAACTAATGTTTTTCTGGCTGGTTCTCTAATTTTCAGTACGGACTGAAGGTGAGTGTTGAAAAAGGTCTGTAGTCTATTGAAAGAGCTTTCAGCGACTCTCACGTCGTCTCTTAACCAAATAGCAGCACTGACTTATGTCACATTGATGTAAATCATCCTTATCTTGTTCCTTAAGATAAGTAGAGTAGATTTCAGAGTAATGAAGGTGTCTTTTGCTTTTCTGATACTTTAGATTAACATTTTCATTTGTGACACCTGTTTTATTCTATTCTTTCACTTTCCCAGTGGAACATAGGGCTTCAAGCTAGAGACTTGAAGTTTTTGTAGCGGTGCTGATTTTTACAAGATGGGGTTACTGGTCTCATGCTCAACCTCCTCTCTTTACCAGTGCTACTACTGGCTTAGCAAGGTAAAGGAGTGCCTCGTCGGTGACCGGGGATCGAAGCCAGGATCATGTGGATGGTCGGCGAGCGTCCTAACCACTGTGCCAACGATGCGATATACCGCCTGTAGAAACGTTAAATTACAGAAAAATAGAAAGGTTTAAAAATTAATTTGTAATAATCTTATATATAGCTGAATTTTTCAGATAACTAGAGAATTTTAATATGGAACTCAACTTGTCTGACTGTCATGCTGAACAAAATAAAAGTCGGGTGTGAGGAAAAATACTTGCCACCGATGATATTCACTAATGGTCTCACCATGTCATGATTGACATTGCCATTGGATCGGGTCCTAGTGGCTGAATGGACAGTGAGCTCACCATGTAACCAGAAGGTCGTGAGTCCGAACCTCATTGGGTGCGTACTGATGAAGAGGCCCAAAATGGGCTGACGAAATAGCGGTCAAGTATTTCTTGGTGGTTTTCCAATGGTCCTCTAACCGATGTCAGCTCATGATCAAATCATGTCACCAATCAAATCCCTACAAACCAACAACTGAGTATAATTAAGTATTGAGTGAAATTAGCTGTTTCATTATAAATTATTTAAATTAATCTCAGCGTGTTAAGAAAATCAAAACAAGATTTTTTTGAACGTTTCGCTGATTTATTGGGATTTTTTTATTCAAATTATTTCAAGAAGTTCGTAACACTAAGGGCCTGCAAACCTAAAAATTCCTTGTGTTGTTTGAAATGGCTTGAAATTACTTTTCGTTGTAAGAGTCGACTTCGTACACGAATTGTAACAGTTTTATTAATAAATCTTTACTTAAAGTACTATTGTTATTAGATATGTATTTGTATGAAACTTGGATGCTTTGACAGTGTATAATTCCTTATTCATTTTTATCTTTGATATATCATACATTGAAACTGCAGCGTACATACTTACCAAGGATGCGATTTACCTGGTCAGAAATGCGTTTTCTAAAGTGTGAAACCTGTGGGTTTGATGTGCTCCACATTAAAACACAGTTGAATTTACGATATCATAAAAATAACTTTTCCTTACTTATAGTCACGGTTTTCTGAATTCCCATAAAAATTGAAATGAGAAACGTTGGTTAACTTTGACATCTGTGGGACAGTTGTAGATATATCAATAAGTCTTGGGTGAAAATCTTCGTATAAGTTATGAGAAATGTCACTTAAGCGTCACTTCTTCGCTGATGTATATTCACTAACTCATCAGAATTCTGTCATTTTTGAAAAAGTCTAATGAGTAAGCACGCCTTTTCCAAATTATCTGAAATAAAATATAGCTGTGGTACTCACAGTTCTCACACATTCTTGAGAAATAAGTATTATTAACTAACTAGACAGAAAATTAAAGCCAACTTCAGCTTGAATTACTACTAAAGTGTCTGAATGATATGCCCGCTAGATGTGGATACCCACAACTAAGAAACAGCTCGGTTCCACCAAGTATCAATGTTTTAAGTTTAGCCTATCATCAGTCACCCACTTATTTCATAGATGCCATGACTCAAGATTTGTGTCATGTGAGCAGACATGATGCAGCGTCAATTTCAGATAGTGTGGCAGATATTAATTATCACGAAATTATGTCAACAAATTGACAAACACTTAAATTCAACTAAGCGAAGGTGATGATGCAGATTTTAGGAATCTCTCACGGTGATGTACATTCGACTAGGTTTCTATTCCGAAGACTATGAACCTCGTATGAGGAAACAATTTTCAGTGTAATATGCTTCTTTTATTTTACATGAAAATGTGACAGAGTAAAAAAAGCCATTTTCAGTTCTATTGAACATTCCACATGGAATGAAACGCAAATGCTGCATAATCAAGAAAGGAGTGTATGTATGTCCCACTGGTTGAAAAGCCAGCCTTCACATTCCTTCTCTCAAAAAAGCAGAAAATCTTTCTCCTCAGCAGTGATAGATTGTCTCAGTATAGTTTTCGTTTGAGAATATTTACCTCCGATGTGCCCCTGACGTGTCACAGTATGTTTTAATATTTGCCAATCCGTCATATAAAAAAGTTGTGCTTCACTTGCAGTGTGGCAAAGGGGATTTCATGTAACCCGTCTTTCCGAAAAGCAGCACCTGATAACTATGAAATTAATCTGTTGTCTGCTGCATTTGGAATACGAATAATCACAAGACGTTAACAAATGCCTCCTGCTAGTGGCACTGGCTTAAGTAAGTCAGAAATAATTTGTGCTTCAGTTGTCGATAGGGTCAAATGTGCTGTCTGTTGAGAAAACCTAAACTTGGAGGAAATAGTTATCGAATTCCCTCTAGTTTTCACTAGTTCTCTGAAAGATGTCGGTCTGCGTCGAGACTTACCCTGAAGTAATCCTACCCACTTTATTTATAGAGACGCTGAATCATTTACCAGCTAACTAAATAGTCTTGTTTTAACACTTGGATACCAGCTAATATTATCCTTCGTCCATTGGATTTTGATAGGGTCACTCTGTTCCACGCCATCTTTTTTAGTTGGTTTTAAAAAAGAGCCTAGAAGTTCTCATTTTCTCTTCAAATGATTTCCTGCACCTCATCCTCAGAAGTAAAATAATACATCACTTTCTTTCTGAATACCCCAAGGGCACCTGATGCGCGGTCTCACACAGTGGTCTCATAAGCATTCAGTCTATCCCCATTTCTTCTGCAATATTTATTAGGCGATAGGTGATTAGCTGTTTCCCAGAACCTGCCATTTCTGACTGCCCATATGATCTTCAGCATGAAGCAATGGCAGATGTTGGCGTAAGCCTGAAGGCTATTAGAAAAAAGCCTATTGTGGCACGTACAACAAGACAGTCGACTTTACGACTTAACAATAATGGTGAAAATTCGAGTCTTTTTCCCATTGTGCTGGATACTACAGATCTCCATGCCAACTTCCTGATAACGGACGCGTGGCTTCGCTATTTGATCACAGCTGTATTTAAAATCCTCATGCTGTCTGCAATCATAAGTTGAAGCAGTGGTTCTCAGGTGCAAAGTACTCAAGAATCCTTACTCCCCACCGTCTACCACGTGATTCAATCCACCACAGTCGGGAAGATGATCGGTTATAGTAGGCAGGCGTGTCCTACTGTTATCTTCAATTCAAAGTTTTCACTAAGCGTTATCATATATTCAATCAAGTTTATAAATGTTTTGCGGTAGTGCACTGTCTGATTTGAAGGTAGCTACTAGATTTCTTCACCGTAGACGATGTTAAAGGTCTTTTCAAAATCGATGAATGAGTGCTACAGAGCTGACTGTCGTTCTATGCTCTGTTCTGTGGTTGACAATAACAAAGGAATACAGAAACAACTTCTTGTTGACATTCCAGTTTCAGCGTCTTGTATCAACTACTTGTAGGGAGACTTGAAAGAGATAACCACTGTTATGTATCATTAGTGTCTGTGTAATAGGTAAGGACAAAGGATTTTATGTCTTATGATACTTCATCTTTTGGCTTCTTGTTCACTAACAGCTCATTTCTTGAGTAATGATTTTACACTTTTCGCATTACTCATCAAATCCCTCACAAAGAATGCCCATATGTTGCATAAATGAAAGAAAGCAAGTTGTTTTATGGTTTGATCAACTCTCAATGACTGTTGTTGGATGAAGTAGTCAGTAGGGTTCAGAAATCTATGCGAAGGTAAGTAATGGTTCATCGGCAGTTTTATTTTGGATCAGAGCTTTTTGTCATGTGGATTTCCTACCTCCCGCTAACTGTTATAAAAAAGTGAGATTAATTGAGCTAATAATTTAAACACAAATATGAAGTCAATCAGTTCTTTGGGTCAGTTCGGGTGAGAAATTAGGCAGGTACGTCACGAAAATGATTTCGAACAGCTTACAGACTTTTAGCAATAACTGCCTTCTTTCCATACTGAAGGTCAGATGGTTGGAATGGTAAATGGTAACAATAAACTATGGGAACGAACCAGTCAAGTATCAATTGCTCAACACGCTGAGTGCAACCCGAATGGGAAACGAGGAGCTGAGTGTGTGTCTGAGGGTGACATCTAGGAGATCGTGTGAAGAGGAGTTGAAACAGTATGGACTAATATAGATGCAGGTGAAAAGTACAGCAGAAGGAAGATAGAAGCAAGTGGAGACGTGCAGTTGAAGCCGTATGTTCCACTAGGAACCCAAGGGAATAATAATAATTACTTTTCTATTAGGATTATCAGGTAACTCTCGTGTAATTGCAAATGCGAAATATTTTAGCTGCATCTGCATTTGGGACGGTTAAAACAGATCATGGTCATGTTTACCAACAAGCTGCAATTAAAATTCTCCCTGAGTTTTCACTCAAAAATCTAAAGTGTTACCGTAATAAATATTCTTATAGCGATAAGTTCTGTTGGTATACTCAGATTCTTCTTTGTAGATTAAATGAGAAGAATTTCATTTCTTCATAAAGCAGGTGTGCAGTGAAGTATTTTTGTGCGTATAAATATGTACGCCATTTCCGACTTTCTGATGAACAGTGTGGGTACACTTGTATGACTACATACTTTGTAACTTTTTCAAAACGTGAATTTACGTGATTGTAAATATTAGCTCTCAGTGTTTTGTTGATGTTCTGTGAACATACAGCAAGTATATAATGCAGTAGATCTTTTATATTGCATGTTAACATCTGCGTCGGTGGCACAGTGGTTAGGACTCTCGACGACCATGTACATTGTCCGGGGTTCGAGCCCACACCGGCGCACACCAGATATCTGTGGTCGGCCTGCGAAATTTGGGCTACCGATATCCACGCTGAAAATTCCATACTTGTACCAAAAATACGGTGTGGAATCAAGCTGTTACCAAAAATAAAATAAAATAATAAAAAAATAAATAAAAATGTAACAAGGCAACAATATAAAGCAGTAAGTCAGGTAACTTACCTCTTAATTCACTTAAGTTCTCTGGAGCAAACACCTTGAAAAATTGGTTTGCTACGACATTATAAACTGTGTTACTTGTGACATAACGTTAAGTACTATATTTTTCTGGGGTTCCAAGCAGAGAATAGTAGTAGAATACAATATATATATATGTTGCATATAGTTTATCTTATTCAACTTGTTTAAATCCAGTAAAATATGACTTCTAATAGTGTTGTTTACTCTGACGAGTAAATAAAAAGTTTAAAACCTGCTGATTCTCTAGTTTCGGCTGTACTGTGGAAATAATATAATTAGAACGGCAGCTTATCCCAATACATGAGACGACCATTCCTGAGTGGTGTCTTTGGTTAACAAAGTCTACTACTGAAGGGCTTATGACTGGTATTCAACAAAATATCGTCGTGTATTTCTTGAATGAGACAATGAAGAAATATGATAATGAGGGATTGCTTTGCTCTTCAGGTCAGACAGAACTGTGTGACACCGTCTACTGTCAATTACTATTTTATTTGAAGATCTTGGACGACGAGAAAATATCATGTAATAAACGCCGCTGAAAACTCTGTGCATTATATAAACACTGTTCAGAGTAACGCTGTTATTTTGAAGAATTGGTTTTGTGGGTTTTTTTGTTTCATTGGTTAGAGGATTTCATCATGAACTGACACCACTTAGAGAACCATTGGAAAACCACCACAGAGTACTGGACAGATGTTTCGCCCTGGCACTTACGGCTCTTCTGCAGTACGCACCCACTTATGCCAGCTCATGATGAAATCCTCCAACCAGTCAAACTATAAATCCCTACAAAACCAATACTTGAAAATTGAGGTGATGCTTACTAGCGACTGGCCCTATTCAGGTAGTCACCTGAGGTTCTGGTGGAAAGCCGTAATCAGTAGGGTGCGGCAGGTTGTAAGTGAGGCAGTAACTCATCGAAGATGGTATGTGCGAAGTTCTCGTGCTATGTCAGGAATCGGCAGAAGTTAGAATTCATGGGTTGGTCATTTGATCGGGTCCCAGTGGCTATGAGCTAGCTCGCCTTGTAACCAGAATATCCTGGGTTCGAGTTCTGACGTCAGGTGTGTACTACTGAAGAGTCCCAAACCAGGACAACGGAAACAGTTGTCCAGTACTTTCAGGTTTTTCGATGGTTCTTTTACTGATATCAGCTCATGATAAAATCCTTCGACTAATTAAAGCTATTATTATTTGAAAAAAATTTATTGTATGGGTGCAATAGGCTTAGATGTAAAGATGAGTAAATTAGATGAAGTGATTCTAGAAAATATTTTCATAAAATATATATGGATCACGTGCAACCTCCTCATATCTTGTGTAGATATCTACAGTGTATAGATAATTCATCACATTTAAAAACGCGCAAAAAATGTCCTATGGACACAGAAAGCTTAACATGAAAGGCGGACGATTTGCATTTGCGATGAAACGGAATTTCCATTAAAAATAAGCTTGTAACTGAAGTATTTATATAAAAGTAGAATGAATTAACCTATTAGAATGTTTGATTTTATCAGTAGCTTTCAAACACGCTCTCAGATATGTACTCTGATCACTTATCTTCAGGCATGTAATCGGGTATATATAAATATATTCAGAATTACTTAAAGGCTTCAACTTAAACTATTTTGAAAATGTTACGTACGAAGAGTTTGCGGTCCATGTTCTTCCCCGCCTCATAAGACCAATATCTCCAGAAAAAATACCTAAAACTATGATTATGTCACAGCTGGCTTGTAACGTAGAGGAGAATGTCGCTTTAAACGCTTGCAAGTCTTACAACAAACTTGAAGTCATTCAGGAATGTCCTAGTTTACATCCTGAAGGACATGCAACCACGACACCTTCCCATCCAACTAAGACAATAGCACGGGTTGAGGACATATCTAACTTTTATTGCGAGAAAATGAAGTGATAAGCTACGAATTATTTCGAAGATTAGCATATAATCTTGTTCATACTATTTTAGATACGCATGTCGTTCATAATTTTCCATCACTTATCGAATTTTTCAGAATTTTAATGCTTCTTTCTTGTTCCTGATTGTGGCTTTTGATATACAAAGTATAATGACGTCTCCGAAGACTTTCATCTCTGAATTAATTATATTTCATTTTCTCTTCAGATTAAACTAGAAGAATTCAAGGACCATTGGATTGGGTCCCAGTGGCTCAGTGGTCTACGACCTCGCCTTGTAACCAGAAAGTCCTGGGTTCGAATCCCGGTGGCTGCGTACCGATGAAGAGTCCCAAACTAGGGCGAAACAGCTGTCCAGTACTCCCAGGTTTTCCAATGGTTCTCTAACTGATGTCAGCTCATGATTAAATCCTCCATGCAACCAAACGAAATCCCTACAAAACCAATAATTAAACTAGAAGTCGCATATTTTGTAATGTGCTGAAGTTTTATGAAAAAAATTTAACATAGCCCCTTTTTGATTTAACTTTGATCTGTGAGCTGATTGATGATCTGATGATTGGGAAGCTTCGGTTGCCCAACTTCTAGAGAACATCTTCAGCACAGTGGTTAGGACTCTCGCCGACCATGCACATGGTCCGAGGTTCGATCCCTTGCCGATGCACACCTGATGTCTGTGGTCGGCCTGCAAAATTTGGGCTACCGATATCCATGCTGAAAACTCCATACTTGTACCAAAAATACGGTATGGAATCAAGCTGTAATCAAGAATAAATAAAAAAAATGGAAAAAATAAAAAAACCTTGCGCTGAAGAAGTTGTCTGGAAAGACAACGGAACCTTCTTTTAGAGAACACAACTAAGTCGAATCATCCACATGAGCTACAAATCTTCTGTATAACCCTTTTTCGCTCATGTATATATATATATATACAATTTATATTTAAATTTCTCAGGTAGTGACAAGATATCTCATCTTCTGTTGGAAGTTTCACCTCAGAATTCAGTTATCATATTACTCAAAAAGTGTGTTAAAGGAAATGGAGGCAGGTTGTGAGAAGACAGCTGATTGACGTCACGCTTCAAGTAATCTAATGGAACTCAAATGGTAAACAACAAGTTGGGCATGGGTTCAAATGTGACATGTTGTAGACTATGTGAGGAGAAAGCTAAAGCTGATCGGCTGTTTTGGTAGCAACTAAGACTGTCTGAGGAGAACAGAATAAAATGCTGATGTGTTGCTGAACTGAAAGCCTTAATAATCAGTCGGTTTTCTACAAACATCAAATATCTGTCGGTAGATTTTAAGCTGCTTTCCTGATTTAGTCATTTAAGACCAATGAATGTCCATTTTACAGTATCTGAGTATATCCTCTTTTCGGAAATGACTTATTTCTGTTCTATAGCTTTACGAGAACCCAATGTATATATAGTAATAGTATATTTAAGTTTTCGACTTATCGATTTCCTTCCCCCTACATGTTACAATCAATATTTCGCTTAAAACACTGCTCAAATATGGTAAACAGGTGAAATGTTTCTGGTAAAGTTCAATAATAATCAACCGATAATAGTGAAATTTTTCAGACAGTACTTCTGGTGTAGTGCAGAATTCTCAGCATTTAGTTCAGTGACTGGACAATAGTAACTAGTGTAATGTGTCTAGTCCTTTGCTTGGTGCACACCATATTCTGTCAGTCAAGTTTGCGATATAGTCACCATCCTAGGGGGGTCGCCATCACAGTGCACTTTGAATCATTGATATTAGATGGTTAGAGGCAGTTGGCACGACGAGTTACACCTAGGTTTTGTCAATGAAGCGTATCTGCAAACTTGAAGGTACTTCAGCTTAAACAGCTTAGTGGTAACATCTCTGACTCACTTCAGCAATGGGTGACGCGAGTTTGAATCTCAGGAGGGACATGAGTTTTTTCAAGTTTGCATATAAGCTTTACTGATGAGTGTCAACTAGGACGAAATCGGCTCCCTGCTGATTGCCTCAAACCATCTAATATCATCAAATTCAGTGCAGTGTTGCGTTTAATTTTCTCCTCACATTACACAGTAAAGGGAAGACTACTTAACAAATACATTTATCAAGTATTGGTTTTATACGGATTTTTTTATTTTTTTTTATTTTTGATTACAGCTTCATTCCACACCGTATTTTTGGTACAAGTATGGAATTTTCAGCGTGGATATCGGTAGCCCGGCGAGCTCGTATACCATTGAGCCACAGGTTGAAGATGAGGCAGTAACTCATCGAAGAAGATATTGCGAATTGGTCGCTAGCCTTGTAACCAGAAGGTCCTGGGTTCAAATCCCGGTGGCTGCGTACCGATGAAGAGTCCCAAACTAGGACGAAACAGCTGTCCAGTAATCCTAGGTTTTCCAGTGGTTCTCTAACTGATGTCAGCTCATGATTAAATCCTCCATGCAATCAAATACATTTATGTTAATAATGAATTTTTAGCGAATTCGCCGAAAAGAGACTCTTTCCTGAACTCCACGTTTTCTTTTCATTATTGTCTGAATAAGGATTTATATTATTAATAATCTCATTAAAAATATAAAAATAAATTTAAAATTCAAACAGAAATAATGACATCAAGATACTAGTGAAAAATAGTTTTAGTAGTTTCATGCTTCACATTTTTTTTCATCACATAAAGTACATACCAAAACAAGATATCGTTGAGTTATTTTACATAGTCGTCCAAGAACAAAGTCTTGTGTAATTCTTTCCAGTACTGCTTAGCCGTGCAAGGAAAGGGTTGTGTATAGAGAGGATGCTCAAAGCTCGGAAAGACGAAGCCCGCCACTTTCACGTCTGAGTTGAAGTGTCTATCCTACCGCTAGCTTTTACTGCACTTCCCAGTGTGTCAAAGTCTTTCTTAAGTAGCCAATGAAACATTAAGACAGTACAACAAAGACGAATAGATGGAATAGAAGAATTAATAGACCACGAAAGTAGAGACTGACTGATTCAGTGATACTAGATGGTCTTAGCTTCCCCACTTTGAGCTTTAGACGAAATATCTCTCTAAAGATTAACAGGTTGTGGGAAGACCGGGAAAGATAAAAGGAAATACATATACCATGTTATTTAACATTCCACACTGTTTAAACTTTAGTGTCATACATGAAACAAGTATAATGTGAACGAATCAGTTCTTATGAACCAGCCCCAACGGGCTGATCTCTGACGAAATCTCAGCACGAATACAGGGGGCTCGTTTCGCATTTGCCAGTTTACACCGACTCTGGCGTAGACGAGATGTTCGACTATCGACCAAAGGGCGGGTGTACTGCTCATCAGTCCGCTCCGTCCTCCTGTATGGCTGTGAGACCTGGCCACTGAGAGTGGAAGACATGAAAAGACTAGCTGTCTTTGATCATAGATGCCTGCGCTCTATTTCCCGTGTAAAGAGGCATAATAAGGTGAGCAACATTGAGGTAAGGCATTGGTCGAGTTCTAGGTAAACAGGGGAAATCAATCGACGAATTCGTGAAGTTACAAAGACTGAGATGGTTAGGACATGTGTTACGTATGCCTGGTCATCGCTTTTCTCGATGAGCAATGTTAGCGGATATAGGGTCAGGCTGGAAAAGAGCCAGCTAGCGGCGATCAAACAAAAACTTGGCACCAGTCAATGAAATCCACAACAGTTGGTCTGAGCCACGTAGGAAGGTGTGACTTCCAGGCTGGGGTCCTCGGGACGGTAAAAATGTATGGTTGGAAACAATTGGTGACATGGCTCAAAATCGTTCTCAGTGGCTAGCGCAGATGCATCCACTCCTTGTTACTTATGATCTCCAATGAAACCGTTTTGTTCTTCGTTAATACTCTTCCTTTGTCTCACGCCTCTGCTCACTGTTTCTATTATGCTTTTCTTGTACTTTCTTCTCTTGCTTCGCGTACTACACGGAGTGTGGCGACTTGAACTTCCGCACATTGTGCAAAGTTCTATGTCGAAAACAGACAGACAGACGCCTGTGTCTGAAAGTGAAATTAACTGTCTGAAATTTGCAAGAATTTGGCTTAAGAGCATCCGACAAGGACCATTGACTAAATTCTGATAAAATGTTTTCCATTTTAAAACAGTGTGATCTGGAAACAGTCAGAACATCGCCAACCTAATAAGAGTGTCTTTATAAGGATGGGCGAGTAACGAAAGAAAACAGAAAAGACAAAAGAACAGGGGAATGAAAGACACTGGGTGCAGTAAGTGACGCAGTGGAAGAATTTCTTTCATATCCATTGTACTGCTTGCTGTCAGAAAAATGAGCATACAACCGCTTATTAATCCATCACCATATGTGTGTCGCAGCATGTTTGTTCAACAAAAGAGGCGTGGGTACTAAGTCAACGGTAAGGGTGTAATCTAGGAGGGCCTAACGAACATATTTAACATGTTTTTTTTGTACTATAGACAGTATTGTGATGTAAGAAAACCACGGTATCTTCCATGTTTCTGTTAAGCAAACTGTTAAGGCTTGAACTTAACACATAATCCCCTTTTTCAGTTATTATCGAACTTTTGTAGTTTATTTGTTTCAGAATGCCTTTTTTAGTATTTTTGTATGCGTTGACGGCCTGTTTGAAAGTTGGGCTACCAAGAATCCCTTCCTCATAATACATCTAATTTCTTGTGTTCTATTAGTTTTTACGTCCCACAATACTGCTTACTATGGCGAATTTTTAAAATGTTTAAAACCTACTGACTTTCACAATTTTAATAAACCTAATAAAAAGAATCAAGGAGGGTGGCAGTATGCAGCAGAACTTACACCTATACATCATTCCACTGTTACTGCCAGCATTAATACCAACTGCTAGGCTCTGCCCAATATGAAAAACCCTCAGGTATTTGGAATTTGTTTAAAGAATTACTGGTGATGGTAAGCAAAGTAGTACTGTTCCCTTTTATTGATGCAGATACTCATAACAGGTCTTTAATACGTTCCGCGACTGATTTTATCATTCCCAATTTCACAAATCATAAGGATGGTAACTTCCACGGTTTTAATACTTCTGATATCCTCAAATGTCCCCAATCTCTAAAACCCTCCCAAACCCCTTGTCCCGATGGTGTTTCAGCTCTTCTCTCAAAAATATGAGTGAACATTCTCAGTTGTCCTCTTACGAATATTTTTCGTATGCTTCCATTTCCAGGAATGTTGGACATTAATATTATCCTGATAAATAAATCATCTACTGCAATTATTTCTCCTTTTTTGAAATTAATGGGTAAGATACTTTTACTTAACCTTGAGTATTCCTTGGAAAGTTTTAATGACCCCAAACAATTTGCGTATAAATACGTTAGAAATACTTTTGGTGCTGTTGCTGTCACATCATATTACTGTTTCCTATTTAGATAAAGTAGCCAAATAAGTTAAGTTCACCTTCTTCGATTATACACCTGCCTGTGACTCTGTACCCTTTTGTATTTTGTTCAATAAGCTTTCCTTGACACAAACACATTCCTGGGCTGATAATACGTTGCATTCTTATATCTATGGTAGGATGCAGTAAACTGTATATAAAGGCAAATCTTTCTTTGCCTTGCTTACTGAACCCGATGTTCCTCTGGGTGTTGTTCTCTCTCCCTTTCTTTTTTCTTTCTTTCCTGGCCACTTGCCTTTTTCAGCCAAAATCAACTTTGTTTAAACACTGATTTTCTGACTTTCTCGTGGCCAGTTATTTCTCAGTCTCACTGAATATCTTTTAGTCAGATATCAACCAATGGTCTAAGTTGAATGGTCTTGAGTTAAATCATTCCAAACATCAGACAGTTATTTATTTTATTTATTTATTTAAACGCATAAAAAACTTGGTACAATATGGCACCAAGAAAGATGCGCCACACAATAATAATAAAACAACATAGATCAAAAAAAAGGAAGGAAGGAAAAGAAAAAATATATATAAGTAGAGAACGGATAAAGAACTTCATCTGGAAGGAAAACAGTCATGCTTAACAAGTTCAAACAGTGTTCGTTAGCTATCATCGGGAAGGGAAGAAAGAAGGAAATCGCAACACATTCGCCACTGATTACGATTCTTGGCCATATCCGATAACGTTTCGAGCCATCGATTTGAGCTATCTCTCGGACCCCAACCAGGGAGTCGTGACACACCAACCGATGCTAATCTAGCACAAAAATCCTTCATCCCACGACGCCACGTCATGGACTGACCACCTCTCCGCCTTTTCCATCCCGTCCCAGGGCTAGCGAACAGAGACCTGTACGGAAGCCTCTGGGGTGACATTCGGAGCACATGTCCAAGCCACCGGAGCCGGTGTTTCCAGATGACGACATTCAAGGAATAGTGATCTCCACTTTGTTCAAACACACGCCGCCGAACCTCAGAATTACTCACGCGATGATGCCATCGAACGCAAGCAATCCTGCGGAGACAGCGGTGATCGAACACGCAGAGTCGCCGCACATCCTCAGCTCGGAGAGGCCAGGTTTCACAGGCGTAGAGCAGGACAGCTCGCACCGAAGCATTGTATACCCGACCTTTGACAGCCAGGCTAACGTCGCGACGGCGCCAGAGGTGGCTCAAGTTGATGTATGCCACCCTAGCCTTCATTATACGGTTGGAAATCTCATCCGTCACCCCTCCGCCAGCACTCACACAACTACCCAGGTACACAAACTTATCAACAACTTCAAGCGGTTCACCCGCAAGAGTGAGTGCAGGTACAGGCTCCTGCCAATCTTGTAACAGTACTTTGCACTTAGACGGCGCAAAGCACATACCATACTTACAGACACTGATCGCCAACTGATTAAGTGCGATTTGGGCAGCCTGCATGCTATCGCACAGTAAGACGATATCGTCTGCATACTCGAGGTCGAAAAGTCTATCTCCAGGTAGCAGATCTACACCACCTTCACGCACATCCTTCAGAGCTGACTCCAGAATGTCATCGATGGCAAAGTTAAAGAGAAATGGAGAGATTGGGCAACCCTGTCTAACCCCACTGTTGGTTGGGAACAGTGGTGATAGTTGGTTGTATGCCCTCACTCTACCTGAGGTGTTTCTGTATAGGGCTTTCAGGATGTTAACAAATTTCTCAGGTACACCTCTCTCTAACAGACAGTTCCAGAGCACAGTTCTGTCCAACGAATCGAAGGCAGCCCTAATATCAAGAAACACAACGATCGTTGGCCTGCAATACGTGTGGCGGTGTTCCAACAACTGACGAAGGGTGAACACATGATCAATGCATCCACGACCTGAACGAAACCCAGCCTGCTCTTCGCGAATCAATCCTTCACGTATTTTGCACAGTCTGCGAAGCAAGACAGCAGCCAATATTTTAGACGCGACTGGTAACAGACTGATACCCCTATGATTGTCACACGAATTACGTCGACCCTTTTTAAAGATGGGGACGATAATGGCTTCGTTCCACATTGATGGTACACTCTCTGTCTCCCACACCTTCCTGAACAACCCAGTTAGAGCCATTGTGAGAGTCTCGCCACCATCTTTAAAAAGAGCCGGGGGTAATTTGTCTGGGCCGGGCGCCTTATGGCGTTTCAGAACTTGGAGTTCCTTACGGACCTCCGCTTCGGTGGGTGGGTCGGTACTAACCGACCAAGGAGCACTCGGGCTAATGATAGTAGACACTGAAGCTGGTGGCCAGCTGAACTGCTTCCCGAAGTGCTCTGCCCAGCGTTCCAGGCGTCTTTTCAGGCTGGTAATTGGAGTGCGATCTGCCTCACAGACCGTCTCGCCGACACCTTGTTTCTTGCTGCCGGTGGCTCGTATGAGTTGGAACAGCTTCCGACTGTTGCCAGATGCAGCAGCTGACTCCATCTCACACGCACGTTCTGACCACCAGGCTTCGCGGTCCTTACGTAAACACTGTCTAATCTTGCGCGTGAGCGCCTTTCGCTGATTGTTGTATTCGCTGCCAGCCGGAATGGACCGGCGTTCATCCATGAGTTGCAAGGAACTCGCAGAAACCCAGTGGTTGTTAGCGGAGCATTCTTTCAAGCCGCAAGCGGCTACGCTCGCCTTTTGCATGGACTACTCACTAACATCTCGAAACGACACGGATAGGCTGGGAATCTCGACAAGGGCGAAAGGCTGTCGAAGGTTAAGAAGCCAAAGGTACGATACATGAAACTATGTATAAAAGTAAAAGTAGGGTAGGAAGGAAATAAGTTCCTTGAGGGATCAATATTGCTTGGAATCATTTTTACTAGCGCGCGTTGAGTTTCAATGGGAGTTCGTTGCTTTAATTCATTCATTGTGTGCGGGCTGAGATACTGCCCGGGCGCCCAGACCGAAGCAGGTGGTTTTATTAAGGGACCACCCCCGAGCCTTTGACTTGGAGTCTAATCCGCAAGGCAGCGGAGCAGCGTCAGGAGCTGCATTCCCATGGTTGCCGGTGACCCATGTGGGTTCATACGCCATTTGATCCGATTGGAAACTGGAGCCCATGTACCCCATGGTAACTGCTTTTAGTTTAACCGCTATCCAGAAAACCTTCCTGACATAGTAGGACCTGTAGAGACAGAGTCCCAGTCAGTTCAGCTTGTTGGGTAATTGCGGTATTCAAGCCCGACCACCACGACAAGGTAGCAGTTATCGGCCGGGCCAGACAGTTAACTTCACCTTCAGGCATAAATACGGTCTAAATGAACTTGTTCAATCACATGGTGCTTGTAGCACAGAAGGCATTGAAATAGAAAATAAGTTTATCATTAAATTCCTTAGAATAGTCCTGTCCTCTGACCCTTCTTGGTTATTCCATATCTTGTCGATTTTTACGAAGGCATTTCGCGTAACCTTCTGTCTTAGGAAGTTAAGACAGTCAGATATCACTTAACGTCTACTTTTAAAGTTTATTAACCCTTGCACCTTACCTATTGACCTTTATTAACTACCCTTGGTCCTTCATGGGCTACTCAAACAACTAGTTACAAAAATTCAATGATACCCTATTCGGCTGGCATTGTATGTGTGATTGAAAAAGCCTTGAGCATGATCTTTTATAGCCTATTATGTAATTAGCAGAATAAATGGCTCTCTGATCTTCTCTTATTTGTAACTTGAAGTTTCACTGTTTCTATTATTTAATAATCTTCGTTATAATTATTATTATTATTATTGTTATCATTTCATAATTTTTGCACATATTTGACTTTATTGTCACTGTAAACGCCAGAAAGTTGCTGTCGTCAGTTTTAGTCACCTGTACGGTATAATATTCCTTTCTTTGATTAAACTGGAGGGAATAATGTACCGAATGCTGGGAATCCCACTGCTGTGTACTAAAATAGCAAATCACTATTATTATTATTATTTTGTATTCATGAATTTGTATATTATCCTTATCAAAAGGATTGCACGAGTTTACAGGTATACGGCCGATTTTTAGTACGAATGTCGACTAATAATCTTGGATCTAATCCGGATATGTTTAAAGTATTATTTTATACATTTATTCCCCTTACTGAATTTAAATAAAGCAAGAACAATAGTGGTCTGTGCAGAATAACATGGTAACATCATTCCTTATTTCGTTGACTTCTCATCATCTGCTTACGGACCAATTAATTATTATTATTATTATTATTATTATTAAGTTCATGTACAGAAAAGTTTTAATATACTTGAAAATGTTTGCACGATATCATTTAGCTGAAAGTTCTGGACTAAATGAACACTGCTCAGAAAACTACGCTTATGTAGGTTTCACACAAGCAGTTCAAGTTTAAACTGAGTAAATGTATGTATACAGTGACAAAAGAGTTACGTGATAAAGACGAGAGGTACATAACCTGACGAGTAACTAATAAATTGAGTAACAATGTTCTGGGTTCAGCTCAAGTCACAAAGACAAGAGACAGGTAAGATTAGACTATATCAAAGGACGGGGGTGAGGTTAAAGCCAAAGGTTACACAATCAAGTGAAAAAGAGGGTAAAGACATCCAGTAACCAGACAGGGTAAGGAAAGACTGATAACTGCTTCTTTCTGAACACATAAATCAGGTTTCAGGCGTTTGATAGAAACTGCTTTTGCAAACTTGAGGAGAACTGAGCTCCTTTGTCTATTGATACTTCTAAAGGATTTTGCGATTTCCACCTCATGACCCGTATCAAAAAAATGTCTTGTAATGTTCTCCTGAGACGAAGACTTTCTAGTACTTCTTCAGAAGATCGCCGTTATTTCCTACTTTCTGTCCTTCCAATGTAACCGCTACCGTAGATACATGTATACTGGTAGAGGCAATCACAGTTAACATAGGGAAGTTATCTGTCGACTTTCGATTGCACCAAAAATGGGCTTGTTGTTCGATAAACAAGATTACACAGGATTACGAATTGTATTTTATAAATGAAAAGGGAAACATGAAGGGAATGAGAAAACAAGCAAAAGAAATGTAAGGAGCCAAACCTAACTAGATAAATGCAGATAGCTGTAGATGTTGAACTAGTTTATTCTTCACACTTAGTTTAGACTTTCACCAAGGATTTATTATGAATTTAGTTCTGCTTGTCTCATTAGTTTTTGGCCATTCTTTTTCTCATTCCTCTTTCAGTTTTTCATCTCCACTTATAAAAAAAACTGTCATATTAAATCGTTTTCATACACATCCCGCTCATATATGTCTTCGTTGGCAAAATACAACAATTTTCTGATCCTCTACTGGTTTGTTTCTTTATCCCTTGTAATTTTTGTTAAAACCTTCGAAAAACTTTCCTAATGAATTTTATAAGATAAATATTTAACACCAACGCTTCCTCTATCTGTTCCATTTCGTCATTTAGGTTTCTTGTTGTACTACTTAGTGCTGTTGCTTGGTTTGTTAGACACGTTACTGAGCCCGCCTTTACAGATGACGGATGTGATGAATTAAAGTTTAAATAAAATGATATGAGGCACCTATAGTTTTATCATATAAGGAGCAGACATTTGAAACCCAACGTAGGATTTTTAATAGAGAAGTAATAAGAGTGACATTCAAACCTACAAATTCATTCAGGGATAAGCTGTGTAGGTTAAATGACCCAGTTGACCCAATTAGACAAAATGATATAATTTACAAAATACCTTGGAATAACTGTGAATTAAGTTGACTTACATAGGTCAGTCTGGTAGATCGGGAATAGTCAGAACATAAGAATTTAGATAAGTGTGGAATGATTGACCCCGCGAAGATAAGTAATTTAGAAAAAAAAGCTCAGCGATTGCACTGCATGCATTAACACACAACCACACAATAGGGTGGGGGGGAGGGTTAAGATTCTAAAAAGTAAGCTCTCTAGGTGTAGAGAGAGGTTGATTACTGAATCCTTGTACATTCAGCCTACTACACCCGACACAACACACGCAATGCGAATTACTAATTACTCATACGTTAGATGTGGAATTATATAAACGAAGTTAGAAAGTTGTGTAACTTGATGCGACTATGAGTAACAAATTGTGCTCAAATCGTGGTCATCAGTAAATACTACTGTATAATACTGTGTGAATTTATCAAAAATGAGATTTTATCCTCAATGGAATTATACTCTACCACAGTGCACAAGTTTTATTCTTATATCAATAAGTTACTTGTTGTTGTTTTTATTCACTAAAATCCTTTTTTTGTTTTGGTTACAGCTTGATTCCACACCGTATTTTTGGTACAAGTGTGGAATTTTCAGCGTGGATATCGGTAGCCCAAAATTCGCAGGCCAACCATAGATATCAGGTGTGCGTCGGCGTGGGCTCGAACCCTGGACCATGTGGATGGTCGGCGAGAGTCCTAAACACTGTGCCACCGACGCACATCCTATATATCAATGAGTGAGTTCTTCTGTAAAATATCCTGCATTCATCAAATGATTTATCAGGATTTTATCAAACAACAAATACCTACTATTTTTTCTAGTTCATCAAATGATTAAAATATGCAGCAGTGTACTTTTAACTGAGTTAAACACAAAGTGTGTGTGAGACAAAAACAGTTTTACCTTTTTTCTCTCTGTTGATTCGGCAAACTTTACTGTCACTTAACGTTATCGTCACCTCTGTAGTGTTTGTAAGCTTCAGTGGTAAAATCCAGGAGTAGGGGTGAGAAATGAAACCACCTGAAACGACAAAATGTCACATTAATTTTCAGCAAGTTGGTCTTCTCTCTCTCCCTCTCCCCTCATCTTTCATACATTTTGACACTGACAGGATGAGAAAATAAGTGTGTAAACTATATATATCCAAACCAAGTTCACTTTTAACGGTTTGAAAAAATTTGGGCATTGGGTATATATGATATTAATTATAATAGAGGTTTTTTGTATTTCCCAATGAATGAAAAAACAAAACGAGATTGATTGTGTGTAAACTGCTCACACTTACACTAGGCGAGAAATTTCTAATACACAATGACAGATAGGCAGGACGGTGACTAATGCATCAAGCACATATTTTTGTGGAATTTATACCGTGTGAACATGTGAAAAAAAAGATAATGATATATTTATTGATTTGTAGACATGAGACAACTCAAAACTTCCATTTATATGTACATACTCATCCAGTTGATACATATCACTAATTTTTTTCAAGTTGTCTTTCAAATGAAAGGCGGACAATAGATAGGAATTTTTCACAATTGCAGTGGCGATGTCACGCTGTGCACGTGAAATTTTTTATTATTTTTCAGGTTGAGTCATTCGTGTATTTGGCTTTATGTGTTACAGTGTATGCAGATAATCAGAGGCTAGTTAGTGTCAATGAGTGGTTGCAATTTGTCAAATATTATCCTTGAAATATTCACGGGACATTGAACTTATGTGGTTGCATAAAAAAGGGAGGAGTATGTATAGAAATACAGGCTAAACAGAGAAATGGAATATTTAAAATAGGGTAAAATCTGTCGCTTTAACGTAAGGAAATCATTAGTTAACTTAATAGTGACAATAATGTAAAATTATGTTTTAGCAGATATCTTCAGGTAAAAGCTTGAGAAAACAAAAGTGAAGCATGGAATTCACCAAACAACTTCCTATTGTCAAGATGTCAATGACAGCTTTGTACTGTGCAACAATAAAAGTCATGCTTCACACTTACTCAAATTATTCAATGACGCACATACAAATATCGAATTCACTATGGTACATGAAAATGATGGAAAGTTCCATGTCCTTGATACTGACATGCAGCACCGAGAAGATGGTAGTCTCCAGAGGTCAATTTACCGAAAGCTGACATGGAATGGACGGTACTTACATTTTAATAGTTTTTGTTTAAGTAGCCATAAACAAGCACTAGTCAAGACTCTGTACTGCATAGCGAGAAGAACATGCGCTGCAGAGGAACTAGAGGAAGAATTTAGGATTCTCAAAAAGGTGTTGAAAAACCAAGGTTACCCTCAAACGTTCATTACAAAGTACGAAGTAAGTCACTAGCCAGAGCCTATCCTGCAGCTAAGTTTGTTCTCGTCCATCAAACAACATGCTGTTTGGTTCAGTCAAAAGCCGACAGATATCCTTCTCATGTTAACTCCAACTGTGTATACAAATTTACGTGTATCTGCGGGAGCAGTTACACTGGGAGAAAAGAAAGTAGCGTACAACTACAATTTTTTGAACGTGTACCGAAAAGCCTACATCTCAAAAGAACAAATACTTAAAACAGTGTCATTACCAGACATCCCCCTGATACGGGTCTTAATAATAATAATAATGATTTACTTTATTCCAAAAACAGTACTTGTGATACAGAATGGAATTTTCAGCATTAATCACAATATTGCATCTAATTTCCTCAAATTATAAATAAAATTAATCTCACAGAAAATTTTCCACATTTACAATAGAGGTAGTGCCAAAAACATGTAGCATATGAAATGGAAATAATAATAATGATAACAGCTAAGGTAATAATACAAGGGAAAATTTCCGTGGGCTTGTTTCACACAGTATTGGCAATGTGATATAGAAATCCTAACATGTTTAAAAATATTGAATATAATGTTCTCTTTACATGATATGGTGAGGGGAAAAACAAAGATTACAGCCGTCATGGAGATAAGTTGGTGTTTGCAATGATGAGAGTAAAACAAAGAAGTAAAGGGCCATAAATATAATAGAAGTAATAAAAGTAAAACTCGAGGGTATAAAAGGATGGATGGAGGAAGTTGTTTATTTACTAGATGAGGTGGAAATCGCAAAATCCTTTAGAAGTATCAATAGACAAAGGAGCTCAGTTCTCCTCAAGTTTGCAAAAGCAGTTTCTATCAAACGCCTGAAACCTGATTTATGTGTTCAGAAAGAAGCAGTTATCAGTCTTTCCTTACCCTGTCTGGTTACTGGATGTCTTTACCCTCTTTTTCACTTGATTGTGTAACCTTTGGCTTTAACCTCACCCCCGTCCTTTGATATAGTCTAATCTTACCTGTCTCTTGTCTTTGTGACTTGAGCTGAACCCAGAACATTGTTACTCAATTTATTAGTTACTCGTCAGGTTATGTACCTCTCGTCTTTATCACGTAACTCTTTTGTCACTGTATACATACATTTACTCAGTTTAAACTTGAACTGCTTGTGTGAAACCTACATAAGCGTAGTTTTCTGAGCAGTGTTCATTTAGTCCAGAACTTTCAGCTAAATGATATCGTGCAAACATTTTCAAGTATATTAAAACTTTTCTGTACATGAACTTAATAATAATAATAATAATAATAATAATTAATTGGTCCGTAAGCAGATGATGAGAAGTCAACGAAATAAGGAATGATGTTACCATGTTATTCTGCACAGACCACTATTGTTCTTGGTTTATTCAGACTTATAATGGGGAATAATTGTAAGAATTTTAGAAGAACTCTTTGAGACTCAAGTACATAAATGAAGAACAGTTATCTTATGTATTTAGACAAGCCGTTACCCTCAATCAGGCCATTCTTTAAGTTTAGCAGGAACTTGTGAATCAGAAGCCTGTAAACATTTTAAATACACACAAAAGTAGATGATTTCATTAGAAGTCATATCTTAATTGATTAAAATAAACCGAAGACGAGAAAGTATATGCAATCGAGAGAATGAATTTTTTGATGGCCCAAGTTTTAAGCGGGCCACCTTCATGAATGTACTCAGTAATAACCTGAGGGACCTCTGGATCTCCTACTTGAAATATTTAAAATATCGCCAGTTGATACGATGTTAAACAAACAGGAGTCGGAGAAGAAGAAGGATTTTTGGCCCAGAAGGCACTTCAGTCGCAAGAGATCTTAGACAGCACGATTCCAAGTTGATCCGGTGAAGAAGCTTTCCTTATTTTGTCGTACACGCTCATTTTGTTTCTTGACAGGGAAGGAGTTATATACTGCAATTATGTTTATAGTACAATGTTATTTAAATTCCGCTAGCCATACACACACTTATGACCTAGGAATTCCATTGGTTGTCTACTGTATTAACTTATCGACGTAATCAGTGTCTCTCAAGGCTGTTTAAAGCATATATACGTAACTGCTGTCAACCTTTTTCGTTTTTAACTTGAGATAGTAAAAGCTCTCTAGGTCAATGGCCTGTCTTCTTGCATCGCGAATATGTTGGCATCATATCGTGTTCTTGCTGTTGGTAATGGTGATTAGAACAGTAGGCCCTTAAATTGTCCAGGTAGGAAGTTCTTTAGCTCAAACCACCAAGTGTACTTACGTTCATAACGGAGATTTCGTGAACATGACGTATTTGATTGGATGAAAAAATAGCATAGACCAGTAATTTAAGTGGCATACTGCTTAATAAAAAAGAAAAATAATTAAACACAGACTGAAGACATGTAAGTGTGCATATTTGTGTGAATCTCATAGTCTACATGCTGAAGAAGTCTGAGACAATTAACCATACTTTTAGGAAACGGAACTAAGGAAGCTACAATGAAACAAACTGAAAAGAGAAGCCCACTTGTCAGCCGCATAATTTAATCACTCTTGAATGATAGTTAAATATGGATACACCCTTTAAAAAGCAATTCCCGGACTCTAGAAAGCTATCTTTAACAAACGACCATTCAGGGGTGACCAAATTATTTGACTGATAAGCCAGAGGCTTCGGTAAGCAACCAAGAGTATATTCTATGCCCTATCCCTTTTCCCCACATCTCGATTACTTTCAGTTCCTGTGCCTATGATTAACGGAAGAAATTCCGCGAAATTTACTTCACAGTGTATTTGCAAGTTCACCTGAAATTTTGGTGACACATATACAGGTAGAACTAATAGAATGTTCCGATATCTTCGGAGAGAACACGTTCCAAAGTAGTTATCAAGTCACATAGAAAAGCCGGATGAATAAAAACCCATAATCATTCATTTGAAGGCATTTATTTATTTATTTATTCTCGGCACAAAGCCAATATTTATGACTGCCTCTCAAGTGTTTCACACAACTCCAACTCAAAGTTATTAAAGGTTACAGAATAACTTTAGATTAATCCCTTACATCCGAAATGATGTGTGAAGAAGACAAGAAATTTCAACCTTCGCCTACCATGGACTACTTAACCTGCTAAAATATGACTGGTCATTAGTATGTACTTTTATGTTATATATACTGAGTAATTGTTCATACATTTTAAGTAATTACTGTGAACCATGCTAGTTGTAAAATGGTTGGGGGGGAGGGGAACTGCAAAATGATATCGTCTCACGATATTCGTCTTCTTAGCGTTTTATTTAAATTTACCAGAGGAACTAAATGTTTCAATAAGATTTGATTATCCCCTGTTTTGTTTTGTTCCTTTGCTTTCCCAGTGGAGAATAGAGCTTTAAGCTAGAGCTTTGAAGTTTCAGTAACAGTGGTGTTTATTTTTTACGGAACGGAGTTCCTAGCCTCCCTCCTTTGCCAACTAGAGGTGGTAATGAAGTGTACCGGCTATCAATCAAATCCAGAGTCACTTACGGGGTTAGCCAACGTTCTCTCACTGAACCCCGCCGCATCTTTCAATAAAATAAATGATCCGAATGCGTCTTATACTCTAATGAATAAAATTGATCACGAAACTTATCTGACATCTTTAAAACTATAGTGAGCCATCATGATCCATCATGCTTTAATAACCACTGCTTTTCATTTACACGCGCACACACATACACACACACTTTATGGAACTTCTAATAATAAATCAGACTGAAGTCAGTGAAGGAACATTTCTGAAGGCATGTCAAACAGCACTATGTGAAGTACATAATGCCCTTCAACACAGTTTAGTTACAAAAATTATTTATCTATGTATCCCTTATTTATGTATCTCAAAAAAGTAAATCATTCGGATATCATACTGATACTTTTGTACATGTGGAGCATTTTTAACGGTTGAAATGACAAGTTCTAACGCGTTTTCGAAACAACCTAGGAAACTGAACTAGTGGTAAATGACGTCCGAGAATTAAAAATAGCTACTTTGTAAAATGCAGCGAAAAAAAAATCAGTAACATGAGGAGTGAACAATACTGTGAAATAAGTCCCTTGAGAAGTTTTAAGCATTAACGTATAAGACTCTGTTGAGCACGTATAAACCAATCTAAATACCCTGCTTATATTACCCCTAATATCCTTTACAAATTTACATGCACTTTTAGAAGTAAGTACACTGTGGACAGGGAGAAACTAGGGCTTTTATCAGGTGTTCTGGGGGCAATTCTGCGTAATCTGTCACTGATAGGGAAGGCGACATTCACCAAGTGTAATTATCACACATCTGGTAGAGACGAGACACTTTGCCGACATATTCAGATCGTTTAAAATCATAAATCTCAGGGGTTATTAAATTTACTGCGGTTTACCGAAGCTCCTCCTATCAAACATTTCCAGCCAAACTTATGTATACAAGATGAGACTGTGATCAAACTTTAATTCTCATATTAAGTGCATTTGAATTTTGCTTACATTGTTTGCATATTCATCCATATGAGTGATCTCAGCTCACATAGTTAATGCCAGTTTTATAAGCCTTAAATTTTTTCGGTTGTGATATAACTGAGTAAGTGTATCACATTGTGGGGGTCGGTGGCACAGCGGTTAGGATGCTCGCCGACCATGCACATGGTCCAGGGTTCGATCCCTGGCCACCGACGCACTCCTTTACCTCGCTAAACTAGAAATAATGCAGGCAAAGAGGAAAGGTTGGACATGGAGCTAGTAACCCTATCCTGTAAAATAAACACTGCTACAGAAACTTCAAGTCACTAGGTTGAGGCCCTATGTTCCACTGGGAATGTGAACGAAAAAAAAGAGTATCACATTGCATAGAAAGGCAAAATGCTGAATCTTTCAGTCATCTTGGCAGTTCCTATCTATCAGGTACAACACCTTCACCAATCTAAAGTCGGATTGGAAATCCTGTGCACCTCACCTCAGCGAAAAGAACAAGATTCAGATTTTCAATACCAATGTAAATCGATCAGCTATTCTACAATGGTCAGAAACTTGGCTGATGTGTCACGAAAAAGATTTCCAACAACTTACAAACCTTTATCAACAGATGCCTTCACCGGTTGCGTATTGAAGATCAAATGGCCAGACGGCTAGAAAAAAATTGGCAGCAAGAAGTTCTGGCTGAAAACTAACCAACCATGAGCCGATTGCTCAACAAATATGTAGGAGAAAATGGACATGGATCGGGAATATGTTCGAGAGACCGTCAAATGACATCGCGCGCAATGCAGACCAATTGCTCGAGTGAAATCCGAATGGGACATGGAGGAGATCGTGTGACCAGGAGGAGGAGATGAGAGATTATGGGGAATCGTGGGCTCAGATGAAGAGGAAAGCAGAAAATAGAAGGAAGTCGGGATGTATTGTTGAAGCCCTATGTTCACGTCAGAACCCAACAGAACAATAATTATTATATATGTTAGGTAGCCTGTATTGGGCCTTTACTGAAAATTATTGTTTATTTTCCTACCTATACTGCATAGTGCTGAGGAGGGCGATCAGTGAGCTATCCGGCAGTTTAATCTATCCAAAATGCCTCCCATTTTTCAGTCTTCCTTTTGTGTCTTGATGGGGATTATTAATTGATATGCGCAATTGTTTTTATTTAACGGTTTTTGCTATTAACTACGCATTCTTGTCACAATGAATATGCAAACAGAATTTCGAATGGGGAACTGCGTAATAATAAGAACGTATGATTCTCTAACCTTAAGAGGATAACGTCATTTAAATCATTTTTTTTAATTTTTGATTATAGCTTGAAACCACACTGTATTTTCGGTCCAAGTATGGAATTTTCAACACGTGATATCGGTAGCCCAAAATTTGCAGGTCGACCATAGATATCAAGTGGATTAGTACGACGTGCTCACTAAATTTTAAAAAAATTATTATTACTGTATAATATCACATGACAATTCTGCCAAAGAACTCGGACTTAGGACAATTGCCAATTGAGGACACAATGCTGGGAGTGCAGCTATGCCTGACTTCCACAGTATTTAAATTCCAAGGGGAAATATACAAACAAACTGAGGGAGTTGTCATGGGATCACCAATATCCCCGGTTGTAGCAGATATATTCATGGCTAGGTGGGAAAAGACAGCGATTGAAACGTTCACCCCTACCCCAAAAGTATGGTGGAGGTATGTAGATGACACATTCACTATACTTAGAACACAAGATATAGATAGATTTTTCGAACACATCAACTTGAAGGTAGAGGCAATTCAATTCACTTATGAATTGGAAAGTCAGGAAGGGGAACTTCCAATGTTAGATTGCAATGTAAAAAGGAAAGAAGATGGAAGTTAAACACTAGTGTTTACAGAAAACCCACACATTCAAATAGATATTTGAACTTCCGATCATCCCATCCTATGTCAGTAAAAATAGGATTAGTGAAATGTTTAAATGACAGAGCACAAAAACTAAGTAGTACCAAGGAAAATCTAAGACAGGAAGTGATACACATAAAAGAAGCCTTGAAACTTAATAATTACCCGGATAAATTAGTCAAGAAATATGTAAGTAAATGTAAAAATAAAATAAATAATAATAGCGATAGTGATAATAATAACACTAATAATGATAATAATATTATTATTGACGACACCAACAATAAGGAATCTAAACCATCAACAGTAATTCCATACAAAGAAGGAACCTCGGAATCCTTACACAGAATTCTTAACAAGGCAGGAATAAAGGTGGCTCGCATTCAAACCCACAAACTCAATTAGAAACAAGCTTTGTCGGTTAAAGGATGCTACCTGTAGAGCCTTTAAAATTTAGTTTATATAACACCCTGCTGGAATGATTGTCAGGTCAAATACATAGGTCAGAGTAGGAGAACAGGGGCAATCAGACTAGTCGAACATAAAAACCTAGCAAAATCTAGATTAGTTGACCCTAATAAGATAAGAAATCTAGAGAATAGTTCAGCCATAGATAGCACTCACTACATGCAATTACACACAACCATACAATAGGATGGATGGGATAGGATGACTGTTTTAGAATCTAATGTCACAGGGTTGAGGGAGAGACTGATAACAGAAGCTCTATTTATCGAATCAACTGAGAGAGAATACGTGTAATAGGAATGATTCGACACCTGTCTCAGATATCTAATATCTAAATATCTATCTAATAAACAAACTAATATGGAATATCACATGACCACTGCACTGTTTTGATACAGCAGCTCCCAGATCGACTCACTTTTATGGATTCATAGTAGTAATACTATTGGAAAAATTTCAAGACATCTATGTGATCAAGACACAAGTCAACTGAAAAACTCAGAAGATGCCCTCAAACTAATCAATCCACCAATCAATGGAACCTTCATTTTCAATCTTCATAGCTTGGCATCGTTTTTCAAAACACTATAAGTTGACCACATGGCTATCTAGTTTATTGTAAGAACTGAGAGGTGTTAGTTAAAAAGAATTATAAGTAATCTTTTGATGATGCTGCTTTGGTGAGCGGTGAATACTTGTAATGCTTGGTTTTTATGCTATTGTTGTTATTCTCTTGAGTTGGAAGTAGAATATAGGCGTTCAGAACCAAATCTCCATTTAATCCAGTTCTCTGTAGTCTTCTCCATCTGGCTACACAACTCCTCATAAGTTATAATCGCCTCCTTAAACTCAAATCAAAACTCAACTTGTCTTCTCACGCTTATGTTCCACTCAAGGGCCTAGGTGGCACGTGATGTCATTCAGTGGCCTCCCAATATTTATCGGAGTTATAGGTTCACAGATGGTTCCTTACTAGAGTTCCCTTCTTGTTGCTCATTCTTTCCGACCGGTCATCTCATCTTTATTATGAAGGGAGGGCAGCTGTTGCCTACAGGCTGCAGGCTTTCAGAAAAGCTTTCCATGAAGCGCCAAGTTTGTAACTGTGAAAAAAGGATAGACTTGACATTTGTGTTGGAAATACGACTCATGTTCGTCATACTGAGAGCAACAGATTTCCATAATGAGTCTTACCTTTCCAATCCTGGCTTTGAAATCTAAATCCATATCGGCTGTTGTGGAAACGATGCCGTCCAGGGAAGTGGAGGAAATGACTTCCTTTAGATGTTTCCGTTCGTCAAAAACTCCTGCTTGTTGTTGGTCATGCGGTTTTATCATCCCTGTCTTCTCTAGGTTCGCTTGAAGGCCTGTCATTACTTGATATTCTTTCAAACAGAATACTATAAGTTAATTACTCCTTGACCTCAAAAACAGAAATTTCTTAAAACTATAAGTAAGTAGCATTTTTTTGGCAAATTTAAATTTCTCTGCACAAAAGAAGATAAGGATTAATGTTAAGCTATGCATTTTTAATGAGGATATTTATTTTTCTGCTGTCAACAACTTTAGAAATTCTATGGACATCCCAATATTAGTGAAAAACAAAATTTTCAAATCAGTAAATTAATGAGTGAGTAATCGCCAAATTTATATTCACAGTAGTAATTGCATCCTTTCGAAATCATCATTCAAGTGATTTTTTATTCTTTTGAAATATCAGAGGCTTCAACAGCTCGAAGTTTTGTATACAATTGGTGGATGGTGGCTATCAGTGGAATCCAGGATGCGCATTTCGTCCTAATTGGGACTCGTCATCTGGATGTACCTGCATTTCTCAGTGAGTGATGATGTTCCCACCGAGGCTCGAACCCAATCGACGGAAAATCAAAAATTCAATTCAATAGCTTGAAGTTTTCTTGAAGTATGTTGTATAATATTAATCATTCGAAAGTTTCCGTATATCAATGCGGTGTCCACATCGACTAGGTGACGAATTGCCACTTCAATAATTTGTGCTACACATTCGAGGTGTTGACGCTTTGGTATTCTTTTTCGCTTATTTCGGTAGACGGTTTTGTCGTTGTGGTTTCTGCGTACCCGTTGTTGAATACTGATGAGAATTAATGAACTCGGTGACAAAATAGGGATGAAAAATCCGTTTAATCGACTTATATGAATCATGAAACAATACAAAATGGATTAACTGACTGATCATATCCCCCATACCACACTTTATTATTTATCTGTTTACCTTCTCAGTAGCCTTGACCTCTTTCGAATTTTGGTCTAAATAACAATATGTATGGTTCTGTGATATGATTCTGGAAATTAGTTACACGAAGAAAATTAAACCTATGGACGGCACTAACAATAGATGAATAGATAGATGTTACTCCAGTTTTTCTAACATGTAAAAGCCGAATTCTTGTCATACAAGCTGGAAACTTCGGTGAATCAGTCAAATATTTTTTTCTACTGAGGGTAGCGGAAAAAACTCTTTGGTTTGTCACATTTTACCAGGTCTTGTGTTACACCAACCAAATTCTTCTAACTTCATGTAGAATGAATGTTTTAAATCGATGGATACTACTAACTTCCTCATATTTGGCGAAACTTTAGAAAGTAACTTTGGGAAGTAACAAGCCCTTCTTGACATTTAGGTTAATGCCTGATGTTGTATTATTGAGAGGAACCGTAAATTTGTCTTTATGCTTGTCAGATTACCAAGTTTTATAAAATCATTCGCAAATGGTTGGAAGATTCGCAATTCTTTATATATATATATAAGGTTCGTTTAAAAGGGATACGGGAGTAAGACAAGAGTGCCTATTTTCACCGATGATAATCTTAATTTAAAAGAATTGCGTTATACGTCAGACTGTTTGGAACGAAAGCACAAAAATACTCTGGATTGATAAAAAGACTTTAGAAGATTTGAATTTCGCTGATTTTTTCTACTTGATGTCAAACGACTCGAGGGCTCTATCTGAAGAAGAAGAAGAAGAAGAAGCAGCAAACAAAGGACGTCAAGCACACACTGAGAAGACAATAGTGATGAAGATAACCAACCAACAGTAACAAGCGTCAATCACTTCCAGCTCGAGAATTTTGAAAGAGGTTACTTGCTTTACCTATCTAAGCATTACCATTTCAACTACACGTACAACAGATGATGTCACAGCTAGAATCGGCAAGACAAGATAGACCACCATCATTCTTAAATCAGTTTGGAAGTCCTGTACACTCCGGCCCAGCAATAATTACAAAATTCAGATTCTCAACACCAAGGTTAAGTCAGTCAGTCAGTCCTACAATACGAGTCAGAGACCTGGCTCGTAACGAAAAGCATTTACAAAAGACAATGGCTGACTTTTGTCTACAGCTACATTCTCTACACTGAGGAGGCTATCGAATGACATCTCGCTCAATGCAAGCCATCGCTTGATTGGAATCCGAATGGAAAGTGACGTGTAAGTGACATGGAGGAGATTGTATGGTGAGTATGAGATGAGAGATTATGGGCAGTCGAGGACTCAGAAGAAGAGGACAGGAGAAAAGAGAACAGAGTTATTTTGTAAAGCATGAGAACATTAATTTTATCAAACAAAAATACAATAGGCTATGGTTATTTTAACTAAACAGGTGAAAATTAGTCTGTTTTGGGTAGAGTTACGTAATACAAAAACGATCAAGATAATTGCGTGTTAATGGAACTAGTGTAGTAACAAAGGTGATGAGTCGTCACAAACAGTTGTTAAAAAGGAGTTACCTAATAGTATGAGTAGTTTGATGATTGAGTTCTACTCAGGATACACATAAGAACAAAGTAGAGAATACGATAATTATTGGTTGTTGAACATATTGTATTCAGTGGATTACAGAATTTAGTCTCTGTACACACTTATCAGGTAGTTTAACATAGATATCTTTATCCTGGGAACAGAATTATCTGCATTCGTTGGAATTAACTGTATTACACAATGATTAGTGATTACTCTTTTTCCTCCTATTATACGCTATCGTTTTGTTTATTTTATATGATCTTCCATTTTCCATTTTCGTATAAACTGAATTGATAATTAGACATTTCAGCGAAGTGACCAAAGAACACATGAAAATTTGGATCATTTTGATGAACGACTACTGGAAACCCGGTATTTAGTTTTCCCTTCAGTCGCCACCGGGGGGAGAGGGCTCTCGAGTGGTTGCGCCACAGGTTGATCCTGCATGCCGTTCTCGTCTCGCAAGAGGCAAGGATGCGTGTGTTTGGTTCTCCTGAAAACCAATACCCAGTCAATGGATGTATCGTGGTGTGAATTGTGCGTCGGTGGCACAGTGGTTAGGACTCTCGCCGACCATGAACATGGTCCGGGGTTCGAGCCCACGCCGGCGCACACCTGATATCTATGGTCGGCCTGGAAAATTTGGGCTACTGATATCCATGCTGAAATATTCCATACTTGTACCAAAAATACAGTGTGGAATCAAGCTGTAAATCAAAAAAAAAACTGGCTGACGCAGATTTAAACCTTCAGACGACGTCATTTTAAACAAAGCAAGAGTTAATGTATTTGTATGATCAAAAGAGCGCTTTATTAAGTTTCAACTTTACATCATCTGGTAACAGCTTAAAAAGGACAAGTTATCATAAGTGCGAAAATATGTAGTATACTTCGAAAATAATTTTAACTCAAAGGACATAGCTGTTAAACAACAGATATGAATACAAGCGATTTAATAATCTAGCAGTCACAGTTTATTTGTACGTAACGTAACCGGATGTTTCAGATGAGAGGGTTGGAGTGAAAAAAAACATGGTTAGTGAAAGTAAAGTTATTACACAGACAAACAATTTAGGTAGGTTGGATGAATAATAGTGTATTTAAACCAATAAGTTGTAATCTGAGACTAAGCTTTAGCTCCTTAAGAAACACAGAAACAGAGCAGAGACTTCTAGTTATCAGGCTAGAAGTGTGAGATTAATGAAATCATCTTTCTGTACATGTAGACTAAGTTGAAATCATTTCAAAGCAATGACTTCTGCATGGTGAAGTAGCCAGGGTTTCCCTTGAATTCGGATTAATATGAAGGCTTAACTAGTTTCAACTTTATGTCCATTGTCAATCGAGTGTTTAACGATTGCATTAGGCAATGCTTGCTTACATTTCACGTAGACTGTTGAAGATGTACGCAGAAAACCTTGTAGATGCTTAGTCCTTCCTATGTCCGTATCACCCCATGTGCATGTGAATCGGTAAATTCAGTTGGAGTTAACATGAGAAGGTTGATTATCTACTTCGAACTATACCATTGAGCTTTTGTGTTATACAGTGGAATCACACTACAGGCGGAATTGTTGTTTTCACTACAACTTTGGATATTTTACAGTTCTTGTTGATACTTAGTCCGATTTGTGTGCCAGGAAAAGCTCCTGTTACCTTGAAATTATTCGTGCGAAACTTTATAATACTTATTGATCGTGATAAGTAGTTGCATAGCCTTCGTATCAACCAGTGGTGCCCGGTAGCCAATTTGATGTAATTTAAACACTGAACGACCTTTTCGCCCATTTGTGGTCGAGTTTATCGGCCTCAACACTGAGAATTAAACAAAATGTCATTTAAGGTCAAAAGTCGAATGCAAAATATGACGAAGCTTCGGTTTCTTACACTGTGGAAAACTCATGAACAAAGTGTCGTCCAATATAGATGGAAAAAACTGTATTTTATGCTTCGCGCTACTATCATATGCACAGAGGTTTTAGTTGCTTAGGTCTGATTTGAATTTCATTGACTAGTTTCTCCCTTAATCCTTTGGGGCCAATATTCGTCCAAAATATGACATTACTCATAAGCTGTCGATCGTATATATCATTAGTAATAATAATTTTCTATAGTTGGTTTCTAAGGACTAGTTTTGTTTGAATGAGTTGATCATGGATTGATATCAGTTAGAGAACCAATGAAAACCACTACTGGAGTACTGGACAGCTGTTTCATTAGCCTAGTTTGAGAATCATCGGCAGTACGCACCCACTTGGGTTAGGACCCAACACCTTCCGGTCATAAGGCAAGCTCGTTTACCGTTCGGCCAGTGGGATCCGATTGAGTGGCCAGCCCATGAAATCTAACCTCTACCGAGTAGTGGTATAGCATGACCACCGACTAATGTCATCCATGGGACATCCATCCTCACACACTTGACTGGATGGACCTCAGTGATCATGACTTCTTACTAGAACTCCAGGAAAAAAACTAATCCTTACAAACCAACTATAGAAAATTAATCTGACGCTTGCTAGTGAATTGCTGCAGAATGGAGTTTCCTGGAGTCCTAGTAAGAAGTCGTGATAAGTGAGGTCCATCCAGTCAAGTGTGTGAGGATGGATTTCCCATCGATGACATTAGTCGGTGGTCATGCTATATCACTACTCGGTAGAATTTAGATTTCATGGGCTGGCCACTGAAACCGGTCCCACTGGCCGAACGGTAAACGAGCTTATCTTGTAACCGGAGGCTGCTGGGTTGGAATTCTAGTGGGTGCGTACTGCCGATGATTCCCTAGCTAAGATGAAACAGCTGGCTGTCCGGTACTCCAGTACTGGTTTTCATTGGTTCTCTAACTGATATCAATCCGTGATCAACTTGTCAAAAAAGTAATTTCAATAACAAAAGTGATAATAACAACTTCCAATTCCATATTCGATAGGTTTATTTTAAATATCAAATCCAGAGATGCAGAATTAATAACCGGATGACGTTTCGACTATAAATTATTGCTTATCATCATATCAATTAAGACACATGGCTTTCCATTGGTTCCTGTCTATTCTACACAAGCTTATTGATTAGCCACACTTATTACGTCATGCCAACTTCTGTCTCCTTTCTAACTTACAGTCAGTCATCCCTTCTTACACCTTACACTATGTAATACAATTTTCAAGGACAACGTTTACCAGTATCTGGTTGGTCTAAAGATTTCTTTGTTAATTATAATTACAATTGTACAGCTCATGAAAATGAATCGTCGTAAAGAAAATTTTCTTCGCTGTTTGTGCTTTTTTCTTTATGATTCACTTTATATAAGTATTTCTCTCTCTCCCTGCTGTTTGTCGCCACCTTCCATATCTCCGGTGTAGGCGTTGCGTCATTCCGATTGTATGTGTGCAGTGTTGAATCGGTAAACAAAGCTTCAGTGATTTAACCCCTCTCTCTCTCTCTCCACCTTATTATTTAACCTTTTAGTGGTTTCACTCTGTCCTTCTCGCCCTATTGTGTGATTACACGGAAGTGAATCCAAAGCAATGCAACGGCTGAGCTTTATTCTAGGTTATTTAATTTAGCAGGGTCAATCATTCTAGGCCTATCTATGTACCAATAATCTAGTTGACCTCGATCTACTAGTCTGACTGGGCTATGTAACTGACCTCACAGTCATTACATGGTATTTTGTGAATTATATTATTTTTCTTAAGTGATTCTATTGAGCTTTCTAAGCTGATAGTTTATCCCTCGAAGAGTTGTCTGGTTGGTTGGTCTCAATGCCATCCTAATTCCAGCCTCATTCAGAATCCTACGTAAGGCCTCTGACGTCAGACGCCTTGTAATGTAGTAACTATAGAGTTCACTAGGAGCCAACTGGGCAAAAGCCATGGTAATTCAAGTATTGACCAGTCTAAGGGGAACAGTGATATATATATATATATATATTTATATATATATATATGACAGATTGTGAAGCCGTGGAACTAAATTGATGTGATGATTATAAGTGGCAATAAATGTTGTCATCTAGTTGTGAATACTGCATCATCACTGTGAGTGATATTTAAAATAAACTTATCTAATATGGGACTACATTCTACCACCACAATGCCCAAGTTATTAATGACTTGCATTTATGGATTTCACTTTGCTAAAACAAAAAAATGCTAATCCAGGTGTTGTTTGACGATACCACCTACATACCAGAATTTTAGCGATATGCAATGACAGAACATTTGTTATTTATCAAGGTTTCATAAAATCAAGAAATTCCAGACAGTTCAGATTCTCACGAAGCAGCATTCCAGCATTATTATGTTTAACTTCTCTACAGCAATATAAAACTTACTAAAACAGTGAAAATGTTTGGAAAGAAAACCAAAGGAAAACTATATTAACACTGATGAAAGCTGGTTGGTGCCTACAAAATAAAATAGCTTGCAAACATTTCTGACCATGCCTTACATAAAATGATTTATTCGATACACCATTGTTTAAACTCACCATAATTAGACGTTTTTAGAGAATATGTGGAAAGTCAGTTTTGCATACGCGCCTCAAACATTAAATAGGTATGAAAAGCTTATGGCAAAGTTGTTTACAATCGATCTTCTAAAATATAAGTAACTGAATCCACAAGATTATGTGAAAAAGTCTAGTTAACCAGTTGCCGCTTGCATCCAATGGATCTGTACCCCGATAACTAAGAAGCGGATCTAGACTTTCTGAAGGTGATTTTCATCCAAAATGAAAATCCGCTAAGATCTATTGACTAGCATATCAAACCAAAAGTTCAGAGAGATGGAACATTAGTATTTTAAAAAAAAGAAACTTTACATGAACCTGGATTTTATGTGATACGCAAACTGTTATCACATCAACTTGATATGATTATGAGCAGTATTAAATTAGGCTCGAAACGTGGTGAAGAGTAAATATTTTCGTATGACACTGTGAGACTTTATCAGAAATAAAATTTTATCCTCAATGGAATTATACTCTACCACAGTGTACAAGTTCTATTCTTATATCAAAGATTTCATTATCTTCTGTGACATTTTTCGTAGAGACCTTAAAAGAATTTTCCTTCAGTTGTCCATCGGTCTTCAGAAGGCTAATGGACAAGATCTCACATTTGACCACTTCTCTGTGAATAAGTTAGTTCTCCTGTTCCCGCATAGTTTCATAAAGGCAGTAGTGGATCTATAAGGAGTGAGGCAATGGAACATCTCGTCAATACTGGTCACTTCATGTCAACAAATTCCTCCTTCATAATTAGCCGATAAGAGAGGAATAACCTGACAAAAGCAATACGCTTTCGTCTCCTTCTCATTGTTGAAGCTTTAGCCATCTGGATAGAGAAACTGAAGCTATGTGTACAAAAAAATATTCAACAACTTCCACTATCATGGCAACAACCTTATTGATTTCTAACAACTTGAATTTTGTTTACAGGATTTCATCATCGGTCAAACAACCATTGGAAGACCAACTGGGAGTACTGGACAGCTGTTTCGTCCTAGTTTGGGACCACTAGTTAATGTCATCCATGGCGAGTATTTGTCCTCATACCTGATCTGCTGTACCCTAATGGCCACGACCTCCCACTAGAACACCGGGTAACTACCTACCTGAATAAGGCCTGAATAGGGTCCCAGTGGCTTAATGGTCTACCAGCTCGCCGCGTAACCAGTAGGTCCTTGATCCGAACGTCAGTGGGTGCGTACTACCAAAGAGTCACAAACTAGAACGAAACAGCTGCCCAGTACTGATTTAACTGATGTCAGCTTATGATGAAATCATGTATTCAATAAGTCAAATCTCTACAAATCAGCACTTGATTTTCGTTTGTTTAGTTTTGCTAACTTCTTATAATTTTTGTATTTCTTTGGCAGTATTACTCAGTTTCACTTTCTCCCTCCTCTCTATGTTCATCCTGACTATAACTCATCCGTTGAAATGATTCAGTGCATAGTGTGCCTCGAATATACTTGCTCAACTCCTCTGATGGGTATGCAACTATGATTATGACAAGTTGTCACTTTTGCTGCTACCTTCTTCAATGGAAAATTATACATAAATGGGATTGTACAGCCTAGTAATTGAATTAGCCGAAAAGAGCCTCTCCGGTGAACCACTTCTTTTCTTTTTAATTACTAGTTGTTCACATATCAGCTTGTTTACTGGACATTTCATAAGCCATTTCAATTGACATGATCGTGAAGAATAAGGTGTGTTCGAAACACCATCCAGTAAGCAATACTGTCCAGTGTCTGATATATCTGATAGATGAAATGATATTGAATTACATAATATCACATTATGTCATTTCTGTAGTCACTGCCATTTCTGATAGGCTCCTTGTAGATGTTACTGTTGGTAATATATGAAATAGAAAATGTCTGAGATAATAGAGTATAAAATACGATGTTTTTGATGTACACTGCGAAGGGGTTTGTAGTATTGGCGATGAAGATTTGTAGCTCAGTTGAATGGTGTTCATATAGTTGTGTTCGCTGAATTGGATGGCTCATTCACGAAGCTTCTGGACAACATATTCAGTGTACACTTCTATCTGATGAGAGAAGTTGGAATTATCCACGAGTTTATCAACCATCATCCTTCCTGGTAACTTTAAACGTGATTTGATTATGCGAACTGCTACTGTACTTCTGGTTAGACGATATATGTTCCCCTCATCTTCAATAATTATACTGTTGAATTTGTGAAGTAACACATGTGTTGACAATTTTTTCACAAATGGCATAATAAGCAGCACCATAACTATTTTTCTGATAACAGTGTGACTTACACCGGCACTGGAGTTATCTAACGCGATAGCTTAGTCGGTTCGGCATATGATGCATTTTCAAGATCTAAGAAAACTTTCTATTTGAGCCTTATATTCTGATACAAAAAAATTGAGTCATGCCTTCAGAAGGATGTATTTATTAGCATGAGAACTACATAACTACTTAGTCAACAACTGACATATTCAAAAATGCTAATTTTGCTTTCATATCTGTATGCATCATGATATCTTTTCGGAAGGAGGATAGTCACATCAAAAAGTTGCCATTGACACGAGATGTCACTCGACGGTCTCTTCTCCGTTCATCCTATCCATCTCCATTTTCTTTGGGATATTTATTGAGCCATAGGCTCATAGGTGCGTCGGTGGCACAGTGGTTAGGACTCTCGACGACCATCCACATGGTCCGGGGTTCGAGCCCACACCGGCGCACACCAGATATCTATGGTCGGCCTGCGAAATTTGGGCTATCGATATCCACGCTGAAAATTCTATACTTGTACCAAAAATACAGTATGGAATCAAGCAGTTACCAAAAATAAAAAAAAATAAATAAATAAAATAAATTCATTTCCAGAGTTTCTTGTCCTTAATTCTTTCGACTGGCCATTTGATCTTCACTATGAAGCCCGTGTAGACAGCTGTTGATATAAGTCAGTCATAGCCTGTTGTAAATGCTTTTCGTAACGCTCTGGTCGAGTTTCTGACCCGTACAGAAGTACTGATTGAATTAACATTGGTATTGAAAAACCCATAATTTGTTCTTTAATGTTTCACCATGAGTGTATAGGTTTTCTAAACTGATTTAAGAGAGACGGAGATCTATCCTGCTAGTTTCTGATAATTGCTAACGTTGACGTCTTCATCTATTCCTCCTTTGGTTGAAACGATTCTGCTTAGATAACTGAAAGGTAACCCATCTCCTCCAAATTTCTTTCGTTGGTGCCAGTCAGTGCTTTTTGTTGTTGATGTTGTTGATTGGCTATCTTCATCACCTCTATCTTCTCTATGTTCACCCAAATATCTGCCTTCACTTCTTTTTCTGCCAACTTTTCTGATTTTCACCAATGAATCTTCGAGTTTGTGTGATATTAGACACAAAGTATCTGCGAAATTCAGATCTTCTAGAGTCTTCTCACCGATGGAGTGTATTCCTGTCTTCTTGTTTCCCACTGTCTTCTAGACAATCCAGTCCACCCCAATTATCGGTGACAGCAGACAACCTTGAACGAATATTCTGTTGGTTGTGGTTATCATTCAAATGCTTATGAAGAGTATAGCCAGTAAGAATATAAGAAAAAATAAGTAAAAACAAATGACTGTCAAGCTTGTGTATTTATAATCAGTGAAAACTATAAAGATGAGTTGTATTCAGTGGAGTGTAAGAAAATATGGTTACCACCGAAGAAATATGGACAAACAAACGCGTTAGACTGAATGTTACTCCGAGCGATGAAAAGCAAAATAAAAGAAGTAAAAAATAATGGAAAAATAGTATGGTTTTATACAATGAACGATAATCTAGCAGTAAAGATATATAATAATAATAATAATAACAAAAAATCAAGATTGTTCCAGTGCCTAAATCTACAAGTTAAGTTAAATCTACATGTTAAGTTTAGACCCATTGCTATTACCCCATCTTTTTTGAAAGTTATGGAAAGACTTATTTTACTTAATCTTCAACCCTCTTTAAAGCCTTTCAACGAACTCAACCGGTTTGCTTATAAACATAGTAGGTGTACCCTAGATCCCGCTGTTGTCCTACATCATAGTAAAGTCTCTAGTTTAGATAAAGGAGCTAAATACGTTCGCTGTGCCTTCCTTGATTACACATCTGCATTTGACTCTGTTCCTAGGTCTCTCTTGCTAAGTAAGCTTGCTGCAACACAGGCTGAAAGCTGGACAAATAAGTGGTTGCATTCCTATTTTTCTGATAGGAAGCAGTACACCGTCTACAATGGAAAGTCCTTCACTACCTCACTTACTTTAGCTGGTGTTCCTCAAGGTGCTGTTCTTTCTCCCTTTCCGTTTTCGTTTTTCTTACATGACTTGCCTCATTCTGATGTAGCCACTTTTGTTAGGTATCCTGATGACCTCACTGTTTCTATACCTGCCAACTGTCAGTCAGATTGTTCCAAATTTAATAACTTTCTGTCGGAAATTAGTCAGTGGTCCTCTTCAAACGGGCTTAAGCTTAATCCGTCTAAATGTCAGGTAGTCAATTTCACTTTCAGACGTAAATGTGACCTACAGCAACTAGTTAGCTCACATGGCCCCACTATCATTGACGGCACAGAAGTTGAAAATACATCTAATGTCAAGTACCTCGGGCTGAGTTTTCCACCGATCTTTCTTGGTCCTCCCACATCTTGATAGTTACAAGAAAGATGTTTCGCTTAACGTTCTACATTAGGAAATTTAGGCAGTCTGGCATAGAGCGGTCTTTGCTTTCTCAGCTTGTCAAATCTTGTATTCTACCCATCCCCCGTTAGTGCTCCCCAATAACCTTTCCTGGACTATTTAAGAAAGGCTTTGCTTTGCTGAGAAGGGCACTAAAAGCCGTTAGTAAGGCAAGTGGGATATCGTTAAACCAACTGGTTAACACTATTGTGGATAGACATATAACGTCATGTAAGAAACTTGCGAATACAATATTGTCGGACCCCGAGCATCCTCTCTATATGCAGCTATCTCCTTGCATTTCATCTGGTAGAAATAGAAGCAACTATGGGAGGCTATATTCTAGGACTACCAAATACAAAAACTCCACAATACCATATCTGTCACAGCTGTTATCATCAGTTGGAGAACCGTAGAAAATTAGGGAGTACTGGACAGCTGTTTTGTCCTAGTTTCAGACTATTCGGCAGTGTATTGGCTAGTGATCGCGCTAACATCACGATATTGTAGAAGTTGTGATTCACGGGCCGGCCATTGAATCTACTTCTATTGGCCGAATGGTCTGCGAACTTGTCGTGTAACCAGCAAGTGCTCGGTTTGAATCGCAGTGGGTTCGTACTGATGAAGAGTCTCAAACTAAGAGGAGATAGGTCTGCAATGCTTGCTGATTTTCGATTATCCTCTACCTGATATCAATTCATGATCGAAAATGAAATAAGTATGAAATAAGTATCTAACTCAATTTTTCCCAGATTTCCCCGTCAGTTGATTCGACCGAAGTGATAGGTCTAAGGTTGACATGTCGGCTGTATGGTGGCTAGTCGTATAACTTGGAGTCAGTTGGTGGTTGGTGACAGGCAGCGGAATCCAGGATAACGTGCGCTTCGTCCTACTTGGAACTCGTCATCTGCATTCACCTGCATTCTCAAGTCAGTGGTAGTGTTCGTGTGAGGTGGCTGTTGTAGCAAAGTGGTGTAGAGGGTGACACTTTGTTGTTAGAAACTACAGGCACCTGGAACAATATCACTCACTAGAGAATGCAGGTACATACAGCTGACGACTAGTCCGAAATAGGAGGGTGAAACGCGCGTCATCCTGTATTTCACTAATACTCATTATCCACCAGTTGACTTTAAATCACAGCTGTGTATTTCAACAGTGACAAGTTTTTTTAGCTAAAAATTACTGTCTGTGAGCACACCTACTGTTAGAATTCTCTATTATTTTGTTCATTGGATAACCGTCGAAATATAATTATAGTGTCATATATTTGGTTCTTTTGACAGAGTCAAGAAGTTATGTTCACCTAATAAGGTAGAGGAAAAATTAAGCGATGTTGAAAAACGCTACTGAGAAAACAGATATTCAACGGCATTTATCTTATATTACAGCAGAGAAAAAGGCGAGAAAGCGAAGTATCCAACAGTTGAAAAGCAGAAAGTGTTCATTTGCCTCCTATTCAAAGGAGAAGCAGTATCGTAAAAGGTTGACAAGAAGATGATTGGAGCAATAGAAAGATGCTTCCCTGCAGCTAGGCTGGTGACACTATACAGCACTACATGCTCTTTAAGCCGATGGAAAGTGATAAGTACACTGCTGATGTTACCTCAAACTGCATTTATAAATTTACATACAACCGATGCAGAAAGTACATTGGAAGGACAGAAAGAAAGGCTTCTATCCGTTTTTCAGAGCATATTCCAAGAAACTTATGTTTAGACGGAAGCAAATACTTACGAAGTGCAGCTACCAGACACCTTGTCGATAGGGGTCATTTTGTCGAGATCTCCAAATTCTTCAAGATATTAAACATACAAAGGACAGCGAATCTACTACCATTTGCTGAAGCAGTAGCAATCAAACCTTTCAGACCAAAATTGTGCACACAGAAAGACATTGTAATCAATCTCTCACTCCCTTGGTAACCATATTAATTTCATTACACTGATCAGTCGTACGCACTAGTGAGCTCAGCTCACTGAGGTGGTTTTTCAGTTTGATGAACTTCACCCTTTTTGAGTTGCTATGTTGACATACAAACGAACACCATCTATTAGATTTTACTGTTTTCTGTCTTCTATCAGCCCCCCTCCCTTTATTCATAGTTTGTTAACATTTAAATTGATGGTAACTTAAACTAAAAATTGTAATACTCATATTCTGGATGCGTTGACCTTATGATGTTTTCTCTATTAACTTTGAAACACTGAAGTATGAAATGTGATTATTTATAACCACTGTAATTTCAGGTATTTTGCAACAGCTGATGAGAACTTGTGAATTAGAATGATATCATTTTATACTGCAAATCTGGTCTTTCTTTCTCTATTGATAGTTATAATTAATTTTACAAATCAAAATTTAAATATAAACCAATCATGGTGTTTTGTCTACAGGATAATAAGATGGAGAATAAATCAGTCATAATAATAATGGTCTTATCATTTTTTAGACATACTTCTGAGTCGAAGAGATGACAGTTCAGTAAGACGATTAATCTACAGAAAGCCCATTTGGACAGGGCAGTACCTTAATTTTCACAGTTTCCGTCCATTGCAGCATAATAGAGGCTTGGTGGAATGTCTATTTAAGAGGATTGAACGTATTCGTTCGGCTGATGTTATAGACAAAACAAACGAAATATTGATGGATACTCTTGTTGAAAACCGATATCCTTTAAAAATTTTAAACAGGTGTAGAAGTCAATTAGTCTCTAATCCTTCAATTCATACTGCCCCTAAAAAAAATGTTTTTATCAAATTACTATATAACGGGGAAATAAACAGCAGGATTTTGAGAGAAAGGTTGAGTTCAATTGAATTTTTGATTTTCCCGTAGTTTGATTGGACCGAAGGTGCTTGGTCTCAGGTTGACATGTCGGCTTCTTGTGCAGATGCTTCGACGATGTCCGGGTCCCCAGTGGAACGTGAAGGAAAAGCTACAGGCTTGAAGTTTCTGTAGCAGTGGTGTTTCTTATTACAGGATGGGGTTGCTAGCCTCATGCCAAACCTTTCCTCTTTACCAGCATTATTTCTGGCTCAGCGAGGTAAAGGAGTGCGTCGGTGGCCAGGGATCGAACCCCGAACCATGTGCATGGTCGGCGAGCGTCCTAACCCCTATGCTATCGACGGGTATTGAATTAGAATTTAATTGCTGGATGGTGACAAGTAGTGGAATCCAGGATGCGCCTTTCGTTCTATTTGGGGGTCGGCATCCGGATTTATTTGCATTTCTCAGTGAGTGATGATGTTTCCACCGAGCACTTCGGTCCAATCAATCGACGCGAAAATCAAAAATTCAATTAAATAATTAATATGACCCGTTACACAAGAGGTGGCTGTCGTGGCTCAAGTGGTCTAGTGGATAACGCTTTGGCGTTTGAAACTGTAGGCACTGGGTTCCAGCCTCGATGGGAACACCATCACTCACTGGGGAATGCAGGTACATCCAGATGACGAGTCCCAAACAGGACGAAGTACGCAACCTGGATTCCACTGCTAGGCACCATCCACTAAAAAAAGGTTGAATTCGATCATCCGTAGAACCTATTATGCAGCCCAGCTTGTAATTGTGGAAAAAGCTAAAAATATGATTCACTGCAAACCTCAAAAGTACACAAGTGATTATGTCACATCCCACACTATTTATCAATTTTTGTGTGTGTTTGTGGACACACTTACATACGGAGGAGTAATCGTGCTTTGCATGTGAGGGTGGAACAGCGAGCATATCCCGAGATGGTTAGAAAAACAAATGAATTGTGGTAAACCAATAGATGCAGGTATCAGACTACCAACTTCGTCTATAGCTAAACACCTAATCGAGATGAACCATAGGATTGACGTTAACTCAACCTTTAAGGTCATCTATAAAAACGGTCAAGAGGGCTTACGGAAATACGCCGAGGCTATAGCTATTCATAAACTTAAGCCCCTCCCCCTGTGTATTCAAAAGCAGTTTATTATTACTCATAACCTACCTTGGTAACCCTTATTTGACTGGATTACCAAACGTTGTGTTAATTATTCTTAATTCTTTTTTTTGTCACTCTGTTTAATTTAACTTTTCCATATATATCGACTTGACAAGTAAATGTGTGATCAGATTGTCCGAAATGTATAGCGTAAATACATCACATTTTTCAGATAATCTCCGTCTTCTAGTAACGCTATCCAAATTTATAAAAGGGACTAATTTTTTTAAACAATCGACTTATCAATAATAAGGATGTAAAAGTAAGGCGATCTGTGATAACACGAATAATGAAAAACTGCATGATCGAAAAAAACAGGTAGAAGTAGTCGATAAAGGCTACGAAAAACAAATGAATCGATTGAGTAATGCTAGATTGTAAGGGAAGTAAATGAAACACGTTTTTGATGATGTGATAAAATTAACGGGTGATAAGAGAGGGAGGGGTTGAAAATATAAGTGGGGTGGGTGGTGTAGAAGTCATCAGTTTAATATTTCGTATGCCTATCGCCCCAGCTATGTGCAGTAGACGAATACAAAGTCTATTGGATAGATTCTGTGAGATAAGATGAATTACTTTTAAGGCTCTCGTTTTCTCGACTACATGACCACTATCAACTAAATGTGATAAAATAGAGCTACGGATTGTTTTTGTCTGTCCTTTGCCAAACCACCACGATGGGAGATGTTCACTAACAGGTTGGCTAAGTTGTCTAGTAGTAGTGTGGCTAAAATAACTGTCACCAGAGATGCACCTGAATTGATAAATGTACATATATGTGAGAAAACTATCAAGCTTATCCTTCGTTTGCATCCCAATCATTCGTCGGCTAGAGGATGACAAACACAGGTATGCTGCGTAGACGTTCTTCGTATACTCCTGGAAAGTCTCTGGGATAAAATGCCGCTTGCTAAGTCACCATTAAACTGTAACTTAAAAAATTATGATAATTAATTAAAATAATTATGATTAATTGACATAAAAGGTTTTGAAAATTTTTATGATCGTTGCTTCCGAGGTGAAGCAAGCTATGCAATGAGAATGAATGCAGCTTTTTTGTGAACGCAGAAACTTAGTTCCCTCTATTCTAGAAAGTAAGCCCTTTGTCATAATTAATATTAATTAGTTTTGAAATGAATACGATTTGTATTCTTTAATAAACGCACAAACATATTTGCATAAAAGTCATACACTACTGATTTGTTCAAATAAGTAGTTGCACGTCAGTCATATCAGCCAGTCTCAAATCGATAATTAGTCATGAGTGTTAATGGTATCTAGAGGATTTACGAAAGGAATCATACGGACTAAGTGTTAACATCAGGTTAAACATGATCGTTCCACATCATCATGTTCTTAAGCCTTAACATTAATTTTATTCACACTGCATTCTAAAAAATAATAAAATCCAAAAGTGGAATATTCACGACTCCTGTACAAGTAAAATTCCCGTATCAGACAGATGAATGCATAACTCCATTATGGATAAGATTTTATTTTGATAAATCACCTAGTGATGTTATACAGTAATATTAACTGATCCGGCCACGTTTCGAGCACAAACTATCGCCACTCATAATCATACCAAGTCACTACTCACACAACGTCTTACTTCATTTAAACATATGTGTGGAATTAACTATATATTTGAATAAAAGTCATTATGGGATAATGTATATTCAGAAATAATAATAGTATGAGTGTTATTGATCAAATACAATCAGATGAGAAATAAGACGAGTGTTTTATAGTCATAATAAGTAACTTGTTAGAATGTTGTGATGTGCTTGAATTCAAACGGAATTTTATGATTATTTATTATCCTCCTCTGATTTGACTGACCGGTGGTAATAACATCCTCCATATTTCTGGTATTTGCATTGAGTCATTTCTATTGCATGTGTTTGGTGTAGACTCGGTGAACCAGGCAGGTTTCAGTAATCGACCTCTCTCGCTCTCCACCTACCTGGATTACTTCCTAGAATCCTAACCCTATCCCACCCTACTAGTTTGAAATATAAAGTTGACCACACAGTCATGGGAAGTTATTTTGTAAATTATATTATTTATTTAGTTGGGTCCACCGGGTATTTTAGTCTACAGAGCTTGTCCCTGAGTGAGTTTGTAGGTCTGAATGCCACTCTAATTTCTGATATACCTAGTGGATTTTATAGGGTAGTTATTCAACACCAACATCTCTTCTATCTGTTTCATTTCATCGTTTAGGTCTTTTGTATGCTACTGCTCGGTTTGTTAGACATTTCACTAAGCCTACCTTTACAGATAACGGATGAGATGAATTTAAGTCTAAATATCTGTTAGCTGAATGCGTTGGTTTTTTTTATTAATGCTAGTGTGCAGTTTTTCTTCTTCTATTCATTTTATTTTACAATGTAACATAACTAATTCTCCATGTTCATTTTCCGATTCAAATGTGAATTTTATTCTCTCCACTAGTGAGTTTATGTGTGTCAAGATGCTAGAGATATGTTCTGTTTTTAACACTGTGTGTGAAAGTGTCATCCACATATCTCCACCATATTTTTGGAGTAGGATTAAATGTATTAAGAGCAACACTATTTTCCCAACTGTCCATAAATGTGTCTGCTACGATAGGGGATATTGGTGGTCCCATTGCTCCACCTTCTGTTTGTCTATATATTTTACCTTGGAATTTAAAGATAGTAGATGTGTGTGGGTTAAATTTCTAAGAAGTAATCTGTCTAAGTGAAGAGAGGGAGACTGACGACTGAATGCTTGTTCATCGAGTTTACACCAAACACATGCAATAGAAATGACTCAATGCAAATACCAGAAATATGGAGGATGTTATTACCACCGGTCAGTCAAATCAGAGGAGGATAATAAATAATCATAAAATTCCGTTTGAATTCAAGCACATCACAACATTCTAACAAGTTACTTATTATGACTATAAAACACTCGTCTTATTTCTCATCTGATTGTATTTGATCAATAACACTCATACTATTATTATTTCTGAATATACATTATCCCATAATGACTTTTATTCAAATATATAATTTTTATAGTTTGGTTTGTAAGGATTAGTTATGTTTTACGGGTTGATCACGGATTGATATCAGTTAGAGAATCATTGAAAACCAGGGAGTACTGGACAGCTGGTGTTTCATCCTAGTTTGGAAATCATCGGCAGTACCCACCCACTGGGATTCGAACCTGGGACCTTCCGGTTACAAGGCAAGCTCATATACCATTCAGCCACTGGGACCCGATTCAATGGCTCGTGAATTCTAACTTCTACTAATCCGTGATTTAGTGCGACCCCAACCATTGTCATAGATGAGAAATCCAATTAGATGTCACGTGTGTGGATGGATGTCCCACCAACGACAGTGGTTGGGGTCGCGCTAAATCACGAATTAGTAGAAGTTAGAATTCACGAGCCATTGAATCGGGTCCCAGTGGCTGAATGGTATATGAGCTTGCCTTGTAACCGGAAGGTCCCAGGTTCGAATCCCAGTGGGTGGGTACTGCCGATGATTCCCAAACTAGGATGAAACAGCAGCTGTCCAGTACTCCCTGGTTTTCAATGGTTCTCTAACTGATATCAATCCGTGATCAACCCGTAAAATATATAGTTAATTCCACACATATGTTTAAATGAAGTAAGACGTTGTGTGAGTGAGTGACTTGATATGATTATGAGTGGCGATAGTTTGTGCTTGAAATGTGGTCATCAGTTAATATTACTGTATAACACCACTGTGTGACAGTTTATCAAAATAAAATCTTATCCATATTGGAGTTATACTCTACCACAGTGCTCAAGTTTGTATACTTATATGAATAGATGAATGCGTACAATGTTAAGCCGTAACATTTATCAGATAGTTTCAGAATACTCGGAATGAGATATCACATAATATAGGGGTAGTTGTTTTTTTTTTCTATGTGTACTGAGCACAGGGAGGGAGGGAGGGAGGGAGATAAATACCATACGATTATTTGGATATTGTTGTAAAAATTTATGCAGAAGGAATTGATCTAGTAAGCAGACACGGAAAAGCGAAATTTAAAAAAAAAAGATGAGAGCATTTAGATGTTACATCCTACAGTCACGCTATGAGTGATACGCAGGAAAAAAAAACTAGACAAGAAATTCAATCACTCCGGATAGGAAATGCTATCATGCGAACGGCCTTAATCCTAATAATGATGTTATTTTGAAATATGAAGCAAAAAGAGGGGAAAAACCTGAAGACACTATGGGTAAATAGGTAATAATGGCTTTATTACTAAACAGTAAAGTTATACGATATTGTAGCTATTTTACTCTTGGTATTTTACATATTATGGGTGGAGGAAGAAGAACATGAATGTAAAATTAAAATTTAGGCGAAAATGTTACCAACCATGATGTTGGTGACAGAAAGAATAAAATGGACAATTAAACTGCTGTCTTAATACTTAACACTTTTTTTCATCGCACAGACCACGAACTGAATAAGGTATCTAGAGAAAAAGTCTTTTTAATAACTGCTTGTAGTCTCACCTGATTATTTAAAAGCGAAGTGCTATTATACCATATAATGAAGGGATATCTGACACTTTACGGAGGATTCTTAATAAAGCAGGAATTAGAGTGGCATTTAAACCTAAAAATTCACTCAGGTGGGACAACCTCTGTAGGCTACAGGACCCGGGAGACCCAAGTAAACAAAATACTATAACTTACAGAATATTTTGCAATGACTGCGAGTTAAGTCAACTGCACAGGTCAGACAAGTAGATCGGGGTATTGGGATTATCAGAACATAAAAATTTAGCTAAGGATAGAATGATTGACCCTAGCGAACACAAGTAATTTAACATTTGCACTTCATGCACTAACAAACAATCACACAATAGGCTGTGAGAGGGTTAAATCTCTAAGATATAATATAAGTGGGTGGAGAGCGAGAGAGGTTGATTATTGAATCCTGGTTCATTGAATCTAAACCCAAACGTGCAATAGGAATGACTCTTCACTCATACCGGAAACATGGAGAATACTACTATCAATCAAATCAAGCAATGGAAAATAATGGAATTTTACAAAGGCGGTTAGAAAGTTGTGTGAGTACCTTAATATGATTATAAGCTGCAAAATATTGTGCTCGAAACGTGGTCATCAGTATATAATACTGCATAACACTGTGAGACTTAATCAAAATAAAATTTTACCCAAAATGTGTATAGAGAGAGTGCTCAGAGCTCGAAAAGATTATGTCCGCCAATTTCATGCCTGAGTTCAAGTGTCTGTCACCCCTGTAGGCTTATAGTGCTATTCTTAGTGTAGCAGAGTCTTTCTTAAGTAGCCGATGAAACTTTAAGACAGAAAGACAAAGAAGAATAGATGGAATAGAAAAATCAATAAACCGTAAACTAGAGACTGACTGATTCATTGATACCAGATGGTATTAGCTTCCCTACTTTGAGCTGTAGACGAAGTATCTTTCTAAAGATCAGCATGTTGTAGTAAGGTCAGAAAAGATAAAAGGAAGTGCATATTTCAAGTTATTTAACATTCCATATTGTTTAAACTTTATTGTCATCCATGAAACGAGAATAATTCGAACGAATCAGTTCTTGTGAATCACGCTTGTGTTTGAAAGTGAAATTTACTGTGTGAATTTTAGAGAAATTCGGCTTTAGACGACTCGATAAGGACCAGTGACTGATTTCTGATAAAATGCTTTTCATTTTGAAACAGTATGATTTGGAATCATTCAGATCGTCACCAAACTTTAAAAGAGTGTCCTCATCAGAATAAGACAAGTAAGGTGAGAAAATTGAGAATGAGAAATAACAGGACAATGAGGTTAACTGGGTGCAGTAAGTGACGCAGTGGAAGAATTTCTTTCATATACATTGTACTGCCATTTATTATCTTATCACCATGGTTGTATCTCAGCAAGCCTGTTCAAGAAAGGAATACTGGGTACGGAGTCAACGGAGGGCACACAGAATATATTTCGCCTCTTTATATATATAATGTCATCCGATAGTTCAGTAGCTGTGTATCTTTTGTAACCATAGAGGAGCATGTTTTATGTTAGAAATCTGTTTGCTTTTACTAATAATACGTTTTATGTAATGCGTGGATAATAATCACGTGCAGTAAATCCTTAATTATCACTACTGAGACGTTATGCGATATATTATTGTATGTTTAATGAATAGAAAGCATAGGTGATTAGAATTTTCCGAAAATTATCTTAATATAATATGATTATGTCTGACACGTAATTATTTAAGGGATGCTGGTATGATCTCCACTAAGAAATCTATCATTTCTATACTACCTAGGGACGGATTGGGTTTTATCGCTATTTCCTTTGCAAAAACGAAATGTTTAACTCACAGTGCTTGAACAGCTTGACATCATAACTGCATCAAGAAATCAACTGATTCTGGAAACTGCTCACAAGTAGTCTTCTCAAATGTTGCCAGCACTTACATTTTGGATGGTTTGAGAGGATTCGGTCATCTGAACTAGATCTAGGTGTATGCACCATTGACATTGTTGACCAAAAACGGCAGAAATGATCTTTCTGAGGTCAAACTAGTAGAACAAGGGCAGTCAGACTGACAGAGCATAAAAGTCTAGCAATAAAATCTAGATTAGTTGACCCGAATAACATAAGAAATCTGGCTATACCACTCACTCAGCAAAGATAGTGATCTTTTCGGCGATTTCATTTTCAAAAGCTGTGCAAACCCACTTAATTACATAATTTTACATGGATACATTTTCTTGTTTGATTACACATAATTACGATGGCGAATAAAAGGTAATAATTATTTTCAACTAGATATGGTTGACGAGAGGCTTTGAAACAAAATTACACAGAATTGGAACGGATAACAAAGGTGCAATTCTGTCTTTCTGTCTGTAGATGTGGCCGTTGAATGTAAATTGCATTTTCAGCTTGCATTAATCATTAATTACTGACATCTCTTCGAATATGGCAAACGTACTTTCAGGTTTAGTTTGCACTCTTGGTGCTGACTCGCTCAGGACAAGCGTGTTGTCTGTTTAAAGCTTCTCAGCTGGTTCAAACTCCATACAGGTAGTTGTTAGTTCTAGAGACCTCAGTACTACTGGGTACAGTGTTGAAAACGATTATAAACCTTATTCAGCAGCAATATGACGATGTCGAATGTCAAGTGTTTCACAGTGGAAAGCCCAGTGAAGCATTTGAAATGAAGTCAGTAAAAGGACAGTACTGCAAACAGACCATGGGGAACGAGAAGAAGTGCAAATGTTAAGCTGAGACTATAGAAAATCTGAACTTCAAGGACGATTTATGTCTGGTGTCACACAAACTCAAAAATCTACAGGCAAAACCAGGGATTTAGCAGAAGACGTAGTGAAAACAGGACCTAAGGTGAAAACAGAGAAGACGGAAGTCATGATGACACTATCAAATTGAGAAATATAAGGGGAGTCATCTCTTCCACTTATCTAGACAGAATCGTTGTAACTACAGATAGCACAGATGGGAATGTCAAAGCCAGGATCAGAAAGGCAAAGCAGACCTTCATTACTTTAAGATCAGTGTGGAAGGAAGTCTACTGTACTCATCAAAGAGAACAAGTTTTATGAACGGTTCAAAGAACTGGTGCATCACCCATAGGGTTTCGACCGGGATTCAGAGTCTCATCAGCATCTGCCTTTGCCAGCAGGATATTAAATGTCAGGTGATCAGAAAGTATTAGCAACAAGAAGCTGTCGTTGAATAATGAAACAACTAGGATGTTTTTGCCCAACAAGGATACTTAATAAAAATAGAAATGGATTGGGCATACACAAAGGAGGTGACACTTGACACAAAGCACTTGCGGAAGACCGTAATGGAAAACAGCGAGTTGGATTTTTGGCTCCAAGGATAGCATAGGGAATAGGACTGGACAAAATAGAATGAAAAGGATATGTATTATTGACAATCTGTGTTTCGTTGATATTTTCAGACGGAAATGTCCTCTCCAAATGTCAGTGAAATCAATCTTTACTCAGTGACATGCAGATACATTCGGCTGAGGAGTGTATAAATGGTTTGAAATACGCGTACTGGATTTCACAGCTAAGACTAGTGCTAATGTAACGTCGATCAGTTCGGTTTAATAGCATCGACAGAAGATCACAAGTAAAAAAAGAGGAAATACTGTCTTTAGTTATAACCGGTAAAAAATGAATGCATTTCATCATATATAGGGCATAAAAAAAGACAAATTAATAAATTATAACTTCAGAGCAACCTTTAATAGCCAAAAAAACACAGAATTTCACATACATGTCGCTTGTATTTACATAAAGTCATACGTTCACGCACAAACACATGCATACTTGCATACATTATACACATACACAGAGAGAGAAATTCGAGTAAACTTTCAAATTTATTAACCGGCGTTGTGATCGAAAGATTTTGTTTTAGAAAAATTCTCCTTCTATCTATCTATGTATCTATCTATCTAACTATCTATTCCTAGCGTGCATATTTTCATTTTAGCAAAATGTGTATTTCTTCAAAGTTAAACAACTTTAAAAAAAAAAGAATAGTCATTTTTCATCTCGGCCATGGCTCTCACCACACTGCTTATTATGAATATATTTATAATCTTTGATCTGTTCACCGTACAAAACTGCCTCTGACAATAACTGTTTATATACACTGCTGAGAGGGGATGGAACGATTTGAAGATTGTGAAATTTTACCAAAAATTTAACTGGTTGTTTGTAAGAGAATTTGATTCTTTTAAAGAATACAATTTTTTGCGTAGTTTTAAATTGCATGTGGCCTGCATGAATTAAGTTTAGATTATTTTCAGATAGTTTTGATGGACACATCAAATACCAGGTAGACTTCATCTCAGTCTTAAGAAGGCATAGGCGGAGGCTGTTGGATACACAGCTGAGAAAAGGAACGAATGTGTGCTCAGACCGTTATCTAGTGCAAGGAACCCTCAAGGTCAAACTGAAAGCATTCGAAATAACTGCGGACAGACTACAATTCGAGTTTAACACTCAGAAACAAACAAAGGACATGCTCAGTATAGTCCTGAGAGCGAAATCAGAGACACTACTTAGCGCAATCAAGGAAACCTTTTGAGAAGAATACTGGAACCCTCTGAAAGCTATGTAAAAATAAAACCTGTATAGCAGTCATAGGAAAAAAACATCAGGCAATATTTGATGTGGTTCTCCAGAGACCAGTGGAAGTTAACAGAGGAGAAAGAGATGGTGAAATAGGAGATGAACACAATATTAGGTAATCAGGTCTCTATCGAGGAAGAGATAAACATAAATGAAACAGATAACAGATTGTGTAGGAAGACTAGTTAGCTAAGAGGAGGAAAAAACAGACTCTTCAAGTCAAAGGAACCTTGCACCAGTCATCACCTGCAACTTGTCCAGAAATACCACCAACAGCCAAAGAATTGCCAGTGAACACCAATACCCTAACAAAAGCAGAAGTCGTGAATGCAGTCAGGCTACTAACAGTAGCTTGGGAAGGCAGTGGGATCGGACAGAATATATCTGGTGAGGCTAAAAACGGATCCAGGGACCTCAGTGGATATGCTTATGCCACTATTACAAAACTTTCGGAAGCTACAAGACGTGCCTACTGATTGAAAGAGAGGCTACCTTGTCAAGCTACCGAAGAAGGGCTACTAAAGGCACTGCGAAATCTGGAGCAGAATCATGCTGTTGTCCACGCCAAGCAAAATATTAAGTTGCGTCATCCTGAAGAGAACAAAAGATGCTCTGCATGCAAAACTCCACTCGGAACAATCCCTGTCAGTGCCTCCATTTTAGGATTTAGAACATGCCCATTTAACAATATGCTTGTAAGCATTTTCAGTTACACTGTAACACCAGTACTTAAAGAATGATATTTAAAGACCACTCAGTACAGCACACCTACCTTATCTCTTCATAACCCTTTACGCATTCTGAAAATATGGAAAATTTGACTAATTTCACCTCCATCATAACTATTCAGCTGTCTGACTGCTCCCGTTGAACCAAATAAACCAGATGTACACTTGGGTCGTTAGTTAAGCCGTAAACAAAGTCGTCTCTCAGTTCTATTTACGTCTGTCTTGTTTACACTAATCATTATATCTCTATCAACAAACTGTTGAGAGTTTTTCATGTATTCTAACGAATTTTCACTGTGCTTCATGAGTTCATTATCAGAATTCCTCTGAAGAAGCTGAGTCTTTGTGTTCAAGAAAAAAAATTTGTAAAACCCTTTCCCTTTACCTCAAACATATTCGCATTCTTCAGTCCATCCCACATCATGTTTCTTAATAATTTAACAAACTTAGTAATTTGCCTACATCACGTCTGATTTTTCTTACGTTATCAGTTTTATTAATTGAGTCACAAGTTTACTTTTTCTTAATTTTTGACGAATAAATCATGCTATATGTAACCAGATGTTTTAACCGTACAGGAATTTCCGGCCTTAAATCTGTGAACCAGTTTTGATGCCCAATTAAAACTTCTACGACACTGTTGGTACTAATAAGAAACTCACGGGTGGTTTTTATTAGGGCATGTCGAAACTGGTTGTTGCTATCAAGCTTATCGCTGTGTTTCTTCATTACATGTCCCCTGAATAGCCTTCAGGCTTTGGTGTTTCATTAGATCCACTCCTTCCATCTTTGCCTAGCTTTCTTTCACCTAGTCATATTTCTCCATCCAATCTGTTACTTTTAAGATGACTTAACAGGTTACTAGAATGCATAGAATCGCCAGAAAACTAGAGACTTTGTAGACCTGATAATTTCCTAGACCCTAATTTATCTTCCCTTCGGAGCTCGTCACCAATCTTCTTAACTCAGAAAGTAAGATTTTTCTTAGTGTACTAATCATTTTGAAAGCCTGGTCATTTTCCACTGCAAGTCTCTTTTCAATTAGGTTTCTGGATATTGCACTTGAAAGCACCTTCCTGCTTTTCGCGTGGAGACCTTCAGTGACATACTCAAAAATATGATAGATGATATCCCAGTGAGGATAGCTGTGTGTTCGATTCTGGGTCCTATTGTTGTGGACATATTCATGACTCATCTTGCACAGACTCGAATGAAGTCGGAAGCAGGTTGGACCGCCTATTTCTGCAGGTATGTTGACGACATGATTTCGGTTTGCAGTAATATGAACCACGCATCTACGATGTTTGAGAAACTCAGTACAGCATGTCTTCACATTGCATTCACAATGCATCATAAACGTGAAAATCACTTCCACTTCCTAGATCTCAACATAAAAAGAAGTGATAGGACGATTGAAAACTTCGTCTATAGAGAAGAAACTTGGACTGGTCAGTGTAAGTGTAGAACTTAGACATTTTGATAGAATGTATGCGTCGGTGGCAGAGTGGTCAGGACTCTCGCCGACCATGCACATGGTCCGAGGTTCGATCCCCTGCAGACGCACACCTGATATCTATGGTCGGTCTGCAAAATTTGGGCGACCGATATCCATGCTGAAAATTCCATACTTAAACCAAAAATACAGTGTGGAATCAAGCTGTAATCAAAAATATAAAAAAAGTAATTCAATATTAGGTAATCTTATTCCAAATATCACACAGTGATGCAGCATTAATAAAGTTATGATGTTTCGCGCATAAATTATTCCTCATAATTTGCCTTATATATATACCTCTCTCTCCCTTCGACTGTTCAATACTTGTATTCTCACCGCTTTTGCCCAATGGCTTAAAACAGAGGATAGTGAAAAAGGTTTTTACCAGAGCTACGGCTTCATGTCCAGAAGAGAGGATTGAAGAGTTACTCGAACTTATCGAAGAGGGGCTTATCAAGAATGTACATCCCTGATAGTGTATATGAAATCATGGAAGTGTAAAAACACCTAGACTTAAACCCGAAATAGTTAGAAAACCGATGTTTACCTCTCTGGCGCACAAGGAGGGATGAGATATCCACAAGAACCTAGAAATGAATCAAGGGTGGATTGAAGAAAACATTCCTCGTCGCCAAAATGATTTCTCTTCACACCACTATATGCTCATTAATTCACTCTAACGTAGACAAGTATCCTGCTCATGTTGACTTAAACTGCATTTACCCATTCACGCTCACACTTGGGGTAGCAAGTATGTAAGATGGACTGAGATGGAAGCATGCCCCTAAAAGCCTCCGTGTGTAAAGCAGAGAAGTGCTTCCAAGTACAGTCCCCAAAAACCCAATTGACACGAAAAATACAGTGGAAATCGATCAGGCTTTCAGAATAATCAGTATATAAAGAAGGCCTTGATTACTTTGTTTCACAGAGGCCAATGCTATCAATAAGACATTTTTTTACTTAAAATAATTCTCGTTTCACGGTCGAGTTAAAAAACTTCTTGATCTGCAAAAGAAGAAGTTTGTTCTTAAACATATAGGATATAGTTCTATCTCCTACTGATTGGTTTATGTAATTAGATGAACGCCATTCACAACAGCTAGTGGTACGCGCTAGCCAGATAGAAGGGCTCTGACATTTCGCTTCGAACTGGGCAAAATTACAGATTGCGAGTGCGTAGCATAAATACATTTTTCGAACTAAAAATATTTGTCAAAAGGAACTATTATGCAAAGTCTAAGATATGTAATAACCTCTTATTTAGGCAGTAAAACCGTGTTCTCCTTACTACTATAACATGGAGTCATCATTAGGTATTTACCACTAAAAAGCTCAACCCCTCCTCCCCGCCAAAAAATGGTTTCAATGTCCAGTTATTTTATATGATATCAAGAAAATATCCAGTGATACAACATATTTTACTGAAGACATTTCGAGCCTATTTTACTTCTCAGAATCATATCAGATCGATTTTTTTATAACTCCACTGTTTCGCATCATTTAAAACACCTCCTTGGTACTGACGTAGACTTATAACTTAGGGAAAAGCCCATCAAACGCAATGCATGAATTAACACGCAATCACACAATGGGATGGGACGAATTTACTATTTTGTAAACTAATTGAGTAGTAGTTGAGGGGAAAAGTTGATCACACGCTCTTTATTTATCGAATCTATACCTACCACATGTAACAGGAATGACACGATGCTAATACCAGAGATATGTCAAATATTACTACCAATCAAAATCAGATGACAGGAGCTAACAGAACTTTGTAAACGATGTTTGAAAATTATATATCCAAACCAAGTTCACTTTTAAAAGTGTGAAAAAATTTGGTCATTGGGTATATGATATTCATTAATATAAAAGTTCTTTTTGTACTTCCCAATGAATGAAAAACAAAACGATATTGCTGCTCTTGCTGACATTTTGCTGTTTAATGCTTCTAATAACTTTATCGAAGTATTATTAAACCAGAATTTACAAAACCTCTGTTCAGGTATAAGAACTTGATCATCATTCATCAGCATGGGGTTATTTTAGCCTTGTCACATTGGCCAAATGGTAAAGATAACAAAACCAAGTGTAGATTGTTCGACTGAATAAGCGTATTAAATTATAAAAGCAGCGTGTGTTTACATAATAAAATTACTTATCACATTCGTGTTGATGGTGTCATTTCATAGGTGGTGGGAAGGAAGTTGTCACCACGTTGAATTCTGTTTCAGTCCATCATTCCTATTCATACAATTTGGATTCCACTCGATATGAAGTGCTTCTGCTACAAGTCGTTCTTCGTGATTTCTGAGATTTTTCTGGATTATTTCAATATTGTTAAAATCAATTTTATGGCCTGATTCTAAAGCGTAGCGTGTAGACGAGCTATGGCTGATGATTTTTCAAACTTTTCTACTTCAAGTGGATTTACTTCTCGGGGGTCGAACAGATGCCCTACAGTGTTCATTTCTTCTGACTTTGATTTCTCACTGGCTCTGTTTGTCTGATGTATATCTCATCACATTCAAAGCATTTTATTTTATAGACACAATTATGTTAGGAGTCTTTAGGGATTTGACCTTTTATATGGACAAGGTTGGCTTTGTAGTGAGTGTGTCTGATGTTTTGAATAGGACTCTGATGTCGAGCTTATTCAGTACTCCTCTTCTGATATCGTCTGACGTCTTCGCTCTGTATGGAATGACAACTATTGAGGTTAATATTTTCGAAATACGTTTTAAAGTTGTGACTGCTTTGTTGGGATTATGAGCACGAATGAATGACACTCACAACATCATCATTAAATAATACTGTATCACAGTATTTCCATATTAGTTTGTTTATTCGATGTATCACACAGTGAGTGAAACAGTATTATTTACTGGATGACAATGTTTTGAACAAAATTTATTGTAGTTCATAATCATATCATCAATTATAATCACACGACTTTGAAATTTTAGTTTCATAGGTTTCTTTATCTTCTCCTTTTTGTCGTCGTTGGGATAGTAGAATTTTCCATATATCTGGGTAGACAGGTGTTGAATCATTCCCAATAACACGTATTTGCAGTTGATTCGATAAGCAAAGCTTCTGTTATCATTCTCTCCCTCCAACCTGTGACATTAGATTTAAAAACTGTCATCCTATCCCATCCATCCTATTGTATGGTTGTGTATGATTGTATGTAGTGAGTGCTATCTACGACTGAACTATTCTCTAGATTTCTTATCTTATTTGGGTCAACTAATCTAGATTTTGCTAGGTTTTTATGTTCGACTAGTCTGATTGCCCCTGTTCTACTAGTTTGACCTATGTACTTGACCTGACAATCATCCCAGCAGGGTATTAGATAAATTAAATTGTTTTGTTTCAAAGGCTCCACTGTCAGGATTGATCCTTTAACCGACAAAGCTTGTTTCTAATTGAGTTTGTGGTTGGTTTGAACACCAGCTGCTTTTATTCCTGCCAGAAGTTTTGAGAATTCTGTGTAAGGCTTCCGAAGTTCCTTCTTTGTATGGGATTACTGTTTATGGTTTAGATTCCTTATTGTTGGTGTTGTCATTAATATTATTATTATCACTCTCATTATTACCATTATTACTATTATCATTATTATTGTTATCATTATTAGTGTTATTATTGTCTTATTTATTTTATTTTTTATTTTTGATTACAGCTTGATTCCACACCGTATTTTTGGTACAAGTATGGAATTTTCAGCGTGGATATCGGTAGCCCAAATTTCGCAGGCCGACCATAGATATCAGGTGTGCGTCTGCAGGGGCTCGAACCCCGGACCATGTGCATGGTCGGCGAGAGTCCTAACCACTGTGCCACCGACGCACTATCGCTATTATTATTATTTATTTTATTTTTACATTTACTTACATATTTCTTGACTAATTTATCCGGGTAATTATTAAGTTTCAAGGCTTCTTTTATGTGTATCACTTCCTGTCTTAGATTTTCTTTGGTACTACATAGTTTTTGTGCTCTGTCATTTAAACATTTCACCAATCCTAGTTTCACTGACATAGAATGGGATGATCGGAAATCCAAATACCTGTTTGAGTGTGTGGGTTTTCTGTAAACACTAGTGTTTAACTTCCCATCTTCTTTCCTTTTTACATTGCAATCTAACATTGGAAGTTCCCCTTCCTGACTTTCCAATTCATAAGTGAATTGAATTGCCTCTACCTTCAAGTTGATGTGTTCGAAAAATCTACCTATATCTTGTATTCTAAGTATGTGTAATATATATAATAATATAATATAATCACTTTATTCCACAACAATAACAATTTACAGCATGGAATTTTCAGCGTTTCTTTTACATATTGCAATGGTTTAGCTCTGTTTATAATTATATAAATGTATAAAATGTTAAAATATTGATAGTTAATAGGAAAAAATAAAACCCCAACAAAATCACACCATTGCTAGGTCATAGTGAATAATAAATAAATAATATAACAAATAACACATGCATTAATATGCATCATTTCATTTTATAGTTTAGTTATTGATTCAAAAGTTGTAAAAGTTCTTTTCTGATATTTGTCTCTTCACACAATACTCGTGCCAAATATGGAACGGTCGAATTTTTATATTTTGTAGTACGAGCATAAATGTTTATAAAATTTCTTCTGGTCTTACCCGAAGAGATACAAGGAAACAATTGTGAATAAAGAGGATGTTCACTATCAGATAAGATAACTTTAGCTAAGTGTTTACAAGAATTCATATGCCTATTGACAACAGTGTCATTTAGTTCAGTCAAAGGGATAGCACTGACCCTACTTACAGCCCTCAATGTTCTTCGTAGTATTATATGGTCTTTCTTGAGTAGCCCAGGGAAGAATAATGGAGAACAATAAAGAATGATGGGCAAAACACATGAATTAATAAATTGTATGATAAGAGATTGGGTTATACCTGAGTGTCTCAACTTCTTTATGTAATAAGTCAGACGGAAAACTTTCTTAGAAACTATAAGAATATGAGACGACCAGCAAAGGTTTGAAGAGAAACTAATGCCAAGATAAGAAACACTTGACTTACTCTCTATCATGGTACCATCAATATTACAACAATCATGAGATTGAATCAATCCATGCATGTCTTTTTCACTTCTCAAGCTGAAATCAACAGTGTTACATTTAGTTGGATTTAGTTTAAGACCATTTGAGCCAGACCAATCCTTAACTTCAGCTAAGAAGCCATTCATATGGGAACAATCCGATGTGGAAACTACAGGGACAGAAACGGTCAGATCATCAGCATACTTAATGAAGTTAACTTTGGGTGAGTTCGGAAGGTCATGCAAAAAGAAAGAGAAAAGAAATGGAGAAAGTACTGCACCTTGAGGCACACCACTTTCAGTTAGCTGAGAAGTGGAGCGCTTTCCAGCCAAAACAGTATGCTGTTTCCTATCCTTAAAATAAGAAGACAGCCATCTAGTTGCCCAGGACTCTGTTTGTGCTGAAATCATCTTTCCTAATAAAAGTGTCCTAGGAACAGAGTCGAAAGCTGCAGTATAGTCTAAAAAAGCTGTTCGAACGAACTTAGCGCCCTTATCAAGGCAGGAAACAATATTGTGGTGTAGTACAATGGCTGCATCTAATGTACTTCTTCCACACTTATAAGCAAACTGCTTAGGGTCACTAAAAGCTTTTAAAGAAGGTTTAAGAATATTCAAAAGAAGTTTCTCCATAGTTTTCAAAAAAGGAGATGTTATAGCGACCGGTCTAAACTTTATACCTGCTCCAGAAGATGATTTCTGTACAGGTACAACCTTGATTTCTTTCCAGTCAGCAGGTACCGTTTCCCTGTTAAATGATGACACAAGATGTCTGCACACTTTTGAAGAAGAATGCTTGGTACACCATCTGGACCAAGGCTGTGTGTTGGATTTAATGATTTCAAACATAATAGTACATCCTTTTCTTTAAAACCCTGAAAATGACCATTTTCTTGACTAGGTACATCAGGTACAACCATATTAATTTGTTTCTTGATAAATGATTTGTTTAAAGCATTAACATCAGAATAAGCATCAACAGACATTTGTTTTTTACTTGTAAGTTTATTGAAAAGTTTCCAAATGTTTGAAGGATTTTTACATGATAAAAATTTTTCATTATATAGTCTGTTCAACCTTTCTATTTCAATTTTTATAAGGGTGTTTATTTTACGGACACCAGTATTATCACAATTCTTATACAACTTCTCTTTTTGTCTTCTAAGTTTTTTCAGTTGCACAGAAGAGATTCTGTCAAATCTCGAAAACAGTGTTTCATATGGACAGCAAATTTCCAAACAAAACTTCAGATAATCGGTTATATTAGAGACAGTAGCATCCAACTTATCGTCAGTAAATAGTTCCCAGTTGGTATCATGCAACATGCTTCTTAATGCTAGAATGTTGTCATGGGAATATGAACGTTCATGTATCTTCTTTGTTAAATGACTAAACAATTTTCGTTGTAACTTGCCGTACACTTTCGGTAAAATACGAATAATGCAGTGGTCAGAATTTAGCAAAGGAGCTCTCCTTCGGGTTTCATATACATCACGGTCATTTATGAAAACCAGGTCTAGTGATTTGTCCAGACGTGTATTAAACTTGACTAGATTCTCATGACCAAGTGAAGTAAGAAAGCTGTGATCACATGAATTAAAATCACCACAGACTATAGACAACGAGTTTCCGAATGCAGGAGCAGCGAATTCAGTAAACTCATCTGCAAACATAACTATATTAGAAAGGCTACAATTGGGTGTTATGTAAATATTTGTTATGTATATATAAGAATATTTACTTAAGTGTTTTGGGCGACACCTGACGGTTATGCAATCTATATTGTCATTAGAATAATTGAAGCAAACGTGATTTGATGTAGACCAACTTGTGTTTATAAAGTGGCTACCCCTCCTCCATATTTTTTCTTGGAACTTTTTCTATCTTGGCGAAAAACTTTATATCCATTTATTGAAACTAGATTATCATCATAATGCTGGTGCAGCCAAGTCTCTTGTATTGCTAAAACGCCAGCATTTCGATAAACATTAGGGCAAAGTTCAACAATAGCGTCCCAAGGGATGCGAACGCACGAGTGACCTTCAGCCTGCCAATCATAAAAATGAGGAATTTTTGCACGAAAAATGAGGTATATTCACAAGAAAATGCATGAAAACACATTAAACAGATTATCTTTCTCTGACATGACTTAAAAATACGTCCCAATTATGATGAAAAGCATCAGTTGCTGAGTCGGACTAGCTTCTATAGATGTATCCACCAAAGTGACTGGAGACTGGCTTTTTTGTGAATCGTTCATCCCTCTTCTCTTGCTGTGTAGTCCTCTCCAAATCCCTCGGTTAAGTTACTATGGTTTCAGTAAGAGCATTGATGACTACATACAAAGAAAATGAGGATAAAACAAATTAAAATTAACGACATTAACTATAAATCTATCCCTAATCGCAACCCTAACCTAAATCCTGACCCTAAGCCTAAATTTCACACTAGCCCTAACCTTAATCCTAACCCTAACGACAATCCTTATCGTGCCGTAACCCTAACCCTAATCCCAATCATGACCGTAACCCTAACCCCAATAGTCGCCTTAACCCTAATCCTAACCCTAACGAGATGTTAACACATTGTCCAAACAGCAATTAAAAGCGTTATCTGGGTGAAATTTGCTCCTTATTTGATGAATAGGGTTGATATTTCAGCTATGATAATGACCGGTGCTGTTAGCCAACAACTAGCATGCGTTCAAGGTCATTGAAGCGTTCGCACTCCTGGGACGCTATTCTTGTACTTCGCCAACATTAGAATACATAAGGGATTGAAGATAATCCATTTTGTTGGACAGGGATCTACAATTAGTGCTGACGAGTTCAGGAGCAGTCATTTGATTAATTTGTGTACGTTTCAGTGCACGCTGCCAGCCACAGTGATGCTTTTTTTTCTCAATTTTTATGGATCACACAACGCAGTAGGTTGTAATAATTTTAAAAATGCGCGATTATATATAATACGATTAGGACACATTATTGATAAATTAAAACAAAATTAAAAGAGCAAACCAAAGCAATTTTCCAAAATGTTGTAAGGTGGAATTTTTTGGTAGCCCTATGTTCAAGGAGGCCGCAAATACATGTAATAGAAATGATTCAACACTTGTCAGCTCAGATATATGGAAAATTCTACTACCCCAACGACGACAAATAGGAGAAGACAAAGAAAACTATAAAACTAAAATTTCAAAGTCGTGTGATTATAATTGATGATATGATTATGAACTACAATAAATTTTGTTCGAAACATTGTCATCCAGTAAATAATACTGTTCCACTCACTGTGTGATACATCTAATAAACAAACTAATATGGAATTACTTACTACCACAGTGCCCAAGTTTTACACATATATGTATCACAGTAAGTTTTTATCCAATGCGATTTCACTCAACTATACTGCTTAAATTCCCTTCTTGTTTCTATAAAAGATTGATTCATTTCTGATTTCATATGAACTGCCATTTTTATTTTTTTTTAAATTCTCCTGCTAAAATGACACTATTAACGACTACAAATACACAGCCTAGATACACAAATCTCTGTTAGCATAAACATAAATAAATAAATAAATTTCTAAATGTTCATTTTTTCAAAAGTAAACAAGCTTTCACTCTCAAGATGATCACACGTTTGAATTTTTCCTCACACTTATTCACAAGCCAGTTAGTTGTGTTATATCCAGTTGAAGTGGAATTTTGTTTTCAGCTGATAAGAACTTGAAGTTATTTTGTTACACTATCAAAAGTTATTTCTAGCAGATAAGAGAAATTTTCTTTTTCTTTTCATCCTTGGGAAAGGTTTGTGTGATAGTGAGGGACAAATAACATTTTAAAAAAATTCATCTTATTTGTTAATCTGATAATAAAATTGCTGCGTTACAATAAAGTTCTAAAGTTTTAGGCCAATTGCTATCACGTCTCCATCTTTGAAAACAAACTACGGAGACGTTTCTCTTGAATTTTCTTAAAAAAAACTTTTTTAAAAAAAATCTTTTAATGACACAAAGCGGTTTGCTTGCAAATGCAATAAAAGCACTTTAGATGCCGTCGTTCAACTCACAATCACAGTATTGTTTCACGTCTTGGTAAAGGTGCAAGCCTCTCTTTCTTAGACTACAAACTGCTGCCACGTTTGACTTTGTTCTTGGGGCACTTTAAGCGAGCAAACTGATTTCAGTACGCAGTAAGTCCTGAGTCACAATGTGTCTGTCTTCCTATTTTTGGGTGGAAGACAACATATTGTTTTGAGTGGAGACTGGTGTGCTTCAAGGTGCTATACTCTACCCATTCCTTTTCTCTTTCACTTTGCAAAGCCTTTCATATTTTCCCAAAGCTAACTTCATCAAATATGCCGATGATCTAACCATTTCTGTCCCAGTAGTTTCTGAATTGGATTGTTCTTATATGAACACATTCTTATCTGAATTTAACATGTAGTCTAACCTACATGGTTTTAAACTCAATCCACCTAAATATATCATATTGTTGATATTAGTTTCGGATGCGAAAAGGACTTGCGTGGACTGATTCAGCCCTACGATTCCTGTAATACTGAGGGCACTGTGATAGGGAGTAAATCGAATATCTCTCATCTCGGCATATGTTTCTACTCGAACTTGTGTAGGTCGTATCACAGCCTGTTTAATTTTAAAGAAAGTTTTCGTTTGACTTAATAAATAAAAAAGTTGGGACTTTCTGGCATAACTCAACCTCTTGTCTAACAATTTGTTAATTCATATATTCTGCCCATTCTCCTTTATCGTTCGCCCCATTTATTCTTCCCTGGACTTCTCAAAAAGGACTATGTCATATTATGTAGAGCACTGAAGATTGTAAATAGGGTTAGTGGTGCACCTTTGACTCAACTGAATGACATTGTACTTATGGATAGGCACTTCGATTCTTTCAAGCAGTTGGCCAAAGTTATCTTGTCTGATACTAAACATCCTTTTTATTCTTAACTTTCTGATTCGGTAAAACCAGAAGAAACTTCATAAGAACTTACGCTCACACAGCTGAATATAAAAATTCCAGGAAACCATATTTAGCACGGATTTTTCTGTGAAGACAGAGTCAGATGTCAGAAAAGAACTGATGAACTTTGTAAATCAGTAACTGAACTGAAAAGTATGGTTAGTGATTATAATTATTACATTATTTTTGTGATTACAGCTTGATTCCACACCGTATTTTCGATAAAAGTGTCCCAACCACTGTGCCACCGACGCACATTAATTATCTATGACGTTATATATTTATAACTGGTTATTTTTCCATAAACATTCACTTTTTTGGTTTTATCATTATTTTTTGTTGAATTTCATACTTGTACACATTTTTAAAAAGAGTTGAACTATTGGAATAAGTGTAAAGACACTGAAATTTCCAATCTGTAAAATTCCTATTAATGTTTGCAATAAAGTGACTATTATTATTGTTGTTGTCATTATTCAGTAATTTCATAGATGAAATAATATGAAGTTTTCAGTACCCAGAGTAGTTATTATTTTTTAAATTTTATTCCCTTACATTTCCAGTGGAACATAGGGCTTGAAGTTTCGATAGCAGTGGAGCTTAATTTTACAGGATGAAGTTGCTAGCCTCATTTCAACCTTCCATTTCTACCAGTCTTATTACTGGCTTAGCGAGGTAAAGGAAGGAGTGCGTTGGCCGGAGATAGAACCCCGGACCACATGAGGCGTGGTTGGCAAGCATTCTACCGTTGTGCCAACGACGCATTTATGGAGTAATTACTCACTAAATAAAATATTCTTCTAATTTCCAAGTACACAAACTCGTCAACCAGTTCACCTATGATTTCTGTTGTGCTCAAAATGTAATTTAAGTAACCGAAGTTTCTGTCTTTGTAAGGTTATGATTTATTTAGTAAAAAAAGTAGATGTACCGTACTAATCGATCTGTTGCCTGGCCCTTGTCTTCTGTTGTTACATTTGGTGTCGCTGCCTACCGACAAATGAAAAGCCTATACCCTGCAGTTTTTGATGGAGACATATGGATCTTCGGGCAGGACTTCAAGGCTTCTGCGCAGTTGAGTGGCGTTCAAGATCTGCCAGCGATGGAGCTGCTACTTGAGACGCTGCTGGGAGGTCGGGTGAAAGCAGCATATGAAGGTGTCGGCCGAAGTATGGACGAATGTTCGACAGGGTCAGGCAAACAGTTTCCAAAGTGGGAAGGACCATATATGGTCACTTCGAGATGGGGTTACGCAGACACAGTCGCAATGGCGAACAATAAGAGGCGCGTGAACGTCAGCGAGCTCCAGAAATGGATACAGCGAGACAAGCCAACGATGACGCCTGCACCAAGTAGATCAAGCCGACTTCAGTCGCACGTATTTGACGGGGGGACGAGTGTGGTGAGAGCAGGCTGCTAGCCGATTGGTTGGCACTAATCTACGTTAAGGTCTAGGTCACTAATATGGGCCGTGAGAAAATATGAACAAGCCTGAGTCAACAACCAATCACAGCAAAGTTAACGTGGCAGAATATGATTCGCAGAGAGAACTCTATTTGTCAAGGAATCCCGAAACAACCAATCAGAAGCCTGCGTTTGTCTACCTAAACAACCAATCAGATGACTGCGCTTGTCTATAATAATGTAGTTGAAAGATGTATAAATACGTGTTGATTTTCATAATAAAACGATCTGTTGCCTGGCCCTTGTCTTCTGTTGTTACACCGTCTTCTCACTGAATTTATTGTTTTATTTCTATCCCATTTCTGGCATATTATCGGTATATCCCTGCTTTAACAAGTAGTTATGATCTTGGTGAGAAGTCAACCAAACACTCATTCCCTTTATTGAATAGGAAAAACTGTTCAACAATTAAACGATCTTTGGAAATTCACATTTGAACTATAGATACATTACTTAAAGTGAAGATCCTGCGTGCAGTTATACGCGTATATATAGATAACAATAATAATTTGACTGACTGAGTGACTAGTTTCAACGTAAAACTTTGCACCGATGCATAACAGTTCGAGTTGCTACACTTTACTTAGCACACAAAGCGAGAGAATAAAGTAAAATGTGATTCAAAACAGAGATATGAGGCAAAAAGAATAGTAATCTGGAAGAACAACAGAGTTTCATTGGATATGATAAGTCTTAAACGAGTGAATGTATCTCCGTCAGCCAGTGAGAACGACTTTCAGCCATATCACCAATTGTCTTCAGCCTTCATTGGTTTTTACCGTCCCAAGAACCCCAATCAGACAGGGGTCTACACCTCCAAGATTGGCTTTCTAACCTGATTTCACCCATAGTCGATGCTGATTCACTATCCCCATTAGATAGGACGGATCTTTAGAGAGGGTTTTCCTTAGACACCAAAAATGCTTTGCAAAAACTAAAGTGATATTTCACAGTGCAAAACGTGGTTGAACAAAATCTTTGAATTCATAAATCATTCGTATTATGAAAGCTGTGGATTATTATTATTATTGTCCCCTTGGATTCTTAGTCGAACATAGGTAGTTTCAACTGCACGTCTTCACTTGCTTCTGTCTTCCTTCTGCTGTAATTTTCACCTGAATCCATGTAACTCCATACTCTTTCAACTCCTCTTCACACAATCTCCTCCATGTCACCCTTCCACTGACGTCCCAATCACCGCTTCCCTTTCGGCCTGGTTCCACTCGAGCAATGGCCTGACGCGCGCGCGATGTCACCCAGTGGCCTCCTCAGAGAGTGAGTGTCCAATCCATCTCAATCCACTTTATCTTGCATATTTATTGGTTGGCGATTGCTTCTTGTTTTGTTTGTTCCCATAGTTTCTTGTTGGTGATTCTTTCAGGCCCGGCCATCTGATCTTCAGTAAAGAGCGAAGACAGTTGTTGATGAAGGTCTGCAACAGGCTGTTGGAAATATTCTTTGTGACCTACCCGCCAAGTTTCTGATCCGTATAGAAGAACTGATTGACTTGACGTTGTTTGTATTGAAAATCCGACTGCATTTTGTTGTTGATGGTGAGTGACGAAGATTTCCAGATTGGTTCCAGGTTGATGAATGTGTTTCTCGTCCCCCTCCCCGATTCTCGATTTGACATCCTCGTCCATTCCCACTGGCTGTAGTTGAGACAATGCTCAATGCTAGATAAGTGAATGAACTGACCTCTTTCAAATCCCTCCCGTTGATGATGACTGGCGCTGGATGTTGCTGCTGCTGTTGTTGTTGGTTGGTTATTTTCATAACCTCCGTCTTGTCTATGATCACCCGAAGTCCTGTCTTCACTGTCCGCTTCTTCGAGCGGCTTATCGGTTTTCGCTTGTGGATAGTAAATGTTATATTCTTCAACACTGAATATTCTGATTAAAAGTTTGCTAATATTTCCCAAGGTGACGAACGGCTTTGCATGAAATGGCAAGGTATCGTGTTTCTGTTCACTTTAAGCAAAATACTGAGACCCATCATCTTCGCACACCATCACCGAAGAAAGCATAGAATGACTGTCAGATCTATATACCAACTTCATCGACTTTGAAAAAGCCTTGGATAGCACTGAGCACAAAAGTGATTCGTAAACTGTTTCAACACTACACATCTTGTCAAACATTCATTTAAAAGACATGTGATGATAATGTCATATGCCAATTGTATCACAACGGAAAGCCTAAAGAAGCGTTCTAAGTAAAGACAGAAGCAAGATAAGACCACCTACTATCACCGATGAAATTGCTAAATTTGGTGGGCTGGATTGTAAAGCGGACCTTAAGAAGCACGAATATAATAGACATAGCGTTAATTGACAACAAGACTCTAGTAGATCTGGACGTTGAGGACAAAAACTCGAGAATCTTCAGGCGAAAATGAATAAGTTGACGCAGAAAACGACGAAGGTAGGACTTCAGATGAATATAGAGGAGACAACAAGAACAAGCTTAAGTCATCATTAATAGGAGGTGTTTGAAGAAGGTCATCTCTTTCACCCATCTTGGAGACATCATTTCATCTATAGGCGGTGTAAATGAGGATGTCAAGGTTAGCCAGAATCGGAAACTCAAGGCAGACATAGGCTGACTCTGAAAGCCAGGCTGCGGACTTTCAACAACAGCTGTCAATAGCTGCATACTCAAAAGCCTATTTCCAGGAAGAATACGCAACAATTAATTCTATCAGCGAAGCAATCAAGAACCTGTTGCCCTGCTACAATTGAATTCAAATATGAAACAATCAGTAAGGTATACAAAGGTGACAATGAGGAGATCGTGTCAGTAGGAGATTAGTCGTTATTTTGAAAACCATGCAGTCGGCTTAAAAGGACTACTGGAGACAAGGTGGTTGAGGCCCCATGTTCCACTAAGAACCAAAGTCAATAATAATAATATGAATAACATTTTTCAAAGGTTCAGGCAGCTGAATAGTCGTTTTGGAGTCACTGATGTTCACCCAACTGCACTTTTAAAATAGTTACAGTTTTCTCCACAATTATTTGTGATTTGACATCAAAATCTCAGGTTTCGCCAGCTACTGAAGGCTTGTAAAAAAGTTATTTATGTACTGTGATGTAATCGAAGAACCTAGGCAAAATTGTAGTTAATTCGTCTGAAATGATTTTCGCTGTCATATGATGGATTCTCTCTCTATGATTATTTAAAATAAACGAATTTTTCCTACACACTTTCTCCTAATTCTACTTTCAGTCTAGTGATCTAAAGCCGAGTAAACCCATTTCCCTTATCTAAATAAATAATAATGCTGTTATATTATTGAAAAATTTTGTTTGAATCTGATAACTATGTAGCGATTTCAAACAAAAGAAGGCCAACCGCATACAACAAAAACCAAAGCAATTCGTTTTTCCTCTGACAACTTAGAAAATTATGTCAACTAGAGACACATTTCCATATACAAAACGTTTTTGTTTCACACAACAACCCAAACTCTCACCACCTGAGAACGAATACTACAAAGCTTCACGACAAAAAAAAGGATGTGATAGAACGGGATGAATGAATTTCATTTTTTTGGTACAACTTAATTTTTGGTTGCTGTTACAGTCTGGCAACATTCCATATTAATATATATTTTCACATTTTAATGACAGATTACATTAATAATAATAATAGTAAAAATACTAATAACATCATTGAAAAATAGATTACATTATATTGAAAATTTTTGAATCAGGATTTTTTTTGTTATATGAATGCAGTAAAAGTCTTCACTAGTTTAATTTTACACAGTGGTTTATGCTGACAGAAAAGTACTGAGTTTTGTCTGCAAAAATTCACAAATTCACAAATTTGAATCTGTATTATTTCGCGTTACCTAATCATCTTTCAAATTCATAATACGCAGATAATTCACAATGGGATTACAATATGATATGGAGACTCCATTTCAGAATTGGCAAGGAGATTTTATGGGCTCTGAAAAGACAGATCTATCCACAGAAAATCATCATGCTATCCCTAAGCGATTAACCTATATAGCTGGATATCTTCAAGTCAAAAAAGAGCTGTCATCTTTCCACTGACCCACAATGTCATTAGAATTTTCTGCACTGACTACATAGAAGACGCCATAGTTGAACACCGCGTTAACACCTGTCACAGAACCCCAACTCACCCATCATTCATAGTCATTTACAAAGTAAGCAAAACATACACTAAAGACAGTATGCTTCTAACTTGTTTCCACTGTAGAAGCCTTCGCCGTATGCATTGAGAAGCAGATGCTGGGCTTTCAGAAGTAACTAGTTCAACCCCTACATTTACCATGGATCCAGTTCGATTTAGTTCTACAGTTTTCGTCTTTCGTTTTCCATTCCCTCCATTTATTTCATCTTCAGTTATAAAAAATATTATTTCAGTTAGTCGCCATGTTATCCCGTTTACACCTGCATTCGTTAAAGAATGTTTTCTAATCATGCGTAATTTTGCTTTTAACCCCTTTGTAACCCATATTCACACCCTTGAACTTTCATATCAAGTTGAAAATTATTATCCCCTTTAATGTCCTTTGTTATTAAGTTGAACTAAGTAATAATTGTATCTATGTATCTATGTTGTGCGTTGATGGCATAGCGGTTAGGACGCTCACCGACCATTCACATTGTCCGGGGGTCGATCCGCGGCCGACGCACTCCTTCACCTGGCTAAGCCAGAAATAAAAAAGCTGGCAAAGAGGAAAAGGCTGGGCATGAGGCTAGCAACCCCATCTTGTAAAAATAGACACTGCTTCCGAAACTTTAAGCTTCTAGCTTGAAGCCCTGTGTTCCACTGGGAACGCGAAGGAATAAAAAAATGTAAACTGATATATGAAAATCTGACTGTATAGCTTTTGATGATGAAATTGGCGAAAAGATGTGCTAGCTGAGATTTTTGCTGTCTTCTCTCTAATTTGCAATTCACGCAGTTCCAGGAAAAATTCTAAAAATTTTAATTGGAAGTAGAAATTATTGATACTATAATAGTATGCGGTCTGCTTGATATGCATGTCAAACAAGAGAGCAAGTATAATTGTTGAAAACTATATATTACTGAGTGATTCATATAAGTAGTTGGATACCATACATGCGACAACCAGTAATGCTTTCTAGACAGATTATTGACGTGGTCTACAAACAGGACAGTTGGAAGGTCCTGGGTTCAAACCCCGGTGGGTGAGTACAGCTGAATAGTCATAAGCTAAGACGAAACAGCTGTCCAGTACTCCCAGGTTTTCCAATGGTTCCCTAACCGATGTCAGCTCATGATGAAATCCTGTAACCAATCAAATCCCTACAAACCAACACTTGAAACAGGACAGCCGTTTGATCCGTTTGCAGCCGAACCAACTAGTTTTAAATAGCTTAGGGAATTGAGTTGGTTAACGCCACACATTTCAAATTGGAGGAATTTCGGTTTCAAAAGGAAACTAAGGTGAACTTTCCCCATGAACTGCGTAAACTGTAAGTTAATTTGCAAACTGAGAATGTTAAATATACTGACATCGGTTAACTCAAATAGCTAGCTAGAATTCAGTTGCTTTGAACTGATTCAGCCTTCTGATTTGAGTCGAACTGGGTACACTTATGATGGGCTCATTCCGGAACGAGTGAAACGGTAATCTTGTATTTAAATCACTTCTATAATCTGGCTAGCAAGCACCTCCCATATATGTGAGTGGCACTCATCTGCTTTATATCAATTAGTTAGTAATGGGTGATATGATTTAATGAACCATTTTTCCCTAAAATCTCATGCATTCTCAAAAAGCTTCAGATTCATTTCAACATTTCCTGAGATTTATATTTCTCTAAGTTAAAATTGATATCTGTGATTTATTTGGGTGTAGTTTTAATTACTTGAGGTTTGATAAGTAGTGTAAATGCATTTCTTTCTTTAACCGCCAAATTTATCTACAATTTCAAGAAGACACATCTCTAATTTGCATCTGAATGTGTTTCGAATCTCTAAATAATAAAAATATTGATAAGTATACAAATTAAAATGAAAAGTCCATTACATTCCTTAATCCAAGAGAGACAACATTTTTGTGAATATAGATATATTCCAAGTACATTGTGAACATGATCTCGCGAACACAATTTCCATGAGATTCAGCTCCTGACCATTCAGCGATGCAGTCAGAGATGTCATCACTGAGTTATTCGGGCTCGCGATTGACCATCTGTAGGACTGTAATGGATATATTGATTGAATACTAGTTGGTGACTGATGCTATCTGTCTAGTCCCTGTTGTTAGTGTGGACTGAACTCTATCCGTCAAGTTTTCAATGCTGCCAATATGCTAGGTGGCTTGCCATCACAGTACACTCTGAACTGTTGTTAACAGATAGTTGAAGACAAGCAGTAGGAAGCCTTTGAGCTAGGATTCATGCTTGTAGGCACTCGTCAGCAGGTTTGAATCTTAGAAGGCACATGAGTTCCGTCAAAATTTTAGATAAGCCTTGCTGTGGAGTGCCAACAAGTGGGAAATCTAGATTCAAGATCTGCTGCTGACTTCATTAAACGATTTAACAACAATTCACAGTGAAACGTGATAGCAAGCCAACTGGCATGGTGGCTACATAGCAAAATTGACGGATAGCATTCAGTCTGCACCAGCACCAAGGACTAGCCACATAACATTTGTTACTACCTAGTATCTAGGTAAATGTGCTGAAATACATATCAGGGAAGTGGAATGATGAATTCTGAGGCTTTGAAATGATCCTACATGAAACTTAAATATGTGTAGATATCAAGTTTTGAGACACACGTTAAATACAACTGGCAATCGCTTTTCATATCTCAGTCGGTGAAATGCAGACCGAATTTCACGCAAGTATATTCGAAACAAATTGAAATAACTATCATCTTTGACATATTTCAGGATACCTTTCTATCGCATAAAATCATAAGGTTAATTAGTTCCTACAAATTGACAGATTTGAAAATAGCTAGCTGTGACAAGTACCATCAGATGTTAAGAAGCCCCTAACCAATCAGTTTTTTAAATGAAAAAGTCACTTGTGAATGGATTTTACTAATACCGTAATTGAACTCCATGTGCTTGTAAGGTTAGTCACATCGAAAGCAATACTGCCTACACAAACACAAACTGGACTCAATGTATTCAAGTGGTCAGTAACATGTTTCTTTTAAAAAGACGAAGATAAATACGAGTAAATGATGTGCATGATTCGGTGAAAGAAATTTCAAATCACCTCGAAAGTTTAACTACCTTTAGACATGTGCTTAGGAACATGTGATATTACATTTATGATGATATTAGCTTGGCTAAATCCAACTGGTGGCTTAATTACTTGAAATCATTGTTCCCTTGAAATAATTTTTACAACATGTATCATTGAAGCCTACTTTATACAATGTGTACGTGCTCAAGATTCTTTGATTGGGCACTAGTCAGTGACTAGTGTAGTGTGTCTAGTCCTAATGTGTTTATTAGATATATCACACATTGTGAAACAGTATTATATGATTTCACCGGACACTAGTAACTAACCTGATGTGTCTAGTCCTTATTTTGGTGCAGACTGAATTCTATCAGTTAGGTATGCAATGTGGCCACCATTTTAGGTAGCTCGCCATCACGGTGCACATTGATTTAGTGATATTAGATAGTTGGAGGCAATCGGCAGGAGGCCTTCGACCTAGGTTCCATGCCAGTTGGCACTCGTCAGACAGCAGAGAGTATCTGCAACCTCCTTGGAGGGACTCATGACCCTTCTAAGATTCGAACACGTGTCACTCAGTGCTGCAGTCACAGAATTTACCACTGAGCTATTCGGGCTCGCGATTGACCTCCTGTAGGACTGTACTGGATACTTTGCTAGCTAGAAACTTCTCTGAAGCGTTGGGTGACGTGGGTTCGAATCTCAGAAGGGAAATGAGTTCCTTTGAGGGTGAAAATACGCCTTGCTAACAAGCGCCAAACAGCACGAAACCTACGTCATACTAAGGCTTCTTGTCGATTGCCTTCAACCATCCAATATGCTCTACATTGGTCATTATAACCAAATCGGGTAATAATAGTTTTATAATGACACACGTGTAATTTTATTCTAATGATTTTAACGAAATTTTTCAATAAAAGAACACAAATATACACAAAAGTTTTGTGTTTCTAAATAAGGTAAAAGTCTGTGGGATGAAATTGCAGCACAGCAGCTTGATTGAATTAATTAGTGATTTCAGAGTTACAACATGTAATTTCTGATCATTTGTTGCTTTGTAATTTTTTGTTATTTCATTTCCTTATTTTCACCACAGAAACCCAAAATATTCAGAGTTGGAGAAATGTTCAGACTAGCTGTATTCGAAAATTCTGTTTGATTATATTCTGCTGGAACAGCAATCAATGATATATAATCTTGATTAACAAAATGAGGATTTAGGGTTTGGGATTAATCGTTTTAACTGTATGAAAGTACAGAAATCAGAATGGTCTTTAAAACACATGCCATTCTATGAATACGAAAACGGAACGTTTCACCAGCCACAACTTTTCGACCTTCGGTCAAGCAACCCATATATGTGAATAGCCATGAGTAGCATTCATATGTCTTGTATACAAATTATCTTTATTTTTCATAAAGTTGTGAGTTAATCAGTATCTATACTCAAGCGTTTTAGTTTTAATCATGAATGCAGATGGATTGGGAAACAAGAATGAAAAATGCAGTCCCAAACAGAGCCCTTTTGCCTTTTTGTACCTTAGGAATGGCGCGAACCTATGATCTTATGATCGATGGAACCCAGGATGGTAAGGCCTCTTGAAAACTTGTCAAAACTAATACTGTTTAAAAAGTTATTGCATGCAGGATTTCCTCATGAGCTGACATCAGGTAGAGAACCACTGGAAAACCTGGACAGTCTTTTCGTCCTGGTTTAGGGTTCTTCATCAGCACGCACCCACCGGGGTTCAAACCCAGGACCTTCAAGTGGGAAGCCGTGACCAGTAGGATACAGCAGGTCGAAGATGAGGCAGTAACTCATCGAAGAAGACACTGCGAAGTGGTCGCGCTATGTCGTGAATTGGCAGAAGTTAGAATTCATGGCCTGGCCATTGGATCGGGTCCCAGTGGCTCAATGGTCTACAAGCCCGCCTTTTAACCAGAATGTCCTGGGTTCAAACCCCAGTGGGTGTGTACTGATGAAAAGTCCCAAACCAGGACGAAACAGCTGTCCAATGCTGTCAGGTTTTCCAGTGGTTCCCTAACGGATGTAAGCTCATGATGAAATCCTCGAACCAACTAATCATTTATTTGAAAACCATGGACGAAGACAAAATAGAATTCAATAAATTCCGCTGGAAACTCTGTGTATTTTATTCACATATATGAAATTGTTTTGTTTTCGAGATCCCTATTATTTAATTGCTGGCATAGACGTTTGTTTAGCTACAATGTTATTGCGTACTTTTGTTCCATGAAACAGATGTATTGTGGATACAGCTAACACCATCTTATAACAGTTCAAGTTATTTATACATATTTCTAACGTAACGACACTTAACATGTACTGTCTTTCATAGTTCAGCAATATTAATGGCTTACTTATTAGGGAATTGCTTGATAATAATACTGGCGAAGAAATCCCTTCTACATTACATCATTTCATTTATGAAGATGATTTTCCGAGATTTTTTAATCAAGTCAAAATCACCCTGTCTGATGTATTTTTATGAGTAATAATTGGCAACTTAGTTCTACATCGGTGGTAGAGCGGTTAGGACGCTCGCCGACCATGCACATGGTCCGGAGTTCGATCCGCGGCCACCGACGCACTCCTTTACCAATTTAAGTCAGCAGTGAGACTGGTAAAGGGGAAAGGTTGGGCACGAGGCTAGCAACCCCATCCTGTAAAATAAACACAGCTACAGAAACTTCAAGTCACTAGCTTGAAGCCCCCCTATGTTCCACTGAGGGACGTAAAAGAAAAAAAGTTGTTCTGCACAAAAGCTTTACACAATAGACAGAATTCTCAGTGTAGTTTATTGTATGAAATTTTCTCTGTATCCAGGATCCTCAAGTAAAATAGGAATCTCAAGTACACTCCATGACGCATTGACGTAATTGAATGCTTAAAACAAACAGAAATAATGGAAATTTTATCTAGTGTGTTAGGGGGGAAATCCTGGTAACCCAGTAGTTCAAGCAGGCCGCTGTATCCAATCGACTGGAAGTGCGCTTCATTCAAACAAATTTATGCACAGTTTTAATGGTGTTCATTCTTTTCTAATTCATGAATTCGATGACAGAAATAGCAATGGATACGTAAATTCACATCACAAAGTCGTAAAGTGCGCTTACATAGTATTAGTTGTATTAGTTAATGTTACAGAATATTCACATATCTGATTGTACTACGGGAAACAGTACACATTCACATATTTTTGATGTAGCTGAGTTCTCTAAGCTGAGTGATTTATATACGAAGTTTACGTTGACCCACTAGATAACATCTTCAGCTGAAGATTTAATATGAAGTGAACTTCTTTGGATAATCTATGGATGACATGATTGTTTTTTCGCACTAATCCTCTGCATTACTTTAATAACTGTTGATGTTGGTCTTGCGCTGACATTGAACACACATCAACATCCCCAGTTTAAAAAGTAGTCTTATACTCTTGATATATATATATATATTCCAGACATTCTTAAGCACTAACGAAAACAGTTTCTATTATCTAACACCGTTGGTGGTGAGATGCTGAGAGGAATAAGGTGTAATTGTACTAGTATTGATCAATGCATACTTCTACAAGACTTCCAAACTCTAATGAAGATAGGACGTTAACTTCTTATGTGTTCCTAACAGCTTACAATACTTTCTAAAACCTACACTACTGCATTTCCTGTGTTCTACCTTTTGTTAAGTTTCATAATCTCGGTTGTATATGTTTTCACTTTTATGTACACTTTAAAAACTAACTGGTTAGAGTAATAAAAAAGGCAGATAGAAAACTTCAGGGTGTGTTTTCACTCTTTCTGTTACTGTTATTGTTGTTGTTTGTCGTTGTACACTTAAGTTGACAGAAATCTTGAGGTGTTTCTGCTCACTGATTGACAACAACAAGTAGTTACATAATTATACACCTAGATAAGATAGGTTGCAAACCATAGGAGGAAATAAAATTGAAAGGAGATTATTCTGTTTTATTTTAAAAGAATTCCTTCCATTGTTTACATAAAGCCTAAATTTATTTAACCTCTCACTTCTTTTTCTTTTTCAATCAAAATCTTTTCTTAGTAAGACTAAGTGACTGACTGATTGACTGGTTAGCTGTCTAGTTGACTAACGTGTTGTCTTGTGTTTCAGACTTCCTGTTACTAATTTAACATGCCATGTGTCTTACCCAAGCTGCTGTTCAGTCTATGAGGGATATGGGGATATTTTCACCTAGATGACGATTAAGGTGACGAAGGTGACAGCTAGTATTCTTACTAATATGATGACTAATCCTATCACTGACATACATTGCCATTAGTAATAACACTAATACCACATTTCTGGTTCACCTTATTTCTTGTGGCACTAAAGTATGCACATTATACTAGTGTTTTGAATGTTAATGTACGGTTTGTCTTCATTCTAAACTTGTCTGTAAATATATTTACTTTTCTTATGTAGCAGTTTTGTCATTTTTTGACAAATTTACAAAATTAACAGTAACTCGATTTCTCGACAAATTAGTCATATCCTGTGACTTCATTTATTACAGCTGATACCACTACGCCTTCTACGTTGACATTTTTTCTTATGCCTTATATCTCATTCATGAAGTCGAAATTCACAGGCCATCTGCAATTATATTATACTTTGTCCCTATGAACAACTATGAATGACAATAACAGGAAGTTTAAAAAGAAAATCAAAGTGACAAATGAGTGAAACCAGAACAGAGATATAGTATCAGAAATTATTCCAACCGACTGGAGAGAACTCTGAAAGTTGTAACACTCACCTGCGCTGATGGCATACATCAGGTGTGTAACCAACAGTTATAAAAGAAAACACAAGTCAAGTATGACAATATTTCACCTAACTGAAAGAGTCAGAGTCAGAAGCTGGATGACTAGGTGGAAGTATTATTGTATGTCAGTTATGGAATAGAGGAAATATTATTTGCTATTTCCACTGATATGTATAAACCAAGTAGGTTATATTATTCTGTTTTGTCATACCTGTGATGCATATTTGCTCAGCTGATTCATCAGCCTGTTTCCTTTCCTAGCGTCCTTAGTATCTCAAATAACCTCAGAGTTATTAATCTGCTCATTGTACTCATTGAATGTAAATATCGGAAACTCGATGGCCCTAATTTAAGGATATACACGTTGCGGTAAATCATCGTGATATGGAGGAGGAAAACAACCGAACACCGTGACATTTTCTGCACCGCCATTTCATGCAATCCTACACTTTTTGCAAACAAATTCTGTTGTAGAAATTTGAAAGAGAAAAAACACAAACATTTGTGTTGAATAACATGGACACATCTCATCATTTCATAAGTTCTCTTCAGTTGCATACTGCCCGGAACATTTAGTAAACAAGGTTGTAACATATGATGGAGAAGATTTGTAGCTCAGGTGGATGATTTTGATGTGGTTGTGTTCTCTGAGCTGGAGAGTTTGTTTGCGAAGCTGTCGTTGCCCCCCACCCTACTAGGTAACATCTTCAGCTCATACTTCAATGTGAAGTGAGCTTTTAGATTTCTCCACGAGTAGTTTGTTAGTCATCTCTCCTGGTGACCTTGAATGTCATTGGTTGTTTTTGTGTGTTTTCATACTTCCTAGCCTATTTGTGTTGGAACTGATTGTTTGTTTTTTTTGACTTGGTCTTGAACCCTTTGTGTGTGTGAGATTTCCTTCCTATCGGTTGGTAAATTTTGTCTGTCTCGACATGCCTATTTACTTACGATTCACTAGAATACCAGGTTTCTGAAAATTCTCTAGCATTCCTCTGTCTAATATTTGAACGCTGGTTGTCCCAGTCGAGTTGATGTCTGTGGTTCTCTGTATATAGTGATACGAAGGGGGTAGATGTCATGTGTTTTGACTACTAGCTTATGATCATGGATATAAAGACGAATAGGATATCCAATTTGGCCAATGTAGTGTTTTTCGCAGTTGTTAAAATTTATTTTGTAGATGTTATTGGCGTCATCTTCTTTCGTTGTTAAGTTTTTTGGATGTTATAGAGCTGGAAACTCAATTCCCTAAAGGTTTGAAGCATCTTGTGCTGATTTCTGAGATGTCGTTTGAATGTGGTAGGCCGATTGTAACAAAATATTAATAGGCTTTTGTTTATCAACAGGAATCAACCCACCGGTATGAAATGTTATAAGAATGTCATACTAAAGTAAAACATAACGGTGATAGGTATTCTCAAGGTATAACAATATATACAACTTGTAAGAAGGAGATGTCCGTTAAAAATTAAATAAATTTGTTGTTAGGGATTGCAAAATTAAAAATGTTTGATAAGTCAGCGATAATTACATAACAGGACATAATAAAATACAGTGTGTGTAGAACTCGAAAGTCGTAAAAGTCGAAATCTAGGGTGCATATGGTCTGATGAAGAGACGATGTCATTTGTAATAGAATGCACCAGTATTTGTTCTTCCTCATTTCAAATTTACATAGAGGAACTTGAGTGTGACGTTTTTGAACCAACGTTGCCTTGCTGAATTGACTATTGACGGTAATTTGCATAATAATCTATCACGTTACTCTACTCAAGTTTTATTATGAAAGTTTACGAACCTGCTATTTCCTTCCTCAATTTGTGGAGAAGCTTCATTCGTGCAAATTTCCTCCTTAGGTTAGAAACCTTAGACGTATCAGGAAACCTCACAGTGAATAGACGAAATTACTTAATACAAAGTTGAGGATGGAAGACAGTTCGTTAGAAAATGTCGTCAGCAGTTTAAACAGAGTGAAATTCAAAAATTTAATCCAAGATCTTCAATGCCAAATGTGTATCAACTTCTCCAAGACCCTGTGCTTAGCACTAACGAAGGAACAGTTGCATGATGGCTTTCCTAGTGCCTAGATGTAATTGCAAACAATAAACTGTGTTAGAAATGTCGTCAGCACATAATACTGTATTAGACTGTGTCTTTTTTAAATAAAATTAATACAAGATGAAATATAATCGACAAATAAATCAGACATTTAATTAATGTTGCCTGAGAAATACCTGAAAAAAAACAGCAAGAAAGGACGTGATAAACTAGACAAAACTACGGTCGGCTAAAAGCGCATTTTTGTTAAATTTGATATCAGAGATGGTGATGTAATTATGAGAATGATTATGTACAGCAATTAGCAGGAACTATCCTGCAGCAAAGCCAGTCTCTCTTCTCCAAACCTCCCGCTCGTTGAAACAGTTAAATATCAACAAGCACACTTCTCACATTACCTGAAACAGCGTATGTTGATTCATGTCTATCTGTGCGAGCAATTAAAGAAAAACAGGCAAACGTCAGGTTCTTGGAACACTAACATTTATACACTGTCTAGTGAGGAGGAGAGAAAACGGACATTTTAAAATATCTGTATTCAGGAAGAAGACCTACTGCAACAAATATTTAAACTTTAAAACACCACAGCCCATTAGTGCAAAGATTTCAGTTGTTTCAAATCTTCTTAGACGGATAAGAAAGAAAATGAAGAAGAAATATCAAACATTACTGAAACTCTCAAGCAAAACAACTACCCAAGGAACTTCATCGACAAAATCACACTGACATTAAGTATCGCCGAAAATGCATCCCGATAACATGGACATCAACAGTTGTTATTCCATATGGAGCATAGACATCAGACGATTTCAGTAGAGGAGTACTCAATAAGCTCGACATCAGAGTCCTCTTCAAAATATCAGATACACTGCGAAACAGACGTGTTCATATATAAACCAAATCCCCGAGGATTCTCTATCTAATTGTGTCTATAAATGAAATGCGTGGAATGTGATGCGATCTACATCGGACGGACAGCACGAGAAGTCAAAATCATAAGAAATGAACACCGTAGAAGAATTTGTTTGATCGCAGAGAAATAAATCCAGTTGAACTAGCAAAGCTTGAAAAATCATCAGCCATAGCTCGTCTGCATGCTATAGAATCAGGTCAAAAGATAAATTAAATTAATTAATTAATTGAAATAATCCAGAAAAAGCATTTCAGAAATCACAGAAAATGTTCCATTTCGTCAGAACCACTTCATATCAAGTGTAATGCAAATTGTCTGAATAGGAATGATGGACTGAAACAGAATTTGTCCTGGTTACAATACCTCCCCGCCCTCATGAAATGACAAAATCAGCACGAATGTGATAAGCAATTTCATTATGTAAACACACGCTGCTTTTATAATTTAATACGCTTATTCAGTCGAATAATCTACACTTGGTTTTGTTATCTTTACCATTTGGGCAAATTGACAACGTTAAAATTACCCCATGCTGATGAACGATGATCAAGTTCTTATAACTGAACTGAGGTTTTGTAAATTCTGGTTTAATAATACTTCGGTAAAGTTATTGGAAGCATTAAACAGCGTCGGTGACACAGTGGTTAGAACTGTTGCCAACCATGAACATGGTCCAAGGTTCTATCCCCTGCCGATCCACACCTGATATCTATGATCGGCCTGCAAAATTTGGGCTACCGATATCCATGCTGAAAATTCCATACTTGTACCAAAAATACAGTGTGGAATCAAGCTGTAATCAAAAATTTTTTAAAAATGTCAGTAAGAGCAACAATATCGTTTTATTTTTCATTCATTGGGAAATACAAAAAAAAACTTTTAAATTAATGAATATCATATATCCAATGACCAAATTTCTCCAAACAATTAAAAGTGAACTTGGTTTGGACTCATATATCTTAAATGAAGTTTATTTTTGAATTAAGGCGTGAACAAAGTAACCTCTCCATAAAAATGTTTAAAATGAAGATAAATAAAAAAAATTTTGTTAATTGCTTTTTGTACGATTTTGCAGAATGGAAATCAAATTTATTATAAAAAAGCATGCGAAGCATAAAACACCTTACAGTGCCTGAGACACATGAATTTCTAATATTAGGTGTGTCAAAGTTTCAGTCATTCTGATGCACTTTTAGCTGAAACAGGATTACACTGAAAATTATTAAGTGATGTTGAGACATTATTATTATTATTATATCCTTTAATTCCTAGAGGAACATAGGGCTTCAGCTGCGCACCTCCATTACCTTCTGTTTTCTGACAACTTTTTCACCCTGCTCCAGGTCTGTCCACATGTTTTCATCTCCTCTTCGCATCACCTCCTCCAAGTCACCCTCGTACTGACGACCGACTCGCCGCCCGCTTCCCTTTCGGGTTCCACTCGAGCAATGGCTTCTCTAGTGATGTCACTTGATGGTTTCCTCAGCGTATGGCCAATCCATCTCCATTTCTTCCTGCCTATTTGTTTCTCAATCGGTTCCTGGTTGGTTCGCCCACAGAGGTCCCACCCTGTTGCTTATCTTTTCTGACCGGCCATCTGATCTTGAGTATTGAGCGAAGACAACTGTTAATGAAGGTCTGAAGTTTGTTGGAGATGCTCTTTATGAGGCACCAAGTCTCTGATCCATATAGTAAGTAGCACTGACTTCATAGTGGATTTGAAAATCCGAATGTTATTTTTCATTCTGAGTGCTGTTGACCTCCACACAGACTTCAGAGTAATGAAAACTTGTCTTGCTTTTCCGATTTTGAGACAAAGAATATGACATTAGCCGATGAAGTTACTCAGTGTTGAGTAAATGTAGCTTACCTAACATGGTTCCTCTAGTTGTTAGGCATCAATATTAGAGGGTTGTATATAAAACGCCAAAAGGCCGTTGGCATGGCTGCACATATTTTGAATTGTTGGTAAATAATATCAGACCTCTTAGAACTAACCATTTGTATTCCTTCTCTGTCAACTTCACTTTATTTCTTCCCTCTACTATTATATGTACTTTATTCAAGTTTGGAAAACTGAACTAACTCTTTTTTTTATAGCATTCTATATTGTGAATTCAGTAAGCCAATTCTAGACAGGAAGCATAAACTCAGTAAACTCTGAAGAGTTATTTGTTGACAACAGTTTTTTAATGAAATCTCTGCTGACATGTAAAGAAAGGCAAAGAATAGGAGGAGGTTATTTTATTTTGCCTGAGAAGGAAAATACATACGGGTTAGGAGGAATCGTCAGCGTTTTACTTGCAAATTTATTACTGCATAAATGAATGGTAATAGTCACTCATTTCCTATTCTCATGAAGCCTTATCACGTGTACACAAAAGGTCACAACTACTACCACTTCGATCTGTATGCTGGACTGTCTTTGTGTGAATGTAGCTTTCTCATGTGTTTCATTATGTCATACATGACACCATATAAATCATACACATTTTGATGTGGTTTTGTTGTCTGAGCTGGATGGTTGGTTTGCGAAGCTTTCATCGCCCTACTGGGTGACATCTTCAGCGCATACTGCAATTTGAAGATCTTCAAAATCATACACAGCACGGATACTAAACCACCCGTAACTAATTCCACTGTTATGCACTTTTAAATGTTATAAAATGAATAGGTTTGAATACAAAAGACCGGTAAGGTAAAAAGTCTTCAAGTATTAGTTTGTAGGGATTTAATTTGTTTCAAATTCTATCACACATCAATATCAGCTAGAGAAACGGCAGACGCGAATGTACAGCTGACCCTAAACCGACCAATGATAAAAATAAGTGGTTTTTATACAAAATGACGTTTGTTTACAAAAAAAATGCATGAAGACACATTAAACAGGATGTTTTTCTCTGATGTGACGTAAAGGTAGATCCCAATTAAAATGAGGAGTATCAGCTTTTAAAGTAAACCAGTTTATGTACACGTATCCACCGAGATGACTGAAGATTAGCTTTCTTTGTAACGCGTTACTCAGTCTTACCATATTTTGCAGTCGTCTCCAAAATTCCTCCATTGAATTACTATGGTTTCTAGTATATAAATTATACTAACCTCAAACCTAACCTTAATCGTAACCTTAACCGTAATTCAGACCCTAACCTTTAACCTAACGTTAATTATAACCGTAATCCTGAAACTAACTCTAATACCTACCTACCTATTAATGCAGTGTCTAAACAGTATTTGAAACTGTGATCGGGGTGGAATTTACACCACACACAGGCGCGACAATAATAGTAATTCCGGTTACCCAATGAATATTATGTGTTTGTGCCCCTTAGACGTGATACTGTAACTTCTTCAGATAACCATCGACAACCAGAGAGTACTGAACAACTGTTTCGCCTTATTTTGGGACCCATTGGCAGTACACACGCACTAGGTATAGAACTAAGGACCTTCCGGTTACAAGGCGAGCTCGTAAACTATTCAGCCACTGTGACCTTAGTCAATGAGCAGCCCATGGATTCTAACTTCTGCCAATTCGCAATTTCAGTGAGAACACCAGCCAATGTCATCTGTGGCGAGTATTCGCTCTTCCTCCCGACCGGATCGACCCCACTGATCAGGACTTCTTAGCAGAACTTCAGGCAACTCTGAACTATAGCCACTCATCACTGGCAAGCATCACATTAATTTCCAGGAGTCAGTTTGTAGGCATTTGATTGTTTTATCAAGTTTTGTCAAGGATCAATATCGTCGAAGCACTGCTGATGAGGAAGCAACAGCTGGACAGCACTCCCTAACTTTTAATCGCTCTCCAGTTGAAATCATTGCTTGATCAAACTTGGTAGAAATAAAAGTATTTTCAAAGAGCCACTTAGGCTTTTTTTATAATATTCTGCATAATAACTATGGGACTATCACAAAATCTGAGACATCCATGTTTTCTGAAACAGACAGGCACAACTCAGAAGTGATGTATCAATTCAGAGAGCTTAGGTTACTCCACGTTATATCATCACCTAAAAAACATCAAACATTTATGACTAAGACTATGGACAAGTACACTGAACAAGATAATAAGTTATCAGTTTTAATAGAATATTTTATATTTGCAAGTTTATTAGGGATGGTAGGCTTCTGATCTACTGCGACCAAATCTAAACTGGTCCAGTCACCGATAATCGGAATATTCAAAATTATTATATATTATTATTGTTATTTCCTTTAATTCCTAGAGGAATATAGGGCTTCAGCCACACGTCCTCATTGCGTTCAATTCTCTGACAACGTTTTCACCTGGCTCCACGTCTGCCCACATGCTTTCATCTCCTTTTCGCACCGCCTCTTCCATATCACCGTCGGACTGATAACCAAATCGCAGCTTCTCATTCCGGTTCCACTCGAGTGATGTCCTGGTGTGTGATGTCACTCACTTTATGGTTTTCTCAGAGTATGGCCAATCCACCTCCATTTCTTCCTGCATATCTGTTGCACGATTGGTTCCTGATGGGTTGGTTCGCTCCCAGAGATCCCTGGTGCTGATCGTTTCTGGCCGGCCATCTGATCTTGAGTACTAAGCTAAGACAGCAGTTGACCAGAGTCTGTAGTTTTTGCGAAATGCATTTCCTGACGCGCTGGCCAAGTCTGATCCGTAAAGTAGCACTGACTTCACATTGGAGTTGTAAATCCGGACCTTATTTTTCATTTTCATGCTGAGTGCTGTTGATCCTCACACAGACTTGAGAGTAATGAAAGCTTGCCTTGCTTTCCAGATCCTCACTTTAATAGACTCATCAGTTCCGTCTGCCTGTAGTTGAAACTATGCTTCCTAGGTGGGTAGGTAGGTAAATGAGGTTGCATCTTTCAGACTTCTTCTATTTATGCTGGCTGATTCTTGTCTGTTGTTGTTGCTGTTGGTGTTGGCCAGGAATCTTCATCACCACATCTGTCTTCTCTATGTTCACCTGAAGTTCTATCTTCTCTGGATGCTTCTTCTGCCAACTTGTTGCTTTTCACTTGCATATCTTCCAGTTTGTGGGAAATCAAACATATATCATCGGCGAAGTCCAGATCCTCCAAATTTTTTGTGTGTATCCATTCTATGCCTGTTTCCTCATTGCCGGTTGTCTGTCGCATTATCCAGTCTACTGCAATCAGGAAAATCATTGGAGATAGTAGGCAGCCAGCTTGTCTTACTCCCATCTTCACTTCGAAGGATTCTGTGAGTTTCCCGTTGTGGATTACTTGGCATGCAGCATTGTCGGATAACTGTTGGATGAGATGTATAATTGTCGGCGGCAACCGATAGTAGCGAAGTAGTGTCTAAATCACTTCTCGATTGGAATATTCATACATTCATATATATATATATATTGGGCAGATTAATAGTAGTCGGAGTAAGGAAAAGTGAAGAGGAGTAATGTCTTGTATTCTACTTCATGTGGAAACTGAAGACCGCCTAATCCATTCCGCGCATAACAGAATATATACACAAGGGCGGAATGTAAAAACTGACTCAGAAACACTTGTTTACTAAACCGATAAAATATTAATATGAGGTCTAGTATAAGAGAATAACAATAAGAATACATTTAATATGAGTCACAACTTTTATGTTTCTGTGAATTTCACAATTTTAAATTCACTTGAAAAAGAAACAATTCTTTTTTTTCTATTAGTAAAATGCCAATTCATAAATTATTGCCATGTCTCCGCTGTATATATATTTATATGTATATGTATACAAATATTTGTCATAAACACTGTTCTTTTTATTTAGTGTGCGATTCACACTGGGGGGTCAAGTGACAGATAACAAGTGGAGGCAAAAGTAACAACAGCAAGAACTGGGTATAGCAGGTGTTCTTTGTCTTCGGTCAGTTGTGTGTGTGTGTGTGTTTGCGTGTTTATGACTAATACAGCAGGAAGAGCGATAAATCATTTTTGTTTAACAATTACTTAGCCGATTATGATACTTGCAGAGGACAGTTATAAAGCTGCAAAGCAAGTAACTAGGTAACTAACTGTAGGTAAACACACATATGTATTAGAAAAGGAGAACAAAATAATCGCCTAGTCACTGGATTATTTTCCAGTCGTGTTGTGATATAACAGTTAATTCATGCGCAATTTTGTATTCATTCCGTAAGTCAGCACTCTTTGACGTTCTTATGCTAAATTAATTTTTCAACACTATAAGAATTGACGACTGATAAAAGGCAGCAGAATGGATTACACCGAAATCCCACATTATCCTTCAGTGTTCCGTGGTATACGCCTTCAAGTTCTATGCTTTGCAGTTTCTGTTACAGTGGTGTTCTTTTTACCGGCTAGGGAGTAACTAGTCTCACGTCCCACCTGCCTTCTGTTCCGGGCTTACTACCGACCAAGCGAGGCTTATGAGTGCATCGGCCTGGAACTGAACTCACACCACATTCGTGGCTGGCGGGTGTTCTACCCCTGAATTAACGATGCTAACTATAAAGCATACTAATATGTTATGTATGTGATTGTTATATGTGACGTATTTGTATTTTCATGTTTTACGACCAGTTGAAACTCTAATCAGGTGTTAATCAGACATTATATCACTTAATTTTCATTTTGTTTATTTATCTTGCGACCTACTAGAACTACTGCGTTACCAGAATTTCCATCCAACAAAAGCGCCCAAGAACTTCTGAATTTCTTACTGTTTTAACCGTACAATTATATCGGATTGTCAATACACGAACTCAGGTACATAAATAACCAACTGCCAGCAAATCACTGTAATTCTTGAAGGAAATGAAGAAGCAATCTACTGATTTGTTTCACTCTTCAAATGCGACAACACTGTGTTATATGTTATACTTCAGATTATTACTTTATTTGGAAATCCTGTGTGAACAGGAGATATTTTGGAACTACCAAGGCTGAAGATTTCTGTAACATGTATTTGCATATTGTCTGAAATAAAACTTTGTTATTATTATTATTAAATATATATTATTGAATCAATTAGTCTTTTTGATAAATTTGAATAAGGCATTAAGAAGACAAATTTCGCGAAATGATATCGTCATTTCGTAGTTTCTTTACAACCGCTTTACAACTAACATGGTTAACAAAAATAAAATAAAGATCATGACAATTACTCAGTTAAATAAAAAAGCAAAAGTACATACTAATGACCAATCATATTTAGATAGGTCATGAAGTGAATCCATGGTAGGCGAAGATTGAAGTCTATTGATTTTTGTACACACAGTTTAAGCTGTATGTGATTAATCCAAAGTGCTTCCATCACCTTCAATAACCAACCTTGAATTAGAGTTATGTGATGAAACAATTGTGAAACAGTCATTATTAATATTGATTTTGTGACCTGGCATTAAAAGTCTTTTGTAATGGATAATTAATCGTGTTGGGATTTTCTATATGTTTTAATAACCGTAATTTTGGAACATGTTCTTTTCGACGACATTGGAACATTCTGTTGGTTCTACCTATATAGGTGTGTGTCACCGCAGCTGCAGGTGAACTTGTAGATACAGTCTGAAGTAGATTCCAAAGAATTTCGTCCTTTAATCGTAGGTTCAGGTATCGAAAGTGTTCGGCAAGTGAGAAAAAGAGATGCGACGTAGAATATGCGTTTGATGGCTGATCGAAGTCTTTTAGCTAGCTGTCAACTGCATAATCTGGACGCCCTTGAATGCTAGGTTAATAAAGATAGCTTTCTTTGTTACGGAAGCTGTCTTTTCGAGATGTGACCTTTTTTAACTGTGACAAGTGATAAATTTTTCCGGATAACCATTAGCTAATAAAACTGAATGTATATGTCGAAAATCATCCATCAGTATATATTAACAAAGGTTTCATCGTATTTTGAGTGATTTAGAAACGACTGAATATAGTCGACACGAAGGTTAAGACAGTTCGTTTACCTTGTTAGACGAAGTGCATTGGTGGCCTAGTGGCACAATACCGGCCAACCATGTAAGTGATCTAAAGTCCGATCTCCCGTCAACGTCCACCTAAATCTTGCTAAGCCTGTGGCAAGCCTGGTACAGAAGGAAGGTTGAGCATGAGGCTAGTCACTTCATCCTGTAAAAAAAATAAACGCTACTACTACTGAAATTTCAAGCTTGAAGCCCCAAGTTCTACTTGAAACTCAAAGAGATGGGATAAAATAAATTTCTGAATGAAGGCGGAGTTTAATAAAGGTTCCAGTAGGCAAAAATGTTTTACTGACACTAAAAGTGCGTAGAAGACTAGGACACTGTTGGCGTTAACGTTAGCTGTGAGGGTAAACAGAATGTCCAAATAAGTCAGTGTAAACATGCAGCATTTAGTGTATATTTTACATTTTATTGCAGTAATATTACGATATTTGTCATATACAATCATCTTCAGATTTTCATGTATGCTCTACACCATTTCGTCACTCTGATTTTATTCACCATTCCATCAACAGACGACCGATACTGGCAGCATCCTCAGCACAGGCTGAACGATGTAACCATCATTAAAAAAAAGCATAACAGACAATTCAGCTTAACATCTCTCATAGTAGCCATTGCTAACTTTAATGCAATAGCTCTTTACTTCGCCTGATACAGTGCTATTTTCCAAGGCAGTAATATTTGGAAATGATCGTAGTGATAAACGTTCCATGAAATTTGATGGATGTATTTTTTTCAGCAGTTTGATCTGTATTCATCAGGTATAACCGTAATCTAAGTGTTAGAAAGGGAACAGACAGATTACTAAATAAAAATGAGTTCAGCAGCCATATAACCTCATCCAGTTCACCAACGGGACCTGAACCCTAGAAAGTCGGAGATTTTATCGTATGGTCAACGGGTAAAAAGCAACCATATTGCTGCTAAAACTTCGAAGTATATAAAAAGCTACAGGTTAGCTCAGCTATTGAAAGTCTATGCGAATTTTACGAGAAATACTATTATTTCGTGATTTAGATTCTGGTTTTTGATAAAAAAAAGAAGAAAGCAGAAACTGGATCGACTTAGTTGTCTGCTGATATATGTTTCAGGCACGTGATGTTTAAAATTCTTCCTAATCATAAAAAATAAATCAAGAAGTAAATCGAAGAAACATCGTCTCAGTCTTTTGAAGTCATAAAGGTAAATTGAATTGCGTGAACCTACTTTTACTGGCTAACAAATATCATACTGAAGAAGTACAACGATGATGCTTGCAGTCTTCAGTACAATGCAAGCATGATGTACTGTGAAGTGTTCATCATTACAAAAGCATGTTAAGAACATATTCAACTTACAAGAGTTATGGTGTATTTTGAGCGATGCCTGTTTTCACCATAATGATAGTCGATTTTAGATAGTTGGAAGCGATTAGCAGAACGGGATGAATCCAGGCTTCGCGCTTGTTAGTATCTGTCCTTAAAACCATAATGTACATTTCAAGATATTTTTTGTTCTCTTTTTTCATTAAAAGTGACTATTTGTATCCTGTCTCGTTGGACGGATCAGCATGCAATGGCAATGAGAATTTGTTTTCAGGTTTAGAAAGAGTTCGGATTGATTAACTTTAGATGGTGGCTAGAATGAATTGTTTTACCCACAGACCTACAGGTGATAACACTCACAAGTTGGAAGAAGAAGCAGAGGGAGAGGAGAGGACTTCAAGTGAACATGCAGGAAATAGAGTTGATCAAGTCAGCTAACCAGCAACAACAACTAGTACCAACTATTATCAATAGTGGACATCTGAATGAAGTCATTTCTTTAACTTATTTAGGCAGCATCGTTTTATCTACTGGCGGCACACATGAGAATGTCAAAATCAATCAGGATAAAACTACATTTTCATTGGACACTAGTAACTACTGTGATGTGTCCAGTTCTTTGTTTGGTACAGACTGAATGCTACCAGTCAGGTTTGCAATGTGGCCACCTCTCTAGGTACCTCGCCATCACAGTGCACATTGATTTGGTGATATTAGATAGTTGAAGGCAATCGGCCACAGGAAGCCTTTGACCTAGGTTTCGTGCTAGTTGGCACTCACCAGTCAGCAAGGCGTATCTGCAACCTTGAAGGAACTCATGTCCCTTCTGAGATTCGAACCAGCGTCACCCAGTGCTGCGATGAGTCAGAGACTTTACTACTGAGCTATGCAGGCTTCTACGGGAGGACAGTTGCAACCATGAATATCTCAGTGGTAACGTCTCTCACTCACTGCAGCACTGAGTGACGCAGGTTTAATCTCAAAAGGGACATGAGTTCCTTTTAGTTTGTAGATACGCTTTGCTGACCAGTGAGTGCCAAGTAGCAAGAAATTTAGGTCAAAGGTTTCCTACGATTACCTCCAACTCTTTGAAACATACATTAACCTAAAATCATTGTGAAAATCTTCTGGATTCAACGTGGGGAACAAGATCTGAATTTTCGACACTAATATCAAGTCAATTAGTGCTTCCATGTGGTTGCGAGACCTCAAGATAGACCTACATCCCTCTGAAATCAGCTCGAAAATCTGATATAATCTGCAGCGTAGAGAACAAGATTTGGACTTACAACACCGATGTCAAATCAGTCAGTTGTTCTATATGTGTCAGAGACTTGGTGCATAACAAAACGCATTTTCAACAGCCAGCCACAGACTTTTATCAACAGCTAACTTCACCATATGCTGAAGATTGGATGCCTAGAAAGGAATAGTAACAAAGAATTCTGGCAACCAACCAAAGACCTAACGCCGAACATGTATGCCAAAGGAAATGGAGATGGGTTGGACACACACTAAGGAGACCACTGAGTGGCATGACACAGGAGGCTTGTGAGTGGAACTCGAATCAGAGGCGACGGGATGGGCATGCTTCCCATAGTGACATTGAAGAGACTATGGAAGCTTGTGGGCAATCAGAATGAAAAGCAGATTTCATGATGAAGCCCTATGTTTTACTCAGAACCCAAGGGAATAATAAGTTTTCATGAGTTGGATTATAAGCATTAGATTTGGTCTCTCCGAGTTGATCACAGGTTAATATCAGTTAGAGAAGCATTGAAAACCATGGAGTACTGAACAGCTGTTTCATTCTAGTTTGGGAGTCATAGGTAGTACGCATTCACTAAAGTTCGAACCCAGGACCCTCCGTTTACAAGGTGGTCATCGCGCTAAATCACAAATCGGTGAAAGTTAGAAGGAGGAGGAGGCCCCGGTTCAATCAGAAGTGCCATTATTGAACATCTGATCAACACCTCCCACAACATTTCAACCGATTCTTACAAAGTGATTTACAAAGTCGACAGAAACCTACCAAAAGCAGTATGTTTCTGACTTCTTTGTACTGCGGAAGCCCTTGCAATATGCATCGAAAAGCCGGAGCTGTGTGTTCAAAAGAAATTAGTCTAACCTTTACAACTACCATGGATCTAGTTCGTTATGTTTCCTCAGCTTCCGTTTTTTTTTCTTCTTTTTCTGTTCTCTCTTTTCTTTTTGAGCAATTTTTGGTTCGCCGTGTGTCTGATCTTTAGTCCCCCAGTCTTCATTAGATTCATCTAATCTTTTCAGTTATAAAATCAATCAGTTATTTTAAGTTTGTTTCCATACTTTTCCTGTTCACATTTATAATTCGTTTAAAATAACTATTTTACAATTATATCTTAATCCTGGGCAAGTTTTGTGTTTCTATGCCTCTTGTAATCTATCTATATTCACACCTCCTAACTTACATTTCAAGTTGAAAATTTTGATTTCATTTTGTTTCCATACTCATTTTGTTCACACCTGTAATTCATTCTCTTCCTGCATAACCTCTGTCTCTATGCCTCTTGTAATTCATATCAAGTTGAAAATAATTATCACCTTCTATTAGCCTTCAAAATTATTTCTCCAGTTATCAAATATTAATTTTGCATACGTTGTAACTGTCTTCTAATCCTATGAAATCTTGTCTCTAAGCCCCTTGTAATCTATATTCGTACCTTCAAGTTTCATATCAAGTTGAAAATTATTATCAGTTTCGTTACTATGTGGAATTAATTAAACAAATAATAATTGTATCCCTTGTAAAATAATCTATATAAATGCGATTGTACAGCTGCTTTTGAGAATAAAATCGCCGAAAAGATCGTCATCTTTGCTGAACTTCGTGTTCGCTTCTTTCTAATGAAGTTAGAATTCATGGGCTGGGCACTGAATCGGGTCCCAGTGGCCGAATGGTATAAGAGCTTGCCTTGTAACCGGAAGGTCCTGGGTTCGAACCCCAATATGTGGGTATTGGTGGTGATTTACATACAAACTAGGCTGGTGAAATAGCTCTTCCGTACTCCAGTACTAGTTTTCAATGGTTCTCGAACTGATATGAATCCATGACCAACTCGTTAAAGGAATAATAATTAATATTATTATGATATTAAATTTTCATGTAGTGAAAACCAATTTACTAGCTGTTATCTAATCAAAAATCTGATTTTTTTGAATAAATGAATATCAAAAACCATCGACGTGAACAACAACACTCAACTTTTACCATCTCTAAAGCTCCATTCTTAACTAAGCGGTAATCAATTATGTCATAAGAACGGCTACTTTTCGTTCTTTCAATCCTAACTGCATAAAGCCTGATTTGTCGATATGTTATTTTGTTGTTATGGGATACACATGCACAAATTTGCGTCATCCGTGAATTAGTGTGTAACTACGAATACAAAAAAAAAATGAATACCGCTTTGTCTGTCGATCGATCCGATTAAATATTCTTTCCATTAATTATGATAACAGTATAGCCATGTCTGTAGTATAATTCCTGCATAGTATCAAAATAAGACTGATGGTCTATAGGACTTTGTAATATTCTCTTACTATTCTCAACTCATTGTATAGAGAGAAAAAAACAATTGCGTTTGTAGAAACCAAAACGTAAACAACAACAAAACAAAGACATGAATGATGAACAAAAATATTGTTTTTGATGAATTCCCATCTAGCGATTTGGTTAAAACTTTCATGATCATGTTAGTGAATTTTCCGGTGTCATTTTCGTAAGCACGTAAAAAGGGTTTGAGTCTACCGGTCTTAAACAGAATCCTTCCAAATGTGAAACTGTTAATTTCAGCTTAAGATGTAAAAGACAGTTAAAAGAAGTCATCGATTCTCATGACACTTGTAAAATTGACGACAATGATATAGGAATTAAATCAGAAATTAAGTATCTTGCACTTATTCTCTCATCTGATCTCTCCTGGTCTTCCCATGTCTTAGCAATCTCCAGTAAAATATTCCGCCTAACATTTTACATTGAGAAGTTAAGGCACTCGGGTATAACTCAACCCCTCCTTTTACAGTTCATAAACTCTTGCATCTTACCTATTCTTCTTTATTGTTCACCCTTATTCTTTCCTGGTTTGCTTAAAAAGGACTAAGTCACAATTCGTAGAATACTGAAGACTGTCAGTAGGGTGAGTGGTGTCCCAGTGGACCACATAGTTAATGTTGTTATCGATAGGCACTTGACTTCGTGCAATAAATTTGCTAGAGGGATTTTGTATGACTTGGAGCATCCGCTTTACCCTCAGCTTTCACCTTGCATCTCCTCGGGTAGAACAAGGAGTAACTTCAGAAAACTGTATGCTCGCACGTCTAAGTATAAGAATTCTATGATACCATACTTGGCACGTAATTTATGTGATGAAAATAGTGTCAGACAAGAATTAACTAACCTTTTTTCATCTAGTAAATAAATAATTTCCTCCATCCATCCTTATATACCTTTAAGTTTTACTTTTATTATTTCTATTATATTTATGGTCCTGTTGCTTCTTTGTTTTACTCTCATAATTGCAAGCACCAACTTATCTCTATGACTGCTGTAGTCTTTGTTTTTTCCCTCACCATATCATGTAAAGAGAACATTATATTCAATATTTTTAAACATGTTAGGATTTCTATACCACATTGACAATACTGTGTGGCACAAGCCCACGGAATTTCCACTTGTATTACCATTATTATTATTACCTTAGCTGTTATCATTATTATTGCTATTTCCATTTTATATGCTGCATGCTTTTGAAATTACTCCTATTGTAAATGTGGAGAATTTTCTGTGATTAATTTTATTTATAATTTGAGGAAATTAGATGCAATATTGTGATTAATGCTGAAAATTCCATTCTGTATCACAAGTACTGTTTTTGGAATAAAGTAAATCATTATTGTTATTGTCTAAATAGGTTTTGTACTAAGTACTGTTTTATACGTACTTCTTTATAGGGAGTTAATTAACTGTTAGTATTCCCTTGGGTTCCGAGTGGAACATAGGGCTTCAATCGAACACCCTCTTCTCCTCCTGTTCCCTACAAACCTCTTTAGCTGGCCCTGCGATCGGTCATTAGGTTCCATATACCCAACTCATCATTTCCCAACCATGTTCCACTCAAGCGATATCAACTAACATTCTCCTCAGCGTGTATGTGATCCACCTCTGTTTTCTTCTACATATCTGTTGAGCAATAATTTCTCGTCTTGTTTGCTCCCAGAGTTCCTTACTACTGATTCCTTCTGGTCGGCCATCTGATCTCGAGTGTGAACGTAGCAAAAACAGCTGTTAATAAAAGTCTATAGCCTGATGGAAATGCTTTCCGTGGAGCTCCAAATCTCTGACACACGTATGGAAGAACTGACTGACTTGACACCGGTGATAGAAATCCGAATATTGTTCTTTGCGCTTCAGAGTACAGGTGATTTGCAAATTGATATCAGAGTGATTAAGGTCGGTCTTGTCTTTCTGATTTTGGTTTCGATATCTTAATCGGTGGCCAGTGTAGCTGAAATAATTCTACTTAGATAAGCGAAGGAAGTAACCTCTGTCAAATCTTCCCAGCTGATGGTGATTGGTACTGGTTGTTGTTGTTGTTGTTGCTGTTGGTTGGTTATCTTCATCACCTTTGTCTTTTCTATGTTCGCTAGAATTCCCTTCCTCGCTGCTTCTTCTTCTGCCAGTTTGCTGGTTTCCGCCTGTAAGTCTTTGAGTTTGTGTGACATTGGACACAAAGCGTACGCGAAATCCAGATCTCCTACAGTCAACTTATCGGTCCAAAGTACTGTCACCTTCCTCCTCCCCGTGGCCTACTGTATAATCAAGTTCACCACAACAACTGTGCGTCGGTGGCACAGTGGCCAGGACTCTCGCCGACCATGCACATGGTCCGAGGTTCGAGCCCTCGCCGACACACACTTGATATCTATGGTCGGCCTGAAAAATTTGGGCTACCGATATCCACGCTGAAAATTCCATACTTGTACCAAAAATACAGTGTGGAATCAAGCTGTAACCAAAACAATAAATAATAATATCATCTGTGATACCAGCCAGCCCTGTCTTACTTCTCCATTTACCTCAAACACCTCTCTGAGTGTTCCGTTGTTGGTCACCTGACACGTTCCATTATCATATAGCTGTTGATAAAGATTTGGGACACGTCACAATGTTGAAGTTGTATCCAAATCACTTCGTGGTCAACACTATCGAAAGCCCTCTTAGAGTTCTGCATCCAGTGTATCTTTCACTCTCTCCGGAATAACGAGACTCAGTATTTTGCTCGGTATGGACAAGAAAATCATTATACGCCAGTTCTTTCAGGGGCCTAAGCCTTCCTTCTTTGGTAGCTTGACAAAGTAGCCTTTCTTCCAATCATTAGGCACTTTTCCTTCCTTCCAAATGTCTTGTAATAGTGGAGTCAGCATATCCGCTGCAGACTCTGGGCCAGTCTTCAGTGCTTCGCGGGAAACTCTACCTTTCCCTTCTGCCGTCTCAGCTTTCAGTAGCTTGATTGCATTCAAGACTTCTCCTTACATCGGATAATTGGTTTCTACTGGCATTTCTGGAGTTGTTGGCGTTAATTCTGGATGAGTTGCAGGCGACAGTCGATTCAAGAGTCCTTTGAAGTGATCAGCCCATTGTTTTATTTTTCTCTTCCCCACAGTATTAAGTTTCCTTGACTATCTTTAACAGGCTTCATCCGCATTCATCTTTTCTCGGATGAACACCTGGTTATCTGATATGATGTTCTGAGGTCTCTTTTACCTCCATGTTGCCTGTTCTGCTTCAGTTGCCAAGATGTCGTAGAATTGTCTTTTATATTTCCTGGTAATATTCTTCACTTCCTTATTCAGTGCAGTTAACACTGAACTCATTTCCGTCTTCTGTTGTGCATCTCTGCATTGACACATCTTTTCTTTACCCATCCTCCTCTCTTCCATATGGGGTGTCCGTTGAAAGCCATTCATTGTCTTATCTCTTCCTTCTTCCAAGAACAGTTTTACACGTTTCCTTGAATATCACCTTCAAAGAGTTCCAATTTTCTTCCTTACTCACAGATTTCCTCAGTGATACCACGTAGTGTTTCCGACTTTGATCTGATAGCTGCAGCGGAGATATGTTTTGTAGTTTTGTCTTTCAATTTCTGAATGTTGAACTTCAATTGTTGTCTATGTCCAGTTGCTTTCAAGGCTTTCAGCTTTACCTTTAAGGTATTTCATGTTGAATAATTATCTGAGAGCAAATCTGTTCCCCTTCTCCACTTGGTCTCCAGTAGACTGAATTTTTACCTTATTGAGATTTAGATGAAATCTATTTGATTTTTTGTGTGTTTTCAAGTGAATCCAATGTTGCGTTATGTGCATCTTTGTGCTTGCATACTCTAGCTGCAATCACCAAATCATTGAGTGCTCAGACGTGTGAAAAGTGTTCTCTGTTCTCAATCATCTTGCGAAATCCTCTAGACCCATGATGAGTTCTCTTCCTGCATCGTCTGCTCTCAATCTGGTTGGCATTCACATCGCCCATTAGGATTTTGATTTCACCGTTCAGCATCGTACCCACCACTGTTTGCAATGCTGATGATACCTTTGTTTCGTCACCAATGTTTTTTCTACCTCTGTTCAAATTTATAAAAAGTAATTCATGTGTGAAATTCTAATGTGTTCATTTGCAATATGTAATGGCATCTTAAAACCAGTTAACTCCCTACAAACAAATACCTGAAAATTTACTGAAAAATTTGTTGCACTAATATTATCCACTTTGTGTTCTGCACACAAACAAATAATGTTTTGAAAGTAAACACTTCTAGGTAATTTTCACAGATTATCATATACCAGAAGACGTTTTCTTTTGAACATCTAGATTTGTTTCTCGCACAAAGAAATATTCAATTATTGGTTTTGTGGGGATTGTGTTTGATTAGTTGGAGGGTTTTTATAGTGAGCTGACATCAGTTAGTGAACCACTAGAAAACACCAGGGAGTACTGGACAACTGTTTCTTCCTAGTGTGCAACTCTTCATCAGTACATGTCTACTGATGTCAGCTCACGATGAAATCCCGCAAACAATCAAACAGAAAAAATCCCCACAAACTCAATACCGGAAAACTAACTTGATGCTCATTGGCGAATGGTCCTATTCAGGTAGTGACCTGGGGGTCATATAGGAAGCTGTGACCAGTAGGGTACAGCAGGTTGAAGGTGGGGAAGTAACCAATTGAAGAAGACATTGAGAAGTGGTCGCGTTATGTCATGAATTGGAAGAAGTTAGAATTCTTGGGTCATTGGATCAGATCTCAGTGTCTTAATGGTCTATGAGCTAGCTCTCCTTGTAACCAGAAGGTCCTGAGTTAGAGGGTTGAAGGTTGGTGCGTACTAATGATGAGTCCCAAACTAGGACAGCGGAAACAGCTGTCCGGTATATCCTGATGGTTTTCCGATGGTTCTCTAACCGATGTCAGGTCCTAATGAAACCCCCGAAACAGACAAAGAAATGTGCAAATGCATTTATTGCTATTTCTGCTACTAGTTGTTTTTAACAACTTACCGTCGATTTCAAGAGTTCACAACATTGTTCAATCTTTAAAGTCTTCACCATTGTGGTAGTCCTCTTGTATAGTTAGGACTTCATTGTCTCCCTTTATTGTACACTGTTAAAAATGTATAGCCATGATCAATTTTCTTTAAAATAGATCGCTAGCATCTCTGTCCTGGAACGCCTATTCGAATCCGGACACCAAGCTAACTCATAAACTAACTTCAAGATTAACTACAGAATACGTGGGAGTCTTGCCAAAATGAGTACGAATAAAACTTCTTCAGACTGCAGAAGCATTGGCAATTAACATTGTTAAATCCTGACCTCTACACACAAAATAAGTTTGTTTTGTCATTAAATCTACAATAGACGTAGTCTGTCTTAACACCAAATACGTAAATTTTTTTTGACTGGATTATTTTCTTCCCTCACCCCCCCCCTATTAAACTTCTACCCTTTATTGTCCCTGTTGTTAACTTGACTCGAGCTGACGAGTCCCAAATAGGACGAAATGCGCATCCTGGATTTGTTTTGATAAAGTCTCACAGTGTTATACAGTAATGTTTACTGAGGACCACGTTTCGAGCACAATTTATCGCTCAAAATCATATCAAGGTAATCACACGACTTCCTAAATTCATTTATATAGTTCCATTATTTTTCACTTGATTTTCACTTGATTTGATTGGCAGTAGTATTCTCCATATTTCAGGTATGAGTGATGACTCATTCCTATTGCATGTGTTGGGTGTAGACTCGATGAACAAGGATTGAGTAGTCAACCTCTTTCTCTCTCTCCACCTACCTAGATTACTTTTTAGAATTTTAGCCCTCTCCCACCATGCTATTGTGTAGTTGTGTGTTAATGCATGCAGTGCAATGTAGTGCTGAGCTTTTTTATAAATTACTTATCTCCTCAGGTGGGGTCAACCATTCCTTCCTCAGCTAAATTCTGATGTTCTGACAATCTGACTATCCCCGACCTACTGGTTTGACCTATGTAGTTGACCTCACAGTCATCGCAGAGTATTTTGTAAATTATATTTTGTGTAATGGGGTCAACCGACAGGGTCCTTTAACCTACAGAGCTTGTCCTTTCCTGAGTGAGTTTGTAGGTTTAAATGCCACCCTAATTCCTGCATTGACCATATATTTCAGTTTGTGTTTGAGTTTTTTAATTTCATTTCGTACTCCTAGAAGACGGTGGTCTTCAAAAGTCAATTTATGGAATGCCCACATGGAAAGGACAATACTTGCATTTTAATAGCTTTTGTCCACATAGCTTTAAACGTGGTCTAGTCAAAACTTTGTACTATAGAGCGAGGAGAATATGCTCTAATGAGAAACTAGAGGAGGAGTTTGAGTTCCTTGAAAATATATTGAAGAGGAATGGGTATCCTCAAAGGTTCATCAACAAGTATGGAAGATCTGAAGTCACGAATGTAAAACAAATCACAGTGGAAAAACAGCCAGTCTACCTTCAGCTTGATTATAAAGGTGAAAATATTGCAGCGATGATCATCAGAAGGCTGAGTACATCACTAGCCATAGCGTATCCTGCAGCTAAGCTCGTTCCCGTCTATCGAACAACTTGCTCTTTAGTGCAGTCAAAAATCGATAGATATCTTTCTCATGTTACCTCCAACTGTGTATACAAATTTACATGTATCTGCGGGAGCAGTTACATTGGAAGGACAGAAAGAAGGGCATATCTACGATTTTCTGAACATGTACCAAAAAGCTTACGTCTAAAGGGAACAAATGCTTTAAACAATGCCATCACCAAGCATCTTCTCGACATGGGTCATGAGGTGGACGTCGAAAAGTCGTTCAAAATTATCAATAAGCAAAATAGCTCAATTCTCCTTAAGTTTGCTGAAGACATTTCCATCAAGCGCATGAAACCTGATTTATGCGTCCAGAAAGAAGTGGTTATCAGCCTTTCTTTGCCTTGGTAACTGGATAATTTCACCTCTCTTTCCTCCGAATGTGAAATGCTAAAAAATTCCATTGTGTTTGATTATTATTGTTCGGAAAAATGGTTAATATTGCATATTTATATATGTATATATTTTTAGTGTATGAGTATATTGATCGATTGATTTTTGTTTAAACTTAACTCTGTGCAAGTATGTTAAAATTGTTGTTGTAGATATATTTAATAATGTCTTTGCCATGTAAGCAGTTGACGAGAAGGCAACGAAATAAAAGATGGTACCATTTTATTCTGCTAAAACTGTAGTTCTTGCTTTGTTCAAATTTGAAAATAGTAGATGTGAGGCACAAACTGAAGCAAGATTTACAAATCATCGGATTTTTAACAGTCGATGTTTAGAAAATCATATAATTCCGAAATATTTACGTCTACGTACTCCAATTACTTCAAGCAAAATAATATCGGCAGTGGAACATGTGAGTAGATTATGTGCAAGAGAAGAACTACATCGACTTGTTGTGAAACTAAATAATATACGAAATGAAATTAAAAAACTCAAACACAAACTGAAATATATGGTCAATGCAGGAATTAGGGTGGCATTTAAACCTACAAACTCACTCAGGAAAGGACAAGCTCTGTAGGTTAAAGGACCCTGTCGGTTGACCCCATTACACAAAATATAATTTACAAAATACTCTGCGATGACTGTGAGGTCAACTACATAGGTCAAACCAGTAGGTCGGGGATAGTCAGATTGTCAGAACATCAGAATTTAGCTGAGGAAGGAATGGTTGACCCCACCTGAGGAGATAAGTAATTTATAAAAAAGCTCAGCACTACATTGCACTGCATGCATTAACACACAACTACACAATAGCATGGTGGGAGAGGGCTAAAATTCTAAAAAGTAATCTAGGTAGGTGGAGAGAGAGAAAGAGGTTGACTACTCAATCCTTGTTCATCGAGTCTACACCCAACACATGCAATAGGAATGAGTCATCACTCATACCTGAAATATGGAGAATACTACTGCCAATCAAATCAAGTGAAAATCAAGTGAAAAATAATGGAACTATATAAATGAATTTAGGAAGTCGTGTGATTACCTTGATATGATTTTGAGCGATAAATTGTGCTCGAAACGTGGTCCTCAGTAAACATTACTGTATAACACTGTGAGACTTTATCAAAACAAAAATTTAACCATAATGGAATATTCCTTTTATCACTGAGATCATTGAGGACATAACAAATGCTATTGTACAGTTTGACGAATATATTACTCTTCTTTGGTCATCTTTTCTTGCGATAATTATATAGTGAATTGAGTGCGTCAAAAATTTTACAGATTCTTAGGAGCGTTATCACCTAAAAATACATGAAATATGAAGCGTATTAGCCACAAGTTTGACTTCTGTACAAACAAAGCTCTGTTTGTACTTTAAGTGTATAAATAGGAAATATTTATTGTGAAAATTAATGTGTTTTCATTGACATATTCTATCATATCACTGTCAGTTGACCGGAAGTTATTATTATGTTTACAGTCACGTCACACGCTTCTTTGTTTCAGTCAACTGTACTAGCCTGTGAATGGCATGCTTTAAGGTCACATCACTGAAAGTTATATAAAGATAAATAATTGTGCGCTTTGGAGTACGATGTGTCTGTGGCTCAGAAGTAGAATGCTCGCCGACCATGCACGTGGTCCAGGGCTTGATTCCCGGTCAACGCATATCTTTACCTTCCCTAACCGGTTTTAAGCCCAACAAAGATGGGGGGGGGGTTTGGGTGTGAGGCTATCAGCTCCACCCCGTAAAAAATGCCACTACTACGGAAACTTCAAAGCTGAGACTTGAAGCCTTAGGTACCACTTACGAACGCAAAATAAGTCAGTGTATAATACAAAAATGCGTCCGCGGCAAAGTTCAACAATCATGTCCCAGGAGTACGAACGCTCCAGTGACCCTGAGCACATGCTAGTCGTTGGCTAACAGCACCTGTCATTATCATAGCCGAAATATCAACGCTATTCACCAACTAGCTAAGCAGTGAATTTCACCAAGATCATGTTTTAAGTACTGTTCCGACAATGCATTAGTAGCTCGTTAGGGCTGGGATTAGGGTTCAGGTTATGATTAGCGTCATAATTAGCATTATGGTTAGGTTTACGGTTAGGACAAGGGTTGTTAATTAGGGTTAGTGTTAAGTTTAGGGTTAGGGTCAGAATTAAGCTTAGGATTACGATTAGGAATAGGTTCATAACTGAGGTCATTTATTTTACTTTGTTTTCTTGTCCACATTTTTCTGGTAAGTAGTCGTCGGTCCTCTTACTGAAAACTATAGTAATTCAACGAGGACTTTGGGGGAAGATTACACTACAGGATAAGAGAAATAAACAATTCACATAAACAGCTCATCTTTTGTGATCTTTTGTCGGTGAATACATATATAGAAACTTGTCTAACTTAGCAACTGATACTCGTCACTATAACGGGGACGTAATTTCAATTCAGAGAAAAAGACACCCTGTTTAATGTGTTTTCATGCATTTTTTTTTGTAAATAAACGTCATTTAAATGATTTATTTTATAATTTATCGGCTGAAGGTCACTCATGCTTTCACGGCGTTCACTTGTCATGCATATTAAACCATTCTAAGAATAGTTGAGTCCAACCACATTTAGAAATAAGCGTACTATGCAATGAGTTAGGATAGTGGCTAGCGGTGAAATCCGTCATTTGCGTTTCGACTTATTTTCCACTTATTACGTGAATGCACTGCCGTTTCAACGAATCGGGAAGTTTTCACTGGAACCAGAATGGCAGTAAACATCACTACAGAATTTGGAGAATCACTCAACAGGTTCTCACTAATATATATATATATATATATATATATATATATATATATATATATACTCAAGATCACACTGTAACACAAGACCAGTCAATTCACTCCTGTATATCACTAGTGGAAAAGATTAGAAAAAATATCTTTACAATGAAACAAAGGTCTTCTTTGTGTTAAAAAGTGTATCAAATTGTAACAATTTTCTGTTTTTTTTAAGTCTCTTGCTTCCGGTGAAATAGATGTTTGAGTTTTCTTTCCTCATCACTTTGCTGTACTGTACTGAGTTGTTTATGTTCACAGTAGTGAATACAACAAAATTCTTCTCTCTCCTGGATATACTTTCCTTAAGTGTGTGTGTACGTGTGTGTGTGTGCCTAAGAAAGTTGTGACAGATAATCGGATTATCTGAATAGCTGTTCTACTGTTTAGATAATATAAAAAATTAGAATAAATATGTAACGAAATAAGGTATCACAGATATCTCATTCTGATGAAAAATTTATCCAGTGCTCTTCTTTCTTAAAAATAGTTCTATTTCATCGATATGATAATTGATACTGGTTAAAAGCTGTTGTAGAATTTCGTAGTATCTGATCCCGAAACATACTGATAAGATAAGCCTCTAGGGAGGCACACTGCTGACACCATATTTAGAATAGTGAGCTGGTGTTCCTCAGGGTGTTGTTCTCTCTTCTTTTCTTCTTTACTTCTTCATACGTGGCTTACCTCTTTCGAATGAAATAAACTTTGTCAGAACTGCTGGCGATCTGACCGTCTGCCTTCCTGTCAAGTTCCAATCTGACTGGTGCAGACTTAATAGCTTTTTGTCAGACATCGGTCAGTGGTCTAAGCTAAGCGGTTTTACGTTAAACCCTCAAAATGCCAAGGCACTGACTGCTCCTTTATACATAAACGCTATCTACAACGACTGGTTAGTACATGTGATACTTGTAGCACAGAGGGTCTAACACAAAATACCTTGATATAGTTCTTTCTTCTGATCTTACTTGGTCATTGATATTTTGTCGATCTCCAAGAAAATTTTCAGTCTAAGCTACTACGTTAGGAAGCTAAGACAATTTAAAGTCATTCAACCTCCACTTTGTGTCTTACCTATTGTACTTTACTGCTCCCCCTTAGTCTTTACTGGGCTACTGAAAAAGGACTATGTCATATTGAGGAGAAGGGTATTACAGGTTGTCAGTAGGGCAAGTGGTGTGCGACTTAGTCAGCTTGTCACTACATGAGCAAAAAGACATCTAAACTCATGCGAGAAATAGTCTAAATACATATTATCTGACCCTCAACACCCCCTCTATTCCCAACTCTCCTCTTGTTTCTCATCTGGTGGAACTAAAAGTCAGTGCAAATGATCACATGCTCGTACTAACAAGTATAAGAACACAACAATACCATATTTGACCTGTGTTCTATGTGACAGAGAAAATGTAAAGCGTGAAACTTATGAATTACTATGTTGTTAGCCCTTTTATTGTCTCCTATTTGTAATCTGTGGCAACACTACTTCAATTAACTAACCGTATTATTATTTGGGATTTGAAATCATATGAGTTTCTTACAATATTTTGAGTGTCCTTTTGTAGTGGTTGTAGTATCGAGATTAAGTATTTAGATAGGTTGTATGTCGGTGAGTCGGTGAAATCTATTACTGATCTTAATGGAACTGTGGGTTTATGTATCTTTGGTTGACTGTAGAATATTGTAGGTACATAAGATTTTGGTTTTAACTTAAACCAGAGAGGATTTCCAATTTTGGGTTTCATTTCTTGAAGGAATCTGTTTGTATTTAGTTTCATTTTGTTGAATTCGGCGGATTTCTTCGTCTCTTCAATGGGTAAGTATAGTCCTTCAGATAGGTGTCCAACTGCCTTCTTTTCATAATCCGTTATGTTCATTATCTCAGTGACGTTTCCCTTGTCGGCTTTCGTTGTAACGATGCTTTTGTCTTTCTTCAAATTTCTTAAGGCTTCATATTCTTGTTTGGTGAGATTAGATGGTATGTTTCGTTGTGTCATTAATATGTGTGATATCTTTTGACGAACAGATTGTGATTCTTTATTGGTGAATTTTTGTAGAGCAGGTTCAATCATAGGTGCTATTTCCTGGACCAATAATGGCTTTATACTGATATTGAAATTCAGACCTTTATGTAGTAATGAGATTTCATTTTCGGTTAGTATCTTGTCTGACATATTATGTATGGCTCTAATATTCTTCATATCATTTGCTGAGGTTTTCTTTGGTTGTTTCTTTTCTTCGAGTTTTAAGAATTTCAGTCGTTTCAAGTCTTCTTAGACGAGCACACTCTCTGATAACGGATGAGCAAGAAAAAGAAGAGGAAATATCAAACATTATTGAAACTCTCAAGCAAAACAACCACCCAAGGAACTTCATCAACAAAATGAACACAGGCATTAAGCATAGCCAAAAACGCATTCCGAAAACATGGACATCAACAGGTGTCATTACACATAGAGCAGAGACATCAGACAATATCAGAAGAGTACTCAATCAGCTCAACATTAGAGTTTTCTTCAAAACATCAGACACACTTCAAAGCAACCTTGTCCATATAAAAGACCAAATCCCCAAAGATTCTCTATCTAATTGTGTCTATATGATAAAATGCTTTGAATGTGATGCGATATACATCGGACAAACATCTCGAGAAATCAAAATCAGAAGAAATGAACACCGTAGAGCCATATGTATTCGGGCACCAAGAAATCCAGTTGAACTAGAAAAACTTGAAAAATCGTCAGCCATAGGTCGTCTACATGCTATAGAATCAGGCCACAAAGTTGATTTTGACAATATTGAAATAATCCAGAAAAAGCATTTCAGAAAATCACAAAGAACGTCTCATATCATCAGAAGCACTCCATATCAAGTGGAATCCAAATTGTCTGAACAGGAATGATGGACTAAAACAGAATCTGACCTGGTTACAACACCTCCCTCCCCTTCCCAACGAAGTGAAAAAATCAACACGAATGTGATAAGCAAGTTCACTATGCAAACACACACTACTTTTATAATGTCACACACTGATCAAATCCAAAAATCTACACTTGCTATAGTTTGGTTTGTAAGGATTAGTTATGTTTTACGGGTTGATCACGGATTGATATCAGTTAGAGAACCATTGAAAACCAACCAGGGAGTACTGGACAGCTGGTGTTTCATCCTAGTTTGGGAATCATCGGCAGTACGCACCCACTGGGATTCGAACCCGGGACCTTCCGGTTACAAGGCAAGCTCGTATACCATTCAGCCACTGGGACCCGATTCAATGGCTCATGAATTCTAACTTCTACTAATTCGTGATTTAGCGTGACCCCAACCATTGTCGTTGGTGGGACATCCATCCACACACGTGACATCTAATTGGATTTCTCATCTATGACAATGGTTGGGGTCGCGCTAAATCACGAATTAGTAGAAGCTAGAATTCATGAGCCATTGAATCGGGTCCCAGTGGCTGAATGGTATACGAGCTTGCCTTGTAACCGGAAGGTCCCGGGTTCGAATCCCAGTGGGTGCGTACTGCCGATGATTCCTAAACTAGGATGAAACAGCAGCTGTCCAGTACTGCCTGGTTTTCAATGATTCTCTAACTGATATCAATCCGTGATCAACCCGTAAAATCTACACTTGGTTTTGTTATATCTACCAGTTGACCAACTTGACAACGAAAAATGACCCGAGACTAACGAACGATGATCAAGTTTGTTAACTTTGTTTTGATATCATAACAGATGTACTATTACCTTTGATATTTGATTTAGTGTTCTTCATTGTTATTTTGACTTTCAGTATGTCCTCTTAACTTGACCTAAGTCTATTTCTCACCACTTAACTCTTTGTTATATAGATATGCTGAGATTTTGTAAATTCCCGTTTAATAATACTTAGCAGCATTAAATAGCGAAATGTTTTGTTTTTCATTCATTGGGAAATACAGAAACCTTTATTATAAAGTTTTTAATGTTTTTTGATAATATTACATGCAATAATGTACCAAATGCTGAAAATTCCACACTGCAAAATTAGTACTGTTCAGGAATAAAGCAAATTATTGTTGTTATTATTATAAATACAACTTAGTTTGAGAAGTTCCAAAACAATCATAGTATTCACCCTACAGCCTTCTATCTACGTGTCTTTATTGGAACTAGCCAGATGATATACCTCTCTGACAACAAATTTCACTTACTGGTCAGCAATAGATCAAACACTTTATTTGGGTATGTGTACGAGGCAGACATCGTGTTCAGTTGAGGTGATTGAAAAAACATTTTCAAATTCAGTAATTATACGTTTCCCACACTATCATCGAACGTTATTATTAACTATGTTCAGTACCGAGTGGAATATAAGGCTTCAACAGATATCTAGCTGGCCCGACGATTGACCAGAATCTCTCATCTCCTTTACGCAAGATCTCCCACGTTTCACACTTGGATGCCTATCTAGTTGTTTCCCCTTCAGGCCTCACTCGACGTACTAGCGTGAGATATCACTGGATGATCTCCATCTTCTTCGGCATGTATTTTGAGCAATAGGTTCTTGGTTGCTTCGTTCCCACAGTTTCTTGTTACTCAATCTTTCTGGCCATATTTGCAGTTGTCTATAGAAATCTTGCTTCTTCTCTTGTTCTGAGTTGTCTGTAGAGTCATAGGATTGGATAGTTGTAACCTTTCTTCCTTTTGAGTTGAGCCTTACTGTCACTACTCTGTAGGAGGTTGGTTCACGCTGCATATGCGCGTTAAGTGTTGTCGGTGACGTCATGATAGCCACTCTTTCAATGAGCTTGTGATTGTCATCTGGGTGATTGGAGTACATTACTGACTCTAAAGTTGACGATTTGATTAGTTTACCTCCCACAGATTCCTGGCAGCCCCATAACGTGTGTTTTTCATTTCTTTGTCAACTTGAGTAGCATTCCACGTTCCTATTCTTATCTTTTCTTTTATCGGAAGAAGACACGATGGCTGACTGGCCTCCCGAAGACTTTCACTAACCTGCTGTATTCTTTATCTCACACAACAGTGAAAAGTAAGTCTATTATTTTGTTCCTCATGTGTTTTGAAGTTTCTGTAGTGACTAGATTAAGTTTCCGGGATAGAGTCGCTAGCCGCACTCCCAACCGACCCTCTATTCTCAGGCTTAGAATTGGCTAGAATGACGAAAGTTTTTAAAATTTTGATGATAGCTTGATTCAACACAGTACTTTATGTACAAGTACGGAATTTTCAACATGTGATATCGGTAGCGCGAATTTTGCAGGCCAAACATTGATATCATGTATGCGCCAGCAGGGGATTGAACCCCGGGACATATGCATGGTCTGTGAGAGTCCTAACTGCTTTGTCATCGACTCACACATGTGTATGACATCCAAACCTATTTGATAAGTCTTCATAACATACTACCTTACTGAACTACTATAGATTCTCGGCAACTAAAGTATCATTTCAAATAATTAGTGGAATGCCATGCAACTTATCTTAGTGACAAAAATGATTGAAGTGAAAATTCTATATTGGTTTGTTTATTCGATGTATCACACAGTGAGTGAAACGGTATTATTTGCTGGATGGCGTTTCGAACACAATTTATTGTTCATGATTATATCAGTTGTGATCACTTGACTTTGAAACTTGAGTTTTATAGTTTTCTTTGTCTTCTATTTGTTGTATGGATAGTAGAATTTTCCAGATGTCGGCGTGGACAGGTGTTGAATTATTCCTATTACATGTTTTCTCTCTCATTTGATTCGATAAACAAAGCTTCTGTTATCAAACTCTCCCTCCACCCTGTTACATTAGATTTTAAAACTGTCATCCTATCCCATCCATCCTATTGCATGGTTGTGTGTAATTGCATGTAGTGAGTGCTATCTACGGCTGAACTATTCTCTAGATTTCTTATCTTATTTGAGTCAGCCAATCTAGATTTTGCTAGATTTTTATGTTCAGCTAGTCTGTCTGGCTGAGCCCTGTTCTACTAGTTTGACGTATTTCACCTGACAATCGTTGTAGGCAGGGTATTAGATAAACTAAATTGTCGTGTTTTAAAGGCTCCACTGTCAGGATTGATCCTTTAACCAACAAAGCTTGTTTATAATTGAGTTTGTGGGTGGTTTGAACGCCAGCTGCTTTTATTCCTGCCAGAATTGTTGAGAATTCTGCGTAAGGCTTCCAAGATTCCTTCTTTGTATGGAATTACTAGTGATGATTTAGATTCCTTCTAAATAATACTGTTTCACTGTGTGATACATCTAATAAGCAAACTAATATGAAATTACTTACTACCACAGTGTCCAAGTTATACACATGTATTGATTGAAGTGGAACTTGCAATCAAGAATAAATAACCTTACATCTATTCACTAGTTCATAAAATTCTAGAGACCTCACAGAATGTGTTGAGTGGAATCTTTTGCGTTTAACTTCAATTTTATTTTACACCTTTTGTGCACTTTTGACTTTATTGTCACTGTAAATACCAAAAAGCTGTTAATATCAACTCTGGTTATGTATACCCGGTAATAATTAATTTTTGTCTTTGTTGGTGTGAGGTTAATTGGATTCAATATTGTATCAAATACTGAGAATTCCAAACCCCATCAAAAGTACCGTTTGGAAGGGAATAAGGCAAATTATCAATAGCATTATTATTATTGTTATTATTATTCGAGTACGCCTACAGCATTATATTCAATAAAACAAATTAATAGGTAACACGTGCAGTCACCATCTATTTACGGTTGAAATGACATACAAAACCCCGGAGAATAAGCCACGCAGAATTTTTACTTCTCCTGCTTTTTAATCATGACAATGCCTACACAGGATTAAAAATCAACTTTCCAAACAGAATCTCAGTCTTATTTGCACAGCCTTCCCAAATTATCATGATATTGGACGCTGGAGTTTAGGAAGTTTCTGGTCACATTTAAGCTAGTGAATGAATCATTTGCTGTTGGTGATCTGAATCTAGATAAGTCGGCTTCACTCCCCCGTCTTATTGCCAAATGGTCATCCAAAATTGTAGAACCAGTAGGGCAATAATTGTATGAAAACTGCCGTAGAGATACTTTTGAATTTGTTGATTGTATAAGAGATCTAAATGAAACTGGCAAGGGTATTTTACAACTGGATTTAAAATCTCTTCCCACAAACATGCCGCTCACAGAAATAATCCTTTCCTGTGCATATAAATGGGCGACATGAATCACAATATTGGAATACATACCTTTTATCCGAAAGAGTTGTTACTAAGATGCACATGCAATGATATCTGCAGGCAGGAAAATGAAATCACAGGGAGCTGTCCTAATAGAATATTTCTGACAGACTGCATTAACGCTACGTTGGGAAACTGAATCTTAAAATCAACAATCAAAACAACTACCGCCGTGAAAAAGGTATGTCAACAACACACTGATCGTCTGTCACCATGATCCCGATTTAAATTAAATCTCACAGTAGTTTAATGATTACCGTTTAGCAGTTTAATTGATAAAAGAATTATGGCGCTTCTATTGAACCAGTGCCTGTTCTTTACAGTCGCATTGCAAGATGTTCTCTAACAAATTTTGAAAGGATGAACATGGAACGACTTATATATGTAGCTCTGTAGCAGCAGGTGAACTGATGTGTGCACACTGGAGTGGTCTTAGGCGTGATTTTGGCCTTCACATTGCCTCTAAGCACTGTGAGGCTACAGAATATCACTCTTAGTGTTGGAGCTAGAAATTCCTCTCTTCAGGATATCTACAGTGAATTTTCACCTGAACTTCATATTCAAATGCAGTATTTTCTTCGAGACTGAACTGCATTCTCCTACTTTTTTCTTTGGTATCACGTTCTGTCCATGAAGCGTGATTGGTTTCCATTTAGAGGCGGGATATATTTGATAAGTAAGAGGTCTTCTTCTATGTAGTCAACGCAGCGAATTATTGTGATATAATGAGCCAGTGAAATGATGAGCGCTCTGCTTCGACTAACAAGTATCCAACTGTAGGAGTTTATCATTTTGATGATATCATGGCTATTTTCTGTGTATGGATGTTTTCAGAGTTTCATTATGTCTTCTTGTCAACTGCGCGTCCAGAAATGGGATCGTTAATTCATTTTATAATTCTATTGGGAATTAATTTGCAGGGTGGTAAATGATAAATTCTTGTACGGTTAAGATAGGAATCATCATCACAGTTGAAAGTTTGCATTAATATTATTTACTTTATTCACCTAAAATTCTCGGTGGAACAAGGAGTTACATTAACACGTTTCCAGTTCATCCTGTCCTGTGCAGTTCCCTTAACTTTGCTCCACAAGTGCCGTTTTTCTTTCATTTTCTCGTTACATGATCACCTTCACGTCACTCTTTGATACCCAACTCGTCGTTTGCTATTCAGGTCCCAGTCAACGGTTTCCTCAATAAGTCAGAGCCGTCTCCATTTTCTTCAGTATATCTGTTCTTGGTTGATTCGTCGCTACAGTTCCTTGTTACTTATCCGTTCCAGTAGGTCAGTATGGAACGAAGGCAGCTGTTGAAGAACGTCTACACCGGCCTACTGGGAATTCTTTTCGAGCTGCGGTCACGATAAGTCTCTGAACTACATAGAAGAAATGACCGAACACTAGTTTTGAAAATTTGAATAAGCATCCGAATGGATAAAAATTAAAATAAATTAGACACCCATTTGAATATTCCCATCTTCGATAAATACGTCGGTCACTTGATTCGTCGAGAGGTCATATAATGGATTAGTATGAGAATGCCGAATGATAGTCTTTGTATTCAAATGTTGGTTTGTAGGGATTTGATTGGTCACAGGATTTAATCATGAGCTGACATTAGTTAGAGAACCATTGGAAAACCTGGGAGTACTGGACAACCGTTTCGTCCTAGTTTGGGACTCTTTCTAATTTATACATTCTAGAGGTACGCTGTACTATGTGCTATAATCGAATTTGACCTGAAGGAATGAAGAACTAAAACGTTGTTTATGAGAATGTAATCCTTCATCGTTAATTACTTAGGTGAATATCTTCCAACTGAATCCCCAGCTGCGATTATTTAAATATCTTTAATCTTCTTGTGGTTCAAAAAGAGTCTTATGGTGTATATTTATCAGTACTCAATAGCAGTGAGTATCACGCATCTTGTGGGAATTCTAGTCATTATTATTATGGTTATTTTACTATAATAACTCTTTTGTTTCGTTTAAGTTCATTACAGTTCTGTCGTCATTATTTATTATTGTATCCTTTAGTTCCTAGAGGAACATAGGGCTTCAGCTGCGCACCTCCATTGCCTTCTGTTTTCTGACAACTTTTTCACCCCACTCCAGGTCTGTCCACATGCTTATTCTGTCGTCAAGTGTTCAGCAAATAATTTAACGCCTACATGAGTTGTATTTATGATAATATATGTGATACGTTCAGAGGAACTGTCAGTAGTAATGACGTCAAACAGAATGACTGACGCATCTGGAAAGATACGGGGGCCGATATCACTGACAGTTATAAAAGTCACATATTTGTAGTTGATTTAGTCTGTAAACGGTAAACACTCATTGAATAGGTTATTATGTGCTTAGTTAGCAGTGAACAAATAAGTCATACATTACACTACACTTTGATGGGTACAGTTCTAACATCTTATCATGATCCATAAACTTTTATATATGAAGAACGTCGACTCCACTGTACATCCTCCAGCTCCCAGTGTACTTTCCTCATGTAGACTAGCGAATTCTTGAGGAGTGAACCACGAATTGATCAAAAAAAAATACAAAATCTATCTCAGAATCATAAACGTAGGGTAATGATATGTGTTTAGCAAACAAAATTTCATTCACAAACAACCAGACGTAACACGACATTGTACCAAATAACATGGATGCTTGATCGTCAACTTTAACAGTGAACGTCAGCAACCCTGTCTGTTGAACGATGAAAGCTGTAGGCTGACAATTTCATGCAAACAGTTTCTGTTTTGTATTCAAGGTTTAGTCACAATACGATCTGTCTGTTAACATCTGATACCAGATTACACACTAAAGGCAGAGTTATTACTAATTAGACTGAAAGTTCAATGACTCGTCGGCTTGATCTATGTACCTGATATAATGATGTTGCTAGAACAACAAAAGTGTCATTGTGTGTTTTTGCCGAATAAAATTATTCTATTGTGGAATTCTGCTCTACTATATTGCCCAAGTTCTATTCTTATATCAAAGTATAAATTATTTTGTTAAAAGATTGATGGATAGTTTCAGTTCGAAGGACAATTGCATTTTTTTATGCAACCCTAATTTATGCAAATCATTCTAGTTTTACTCTGTGTCTGTATTGCGACTAAAACTATATTCCCGTGAGAAATTCTCGAACGAAGAATAAACCATTTGAACGAAGAAATTTACATAATTTCTTGCTGCAATATTTTTCAATATTATTTTGGGAGTAGACTAATAACTTTCAAGTAGGAGACGTAATTAAGAGAAAAATGGACAGAGTCTTTAATATGCGACATTATAATTTTTTATGCATAGGTTAATCAGCAGAAAACACTAACGAGTATTAGGCCACTTTCCCAACCTTACAAACTAAACTGTTACCTTGTGTATAATAATTGATTATTCCTTTGCTTTCCGAGTGAAACTTGGGGCTTCAATAGCACATCTCCATTTCACCCTGATCTTTGAGAGCCTACGATATCCTATCGGCTTCGATCTTATCTATGTCACTCTCAGAAGCATACTTTGTTGTTTCCCATTTCAGGTCCTACCCAAACAATGACCTGATGAGCGGTATTATCCAACGATCTCCGGTCCATCTCCATTTTCCTCTTCATATTTTCTGAGCGGTAGGCTCTCGATTGGTTTGTTCTCAGAGAGTTTCGTGCTGCTAATTACTTCTGTTTCTCTGTTTTTTTCATTATGGTGCCAGAAAAGTCACTTGGTGATAGAAGTATGCAACCGGTTGGAAATAATTTTGGTGACACGCCAAGTTTCTTAACAATATGGAAGAACTGACTGACTTCACACTGGTGTTAAAAATCTGAATTTCATTCTTAATCCTGAGTTCAGCAGATCTCCAAACTGGCTTCAGAATGATGAAGTAATGCCTTGTATTTCCATCCCATTCTTTGACATCCTTATCCGTGTAATCGCCGGTATTTGAAACAATACCTCCTAGATAGTTGAAGGAAGTGACCTCTTTCAAGTTTTTCCCTTGATTGTGATTGGTTCTTGTTTTCGCTGATTGGCTATTTTCATCAAATCCGTATGACGTGTGTTTATTTGAAGTCTGGTCTTTGATGCTTCTTCTCTGTCAACCTGTTGGTTTTCTCTTGTAAGTCTTTGAATTTATGCGATATTGTACACAAAATAGTCAACGAAGTAAATGTTTTCTAGAGCCTTCCTATCAGTCCAACGTATTCCTACATTTTCTCAAATGGTGATAATTACAGTTTGTTAGGGAATAAAGCTTATGGTATTCTAGCCTTGAATTAGCTAGTGATTTTAGGTAAATATGTTCAGCTGATGAGCCTCAGTCAAAACTCTCAAAGGAATGCTTACACATTATCATTCTTAGATTAAGTATTTAACTGAGAATAACAATGTCGTGCTGAATACTTCACACCTTCATGGGGGGAGGAGCTGGAGAACTGAGGTCAACTCTATCCGTTTGTTGCTATAAAAGCAATTTGAGTAATATCGTGACCAAATGACACCATGAAGCACTAAGTAAGCAATGGAAAATGATAATCTATCAATTTTTTTTCCTTCACATTCCCAGTGGAACATAGGGCTTCAAGCTAGTGGCTTGAAGTTTCTGTAGCAGTGTTTATTATTTTTACAAGATAATGTTGCCAGCCTCATGCCCAACCTTTCCTCTTTACCAGCATTATTTCTGGCTCAGTGAGGTAAAAGAGTGCGCCAATGGCCGGGGATCGAACCCCGGACCATGTGCATGGTCGGCGAGCGTCCTAACCGCTATACCACCGACGCACAATAATAATCTATCAATAGCTGAACCTTTTTAGGGTCCCAGACAAGTAAGCATGGACAAGACTGATAATCTGAAGTAGTGGCCATCGAAAATGTCAGAAAATCTCAACTTCTCTTGATCTGACGTGAAAGACTAAGAAACAGTTGATTCAATCGTTTGGAAGGTTGAGACAAAAAGGTTGTATCTCACAACGTTTTTATGGATCACTAAAACGCACTACCACATTCACACCTACCAAAAGAGCGTATAATCAGTTGATCACTTCGACCACTACTAGACATGTCGAACTCTTGATGGTCAAATTAACAAGGAATGTTCATTCTTTTTTACTTGACATGGATTTCTGTAGGCTGACTGATGGTGTTGCAGTAAAGCAACCACTAAGATCAGAGGATTGAAGAACCGATATTTGACAGATGAATTAAGCGAACTGGAATTATAATGTATTCGCGTGGATGATACTCTATTAATTATGAAAAATGAGGATGAAGCGACTAAACATCCACGATGAATTTAAATGACATGCATTGCGTAGTAAATTTTACGACAGAGAAAGCAATGATTGATGAATGGGAAAGAGGATGGTACAATAAAAACGGGTGTATGTAAAAAACCCACATTGGTTGATAAATGTGTTCATTTTCTCAGTTTTTATTTTTACCTCTAAAGTATCACCACAACTTCCATCACACAGAATCAGAGAAGTCTGTCTTAACAACTGTCTTAATTATGACCTCAAGAATATTAAAAAACTACTCAGTAAAAACAGTTGTCAGGAAAAGGTACTTTATTAAAACATGAAATCCCTTCCAAGTTAACTTCTCCCTATTAAAATGGATAAAGACTAGCGGAATAATAAAATAAAGCCTAGAGAATGCAGTAAAGAGAGTATTCATTTCAGCAAAAGTGAATGGTCTTTTTACAACTACTCCCATCTTTGATGTTCAATAAATAAGAACAAGCCAGCTTATTTCACCTCAGTTATGTGTATCTACCAGTTCGGCTGCTCCTGTGGAGCTAGTTCCGCTGAGTATGTACAGTTAAGCATGTTCATCATTAGATTTCTGAATATCATCCTGCATAGTTAAGCAAGGGAGAGATAAGGTCTACTCATAGCTCTGTTTTAACACACCTTATAGGTAATGAACATGAAGTTGATACTAACAAGGTATTTAAAGTTATCTGTCATTTCCCAATTATTCATATTTCCCCTTACAAGTTCTCCCTCTAAATATATCTGTAGCCATCGGAATCTACTTCTGAAGGCGAAATTTATACTGCTGCTTTCCTCATCATGGGCATCATTACATGATACATGCTCGCTATCAGATACGCTTTGCTGACGCGTGTCAAATAGCACGAAACTTAAATCCAAGACGGATTCTCCAACCAACTATCATCAACAGTTCAAAGTGCATAGTAATGGCGAGCTACCTAGAGGGGTGGACACATTGTAAACCTGACTGATAGAATTCAGTCTGCATCAATCAAAGAACTAGACACATCACACCAGTTACTAGTGTCCAATGAAATCATTTAATACTGTTTCACAATGTATGGTATATCTAATAAACACATTAATATGGAATAGGAGTCTCTCAGATATTAACTTTATGATCGATAATCAATTCTAGTGTTTCGTAGATGCCTAAACTTTCATCGTTAAAGCAAAATGACGCAAAACAGTGAAGAATGATAGTGTTAAAAAAAAACAGACTGTTGAAATAATAATGCCTACACTTTAGATAATAGATACAAAAACAAAGATAAACAGAACAGAAAAGATTTCACTGATTATTTGCATGAACACAACTCATGTAGCTGCAAGCAACCGAACAACCATTTTCATCCTCAGTATTTGTGTTTATGTCTAGACATAATTATATGTGTTTTTCTAAGCATCTTTTTATTCACAGAACTAATTCATATAGCAGAAATGTTTTAGGAGATGAAAAATATCCGGTGTTTTTATCATAAATTATTATTATTATATTGTTTTCTCATCTGACTAACATTCACTATTCAGCCAACCACAATAATTCACAGGCTTAATCATTTTAGGATGTTTTCATTATAAAATGGGATATTTCTGAAAATTCCTTTCACAGCCAGAGAATATTAACACTGTGGTAACAAACAAAAGAAAGCCTAGCCTAGTGCTTAATTCCACTTCATATTTGATTCCTTCTTGCTTTAGACATTAAGACAAAAGTGTGCTACAGGATAGTTCAGTGGTAGAATGCATATGGTCTGGAGTTCGACTCCCAGCTGATACATTCCTAAGCTCCGTTTAACCAACCATCCAACACTAAGCATGGAAAAGAAGGAAGGTTGATCGTGAGGCTAGCAGTTCCACCCGGTCAAAATAAAAACAGGGCTACTGCTGCGTATAGCGGTTAGGACGCTCGCCAACCATGTACACACTCCGGAGTTCGATCCCCGGCCATTGGCGCACTCCTATACCGCGATAAGCCAGAAATAATGCTGGTAAACAGGAAAGGTTGGGCCTGAGGCTAACAACCACATCCTGTAAAAATAATGAACACTGCTACAGAAACTTCAAGCCACTAGTTTGAAGCCCTATGTTCCAGTGGGAAACGTGAAGGAAAGGAAAAATCTGAAACACGAAGACTCAAATCATAAAGCTCTGTTTCCCGCTTGGAACCCAAGCAACAAAGAGAAAAATAAAATGTACTAATAAATACGACATAGTGTAGCTAATCTTAGTGAACACAATAAAAATTTGGGTGTTGGATGCATACTTTACACTAAACAAATACAGTTACCATTCATTTGTTGGTTCGCAGGGATTTGCTTGATTGGTTACAAGATTTGATCATGAGTTGGCATTGGTTAGGGAACCCCTGGAAAACCTGAGAGCACAGAACAGCTATTCACTCCTAGTGCTTTCGACTCTTCGGCAGTATGCACCCACCGCTTAGATTCGAACCCTAGACCTTCTAGTTACAAGACAACCTCATAGACAATTGAGCTACTGGGACCCGATACAATGGCCACCCCGTGAATTCCAACTTCTGACAATTCATGATATAGCGTGACTGACACTAACCGATGTCATTCGTGGCAAGTATTTGTCCTCACACCCGACCTGCCGTACCTCAATAGTCATACCTTCTCACTGTAACGCAGGTAGCTGCCCATCTGATTAGGGCCAATCGCTAGTGACCTAGTAGTTGCCATCTAGTGACGGATTAATTTGTTAAGTGAAAATATTGGGGAATTCCCAGATGTAATTAAAAAATAGAAACTAACCACTCTTACTCACTTTGTGTTTCACTACCGAACAGCTTTTCTATGCTTAAATGTTATATATGAGTAACGTTCGTGTGCCTCAATTCAAGTAGACATCCTCTTTGTGTTGTCGTCAGACAGCTTTGCTCAGTGATACATGAATGTAGCTCAAAGTATTTTCTTCAAGCTTCTAAACATACTACAGAGACTTATTTGTAAGTCAGAAGTGTTCATAAACGTGATAAGTAACATATGCTAGTACCCCATAAAGTTTTGTAATGAAGTGGTATATTTCTCTTCTGACATATTATTCACAAACTTAGCAATAATCTTTATTATTGACAATGATAACTGACAACTGCTTTGCTCTGATCAGAACTTTTACACAGTGAGAAAGAATCACCGGCATGTATTGTTGTAGCACGTTTTGTATAGATACGGATAACAATTAATTATATGAACCGGATCAAATTTGCAATTTACAAAATAATCCATTGTGTTAATAGTTCATCCGGGTAGCTAAACAAAAGTGAGATGTAATTCAATTATGGTTAAATTTTGTTTTGATAAAGTCTCACAGTGTTATACAGTAACGTTCAAACGGGTCCATATGAAGATATTAAGAAACCTGTAGACACAATAACGAATAAGGTTTAAAAATCTACATCGGAATAAAGACGCAGAATGAAGCCATCACTGGGTGAGTCAAAATGGTTTAATTTAATGCCTAAAACTAATAATGCTAGTAGAATGTATAGTACTGTTAAAATCCGCAAGCCATGTTACCCCATACAACCAATAGTAGACTTTAGAAATCGTCTAAACACTTAGCTCTAATATTTTGCCCCATTAGAAATCGTTCAAACTCTAGACTAACTAATTCATATGAGATGGAAAATAAACTAAACGACATCCAACTAGAGAATGATGAAAAAATGGTAAGTTTTGATATAAATAGTCTTTATACTAATATACCAGTTAATATGGCCTTAGAAGCAGTTAAAAAAGAAACTACTGCGGATCCTGAACTCAATCAGAGGACAAAGTTTCCCATTGAACAAATTATTTTAGGGATTCAGTTATGCCTCACATCTACTATTTTCAAATTCCAAGGCAAAATATAGAGACAAACTGAAGGTGGAGCAATGGGATGGATCACCAATATCCCCTATTGTAGCAGACATATTTATAAACAGCTGGGAAAGTAGCGCACTTAATACGTTTAATCCTACTCCAAAATTATGATGGAGATATGTGGATGACTTTTTCACAGTGTTGAAAACAGAACATATCTCTAGCATCTTGACACACATAAACTCACTAGTGGAGGGAATAAAATTCACATTTGAAGCTGAAAATGAACAAGGAGAATTAGCTATGTTAGATTGTAAAATAAAACGAATAGAAGAAGGTAAACTGCACACTAGTGTGTACAGAAAACCAGCTCATTCTAATAGATACTTAGACTTTAATTCATCTCATCCGTTAATGGTTAAGGCAGGCTTAGTTAAGTGTTTAACAAACTAAGCAGTGGCATTAAGTAGCACAAGAAAAGACCTAAATGATGAAATATAACAGATGGAAGAGGCTTTGGTGTTAAATAACTGTCCTTTAAAATTCATTAGGAAGATTAAAAAAGGCCAAACGAAAAATAAAAGTAATTGTGAAACTAGTAATAATAACATAAGTAAGAGAGAATAGAAGTCATCTACAGTTATACCGTATAAAGAGGGGACATCTGAAACCCTATGTAGGATTCTAAATAAAGCAGGAATTAGGGTAGCATTTAAACCTACAAACTCACTCAGGAAAGGACAAACTCTGTAGGTTAAAGGAGCCTGTCGGTTGACCCCATTAGACAAAATAATATAATTTACAAAATACCCTGCAATGACTGTCATTTAAGTCAACTACATAGGTCAAACTAGTAGGTCAGGGGTAGTCAGATTATCGGAACATAAGAATTTATTTAGCTAAGGTAAGAATAGTTGACCCCAAGAAGTTAAGTAATTCAGAAAAAAGCTCAGCAATTGCACTTCACGCATTAACACACAACCACACAATAGCATGGTGGGAGAGGGCTAAAATTCTAAAAAGTAATCTAGGTAGGTGTAGTGAGAGAGAGAGTGTGTGGTTGATTACTGAATCCTTGTTCATCGAGTCTACACCAAACACATGCAACAGAAATGATTTATCACTCATACCTGAAATATGGAAAATACTACTGCCAACCAAATCAAGTGAAAATCAAGTGAAAAATAATTATTATATTATTGTATCCTTTAGTTCCTAGAGGAACATAGGGCTTCAGCTGCGCACCTCCATTGACTTCGGTTTTCTGACAACTTTTTCACCCCGCTCCAGGTCTGTCCACATGCTTTCATCTCCTCTTCACATGACCTCCTCCAAGTCACCCTTGCACGACGACCAACTCGCCGCCTCCCTTTCGGGTTCCACTCGAGGGCTTGTCTAGTGATGTCACTTGATGGTTTCCTCAGCGTATGGCCAATCCATCTCCATTTCTTTCTGCCTATTTGTTTCACAATCGGTTCCTGATTGGTTCGCTCCCAGAGATCCCTGTTGCTGATCTTTTCTGGCCATCTGATCTTGAGTATTGAGCGGAGACAGTTGTTAATGAAGGTTTGAAGTTTGTTTGAGATGCTCTTTATGACTCGCCAAGTCTCTGATCCGTATAGTAGCACTGACTTCACATTGGAGTTGAAAATCCGGATCTTATTTTTGATGCTGAGTGCTGTTGACCTCCACACAGATTTGAGAGTAATGAAAGCTTGTCTTGCTTTTCCGATTCTGGCTTTGATGTCCTCGTCAGTTCCGCCTGTAGTTGAGACGATGCTTCCCAGGTAGGTGAAGGAGGTTGTTTCTTTCAGGTTCTTCCCATTTATGCTGATTGTTGTCTGTTGTTGTTGTTGCTGTTGATGTTGGCTAGGAATCTTCATCATCTCTGTTTTATCTATGTTCACGTGAAGTCCTATCTTTGATGCTTCTTCTGCCAACTTGTTACTTTTCACTTGCATATCTTCCAGTTTATGGGAAATCAGACATATATCATCGGCGAAATCCAGATCCTCCAAGTCTTTTGTGTCAGTCCATTTTATGCCTGTTCCCTCGTTGGTTGCCGTTGTCTGTCGCATTATCCAATCAATTGCAATCAGGAAGATCATTGGTGATAGTAGACAGCCTTGCCTCACTCCCGTCCTCACTTCGAAGGCTTCCGTAAGTTTCCCGTTGTGGATTACTTGGCATGCAGCATTGTCGTATAACTGTTGGATGAGGTGTATAATTGTCGATGGGACCCCGTAGTAGCGAAGTAGTTTCCAAATGACCTCTCGATCGACGCTGTCGAAGGCCTTTTCAAAGTCGATGAAGTTGAGATAGAGAGGTGACTGCCATTCCAAGCTTTGTTCAATGATGATCCGTAGAGTGGCGATTTGATCAATACATGATTTGTTTCTCCTGAATCCAGCCTGTTCCGGACGAAGTTTTTCATCTAGGGCTTGTTTGATTCTCTCCAGGATGATGCGACTTAGTATCTTGCTTGGAATGGACAGAAGCATAATTCCACGCCAGTTTTTACATTGACTTAAGTCTCCTTTCTTTGGAAGTTTGAATAAGTAACCTTTCTTCCAATCCTCGGGTACTTTGCCCTCTTTCCACACCTTCTCCAGCAGTGGTGTCATCAAGTCCGCTGTTGTCTCTGGGTCTATTTTCAAAGCTTCTGCTGGGATTCCATCTGGTCCCGGTGTTTTCCCAGCTTTAAGCATCTTGATTGCATTCAGGACTTCTGATTTCGTCGGGGGTTCGGTGTTCACTGGTAGTTCTGCTTCCGTTGTTGGTATTGCTGGACGTGTTGTAGGTGGCGGACGATTTAGAAGTCTTTTGAAGTGTTCAACCCAGTGCTTTCTCTGTTCCACCTCTTTGGTGATTGACTTTCCATTGTCGTCCTTTATTGGCTTAATCTGTGTCGAACGTTTGCCCGAAAGGTTCCTAGTTGTTTGGTAGAGTGTGGCGAGGTCTCCTTTGCCTGCAGCTTGTTCTGCTTCGTTTGCCATGGTTTCATAATATTTTCTTTTGTCTTCCCTGGCACTCTTCTTCACTCTTTTGTTCAGTGTATTGTAGCTTGCATTCAGCTCCTGTTTTTGTTGCTCGTCAGTGCACTGGATAATCTTTTGCTTCACTGTCCTTCTCTCTTCTATTAGTTTCCAAGTGTCCGTAGTGAGCCACTGTTTGTCCTGTCTCTTTTTTCTGCCTAGAATTTCTATGCAGGTTTGGCTCCACACCGTTTTCAAGTTGTTCCAGTGCTTTTCAACGCCGACCTTTCGCTGGTGTTGATTTGTGTCTCGGCTTTGTCCTTTATGCTTGCAATGAAGATGTCCTTTGTAGCCTGGTCCTTCAGCTTTTGAGTGTTGAACTTGGCTTGTGGTCTATCTGCAGCTCCTGATTCCCTGAAAGCTTTTAATTTGATTTGGATTGTCCCTTGTACGAGATAGTGGTCTGAGCCAACGTCTGCTCCTCTTCTTGCTTTTGTGTCCAGTAGGCTGCGCCTCCACTTCCTTGAGATTGAGATGAAGTCGATTTGGTTTTTGGTTTGCCCGTCTGGTGACACCCATGTAGCCTTGTGGATATCTTTGTGCTTGTATACACTGCCACCAATCACCAGTTCGTTGAAGGCGCAGAAGTCGGCGAAGAGTTCTCCGTTTTCATTCATTTCTCCTAGAGCTTCTCTACCCATGATGAGTTCCCTTCCCGTATTGTCTGGTCCCAGTTTGGCGTTCATGTCTCCCATTAGTATTTTCATGTCGCCAGCTGGAGTATTGTCCATTGTTGCCTGTAGTTGCCTGTAGAATTCTTCTTTCTTCTCGAGGTCTGCGTTGTTTGTGGGTGCATAACATTGTATGATTGACACTTTCCTTCCTTTGGAGTTGAACCTGGCGGTCATTATCCTGGACGAAATCGCCTCCCATTGTATCAGGGCTTTCGTTGCCGTTGGTGACATCATGATAGCCACGCCCTCGGTGTGCGTGTGGTTATCTTCTGGGTGACCGGAGTAGATCACTGACTCACCTGTTGACAATTTGGTGAGTCCACTCCCATTCCATCTGCTTTCACATATTCCCAGCACTTGTATTCCGTATCTTTTCATCTCGTTGGCGATCTGGGCAGCTTTCCAGTCTCGTACATAGTTCGGACGTTCCATGTTCCTACACAGACTTTTTCTTTTGGTGCAAAGAGGTTCATTTGCTGAAGTTCTGTAGCAATTTTGTTTACAGGGTGGGGTTGCTAGCCTCACGCCTGAGAAAGGAATGATTACATTAAGATAAAGTTTAGAGAGAAGAAACTTTTTGGGTTGCTCCCCTCAAAATCAGAAAATAACGGACAAAACAATGAGAACAACACCAACAAAAGGAAAACAGTTCACAGAAAAAAGGGCAAAAAGCGACAACAACTATACAATAAAACAACATGCAATATAGTTCAGCACAGTTAACTAAAATGATATCTCAACCATAAACTCACTGACTTGGAGCAACTTGAACATATAAATCCAACAATATATACAATTATAGATGTGTTTATGTTTAAAAATTCCACAAATCCAAATAGTTAGTTATATGGATTATCTGTCAATAAGATTGTATTCTTGGATTTAGTGTTCTAAAGGTAAATAATTGTGATAGTTTCCACAATCTCTTGGCATAAAATTTTATAGAAACGAGAGTTTTTATTTATAAGGAAAATGTAACGCAGTAGTCGAAAAGCGAAAAGTTATGAAAAGTTATGTCGTATTTCCTGCTAATTAAATTTATTAGTTTGTATTCTGATTAGTGATCCGTTGTAATCTTTTCACCTACTAATTACAGGAAACTGTAAATAGAATTGTTTTACAACTCTTCCTTTTAAAAAAAAAATGGCAATGAGTTTTACGATGAAAATGTGTGATTTTTACAATTGATGGTTTCTGGGGGCAATTAACTTTATTTATTTATTTTCCGTTAGAAACACATTAATGTGAACTTGGGACTGGTAGTCACAAAATAGGCGTTTCAGGCTAACTGGGCGTTTCTCAGTAGTTTGTTTTTTTCATCTTCTTTTATTTTTTGGTGCGTTGGTGATTCGACGGTAGAATGCTCAGTGACCACAATTGTGGTTCAGGTTCGGTTCCTAGCCGACACCTAAATCTCGCCTAGTTTACCAGTCAGTAGTAAGCGAGGAAAAGAGAGAAGTTTGGGCATGAGGCTAGCAACCCCACCTCATAAAAAAACAGCTCAAACGCCACTGAAACTTCAAAGCTTAAGGTATGAAGCCTTATATTCCACTTCGGGACGCAAAAGAATGAAAAAACTTTTTTTGTCACTTTTTAATTCAGGAACGCCTAGTTCGCTCTTAGCACTAGCTTTTATCAAACATCACTGGTTCTCATTCCTAGTTCATTCAGTTTTCCGATAATCTTATATTAGTGAATAAGAACTATGAAGACTCTTGGTGATTCTGTATTTGGCTTTTCGGTTAGGCGTAGAGCGTTAAGTAAGGAAGGGAAATCAGGAGATGGGTTCACAAAGCTACATTAATTGAGATGACTAGGACACATGATGCACATAACGAGCCACCGCCTTTCTCGATGAGCAATACTAGTTGACATAAGGTTGAAAAAGATTTAGGGGTGGTCAAATCAAGAGCTGGCAACAACCCATGAATCCTTTGACAGTTGAGCCATGTACGGAGGTGTAGACTACCGCCTAGTTGGGGTCTTCGGGATTCTAAGAACTAATGTTTGAAGACAGTTGGTGATATGGCTTAAAATCGTTCTCAGTATCTCAGATGCATTCACTCTTTGTGATATATTATATCCATTAAACATTCATTTTTTCCCATGTTACAATTCTTTCTCCCCCACATTTTTACTTGTCATCATTCTTTTGAATATCTTTTTTCTACTTTATTTTCTCTGTGTTTGTGTGCTGCACGGCAACTTGAACCGATGCATTTTTGTGCAGAGTTCTCTTTTGAAAATCAATCAGTGAGTGGTTTTTCGGTCATCAGCAAACATCAATGAATTTTTGTGTTAAATAGTCGGTCTACAATACACTGGATTTTTCTTTAGCCGGAGGTTTAAAGCTTTAGAACTCATCTTAATAAGTTGCAAATAATGTCAGTAAAAAGTTTGAGCATTGTGGAAAAGACTAAATAAGTTATAATTCCATTTCAATAGTTCAAACACACAATGATGTATATAATATATATGCGTCGGTGGCACAGTGGTTAGGACTCTCGCCAACCATGCACATGGTCCGAAGTTCGATCCCCCGCCGACGCACACCTGATATCTATGGTCGGCCTGCAAAATTTGGGCTGCCGATATCACAAGCTGAAAATTCCATACTTGTATCAAAAATACAGTGTGGAATCAAGCTGTAATCAAAATATAAAATGTAAATATAAATATCTGTTATGATTGGGGATATTGATGACCATATTGTTACCCCTTCTGTTTATTTATGTATTTTTGCTTTGTAATTGGAAGGCTGTAGACGTGCAACATAATTGAATTAGTGTCAGTATGCTTGAGATTAACAGTTAGCTCTTTTCTGACTGCTTTCAAAGCCATATTCACTGTTATTTTGGTATAAAGACTAGCCATATCAAAATGAAGTATTGGTTTTGTAGGGATTCTTTTGTTTGAGGAAGTAACTCATCAAAGAAGACATTGCGAAATGGTCGCGTAATGTCGTGAATTGGCAGAGGTTAGAATTCAAGGACCATTGGAACGGGTCCCAGTGGCTCAATGGTCTACGAGCTAGCTCTCCTTGTAACCAGAAGGTCCTGGTTTCAAACCCCAGCGGGTGCGTACTACTGAAGAATCCCAAAATAGGACGAAACAGCTGTCCAGTACTCACAGGTTTTCTTGTGGTTCTCTAACTGATCTTAGCTCATGATGAAATCCTCCATGCAATCATATCAAAATGAACCGTTTATTTATTATTTCCCACTTGAATGTCACTTCTTTTTCACTCCATGAAAATTTGTTAATCTAGAATTTGATTGGCCTCTGAAGGGATACTGAGTGTTTAGATAACGCATGAGTACTGATATTTCTGAAATCTACTATTGGTATTAACGGATAATCTGGTTTACGTATTTTAATAGTACCACATATTATAGCGGCATTATTAGTTATAGGCATTAAATCAAACCATTTTAGACTTTCTCAGTGACGTCTTCATTGAGCGTGGTAAATCTCCTATAGATTTCTTAATCTAATTCATTATCGCATCCTCAGGCTTCTTAATTTCTTCATGTAGACTTATTGTAAAATGCTCATTGATATTCCACTGAACATTTAGGTAAAACCTATTGACATATCACTTTTCTTGGGCAAAAGTAAATCACGCTGTCAGTTAATTGCATCACTGCATTGAAAAACAGATTTAAGTGAAACCGTCTAAGTGTGTTGGCAAGTAACTTGATGTGTAATGGAAACTGCGAAATGGCTATCTAATCCAGCTAATTTTGAACTCCTTAAAGGAAAATTATTTAACATGATAAGAATTTACTGTTCCGAAATCACCTGGAAGTACTGTAACAACAGAAGACAAGGGCCAGGCAACAGATCTTTTATCAAGGAAATCAACACACTTTTATAGATTTTCATGTACATTATTATGGATTATTTAAGCAAACAAACATAGTCATCTGATTGGTTGTTTCTCACTGAAAGTTAATCTTTCATATCTTTATGACTGTTTCTTGAAGGTCAGATCATTTATATGCTAACTGTATCCGCCTACGCAAAGTCTTTGTTCTCATTTTTCTCACGATCAATATTGGGAACATAAACATTGACGTAAATTACTGTCTACCAACTTTGGCTAGCAGCCAGCTCTTACTATAGTACTAGGCAGACTCTCCGTTGGTTTTAACTCTGTCTTGTTAAAAGATAAAGTTGGGGAACCCACTGAGACATCTGTTTCCGAGGTACCTCACTTTTACCGTTGAACAAAATAAATACAATTTCTTCGGCATCTCAAATGAAAAACAAGCTTAACAGTTTACATATGTTTTACCTACCAATAAACTGAGGAAGCTCCGGTGAAACTCGACGGGAATATAACCAACTGGACGTCCAGGTGTTACATGAAGGAGATTGTATAATGAGGAATTAATAAATTGTGGAAAATCTTGTAGCAAGCTAGAAAAAAAGATTTCACAGAACAAAGTGAAGACCTATGTTCCAGTCGGAATACTCCAAAGGGTGGAGGAGGTCAACCGCGAGCCTGAATAGCTCAGTGGCATCGTCTCTGACTCACTGCAGCATTGGTCGACGTAGGTTCGAATCTAAGAAGGAACAGGAACTCCTTCGAGGTTGCAGATACGCCTTGCTGATGAGTGCCAGCTAGGACGAAACCTAGGTCCAAGGCTTCCTGTGGTCGATTGACTCCAATCGTTCAATGCTAACAATGGGCTTGCAAAAAGATGAATTCATCGGTTGCTAGACTGGCGTCAGCAGAAGTTCATTATACACACACACCCACACATACTTCTGTGTAATTAAGTTTAATCTTTGTCTGTTATAGGGAAAAATTGTCTATCTTTTGTATGTCACAGTTAAAATTGTTTTCAGACATACAGTCTTCAGCATACTTTTAGACAAAAATGTCTGAGCTATGCACATCCAGTTCACAAATGAAAAAAACTGGGATGATTTGCTTTCTTTGAAGAAAAGAAAAAAGAGAAACATGAAAATTAAATTCATTCTCCTTAGGGAACTGAAAACATAAAATTCACTGCAAAAATACTCAAAAAGCACTTAAACATTCGTCTCAACAACCGAGAGCACAGTCTGACAATTTATTCGAATCCACTGAAAAAAAATCCACAACTTGCATTTTAAAACTATTTCCACTTCTAGTCTAAATTATTTTCTCCAATAAGGAAGAGATGTGTATGAATGAATATTTTATGCTCAGGTTTACGAATTCGACTCAAGTTAGTGAAAATTCAGGAATTTAGACTTCAATAATTATTATTTCACGTAGCGGGATTCTTGAAAACTAACAAGAGCATTTATGTGAAGTTTAGGTTGTTTGAGAAGAGAGACTTTAATTGCGTATCTTATTTTCATTGTTTTGCAAGGACTAACTGCTTGAATTTATTAAACTATCCCTTTTCTGTTACCTTAAAAGCTTACGAATGCATAGACAAAGATAAAACAGGCCACTGGTGTTGTTAAATAGTTGCAGGCAATCAGTAGGAAGCCTTATACGTAGGTTTTCGGCATGTTATCAGTCGTCATCAAGGTATGTCAAGGCATATCGTGAAGGAACTAGTGTCCGACGCCTTCTGCCAGCTGCTTCCATCATGCTGTCTAGCCAACAAGTGTGGTGTCCACACAGAAAACAGACGCCACTAAATAAAGCAATAGATGGATAAAATGTTTCATCGCTGTAGACGCAGTCACTTAAGTTAGCATGGCTAAAGCCTTCAGCAGTTGTCCGTACTATCATGTTGTTTTCCTCTGTAGTAAGAAAAACACGTAACCGAGAGACATACTTTGGATCCAGGCTATTGTGTATGGTTTCCTTCAGCTTTCACCTCATTGTTTTATTTTGCTAATAACTTGATAATTGGAAAATGGAATATGTACACAGACGAATGATTATAAAAATAGTAGTCGCATTTTATGGATAGCAGATTTTACTGTTAGTGCATGACTTTTAACACTGTTTGTTTGACTAGACACTGGGATGGTAACTAGTGTCATGCGTCTAGCCCTTTGTTTGGTGGAGACTGAATTCTAAATATAATGGAGGAAATTTGTAGATCAGGTGGATGATTTTGATGCAGTTTTGTTGTCTGAGGTGGATGGTTTATTTGCGAAGCTTTCATTGCCCCATTAGGAAACATCTTCAGCGCATACTCTTATTTAAAGTGAACTTATCTTTTTCCGTGAGTTTGTAGGTCATTACTTCCGGTGACCTTGAACGTGATTGGCTGTTTTTGTAGACAGTGGAAACACCAAGTATGACAGAGAATTTTTAGAAGTCTGGCATTCTAGTGAATCGTCAATCAATAAACACCTCAGGATAGACCAAATTTACCAACCGATAAGAAGGAAATCTCACACACAAAGGGTCAAAGTTGAAGTCAAGGAAATAATCAGTTCTAACACAAGTAGCCTAAAAGGTGTGAAAACACACAAAAAGCAACCAATGACGTTCAAGGTCACCAGGGGAGATGACCATAACCTACTCGTGGAGAAATCTAGAAGCTCACTCCATACAGAAGTATGCGCTGAAGATGTTGCCTAGTAGGTCAATGAAAGCTTCGCAAATAAACCATCCAGCCCAGAGAACACAACTGCATCATAAAGACTGAATTCTACTTGTGAAGTGTACAGTCTGGCCACCATGCTTGGTGGCTTTCCATCACAGTTTACTCTGAACCCTTATTATTAAATGGCTGGAGAAAATCAATGGGAAGCCTTGGGTCATGGTTTTGTGCTTCTTGAAACTCGTCAGCACGTCGTATCTAGAACTTTGTAAGAACTCATATTCTCCTTCCTAACAGATATTCAGTCTGTAACCGACAAGGGACCTGACACATGACACATGCTACTACCTCGTGTTCAATCGAAGTATTCAATACTGTCCTACTGGAGGTCAGTCATAAGTCCAAATAATTCATCGGTAAAGACTCTAACTGGGTTCGAATCTCAGATACGACATCAGTTCATAAGAGGTTGCATACACACCCTTCTGAAGAGTATCAACAAGCACAGAACCTAGGTCCAGGGGCTCCCGTTGAGTCATTTAGAACTGCTCGTATCTCTCAGAGTTAACGCCTATATATATATATATATATATATATATATATATATATATATATATATATATATATATATATATATATAGTGATACTTTTATGACTGCATTAATAATAATTCATTCCAACGAATCATATAAAAGCAGCCTTACAACACTGCCTTGATAACTTCATTCTGATTTTGATTACATTGACTATATAACTATTCATGTTAGTGATTCCACTCACAGAACTAATTTCACTCCAATGAATTATGGCCTTCTTCTTTACAAGGTGACGTCATTTAATATTTTTTTCATTATGGATAAGATTTTATTTTGATAAATCACACAATGTTGTACAGTAATATTAACCGATGACGTTTCGAGGATAATAAATAATCTTAAAATTCTATTTCAATTCACATACATCATTCGTCTTATTTTCCATCGGATTGCATTTGATCAATAACAGTCATATTATTATTTCTGAATGTACATTATGACATAATGATTTTTATTCAGATATCTAGTTAATTCCACACATGTATATAAATGAAGAAAAAAAGTTGTGTGAGTAGTGCCTTGATATGATTATGAGTGGCAATAGTTTGTGCTCGGAATGTGGTCATCAGTTAATATTACTGTATAACACATTGTGAGACTTTATCAAAATAAAATAAAATTCGGCTGTATTGTTCTAAACTAAAAGTAGCCATTGTGACTGCACTCAATTGAATGAACCCGTCGCCACTTTTTCTGTCTGCGCCTACTAAGTGGTAATAACAGTAATGAACTCGACTGGTAGGCTAATATGCCTATTTGTCTGTTGTACTTTCCGATTCACCGAGCCACGCAAACATCATTATAAATCATTTCTCCCAGTGACCCTGAACGTAATTGGTTGTTTTTTTTTTGACAAAGGAAACACTAAAAATACCGAAAGGCAAAGGCTGGCCTGTGACTGTAAGATGCTGTACTATACCGTATATTTATTGGGAAAATGATGCATGGTATTTATACATTTTTACAACAATAGGGTCGGCTCACAGCTGTGAGAAATGATTGATTGCATAATCAATCACAATATGCGTGAAATATGATGATATACTATTTTATGTGGGATCCTATCATAGAAGAGGTTGCTTTTTGAATATTGGAGTATGTATTATCACATTATTGTTTCCTATAATTCCTAGAAGAATATAGGGCTTCAGCCGCACGTCTCCATTGTTCTCGGTTCTCTGCCAACATTTTCAGCTGGCTTCATATATGCCCATAGCCTTTCATCTCCTCTTCACATGACGTCCTCCTTCATGTTACCCTCACACTGAATACCAACTAACTAGCCACTTCCCATTCGGCTTTTACTAGAGCGATGGCCTAGCGTGTGATGTCACTTGACGGTTTCCTCAGAGTATGGCCAATCCTCCTCCATTTCTTCCTGTATATTTCTTGCACAATTGGTTTCTGATGGGTTGGGTTCATTTGTAGGGATCCCTATTGCTCATCTTATCTCGCTAGCTATCTGATCTTGAGTAGTTTTGAGCGAAGACAACTGTTGATGGAGATCTGCACTTTGTTGGAAGTGCCCTTCTTACTCAGCACCAAGTCTCTGATCCGTATAGTAGCATTGACTTCACATTGAAGTTGAAAATTCGGATCTTATTTTTCATGTTGGGCAGTACTGTTGACCTCCACACGGACATGAAATAGATGAAAGCTTGCCTTGATTTCCCGATCCTCGCTTTGATATTACCATCAGTTCCGTCCGTCTATAGTTGAAACGATGCTTCCTATGTAGGTAGGTAGGTAGGTAGGTAGGTAGGTAGGTAGGTAGGTAGGTAGGTAGGTAGGTAGGTAGGTAGGTAGGTAGGTAGGTAGGTAGGTAGGTAGGTAGGTAGGTAGGTAGGTAGGTAGGTAGGTAGGTAGGTAGGTGAAGGAGTTTATTTCTTTCACATTTCTCCCATTTATCCTGATTGTTGTCTGGTGTGGCTGCTGTTGTTGCTGCTGGCCAGGAATTTCCATCACCATCTCTGTATTCTTTATGTTTATCTGAAGGCAAATCTTTGATACTTCTTCTGGCAACTTGTTGCTTCTCACTTGCATATCTTGCAGTTTGTGTTAAATCAGACATATATCATCGCCGAAGTCCAGATCCTCAAGTTTCTTCTTCTGTGTGGGTCCATTTTATACCTGTCTCCTCCTTGCCTTTTGTCTTTTGCATTATCCAGTCTATCGCAATCAGGAAAGTCACTGGAGATAGTAGGCATCCAGCTTGCCCTACTCTCGTCTTCACTTCGAAGGATTCCGTGAATTTCTCGTTATGGATTACTTAGTATGTAGCATTGTTGTACAACTGTTGGATGGGATGTATAATTGTTGGCGGCACTCCGCAGTAGCACAGTAGTTGCCAAATCACCTCTAGATCGATGCTATTGAAGGCCTTTCCAAAGTCGATGAAGTTAGGGTAGAGAGCTGATTTCTCTGCCGAATGATGATCCATAGTGTTGCAATTTGATGGATGCATGATTTGTTTCTCCTGAATCCAGCTTGTTCCGGTTGAAGTTTTTCATTCAAGGCGTGTTTGATTCCCTCCAGGATGATGCGGCTTACTATTTTGCTTGGGATGGAAAGGAGCATAATGCCGCGCCAGCTCGCCTTTACTTAAGTCGAATTTTTTTGGCAGTTTGTGTAAGTAGCCTTTCTTCCAATCCACACATACCTTGCCCTCTTTACACGTCATCGAGTCCACTGATTTCTCTGGGTCCGTTTTTAATGCTCCAGCGAGGATTCCGTCAGGTCCTGCTGCTTTTCCAGTTTTTAGCATTTTGATTGCCTTTAGGATTTTTGTTTTCGTCGTCACATCCAAATACCGATCATTGGTGTATGTGACTGACAAATATTACAGGTGTGTACACCACTATGTATGTAGTCTACATAATATACAAGTAACTGAAACATAATTAATCAGTAACCAGTCATTAAAAATTGGAGAAGCATTCCATTTATTATAAGATCTCATCGTGTTACTGAATGGAAACTAACGCTTAAGCACTATTCACTAACATTAAGAACATGAACATCATTTGCACACACAGTAATGCAACTTTGAGTACATTCCTAGGAAATCATCAGGTTTCATGGTGAAAGAATTAAAATAAAATTCCAGAACATAAAATGCAACAAAAGTTGATCTTTTGAACTATTCAACTATACTAAATAGTATCATAAAGCCAGTATATTACTAGAGTTTTGCCAGCATTTAACAATTCCACTACTTTTGAAGTTTAATTCGACTGTTTGTTTGTCTGAACGAAATGTTAAGCAAAATCAATTTCATAAAACCATTGGTCTAACACTCTATAGCTAGAATCATCAGCAAAGTGTATACGGTGACAAGGCGACCTGTATGATTCTTTCACCTCGAGTTAAATAACATCATTTAGATTTTAAGATTTATACATTGGTATACAGAAAACGATCAGACTAATCATTTCACATGAAGCCAAACAAATCCTATCATAATACTGGAAGAAAATCACTTTTAATAGCCGCAAAAAGTAAAAGTGAATGACAGTTTTTTAACTGGGTGAATTTTAGTTCTTGCATCTACAATAGGAGAATAACGAAAAGCATTGATTCATGCATCTAGTGTGGATTACCAATATCACTGTGTTACAACATACTACTGATTGGCTGAAAAGAGTAGTTGGGTGCCACTCATATCAACTCGTAGTGCTTACCTGTCAAATTATTTAAGTGATTTTAATACCAGATTGCTATTTCTTTCGTTTTCGGCCGACTTCCTCGACCGTTTACTGCGTTTAACTTAGCTCAGATAAAGAGAAGACGTTCAGCGAAGAGACTCTTTTCGGCAGAATTTGTACCCCGGAAACCATAGAAGATGACATGGACAATCTCAAGAGAATCCTCGTCAAGAATTGTTATCCAGAAAGATTTATTGCAAAATCTATGAATCCTAAACCACAAAAGCCGTCTATGCTTAGCGTCCCGAAAAAACTACTCTACATGAATCTTCAATTCAATGGAGATATATCTGCGGAAACACTAAAAAATCGACTGTGGCGCTCACTCAAGAAGACCTTCTTCGCAGCTGAACTACGACTAACTTTCTCCACAAAACCTATGATTCATGTGAACGTGAAGGATAAGCCACCACTGCTGGCCTAATCAATGTGCATTTATCAGTTTACCTGCTCGTGTGAAGCCAGGTATGTCGGCCGTACCCAATGTTCGCTTTCCAAGCATATCACCGAACACTTACGAACATGGTTTTACAAAGGAGAAAAACGATGCCCTTGTAGCTCCATCTTAGAACATTTGATAGAATCCAGACACCAAGCTGCACCCCAAACAAACTTCAAAGTCGTCTACAGAGTAAGAAGCAGTCTTCCTAAAGGTGTACGAATCAGACTTCTTGACCTTGGCGGCCTGCTTAAATCTTGGGCTACCAATTACCTTAAACATTACAAATCATATTGCATCTAATTTCTCATTTCTAATTGATTTTTAATCAAAAAATCTTATTCAAATATGACCTCAAATCGGATTATTTATTCTCGTGAATATTTAATATCCTTAAAACCTACTGATCTGCAACTCCATAAAAAAGACAAGAAAAAGCATCATGCCGGCTGGCAGAGAGCATTAAAAAATACCCCTATTCAATTCATGACTGTTCCCGCAATTATGAGTACCAATTGTCGCTCCCTGCCGGCTAAAATTAACTGTCTTCAATCGCTGGTGTCTTCCATTATATATCATAATACTGGGATCATATCACTTCAAGAAACATGGCTTCATGATCTATATGATGACAATCTAGTGTATCTAAATAATTTCAAATTGTACAGACAAGATCGGTGTAGTTCCAGGAAGAAACGCGGTGGCGGTGTCGCCATCTTCATCAATTCACAATGGTGTACGTCTAATAATGTATGTTTCAAATTCTCTAGTGACAATATTGACTGTCTCACCGTTAAGTGTCGACCTAAACATTTGTCAAAATACAACTACATTTACATCTCGAACATTTATATTGCTCCTGGATGCAACTCCACAGAATTATCTTTATTTGCGGATGAATTTACTTCCCTTGCTGCCACCTCCTTCGGAAATTCCTTGTCTATAGTTACTGGTGATTTTAATTCTAGTGATCACAGCTTCCTAATTTCACTTGGACACGATAATATTGTCAACTTCCCGACTAGAATGGACAACACTCTTGATCTTGTGTTTACAAACGATGCAGGAATATTTGAAGCTCGAAAAAGAGCCCCACTACTAAATTCAGATCACTGTATCATAAGAATATTGCCCAAAGTATATGGAAAGCAGCACAAAAGGGTCTTCTCACACCTTGGAAAGAAAACACAATATGACAACATACTGAATCTAAGGTCCATGTTAAAAGACACAAACTGGGATTTATTTACTGAACAAGCTCTTGATAACACAATTGCCAACATAACACATTATCTTAATTTCTGTCTTGATGTTTGTTGTCCAAAAGAGACAATCTTCTTAAAATTCGATCGCTTCTCCTCTTCTCAACTCAAAAAGCTCCGCCGTGAAAAAGAAAGGTTGTTCAAAATGAAAAACAAATCTGGTGTTAAGAGAATGAACACTTTGATTAAGCTTGAATTACAAAGATTGAATGCTCTCTATAACCAGAAGTTTCTTTCATGTAAATCCCCATCAAATATGTGGAAGTTATTAAAGGAAATCACAGGTGGTAAGCAAATGATGAATGATATTTCTGTAGATGTTAACATGCTTAATGAATCCTTCATATGTATCCCAGCAAATGTTATGATTCCTAACTCAAATAGTGTAAACAATGACTGCTTCTCATGCTTTAACACGAATGATGTCCTCAAGTGTCTTCAATCTCTCAAGCCTACTCAGTCCCTCGGTCCTGATGGTGTTCCTGCTGTTATCCTTAAGAAGTGTGCCGACATCTTGTGTTCCCCTTAACTGACATTTTCAACGAATCGTTTTCCAAAAGTATTATACCTGAATCATGGAAAAATATCAAGATCGTTCCAGTGCCTAAATCAACAAGTGGACCTAATGTTAAGTTTAGACCCATTTCAATTACCTCACCTTTTTGAAAGTTATGGAAAGACTTATTTTACTTAATCTTGATCCCTCTTTAAAACCTTTCAACGACCCCAACCAGTTTGCTTATAAACATAGTAGGAGTACGTTAGATGCCGCTGTTGTCCTCCACCATAGCATAGTCTCTAGTTTAGATAAAGGAGCTAAATACGTTCGCTGTGCCTTCCTTGATTACACATCTGCATTTGACTCTGTTCCCAGGTCTCTCTTGCTAAGTAAGCTTGCTGCAACACAGGCTGAAAGCTGGACAAATAAGTGGTTGCATTCCTATTTTTCTGATAGGAAGCAGTACACCGTCTACAATGGAAAGTCCTCCACTACCTCACTTACTTTAGCTGGTGTTCCTCAAGGTGCTGTTCTTTCTCCCTTTCTGTTTTCGTTTTTCTTACATGACTTGCCTCATTCTGATGTAGCCACTTTTGTTAAGTATGCCGATGACCTCTCGGTTTCTATGCCTGTCAACTCTCAGTCAGATTGTTCCAAATTAAATAACTTTCTGTCGGAAATTAGTCAGTGGTCCTCTTCAAACGGACTTAAGCTTAATCCGTCTAAATGTCAGGTAGTCAATTTCACTTTCAGACGTAAATGTGACCTACAGCAACTAGTTAGCTCACATGGCCCCACTATCATTGACGGCACAGAGGTTGAAAATACATTTAATGTCAAGTACCTTGGGCTGAGTTTTTCCACCGATCTTTCCTGGTCTTCCCACATCTTGCTAGTTACTAGAAAGATGTTTCGCTTAACGTTCTACATTAGGAAATTTAGGCAGTCTGGCATAAAGCAGTCTTTGCTTTCTCAGTTTGTAAATTCTTGTATTCTACCCATCCCCCTTACTGCTCCCCATTAGTCTTTCCTGGACTACTTAAGAAAGACTTTGCTTCGCTGAGAAGGGCACTAAAAGCCGTTAGTAGGGCAAGTGGGATATCGTTAAACCAACTGGCTAACACTATTGCGGATAGACATATAATGTCATGTAAGAAACTAGCGAATACAATATTGTCAGACCCCGAGCATCCTCTCTATACGCATCTATCTCCTTGCATTTCATCTGGTAGAACTAGAAGCAGCTATGGGGGCTATATGCTAGGACTACCAAATACAAAAACTCCACAATACCATATCTGGCACAGCTGTTATGTGATGAGAAATCCGTTAGGTATGACACGATAAACTTACTGCGGCACTCTAACAAATAGTCCCATTAGTTTTTGTTTTCCTTTCTTCGTTACTATTACACTGTTGTTCTCATCTTCTATCACACATCAACTTTATATTTCATATCCTGTGGTGCATTGTTTGAAATGTAAACTCTACGCTGTTTTTTTTAAATTTTTATTTGTTTATTTTATTTTTATCTATTTATTTATCTTTTGATTTTAAAAATCTTATGTAATTTATGAGGTAATTAGATGCAATATACTGTAATGGACGCTGAAAATTCCATAACTGTACCAGAAATACTGTTTGGGATAAAGCTGTTACTATTAAAAAAAACATTTCTTCAAACTGTAGGAGCAACGGCGATTCACTTGCTAAGCCGTGAACGCTGCATACAGAAGAAGTTCGTTCAATCACTACACTTGCAATGGACGTAATCTATCTTATTACCCGACAAGTAAATTCTACCCTAATTTTTTTCTGTCTCTTCATTAGTATTATTTTGTCTTTTCAATTGTAATATTTTACATTTTCAACTTTCTTGTTCTCTACCCCCACCAGATTTAATTTCTACACCTCACTACCACTGTTACTGACTTGACCAACGCTCAATTTCTAGTCATTTTTGTTACGTCATCCAACTTAATTGCTCAATTTCAGTTCTAATTTAAATGGCATTATTATTTACCACACTTCTACTTAGTCTCTACCTGTAATTACCTCTGTTGCTACCATGGCCTAAGTTGAAACATTTTAGTCAATTATATTACGTCATCTAACTTACTAACTAACTCAATCTTACTTTAGTTGCTGTCTGACTAACCTTGTTTCTATATTAGGTCATTCTTTTATTACCTGATCACTTATCCAAACTTGACAAACCTCATGTACACACGCACACACACAAATAATTATATATAAATGCGATTGTACAGCTACTAGCTATGTGGATGAATTCGCCGAAAAGACTCTCTTCGCTGAACGTCTTCTCTTTTTCATATGACTCAACGGGGATTTTCAGGCCACTCAACTCCAAGAGCCAAATCTACTTGGTTACTATTTGTGGTACCAAGTAGATCATATGTTACTGAATATCTACTTTCAAAGGAAACTTTGACAAAATGTTACCTCGGACAGTTTAAATTGTGCAAACAGAGAATCTGATCCTAAAAATAGTGCTTGTTGTAACAAGAAATACTAATTAGTGGGTCTTTTTATCTGCTACATACAAGTACAAATGGATGCAACGTTTAAAACAAATTTGTTATGGTCAGAATGCAGGGAACCTGTCTTTACTCCCTACTGTAAAGCTGGCTGAAACTCCCTTGAGCTACTCACATTCACAAAATGCCCCAACAACAGCAAAATGACAGTTATTTGCGAAAACACTGCGGTACTGTTCAACAGTCATAATATATCAAAACACAAAATTAACTCAGCAATGCGGTTACGGCAGCTAACTAGAATCAACCGTATGAAGTACCTTGGAAGTAGGACGAATATTCCCGGCAAAGTGGGGTAAAAACTCTGTCCACAAGAAACACACACACCAATAATTCCCGCAGATGGCTGACATTGAGAATGACCCTGACTCAGTCAAACGGAATCACAGTCGTACGATAACACTTTATCAATATCATCACACCACCACCAAGAGAAGCATTAACATCAGGGATGAAACAGTAAGAAAGTCAAATACTAAGGATGAAGTCAACAGATTATGTACAAACGTCATAATAATAATAATAATATGGTCCAGTAGAAAAAAGGAGAATAACTACAAAGTTGAAACATATGAATAGGTGTAAGCATTGTAATTATATTGTTCAGGGGGGGGGCGGGATCTTTCAAACAATCATTCCGCCACATTGGACAAGAACTCAGCAGTACTGTAATTGTCATTTGAATACCTCAGCATTGACTTAACTAAATTATTTCTAAAACCTTAGATAAGTACACTTCCTACATAAATCGAAACTCATAACAATGGAAATGATGGTCTAGTGATAGTATTTGCCAAAGTGAATTATACTGATTAACAGTATTGCATGCAATACTTTCTATGCTGTAGTGTTTTTGTTTTATTTTCGTCTAAATTTCGCTCTCTGATTCACCGGAAATCTTCACTTTTGTGTTTTTGTTTTGTTTTCTGTTTTTATCGCTAAACTATCCAAATTCAGGCTTCATTAACCTAAGTATGCCTAATTTTTCAGTGCAACAGAGTGTCTTGTTCGCGTAAGTGAGAATCATTCATTGTGTTTAATTCTGCCTTATTTTATCTGATTTCGTGTGGAATATACTAACACACTGTGAATACTGGTTACTGTTTATAGAAGTATCTTAACAAAGAGGTTCAGCTGTCTGTAACGGTTAGAAATCTTCGGTTTGAAAGCACCAATTTAAAAAAGGTACCAATAATCCCTTTTGCAAGTATTGGTGTTGCAGAAATTTGATTGACTGGTTATAGGATTTCATCATGAGCTGATTTCGGTTAGAGAATCATTGGAAATCGTGGGAGTACTAGGTAGCTGTTTTTTCCACTTTGAGACTCATCAGTACGCACCCAATGGGGTTCGAACCCAGGACCTTCTGGTTATAATGCGAGCTAGCTCGTAGACCATTAAGCCACTTGGACTTGATCCAATGGCCATCCTGTAAATTCTTACTTCTGCCAATTCACTATAAATCTGAATTCAGCTGAATGAAACCGCATTACCTCCACATGAAAATATAGAATTTAGAATAATTAACTTAAGCATCGTGCGTCGGCGGCACAGCGGTTAGCATGCTTGCCGACCATGCACATGGTCCAGGGTTCGGTCACTGGCCGACCCACTCCTTTACCTCACTTATTCAGTAATAAGACTGATAAAGAGGGAAGGTTGGGTATGAGGCTAGCAACCTCATCCTGTAGAAATAAACACTGGTACAGAAACTTCAAGCTGGAGGCTTGAAGCCCTATGTTCCACTGGGAACGTGAAGGAAATAAAAAAACTTAAACATCAATAAATTCCAGGAAACGTTTTATAAGAGACGAGACGTTTACGATGACCTCACGTTACATTTGATGTTATCTACAGACTGATCCTAATTGTGTAGGGTTACAGTTTGTGCATGCTTGCACAAATTTCTATTCATAATCATTTTAGCATATTCAAACATCATTCCAACTCCCCTTGTGTACTTTTTTATTCCTTGTTGTTACAGATATTGACATTTTCCATATATCAGGGGTAGATATTGCATCACTCCTACCACACGTATTTATTGTTAACTGTCTCTCCACAATTAGAGTGCAGTATACGGCTTCAAGCACTGAAGTATCCATAGTAGTTCTGTCATTTTTGAGCGCATAAACTTTCCTTTTCACCAAATTAACTATCAAGTGAGTTGTCAGGCAATCAAAACCAGACCATTTGCGTGCTCAATGATCTTTCTGCTATTGAACCACCTATTGACATATGATTATGAGTAATACATTGTACTCGGGAAAGTCATCTAGTTATTAATACGACACCGCTGTTTACAATCTCATTAGATTCATCTAATATAGAATTATATTACACTCTTACAGTAACAGCCGCAAAGTGCTGGCCTTAACATACACGCTGTCTAGAGTTCGAGTCTCAGCCGGTGCACACCTTAACCTGACTCAGCCGGTAATAATACCAACTAAGAGAGAAGGCTGGACGTGAGGCTAGCAACCCTACTCCGTAAAAACAAAACACCCCTGCTACTGAAACTTCAAAACTGAAGCTTGAAGCCCTATGTTCCACTGAGAACGCAAACGAATCAAAAATCAACATCAAACACGCCTAAAGTCTTCCTGTTTAGCAGCTAATCACCAAACTCACATGACTAGGATTTAGAAATCATTGAAGTGAAATCATTAGAAGCATGGAAAACGTTCATAAATGTTCATTCATGAGTACGTTTGTATGCACACTCCGGTGGCAACAGACAATCGGAAAGTAACAATGGGGTATACTGATAGACTCCATATGAGGGAGGAATTTCACAGAACAGACGAGAAACTAACTGCCATCAGATATCAAGTCGAACAATTCAGATTCAAAGTCGAAAGTATGGTGAATAACAAAAATTATAAAATTAAAGTCGAAATACCGACAGAGTAATGTTAACTGCTTTCGATTAATCTAGCAATACTCAGATTAAAAAGTTCAATATTTTGGATCCTCGAGATGGCAAATTTTACCTCTGAGAGAGTTGGCTGGTTTCAGTGCCATGGTATTTCCAGCTTTACTGAGAATTCTACATGAAAACAAAACACGTAGATCAGCGAAGAGTCTCTTTTCGGCGAATGCATTTTCTTAGCTGTACAATCGCAAATATATATGCATTGTTTTGTATGTATGTGTACATTAAGTTTGTCAAACAATGGGATCTCCGTTGGGTCCACTATTATCAGATTGCTTCGTGGCAAGCCTCGAGAGAGGTCCACTAAGGCTGAGCATTGACAATTTGCGACTGTATAAAAGATACGTGGACGACATGTTCATTATTTGTGACAACAACAATGACCCCAATCTACTGCTGAAGACATTTAACTATAGCCATCCAGCAATAAAATTCACTCTTGAAATGGAAAACGAGTCGAAAATTCCGTTTCTTGATGTGGAACTAAGAAGAAGAACTGATGGGAGCCTAAGAAGATCAATTCATAGAAAATCTACGTGGATTGGTCAACTAACAAGCTTCTGTAGCTGGGTACCCACTCAACAAAAGCGGAATTTAATTAAATCACTTGCCACCTGCATCCGACGCATCTGTACTCCCGACGTTCTGGAAACAGAATTAGATATCCTGAGAGAAATCTTCACCCAAAATGGATACCCAATAAGATTAATCGACAAAAGTATAAAACCAATAATTCGGAAAAACGAAACTTTAGCTGCGCCTAAAAAGAAACTCTACATGAACTTGGATTTCAAGGGAGATTTAGCAAGCGACATTCTAAAGAGAAGGATCACATCATCTCTGAGAAGAACATTCTTTGTAGCAACGCTAAGAATAGTGTTCTCCAGTCGCCCAGTGATCTGCAGAAGCCTCAAGGACAAGATGCCGGATCTGGCCACTTCTATGTGCATATATCAATTCACCTGCTTCTGTGGAACCAGATACATCGATCGTTCGACGCGCACCCCCTGCCCAAGTGGATTCAAGAACACTATCCCGCATGGTTGTGAAAATGCAATAGTGGCGCAATAAGGAGTGCGATAATTGAACACCCAGTTAAATACTGATCATTCCATTTCAACAAACGCCTCCTGCTTCAAAGTAATCTACAGAGGAGTCACGAATAACCTATCAAAGGCAATACGCTTTCGTCTTATTTGTGTCCCTGAAGCTCTGGCCATTCACATAGAAAAACCGGAGTTGTGCATACAAAAGAAAAATTACTCAACCACTTCTACTGTCATGGTAACAACTTTGTTGATTTTGATGGCTTAATTTTGTTTGTTTGCCTGTTCTTTAATTGCTTATAATTCTTGTATTCATTTAGATCTCTTACATAATCCCATATTATCTACTTTGTTTGTGCATCTTGAGTAAAACTCACTCATCGAACTATTCATATTATTATTACAACTGTTTGTGACAACTCATCACCTTTGTTACTACCCTAGTTCCATTAACACTTAATTTTCTTGACCTGTATAACCAACCTTTACGTGTTTATTCAAGTGTTGGTTTGTAGGGATTTGATTGGTTTCAGGATTTCATCATGAGCTGACATTAGTTAGAGAACCATTGGAAAACCTGGGAGTACTGGACAGCTGTTTCGTCCTAGTTTGGGACTCTTCACAGTACGCACCCACCGGGATTCGAACCCAGGACCTTCCGGTTACAAGGCGAGCTCGTATACCATTAAGCCACTGGGACCCGATCCAATGGTCCTTGAATTCTAACTTCTGCCAATTCACGACATAGCGCGACCGCTAGCCAATGTCTTCGGCGAGTATTTGTCCTCACACCCGACCAGCTGCACCCTACTGGTCACGACTTCCCACTGGAACCCAGGTAACACTTGAATACCAATGAGATGCTCACTGGCGACTGGCCCTATTCAGGTAGGTAGTTACCTGGGTTCCAGTGGGAAGTCGTGACCAGTAGGGTGCAGCTGGTCGGGTGTGAGGACAAATACTCGCCGAAGACATTGGCTAGCGGTCGCGCTATGTCGTGAATTGGCAGAAGTTAGAATTCAAGGACCATTGGATCGGGTCCCAGTGGCTCAATGTTATACTAGCTCGCCCTGTAACCAGAAGGTCCTGGGTTCGAATCCCGGTGGGTGCGTACTGCTGAAGAGTCCCAAACTAGGACGAAACAGCTGTCTAGTACTCCCAGGTTTTCCAATGGTTCTCTAACTAATTTACGTGTTTAGTTAAAAGTAACCTTAACCAATTGTAATTTTGTGTGACAAACTTAATGTAAACATACATACAAAACAATGCATATGTATTTGCGATTGTACAGCTAAGAAAATGAATTCGCCGAAAAGCCAATGCCTAGATGGGGATTATCCATGAATTCGACATGAGGCTTCTGATGTTCTTTTTTTAATACGGCAGTACTACAGAGGATTTTTTTTCCTTCACGTTCTCCAGTGGAACATAGGGTTTCAAGCTAGTGGCTTGAAGTTTCTGTAGCAGTGTTTATTCTACAGGATGAGGTTGCTAGCCTCATGCCCAACCTTTCCTCTTTAGCAGCATTATTTCTAGCTCAGCGAGGTAAAGCAGTGCGTCGGTGGCCGGGGACCGAACCCCGGACCATGTGCATGGTCGGCGAGCATCCTAACCGCCATACCACCGACGCACACAGAGGCTTTGAATTCTATATTATTTTTGTGAAGTTGCCACGAAGACCTCATCACTCATCGGTGGAATAAAGTGTGTATTTCGTTTTTCGGCGAGGACATTAAACGCAGATTAAATAAATGTGCTCAAGAAAGGAATTAACATAGGTGTAATCGTTGACTTATCAAAGCCTAAGGACGTCATTCCTAGCAAAGAAGAAATTTTAAGATCGATAGACAGGAAAACTGCTCAACAGATTTAAGAACTATATATATATATATATATATATATATCAACAGTGAACTTATACAAACCAGAAATGTTACGTCTTCAAAATTTAAAAGACTACAAGAGCATACTGACTGCCAGACCAGACAAGGGTGATTCAGCAGCAGTTATAAGCAAATCAGTTTAAACGATCCGCGTGAGGAAACTAAGAAATCTATATGGCTTTGGACTACAGCAGATATAATATGCTGAATGAAGTTGTACCTGGATGAGTCGACAGGATCTAACTTCATGACTAAAACTGATATTCTCAGTAGAATGTATGGCACTGTCAAACTTTATAGACTGATGGCTGACTTTTGGGAATACCCAACATATAAGTTATCTGAATATTTGGCATCCATATTATTTCTCATTAGGAATCATTCAAATTCTAGGCTATTAAATTCCTATAAAATGAAACTAAGCTGAGGGAAATTTGAATGAAGTTTTAACGTTATCAGTTTGTGCCCTAATATTCTAACTAATGTAGCTCTGGAGGCACTTAGAAATGAACTGGACATTAATCCTGAACTCGAAAATAGGAATAAGGTTTCAGCTAGAGAAATAATATTGTAATAGTAGAAGGCAAGACACGGAAGCCAAGTATATTTCTAAGTGATCAAATAGCTATTTATATCTACACAGTTTATATGCTTTAACCAATCACTGAGCGTGCGATTTTGGTTCACATTAAATGAAATGAAATAGAATGTTCCAATACATTAAGCATTTTGATGCTAATGCAGTATTGAGCTGTGGGAATAGTATTACCAGACGTTAACACCAACATCTACAATGAGTCTCTTACTGTGAGAATAATATTCCGTTGGAACCCATTTTCTGTATCACACCACCACAATATTAGTTGTTCAGTTACGCTTAACCTCCACTGTATTCTAATAACTAAATAAAACATAAACGCAAACGAATACTATGGCAATTGAATCACTAATATACCCAGTAGTAGCAGGCATGTTTATGGATAGCTGGGAACATAAATCTCCTGGATAGTTTAACCCTACACCAAGGTTATTGTGAACATATGTGGATGATACGTTTTACTATGTCGAAATCTGAAGACATCTCTCAGCTCTTCACACATATAAACTCAGTAGTCGACGTAATCCAATTCACTGCTGATTTAGAAAACAAACAAGGTGATTGGGTCATGTTAGATTGTAGAATAAAACGAAAACAAGATAGTGGGTTAGATAGTAGCATTTACAGGAACCTGATATATTCGAATAAATACCTAGACTTTAATTCGTCCCATACAGAATCGGTAAAGATAGGCTTAGTCAACTGTTTACATAATGGGCCAAGAGCCGAACCAGTAGGCTAGAAGATGCAAATAATGAAATCAAACAAATAGAGGAAATATTACTAGTGAATAACCACCCAACAGATTTGATTCAAAAGTGATTTAGGTTCATAAGGAACATAAGAGTGGTAATAAAAACAATATAAATATAATAGGGAATTAGAAGTCTCGATGGTGCTGCTTTATAGTGATGCAACTTCACAGGAGCTACGTAGGATTCCTATTAAGGTTGAAATGAGGGTGACATTGAAACCAACCAATCCACTCAGAGAAAAACTTTGTTGGTTTAAGGGCCCGATAGATCCAACTAGGAAAAATAATACAGTTCGTCAACTACAATGTAAGGACCACTGCAATTCATTTACTTGCATGCAATAACACAGTATGGTTGGATAGGGTAAAAGCATAACAAAGTAATATAGTTAGGTGAAGTAACGCACAGTCTGTTTCATGAATCTCTGTCTACTGAGTAAGGGCCAAATGCCTAGGGATAGGAATGTTTCAACACCCATTCCTGAGAAGACAAGATGGACTAAAAAACTGTATAAAGAAAGTTATGAAGTTGTGTGAACATAATGATGCGATTATGAGTAACAAAATTGTCCTCAAAACGCACTATTCGGTTATTAATAATGTATCACAGAGTGGTATCTCAAACAAACGGACAAACTTATCTGAAAATGTCCACCTGAATTTGTCATTTCACGAGGAAGAACTGCACTGTAATCCATCTTTTCCCCTTATCCCTTTTTTCATAAGCTTTTTCGGCTTCAACACAATGAAACTCTGGTAGACACCGAGTTAAAAAATTAAACATTGAAACAAATATTCTTTAACTGTTTGCCTGTGTTGTTTTAACACTGGAATTACTTTGACAACAGACTATGCTTACTAATTTTACAGTTACACCTGCCTAATTTCATTATGAGAAATTTATCTCTCCGCCTTGGAGACTAAAGAATTTTCTTACTAATCATCACCATGTTTACTGCTATTTTTTGTTTAAATAATGAGTTGTATGACTAATCGTTTATGACAGGTAGAATAACATCAGATCGCCAAGGAGTTTTTATTAATTCTGGTTGGAGAAAAAAACCAAATAGACATCCGATGTCTCTGAATCTCTTTCTCTGTGTCTTGTATAACTTCTATCTTGACAAGGATTAAAAACAATGGGAAAAATACTTGAAGACACAATATATCCGAAAGGTAAGATGCAGGAAAGGAGTAAAAATTTTTTAAAAGAGAATGATAGTCACCCTAGCTTTCTTTTTTTTTACCACCGATAATAATTTGGTAAGCCTAAATCAAGGCTGCTAATTAGGCAGGCATCTTTTTCCTTCTATCTATAAAACACTCTGTGAATAGTCTGCTGCGAATTACATTTCCCATGTTTCCTCCATCTGTCTAGTTATTTCAGTGTGTATAGGTTTGTGTACTTATTTATCTGAATTTATCTTTCTACAGCTTAGAAAGGCTTATTTGTGTAGCGTATCAGTTTAAATTTACCTCTTTTGAAATTAATCAAGCACATCTAAACAATATGTACATATATATGTTTGTAGGTATGCAGTGTGTATATATATGTATGTGTGCATGTTTGCAAACAAAAATTTTCTACCATCGAAAGTTAAACTGTACTAATTCCCTTTTCAACCAAAATTATTTTTCTTTATTTTCTGACTCCTTGTTTGAAAATCTTATTTGCATCTTGGTAAACAGCATCCATACCTGTCTGACTGTAATAAGTAAAACTGAAATAACAAAACGGAAAAATAGTTTTGTCTGTTGATTTTTTTCAAAGAAAAAATATCTGCTATAATTAGTTTGCCTCTAATAAGCTTATTCACATTGTTGTAATCCAAAAGTACCTCTATCCGGTATGTATATTACAACATAAAGGTGCTTTGACAGTTTTTCGTGAACCGTCCAAGAGAAGCTGACAAATCAACTTTTCACCTGAGAAGCATAATGTCACATGCCATGTAATTTTCAATGAAGATCCCACCTAAGCTTTTGAAGTGAAGACAGGAGTAAGACAAGACTGCCTACTAACACCAATGATATTCTTGAATGTCGTGGACAGGATTATGAGTTGAACAGACAAGAAGATCCTAGGAGATCTGAACTTCACGGATGATATATGTCTTGTGTCGGACAGATTTGAAGAGACACAAGAGAGGAGCAACAAGTGGGCGGAAAACGCAACGAAGACAGGACTTCAATTCAAGACAGAGATAATGAAGACATCAAGCCAACAACAACAACAACAATTACTATCAACGGGTACAATTCGAAATAAGGGACTTCTTTCACTCATCTAGGCAGTATTGTTTCAGATAAAGACTACATGAATGAAGATATTGAAGCCAGGGTTGGAAAATCAAGAAAGACCTCCACTTATCTGAAATCAGCGTGGAAATTGACTGCAGTCAGCATAGGGAAGAAGCTTTGTGTTTTTAACGTCGTTTTCAAGTCAGCTGCTTTATATAGTTTCGAGACTTAGCGAATTGGTCACGGAAAGCATTTCTGACAGGCTACTAAAGACTTATATCAACAGCTGCCTTTGCTTGCTCCAAACTGAAAACCAGACAGCCGGTTAGAAAAGATTAGCGCCAAGGAACCCTGGCAAGAAAACAACCCTTAGACCTGTTAGCCAGAAAACAAAAAAGGAAATCGAGATGGACTGAACATTTACTGTTGAGATTGTTAAACAACATCACAAGATCGGCAGACCTTCGAATGGAAATCTAACGGCCAAGTTTGTGATCCATATAGGGGGAGTTCTTTATCTATTGCATCTTTTATTCTCTCCAGGATGATGCGACAAGAGCATTATTTGACGCCAGTTGTTTCAGAGGCGTAAGTCGCCCTTCTTTGGCAGCTTGACAAGATAGCCTTTCCTCCGACAGGTGGGCACCTTTACTTCGTTCCGAACCTCTTGCAATAGTGGCGTGAGCACATCTGTGGTAGTCTGTGGGTCCGTTTTTAGTGCTTTGGGAGGAATTCCGTCTGTTTCTGCTGCCTTCCCGGCCAGTGTTCAGTAGCTTTATCACACTCTGGACTTCTGCTTTCATTGGAGGATTTGTGTCTGTGCGTTTGTTGTTGTTGTTGTTGGTGGTATTTGTGGACGAGTTGCCGGTGATTGTAGATTCAAGAGTCCCTTAAAGTGGTCAACCCATTGTTTGATTTGTTTCTCCTACTTCGTGATCAGGTTCCCTTGAACGTCTTTCATTAGTTTCATCATCTGAGTTGATTTCTTTCCGGATAGCGATCAGCCTGGTTATCTGATACAATATTCTGAGGTCGTTTTTATCTGCTGCCTGCCTGTTCTGCTTGAGCTACCAGCCAGTGTGTCGTAGAATTATCGTTTGTCTTTTCTAAAACTGTTCTTCACCCCTGTCTTTATTCAGTGCAGTGCACATTGCTGTATACTCAGCTTCTCCTTCTGTTGTCCATCTTTGCAGTGTCTCATTTTTTCTATCACATTCCTCCTCTCCTCACTGCTAGTAGCTTCCAGGTGGGTGTCCGTTTAGGGTCATTCCCAGTCTTGTCTCTTCTTTCTTCCTGTACCAGTTGCACACATTTCCTTGGATATCACCTTCAGAGAGTTCCAATGTTCTTCCACACAGGTTTCCTCAGTGATGCCACGTAGTGTATCCAACTTTGCTCTGATATCTGTAGTATTGTAGTGTATTTTTGTCCTTCAATTTCCGAATATTAAAGTTGAGTTGTGGCCTGTCTCCAGTTGTTTTGAGGGATTTCAGCTTCATTATGAATCCTCTGTGAACTAAATGATAATGGTTTGATCCCACATCCGCTCCCCTTCTCAATTTTGTGTCCAGCAAGCTGCGTTTCCACTTCCACAGGAAAAATTCACAGCAATTCCCTAGTGAGTTCAGATTGCTGTCACAAAATTGTATTGCTTCAATAAGATCTGAAATATCTTTTTTATGAGTATTTATCGTAATTTAATATATTCTGGGTAATGTGGTATCTAATAGATTTGGTTGTCATAACAAACTACAGTATACTAAAATATCAGTGTATTATGCTGTATACTACTGATTGACAGGCATTAGTGGCTGGACACTGCTCACATCAACCAGTAGTGTTTGCTAGCCGAATCATCAAAGTGATCTAAACACCAGAGACGGGTGTTGAGTTCGTTCACTACCAAACTAATCAGATGAGTGCCGGGCTCAATTTATCTCAGAGAGCAAAATATCAGTACAAAATACGCAGATTTTTGCTAGATAATCTGGTGAACTGGTAGAATATTATATAGAATCCGTCATTTTCATCATTAGGGTGACTTTACAAAGCATTTTACATAGACTTAGTTTCAAAGGATACCTTTGATTTTGTGGTAAACAGAAACAAGGCTATACTAGGCATTCGCTACTTCATCGCAGATTATAGATATTTTAAGACTAAACCTGAATATATGTACATGGCAGTGAATATTAGCTCCAGGTATTCAGATTTCTTTGACTCATTTAGTACATATTAAGAAAGTATAAAGGCAGTAAATCTGTTTGACATTTCATTGTTTTTCATAAGAGTAATGAATTTTCAAGGATTGGTTTGTAGGGATTCGACTGATTAATTACAGTCGTGACTAGTAAGGTACAGGAGGTCGGATGTGAGGACGAATACTAGCCGAAGACATTGCGAAGTGGTTGCGCTATATCCATGAATTGGCAGAAGTTGGAATTCATGCGCTGGTCATTGGAACGGTTTCCAGTGGCTTAGTGGTCTACGAGCTAGCTCGCTTTGTAACCAACAGGTCTTGGGTTCGGACCTTGAAGGTGGGTACGTACTGATGAAGAATCCCAGGTGTTAAGACAAAACAGCTGTCCAGTACTCCTAGGTTTTCCAATAGTTCTCTGAGCGATTTCAGCTCATGATGAAATCCTGTAACAAAAAAATGAATTCCACTTGATTTATATGATTTTAAACCATGTCATCATTCGAATAGGTAAAATAATTTTTTCCGAATCGCCTTTTAGTTCACATAATAGTCTGGAACACACGTTACTCAGAAGCTTCGGATAACTTTGAACACACTGACTACTTGGTCTTACACCCCTGTGTTTAATCTTCTAAATAGGTGAGAAAAGTTTGATATAAGTTCTGAATAAACTAAGTATACAGCTTAAGAGCTGTGAACTTGTCTCTGACACCCAAAACGATCCGAATTGTTGCAGGTGACTGTGCTGTTCGTCATCCAACTTTCCCCACTAAATGAACAGTTGTTTCCTGTCTATTCAGAATTAACCTCAATTTTTCATAACAGAATGAATAGAGAGAGACTTAAGTTTGTTCGGTGAAGCCTTGATTAACTTCTTAAGTTAGACCGCTGTGCAGGAATCTATATAATTCTGAAAATCTAACAAAACGAAGTTATGTTCAATTGTGTAAAATAACTGTTACATTTTCAATGCTCTCATTTTTGCCTACATTAAAGATATTACATAGAGAAGAATGGCTTATTTAGCCATATTATGTGGTGCTTAGTTAAGCGTGAAAATTTTTTTCGCTGGACTTATTAATCTTAACACTCAAAATTCACTTCATTGAACAGCCTAAAACATGGATAATATTTGGTAGCCCACGCCGACGCACACCTGATATCTATAGTCGGCCTGCAAAATTTGGGCTACCGATATCCACGCTGAAAATTCCATACTTGTACCAAAAAAATACAGTGTGGAATCAAGCTGTAATCAAAAATAAAAAATAATCAAACTAACTTTGATCTACTAGCACAACCCATGTAGTTAACATCACAGTCGTTACGTCGTATTTAGAAAATTATAGTAATTTCTTGATCGGATCTACCGGGTCCTCAAGCAGATGAAGTTTTTCTCTGAGACAGGTGGTTGGTTGGTTTCAATACTACCCTAATTCCAGCCTTATTAAGAATTCTACATAGGCTGCACTATCAAGGCTGAAGATATCTTACTACTTATACTATTTTCGCTATTCACATTACGACTTTTAGCTTCCTTATGGGCCCTCACATACATTTCTGAATCAAAACTGATGGGTAGTCATTCTTTATTTGTTTAATTTCATTATATAAATCTACTGACTTACTGCTAGTTAAGCTTCTCACTGGATTTTGTCAGTAGCTTCATTAGCCCACCTACCTTTACCGATTTCAAGTGGGATGAATGGAAGTGTTGGTACTGGTTGGAATATGATTATTTTCGACGGATATTGGTTTCTAACTCACTATCATGCTTCCATTTTATTTTAAATTCTAGCATATTTCAGTTTACTAATGAGTTTTTATGTGTGTGATGAATTTATGTGAATGTAGAGGTTTTAACATAGTGAATTTCAAGTGTTGGTTTGTAGGGATTTGATTGGTTACAGGATTTCATCATGAGCTGACATCAGTTAGAGAACCATTGGAAAACCTGGGAGTACTAGACAGCTGAGTCATCCTAGTTTGGGACTCTTCACAGTACGCACCCACCGGGATTCGAACCCAGGACCTTCTGGTTACAGGGCGAGATCGTATACCATTGAGCCACTGGGACCCGATCCAATGGTCCATGAATTCTAACCTCGGCCAATTCACGATATAGCGCAACCCTTGCATTTATTTTTCACATATTTCCGTCATTACCTGGAATATAATTATAAGCAAATTGAAACTATGCTTGAAACGTGTCGTTCATTTATCACTACTGCTTCATTCCTGTTTATTTATCTCCAATGTATTTATCCAATATGGAATTATATTCTACAGTATAGTGCACAAATTTTACCCCTGATTTCAACCATGATGTACCATATCTACTGAGCTAATTTGCCATAGTATAATATACAATGACTAATACGTGCACATCCAACCGGTAGGGAAATAAAGACAGCCTGACGACTGTCAAATTTACCTTATCAACCGTGTACAGAATTATAGCTGAGAATGTAAGAACAGTTATTCATTCATGACTTCACAAGTAAAGGTGCGTACAACCTTTAATTTATATCTAAAGTCACACTTCTTTAAACAGTAAACTAATGTAAAAAAGGTAGAAATTCATATCCAGGTGATGGAATATATATATATACATATATGTTAGTCATTCAGAATGAGGTAAATAATCTCAGCTTTTATGTTGATTGTGTACTTTTCTACAAGACAAATCCAGTGGTTTCATTTATAATGTTTAATGAAACATGATGTTGCATTACTAAGTTTGATACAAAATATCAAGACAAATAGGAAATTATTATACCCGGATTGTAGTCCTGGTGGTAATAGTTTGAAATTTATTTCAGGAACAAATAACTGCAGTTATAAAGCATGTGCAGAGCTCACAAGCAAGTCTAGATGTGAATTGACCATGTTTTGTTTGTGAAATGAAATGATTATATTAGGGATAGGGAATCGTATTTTAGCGACTTCTTAATTAATATATGTGTAAAACTTCGACACTGCGATGGCATGTAATTCCACGCAGCGTACTCATCAATAAGATTCACCTTAGAACGCGAATCGAACAACGCATTTCCATTCCTCGATGTACTACTCACCAGAAGACACGACTGTACGATCCAAAGATCGATATACCGCAAGCCAACATGGACTGGACAGTTTATCAACTTCCAGAGCTTCGTCCCACTGATCCGAAAGAGAAACTTGGTACGTACATTGTGTTCAAGGATTAGAAAAATCTGCTCAGAAGACATGGTAGAGAAAGAATTAAATTTGTTACGTGAAACCCTACTAGAGAACGGGTATCCACCGAGATGTATCGACAAAACATGAAGGAGAAGCCTCCAGTGTCAAACATCGCAACGGTTCCTAAGAAGACTCTCTTCATGAACCAAGAATTCAAAAGTGATATCGCAGCGGAAATTCTCAGAAACCGCTTTTCTAAATGTCTGAAGAATACATTTCCAAAATCCACCCTACGTATCACATTTTCCTGCAGAAAGTTAATTCAGTTTAACGCTAAGGACAAGATACCTCTTTCGGCCATTTCAATGTGTATTTATCAATTTACTTGCTCGTGTGGAGCAAAGTATATCGGCCGTACGCAACGTACAAACGTATTCTGGAGCACTGCCCAGCTTGGTTAGCCAGGGGAGAAGAGAAGAATAGCTACAGCTCTATCTTCGAACACCTTGTCATCTAGGGACATCGAGCACCTCCACATGAGTGCTTCACAGTGTTACACACAGTCCCTCAATATCGTACAAAGGGACTTCGGATACCCCACCTGTACATAACCGAAGCATTAACTATTCGGGATTTGAAATCAGACCTCTGCATTCAGAAGCGATACATACATTCTCTCGCTCTACCATGGCCGGAGTAGGGTTGTGCGCTGGTGGCACAGTGGTTAGGACTCTCGCTGACCGTGTACATGGTCCGGAGTTCGAGCCCACGCCGACGCACATCCGATATCTATGGTCGGCCTGCAAAATTTGGGCTACCGATATCCACGCTGAAAATTCCATACTTGTACCAAAAATACAGTGTGGAATTAAGCTGTAGCCAAAAAAGGTTCTTCCTACAATTTTGCTTCTTTCCTTTATTATGTAAGTTCATTATTATTATTATTATTATTATTACTTTTATTACCATTATTGTTCCCATCATTCACATTTTATTACCACTCTATTAATGTTTATTGATAACACTGCTTTTTCATACAGACTTTATACAAAAACACCTTATAGTCTTTCCACTGGTTCCTATCCATTCTACACGAGCTTATTGATTAGCCATTATCTCACACTTATTACATCATGCCAACTTCTGTCTCCTTTCTAACTTACAATTAGTCATCCCTTCTTACACCTTACATTATGTAATACAATTTTCAAGGACAAAACGTACCACTATCTGATTGGTCTAAAGATTTCTTTGTTAAATAAAATTACGATTGTACAGCTCATGAAAATGAATCGTCGAAAAGAAAATTTTCTTCGCTGTTTGTGCCTTTTTCTTATGAATTCCACATTAATTCGTATATTGGATAAGCCTTATCTGCTAGATCACAATTCAAAAAGAACCTGTTGTTCATAATTGTATTAGATGTCAGGAACAAACTAATTTCTGACTAATTACCTAGACTTGAAACTAAAGTACCTGACTTCTATGGCACTTAAGTTTCAAGGCAAAATATACGGAAAAAAACGGATGGAGTTGCCATGAGATCATCAATGTTCCGCAATTATAACAGATATATTTATGGACTTATATGAAAAGTTAGAGATCGAGACGCCCAACCGCACTCCTAAAGTAGAATGGAGGTATGTAGACGATTAAAAACAAAGGACACAAATAGTTTATTCGAATGTATCAATTCAGCGGTGAATGCAATTCAATTCACTTATGAGTTAGAAAGTTAAAAAGGGAAGCTTTCAGTGTTGGATTTCATCATGAACATGGAAGCTGGATGGGAATTGTATACAGGAAACCCACAGATTCAGTTGCTGCTTAGATTTTGGTCCATTCCACCTCATATTAGTGAATATTAGATTGGTGAAATGCTTATATGACAGTAAATCCATATTAGTTGGTTTATTAGATGTATCACACAGTGAAACAGTATTGTATGCTGGATGACGTTTCGAACACAATTTATTGTTCATAATCATATCAATTGTGGTCACACGACTTTGAAACTTGAGTTCTATAGCTTTCTTTGTTTTCTCCTATTTGTCGTATGGGCAGTAGAATTTTCCATATATCTGGGACAGGTGTTGAATCGTTTCTATTACAACACCTGTTGAACACCTGTCCCAGATATATGGAAAATTCTACTGCCCATACGACAAATAGGAGAAAACAAAGAAAGCTATAGAACTCAAGTTTCAAAGTCGTGTGAACACAATTGATATGATTATGAACAATAAATTGTGTTCGAAACGTCATCCAGTATACAATACTGTTTCACTGTGTGATACATCTAATAAACAAACTGATATGGAATTACTCACTACCACAGTGCCCAAGTTTTACACATATATTAACTTATATAATAGACCAGAACAACTAAATATTACCAAAGAAATTTTACAGCAGTAAATAAGACCACACAAGAGAATCAGTTGCATTTAAAAGCTATCCTGATAAATTAATCAGAAAGTGTTAGCGGCAAATAATTTCCTAAAATTATTAGCCAACAGCTTTCATCATCATTTAAAATCGCGTGATAACCTTCACTGTTCTAGTCGATTGCTTACGTTAAAGGTGTGCAGTCAGGCATCCGCGAAATTTAGCACACTGTCGTGTTATTTTCGGTATTTCGTATTTTGAACAATCAATCTGTAAGAACAAAAGGCAAGACACGGAAGCTAAGGTGTATTTTTCATTAATCAGACCACTGTTTATATATATACAGTTTATATTTGTTAGCCAATCACTGACCGTGTGATTACATCAAACAACATGAAATAGAATGTTCAAATATATACCTAGTATTTTGTTACCAATGCAGTAACGAACAGTGGGAAAGTATTTTGTCTCTAACATCAAATCGAACGTTCAAACAGATATATTGTGTGCAGTATTGAACTGTGGGAATATGTGAGCATAATATTTGTTGAGTACGTAACAATGTGATTGTACACTTTTTGGTTATTTGTATAAATTCGAGATATTGTACATAATTTTTGTTTAAAACGCTTCTTGTTGAAATATACATAACTTCCGTGTACAATTGAAAAATACACTCTGCTGTTGGAGACTTCGTCTTCTCCCTGGTCACTTTTGCTTACTTGCTCCACTCACACCGTGTTGTATACTTCGGATTTATTGTAGGAGCCTACTACTCTCAACCGAAGACACTTCTACAACCGGAACACAGCAGCTACAGCAGACGCAACCCAATCAATTAACGTACCCGTGGATTATATACATAATTTGTAGCCGAGGACTTAGACTTTATATCCAAGTAATCCTTTTTGTTGCTATAACTCGTCACTGTATTTTTGGTAATATATTGTGATTTAACAATCCACTGACTTGGATTATTACTTTTATACTTGGAATGTTAGTGAACTCTAATATTAGTCCCCTACATATTCCCTTGGCAAACATCACACCACCACATATCTCTTTAGTTTTAGTTTGACTCTAGTCTACGTAGAGAGCAAGTACTCCTAGAGTTGAAGGATATAGACATACGTCTCACATATAATCTATCTTTCCTGCATGCAGTTACACAGAACTATTAAATAGGATAGGAAACAGTGACTGTCTTAAAATCTAATATAAAAGGGTGGGGGAGAGGAGGACAAATAACTCTTTATTTATCAAAATGACTAAACATATGTGAAACAGGAATGCTTCAGCACCTATCCCGGGCATCTGGAAGATTCTTCAAGTCCTATGACAATTTTTTAAATTTTTTTGATCATAGCTTGATTCCACACCGTATTTTTTTGGTACAGGTATGGAATTTTCAGCATGTGATATCGGTAGCCCAAATTTTGCAGGCCGACCATAGATATCATGTGCGCGTCGGCAGGGGATCGAACCCCAGGCCATGTGCATGGTTGACGAGAGTCATGACCGCTGTGCCACCGACGCACAAATAGGAAGGAAGAATGAGAACTGCAAAAATCAAGTTTCAAAGTTGTGTGTAGTTACAACTGAAGAAATAACTATGAAGAATAAATTGTGTTCGAAACATCATCCAGTAGATAATACTGTTGTGTCCAATACTAAGTTAATATCTTAGTTCATATGTAAAATCTTTTACGATAAAAATGAATCAGTGTGGTATTTTTGTGTATTCAGTGACTTCATTCTTAGTAGTATATTAAAACTGACATCAGTTTAACAGCTATGCTTCAGTTAACCTAATAAAGAGATTTTGTTTCACAATTAGTAGACAGCATGCTCGAAGTGAATTAACTTTCAAAGGTGAGAATACTCAGTCTTTAAAAACTATTTCGAGACAAATTAAAAACAAAAGGTTTCTCTCAACGATAATATGGTGAGTAAAAACGTCTTCTCAGGTGAAAATAAAGAAGACAGAGGTAATGAAGATAGCTAGCTAACCAACAAAATCAACAGTCACCATGGATGGGAGAGGTTTGAGGTAAGTCACCTCTCTCATTGATCTAGCAAGAATCATTTCAATAGCTGGCAGCACAGATCAGAACACCAAGGTCAAACAAGATAAGAAATGCATGACACACCTTCAGCAATCTGAAATCAGTGCTGAAGTCTACTGCACTTGAAATGAGGAATGAGAGTTGGACCTTCAACACAAATGTCGAATCTCAGGGAGTCTATATGATTCACAGGCATGACTAATGGGTCACATAAAGCATTTCCAGCAGCCTGTTGCAGACTTCTGTCAACGATGGCCATCGCTGCATACTGAAGATCAAATGGCTGGCTACTCAAAAGATGTACAGAAGGAAATCGACATGGATTGAAAAGGCGCTCATGAGACGGCTGAGTGATATCACAAAGCAGGCGATCGCAAGAAGGGGACCCAACCGGGGACTGACAAGGTGGGCGTGTGTACGAGTGTGAAATGCAGGAAATCATGTGAGGTGCATATGACACCTTATAGACAATCGTGAGTCAGTTGGATATGACTGAAGAGAACAGGGTGAAAAGGCGATGTACTGGTGAAACCCTAATGTCGCACTCGGAACTGTCACTCAGCTCCTTTTTATGTCTTGCATAATATAGAAAAAACAGTTTGTTCTATAAGATAAAATTATGAAGGGAATGATTCTCATTTCTATCCCTACAGCGTTTTTTTTTCCATATTCTGACTAACACTGCCACCTAATAGTCTTATGCCTTTGAATAAAGTAGTTCCAGTCTAGTGGTAAAACCTCTGACGTTAACATTGACTTGCTCAGACTAGGGCCACGAAAGAAAGATGTCTTTCGTGAAATCGACAGATGGGCCTTTCTAATAAATTTCAATAAGCAGAACGCCATACTCACAGCTTCTTGTAGACTAACTTTTGGTAAAATCCAACAGTAAATAATGAATACTTTCTATAGTTTGGTTTGTAAGGACAATGGTTGGGGTCGCGCTAAATCACGAATTAGTGGAAGTTAGAATTCACGAGCCATTGAATCGGGTCCCAGTGGCTGAATGGTATACGAGCTTGCCTTGTAACCGGAAGGTCCCGGTTCGAATCCTAGTGGGTGCGTACTGCCGATGATTCCCAAACTAGGATGAAACAGCAGCTGTCCAGTACTCCCTGGTTGGTTTTCAATGGTTCTCTAACTGATATCAATCCGTGATCAACCCGTAAAATAATGAATAATCCTTTTATGTAATACGCTCAGACGACAACAATAAGAAGAAGAAGAAGAAAAGAAGGAAATTGTTGCATTTGTGCATAATCCAGTTGTTATAGGTGAACGCGCATGCTTTTACTGGTTTTCATTTTAACAAGAGACTGAAACGCCAAACGGTTTTTTTATTATAAAAGAACAGAATGAAATTAATTGTATGAACTCTACATTAATAATATTAGTAATACATGGTTAGCAATGAAAAGTTTAAAAATCGCATAGCCTTTGATTTAACCGCCAATGGATGAGTATATATACTAGTTCCGCAACAATGAATTTATTTTTAATGACTAAGCATATTTAATAAATAAGAATGCATACAAACCTGTTAAATAGACAGTGATTACCAGGAAATTAAATATATTATACCACATCCTGTCTACATGTCATTTGACGTCAACCGAAATATTCTGCAATATTTTTTTTGTTTTAGTCACTGAAAGGATCAAACATTTCAGTCGGCTGCATTAAATGGCGACTTTTAATTCTCAGAACGTCACAAGGTAGTAGTCACTTGGTGCTAGCTAACACGTCATAACAATATCAACAGAGAAATATTGTAGATTGAAATTTTTTACTGGTAGTTTAATGTTAATTATCCAAGAAATCATGATGAATCGAAGGCCTTGTAGACAAATGCCTTCAGTTATCACATTTATTTAGTTGTTTATTAAGGCGTTATTTCTAATAGTTTCTTCTGTAGCATCTTTTATGAAAACAAGGTTTTTCCACATTTTCCCCGTTAAAAATGAATCAATTAATATTTCTGCCAGTGTTGAGACCAAATGATCTAAATAATTTCCATTTCAGCCCTTATTTCCTCTTTCTTGTATAGTTTTTGTCATATTTAGTAAGAGAAAACACAATGGCGGCGTTACAGATTACATCGGAATGTCCCAACTTGACGGAGAAGAATATCTACACTACGCCGTATGGTGTAAATAATCAGATTTTCTCCTGTCCTTAGAGGAACTCATTTTGATTGAACACTAGTCAGTGTGTCAGTGTGTTTAGTCCTTTGTTTGGTGCAGACTAAATTCCATCGGTCAAGTTTGCGGTGGCTCGCCATCCCGATGCACTGTGGATTCTTGATATCAACAGTTTACAGAAACTCAGTTAAAATGACTTCGTCTTATTTGGTAACATTTATTGTTGAAGGAAGTCATCGTTTCTCAGATATTCAAGCTCACAGAACTTTATTATTCCATGTTTTTTAAATCCGTTAAAGTATAACTTCTACTCAAATTAATACATTCCACGTGAAGCGTGATATGAATTGAAGATAGATTACAGAATTACTGTACTCAGGACTCTCTAATAAGTAGTCTTCCCTACATTTATTCACCAGCAGTGTAGAATTAACATGCTCAGTTTGATAATATTGTGGAAATAAATATAATTTTGCCAAAATTTCGTCAATGTAATCAAGTAAATTCAAACTTTCCACTTTTTATTCCTTAGTAAGGCTCCTTCTAATGTCTTTCAGGAGTGGACTAATCGCGTTAACTTGGTTTTTAGATAGTTTCTTTTTGAAAAATATTCAACTTTCCTAATGAAAACAGTTTTCAGTGGGTCTTAATGAGATATACATTTCGAGGAATATTATAGACAAATAACATAATTACACTGATGCTGAGTCAGCATGTATTATTTTTCTAACCTGTCAGAGTACTGACTGTCAATCCAGACTGTTTCTCTGAGTAAGAGAAAATGTTCACAATTTCAACTATGGTAAACACAGAGTTTCTGTACTATGCAAATTCACCTGTTATTCTAATTATTTCACAGTTGTAACTTACGTTCTGTTGGGAAACTGTTGTCCAGAATCCTATGTTATTACTGTTGTCCATATCCCGGGGGGATGCCTTTATTAGAAAATCAGTTTTATTCTTTCGATATGCCCATGAATGAATATTATCCTACACATCAGTATACAAGAAAGGAGAACCTACATGGGAAGATAATATTTCCAGTGTGCTAGACCATGCATAAGATTCGTCATCAATGTTTGCAGAATAAAAATTGAGAATACACAATAAAATTACGCTACTCACTGGTATGCTTTAATGTCTCTTTGTCTGCATTACTTTTGTTTATTATTATTATATTATTATTATTATTATATCCTTTAATTCCTAGAGGAACATAGGGCTTCAGCTGCGCACCTCCATTACCTTCTGTTTTCTGACAACTTTTTCACCCTGCTCCAGGTCTGTCCACATGTTTTCATCTCCTCTTCGCATGACCTCCTCCAAGTCACCCTCGTACTGACGACTGACTCGCCGCTTCCCTTTCGGGTTCCACTCGAGCAATGGCTTGTCTAGTGATGTCACTTGATGGTTTCCTCAGAGTATGGCCAATCCATCTCCATTTCTTCCTGCCTGTTTGTTTCACAATCGGTTCCTGGTTGGTTCGTTCATCGCCAGAGATCCCTGTTGGTGATCTTTTCTGGCTGGCCATCTGATCTTGAGTATTGAGCAAAGACAGCTGTTAATGAAGGTCTGTAGTTTGTTTGAGATGCTCTTTATGACGCGCTGGCCAAGTCTCTGATCCATATAGTAAGTAGCACTGACTTTACATTGGAGTTGAAAATCCGGATGTTATTTTTGATGCTGAGTGCTGCTGACTTCCACACAAACTTAAGAGTAATGAAAGCCTGTCTTGCTTTTCCGATTCTGGCTTTGATATCCTCGTCAGTTCCGCCTGTAGTTGAAACGATGCTTTCCATATCGGTAGGTAAAGGAGGTTTTTTCTTTCAGGTTCTTCCTATTTATGCTGGCTGATTGTTGTCTGTTGTTGTTGCTGGTGTTGTTGGCCAGGAATCTTCATCACCACATCTGTTTTATCTATGTTTACCTGAAGTCCTATCTTTGATGCTTCTTCTGCCAACTTGTTGCTTTTCACTTGCATATCTTCCAGTTTGTGGGAATCAAACATATATCATCGGCGAAGTCCAGATCCTCCAAGTTTTTTGTGTCCTCGTTGTCCGCCTCTGTCTGTCACACTAACGAGTCTACCGCAACCAGGAAAATCATTGGAGATAGTAGACAGCCTTGCCTCACTCCCATCCTCACTTCGAAGGCTTCCGTAAGTTTCTCGTTGTGGATTACTTGGCATGCAGCATTGTCGTATAACTGTTGGATGAGATGTATAATTGTCGATGGGACCCCTTGGTAGTAGCGAAGTAGTTTCCAAATGACCTCTCGATCGACGCTGCGCTATCGAAGGCCTTCTCAAAGTCAATGAAGTTGAGATAGAGAGGTGACTGCCATTCCAAGCTTTGTTCAATGATGATCCGTAGAGTGGCGATTTGATCAATAAATGACTTGTTTCTCCTGAATCCAGCTTGTTCCGGTCGAAGTTTTCATCCAGGGCTTATTATTATTTCGCCTAGTTACAAATGTCAAAATATAACGGAATATTTGTAAACACACCCGGTGATGAGTATTTGTAATAATGACAGCAGTGAGTGCTGAACAGTCGAACACTGTTCAAAAGTATATACAATTGCATGTACTACAAATCGGATACACATTTTCGACCACTTATGAAATGATACATTAACATCATTCCCTTACGTTCAGAGCAGAACGTAGTGTTCCGACGAGACGTCACCACTTCATTTTGTTCTCTGCACTCCTCATCAGATGGCTCCACGATTAACCATAAGCTTGTGTTTTCCCCTCAGATGATCTCCTCATTGTTACACCTGGACACAGGCCCATTCTACCGCTTCTCATTCGGCTTCCACTAGCGCATTGACCTAGTAGGTGATGTAAGTCAAACGTGTCCTGAACAATTGTTCAATCTGTCTGCATTTCCTTGTGTATATTTGTTAGGTTGGTTTGTCGTATCTCCAGAGTTCCGCGTTTCCTATTCTTTCTGGCAGGCGATTTGATCTTCAGTACGGGGTGAAGGCGGTTGTTGATAAAATACTTTTGGTGATACACCAAGTCTCTGGACCATATAGACGCACTGACTTGACATTAGTGTTGAAGACTGGTATGTTGTTTCATTTGGTGAGAGGAGCAGATTTTCACAGTGATTTCAGATTAATGAAGGTGTGTCTTGCATTTTTGACGATCGCTAGCCTTGGTATCCTGATCTGTACTCTCTGTAATAGAAATCATTCCTACCAGATGAGTGGAAGACGTGATTTCCTTCAAATATCTGTAACTGATGGTGATTAGTAACTGTCGTTATCTTTGATTTGGTATCTTCATTACCTCTATCCTCTCTGTATTCACTTAAATTTCAGTCTTCACTGCGTCTTCTCGCAAGGCGTTGAGTTCCATCTGTAGATCTTTGAGTTTGTATGACATAAATCACCAACGAATTGCAAATCTTCCAGCGATTTCTCATCGGTTCAATGTATGCCCATCCTCTTGGAATCATCAAATACAAATGTTTTAAACACCGACAATCGCAGGTGATCCGATGATATCATTCTGACTCAAAGAAATGGTGATCAAGGGAGTAATGATAAATAATACTGATATAAATGAACGATATTCTAATGTGGTTTATGCTCCCCAAAAACAATCAACCTGAAAGAAACTGTAATTGCATGTAAGACTTCCAAATAATTTTGTTAGTCTTTAAAATGCTGAATATATTATATTAAGAAGCCTAGCGTTCAAATACTGTAGAAGATTTGTAACTCAGGCTGATGATTTTGATCTGGTTGTGTTTTTTGGGTTGGTTGATGATTTAATTGTGAAGCTTTCGTTGTCCACCGTCGAGACAACATCTTCAGCGCTGGCCTTAATATAATGTGAACTTGGTTGAATTCTCTATGAATGATATAACTGTATCTCCTGACAAGCATTGTTCTTGATTGGTTGTCAGTTTACATTGATTGTTATTATTGACTTGGAGTTGGAACTTTCTTGTCATGTGATTTACTTCTTATTAGTCGATGACGTTGAACTATGCCACTGTGAAATAAATTTTTCAAGTATTGGTTTTTTGTAGAAATTTATGTTTGATTGGCTGGAGGATTTGTTCATAAGCTGACATCAGTTAGACAACGATTGGATAACCATCAGGATGTACTGGACAGCTTTTTCTTCCTAGTTTGGGACTCTTCATCAATACGCACCCATCAGGGCTCGAACTCAGGACCTTTTGGCTACAAGACGAGCTCGTAGATCATTAAGCCACTGGGAGCCCATCCGATGGCCCGTGAATTCTAAGTTCTGTCAATTCATGACATAAAGCAACCACTTCGCGCATGTCTTCTTCGATGAGTTACTGACTCACCTTCAACCTGCTGCAGTCTACTGGTCACGGCTTCCCACTAGGTCACTGTCTGAATAGGGCCAGTCGCTAGTGAGCATCAGATCAATTTTTCAGGTATCGATTTTTGTAGAGATTTATGTTTGATTGGCTGGAGGACTGGATCATGAGCTGACAAGAGAATTAGATAATCTGTGGCATACAGGTGAACTGTTAAATAGTATTCTGAATAGGTAGTAGCAAGACTCTCGCCGACCATGCACATGGTCCGAGGTTTGACCCCCTGCCGACGCACACCTGATATCTATGGTCGTCCTGCAAAATTTAGGCTACCGATATCCATGCTGAAAATTCCATAATTGTACGAAAAATACAGTGTGGAATCAATCTGTAATCAAAATAAAATAATAATAAATACATAAACTATAGACCGATCAGAAACAGTTAACTGAACTGGACTTCTACACATCAAAATAAAATTAGGCTAATCATCACATATAGTTAAACTGGATCACTCTTAATGCTCTATCAAACGTAATATCTCATGAAGCCTCCTACTGGGCATAGAATTCCGCGTAAAAAACCTAAATCCCTCTTACTGAAACTTTATAGTTCAATGTTTGAAGCCCAGTGTTCAATTCATAATGTAAAGTGAGGAAACAAAATCACGCAGTCTGTATACATAAACTTTGAATGTATCAATTTGAGGTCAACTATATAGGTTACACAAGTAGACCAGAATCAGTCAGCTTATCGGAACACAAGAATTTATTTGGATGTAGAACGACTGACCCCAGGGAGATAAGCGGCTCAGAGAGAAGCTTAGAAATCGTAGTACATGCACCAATACACAACGACACAATACGGTGAGGCACAGCTACAGTTCTAAGAAGTAATTTGTGTAGGTGAAAGGATAAGTCGAACATTGAATCTTTCTTCATCTGATATATGCAGTAGGAATGGTGCAAAGCCAATACCACAGATATGAAATATATTACCACTCTAAGGTACTTATTGTGTTATTCATACTGTTATGCTATTACTCTATTCTTACTCGAAACAATTACCAAACAATCAGTATACTAACTAGCCTGCAATCACGAATAACAAGGTACAAATTGAAAAAACCCACTTATTTAGTAATTCGCTCTCATGAGCAGTACACTTAAATAAGATAAACTGTTAGCGTAATTTGGGGAAGAGATTTTAAAACTTATGTGGTTAGTACGGCTGGTGATTTGCGTGTTACCATCACAAAGGAGAAAAGGAAGCCTGGTTGGATGCGTACCTACTAAAACAAAACTTAAAACACCTAAATGGTTAAGCAAGCAGGCTAGACATTTATTTAGTCGACATTCAGGTTGATCCAGCTGAACGAATTATCCCCTCTGGTAAATTTAAACTAAGTGTTGTGATTATTTGTAATCGTAGTACTAGTATTTCGAGATGAACAAATTACAAGAATCCAAACAAAACACAGAGAGGGCAGAATTCAGGAATTTGTATTTGGCGGAATTATATTCAGTTCATATAAGAAATATATTAACAATCAACAGTAAGTATTTAAACAATACAGAGATAGAAATTGTCAATCACCACACTAAGGCACTAAGAAGACAAATATCGCGAGACGATATCCTCATTTCGCTTTTTCTCTCCTGTCGTTTTACAACTAGCATAGTTCACAATATAAAAAATTAAATGTTTGAAAATTAATCAGTTAAATGAAACAAAAGTGCATGCTAATGACCACTTGTTGTTAAGCAAATCAAAGTTTGAAGTTGATTGTGTTATGTACATTTAGCCTTGGATACATGTGATTAATCTAAAGTGCTTCTATCGTAAGTGCATGCTACTAAAGCAAAACAGGTAACCAGAGTACTATGTACTCACCTTAACCGAAGAAGGTATGCACCGTCAAGAAAAAAAAAACATTTTCTTAGATGAGTACCTTTACTTCTTTTCAGATATACACTAAACTATGCGACGAAATAACTGGTTACTTCAAAATTCATGTAACTATGCACTACTGATTGTTTCATATGAGTAGTTGGATACCAGTCACAACAACTAGTAGTGCTTGCTAGGCAGATTATCGAAGTTAACCTACACAACGGATGGTTGTTTCACTTGTTTGAGGCTGAGCTCATCGTCGGCGTACCCGCTTTGACTCAGCTTGGAGAGCCAAATCAGTTCAAACCAAATACTTCGGCTGACTACTGAGCTTGCATCAAGAAACTTGATCCCAATTAGGGAAACATGATTAATTCGGGTGAAAGGCTGCTTCATATTCGGCAGAATATTAGAAACCTTCATCAATAAGCTATAAACCTAAACTATTCATCAGTATCAGAACAAGATATATAAGCGAAAAATACTGTTTTCACTTATATCTTCAGGCTTTACTCTAACATACATAAATTTATATATAGAAAATTTGACCAGTGACAGTGGGTTTGTAGACCAAATAATAATGTGTTAAATGTCTCGAAGTTCAGTAATAACGATGATTATAATGATAATAAGGTTTGTGCGCGTGGCGATAAGAATAACGAAGGTAGTAACATGTGTGCATATACAGACAATCCAATAAATATTTCATTCAGTTTTACATTTTCCCGTCGATTGGTTGGACCGAGGTGCTAGGTCCCAGGTCGGCATGTCGGCTTCTTGTGCATATGCTTCGACGATGTCTGAGCGTGTAATTAGAAGCTAATTGGTGGTTGGCGACAAGCAGTGGAATCCAGGATGCGCATTTCATCCTAAAGGTGGCACTCGTGGCCCAAGTGGTCTAGTGGATAACGCTTTGGCGTTTGAAACTATGGGCACTGGGTTTGAGCCTCAGTGGGAGCATCATCACTCACTGGGGAGTGCAGGTGCATCCAGATGACGAGTCCAAAATAGGACGAAATGCGCATCTTGGATTCCCCTGCTAGTAACTATCCACCGATTGAATTCAATAAATAAGTAAGATCAAATCTTAGAAGTTACGTAATGGGGATGGTGAAGTGTGCAGATAATCAGAGTTTAAATAAATATCATAAAAGTACAAAGGCGATGGAAAACAGGAAAGAATCCAATATCCAATATCGTTTTTACGAGCTAGTATAAACCAATTTTATTTCTTTGTGCTGGCTTCTTGATTGTAAGTTATCGGTTCCTGATCTTCGGTAAACTTCTGCGTAGCTCGTCCCGCCACTCGACTTTCGTAGCTTTGGTTGACTCCAAAAGGAGTAGTGCTGGGATTAATTATATGTGGTTTGTAGTGTGAGGTGTGTTAAGACTGTTACTACTGTAAATGGAGTTGATCCTTTCGCCAGTTAGTCCTCCGGTATCGTCGACAAGAGAAAAGAGTAATAATAATAATAATAGATATAATTAGTGAAGTTATTCAGACTAACAGGCAGAAAAGGAAATAGGAAAACGTAACAACAGTCAGCTGATTAAATTATATATATATATATATATATATATATATATATATATATACATTGGTAGTAATGATAATAATAAGTGCAGTTAAAGTTGTCAGGAGAGTAGGACGGGACAGAATGTAAAGAAGTAAAACGACGAGTTTAATTGTCTAACCCTGAATAGTGTATGCGATTTTAAGGGGATAGGCCATTTGGATGCAGTCCTTGTGTCGCTGCATGGTTGTCCAGCCTTCGCTTAAAGGCGTCCAAAAACGGTGCCATAGCTACATCTGCCGGTAAGGAATTCCAGGGACGGCAGACTCGCAGTGAAAAGGAGTAGGAGCGCACCTGGGTTCTTGCCCTCTGGTGAGCTATCCTTCTGGAATTTCCACGGGGGAGACTATACCTACTCAATGACAGAACACCTTTGTTTGGGTGATTCTGGTCATTTGTTATTTTGTAGGCAGTAATCAGATTCCCCGTAAGCTGACCGTAGCTAAGTGTAAACAGGCCTAATTTCTTCAACCTTTCATCATATGGTTTATTTCGGAGACCAACCACTGCTTTTGTTGCCCATCGTTGGACTCTTTCCAATAGGTTGGCGTCTCTTCTAAGCATTGGGTGTGCAATAATATTATGCACCTCAAGGTGTGGTCTGACGTATGTTTAGTACAATCTTAGAAAGAGCTCAGGAGTGAGTGCACTTAACTGTCTATGTGTAAAGTGTGTGACCGCATATGCCCTCGCTACATCCCCAGTGTAATTTACGCTTGTGTTCATCTTTTCCGTTAGAACTAGACCTAATTCGCGTTCCGACGTTGTGCAGGACAAGCTTTCATTGCACAGGGTGTAACTTGCATTCTGCAGTCTACAGGTGCACAACTTCACTACTTTGCACTTTTTCAGGTTGAAAGTCATGTCACTGGCCACCGCCCAGTCTTCCAGAAGGTTTAGATCTTCCTGCGGCCTATCTGAGTCCTCTGAACACTTTATCGCCCTCCATATCTTTACGTCGCCAGGGTATAGGAGAGTCGGGCAGCTTAGACGGCTTGGTAGATCATTGATAAAAATCAAAAACATCAGTGGTCCTAGGATAGAACCCTGAGACACTCCTGATGACAAGCTGTGCCAAGATGATCGGACTCGGTTGACCTTAGTGCAAAATTGCCTGTCAGCTAGGTAGTCCTTTAACCATGACAGAAGTGGCTCACCTAAACCTGCCTGGCTTACTTTATGTAGGAGAACGTCATGGTGAACAGTGTCAAATGCCTTCCCAAAGTCTAGGAAGATCACATGGACTGGAACACTCATATCCCAGCATGATGTCCAATCATCCCAAGCTGATAGTATGTCTGTTGCGTAGAACCTGCCTGTCCTGAAACCATGTTGGGATTCATGGAGTATATTAGACCTATCGAAATATTCCCTGATGTGATCGTCAATAATACTTTCCAGTACTTTTGACACCAGTGGGAGTAGAGCTACTGGTCTATAACTAGTGGCATTTTGCCTATCCCCACCTTTGAAGACTGGAGAAAGGATGGCTCTTTTCCACTCCCTTGGCAGTGTCCCCGAACCCACTGAGTGTTGGAACAAGTCGCAAAGGGGCCTACAGAGAGCTTCGGTTCACTGTTTCAGAACAGATGGACTGATGTCGTCACAACCTCGGGACTTCCCAGGTGTGAGTCGCTGTAGCTTCCCCAGTACTGTTGAGGGGTTTATTTGGGGAGTAGCCACTAGGTCTTCCTCCTGTGAAATAGTGGTTCCACCATATTGGTTCGTAACCGTAATATCCACACTGCTGTTAAGCTGTTTGGTGAAGGCTCAACTGAATGTTTCTGCCATCTCCAGACCAGTGAGATATTGACGGTTTGGGCCTACTAAGGCGCATGCCCCCTGGTTTGTCGGTTTTCTTTCCGACATGAATCGGTACAAGTTTTTTGGGTTTGCTAGGAGGTTTTAGCAAGGTTAGCCTGGAACGACCTCCTGTCCCTCCTGACTCTTGCATTACACCAGTTCCAGAGTTCGAGGTATGCATCGTGGTCGGTCTGACTCTTAGATACGGGTGAGTATATACGTTGTCTCGTGTTATATATATACACGCCACGTAAACCAAGCCTTCCGCTTTGCTTGCAGAATACGTTGCGTGCCTCTCTTGAACCATAATAATAATAATAATAATAATAATAATAATAATAATAATAATAATAATAATAATAATAATAATAATAATAATTGCTTTATTCCAAAAACAGTACTCATGATACAGCAAGGAATTTTCAGCATTCAGTACAATATTGCATCTAATTTACCCAAAAACGACAAAAAAAATTAAAAATACACAATACATAATAGTAATAAAACGATTGTTGTAGCAGCTACGTAGCAAAATACTATGTGCCATACGGAGAAAAATATGTATAAAATACAAAATTGTAGTAATAATAGTAATACCAACTAATATAAAATAGCAGAGTAACGATTTAAACAATAGAAAGTGTAACACCATAAAATACAGAAAGATGATCGATAAAAGGGTCGATTCACTGTGCTAATTACATAGTAACTTGTAGGTTTCACGTCTAACAGAGTCTTCGTCACATAAAGTACGTGCTAAATAGGGTATTGTAGAATTTCTATACTTAGTAGTACGAGCATATATCTTTTTATATTGACTTCTCGTCCTACCTAATGAGATACAAGGGGACAGGTGTGAATAAAGGGGGTGCAGAGGGTCTGACATTATAGCCTTTGCCCATTTCGTACAGGAATTTATATGCCTCTCGACTATAGTATTAGCGAGCTCATGCAGTGGCAGACCACAAGCTCTACTCACAGCATTTAATACTCTTCGTAATATGATATAATCTTTTTTGAGCAGCCTAGGAAAGATTAATGGAGAGCAGTAGAGTACAATAGGTAAAATACAGGAGTTTAAAAATTGCAAAACTAAAGGTTGGTTGATACCTGATTGTCTTAACTTTTTAATGTAGAAGGTAAGACGAAACATTTTCTTAGAGATAGATAAGATATGGGATGACCATGAAAGGTCAGAGGAAAAAACTAGTCCAAGGTATTTAATACTTGATTTGGTTTCAATTTCCTTGCCATCTATGCTACAGGGATCATGAGAGTTAACTAGTTCAAGTAAGTCACGTCGATGCTTGAAAGTAAAGTCAAGCACCTGACATTTGGAAGGATTTAATATAAGACCATTTGACTTGGACCAGTTGTTGATGTCCAACAGAAAGCTATTGAGTTTGGAGCTGTCAGACTCGGAAGTGATAGGCAGTGATACAGTCAGATCATCTGCATATTTGACAAAGTTAGTTTCGTTTGAATGAGGCAGGTCATGTAGGAAGAAAGAAAATAGAAAAGGAGAGAGGACAGCACCTTGTGGAACACCGGATTTTGTAAGTGATATAGAAGATTTTTTGCCATTATATACGGTATACTGCATTCTATCAGAAAAATAGGAATGCAACCAACTCTTTGCCCAGGATCCTGTTTGTGTCAACGAAAGCTTATTTAATAAAAGGTCCCTAGGTACAAAGTCAAAAGCAGATGTGTAGTCTAGGAAAGCACCACGAACATATTCGGCACCTTTGTCTAAACAAGAAACAACATTGTGATATAAGACAATCACAGCATCCAACGAACTTCTACCATGTTTGTATGCATGTTTGTATGTATGTCTTTCTTTTGGGCTGTGACTAAAGGGACGGTATCCGAGATTGGTATATGAATAATCTTTTTTACCACTTCCCAGTTTTCATCCACAGATAGGTCATCCCATGATAAGGGCCAGTCTGTGTTGGACAGGAGCCTCCACATTTCAGCATAGTCGGCCTTGCTGTAACACAGACATGGTCGCGTAGCATCCCACTGCAAACGCTCACGGAGAACAAGATCGAAACCTATGACTGCATGGTCACCACTTCCAAGAGGAGTCATGATCTGGACCTTTTCGACGAGTAGTTGGTCACTATTTAGAATATTAACTAATTTTGATGACTTTCCACTAGGGCCCCACTTAGTGTCGTCTCCTACATTCTCAGCCAGTCCCGTGTTTCGAATAGTTTGCAGTACGTTTCGGCCAAATTTTCCCTTAGCATACCCCGAGCCAAGGTTCAGTGATGGGGCATTGAAATCTCCAGCTATGGTGATTTGGTTGTAGCCCAAATCTCGTATCCCTGTAATAGTGCTGAGCAGTAGCTGATTGTGCTCTGCCCCACAGGTGGGAGAGTTTTAATTAGAATTTACCCTGACCAAGAGAGAGACAAAGATAAAACAAACTTCCTATATATACATATAAGATCACGTAGGATCTGTCCTTTGAATAAGCAATTATCCCATAATTAAACAATGGGAATGAGGAGAATACTTCTAGAAAAAGGAGAAATTTGCATACTTTCGTCTTTTTTTATTTACAGCCTAATTCCACTCTGTATTTTTGGTACAAGTATGGAATTTTAAGCATGGATATCGGTAGCCCAAATTTTGCAGGCCGACCATTGATATCAGGTGTGCGTCGGGAGAGGATCGAACCTCGGACCATGTGCATGGTTGGCGAGAGTTCTAACCACTGTGCCACCGATGTCTGAAGAAGACATTACATATTGAGGATTACATTCTCCAGCAGGCGGCTGATCCAGTAATACAATAACGACAGTATATTGTTCCTTGCCACCTCAATGGCTATTTAAACATTTGATGCAAAATATATCTGTCGCACATAGCATCACGTCTGCCCAACCTGGCTAGCTTAAGAGGTAAAAGAGAATATCAACAATTCCATCCTCAAACATATTGTCACACTTGGATACCGGGCATGGGATGCTTCAAATTCTCACCATATTGCAGAAGGAGACTTCCAATTCTCCATTTATACATAAACGAAGGACTGGCTGCTTGGGACCTATTATTGGCTCTTTTAATAAATTTCAGAAGACAGAGTTTATCTGTGTCGGTGGCACAGAGGTTAGGACGCTCGCCAAACTTGTACATAATCCGGGGTTCGATCCCCGGCCGACGCCCACCTGATACTAATGGTCAGCCTGCTAAATTTGGGCTACCGATATTACATGCCGAAAATTCCATACTTCTATCAAACTGAGATTTATCTATTCGCCCTAAACAAAGACTGTATAGCCAGTCTAACTGTCCAGCAAAGATTTGAAATATTTCAGAAGTTTGATATGATAATGTCACCTAACTGTTTTCAATAAGAATAAAAAAACCATCACACTTAAGTTGATATTTAGTGTTTCCATTGTCCATCTAATTCCGAGTTTTTTTATAGGCTGCATGAAACCATTAATGACAGTGGCATGATTGAATGAAACTAAACATTATTTGGCGATTAAGTGCTTGTAATAAAAACTGACAACTCCTTAACTCTAAAGATGCTCGAAGCAAAAGATTCACACAGCTCAAGTTTGAACATGATTTAAGGTGTTCAGGCAAAGAAATTTAAAAAAGAACTTCAGATGCAGAGGAAGAAGGATAACTAACCCCTCTGAAAGATTAAATGTGTTTTGGTAGGCAGCGTTCGAATAAAAATGATATAACAAGTTGCACCACTTGATTACAGAATATTTTCATGGACGCGAAGTGGAGGGTAATTCCCCAGAATCATTAGCCACAGCATCCATCACTGAACATAGGACGCTGACCCTCACTGTTTAAGTCTACTTGTTTAGCTGAAGGCTTACGGCCAAGCATCTGCGCCATTTTGCATGCCGTCGTGTTACGTGTGGTCGTTCGCTCGTGCACAATCCCTACCCAGTTAAAAAATCACCTCACATTAAGATTTGGTCCCAAAATATACTTCGTAAATTTGACGATCAGTTCTGGTGTTTTGCTTTGCCTTTGGTCTACACGGAACGAGTACCATAGAAGTTGTGTGTATTGTATCTAGCTTTAGTAAACATTGTATTATCCGTGATCGTGAACACCTCAGTCCCTTAAGCTTTGTGGAAATGTGCGTGTAACTTACTTTCCGACATCTATCAAGTGGTTTAATTACGAGGAAATATTAGAAAGACGTAATCTCCGAGAGAAAAGATACACCAATTATCAAGGAACTTAAATCTAAATTTCTATTGTCACGAAGACGCTCCGAACCGATAAATACTATGTGCTTTCTTCGACACCGCTACCGCGCTAACTTTGAAAAAGGAGTGAATTTTATACGCTCTTGTTTATTATTGGTTTTTATGTGTTATACGCTGCAAAAGTCTACAGATTAACTTTAAATCAGTTTATTCTGATCGAAGTCAGTTTACGTTTCAGATTTGAGTCTATTAAATTATAGGAAGTTGTTTTCTTGTAACTTAAAAGTTATATATATCTATCTCTGTGCACTCATTAGCTTTTTATCACTGATTTATAAAGGTTATATATTTGAAGTCATATTTAATTTTTTCCCCGATTCGTTTTAAATAACATGCCTATGAAAGAAACCGCTGCGAAAGGGTTACGTGCCAGTTTCCAGTGGATGAGGGAATGCAGTGTGATAACTGCAAGAGATGGTTTCACAGTATGTGCACGAACCTTACTCGTGCAACAAGCAAACGCTGATGCAAACCCTCAGCAAAATGGTTGTGCAACAACTACTGTGGTACGACTAAATTCCGTATTCAATTGATGGTTACAGAAGCCATCGCTACTCTCACTGTGGCTTTAAATCTCATGGACTGCAGGCATCCTCCACCACAGGAGAATACCGACTATTGCTCAGATAACGATGACGTGACTAGCGTCATTGACAAAACAGCGCATGTCCCCGATGCGTCCTTGCCAGTAAGTGAGTGCCCTTCAGCACAGAATAACACCTAGGCTTCCCCCACTATATTGGATAAGTCCCCCAATGACAGTAATGGAAAGACTGTCGCGAAGAAGAGTCATACCAGGGGTTGAAAACATGCAGCTGAAGTTACTCAGGGACTGGAGGATCAAGCCTCATCCACACCAGTGGTAGCAGGCATAAAAATCCTACTACGATTAGCGAGGAGGACGACAATGAATGGCGTAATGTAGTCTCTCGCAAAAAGCGAGATAAAGATAACACATTGGCTACACCGCCCACGAAGGACAGAAACACACGCTACAGAGCAAGAAAGCCATGGCAAGCAAACCTGGTCTCACTGACAGGTCTCTCATTCTCCACAAAGTGGAAGAGTCACTGCCCCCCGATCCTAAGGCCAGATTCGAGCACGACCTTAAATTCATTAAGCCCCTTTTAGACAAGCTACTGCCACAAACGGTATCAGGTATTACTATACACAGCGTATATAGAATAGCCCAAAAGCCTGACCCTACAGTAAGTCAGCTTGTACGTCTCCTCAAAGTCGTACTAAACTCGAGAGAAGAGAGGGATGCTATTCTAAGCAACTCTCATATTCCTAAAGGATCAGGGATATATTTCCGTGCTGACTTAAGCCTAGCAGACGTGTCAAAAGACAGTCTGCGGCCCTAGAATTAAGCGAACGACGCCGAAACGGCGAGAAGAACTTTAAGATTATGGGTTTTCGGGTTGTCCGAGTTCGCAGTTTAATGATCCCGAAACCTCTGTGGGTAGGCCGAGGAAGCACCAAATTGAATTTACAGTTTGCTACACAAACGCCCGCAGCCTGTTAAATAAACGGACTGAGCTCAGTAACATGATAGACTCCGGAAACCTGGATGTAATTATTATCACAGAGACATGGCTCACTCCCGATGTCACTGACAACGAAGTTAACCTGCCAAACTTCGAAGTGTATAGAGTGGACCGACTAAACCGCAAAGGAGGTGGCGTAGTCATTTACCTCAAGAAATGCTTAACCGAGGTTAGTACCGAAGCACTCGCTCACGAAAGTGAGTCGTGCCGACTTCTACGCTGCATAGGCCAAGACATTGACCTCATTGCTGTGTATCGCAGTCTTGACTGCAGTGCAGACGACTTCCTAATAGAGAAGCTGGGCTCCTGGACTCCGAAATGTCGAAGTCTCATAGTTGGCGACTTCAACGCCCCAACAGTTGACTGGTTGAGCCTAACAACTCCATCTTCATTCAACTCCTTTGATCACAGACTGCTGGAATCTATTATATTGCTAGCCCTAGTCCAACGTATCACTAAGCCCACGCGCTATGACTCACAGCACTCCTCCTCAGCTCTGGACCTTGTCTTCTCCCACGGTGAGGATGTACATCTCATACAACATCATCCTCCGTTAGGAAGAAGTGACCATGCTGTACTCACTTTCAAGTTCACAGCAACAGCAGCTCGATCAAACGTTTGGAAAGCCGATATAAATGAGATCGTGTCAGCAGCCAACTCAGTGAAGTGGTACATCAACCCAGAGTCCCAAGTAGAAGCCTCATGGAACCAATTTAAACAACTTTACTCCCAATTAACTGTACCTCTCATCCCTTGGTCTGTTCCAAAGGGTTGGCAACATCGTCCCCCTTGGATAAACCGAGAGATTCGTAAGTTACTCAGACTTAAACACAAATGTCGGAACCTGTTTGCCACAATTGAGACTTCTGAGACTAGGAAATTATATAACACTGCTAGAAATAAAGCTGCTGCAGAAATCCGCCAATCAAAGACGAAGTTTGAGGCACACCCGGCTCAAAATGCAAAGGCGCAACCTAAGAAAATTTTCTCGTACATGAATTTCAGGAATAATACATCCAATGGTGTCCCAAACCTGGCTATTGACTTCTGAAGATCAGGAAAAAGCAGAAGAAATGGCAGACTACTTCTCCCAAGTCTTCACTCAGGAGTCATCACCGCCTATAGGATCAGCTCTGACTGCATCAGGGGAATACGGGATAGATTCCGTTGATATCGACCAAGGCATCGTACTCAATTGCTTAATAAAAAACTAGATGCAGGGAAATCAATGGGTCCTGATAATCTTCACCAAGGGCTTCTCAAGGAGCTATCAGCTCACATAGCCGGCCCTATGACCATAATCTTCAAGCTATCTCTCCTGAATGGACCATTACCGCGTGATTGGAAAGACGCCATTGTAACCCCCATCCACAAAGGAGGATCAGGACAAAGCCCTTCAAATTACAGACCTATCAGTCTCACCAGCACTTTAATCAAGACACTGGAAAGAATTATCAAGAAAAGCATCATGGCATATCTGGAAAACAGCAGCTTGTTATCCAGAGTACAGAACGGCTTCCGAAGAAACCGCTCATGCCTGTCAAATCTCCTCACTGCAAAAGAAAGCTGAGTCAAGTCAAGGGAAAACAGAAGACCCATTGACGTCGTCTTCATAGACTTCAGTAGAGCCTTTGATAAAGTACCTCACAAAAGACTACTCATGAAATTGGAAAGTCTTGGTATCGAAGGCAGATTACTAAACTGGCTCAGGGAATTCCTCATAGATAGGCGGCAGAGGGTTAGGATCAACTCAAAACTCTCCTCCTGGACAGCAGTACGTAGCGGAGTGCCACAAGGCACGGTACTTGGTCCTCCCCTATTTATTCTGTATATCAATGAGTTACCTCTGCTCACCTACTCCCCCATGGTCCTATACGCAGATGACTTAAAAATCTGGAGAGAGCTGAAGGGCAACAGTGATACCTTCACGTTGCAAGAGGACCTCAACAAATCGTCAGAGTGGTCCATAGAATGGATGCCTTCGATCAATGTAGCCAAATGTGCAGCCATGTGCATTGGACAAGCAGGCACAAGCTCCTACGAATTAGAGGGAATAACACTTCCATCAGTTCAGACTCACTTGGACTCAGGTATCATAGTTAACAACGACTTAAAAACTACAGCACACTGTCGCGCGGTGGCTGCACGTAGTTTCAGGTCATTATGGGCAATTCGCAGGGCCTTTACTAGAATCACCAGAAATATGTTCACCTCCTTATATAAATCTCTGGTGAGGTCAGGACTGGAAAACTGCATCCAGGCCGCCAGTTCTTGTCTAAAAGGGGACTCACATATTCTAGAAAGTGTTCAAAGGAAGGCAACACGTATGGTTCACGGCATAGCTAACTTATCACACGAGGAAAGACTAGACAGTTAAAATCTCTTCTCACTGTCATTCTGTAGGCAAAGAGATTTAATCCAAATGTTTAAAATTTTAAATAATGACTACGGACCTGACCTATTTTCTCTTTTCCTCCTCATCAGGTCGGAACACCTTAGAGGACATATCAGGAGAGTTCAAAAGCCAAGAAGAAACCATATTGCTGTTGACTGAGTACTGGTTCCCACACCGAGTCATAAACTCCTGGAACCGACTTCCGAGAGAAGTGGTGTCTGCAACCTCAACTGATTTGTTCAAGAAGGGTTTGAACAACCACAAATTTACTGGAAAAGGATTAACATAGGCTCCTCTATCCTCAACCAATAAATTTGAAAATCTGAATCTGACTTTAACTCCCAAACACCAGTATTGTAAAAAGGAAGTTACATTGTTTGGCAATTAAAATGGAGAACAGTACAAGTCTACAAACAAATGTTTTATACAAATTTATTATGTACTTTTAGGCAACTCTAAACAATAGCAGCGCAAACCGAAACTACCTTGCGAACGGACAAATGACCTTGAGCAGCTAATCAGATGACTGTTTTATCCAGACGTACTCATGGGTGCCGTTCGCCTTTTCCGTTGCAAATTCGCTCCAGATCTTGTTTTGATAACTGTTTGAAGAAAAGACTGATAGAAAAGTCGAAAAATTGCCAATAAGGTGTCATTTATACGCAAAGATACAATTGGTGCATCGATAGGTTTTTTGTTAGTGAAATGGGTGCCGAACCAGAAAATCAGTTCGACAACGTATGTCGTTCGTTTTTAATTTACGGATTCCTTAGATACTCTTGATAAAGAGAAAATAAAATCGAGGGGGATTGAGTGCGAATCAGCAATAGGTATTGGGGATATATGACACCAGCCTCCAGAAAGAATATATTTAGGCGACACCTAATCGGAGTGTAGGTGTGTTATTGCCTATCATTCAGCGCCTAGTGTTGCCTGGGACGACTATTCATACAGATGAATGGAGTAGTTACAGTCACTTAACCAATTTGGGCTGTATTCATTAAGTGGTTAATCCTTTTATGGGAACCCACACTAATTCCATCGAAAGTTTATGGAGTCACCTAAAAAACGTATCATATCTGTGAATGGATCAAGAAATGCAATGATATACAGTTATCACGATGAGTTTATCTACAGAACTTGCTTTAACATGAACATGAAGACTACTATGCGAAACTGGGAGATTTTTTGCAACATTTACGACAATGTTCTCCTGTGTAACTATTGTTTAACCTTGCATTACTTATATGTAAACGATTTATTACAATTATGCGCCGTTTTTTAGGCCTTATGGTTAGACGAAGTTGTCTTGTCAAGGTCATTTTTTCGTTCGCAAGGTTGTTTCGGTTTAGGCTGCTATTATTTAGAGTTGCCTACTTTCATTCGTTTCTGGTCGTCTTCGTCAAACTTGTATACGATCCAACCATTCGCGCCTTCGAGATGCTCACCAATGGCTACCAGTCCCGAAAATAACGTTCAATGTTCACTTCTGTTGAAACTCCCCGGCAGAAGGGGTCCATCCCCTTTTTCCATAGCGCCGATTACCTTGAACTGAACTGCCAACGCGGGAAACTGGGCCAACCGGGACTGGGCTGAAATGGAAAACAAACAGAAAAGCCAACACACCACAGGCATACCCACAGCACAGTCTCGCTGATCAATGACGACCTACGACTTCCAGTTAAAAACAAAGTAAGAGACTAAATTTTCTTCAAGGGATTGGCATAAAGTGAGGCTTTCAATGGAAAAATCCTTTTTGAAAGAATACACTATCGTAGTCGTATAGTTGTATTTACACATAAATCGTGTATCATAATTCATTCATAAATATGATTATACAGCTTTAGTGCACCTTCTAATGTTCTTGGAAAGAAAACACAACACATATGTTATTCCCATGACAACATACTGAATCTAAGGTCCATGTTAAAAGACACAAACTGGGATTTATTTACTGAACAAGCTCTTGATAACACAATTACCAGCATAACACATTATCTTAATTTCTGTCTTGATGTTTGTTGTCCAAAAGAGACAATCTTCGTAAAATTCGATCACTTCTCCTCTTCTCAACTCAAAAAGCTCCGCCGTGAAAAAGAAAGGTTGTTCAAAATGGAAAACAAATCTGGTGTTAAGAGAATGAACACTTTGATTAAGCTTGAATTATAAAGATTGAATGCTCTCTATAACCAGAAGTTTCTTTCATGTAAATCCCCATCAAATATGTGGAAGTTATTAAAGGAAATCACAGGTGGCAAGAAAATGATGAATGATATTTCTGTAGATGTTAACATGCTTAATGAATCCTTTATATGTATCCCAGCAAATGTTATGATTCCTAACTCAAATAGTGTAAATAATGACTGCTTCTCATGCTTTAACACGAATGATGTCCTCAAGTGTCTTCAATATCTCAAACCTACACAGTCCCTTGGTCCTGATGGTGTTCTTGCTGTTATCTTTAGGAAGTGTGCCGACATCTTGTGTTCCTCATTAACTGACATTTTCAACGAATCATTTTCCAAAAGTATCATACCTGAATCATGGAAAAATATCAAGATCGTTCCAGTGCCTAAATCAACAAGTGAAACTAATGCTAAGTTTAGACCCATTGCTATTACTTCACCTTTTTTGAAAGTTATGGAAAGACTTATTTTACTTAATCTTCAACCCTCTTTAAAGCCTTTTAACGACCTCAACCGGTTTGCTTATAAACATAGTAGGTGTACCCTAGATCCCGCTGTTGTCCTACATCATAGCATAGTCCCTAGTTTAGATAAAGGAGCTAAATACGTTCGCTGTGCCTTCCTTGATTACACATCTGCATTTGACTCTGTTCCTAGGTCTCTCTTGCTAAGTAAGCTTGCTGCAACACAGGCTGAGAGCTGGACAAATAAGTGGTTGCATTCCTATTTTCCTAATAGGACGCAGTACACCGTCTACAATGGAAAATCCTCCACTACCTCACTTACTTTAGCTGGTGTTCCTCAAGGTGCTGTTCTTTCTCCCTTTCTGTTCTCGTTTTTCTTACATGACTTGCCTCATTCTGATGTAGCCACTTTTGTTAGGTATCCTGATGACCTCACTGTTTCTATACCTGCCAACTGTCAGTCAGATTGTTCCAAATTAAATAACTTTCTGTCGGAAATTAGTCAGTGCTCCTCTTCAAACGGTCTTAAGCTTAATCCGTCTAAATGTCAGGTAGTCAATTTCACTTTCAGACGTAAATGTGACCTACAGCAACTAGTTAGCTCACATGGCCCCACTATCATTGACGGCACAGAGGTTGAAAATACATTTAACGTCAAGTACCTCGGGCTGAGTTTTTCCACTGATCTATCTTGGTCCTCCCACATCTTGATAGTTACCAGAAAGATGTTTCGCTTAACGTTCAACATTAGGAAATTTAGGCAGTCTGGCATAGAGCGGTCTTTGCTTTCTCAGCTTGTCAAATCTTGTATTCTACCCATCCCCCGTTAGTGCTCCCCAATAACCTTTCCTGGACTACTTAAGAAAGACTTTGCTTCGCCGAGAAGGGCAGGCACTAAAAGCTATTTCTATTTTTTTTCTATTTTTGATTACAGCTTGATTCCACACCGTATTTTTGATAGAAGTTTGGAATTTTCAGCGTGGATATCGGTAGCCCAAGATTCGCAGGCCGACCATAGATATCAGGTGTGCGTCGGCGAGGGCTCGAATCCGGGACTATGTGCATGGTCGGCGAGAGTCCTAACCACTGTGCCACCGACGCTTTCAGTAGGGAGGGCAAGTGGGATATAGTTAAACCAACTTGCTAACACCATAGTGGATAGACATATAACGTCATGTAAGAAACTTGCGAATGCAATGTTGTCAGACCCCGAGCATCTTCTCTATACGCAGCTGTCTCCTTGCATTTCATCTGGTAGAACTAGAAGCAGCTATGGGAGGCTATATGCTAGGACTACCAAATACAAAAACTCCACAATACCATATCTGGCACAGCTGTTATGTGATGAAAAATCCGTTAGGTATGACACGATCAACCTACTGCGGCAACTTATGCATTAGTATGTTAGATTTTTCAACTGATTAAGTGATTTTGCATCAATAATCTCTCTTATTGTAGTTGAAGATTGAACGATCAACTCATGGTTGTCTGCTTAAACCCAACTTCCCCATAATTTTTGCGGAGGCATCAATCTGCCAGTCATCGTCTCATCGGTCGCTGTTCAGAAAGAAGAGTGAAACATCTTCAGAAGTAATATCGTGATTTATTGTTGTGATAATTGTTCTTAGACCTTAGTCTGTGAAGCCAGTTATGCCGGTTACATGTTAGTGTTAGAACAATAATTCTGGAGTCGCCAGTCGGTGTTCTGGTCTTTGTATCCAGTAATACTAAGCGTTTCTGAAAATCTTCGAGGGACAGCGTGAGGCCCGGAGTAGCAAGAGCTGGGCATTAACGGTTTATGAGACTTGACTGACAGTTTCTGACAGTTGGATAGTCTCCGTCCGTCTTTCCTATTGCCGGCCGTCTTTGAACAAGCGTTATCTGCAACTTTCTGGAATTTGGTTAAGTTCAGCAATGCCTGACTAAAAGAAGGGACAGAGCGACTTGGAAGCAAAAAGAAAGTAAGTCATGTCGACTTGTCTGTTACATGTATCGATGTGTTTGATGATAAGCATCATGTCAATCACGTCTCAAAACCGTGAATGCCCAGCTCTTGCTACGCCGGGCCTCTCGCTCTCACTCGGAGATTTTCAGAAACGCTTGGTGTTACCGGACACAGAAACGAGAACACCGATTGGCGACTCGAAAATTCTTTATTCTAACACCAGCATAATAACTAAGGTCTATGAACAAATATTACAATAATAAATCACGACAGTTTTTCAATTTTCCTTCTGAACAGCGACCGATGAGACGATGGCTGGCAGATTGATGCCTCCGCGAAAATTGTGGGGAAGTTGGGTTTGAGCAAACAACCATGAATTGATTGTTCAGTCTTCAACTACATCGACACTCCCTTGCAAAATAGGCAACATTCATTTTTTCCATCACGACCAATACACGTTGTCTTGGATGCCATTGCGAGAACCTGGGTCACACGGACAGAGTTGAAATGGAAAACAAACAAAGAAGCCAACACAGCACAGGCATACCCACAGCACAGGCATACCCACAGCACAGTCTCGCTGATCGATGACGACCTACGCCTTCCAGTTAAAGGTATTGTAGCGGTAAATAATTCCCCAAAATTATTGACCACAGCAATCACTCATTGGATGCTGACCACCACTGTTTAAGTCGACTTGTTTAGCTGAAGGCTTCCGGTCAAGCATCCCCGCCATTTGGTACCCCGTCGTGTAACGTGCACGATCACTAGCTAGCTAAGCGTTCGTCTAACGGCTGGTTTTGGTTCCTAAATACATTTCTTCGTTTGGACGACCAATTATTGGCTTTTGCTTTGTCTTTGGTACGCGAGAATAAATTAATTAGAAGTTGTTGAACGAGATATCACGTCAAACCTTTAATATCTCTCAACCTTAAACTGGTGAGCCCACCGCGAACTTCACCCACGATAAATCCGCCCACCTTTAAACTGGTGAGCCCAACCGCGAACTTTATCCACGAAAAATCCGCAGATAAACCCGGTGAGTTCGTTCCATTTTGTATTTGTTCTTGTACCATATATTATTCGACATAATTTTCGTCATGAGTGATCTTAGTCCCAAGGTCATCCGTATCCGCTCAACTCCTAAAACCATTCAGCTCGTACCATACTGGCCAGATAATGCTGAAACGTGGTTTCTGCTAGCTGAAGCAGATTTTTGTGAGCATGGGATAACCGATCAACGTTCACAGTTACTTGCAGTTATTCACGCCCTACCGCGGGAATTCAGCAAGTACGTAACATCACAGATGTTGAGTCCCGAGGTAAGTAACTCGTACGAGTTGCTGAAAGCATCCCTCCTCAGGAGAAACGCTCTCACGGACAGACAACGTCTAGATGAATTATTTCGCAACATCGAGTTAGGAGATCAGTCAGCCGTGAGCATGCTGACAAGAATGAAACAAGTCGTCGGCCAAAGTCAGTTCGACGAAGGACTGTTTAGAGAACTCTTCTTAACCAAGTTGCCACAATCTGTACAGACCGTACTTGTGACACTTCAGGGTACTGTAATAGAGGACTTAGCTATTACTGCAGATAAGATCCTAGAAATAACTAAACGGTCTGTCCCCGAAATATGCTCAATGACTAAGCAGACTTCGAGTGAGGATCCTGCAATGACAGAGTTATGCAACTCCCTTCAGCAGATGTTTAGGTCAAACATGCATTCTAAATCCTCCAACCGTCGTCCTAAATCTCCTCAACGCAGGAACTCGCGTGGTCGATCTAAGTCCAAACCACGTTCACTGAAAAACCCTGACTGGTGCTGGTACCACAACACCTATGGCCAAGAAGCGAAGTGTTGCCGTAAGCCTTGTAACTTCGGAAATGTCTCAAAGTCTGTGGGAAACTATCCCGCCGGCACGCGTTAGCGGCAACCGTCGCCGGTGGCACTAGCCGCCTACTTTACATCCATGATGTGATAAGCCAGACTCGATACTTAGTCGACACAGGCGCCGAAGTCAGCGTCCTTCCTGCTACAGCAGCAGATCGACAGAAGGAACCTACCTTCAACTTACAGGCTGCAAATGGAAAACCAATCGCAACCTTTGGTAGGAAATACGTCTATCTGAACGTAGGTTTACGCAAACCTATTCGGTGGATTTTCCTTCTCGCTGACGTTACAATGCCCATCATTGGCACGGACCTACTTAATCATCATGATTTACTCGTAGACGTCCGCCGAAAACGACTGATTGACAATACTACTAGTCTGTCTATCAAAGGCATCAGCTACATAGGCCCTAGTTTGTCACCCGTTAAGATAAAGGCAATCCTTGATCCAACTTTTCAACCTATTGTTGACAAGTATCCGGAACTTAATTGCCCGTCGAACGACCTACCGTGCATAACCAGCAATGTTATGCACCACATCATTACCACAGGACAACCTGTGACATCTAAAGCACGACGATTAGCTCCTGACAAACTGAGAATCGCCAGGAATGAATTTGACCATATGCTTAGCCTTGGCATCATTCGACCTTCGAATAGCCCATGGGCATCCCCACTTCATATGGTTCCGAAAAAGGATAGCAACGATTGGCGACCCACCGGTGATTACCGGCGAGTGAATGCCAAAACAACCCCTGATTGCTACCCGTTGCCTCATATACACGACTTGACGGCAACCTTATCCGGCGCGACTATATTCTCCAAAATCGACTTGGTTAAAGCGTATAACCAAATCCCGATGGCAACAGAAGATATCCCGAAAACGGCTATCATTACGCCTTTCGGACTTTTTGAATTTCTACGTATGCCATTCGGTCTTCGGAATGCAGCCCAAACATTCCAACGCTTCATTGACGAAGTATTTCGCGGTCTCGACTTTGTATACGCATACTTAGACGACTGCCTCATTGCCAGTCCAGACAAGGAAACTCACCTTAGGCACTTGGACTTGGCATTTGACAGGTTACGCCAACATGGTGTTACCATTAATATTCAAAAATGTCAAATCGGTGTTGACTCACTCGACTTTCTGGGTCACACTATTGACTGCAAGGGCATTCGCCCACTGGCTACTAAGGTCGAGGCTATACTGAACTTTCCAGAGCCACAGACGGTGAAAAGTCTCCGCACTTTTAACGGCTTAGTAAGTTATTATCGACGCTTTATTCCCAACTGTGCCTCTTTGATTCAGCCATTGACAGACCTCCTTCGAGGGAATAACAAGTCCATAGAACTTGACGCGTCTGCTCGAAATGCTTTTACCCAGATTAAAAAAGCTATTGCGAATGCCACACTTCTGATGTATCAGGATCCAACGGCACCGTTAAGTATCTCGGTTGATGCATCAAACACTGCAATCGGCGCAGTTCTACAACAGCTAGTTGACAATGAGTGGCAACCACTTGCCTTTTTCTCCCGGCGCCTTCAATTAGCTGAAACGAAGTACAGCACATTCGGCAGAGAACTTCTGGCTATGTACTGTGCTATACGACATTTTAGACATTCGGTAGAGGGTCGTGAATTTATAATTTTTACGGATCACAAACCTCTGACGTACTCTCTGAACTCACCTTCAGATAAGTATTCACCCAGGGAATCACGACAACTGGATTACGTCTCACAGTTTACATCAGATATTCGCCATGTATCCGGAGTAAACAACACTGTGGCAGATGCCTTGTCGCGCGTTTGTTCTTTCACCCAAATCGACGGCATAGACCTTGTAAAACTGGCTCGTCTTCAAAAAGAAGACACCGAACTTCAACATGAGTTGTCGAAAACAACTCTACAATTAGCTGAGAAACCCTTAGGTATGGGAAGAGATACTATTCTATGTGACATTTCCACGAGTACTCCTCGCCCCATCGTGCCTAAAAGTTATCGCCGTAACGTCTTCAATACGTTGCATGGCTTATCTCACCCAGGTATTCGCACTACTGTCAAGCTCGTAACTAGTCGGTTTTGTTGGCCTGGCATTAATAAAGAAGTAAGGGAATGGGCACAAACGTGCTTAGCTTGTCAAAAGTGCAAGGTGATAAGACACACCAAAAGCCCACTTGGCACCTTTCTTCTCCCTGACGCTCGTTTCGAACACGTCCATATAGATTTGGTTGGTCCCCTTCCTGAATCACATGGATATACTTATATTTTAACTTGCATAGATCGCTTCACACGATGGCCGGAAGCAGTACCCATCAAGGACGTATCTGCTGAAACAGTCGCACGCGTCTTCGTAGAAAGATGGATTGCTAACTTTGGATGCCCATCTTCCATAACAACTGATCGCGGGCGGCAATTCGAAAGTGGCTTATTCTTTGCCCTGACTAAAATATTAGGTTGCATGCGATTTCGAACAACAGCCTACCATCCTCAAGCTAATGGTATGGTAGAACGTCTACACAGACAGCTGAAAGCTGGTCTGTCAGCTGCAAACACCACCCATTGGACTGAATCCCTCCGTTAGTTCTCCTAGGGATACGAAACGCCTTGAAAACCGATGCTGGTTGTACTAGCGCCGAGCTAGTATATGGCACGACACTGCGACTGCCTGGTGAATTTGTTTCTCCCTCGAGCTTCCCACCAGTGGTAGATCACGCTTCATACGTCAGCAGGCTTACAAACGCAATGCGTTCAGTTAAACCTGCTCCCCTTCGTCCACAGTCCATTGATGTTTTCGTTCATCCGTGTTTGAAAACTTCTTCACATGTATTTGTTCGTCGCGACTCTGTGCGCAGACCCCTGGAACCCCCATATGACGGACCTTATAAGGTAATTAAACGTTCTGATAAATTCTTTGTCTTGGACAAAAACGGCCGCGAGGACACCGTCAGCATTGACCGTCTGAAACCGGCTTACTTGGAGGGTAATCCTATTAGCATAGAGCTGAACGTACCCCAAAATCCACAAGTAACAGAAGATCGTGTAGACATCGATGAAGTCGCTAGCACAGCGACAGCTACCGAACCTTCTATCGAGCCTCCCAAGAAAACCCGTTCTGGACGCACCGTAAGGTTCCCAGAATATCTGCACACTTATTTGACTTAACGAATTCGTGTGATTCACGCAACTCACTCGTTCGTGGTACTAACTATTTTTTTTGACGTATAAATTTTTTTTATATACAGTACCACCGAACACAAAAATTTTTTTTCAACAGTTCATGTAACATACACAAAAAAATTAATTAGATGTATTTTTTTTCGATGTTCTGAACTTAGCATTATTTTACTGTATAGTAAATGCACATAATTTTTTTTAACCAAAAAGGTCATTTCGTACATTTTCCTCGACATGGTTCTTAGCGTTCTTGTTTTCTTTTCCAGGTGCGACGGGCACTGGACGGGAAACAAACGAAGCACGGAATCCAACGAACAACACCAGGAAGCTATGTACAAACACCCCATTAGCATAGGCAGACAAACCAGTAGGCATACGACCAAGCCGCTCGGAAGATTTTTTTCACCCGAAAGGGAACCATCGAGTTTTTTTTACTTCCGGCTGGTTCTGTCTTAGGGTCCTCACGACCCCACTAGGGGGGAGTGAGCTGTAGCGGTAAATAATTCCCCAAAATTATTGACCACAGCAATCACTCATTGGATGCTGACCACCACTGTTTAAGTCGACTTGTTTAGCTGAAGGCTTCCGGTCAAGCATCCCCGCCATTTGGTACCCCGTCGTGTAACGTGCACGATCACTAGCTAGCTAAGCGTTCGTCTATCGGCTGGTTTTGGTTCCTAAATACATTTCTTCGTTTGGACGACCAATTATTGGCTTTTGCTTTGTCTTTGGTACGCGAGAATAAATTAATTAGAAGTTGTTGAACGAGATATCACGTCAAACCTTTAATATCTCTCAACCTTTAAAGTATCCTCTTGACATCTTGCAACATAATCGCCACTTGCTAGGATGACTTTTTCAGAACGCAACTTCACCATCCCAGCACCTCATGATGCTCTTCGCGCATCCTCTCATCTATTCACTTTCAATTACCACTGCGAACTCTTGTCACTCATTCTGCCTCAGTTCTAGCAATGGTGACGTATCCAACCCTCATTCGTCTACACTCTCGCTCCCCGTCGTGTAGGACCACAGCCTAAATGGAAACATTCATTCTCAATCATTGATTTCACTGCTAATCGTTATCTCCGTGTGCTTGTGATTCTCAGTACTGGCCTAGCCTCCCCGGTGTACGCGACCCATCTGCTCACTTTAACATCGATCAATTCATTCACGGATGTAGAAGACAAGAAACAACTTCAGAAGTAATCAGGACGAAAAATTTAACAAAATTATGCAATAACGACAAGGTACGAAAACAAAAAGTAAACACAATTAATCCAAAATCACAAACTGATATGACACACCACACGTATATAAAAACAGTACAAATAACCTCGCAGATCATGTCTTGGTGGAATTCCTCTGAAGAATTGCAGGTTTCATACCAGTACGCCTGCAACCCTTCTCAGGTTGACGCCCTAGGTTGGAAAATCGTCGCAGAGTTCATTTGCTAACTTCCTTCTATCAGCTTTATCCTCAAATCTGAACGGTAACACGCCCATGTCATTGTATCGTAGAATATAGATGACCAACAAACACACGACATATCTCATCAACCAAGTGTAGAAACAGAGTAATTTACACCAAAGATAATAGCATTCAAATAGTAAATTGAAACTAGAAATGCCTTTATTCGTGCAAGTCAATTTAACAATTACTCCCTCGTTTACACTTGGCTTATCCTCACTAAACTGAGCAATATTTTTGTCTTTTCAAACGCACCAATACTATCATAGTCATTGCATAAGGCACGTGAGTTCATGGACGTCCATTTCATTGTGGATGACAGCACCAACGACGACTGATTGATATCAGTTGATGAAGTCAGCGGTGGATCAAAAGCTGTTGTTGCTCGACTTTCAGAAAGTTGTCTACCTGCAAGACCACCACCACTGCTGTCTTTTGCTATCAGCTCAGGTTTAGCACTAGCATCTGATGATAGGTGGGCTACATGCTGATCAATCACACTGACGGTCTCACAAGTACGCATGCCTTCTGCATCTGCATCTGCATTTATTTCTACTTCACGTTCAAGTTGTACAGAAACTTTGTTCAACTTAGCAGTAGTAGGCATATCCCTCATCTCATCACGATCAACCAAAGACAACTGTGAATTATCATGATCAGTATCACGAATATTCACTTTACCGTCAACTTCATCATTTTCAAACTCTTTAATAACAGAAGTAGACAATTTTAGTTCCTCCTCACAAATCATTAAAGGTTTTATATCTTCACTCTGACTAGTAATAGCTTGTAAACTTATGCGGTCAGAACCGCACTCTGAAGCAGCAACTCTATTCTGTGACACTCTATTCAACAACGGCTTACCAGTTGTAACTACAGACTTCCTGACCGCACCGTTATCGTCACACAATTTGGAGTCAGGCCTGGAGTTTACATTTAGCTTATCACTGAACTTGCTCACTGGTTCACAGTTCACTTCTGTATGCACTTCTTGAAAACGTGTAAAACACAATGTGTTTGTCTTGCATGTTGTAACTTATCTGCTAACGAATTACCACGAACGCTGCCACACACACTAAGTTTATATGCATTACTAGACACCATAGAGCCTTCTCGATATCCACCTCTCTGAGACCCTTTCGTCATCAATGATTGCATTTTGCTCTCAGACTGCTCTATTCTAAGGGTGAGATGCAATAGACTGGCGAGCTTGCTCATATATAGATTGACGCTATCTTTTACCAGTTTCAGAAGATCATCAGACTTAAGCTCGATACCCTCATCCTCCATCCGGGAGCTCATCTTCACCCACTTCCTTTGCAGTCGAGTAGGTAGACGTCTTGCTATTACTTCTAGTATAAAACTCGAGTTGAGGTCACTCATGCAATTCATAGAAATCAATGCATTCTTGTAAATTAGCAAATTATCTAAAAACTCAGTGAGTGCCTGGGAGTCATCCTGTAATTGACCACCATTACCCTCAACAGCCTCGAATAATTTTCCTGCAATCATCGAAGGTCTTCCAAACCTTTGACGCAGTATGCTCATAGCCTCGTATTAGCCCTCTTTTGGCTTCATAAACTTACATTACTGTATAGCTCTTGAAGCAACTCGAGTGCAATATCTCATCAAATACATCAATTTCAATTCATCACTTAATAGAAAACTACTCAGCATAATCTCAAACTCATTTACCAACTGTAAATAATCGGCCGGGTTTCCATCAAAACACCGTGGTTCAAACTTAGGGAGTTTGATGTTCCTATTATCCCTGGACGGCGAAACAGTAACATCAACCATGTCATGCTTAACATCAGACACATCGATACAATTAACAGACAAGTCACCATGACTTACTTTCCTGTTTGCGTCCAAGACACTCTGTCCCTTCTTTGACCCAGGCATTGTTGAACTTGACCCGATTCCAAAAACGTTCCAGATATTGCTTGTTCAAAGAGGACTTGACTGGCACCAGGAAAAATGAACGGCGACTATCCAAACTTTCACCAACTGTTTGAATCCGCCAGATCTGTTTCTATCGTCAGAAACTGTCAATCACGTCTCATAAACCGTTAATGCCCAGCTCTTGCTACGCTGGGACTCACGCTGTTCCTCGAAGCCTCTCAGAAACGCTTAGTAGGAACGGACGAAAAAACCAGAACCCAGTTTGGCATCTCGAGAATTATTTGTTCTAACACCAACATATAGCCAATATATAACTAAGCTTTACAACTAAGGTCTATGAACAAATATTACAATAATAAATCACAATATTACTTCTGACGGTTGTCTCCATATAAAAGGAATAGGCGAACTGAGGTCTGAAAACAAATATTACAATAATAAATCATTGTATTACTTCTGAAGATGTTTCACTCTTCTTTCTGAACAGCGACCGATGAGACGATGACTGGCAGATTGATGCCTCCGCGAAAATTATGGAGAAGTTGGGTTTAAGCAGACAACCATGAGTTGATCGTTCAATCTTCAACTACAATAAGAGAGATTATTGATGCAAAATCACTTAATCAGTTGAAAAATCTAACATGCTAGTGCATAAGCTGTGGCGGTTTTGTTGACATAAGTTCGAATTTCCGAGATGTTTTTGCCTTTTTTTGCCGGAGTAGTGAGTTTTTGAGTGCTTCATAAATGCTGGTAGAAGTATTTGTTCTTCTTTTCAGCGCAGATACTATTAAAGTATTTCTCATACGAGATGCTGTGTGTCCCTGGTTTTGGGTATCCCCTGGGAGCATATTTATTAGAATTTAATGCCAAGCCTTCGCCTGAATGTGTAACCCGTAAGAAGCACTAATAATTGACGGCGAACTAGAAATGCGTGCCCTGTTAGCAGTTTTGTGGGCATAATGCCGCTAGCGAAGCTTTTAGATAACCTGATCAGGTGTTTTCCTTAACGTAACCACAATATTTTACCGGAACACTCGCAAATGTATTTTACCGCTTTAGAATTATGAGTACCTTCAAGGTGTATTGAAGCATTATGATACAATTTTGACTGATTTTGATGCGGTTGTGCTCTTTGAGCTGGATAGTTAATTTACGAAGCTTTCATCGCCCTATTAGGCTTGGTAGGGCTACAAATCTTCTCCATCGTATCTATATTTTGACCAAGTGAAGTACTGGTGTCAAAAGCCCTAAGTGAATTTCGCACTCTCATCTCGTTCAAACAAAGCAAGAGGTGTCAGGTTAAAATTATTATACGTGAAATAAGAAGGTAAGCTAATAAGAAATGCGTGCATATAGCACGCAGGAACAATTATGTTATAAATTGCAGTCGTGAAATACCAATAAATTAACACTATTCCAAAAGTTTAAATTGTTAGGTTATAATACAAGCAATCATAAAACGTTCGCATAAATGCTAAATTGTAAAACCCTCACTAAGGTCCCGATCAAGGCTGAGACGCAAGTAAAACTTCGTTCCGCTTCCTGCCGATGATTATAATCAAACAATGACAACCTGTGCTGAGGTAATTGCTATGTCCAAACGTGATTAAAAGCCATTTCGGCAAGAGATGAACGCCCTGGGAGACTGCAAATAATATAAAATACGATTTTGGAGAATATATCATTGGAAGTACATTTGCAAGATAAATAAGACACCCATAGATTCTTTGTGCAACGACAGAAGACAAGGGACAGGTAACAGATCGTTTATTGATAAAACCAAGAAACATTTATATTATTTTACGTACATTATTATTCGTTATTTTTAGCAGAGAAGCAACTTCTTCTGGTAGGTTGTTTTCTTGCTGTAGGTTATTCTGTCATCTCTTTGTGACCGCCTCCCTGAAGGTCAGTCCATATATCTGCGAATCGTACTTGCACACGCTATGTCTGCTGTGGTTGGTTGTTGAGTTCCTCAAGTCTAAATTTTGTTTTCGTTTTATCTCACTGGAAGCATGGATTTGTGTGGAAAAGAAGAATATATATTTCTTCCTGTTTATGCAGGAACATACCAATTGTACAGGCATGGATAAGTTATTATATAAATTACACACAATTTAATGTATAATGAATTTACAGTTTGGTTGTTCTTTCTGACATTAGAGTCAGTAGGAACAGTCTGCTATAAAGTCTGTTTGTGTAGCACATAAAGAGATATAGAAATATTGTCTTCGCATTAACAAAAAACCCAGACATCAGATGAATGTAATACAGATATCTGGGAAAAATAAAGCTTGAAGTCAATTCTCTTATATAACTTTGTTGTGAGCAGCACCCATGGCTTAAAGATTATTGATGTATTATGTTGAGATCAGTGATATATTTATTCCATTTTTTCAGCACTCTTATCGTAGTTTCATAACAGGAAAGAAATTTGATCGTGGATACGAAAACTAAATAAGGTCATGTTGTGTTGTTTTACTGCATCAAATGGTGCCGAGGTCGATTCCAGAATTCTCCATTTGCTCCATTTGTGTCTGCATGGCGGACTGTATTCGTAAGTTGAGTAAAACGTTGAAAACTGTTTGAAAACCAGTTGCTTCTTCATTTCAGATCATGAATACTCATTTACAGCATGTTCGCCAGCGTCTTCAAATGGTAGAATTGGATCGTTCATGGAATTTGAGTGGTTATGAGATAGACGGTTTGGAATTAATCCTCATTTCAGTTTAGATGCAGGGTTGTTCGACCTCGACCAGAAGATGAATAGGAGCAGCAAAATACCAGAAAGAGAAAGTATGTGAACATGAAAAGAACATTAATACATGATTCATTTATAAATGTTTATCTTAATTATACTTAAGTAAACATTTTTCTATATTGTATCTGCGTTTTCACGTATTTATGCGAAGTCTTAGAGTTTATTTAATGTCATAATGTGTATTAATAGTCTGAGCGTTTTTATTGTTCTAATGACTGATGCGTTTTAGAAATAAGTAATGGGTTCTGGTAGGGATAGTCTTTAGAATAAAACTGTTTACATAGCAAGCGTTTGAAGGTTACAATGAGGGATAGGTCCTATTTCTAAGGGTAGACTAATCCTGTATGTTCCGTACTATGTCTTTATGCATCCATGCTGCTAGTTTATTTATAGTTTAAAGATTGCTAAGGGTGTTGAAGTGCGTCTTTTAGGTGCTGTAGTAGATTAGTGCTTGATTCGTTCTAGGAGTAAATAGTTTATTAATATAATCTGTAGAGTGCAACAGTCTGTATAGAGAGCGTTTGAAGCTTGTAACCGAAGAGCAAGTTCTGACATCTAGGGGTAGGCTATTCCATATTTTAGAATACATGACTGTGAAGAAGTTTTCACGGAGTGTTGACTTAAAAGAATGAGTTGTCACTGTGGAAGTTTGGTTACGCAGATCGTAAGAACCTTCCTGTGCGAATTGTATGTCCCTGTTACCTGAGAAAGATATTTTGTGAAGGACCTTAAAGAAGAATATTAGGTTTATAATAAGTCGCCTTGTCCAAAGTGGGTCGAGTTTTAGGATCATGCACCGTGAGATGTAGTCTTCCTTACAATCGTAGCCAAGCAGTTTTGAGGTAAAATATCGTTGGATACTTTCCATCCTTAGCTTGTCACGTGTGCGAGTGCTGCTTATAATAAATGGACAGTATTCTAGTAGTGGTCTGACACATGTTTTGTACAGAATTAGCTTGGCTTCATTGTCGTGAAAGTTCCTGAGTATGCATCCTAAGAGCATCCTCGATTTTCTAGTCTGTGATGCTACTTGCTCTGAGAATGTCAAGTCACTAGAGTACCTCAGGCCTAGGTCAACGACATTTCGGAGTCTTGTTAGGTTAGCAGATTGGAGCGTTAATTTCAGGTCGATTGAGGGTGCACCGAAGCAGATCCAGCCACATTTGTTCAGATTAAATTGGAGATTCCATAGGGACGACCAAGCAGCCATTTTATCTAATTCCTTCTGTACTACATTCTCGAAGTTCCCTAAGTCATCACGTTGGAATGTATAAGCTACTTTTAGGTCATCTGCAAAGATGAATGGTTTCCCGTGCGTGAAGCAAGCGCATATGTCATTGATGTATAGTGTAAATAGGAGGGGTCCAATGACACTACCTTGTACTACACCAGAAGTGATAGGGCTAGGTTTGGAGGTTGCAGACCCGAGTTTAACTATTTGGGACCTATTGTTAAGGAATGATTTAAGCCATCCTAATAATGGGTCACGTATTCCTAAGGAGTTCAGCTTATTTGTTAGCAGTAAATGGTCAACACGGTCAAATGCCTTAGAAATGTCAAAGTAGATGACAAGTACTAGTTGCCGTCTGTCACGACTGCTGGTTACAAAATTGAAGAAGTCTAGGTGACATGTTAAACATGATCTGGATTTCAGGAATCCATGTTGGTTCGGACTTATGATGTTGCAGCTAAGCATGTGTTTGATTACGTTATTTTTGACTAGTCTCTCCATGATTCTAGATGCTATAGGTGTGATATTGATTGGCCGGTAGTTACTGACTTCAGTTTTCGAGCCAGATTTGTGTTTAGGCATAATGAATGTAGTCTTCCATATGTCAGGGTAAGTTTGGGTTTCTAGGGACATTGTGAATATTTTAAGCAGTAGTAGAGGAATGTCAGGGCCACCATATTTATAGAAGTAAGATGATATACCGTCGGTACCGAAACCTTTTGAACTTTTGAGGGTTCTTATAGTTTGGTTAATGTCAGCGTAAGTGAATTGAACAGTGCTAATTTGGTTTGGTGTCAGTGGAGTTGGTGCCATTTTAGTAATAGGGTGTATATCGAGTAGCTGGACTGAGGGCTTAAGGTAGTTACCTGCAAACGTTTTGTTGAATAGTTCACATATGTCTGCAGAGTTAGTGCATAGCCTGCCTTTGTCTATGAGGAGAGGAATGCTGTGATTTTTGCGATTCATTCGCTTCCTTAAGATTTCTGTGAGTGCATACGCTCTAGCAGGACTGGCTACTGCGATGCGTTCTTCCTTTCTCATACGGAAATCTTGAGCTTGTGTGATGGAGCTAAGGGTTTTAAGTATTAGACCTAGAGTGCCAAAGTCGTGGTGTTTGAAGTAACTTGTTGAGAGTTTCTTCAGTTTCTTACGATCCTTTGGTTTTATGTATGACTTTCTGTGTGGGGAAACCTTTAGTGTTTGGAGTGGAATGACAGCATCTAAGCATATGTTTGAGTTATGGTAGAAGATGGTTAGGGCTCTCGATAGGTCATCAGTAGTGAAGTATTCATCCCATTTGGAGGATCTTAGCATCGATTCAACTAAGGCCCAGTTTGCCTTACTATAGTTCCTATATATTACTTGTTGTGAAGTGGAGGTATGAGATGCATTGCTACTCAGCGGAATTGGCAGTGCACACATTACTGTTTTGTGGTCGCTCCCTGGGAACTCAGAACCTACTAGCGTTGAAAGGGGGCTTATATTGTGGCAGAAGATTAAGTCTAGTACGTTGTTACCTCTTGTGGGAGTAGTGACAGTTTGTTTCCAGCCAAGTATATCCAGTGTGTCTAAGAACTTGTCAAATTTAGTTGGACCTGTGGGTATATCCCAGTTGATTTCAGGTAAGTTAAAGTCCCCACATAGGATCTTATGATCGTATTGTAAGTCGGTTAATTGCTCCAGAGTATTAATGAGTTGGGTCTCGTAGTTACTAAAGGTGCCAGGTGCTCTGTAGGAGCATCCAATTAGTGCTGTTACGTTATTTAAGTGTACATTAACCCATAGAGTCTCAGGCATGTTAAGTGTACTACTTTCTAGCTGTGATACAGTAAGTTCATTCAAGAAGTACATGAGACAACCCCCTCCCTTACCACCTTCCCTGTCACACCGAAAGTGTGTGTAGTTATCTAAGCTTATTTCATCATCCAGGATGTCCGAATGACACCAAGTTTCAGTGATGACAATTACAGGGGGTTTGTATATTACTGTGAGTGCTCTGAGCATCGGCAATTTATTTAGAACAGATCTAGCATTTATGAGGATTACGTAAAGATGAGAGTTGAAGTAGCATTTGAAGTATTTAAGTTCGTTAGTCAGCCCCAAATATGGTTCAGCACCCAGTAGTTCTGCTGGACATGACGATCCTATGTTAAGAGGAGTTCCAGCATCATGCTCACCTATGTCTATCGAGTTGTTGTGTGCTGTTTTCGGTGGAGAATTAGGAGTTGGAGTACTGGATTTGCTATAGACTAAGGAACTTTTATTTTTAGTTAGGTTACAGAAGTGGGTAGGGTTCTTTATTTGGCCTATACTTGTGCAAGTGTCAAGTGTGTCCAATGGATACGGGTGCACTAGACCGTTCCTGTTTTCATGCAAGGAGGGAGCCAGCACTAGTGGTTTAGGAGTGTTAACATCCCTACCAGCTGTTTTTTCAACGCTGACAGGGACGCGGGGGATAAAAAATGATTGGATCCTTGTGATGACCATGGCTTATTATTCCACCTATTGTTTGATGCTAGTTGTGTCCTTGTGTGGGTTTCGTGTGTACTGCATTTTGGGTTAGTTCCCAGCAGACTTGTACCATACATCCGGTCGAAATTTGTTTGTGTGCCATACTCTGAAGACCCTGAGTTGTTGGTAGCCGAGTTCTGACTGTTACCGCTTGTAATATTTAGGGTGACATCGTTGTGACATTGGATATTAGTGTGTGCCACGGTGCGATTTAGCACGTTGTGAGTGCTAATACTATTAACCGTGGGGAGTGTGGGCTTATTTAAGCTGCCACTGTTTTTGTTGGTATGATTTAGGGGCATATTTTCCTTATCTTTACCAATGGAATTATAGCTAGGAGAGGACAAAGTCGAGTTTCGGGAGGTTTTAACTTTTTTTCTGGGGTTATTTAGTGGCATTTTAGATTCTGCGGTGATGGGTGGTATGGTTTTACTAGTTACTTGGTTACAATCTAGTGGCCTTTCGGCTGGTGTTGCACTCTGATGGGACATTTCTGTGTGTTTTGAGAGGGGTGATGCGGTGGGGTCTACTGTATCTTTCACAGGGTTGGGGATAATGGCTTGCTGCAATGTCCTATTACCTATTTCACAATTAGTCTTAGTGAGATAGTTGTGTGCGCGCCTTTCTATAACTGTTTTGTCCACCCCGACCTTTATATGTTTGTAGTTTCTGGCTTGCGATAGGGTGTGTTGGGAGTGAATGAATTTTCTGGTCTCTGCCGGTGTTTCGAACTGAAATCGAATAGGACAGCACTTTTCATGTTGACTCTTCTTCAGCCTGTAGCACTTAGTCTTGGAGTTAGGCATTTTCGCTTCACTAAGTAAGATGCGCTGTACCTTTTTTATTGCCTCATTGTCCGGAACGTTGTAGACAATAGCACTGAGTTTTGCGTCGAGTCGTTTTGTTACTTCTGTGGTAACAAAGTTAATGAGGTTATCTACCTTAGTTACCGATTCTGTGTCAAGCTTGTTAAGGTTTACCGTTTTCATGAGGATAGTTAGAGGTGTCAGTCCACAGACCTGCGATCTGATATCGCTGATCTGATCTGATAATTTGCATATCTCGGTATTGGTTTCGATGTTTCCAGCATTTACTGACTTGCTGTTTTTTATTTCCCTTAACTCAGCCTTAAGTTCTCCTATAGACAACTTTAGAAGTTCTATTTCTGAAGATAGTACTGAAAAAGAGCTTGATGGCTGGAGTTTCTCCATAAGCACATAAGGTGAAGGGAGGAGTTCTGTATGAGCAGAGGGTACCGAATTTTTAGGAGTAGTGCTAATACTGGCTGTCAGTACAGTTTTATTTTCAGTTTCAGCTCGACGCTTACGGCATACACGTGAGTTATGTGACTCACTATAGCCGTTTGTTGGGGGTGTGTTGCTTGATGTAGCAATCAAGGACGTTAAATTAGACACCAGTTTTACAGGGGATTGGGTTCGCTGCTTTTTACTTTGATTAACCATAACTATTAGAAATAAGAGTTAGTGGTTACAAGTATGGAAGTGGTATAGTACTTGTGCAAGTACTACAACAAGATAAATTTTATGTAACGAATCACGTAAAAATGTAACGCAAACGTTGAACGTACCGCGATACAGAGTTGTCATATGATGTCATATGATGACAGTTTAATCTCTCTAAATGGCTCCACTATGTCCAGAAAAGACCGAAGCAGTTCAAAGAGGAAGCAAGGTGGTGGTGTTGATCGTAAGCCCTTCATCATGTGTGTTTTACTTTAGCCCCTCCGAATCATCTCTCTTACCTTTTATTAACGCAACCATTCGTGATTCCCACATAAAATTGACTTACTATAAGTATATTATAGATAAAAATTTAGACTCAAACCAACATCTTGTAACTTTTTCAATTAAAAGTAAACATCAAAAACTTCTCACAAAGTTTCTAGAGTTTCATTTCCTATTTTTCCTATTTTAATGTCATAAAACAGTGTTGCATTTCAAATTTCGCTTGTCAGATATGATCACGCCTGTATAAACAGTATGTCAATCATGTATATGCTTAATTTATGTGAATGAAATATATTATTATCAACTCTCAATGGTCTGTGTGCCAACAACGCCTGCTTAAAATTCTCGAATGATAATGTTGACTGTATAATAATAATAATAATGTATATTCTCATATAAACATATAAATTTACATGAAAATGCATGCCATTTTTACAGGCACGATCAAGTATGATATAATATCAAATCGTAGATTGTCTACAAGTTAATAATGTTTCAACAGTTAAATATTTGATATATATATAAATACATATTGTCAGAACTGTCAAATGTCAAGCCAAACACCTACATAAATACAAATTCATTTATGTCATGAACATTTATGTCAGACCTTGTTGTAGCAATTCAGAACTACTATGCTTGCTGATGAATTCACTATTTTCGCTGCTGCCTCTTTTGGTAACCTATCGTCCATAGTGACAGTCAATTTTGATTCTTGTGACTGCAGTTTTCTTACAGTGCTAGGTCATGAAAATGTCGTTGACTTTCCCATCCGACTAGATATTTTGCTTGATCTTGTATTTATAAATGACTGCGGCATATATGAAGCTCGTAAAAGGTCCCACTATTTAGCTCCGATCATTGTGTTATACGGGTTTAACCTAAAATTTATGGAGAGTTACACAAGAGAACCCTTTCACTCCTGTCCAGAAAGGTTGTACACGGATGTTACTCTGAGTAGAATGTTCAGAATCTTAGAAGAATGCTCAAAGACTTGTTTAAATGAAGACTCTCTTGATCTCTAGTATTACATGTTATCCCAAATTTTGCCTTGACACTTGTTGTCGCAGATAAATACACACCACATTTGACCGTTTCTTCTCACCTCGACTTTGAAAGCCTGCAGGCAAAGGCTAAAGTTAGATAAAGTGAGGAATAACATTGGTTCGAAAAGAATTAACACCTTAATCAAGTCTGGACTGCAGAGGTTGGATTTAATTTACAACCAGAAGTTTATATCCCGTAAAAATGCTGCTAATATTATGGAAACTTTTCAAAGAGGTTACTGGTGGTAACCAAATGAATAGTATTCCTTATTCATATGATGTTTGTACACTAAACAAGGCTTTCATACATCCTCTCACAAATGCCAAGCTTTCTACTGCCACAAGTATTAATGAAACCTGCTTCACAGGTTTCTAAAATATCTCCAGTCGCTGAACCCTTCTTGGAGCCTAGGTCCAGATGGTTTACTCAGCACTGTCCTTTCTCCTTTTCTATTTTATTTCTTCTTGCATGACTTGCCTCACTCTGATGATGAAGTGAACTTTGCTAAGTATGCCGGCCATGTAACTGTTTTCAGGCCTGTTAACTTCTAGTTAGACTGTACTGAGATGAACCGCGAATGGTCTTCGTTTAATGGTCTTACAATAAATCCTTCCAGATATCAGACTGTTAATTTCAGTTTCCAATGTAAAATTGACGATAGTGGTTTAGAAATCAAGTTATACGTTAAATATCTTGGATTAATTCTTTCTGTTGACCTATCCTGGTCTTCCCATATCTTAGCGATTTCTAAATAAAATATTTCATCTGACGTTTTACACTAAGAAGTTTAGGCACTCAGGCATAACTCAACCCCTTCTCTTAGAGTTTGCCAACTCGCGCATTTTATCAATTCTTCTTTACTGTTCACTCTTATTCTTTCCTCGATAGCTTAAACAGACTATGTCATACTTTGTAGAGCTCTAAAGACTGTCAGTAAGGTGAGTGGTATCTCATTTGGCCATATTGTTGACACTGTCATTGATAGGCACTTGACGTCATGCAACAAATTCGCTAAAGGAATTTTGTCAGGCTGTGTGCATCCACTTTATCCCACAGCTCCAGCCTTGTATCTACCCAGGTAAAACAAGAAGTCTTTTCACAAGACTTTATGCACGTACATCTGAGTATAAAAATTCCACTATACCGTATTTGGCACGTACTTTGTGTGATGAAAATAGTGCTAGGCATGAATTAACTAACCCTCTTTGTACTATTAAATAAACCATTTCCTCCCCCCTTACAACATTAACCCTAATTGCCATTGTACTTATTGTATATATATATAATCCTCCCAACTTTTTGTTTTTATTTGTTTATTTTTTCATAAGTTTGAACATCATTTAAACTCTGTTATAAGTGCTAATTTTGTATTACTCCACACCACACTATACCAGCAGGACATTAGATTCAGTAATCTATAACATGACTATTCTAGCACAAACTATTCCAAGGACAACCGACATCTTCAGACTAGGAGTATACTGACCAGGTTTGTGAGATGTCGTAAAATACGCATTTGTAAATCTTCAGTGTCGGTTGAAGAAAGATGACTGGTATCTTTGGGGTCGGTTACTATAACGGGAGTATTCTACTTGTGGTCTTTGGATATTATAGGATCTTTTCCACAGACATTCAGTGGGTCTGAAAACCTCCCGATGGTTATGGAACGCTTCACATGATGGGTAGACGCGCAAAGACCGTAAATGATGCAGCGATTAGACACACAGTTATAGGCCAGGATTTACCAAAGGCTGTGATGATGAATTGTCATCCAGCTTTTGAAAGTGACGGCGAGGTATCAAGAAGGTGAGACCAACAAAGACCAAGGGTCTGAGGATAGTTGTCCCCAAGAGGGGGTGACCTGAAGACTGAGCTCCTACTGATTATATTAGTACACCGCGCTTCCATCCAAGAGATAAAAAAGAGGTCATCTCAGTTGCTCCATGTAAGTAATTCACGACTGTCAATACAAAGCAACATGTGGCCACACCACATACAGTGAAGCGGTAGCAGACGAAATGAGAAAAATCAAAGGTGTGAAACATAAACATAAGATCTATGCCTAGAATGGAGCAGAAAAGAGAAATGCAAAACCGTCGAAGTTGGAGAGAAAGTAAAGCTTAAAGAAAGAAAATGGATTGCTGGAGGCGGTTCAGGTTCATATAGACTACTTCTTACGTGAGGACAACGAAATACCAAGAGTCGTTCTTGTTTGTGCTATGGCAAAAGGAGAACGGAGACGTGTAAACGTCAAACTATGGGATCGATACAGCAGGAAAAAGTCCGTACGTTAAATGGCAAAGAGAAAAACTGAAAGGTCTTTGTTAAGCAACACAGAAAACATGAAGGGGAAGCGGGAGAAGCACAATATAGAAGACACGAGCAAATGGTGATTCTAAGCGCGGTATGTGCGTTTTGAACATTTGTGCATCAGTTTATCAATAAAAAATTCCGATACCAATCAAAACCATTTTTCGTTATTGCGGTTGCGCCAGAAATGCCAATGGAAAGTACATAATTCCACATATGGGTAAGCAAAAAATATGTCAGCTAATAAAACGCTCAACTTAATGACATGAAGATATTTACATTTACATCTGTGTAAACCAAAACCCATGTGGTTCGTCCTAACTTCAGCAAAAAGTCTGATGGAACCAAGCAAGTACGATGAAGCTGAGTTACAATATTCTTTACAGTTTGCCAGGCTGCTGAGTCCCGCATAGCTGAATATTGTGTTACGACAGTTCCCGAACACGATTCAGTGTGATGAAATCTGTGGTACCGCTTAACAATATTGAGGGGACAGAAGTTCAAGATTACAACAGCGATTCCATCAGGCAACCAAATAACACAAGGATACGCAGGTTTCAGACGGACAAAACCGCAGCGCCACTCCCAGCAACATTCCGAACGTAATGGAAGCTGGACCAACGACCACCTGAATTTACATGAGTGACTAAGGAATTAAAACACCATCAAGAGTAATGACCATTCATAACATGTAATGTAACAGAAATTGCTGTTATTTATTCCGGTGACAGGTTATATCTGATTCCAGCCGAATACAGAGACTAGGTCATTCCAAACATAGTGTTCGCATTGACATCACTGCTAGCGAAAAGAGGCACTTATCAGGCTAACTAGAATTCGTGCATTGAGGAGTGTTTGGTATAACAAGTCAGTTGGATCGACGAAGATTCCTACCCAGATTTGATTGTGTTCGTGCGACGGAAAAATATCTGTTATGTTAAACGAATTACCACGCATTAATCTTCCATTTGCCTGAAACACAAACCACCGAAACTGATATGCCTAGCAACGTTCCGCAGTCTGATCACATGACATGGACGCCAACATGGGGTGCCAGAACATGAGAGTTCCCACCACTACATACAACATATATTACAATTTTACTAAAAATTATTCACGAAAAGAATTTACCAAGAGTGGCGTAGAAGTGCAACCCGTGTTACAGCGTTTGACAGAATGGATCTCTTTATTCTTCTAGCCAGGCGTCTTTGAGAAGAAACCAGGTGTTTGAAGTTAATTAATACTTAATATTTCACAAGCACATACATGGAAATTTATGAAATTCAACGCTTCAGTGATTTTACACAATGAAGAACTGATTGTGTTTTAACACATGTGGCTTCCCTCATCCCCGCGGTTACTTTAAGGGGTTGGTTACGTTAGTGATGGGTCGCAAGAAGAGGAAGCAGTTGAAACCGTGGTGCTGGTACGACAGATATATATTATAAAGTAATCTCTAGGTACTGTAATCGGGAGTTTGATGATGAGAAAATCTTGATTCAGCATCAAAAGGCGAAGCACTTCAAGTGCCCGTACTGTCACAGAAAACTTTTTACTGGGCCAGGTCTGTCAATTCACTGCAATCAGGTAAGTCTCGCTCCAGTCAGGCGCTAACGATCTCAAGGTTCATAAAGAGAAGTTGGACAAAATTCCAAATGCTCTTCCGAACCGGACGAGTACTGTCATCGACATCTACGGCATGTCTGGTATACCCGAGGTGGATATCATAGAGCATGAAAGACAGAAGTTCGGCTATGAAGGTGATGAAGAACCACCCGAAAAAATGGCTAAGGAAGATGAAAGTGTGCCGTTCTATCCACCGCCACCAATACATCCCCCACTTCCATTCATGTCAAATCTCTGTCCCCCTGCTCCCCCATTCAGTCACATAGGAAGTAAGTAACTGTTATATTGTCACTCATATATTTAGTGCACGGTGTCCCTCTTCCTCCGCTTATGAAGTAAGTTCTTTTTGCAGTAATTTATTTTCAGCCCAATATCCTACGTACCCCCGCCGCCACCACCTCCACCTCCAGTCCCACCTCCTCAACCAGCGACTCCAAAAGAGGAACAGGTATTATCATTTATCTCACTTTATTGTTTAGTCTCCTCCGACATCCCCTAAAGCCACTTTCCCGGCGTATTCATCTCCATCAAATAATGCAAAGACACCTGTATCCAAAGTGCAAAAACCAGCCCCTGGAACAAATGGAGCTGTGGTAGAGTTGGTTCATCCTGAAGATGACTTGTCTCTTGTAAGTTTATTTAACATTACATCCATTTTTTTCAGGAAGAAATTAGGGCCGAACTACCGAAATACAAACTCATTTTAGAAAATGCAACTAAAAATCCAGCACCACCAACATCAGTAGCTCTAACGCCTGCGCTACCTGCTGCTCCCTTTATACCTTCACAGCCACAAGTTGTATACCCTCCAATCGCCCCTCCAGTTTCTACGCAAATCCCGTTCAACTACAATCCTGGATTTATCCCACCAGGTAGGTTTATCTCTACTAATCAGTGTAATTTTACAAAACACCCTAAATTGTTTGAGAGACAAGTGGTAAATTGAGACTTTAAGAGAATAGTTTAGCTGGTTCATAGATCTAGCGTTCTCTATCACGGCAATTCGTGATCATCAAGGGAGTTTGAATCGTAAAACCAAAACGGGATAAACCCAAAGCTCCCGAAGTGGTCAGACGTTAATCAAGTCGTGTTGCTGGCTGGAAGTGTGGGAGTGTGCCGTTAAAATTGGTGGGCATATCGTTATTTTTGTATATATAGACGCATGCTTAAAATATCCGGGCATCAGTCCGTAACAAAGTGTTTATCATACTGGATGCCAACGTGTTCTGTGACCTCAAGAAACCCAGATTTCACAGTAAGTTAGTGTCGTAGTGTTGTGACCCATCTAATGCGTTCGTATCATGTAGTAAGGCATCCGGAAGATGCTATCGTGGGTGGCTCATACCAGCTTAAAAATAACATAGATTGATGGCCGTATTCGATAGCAAAACACCTCTTTACTTATTGATGATTTGCAGCTGTCAAAGGGAACTACCTGCAATCCCCACACTATTTAATAGCATAGCTAACTCATAACCCCTGTCATGCTGTCTGGTTCGCCGCTCTGCCTGTTCTAGATTAGAGGCAGTGGAATGGCCATCATCCATAAGTCACTCAGGTAGGTGTTAGACGCCGGACTCAGTTGAAGTGACTTTATCGGTCGAACAGTTCCTCATAGAGTTCGCTTGCCGTTTCTTTTTTTGATAATTAATCGACCGAAGTTGTCCGTTGTATTCTTCCACTGATGACTTACGTGTCTTTTAGTGGTCACTGTCTTCACAGAGATTTCAAGCAGCTTTCTTTAGATCAGTTTTCACCTCTCGTTGTGTTCAAAGCTTTCGGAATCAATCCTGCATCTATCGATTGCGACATGTAAAGGGGATGCTCATAAGCGCAAAGTCACGTATCTGTTTTTTTGCCTGAGTGAGTATCACGTCAAGCACATGCCTGTGTAAAGTACAATTTGGTAACTCTGGACACCTATCATAAAGTGCCTGGTGAAGAAGAGGGTGTTTTCCCTGAGCTCGTAAAATCTAAACCACTGTTTTCTTGTTTCGTGTTTTTCTGGTAAAATAACAGCTGGTGCCATATCGAGAATTATTTGATCTTGATAATTGACTTCAAATTGAAAAGTCTGTCACGTTGCGTTAAGTGAAGAAAAAACTTACTCATTCTTTTTGTTTCTACGGGGAAATATGTTCACAAACTTGAAATTTATTTCGGGTTTCTGTCACCTTTGCAGTATGCAATCGTATTACACTCGATTATATCATTGTACCCCGAATGCTTGTAATAGGCTCCAAGAAATGTTGCTGGTTCTTGACAGTAGTGAAACCCACTATTTTTTACTACCTGTAGTGAAAAAGGGCAGGTTTGGTGAGCCGACTTTCCGACCGACAAATAAGTTTCTACCCTGTGGAAGTTTCTCAGCAATATGTGCGTCGGTGGAACAGTGGTTAGGACTCTCGCCGACCATGCACATGGTCCGAGGTTCGAACAACTGACGCACATCTGATATCTAAGGTTGGCCTGCGAAATTTGGGCTACCGATATCCATGCTCAAAAATTTCACACTTGTACCAAAAATGCTGTGTGGAATCAAGCTGTAAACCAAAAAAAAGTTCGCAGACATATGCAAAGTGGGTGAGGAGACAGTGGCTGAAATAGTCGGTTTATTGTCAAAAAAACACCAAGTCCCTCTCATATTTTTTAGATATAGTGTGAAATATTCCCATATCCATAAAATTGAAAGTCAGTCGGAACGAATATTCTTTTCAATAATTTCTCTTCAGGCTTTTACAATTACAAAATATAATATTTTTTTTCGTTACAATAAAGGCCAGTTATGCGGCGGATAAATGGCCAAACTTGGATCGATGATTCTTCTCACCAAGAGTGCTTCTTCCCGTTAACCCTCTTGGTTTTTTTGTTATCCTTTGCTTATTATTACAAATATTATCGTTACAATTATTATTTATATTGATATTATTATTCGTCATAATTATGCCTTTCATGAAAACATTCCCCCAATTCTATCGAATCTTTTATTTATTATTAGTGATATCTATTTTCTCAATATACGCCTCCACTTGTTTCATTTCACATATTCGTTATTTCATTATGAACCTCTCATTGCAGTCTTACTATCTCCTGGTAAACACAAACCACTTTGTACAAGCCACCCACCTAACACTTTTTATAACCTTGAATTGACTTGTCAGTTTTCCTACCCCACACTCTACAAATCTATTATGATTAATCGCCACCGCTATCTCCCGATTTACAATATTCTGTAATCGATTTCAGCCTAGCACGTTTGTCACACAAATACGACTATTTATTTTGACACCCCATAACTAATCTGTTGTACGTTAAAAAAATGTATCCGTCGCATAACTGGCTTTTATTTTAACGAAAACAAATGTTATATATTATAATTGTAATAACCTGAAGAAAAATTATTGAGTAGAATATTATTCGTTCAAATTGACTTTTAATTTATAGTGCATTTGTTGTTTAGAAATTCACAGTCCTGATTTTAAAGAATTTTCTCTGCTTGATTTCAGCATTCGGCATGCCCACAATGCAGTCGCAGATGGCACCAACACCAGCTCAACTTTCTCCGTGGTCAGGAATACCTCAGTTGCGGTTTTAATGCAAGTCATTCGTGCGTATGTTTATGCAATACTTCCGATCTCAATTTTTAAATGACTCGTAGATCATGTGTTGTACATTTAACTTTCACAATGTTTATGGTGAACAAACTTACTTAGCGTCTCTTGTTTTCTTTTGAAGTATTCTGGAAACAATGTAAGTCAAATTAATGAAGTATGTCTGCTGGAAGGTGTTTGTATGTGACTCAAAGAAAATATAATACTACTTCAGTGGAAAATTCTTTTATGGACAGCAAGGTGAGATTCAATTTAACTATTAAACATAGAAACGTATATAGATGGTAGGATCTCTGCTCACTACCTTATATGTTGCATAATCAAGCACGTAGCACAAACGGATTTTAGAAGCCGCAATGCCACTGTCTTGACGCCAAGGTAGGTTTTAATAATTATAAAGTATAGGGGTAAGTAGAATTGTTTTATTTCATTGTCATGTGGTGGGTAAAATAAGTCCCTCCAAGAAAACAGTTTCGTTGCAGTGCATCTGCAGAAGGCTGAATTTTAGTGCCTTACGAGACCAAAACACTAGTAGTTTTTGTATCAACGTGCAGCTTCAGAACTAATTCACATCTTAAGACTTCGTAGAACGTGCGGTGTTGAGTGAGTGGTTGAGGTAACCTATTGTGATGACACGATATGTTCGCACGGCGATTCAACATTTCGTGGTAACCTTGGAAATAATATATCCAGTGAGACTCATACATTACCATAGCTCCTAGGATTCTTACTCATATGTTGACAAAAATGAGGGCTAATTCCGTTTCAGTAACCAGTTTTGGCAGCTGTAACGCTTTCTATCTTCATTCGCTTGAAATGAATGAGCTATGGGAATAGTTCAATGGAAAAATGTATATTGGATCATTTGGAAAGTTGTTATTTATGTGCACTAAAGTGAAGCAAATATTGGTTAGTGTGTGCATAATGAGTGACAGACTATTTTAGTTTCTGTTATCTAATATCTTAGCACGAAGGAAAAGCATTGCTTCATATGTGGAAGTTTAAATTATAGTAATAATGAAGATATAGTAGTATAAAGAATATCAACTAAAATTGGGAAAATTCCTCAGAAGTTCGGGATCATTCAAACCTAGATGGCCAAGGTAAGATTGATGTCTGAACTAAGATTCTCTTACGTTTTGAGATCGCTATATACCGTGAACCTTCCAGCGATCATTTTATACTGGAATAGTGTCAGATTCTTAAGGGCAAGTTAAAAGTCGTTCATCATTTGTTAGGTTAAGTTTTGTGAAATGTCATATGCGTTTCTGTTGAGTTGATTCATTTCTTCCCCAAATGTGCTTCCAATGAAGTCGCGACTATTCAGATAAAGAGCACAAATTTTCTCCCTTGTTTTGCTAAGATATGATTTTAGGTGTTCAAATATTATCTTGCATTTCCAAACGCTTTTTCCCTCAGTGTCTTTAAATGTGAGACCAAACTGAAGTCGTGTAGTAAGTCGACTGTTGCAAGCTTCACAGTAAACGATCGCATGAATTTCATGTAAAATCTTTTGTATAACTGTTGTGTTGGATGTGATAAATCCTTTGTACATTTTGCAACAATACAAATGCGAATATAAAGCTGTCTTTTGCTAGCTTGATTTGGCGAAACAAGCAACCGAATGTTGCTGCTTATGATTTGGATTTCTGAGTTATAACTGTATGGTGGTCGGTTAATAATGTAGATTATCAAGATGAGGCTACACTGATGGCTGTTACACCGTCCTGCGTTTCATTACAGCATTCAATTTAAGCCAAACAACTCACCCGTTGTTTTCATCAGGCAGCATTATCAATGAATGATTGACGCCATCAGTCTCAATTGAACAGTTCAGGTAGGTTGCATAGTGTTAAGTACATTAGTTATTCACGCTTCCCTAGTGATAGCGTCTGAATATTACTTCATAGTGCGGATTGCGTAGATTCAAATGATAGTTGTAGAGAAATTGAGAGTTGAATTTTTTCTAAGGTGAGTCGGCTGTAGGATATAAATGGCCTAAGAGTTAGGTATTATGCTTCTCATCCTACCCCATTAGTATGTATTTTCATAGTTGTTTACCGTGGATCCCAGCGGACAGTTGCGTGGTTTTCGCCTGCCTGTTCAACACACTTTGAAGTACTCGTTGGTAACGCTGTATAGGGTAAATATCATTCTGTTTGCTGAATGTTACTCCTCATGCATTTGGCATGAGAAGTAGGTACTCTGCAGTAACCGGTGTTGTTGCAGTTTAGATGGTGCTGGTTATCTGTTTTAGGGCCTTACAAACCATGCAACTTAACACTCATGAGCATGTTAAGAAGTTTCCGAGAGCTTTAGTAATCATCCTAACCTGATTATTCATTTCTGTATGGAAATTAATAGTAATATGAGAACCCCGTGTATCCCCATTCGTTAAAGGACTACGACAACGGCTCTGATTAGAAGAGTGAAGCAACAAAATAATAATAAGTAACAAAAGTAATAATGAATAGTTGGATTTGCCTTATATTTTTACCTAAAAAGAATTAGCACGTACAAGCGTGTTATCCTGGACTCTGAGGAAGTTGGATGCTATGGATTGTTTTGTTATGTGTATCTACAAGGTTCTGGAAGGTTTGCAGTACATCATCAGATTCTTCTAGGTCGAAGGTGTAAAATTTTGGCAAATAGGATTGATTCTCCACCTTGTTCTGGTACCGGGCCAGTAAAAACTCTGATTCTAGTAGATGTATTTTCCCAGGTACTATTATGCAGTGTGGTGGACCACCAAAAATAACTTCAGGGTTGTTCAAGTTCGCTTGAGCCTTGTATACATCGCTTATTCTTGAGACGATAATTTTTTGATCATCGGATCCTATTCGTGAAAGACTGATGACGACGCAAGATGCTACTAATGAATTTGATCCATCCAACAAATCATCAGTTTTATTGTTGAGAGCTTCTACTATTTGATACACAGCTTCGCAACAGGTCATGAAGCGTGGAGGTTCAAATATGTTTCGATCACGCAGAATGTTCTCCAGAGATCTTTCTTTGACCTGGAAAATAGGAAAAAATTGTTCACCATAAATTCTTGCATATTTAAGGTTTAATTTAATAATTAGGGTATCATACTTTCACAATTAGGGATACTCTTTAATCACATGGGGATTACTAATGCTAGAAACGAAGTTATTAAATAGGTTGCTATCGCCAGCACTTAGTACCTAGAACGTTTTATGTAGCAGGTTATAAGTCACATGTTATGCATGTGACTTTGTTATGCCCGACCGAAAGCTGCCACCCCTTTCATCAAACCAACGCTGGACACAAATAGACCACATAGCAATAAGCTATCGTTGGCGTGGGTCGGTAGGAGATTGTCGCTCCTTCTGGAACACGTGTGTAGATACCGATCACGCACTGATCCGCGCTCGGGTGTGCTTACGACTGAACGGACGTAGGAAACAGCTGGCGGTAAACCCATCACGTCCCCAGCTCGATCAGGAAACTAAATCCGTATTTGAGGAAGAACTAGCTAAACACATATCTGAGTTCGACAGCTGTGTCCACCCTGAAGAAGCTTGGAAGAATATTCAGTCAGCCATAGGTACAGCTATTAAAGCTGTGAAGAAGGTAAATCCAAAGGTGAGTAAAAACCATTGGATTTCGACTGCCTCATCCAAATTGGTAGATGCTAGAGGACTTATTCCGACGGCTCCGAAATCAATGTGGAGCGAAAGCTGCACAAAAGAAAACTTGCGAAAATTCTCCGCAAGGACCGTGAACAGTGGTGGGTGACAAAGGCGAAAGAGATGGAAAAAGCATCGGCGATAGGCAATTCCTTAGACTACTCAGCGAAACGGGGAGAAGGCAAATCATAAGTGAGACTATTTCTGAGAAAAATGGCTCCTTAATTAGCTCTCAGAATGTCTGTCTGGATTTAACATAGAACTTGGCACCGAAGTGCAGCAGTTCGAGTTGCCACGTTCCAAATAGCACACAAAGGTAGACAAGAAGATGAGTTAAGAGAATCAATACAGTCTGACAAGTATAAGAGTGAAACAGAATGGGTAATGGTAGAAAGGAATATGAAAGATTACAGAGACTGAATACATCTGCGCCATTGACAACGATTTTGAGCCATGTCACCCATTGTCTCCAGCTATTGATTCCTAGAGTCCCGAGGACTCCAACCCGGAAGTCTGCATCTCCCTACCTGACTTAGTTTAACTGTCAAGGATTTCATGGATTGATGTCATGTTCTTGTTTGGCCAACAGGATAGACGCGTTGAACGCTGGAAAGGACACTTTGAGGGACAATTTAGCTTGCCTACTGCCACACTGAACCTCCACGACATCCAGAAAACACCCGAATGGGATATAGACACTGGTCCGCCGTCTGTAGGTGAGGTTACAAAAGCTATCAGTAATTTGAAACGAGGCAAAGCGGCAGGACCCGACGGAATTATTCCGGAGGTGTTTAAATATGGGGGTGACATACTAGTATGTAGATTAACTGAGGTACTAGGCAAAGTCTGGGAATCAGAGACAGTTCCATCAGACTGGGGTAAGTCAGTTATTATACCGATATTCAAGAAGGGAAACAAGTCCTCGTGTGATAATCATAAGGAGATCCGCCTAACCAACATAGTTTCTAAAATTCTAGGCTCAGTAATCATGCACAGACTAAGCAGAACTCGGGAGGAACAGACGAGGGAAAATCAAGCAGGCTTTAGACCAGGTAGAGTGTGCATAGATCATACCTTTATTTTTTTTATTTTGATTTACAGTTTGATTCCACACTGTATTTTTGGTACAAGTATGGAACTTTCAGCATGGATACCGGTAGCCCAAATTTTGCAGGCCGACCACCATAGATATACGATGCGTAGAACCTCAGTTAGTGCAAATAGTAAACTGTCTTCACCGTACTTAAATACTTCTGAAGTCATTCCATCTTCACTCTCCGACAGATTCTAGAACACAGACACACTTTTCGGCATCCAACAATTGCCATATTTCTAGACTTGAAGGCGGCCTTCGACTCCGTGGATCGAAAGGTACTATGGCAATGTCTGACTGTGAAGGGAGTGCCAAGAAAGTACATTGCACTAATCAAGGCACTCTATTCAAACTCACGTAGTCGTGTAAGGGCTTATGGGGAATTGTCATCTGAATTGGTAACAACCAGTGGTGTCCGACAGGGATGTCCACTTTCCCCATTTCTGTTTAACTTCATCATAGATATGCTGATGGAAGTATCCTTAACTGAACGTAATGACTTAGGAATCAACTTGTTACCAGGGGATAGTCTTATGGACTTAGAATATTCAGATGACATAGTCCTGTTAGGGGAGGATGCTGACAAAATCCAGCAGAGTCTTCTGAACACCTTGAGCAACAATCTTCGTATGTTTGGCATGCGATTCGCCCCTGGAAAATGTATGCTGCTACAGGACTGAACTACGTCAACTCCTAGCTTAGTGATAGGGAGTGAAGTGATAGAACATGTTGACCACTTCACCTATTTGGGAAGTTGTATCAGCACCAGCCCTATGTTCCTCTAGGAACTAAAGGATACAATAATAATAAATAATAATAATCAGCACCAACGGACTGATTGGCGACGAAATCTCAGCACGGATCCGAAAAGCTCGAGCTGCTTTCGCTGACTTACACCATCTCTGGCGTAGGCGTGACATCCGGCTATCAACCAAGGGACGTGTGTACTGCTCATCAGTTCGCTCCGTCCTTCTCTATGGCTCTGAAACATGGCCAATACGAGTTGAAGACATGAAAAGGTTGACTGCTGTCGATCATAGATCTCTGCGATCTCTTTCTCACTTTAAGTGGTATAATAAGGTAAGTAATGTTGACGTTAGGCGTAGTGTTGGGCAAAGAGGGAAAATCAATCGACGAGGCTATAAAGTTACATAGATTGAGATGGCTAGGTCACGTGCTGCGCATGCCTGCCCAACCATCGCCTCTCCCGACGGGCATTACTAGCTGATATAGATGCAGGTTGGAAAAGAGTAAATGGTGGCCAAACAAAAACATGGCCTCATCAATCCATGAAATCCTTGACAGTTAAACTAAGTCAGGTAGGGAGATGCAGACTTCCGGGTTGGAGTCCTCGGGACTCTAGGAATCAATGGCTGGAGACAATAGGTGACATGGCTCAAAATCGTTGTCAATGGCGCAGATGTATTCAGTCTCTGTAATCTTTCATATTCCTTTCTACCATTACCCATTCTGTTTCACTCTTATACTTGTCAGACTGTATTGATTCTCTTAACTCATCTTCTTGTCTACCTTTGTGTGCTATTTGGAACGTGGCAACTCGAACTGCTGCACTTCGGTGCCAAGTTCTATATTGAATCTAGACAGACATCTTATGCGGGCTGATTACAGAATCTACCCAAGCAGAAGTGGAGACGGCTTGAAAACCACTCCCGATAATTTACACAGGTGGTTGAGCCAATAAGTAACACCTGCGCTTTAACTGGTTGTACACTCTAGCTGATTTTGCTATTCAGATATGAGCTGATGATTTAGGTTGGGTTTTCAACCTTTACTTATCAAAAAAACAGCTTTAATGTTATTGATTGTATGCGAGGCAGTAAGATATGGGCCTCTGGAATGATTGGTACTACCAGCAAAAACGGTGACTATAGTCGTTTTAGTGGGAAGTAGTGAGGCAAATTAGTCACTCAGATATCTTAGATTTAGGAGAAATTTCAATGAATTCTGATTCTGATGTATCATGATACACTATGCAGGCTATAAGATATACTACGATATTTAATTTAAGCAGTACGTAGATATAGCGAGACGGTATCACACCACAGTTTCTATAAAATTGTCTCAAAACTTGCATGCTTGAAGATGATAAAGTGTTTTACCCCTCAAAAACTGTCAGATAATGTATGATGTATTGATCATATCTCCACCCTTCGATAGATTTTGGAACATAGGCATACTTATCGTCGGCGTCCAACAATCGTTATATTTTTATTTGACACTAGTAACTAGTGTGATGTGACTAGGCCTATCTTTGGTGCAGACTGAATTCTATCCAAGTCTGTCCATCTGTTTTTGACACAGAACTTTGCACATATGTGCGACAGCTCAAGTCACTACACTCCATGTGGCACACAAAGCAAGAGAAGAAGATAGAAGAATGCATAATAGGGACAAAAAGCAGGTGTACGAGATAGGAATAGTGATAACGAAAAACAAAACAGTTTCACTGGAAACCATAGGTCACAAGGAGTGGATGCATCTGCACCAGCCATTGAGAACGATTTTGAGCCATGTCACCAATAGTTACCAACCATTGGTTTTTACCGTCCTGAGGACCCGAACCAGGAAGCCAGTCTACACCTTCCTACGTGGCTTAGACTAACTGCTGTAGATTTCATTGACTGGTGCCATGTTTTGGTTTGACTGCCGCTAGCTTTTTTCCAGCCTGACCCTATATGTTTGTCTGTTTTCGACATAGAACTTTGCACAAATGTGCGGCAGTTCAAGTTGCCACACTCCGTTAAGCACGCGAAACAGCTGTCGAACTCAGATATGTGTTTAGCTAGTTCTTCCTCAAATACGGATTTAGTTTCCTGATCGAGCTGGGGACGTGATGGGTTTACCGCCAGCTGTTTCCTACGTCCGTTCAGTCGTAAGCACACCCGAGCGCGGATCAGTGCGTGATCGGTATCTACACACGTGTTCCAGAAGGAGCGACAATCTCCTACCGACCCACGCCAACGATAGCTTATTGCTATGTGGTCTATTTGTGTCCAGCGTTGGTTTGATGAAGGGGGTCTCCAAGTCAAACAGTGTCTCTCCTTGTGTTTGAAGTTAGTGCTCACAAGAAACAAATGATTATCAGAGCAGAACTGTAGGAGACGGTCACCGTTGTCGGTTCGCTGGCACGGAACTCCATAGGTGCCACTGACATCCTTCTCAGATTGACACGATTTCCCTACTTGAGCGTTAAAGTCACCAGCTAGAACGACTATGTCTGAGCGTTTAGCCTTTCGCACCAAACTAGACAGCTTTTGGTAGAACTCATCCTTCGTTTCATCCGAACTGCAGTCGATGGGGGCGTAGGCGGAGATTACGAAAAGGTATTGCCGAGTAGTGCAATCCTTTCTCCTTTTTACTGACCCGTTCAGACGGACAGCACACATCCGGCTATCTACCGGGATCCAGTCAAGCAGTGTCTTTTCTGCCCTAGTACTCAAAGCTATCCCTACGCCAGCTAATCCTCGTGAACTAGCTGTGGCATCTCCTGACACCCTCAAGGTGAATTTTGCAGATTCAACCTGTTGGCCAGGTGGGGTTAGGTGGATAACCACACTTGGGTCTTGTATGCGTGTTTCTGAAACACAGCATACATCAATGGCTCGTGATACCAGGGTCTTGGCTGGTGATGCTTGTTGTCCTATTTGGCAAAGTGTCCTAACATTAAATGCTGCTATATGAAATTGGTGGCGCGGCTTTAAGAGGCTATCGGTGGTGGTTTTTTGGCTTCCGTCGTTTTTAGTGGAGAGGAAGTGGAGAGCCATCAAGTCGAAGAGTTGCATCAGTGGAAGGAAGGCAAGATGATATAGATGAAGATGAAAACAAAGATGAGTGAGTAATAGAGAGGTTCCGCGTGCGTTTCAGATTGTGAGGGCGATTGTTACTTCCCGGCTGCCCACACCGTGGAAGCCTGACCCTATATCCGCTAACATTGCCAATTGTCGAGGAAGGCGATGTCTAGGCATACGTAACACATGTCCTGACCATCTCAGTCTATGTAACTTTATAACTTCGTCAACTGATTTCCCCTGTTTATTTAGAACTCGACGCCTAACCTCAGCATTGCTCACCTTACTATGCCACTTCACACGGGAGATAGAAAGCAGGCACCTATGATCAAAGCCAGCTAATCTTTTCATGTTTTACACTCTCAGTGGCGAGGTCTCACTGACAGCCATAAAGGAGGACGGAGCGGACTGATGACCAGTACACACGCCATTTGGTCGATAGTCGAATATCTCGTCTACGCCAGAGTCGGCGTAAACTGGCAAATGCGAAACGAGCCCCCTGCATCCGTGCTGATATTTCGTCAGAGATCAACCCGTTGGCGTTGGCTGATGATACTTCCCAAATAAGTGAAGCGGTCAACGTGTTCTACCACTTCACTTCCTATTTTCAAACTAGGCGTCGATGTAGTCCAGTCCTGTAACATCATCTTGCATTTGGCGGGAGCGAATCGCATGCCAAACATTCGTAGATTGCAGCTCAGGGTGTTTAGAAGACTCTGCATTTTGTCAGCGTCTTCGCCTAGAAGGACTATATCGCCTGCATAATCTAAGTCAACAAGATTATTCCCTGGTAGCAAGTCAATCCCTGCGTCGCGGAAGTCACTTAGGATTAAGTCCATTAGTACATCTATGATGAAATTGAATAGAAATAGGGACAGTGGGCACCCTTGTCGGACACCACTAGTTGTCACCAGTTCAGATGATGACTCGCCGTAAGCTCTCACCTGGCTGGCTGCATGAGTTTGAGTAGACTGCCTTGATCAGTGCAATGTATTTTCTCGGTATTCCTTTCACAGATAAACACCACCATATTACCTCTCGGCCGACAGAATCGAATGTCGCCTTTAGGTCAAGAAATATAATGATTGTTGGATGCCGGTAGGAATGACTATGTTCTAGAATTTGTCGAGTTGTGAAGATATGATCAATACACCCTCTTCCTGGCCTAAAGCCTGTCTGGCTCTCTCGTGTTCGTGCCTCCCGAGCACCACTTAGTCTACGCATGATTATTGAGCCTAGGACTTTAGATACAACCTTATTAGTCAAGCTAATCCCTCTGTGATTATCACAGGAAGACTTGTTTCCATTTTGTATATCGGGATGATCGATGACTTACACCAACCCGATAGGACTTCCTCTGATTCCCAGACGCTGCGTAGAACCTCAGTTAATGCAGACAGTAAACTGTCTCCACCGTACTTAAATACCTCTGGAGTCATTCCATCAGGTCCCGCTGCTTTGCCTTGTTTCAGATTGGTGACAGCTTTAGTAAATTCAGTTAGGGACGGAGGACCTGTGTCTATATCCCATTCGGGGAGGTGTTGGATGTTCGGCAGGTTGAGCGTGGCTGTGGGCCAATTAAACTGCTCCTCATAATGCTCTTTCCAGCGTTCCAGTCGTCTATCCTGGGAGCTAATTATGGTGCCATTTTTCTCCAAGATTGTCTCACTTATCATTTTCCTTCTCCCACCCGTTTCCCTGATGAATCTAAAGAGTTGCGTAGTGTTGTCTATCCAAGGCTTCCTGCCGATCGCCTCCAACCATCTAAATGTTATATTTCTTGACCTAAAGGCGACATTCGATTCTGTCGGCCGAGAGGTAATATGGTGGTGTTTATCTGTGAAAGGAATACCGAGAAAATACATTGCACTGATCAAGGCAGTCTACTCAAACTCATGCAGCCAGCCAGGTGAGAGCTTACGGCGAGTCATCATCTGAACTGGTGACAACTAGTGGTGTCCGACAAGGGTGCCCACTGTCCCTATTTCTATTCAATTTCATCATAGATGTACTAATGGACTTAATCCTAAGTGACTTCCGCGACGCAGGGATTGACTTGCTACCAGGGAATAATCTTGTTGACTTAGATTATGCAGGCGATATAGTCCTTCTAGGCGAAGACGCTGACAAAATGCAGAGTCTTCTAAACACCCTGAGCTGCAATCTACGAATGTTTGGCATGCGATTCGCTCCCGCCAAATGCAAGATGATGTTACAGGACTGAACTACGTGGACTTTTACTTGGCTTAAAGAAAAGCAAGAGTGAAATGATATAGCCTATTGTTGATGGTTCCACTTATTTGAGAAATTGTATCAGTCTCAGCGCGTTGGTCGCTGACTAAATCTTAGAACGGATACAACACTCTCCTTTGGCATATACCAACTTACACCATCTCTGGCTTAGTAGGTGTTATATCAGGCTGGCTAGCTGTCGACTGAAGGAAGTTTGCACTGCTCAGGAGTCCGCTGTGTTCTCCTTTATAACTATGAGACGTGGCCATTGAAAGTGGAAGATACGAAAGGGCTATCTGTCTTCCAGTCTTTTCTCTTGCTTTGTGTGCTACATTGAGTGTGGCGAATTGAACTGCTGTACATCGGTGCAGAGTTCTTTGCTGAAAACAGAGAGACAGATCTGTCTTTGATCATATAGGTGCCTGCGCTCTACCTCCCGTGCGAAATGGTATAATAAGGTGAGCAATATTGAGGTTAGGCCTCCATCGAGTCCCAGGTAAGCAGGGCAAATCAATCGACGAGGCTGTGAAGCACCTGAATCGGTTGTGATGGTTAGGACATGTGCTATGTCAGTGCAAAGTTCTATGTTGAAACTAGTCAGTCACAGCTTTTAGTGACCTATGCAGTATAACAGTCTTAAGTAGTCCAGGAAAGATTAAAGCAGGGGGCAATAAAGAAGGATAGGCAGAATACAGGAATTAACAAACTTGGAAACTAGAGACTGAGTGATGTCAAATACTCTTAACTTTCTTACGCAGGACGTCAGAGGAAATATCTCTCTGGAGAACTAACGTGATGTGGGGAGACCAGGAAAGATAAGAGGATATAAATAGTCCAAGGTATTTAAAATTCAACTTTGTTCCAACTTCAGTGCCATCTATGATAGTGGAACCATGTGAACTAACCAGTTTACATGAACAGAGAATATTCTTTTAGATCTCTTCATCAGGTTGTACATATATATATCCACAGTAGCTGAGGAATAATTGTTACTGGCAAGTCAGTGTAACAGTACTGGTTGGGTGTGTTTCTTTTGCTCACAACCTTACGGTTGTCGTAAGCGAATTGCTACTCATGTTTAGAGTATGCGAAGTCTACAGAAGCTTGACAACTTACCTAGTAATTGATAGATGATAGAAAGAGATTTTTCCATAATTATTATTCTGCCGAAGAAGTTGTAGAAGAAATTATGCTGTTATTCAACAATTCCAACGTTACCGAAAAATATTTCCAAAGCTACTGAATATTGGCTAAATGAAGAGATTAAACACTGGATGCGTCACCTGCTTTACTTTCACCAACGTGGATACTGTTTAGACACAAGAATATACAATGTTATGATTGAACACCCCGAACAACACCAACTCTCAGTTCAACTTGAGATACTAGTGTGGGAAAACTCATTGATCCAGTAAACCCTAAATACTACAAAATACGACTGATGTGAGGTTTTTATGTCATTTGTGTATCCCACACTTTTGTTTCTGAAAAGAACAGGACTGAGCGCTTTTAACAGGGGATAGTAAATTTTGTCTCAATTACTTCGATATATATCAATATTTGATTTCTGTGTAGCAGGGAGATGAAGATAGGAACTTATGTTTTATTTAGGAAAGGTATTGCGCTTATTTACACTTAAACAATATTACCATAAAGACTGCATTGCAAAACGCTACTGGGATATATCAGACTGAGTTATACACTGATAAGAATAACCTAAAGAGCATAGAAACATTATACACAATATGGTAAACACCTGACAGTAAATGCTACATATAAACACAAATCATCTTGGCCATATTACCTTTATATCCAGCAAACACAAAGTATGGAATCCATTCCTCATATTTTTCAGTATCTTGTCAACAAAACTCTCTGGACGCCCAAATTCATCCCATAAAGGAATTGATACAGTAATACCAAAATTGTACAGGTGCAGACCACAGCATCCCACTGCTGTTATAACTGAGGCATTATGAATTATTTGGTAGGGAATACTCCTTTCAACAGCTCGCAATATAATGTCTAAACAATATTAACTTCTTTTACACTAACCACTATGAGTAGTTGCTCCCAAAGGGTCACCTATAACTAGGAATGCAACGTCATACTCCTTCGCTCGATCAAGGATTTCACTACTTTGTTCTACAAATTCTCGATCGGCTGGGAATATACACTTCTCAGTTATTTTTAGTTCATTGATATTTTCTTCAGAGAATATAGAAGTGTAACTATCAAGATACACATAGTCACACTTTTTGAGTACATCCAAACCTTTGATCGTCAAATCTGAAAATGAGCCTAACCCCAATCCTATTAAATACAACATTGTCTCGAAGGGTGTCGGCTGTCAGAACTGATAGCGTCGAGTTACACAGATTGTTGTATCACCATAATATCAACCTAAAGAAGAAAAGAATAAATCGTTAAACTAGTGAATAATTATTATTTAACGCTAGGACTTATAGTATTCACGGCGGTGCCACATTTACACAGGAGACTTTCAAAAAAGATCGATAATATTTATCTAGAATGGCAGTATGTTTACTGCTCGATGAAGTAATGTTAGTTTTCATGGAATTATTTACCGCAGCATGTGAAACTATATTTAAATGACGTGGATGAGAAACAGACACATGGTGAGTGCTGAAAGCGCAAGTAATTAAGAACTGAGAAAATGAAGACAACATAATTATGTTTCGAAACCTTAGTTCTAGTTGCCACAAGCCAAAGAAATAAACTAACTCGTTAATCTGTTGGAACGCCAGTGAGCATTTTATGATTTATATGCATTAGGCACTGTTGCTTTAAAGAATAATAATAATGATTACCAGCCAAAATTGCAATATAAATTTAAACTTAATGAAACAAAGCAGTTTAAAACATGATCTACTGAATTAACCAGAAAATATTGATGGTTTAGTAGACTGAATCATCTATGATCAAACAAAGTCGATTGACAATATATATACATAATTCAGCAGACTTGGCAAGGAGGCAAAGTATACTCTTCACCACAAAAGCAAGCCAAGTAAACACTACCTTCAGCGTTTAATATCAAAAATGACTGCAGCCACAACAGGGTTGCCAATAGTAAAATGAAGCGGAAATCCGTCAAGTAATAATTGATAGTTTACATTAGCATTGTGTGTTATGAAAATAATTGTACTGCTTATATTATTTTTGCGGAAATTAAGTAAGGATCGATTTTAAAGCATGTGAATATTCAATATGCATTATACCATTTGAAACACCATGTTTATCTTGAGTGATTCCCGTCAAAGAGGGTGGGATGAATGTTTCCACACACATAGCGCACAGTCCAAGGTAAAGGAAAGCTTCTTAACTTCTAGTTAACAGAGACACGTTGAATTATATACAGAGCAGCTAACTATGGAATATTAAGGCTATTAACTCCAGTCAATTAGCTTCAGTACCATTAAATTCGTATGAAAAAAGGATTCGGAGAACATGAAAGTTTTGAAATGTGTATCATTCCCACTGGCTGAAGTGCACTAACAACTCCCATGAGTCACACCTCAATTACCTGTTCCGCCTACTTTGTAAACGCGCCAACTATTAAATTTGTCCAGGTAGAGATGACACAGGATAGGGGCTGAAATTATCCGTCACTTATCAAGGTCATTGGTGGAGTGAGACGCTCGAAGGTCATTTTCGTCCATTTTAGTCGGCCATGTTGGATCGCAGTTCCGTAGCTGTTCGTTAACGCGTTTGTTGTTCCGTTTATCCTGCCGTTATACACGACTTATCTTGTTGCGTATCGTTCACAAATGTTGCGTTTCACCTCATTTTTTGTTTCCGTTGCTGTTAAAATGAATTATTTCTTTGGTTTCGAAAGTTTTCACTACCAGGCCAGTGCATTCATTTCGGTGTAATTGTTTTCATACCTTGCATTCATGCGGCTTTGAGTGTTTTAGTTGGTTTTCAGCTGTTAATGAATTAGTACTGTGTAGAGGGTTTTGAAATTGTGCACATGAAGATGTTTGGCTGTCAGAAGCAGTTGTTTCCAGTCCATTAGTTGGTTGCCGTTACTATTGTTGGCTCAGTTACTTGCATAACATGTAGAAATCTGGAAAAAGAGTGTCTTTTTCGTTCATGTTTGCAGCATACAACAATCTGCGAGTGAATCTGTTGAAGAGAGCACCATCAGAGTTGGTATTAGCAAGGTTTTCGAAGAACAAATTAAACCCAGAGAATTTAGAACCTGGGTTGAAGTTGAAAAAGCTTTGAAGATTTTTGAGAATGTGAATATACCATCCGTGTGTCTGCTATCATTTAAAAAAATATATTGTGAGAGAATCTAAGCCAAATAAGGTTGAGCCGCATGAAAAGTATGAATCTGTTGTGCTTGTGTATATTTTGGGGGAACTAAAAGAACCTGGAATCCTTAAGGGTAAGTGTTACTTATGCTTATTATTGCTTGATGTACTAGATCGCAATAAATGAACTAGGACTACCCGTAATAGAGCCAGTGTTAACATCCATTCGATGGGTTGCAAAACGGTTTTCAAAGCGGATAAAATACGGTGATCTGGTGAGTGTACAAACAATCCCAGTTAAAGGTAAGACATTAATTAGGAAGAATAACGTTTCGGGTTGTAGTCTACGATTGGTGGTTTCCTCGAAGTTGTGATTCTTCCGTGACTATAGACACAGATGTTCACGATCTTAAAAAAAACTAAATAAATTATCCTTGAACCAGTAGTCTTCTTTTCTTCGGCGAAACATCCGTTAATACGACTATACGATTAGGTAGCGAAGTAAGATGTTATGTGACTGAGAATCGTGGTTGTTGTGTTTCTGACTAATTTCGCACATCTGACTTATAACCGCATGGAGATAGCGTTTTCCTCATGGTACATTATGATATCTAGAAATCATAAGCACGCTGCCATCGGTAAATTTATTTTTACTTTTTAAATGGCTGCAAATAGTGAGTCGTTTGCGGTGATAGGATGAATACCTCTGAACGTTTTTGTGGAGACTAGGGTATATTTAATTTTTTCGAGTAAGGGACGATCTTTTTACCAAGAAAGTTCTCGGAATTTTCGTTATTCAAAGATAACGCTAAGTTGCCCACTAAGGTAGTAACTATAGGAGATAACCTTCAGCGGAAACTATATTAATGTAGTTTTAGGTAATGCGTCATAGAAGTCAGCATCGTAGGTTAATTGTGTCTAAATGTATTAAACGTTGTATAACTGATCAAACCATAGTTCTTACGTGCGAGTTAGTTTTATAAATAATGAATGTACCGTACAAGCGTCTACCATGATTTGCATACCTAGCTCATAAACATTATGCCTGCATGTGGCATACATTTAGGGCCAACACGCTGCGATGAATCAGTCCGAGATACTTAGAGTCAGACTTCATTTCCATATCACTATTATCAATTTTGCAACGGTCATAGGAATTAACACCTTCAACTAACTTTCGTTTACATCGGAAACTGAAAATAACAGTCTGACATTTCGAAGGATTTAGTTTAAGAGCATTTTCCCACTCCTAATAGAGAGCTGTTCATCTTAGTACGGTGTAGTTGGCAGTTAACAGACATTGAAGTAGTTAGATCGTCCGCGTGTTTGAAAAAGTTCTTCTCGTATGCATTCGTACAATAACTTCATCAAACAAAAATACAATTGGTAATGGACGACTTCCCCCTGACCTACAGTGTTCTGCTTTCTCCCTGATAAATTAGAATGAAGCCATCTAACAATCCAATACTCAGTTTGAGTTTCAGCAAGCTTATCTAACAGAATATCTCTAGGTAGTGAGTCGAAAGCGGATGTGTACTCTAGGAAGGTGCAGCGAATTTAGCCCCATTGTCTATACTGGAGAAAATGTTGTGAAGCAAGACTGCAGCTGCATCTAAAGTACGTCTACTGTGTTTATAGGAGAACTGTTTGGGATCGTTAAAGGCTCTGAGTGAGGGTTAAAGATTAAGTAAGAGTAACTTTCCCTTAGTTCGTATATACCTCATTTGATTTGAAACAAAGGAAGCAGGTCTTATTAACGCTTGTAACACTAGAAAGTTTGGCATTTATGGGAGAATTTATGAAAGACTTGTTTAGTTTACACACACCAAATGAATAGGAAATACTGGAGGTAATTACATGCATACAGGCGTAGGTTATTTAACATCTATAAAGTAGACATGCAAATACCGCAGTTTTTGATCACAGAAATGATGGATACTAGATAACATCCTATGATTCAACGGCATATTAAAATAAATAAAAAATGTTTCTTAGCTGATGGTCAAGTGAACAGTCTATTTGATGATGTCACTGCATATTAACGGATTAGTGAAGTAGATATCAAGCCTAAGTTACTACATTTACTTGTACTACATACTTGGCGTTTAACAGTAAACAGACTTTCAACTGGTTAGATAAGGCGACTTTAGAGTATCCAACAGTACAGAATTATTATTCAACTTGCTAAATCCCACTTAGCTTTTACAATGTGCTATTGTGTAGAAACAGACACGAAATCCTACTAATGACTAAAGTAACATTCTCATAATACTACAGTGAATTTCCATCCCACTAACTAAGCTTAGCGTTTATTATTCCTAATTCACTTATTACAAAAGCACATTGTATAGCGAGGAATTGAAGAAGTCTACAGGAAGAAGTAATCAAGAGTATATTAAACATTTGATTAATTTACAAAAGAAAATTCTGATGAAGGGTAATAAAGTTAGTTTGACCGAATGATGTTTCCGCTGATTTCATATTCGACAACCTCCGTAAACCTGGAAAAAATAAAGTACATGTTAGAACTAGCATAACATGAAGTTAACAAGAGACAATTCTACATATTAGCATACAATATGAATACAATCATTCTGTTAAAACTAAGTATTATCTCAGGGAGATAAATGTATTTGTAGTCTACAGCTGATATTTATGTTGACGCCGTATACATAAATATACATCATATGTTTTCCTGCATTTGAGGACTATATGCAAATTTCAAGGCAATCTCCGAAACATTCATACTATTGAGGCGTCATTCTCTCATCAAGCTTACTTGCAGATCAACTTCACACTAAACACTTTTACATGAAATGAAGTATTGCAAGTGTATAACTTAGAAGTTAATCCACAATCTCAGTAATGTCTAGTCCACAAGGTTTTGTGAATCCTACAGAAATCACATTTTCACATTTAGGAGACTATAGGCATCAAATATAAGCTGAACATGCCTCAACTCTAGACAGCTATGCACAGTGCTAACAACATAGTGAAACACTTCAACTATTGTAAAGTACACAGACCTGTTGTGTTGATGAGGATAATAATGTCATATAATGCAAACTAGAAAATTCAATCGTCATAGAGCATCTGTACTGCTTTGTCTAAATGGAAATCTCAGGAGAAATTCATCTCCACTATTGGTGATCAAAAATATTGTAGCATTAAGTATACAGTCAGTGGAAATTGTAAAAGAGAATAAATTCATATTAATGATAATAAAGCTGAATAGATTCAGTTCTAGTAACCACCTTCGTTTGTTATCCTATCAGTCAGCTTAGTACACAATGGCACAATATTATTATAGTTGAGATATTTTTGTACATTTAATTAACATAACCCATAGCACACTGCACCAACCAGTGCCAATATATATGAAATCCATTTAGAGATAACCTTTCACCCAAGCTTACAAAAATTCTAAACTTATTCTAACCTATGCGTCGATAATGCCTTTTTTTGGTAAATGATTATTTTTTCTACCCACTATGCTCTGAAATAACGCTGGTCGTGCTGAAAAATAGAGCTGGGTGCTTAATTAATGCGACAAATTCTTAAAAATAAGATCACCATCTGAAATAATGCCTTAAGTGCTGAAAATAAGCACGGCATGCTTAACTGCTCCGGTTAATACTGAAAAATAGCACGTTATCTCTCTCTCTCGACATCGTATATCCAAACCAACCAACCAATCAGCAAACAGTAGGTTTCACACAGAGTACGTAGTGTGACGGCTTCACACTTGTCTGTGAATTTAATGTGATGTGATTGGTTTATTTCCCCGGAGGTGTGACAGTAAATATGAATACAATGGAAACATAATTCAACAGGGGGTAGGGGAATGTGAATTGATAACATATGAAGATTGTAATGAATAATATATTTCGTTTGTGGAGCGTCACTGAATTTGATTACAATTCAGTTGAAACGAGGTCACAATTGAAAAAAATTATAAGCAAGGTAGGCTGTGTCTAATGTGTATCCTAGTAGCTATGAGGATAACATTTTTAGTTCATCGCTTCGAAATTTGATAACAGCTCAGTAAAAGTGAGGTCAAAAATGGAAACAAAAAACAAATTTGATAGAACATATTGGGCCATATTTAATGCACTTTATACAGTCGAGGGAATACATTTGTCATGATTTGTGTATACGAATAAATGATAACTATTCACTTATGACAAGCCCACGGTTTAAAAGTTCAAAAGTATTTGAACTTAAATGGATTAACTACAACAAATGAAAACCTATGCTTATCATGACTGAAATACAAAGAAATATAAAACACAAAAATTCAAAACGAATTAAAGGGGGGGGAGGGGATGAAAAATGAAAACCCTTAGATGAAAAAGGATACTTGTCATAAGTGAAGTGTAAATTTTTTCCATTACTGAGCACAGGTTACGAGGTTATGTACTTAAACCTTGGGAATCCAAACGAAACAAGGTGGGGGTGATTGTGTTGATTCATAGACGAAAACATACACTTCCCATAAGGAAAATGTTAACAGTTGTGATAACAGTTCATCCCTCATCCCTTTTCATTTTAAAAGTACGGATGTTTGCATAGAGGTATATAAACAGTACGCCGTACATACAGAGATCATTCTAACAGGATTTATAAATCATGCAGGTGAGTTAGATTTTGGGTGTTTATTTGTTCAATTCTCTTATAAGGAAAACAACTCCGATAATGTGTTAAATACCGGTATTCAACATTCTACAACAAGTCGTAAGAGAAGAATATCTTCTGGCAGACTGCATGAATGCCTTGGATACAGCTACTCAACATTTTATCGCCGTCAAAAACGGTTACGTGATGCAGCATTTAGTGACTGGGACTTATGGAAACGTTACTGCTCATCTGCAGAAGAGGTGGCAAGGGATAATACAGTAACTATACCTTCAAGTTCAGCTGTCCAGGGAACAGCGGGTTCACCTAGTAGTAGTGAGACCGTCGCTGTTGTTTCACAAATTGAAGAGAATCGTAACATTTATTAATATGTAATAATTAATTTCTATAGAACTTCAGGTTGTTCCTAAAAAGATGACACAAGGAGAGCTAGTCAGAAAGTCAATTATGGAATTATTCCTTCAGAACAATGTAACAGGGGCGCTTGCGCAAAATGTCTTATGGTAAGTTGCAACTTACCATAATTCCTGTCCAACCACATATAAAGTGAAAAGCACATCTAAATGACAACTTAGGTTCCCACCAACGATTCTGATAACATTTGCAGGTGATTTCCAAGTATTGAGAGAGTTATTTTGTCAAAAAAGACTGTTCTTCACACGAAAATAGGCTGTATTGATATCCTGAGACATGAAGTCTTCATTGAATGATACTATGCCGAAAGATGCAGCTTCTACATGGAGTAAATGAGTGGTGCAAATGGCATTACCCTCTAACTATCCTATCTCCCTCATTACACCGACATTTTGATACATTCCATCTGAAACACTAATCATTGCAACCAATATGCTAAAAGTGTGTCGCAGTCAGATCACATGAGGCGGACACAAACATAACCAGCCAAAAAGTGGGAATTTACCTCAATCTAGATAACATATAATACAATTTTATTAAAAATTATTGGCAAAAAAAATTCCAAACGTAACTTCTAGAGTACGTGACGAATAAGTCCAGCCCAGGATAGGCCCTTGTAGTCTATGTTACTTTTTGTGGTACATGTTTCTGTAGAAACCTATTTTATGTTTGAAAGAGTTCACTGAAAGGGCTAATAATATCTGATCGTGTGAGCAGTCGCCACTCTGCGTGAGGACCTAAAATTACCTCGTATTTTTTTCTCCTACAGTTTGGACATCTTTTTGTGATGATTTCAGAAACGTATCCAAGAAAGGAAACAGAGGCCAGAAGGACCGACAACCAACCCTCTTCTGACGTACTACATGACGGAATTAACTCGTGTCCTTTCCTTCAGAATGATAAATATCTCATCCTCTTCTCGTAAGATTGGTGGCAGGCACCAGTGAGTAATTTACTTTTTTCATTCCATGACTCTTCCAAGACTCCTACCTCCTCCTTAAATCACGGACTCGTAGCTTCTAAACACTTCTGTGTGGGGCCTGACATGTTGCTCGGGGTATTTTAAACACAGATTCATCTCAGTGATAGAAAGCTCTTCGAAAAGCATTAGGTGCGGCCGAGTTACAATGCACATTTGTTTTCAAATCATGAGTGATAATATTTTCCAAGTCTTAAGGCCCTTTGACTTTATGCAGTTTTGTGTCCCCCAGGAAGAACTACGTGAGTGACTTGTGATTTTAGTGCATCTTCTTCTGATATTGATTTCAAAATCCAAGAGTCTGATCATACATTTTATTTATTCAAATGGACTTTGGCATACTGACCTATTATCACCACTATTTGCAGTTTACCAGATCTTGATATCATGGATAAATAATAATGAATATGAGGCAGGAATCCCAAGTAGTTCGTTTACGTACATTAGGAATGACAGGAGGCCCGGAAGGCTACTCTGTGGTACTCTACTCGATGCTAATGCCTGTTTCAAGAGTTCACCATTAAACCTCACCTTCGGCCTCCTCTACAGTCGGCAATGTCTACTTCATGGTTCGAAACTCCTAATCTTCAAAATCAGGATTCACTCCAATTCAATACAAAACAGTGAGCATGCTAGATATTTCTATGGTTTTAATGATTTTTCAGACATACATATGGAGCATTTAAGCCTGATCAGCCTTCTGTAACCATTTAACAACAGCCGAAATCCTACATACAATCCAGTTGTATGGAGGTTAAGTACAGTAGAAGAAGAAAAATTCTGTGGCGGTGTGCCTGATATATGCACGTTGCTTTGCTTCCACCTCACCAGAGTCCTCAATAATGAGGACAAAATGAGTGGTATTAATTCGATAATATCACCAGCTGACGATTGAGTAATATTACGTTGACATCACCAGAAACTTTGCTAGCTACACTACCACTCTGCACGTCATATAATATTGACCCCATCTATTCTGTTGAAAATAGCTGGCGAGCATATATACTCCTAAATCCTTTTAGCACAACCTTAATCAGTGGCAGTTACCTAGAGCTCTGGGACGTGTCCTCTATGTACCTAAGTGCATTCAATATAGAAAACTGTCGATTTATCAGTGTCGCGTCGGTATTTTTCAGGATTGTGACAAATGTCAAGGGTAAAACACTGATTTGTACCCTTACGGTGGCAAGCTGTTTACCTGGCATAAAACGACTTCTTGAAAGGTAGGCCACACCTCATTGATGACTAGACTACTTTGATGGTGATGGCACCAGACAGGTTAGTGTTTTGCTTGTTTCAACCCGCTTCCTCCGCTTTAAGGAGGTATCAGTAAATTCCCAAATATAAGATTAGCCGGTAAACCACAGTTGTATGGCCTCCAAAATCTTGTCTCGAATCATCCTTGAAGTTCCACTCACAAGCAGTAAGATCGTCTAATATCAATCACCACACAAACTCATATGATCCAGGGTATTGCCCTCGGATCACTGCGCTCCCCGATTTATGTCAGTGATTTAATGCGGAACATAGTATATTTTTGCCAATGGCTGACAGGCCAAATAAGCCATGAAATATGAGTAATGCCTATTAATTGCCATCTATACCGATAAGAGTGAAGTCCTGCACTTAACTACATTCACTCTAACTTCTGGATGAGTTTTTTCATCGAACCCCAGATTCCATGAAAAATCTACGCGTTACCTACACAACATTTGCACACTAAACATAATCTATTGTTTCTAAGTGTAGGAGTAACACAGACCTGCTATATCCAAAACTCTGCGCCACTGGGACTTTGTTTCCTCTGTGCAAAATAACCGTTTGTTCGGTGTTCATATACCGCACAATGATCTTCGATCCACAATAGGATAAAATAGGATTCATGTTGAAAATATGGAGTTTATCACGACGCTTTAAACAAACCCATTAAAACTTTCAGTGCGACGATAAGTGCGTTGAAAAGGAGCTAAAAATCACTTCGGTGAAGATATCTAAGCCTAACCTGACTTTCCGCTGTCATATTTCATACGGCAAAACTAAAAGCAGTTGTCTCGTTGCTTTTGGCAGTAAAGCTACACATTCACCGAGTAATCACTGACGCACCAGCTCTATAACTAGATGCTGGAAAAACTATGTTTATGGTATGTTCAGAGCAGATGCATTCGCTCTCAAAAACAGTTTTTATGAGTTCAGTGTTCTCAGTAGATTTTTCAATAAATTTCTGAAAATTTGTGCCCCTCTTACCAAGTGCAACAGTTACTGGACGATAGGCAAATGAATTCCAGGCCAACCGACGAATATTACAGAGCGCATGTACATAAATCACGTTAGAGTAAGCAGATGAACAGGACACGGCTTGTAGCCATAACGAATATGAGAAGAGCTTTGCTAATGTCACTTCCGTCAGCCTTAAACTTCTGGCTGGTTTCATCTGGGGCCCCCACCATCCTTTTAATTGGAAGGAATGGGCTGTAATGGCAAACAATTCATCAGATTTATTAGGATACAGCATTCATTTTCAGTGTTTAGGTCAGCTGATAAAGCTGAAGTTATGCAGTCACGATCTCTTGCCGCTTGGCTCGCCGTTGTGTTGTGTGAAGTCGTTCGTCAACGATCCCTCGGTAGCTAGGCTACCGTCGTCACTCAGTAATTTTGACCTAAAAATATATTTAACATTTTGGACCACCAATTCATCCTTGGTCCTGTAGAACGAGTTCCCTAGGCGTTGTAGTTGAATGCTCACATTTGCATGCAGAGTACCTTGTGTAACGGCAAAAATCCTTCGTCTCTCTAAAAATTTCTAGGAAAATATCGGAAAATAACAAAATTTCAGACTTAAGGTCCACGCGAAGGTTATTTTCATCCATTTTAGTATACTAAAAAGGATGGCATTTCGTGTCTCGCTGCAATTGTTAACACTAGATTATAGTGGGATTTTTCCACGTATAATTAGTTTTCTATTCTACTATTGGTTGCTTTTTAAGTTTATTTCTTTTGGCAGTTTCTACTATCAGATCAGTTCATTCATGATTTTTAGATACCACTTTTTTGTAGTTGTTTTCTATTTCAAGGCTATCTGTTAGAAACTGACTTAGAAAAGATTTGAAATGATACACTGAGTGATTTTCTAAAGGCATATGTTATTGAGTGCAGCTGTTTTTCAGCTCCCCTAGCGAGTTCCCATGTTTTACTAATCGGCGTTTTTGAAGTGGGAGAGGACACCGTATTGTATGTCAAGGTCCATGGAGACGTGGTTGGCATTTAGGCATGGAAAAGTAGTGACAGAAAAGAAGGTCACATCATAGTTGCCCCCCAAAGCTTATTGCTTATTCCCCTCTTTAGAACCTTTGGAAAAATTGTTGGGCCTAACCAAGATCAACCCCAAGTTAGAGTCTATTCTACAAATTTTTGAAGATAACCGTTTTATTATTATTATTATTGTATCCTTTAGTTCCTAGAGGAACATAGGGCTTCAGCTGCGCACCTCCATTGACTTCTGTTTTCTGACAACTTTTTCACCCTGCTCCAGGTCTGTCCACATGCTTTCATCTCCTCCTCGCATGACCTCCTCCAAGTCACCCTTGCACTGACGACCAACTCGCCGCCTCCCTTTCGGGTTCCACTCGAGGGCTTGTCTAGTGATGTCACTCACTTGATGGTTTCCTCAGCGTATGGCCAATCCATCTTCATTTCTTTCTGCCTATTTGTTTCACGATCGGTTCCTGATTGGTTCGCTCCCAGAGATCCCTGTTGCTGATCTTTTTTGGCCATCTGATCTTGAGTAATTTATTTCTGTAACAGAAACCAGCCATTTTTACAGGCATGAACATATGTACACTTATGAAAACTTATAGAATATATAATATGATTTGTTAATTTAGAAATAAGTTGAATACTGTTAAATGTGAGAGAAACACTTAAAATGAAGTGTACAAATAAGGAAATAGATATAGCGTGAAATCTGAACTGTGATTCAAAAAAAATACATGTCAGTTTCACGCGGGAATCATAAATGATTGCGTTAGTTGGGAAGGTAAGTAGCATTTCTGTGCAGGTGCTGACGTGATACGTAAGAGATGCAGAATAAACAATAATTATCATTAAATCATTCAGAAAGAGTTTTAAAGTCTATTAAACTTTAAATTCACCTGTAAGTACATCATATTTGTAACATTTCCAGTTGTTTATGAGACCCACTTTGAACTAGTTAGCAGATTTTATAATACCGATGATCCCGTTATTCACCAGATGAGCTAGCAATATCACAAATAAGTAGAGAATTGCAGCGCTGTACCTTCGTTGGAAGCAGTATGTTTGAAAAGAGAAGAAGACACAAGAAAACCGGTAGACAGGTGCAGAAGTATATAAAAGGTGTTAATAATTCAAAATATATAACAAACATGGGATTTATCATTTTTTATTGTTTTTTTTTTCAAGAAATACTATTTTCCCGATATTTTACAGTCTTTTCTGTGAACAATTAGTTTAAAGTGAAAGACAGGTGATAATTTCACCAACTTACGAGGTTTAAAAGGAGTTAAACACAAAAGTCAGAGTGCGTGAGCTATGTAAAAGAAAAGCGAGGGCCTAGTAATATATGTTTTTCTGAAGTATACAGTTCGGTGTCCTTCTGAAGTAGCGGACTCATACCATTTACTTTCATTCGGGAGTTTGCGTTTAAACTTCGGCTCTAGGCAATTTTCAACTTCTATTTCTTTTTTTCATTATTTTTTTTAGTTTTTTACTTTTTTATTTATTCTCATTTTGCAGAAGCCATCCGAACTCAGGAGCCTTAGCAATGGAGTGCTGTCCCACAGATAAGGGTGGTTCACATATGTCCCCGCCATCATATTCGCTGACTAGCAGTCACCACCCTCTCACCTTAGTTCATTATTAGGCAAAATATATGCCATATATCGTGGAAGAACCAAAGCTGAATAAGGTCAAACCTAATTTATATTATGAACATCTGGAGATCGTTTTGATTTTCCTTATTAAGAGAGAGGATGAAAGCTGTCGCGGGGTGTCTTCATGCCTTGCAAACACTATGACACACATTCCAGCCCCCGAGAGTGTTGACAGAAAGCCTTTAAAACAGGCAAATATAACATCTGATATGATCACACTTTTCCCCATGTGGCGTATTACAAAATCACATAAACCCAATCACCCGAGGAAATACGTATGACAATCGAACACTTCCATTCTGCTCATTCAGGTAAGATGGAGCAAAAGCGCGGCAAGTTTGCTTAGCTATGACTTACACATTCGCTCCAACAAAGGCAAAAGTTTTATATAAACGCACGGAGCAAAGATATTCCAAGTTTTCATCGTTGATTATAGAGGAGGAGTGCGACAGATCACGTTGCCACACTCTATGACAGCCATTATAGCCACTCCATTCGATCTAGCTTCACAACATCATTGATTTATCACTCCTCTTTACCTAACGTTGGCCACCCGACCTCGGTCGTATTCACCACTTCACATCGCTCAAAACGGCGAACAGACTGCAAACATCTGTGGTGAAATTTCTGACTACAGCTTGATTCCACACCACATAATTGGTACAAGTATGAAATTTTCAGCACGTGATATGGGTGGCCCGAATTTCGTAGACTGACCTATTGATATCAGGTGTGAATCGGTTGGGGATTGAACCCCAGACCATGTGCATGGTAGGCGAGAGTCCTAGTCATCGTGCCACCGACGCACGGACGACGAGCCACTTCTACTTACAGCAGCTACTTCTCACCCACGATGGAGACACAACGCACTGCTGAGCTGTGCCTACATCCTTTGATAGATGACCGGATAGCACGTCTACTTAAGAGATAGGGTAAATTACCACATTTCACATGAACTTTTCATATTCGCTTTGAGATCTCATAGTCGGTCAGTCTGTTCGAGCTGATGCAGTTTCATAAGTAAGTGAAGACACACCAAAACTATTCACCCTACCTACGTTTTCGATGAGAGTTAGCGTTGACCACTCCTGCATCATCATCTTAGATTTTAGAGTGATTTGCTTGAGAAGGATGGCTGAAACGAATGTTTTTTGGTAAGCGTATTCATTTAGAAGGAAAATATCAACCGAGTACTCTACTATGGCGAGGCTACCATTTGATACACTCGAGCGATGACCTGTCTTGTGATGTCACTTGACGGTTTTCTCGCAGTATACCCAATCCATCCCCATTTTCTACCACATATTTGTTACACGATCGGTTCCTGGCTGGTTTGCTGTCAGAGATCTCTGTTGCTTATTCTTTCTGGCGATTTGATCTTCAGGATGGAGCGGCGGTGGCTTTTGATGAAAGTCTGCAGTGGCCAGTTGGAAAACCGTTTTTTGATATGCAAAGATTCTTACCCGTAAAGAAGGACCAACTTGACACTGTTGTTGAAAATACAAGTCTTGTTCCCTGTGATGCTGAGTGCAGAAGATTTACAAACTGGTTTCAGGTTGATGTAGGCATGTGTATCTTACCTTTCCGATTTTGACTTTGACGTCTTCACCCGTTGGGCGTGCCTGTAGTTGGAACGATGCTTTCTAGACAAGTGAAGGAGGCGATCTCTGTTAAATCTCTCCCGTTGATGGTGATTGGTGCTGGTTGTTGTTGTTGATTGGTTATCTTCACCCCCTCAGTCTTCTCTGTGTTCACGTGCAGTCCTGTTTTCGTCGCCTTTTTAGCCAGTTTGTTAGTTTTCGCTTTCAAGTCTTCGAATTTGTGTGACATTAGACATATATCATCCACGAAATTCAGATCTTCTAGAGTCTTTTCATCGGGTGAGGTCAAAGTCTGTCGCAAAGTATTTTCGCGCAATAAATGAGTTATCGCGTTCAGGCATTTAGAGGCAGTATAAGCAGCTATTTTTGTGAAAATTGGGTCTAATTAAGTGGTTTCAGGCTTCTGTGGCCGAAAAAGAGATATATTCTTATATTGTGTTCGTATTAATGCGTTAGAGTGTCTTGATATCCTAGACGAACTATTGAGAAGAAAAGCATGCACTCAAAGAAATGATGCACAGAAATGACTATTATTTTCGTTTGAGAGCCTTAAACTGTGTTATTTGCCGGTTGTTTAGATTATCAGGCTGTAAATTTGTAGTGACCCATTTTGTTACTCATCGTTGTAGTATACTTTCACTATGTAAATTGGACTTTGATTTGTTTATCGATCTAAATATTGTGTGTTAACAAATGATGCTTTTGTACTCACTCAACTTTTGAACTTCGTACTACTTCTCAAGTGCCTTTCGATTTACTTTGTGGACGTCGAGCAAACACAACGTTTGGACACAATAATAAACGAGAAGACATACTAGGATATACGTCTACGCTAGTTTGATCAAAAAGAACACCACAACAAATTGGTGAGCCCGACATGATTCTCGTGCTTCTCATCTACATAAATCAAAGAAGTCATCTCGAGACAGTAATACTGGGAATTCCCTACTGGATAATATTGATTCTGATGGCAATCTTGATGAAAATGATGATTTAGTCGATGGGAGCGATCATGAAGAAGGTTCAGAAGTTAGTGTGGTTTCCCCAACACCCAGCGAACGTTCACAGCCGAATTCCGCATTAGTACTTAAGGCTGCGAACAGTTCTGCCATAAAAATTTTTGGAACACGAAGACAAAAACTTAATTTTAGTTGCAGGACACCCTTTTAGTGGGAGTTCGTCATTGCAGATATAACCTTTCCTATTTTTGGATGGATTTTCTTCAGAACTACGAATCGCTTGTCGACTCTAGTCGCCATAGATTGATAAACAGCAATCGAAAACTATCGATTTCAGGCATCTGCACTGATATCGAGTGTATCTGCTTGATGGTAGCTACATCTAATCAATTATCCACATACGAAATTTTGTTAAAGAAATTTCCTGAACTCACACAGAGCGATTACTCCACAGACTCTCTCAAACGCAACATAACGCAGCATATTGCAAGTAAAGGTCCAACTGTCGCAGCAAAACCACGTCGTTTATATCCAGCAAAAATGCACGTAGCAAAAGCGGAGTTCAACAGATTGTTGGATCTAGGAATAATACGACCGTCAAACAGCCCATGGCCATCACCACTTCATATGGTTCCAAAGAAGAATTCAACAGTGATACGGCCATGTGGATATTACCAAGCTTTAAATAAGCAGACGATAGAAGATTGATACCCGATTCCTCATGTCCACGATTTTCTTCATAACATGGCAGGTACTTAAATATTTTCCAAAATTGACCTCGTTCGTGCATACTACCATATACCGGTTGAACCCAAAGACATCCCCAAAGCTGCGGTAACTGCCCCTTTTGGCTTATTCAAGTTCGTCCGTCTGCCATTTGGTTTAACTAACGCAACACAAACATTTCAGTGATTCATCGACCAGGTCTTGCACGGCCTCACATTCGCTTACACCTATATCGATGATATACTGGTTGCAAGTAAATCACCGGAAGAGCACCGACACCACTTTGAAGCACTCTTTAAACGCTTGGCCGAATATGGAATTGTAATTAGACCAAGTAAATGTGAATTCGGTAAGAAAACTATACAATTTTAGGGGCATCAGGGAGACAATCAAGGCAGTCGACCGATAGCAGAACAACTTGAAGTCATAAAAGAATACTCCATCCCACATTCCTTCAAAAAAGTTACGCAGATTCCTTGGTCTTGTCAATTTTTATCGCCGTTTCACTCCTCACTGTGCACAGCTGGCCCAACCTCTGGCGGACTTACTAAAAGGTCACGCAAAACCGCTGCACATGAGTACTTTAGCAATTGAAGCATTTGAAAAGCTGAAACATGCTCTAAGCTCAGAAACTTTACTGGTACGTCATGACGTCAACGCTCCTATAGCTATTATGGCAGATGCATCAGACGTCGTCGTCGGCGCGGTTCTTCAACAATTTTCTTCTGGGAAATGGCGACCTCTCTCCTTTTTCTCCAAACGTCTAGACGCTACTCAATCAAGATATAGTGCATTCAGTAGAGAATTACTAGCAGTCTATCTTGCCGTTAAACATTTTCGTCATATGGTCGAAGGAATACCGCTTACCATCTACACAGACCACAAACCTTTAACTAAAGCCATCAATGCAAAGCACAATAAGTACTCACCAAGAGAGCTCCGACACCCTGAGTTCATTTCTCAGTTCACTTCAGATATTAGATTCATCAAAGGATATAAAAACGAGGTAGCAGATGCATTATCCCGCACCCATATAAAGATCAGTTTGACCTTAAAAAGGTGGCTAGACTACAAACTATGGACGAAGATCTGAAAAGACTAAAAAATAGCACGAGTACTTCCCTACCTTTGCAAGATGTTATGCTTGATGAAAACCTAACTATTACGTGTGATGTTTTCAAAGGTAAACCGCGTCCTTTTGTCCCGTTAGAAACGCGAAGATTAGTTTTCTCCAAAATACACGGCATTTCTCACTCTGGTATCCAAGCAACAGTTAAACTGATAAGTGACCGGTATATATGGCCGAATATGAATCGCGAGATTAAACGGTGCGCTAGAGCATGCCTAGCTTGCCAAAAGTCAAAAGTACTATAACATACAGTTTCACCTAATGTCCAGTTTCCAGAACTTGATGGTAGGTTCCAACACATACACATTGATATCGTTGGACCGTTACCACCATCTAATGGCTTTACTTATATCTTAACGTGTATTGACAGATTTACGAGATGGTCAGTAGTTAGTCCCTTACCAGATATTTCGGCTAAAACTGTGACAAAGAGCATCATACAAAACTGGATTTCCAACTTCGAAGTGCCCGGCATTATTACTACTGACAGAGGTGCTCAATTCGAAAGCCATTTATTCCAACAACTCACAGAACTACTGGGAACCAAGCGTATACGTACTACAGCTTATCATCCCAGTTCCAACGGCTTAGTGGAGAGATTTAATCGTCAACTGAAAGGAGCATTTATGGCAGTGAAGGATGATGATAAGTGGAGTGACAAATTACCACTTGTACTTCTTGGAATAGGCTCAGCAATAAGACAAGATATCGAATGTTGTCCAGCAGAATTAGTTTACGGAACTAATTTACGACTGCCGGGAGCATATTTTAACCCAGCCTCTGAAGTTCCAACTGATGAAACTACTTTTGCGCAACAACTGAGACAACATATAAGCCTGTTAAGATATCACCCCCAAGACATCAGATCAACCAAGCATACATGCCTTAAAAACTAGATGATTGCAATCGTGTCTTCATACGATACGACGGTGTAAGGAAACCACTTCAACCACCCTACGACGGACCATTTAAAGTAATAAGCAGTACAAACAAAATCATCACTACCGAACGCGGAAGGAAACACGAGAGTGTACGCATCGATCGTGTAAAACCAGCTTTCATGGAAATAGGGGTGACTGAATGTTTACACAAGCCATCAATATCACCTAAAGTTACACCACAAAATGATTCCCGCTCTCAAGATCCAAAACCTAGCGATATTCCTGCTAACAAAACAGAAAGAATCACAAGTTCAGGCAGGCGAGTACATTGGCCACAAAGATTTGTACAGACAATTTATTTTTAAGTCATTTCCATACTTCCTTATTAGTGTGCTATTAACTGTATGTAAGATACAAATCTATTCTGTAACTCTACAATAACAACCTCATTATTATTCTAATAATTTTTCTGGTTTTATTGATAGATTTTGCACAACTTTCTAAACATTTTGGTTCGTTTCAAAGTTGTTAGCATTTTCGAATATGTTCAGTTATATTAGCGAACCTCAGAAAACTTAAAATCCTCAATTCGGTTTACACATCAGAAACTCATATATTTTAAATTACAATAACATTCCGAATACAGCTAAACTTCATTTACCTGCATTCTACGGAGGGGCTATTTTAATAAATAATTTTTCATTCACGTTCCCAGTGGAACATAGGGCTTCAAGCCATTGGTTTGAAGTTTCTGTAGCAGTGTATATTTTTACAGGATGGGGTTGCTAGCCTCATACCCAACCTTTCCTCTTTACCAGCATTATTTCTGGCCCAGTGAGGTAAAGGAGTGCGTCGGCCGGGGATCGAATCCCGGACGATGTGCATGGTCGGCGAGCGCCCTAACCGCTATGCCACCGACGCAGGGGCTATTTTAGTGACCCATTTTGTTACTCATCGTTGTAGTATACTTTCACTATGTAAATTAGATTTTGATTTGTTTATAGATCTAAATATTGCGTGTTAACAATTGATATTTTTGTACTCACTCAACTTTTGAATTTTGATTATTGCGCCAGTACACGTTCGTACTACTTCTCAAGTGCCTTTCGATTTACGTTGTGGACGTCGAGCAAACACAACGTTTGAACACAATAATAAACGAGAAGCTATGCTAGGATATACGTCTACACTAGTTTGATCAAAAAGAACACCACAACAGATCGACTACAGGCAATGGTTGTTGTCAAAACTGTCTCACTATTATACATTGTTTCGTTCGCCGATGTTTCCTCTGCATGTGAACGTATGTCAAAATGGTCGTCACTTTCGGCAGTTTATAATGTCCTCACTTTTTGAAAACCTTCCAATGGTTTCTCAGCTTCTTACATATATGCTGCTTACGCTCGCACTGATTACCTGCCATGAAATTCTATAGAAAGGCATCGTTAACGAAGCACATTATTGCCACAGCTTGTCACAAGAAACACAGGATACTAGACTATGTAAATGACAAACATCGAAGTAGATAATAATGTACGTGTCACCACAACTCAAGAAATGCATTGGGATCCGCGGGATCGTAGTCACTAATAGCCACCGTAGTGGCTAACCAGTTCCAAGAGAGTGTACATCGTAAAAAGCATTCTATCTGTATAAAAAGCAGTGAAACAACGTTAGAATAGCCAAATGGTACATTTAACTTCACAACATTTGCTTGCAAACCACGCATAACACAACCACACAAAAACCGTGCACGACAGTACCTACCTATGACGAATCAAAAAATGCAGTTGACCGCCACGGTTCTAGCCAGTGAAAGACAAGAAAACCAGAAGCGGGGTAAACTTAAAACACGATAGCATTTGTCTTCACCTCTTCTCATGGGTGGTCCAGCGTATTCCTGTCTCATCGCACCCCACAGTCTGACGCATAATCTAGTCCACCACAATTTGGAACACCATCGGTGATAATAGGCAGCCAGCTTGTCTTGATTCGAACGCCTCACTAAGTTTCTCGTTGTGGATTACCTGACACGTGGCATTGTCATATAGATGTTGAATGAGATAGATAAAGACTTCAGCCATAGTGTTGATGTAGTCTACGCTGTCGAACACCTTTCCGAAGTCTATGAAGTGCATGTGGAGAAAAATTTGACTGCCATTCTATGCTCTGTTAGGTGATGATGCGTAGAATTTCAATTTTATCAGCACACGATTTATATATATACATATAAGTGAAATCCAATCAATAATGGGCGGCAAATCGTTTTCCATGGAAACCGTGCGTTGGTGGCACAGTGGTTAGGACTCTCACCGACCATGCACATGATCTGAGGCTCAATCGCCTGCCTACGCACACCTGATATCTATGGTCAGCCCGCAAAATTCGGGCTACCGATATCACATGCTGAAAATTCCATACTTGTACCAAATATACAGTGTGGAATCAAGCTGTAATCAAAAATTTAAAAAATAAATTGCACATGTCAGTGGAAAGATAATAATCTCACTTCCAACTCCTTAGTCATTAGTCGAGGCGTGTAACTTGGCTCTGAAATAGAAGAAGAGAAAACATGTTCGTGAAACAATGGTAGAAGAATTCATTGTGCCAAATTTTACAATGGGAATACAATATCACGCTTGATACATACCTAACTTGTGTAAGTTGTTGCAGTTAAATTATGAAGAGTGTCAAAGTGTGTGATGAGGTAGGTGATGTTCAACTGTAAAGTTTATTTACAATTTGCTGGCCATAAAACAGCAAATATCAAGTGAAGGAGAAAAAAATATGGGTGAAAAAGAAATGTGGAATATGAATTTGAACTGATTAAAAATGCCCATTTAAATTTTCCAAAGAACAGTTACTGAACAAAGAATACTCTTCTCGATAACTTCATCATCAGGTTCTACAGTTACATATACATTATAGTGAATAAATTAGTATCATTAACGACATTAACGACACCGAGTGCGTGGCTATCATGATGTCACCAACGGCAACGAAAGCCCTGATGCAATGGGAAGCGATCTCGTCCAGATTCAACTCCAAAGGAATGAAAGTGTCGATCATACAATGTTATGCACCCACAAACAACGCAGACCTCGAAAAGAAAGAAGAATTCTACAGACAACTAATAATAATAATAATGATTTACTTTATTCCAAAAACAGTACTTGTGATACAGAATGGAATTTTCAGCATTAATCACAATATTGCATCTAATTTCCTCAAATTATAAATAAAATTAATCACACAGAAAATTTTCCACATTTACAATAGAGGTAGTGTCAAAAACATGCAGCATATAAAATGGAAATAATAATAATAATGATAACAGCTAGGGTAATAATAATAAGAATACAAGTGAAAATTGCCGTTGGCTTGTGTCACACAGTATTGGCAATGTGGTATAGAAATCCTAACATGTTTAAAAATATTGAATATAATGTTCTCTTTACATGATATGGTGAGGGGAAAAACAAAGATTACAGCCGTCATGGAGATAAGTTGGTGTTTGCAATTATGAGAGTAAAACAGAGAAGTAACAGGACCATAAATATAATAGAAGTAATAAAAGTAAAACTTGAAGGAATATAAGGATGGATGGATGGAGGAAATTGTTTATTTACTAGATGAAAAAAGGTTAGTTAATTCTTGCCTGACACTATTTTCATCACATAAAATACGTGCCAAGTATGGTATCATAGAATTCTTATACTTAGACGTGCGAGCATACAGTTTTCTGAAGTTACTCCTTGTTCTACCTGAGGAGATGCAAGGTGAAAGCTGAGGGTAAAGCGGATGCTCCAAGTCAGACAAAATCCCTTTAGCAAATTTATTGCACGAAGTCAAGTGCCTATCGACAACGACGTTAACTATGTGGTCCACTGGGACACCACTCACCCTACTGACAGTCTTCAGTATTCTACGAATTGTGACATAGTCCTTTTTTAAGCAAACCAGGAAAGAATAAGGGTGAACAATAAAGAAGAATAGGTAGGATGCAAGAGTTTATGAACTGTAAGAGGAGGGTTTGAGTTATACCCGAGTGTCTTAACTTCTTAATGTAAAATGTCAGGCGGAATATTTTACTGGAGATTGCTAAGACATGGGAAGACCAGGAGAGATCAGAAGAGAGAATGAGTCCAAGATACTTAATTTCTGATTTGATTCCTATATCATTGTCGTCAATTTTACAACTGTCATGAGAATCGATGACTTCTTTTAACTGTCGTTTACATCTTAAGCTGAAATCAACAGTTTGACACTTAGAAGGATTCAGTTTAAGACCGTTAGACTCAGACCATTTGCTGACTTCCGATAGAAAGCTATTTATTTTAGTACAATCTAGCTGGGAGTTAACAGCCATTGAAACCGTTAAATCATCAGCGTACTTCACAAAGTTTATTTCATCAGAGTGAGGCAAGTTGTGCAAGAAGAAAGAAAAAAGAAAAGGAGAACAGCACCTTGAGGGACACCAGCTTCAGTAGGCAATGAAGTGGAAGACTTCCCTTTATATACGGTGTACTGCTTTCTATCTGAGAAATAGGAATGTAACCAGTTAACAGCCCAACATTCTGTTTGACTAGCAGCAAGTTTATTTAATAAGATGTCCCTAGGGACCGAGTCGAAAGCAGATGTATAGTCTAGGAAGGCGCAACGAACAAATTTAGCCCCCTTGTCTAGACTGGAAGCAATGTTATGATATAAGACGGCAGCTGCATCTAAAGTGCTTCTACTGTGCTTATAGGCAAATTGTTTAGGGTCATTAAAGGATTTAAGCGAAGGTACAAGACTAAGTAAAAGTAATTTCTCCATAGTTTTCAAAAAAGGAGAGTAATAGCAATGGGTCTAAATTTGACACATGCTCCAGTGGATGATTTAGGTATGGGTACAACTTTAATGTCCTTCCAAACGGCAGGCACAATATTATCGGAAAAAGATTTGTTAAATAGATCAGTAAGAGGGTGACACAGAATATCAGAACATTTTTAAAAATAATACTAGGTACATAATCGGGACCTAAGCTCTGGGAAGGGTTTAGAGACTTGAGGCACTTTTGAACATCATTTGTGTTAAAACCTGGAAAGGGGCTATTATTAACACAAGTGATGCTGGGAAGCATGGCATTTGAGGGAGAGTAAATAAAAGATTTGTTAAGAGTACATACATCAAAAGAATATGGAATATTGTTTATCTGCTTACCACCAGTGATTTCCTTAAATAGTTTCCACATATTAGAAGGATTTTTGCAGGATATGAATTTCTGGTTATATATTACATTCAACCTCTGCATTTCAGACTTAATTAAGAAGTTAGTTCTTTTTACACCACTTTTATCTTTCATCTTATACAGTTTTTCCTTCTCTCTACGAAGCTTTTTAAGTTGAGGCGAGGAGAAACGGTCAAATTTGACGAATAGTGTTTCTTTTGGACAACAGATTTCAAAACAGAATTTCAGATAGGATGTAATATTAGAGATATTGTCATCAAGTGAATCATCATTAAACAAATCCCATCTTGTGTCACTGAGCATGTTTCTAAGATGATGTACGTTCTCATTTGAGTAGCATCTGTGAACAACTTTCTTAGACAAGTTTGAGAGGCTTTACTGTGTAACTTTCCGTAAATTTTGGGTAAGACTCGTACAATACAATGATCAGAATTGAAGAGCGGGGCTCTTTTACGAGCTTCGTATATTCCAGAATCATTTATAAATACTAAATCAAGTGAAGTATTTTGTCGAGTTGGGAAATTAACAACATTTTCATGGCCCAGCAATGTAATAAAACTGCAGTCGCTGGAGTTGAAGTCGCCGGTCACTATAGATAAGGAGTTACCAAACGAAGCAGCAGCAAAAATAGTGAATTCATCAGCGAAGATAGATAGTTCTGAGGGACTGCAACAAGGTGTGATATAGATATTTGTGACAAAAATGAAGCTATACTTAGGTAAGTGTTTAGGTCGACATTTTACAGTTATACAGTCAATATTGTCATTTGAGAATTTGAAGCAGACGTTGTTGGCAGTAGACCACTGAGAATTAATAAAAGTGGCAACACCACCACCTCTCTTCTTCTTTGAGCTGCATCGGTCTTGTCTGTAGATTGTGAACCCACTTAAGGAGACTAAATTATCGTCATATGAATCATGGAGCCAAGTCTCTTGAAGAGTGATTACACCAGTATTACAATATACATTTGAGTATAATAGAGAATGCAAGTAGTTAATCTTGTTCGATAATGACCTGCAATTTGTGCTCATAATCACAGGAACAGTCATCTGATGCATTGGAGTACACTTTAATGATCTCTGCCAACCTCCATGATGCTTTTTCTTAACGTTATTATATACTCGTAAATCAACAGGTTGAAAACATTTTAAATAATCGCGAGAGTAAGTAATGCGACTTGGATACATAATTGAATAATTAAAACAAAATAAATCCGAGGAAATAGATGCAATATGTAGGATGGAAATTTTGGTAGCCCAAGATTTAAGCAGGCCGCCAATACTTAACTACAGGCAACAATGGACAATACTCCAGCTGGCGACATGAAAATACTAATGGGAGACATGAATGCCAAACTGGGACCACACAACACAGGAAGGGAACTCATCATGGGTAGGAAAGCTCTCGAGGAAATGAATGAAAATGGAGAACTCTTCGCCGACTTCTGCGCTTTCAACGAACTAGCGATTGGTGGCAGTGTATACAAACACAAAGATATCCACAAGGCTAAATGGGTGTCACCAGGTAGGCAAACCAAAAACAAAATTGACTTCATCTCAATGGTGCTCAAGGAAGTGGAGGCGCAGCCTACTGGACACAAAAGCAAGAAGAGGAGCAGACGTTGGCTCAGACCACTATCTCGTACAAGGGACAATCCAAATCAAATTAAAAGCTTTCAGGGAATCAGGAGCTGCAGATAGACCACAACCCAAGTTCAACACTCAAAAGCTGAAGGACCAGGCTACAAAAGACAGCTTCATTGCAAACATAAGGGGCAAAGCCGAAACAAAAATCAACACCAGCGAAAAGGTCAGCGTCGAAAAGCACTGGAACAACTTGAAAACGGTGTGGAGCCAAACCTGCATAGAAATTCTAGGCAGAAAGAAGAGACAGGACAAACAGTGGCTCACTACGGACACTTGGAAACTAATAGAAGAGAGAAGGACAGTGAAACAAAAGATTATCCAGTGCACCGACGAGCAACAAAAACAAGAGTTGAATGCAAGCTACAACACACTGAACAAAAGAGTGAAGAAGAGTGCCAGGGAAGACAAAAGAAAATATTATGAAACCATGGCAAACGAAGCAGAACAAGCTGCAGGCAAAGGAGACCTCGCCACACTCTAACAAACAACTAGGAACCTTTCGGGCAAACGTTCGACACAGATTAAGCCAATAAAGGACGACAATGGAAAGTCAATCACCAAAGAGGTGGAACAGAGAAAATAGACCCAGAGACAAGAGCGGACTTGATGACGCCACTGCTGGAGAAGGTGTGGAAAGAGGGCAAAGTACCCGAGGATTGGAAGAACGGATACTTATTCAAACTACCAATGAAAGGAGACTTACGTCAATGTAAAAACTGACGTGGAATTATGCTTCTGTCCATTCCAAGCAAGATACTAAGTCGCATCATCCTGGAGAGAATCAAACACGCCAACCCGGATGCAAAACTTCAACAGGAACAGGCCGGATTCAGGAGAAACAAATCATGTATTGATCGAATCGCCACTCTACGGATCATCATTGAACAAAGCTCGGAATGGCAGTCACCTCTCTATCTCAACTTCATCGACTTTGAGAAGGCCTTCGATAGCGCAGCGTCGATCGAGAGGTCATTTGGAAACTACTTCGCTACTACCAAGGGGTCCCATCGACAATTATACATCTCATACAACAGTTATACGACAATGCTTCATGCCAAGTAATCCACAACTGGAAACTTATGGAAGCCTTCGAAGTGAGGATGGAAGTGAGGCAAAGCTGTCTACTATCACCAATGATCTTCCTGATTGCAGTAGACTGGATAATGCGACGGGCAACGTCCAATGAGGAAACAGGCATAAGATGGACTCACACAAAAAAGACTTGGAGGATCTGGACTTCGCCGATGATATGTGTCTGATTTCCCACAAACTGGAATATGATGTGCAAGTGAAAAGCAACAAGTTGGTAGAAGAAGCATCAAACATAGGAATTCAATTGAACATAGAGAAAACAGAGGTGATGTAGATTCTTGGCCAACACTAACAGAAACAATACCAACAGACAACAATCAGCATAAGTGGGAGGAACCTGAAAGAAACAGCCTCCTTCACCTACCTGGGAAGCATCGTTTCAACTACAGGCGGAACTGATGAGGACATCAAAGCCAGAATCGGAAAAGCAAGACAAGCTTTCATTACTCTCAAGTCTGTGTGGAGGTCAGCAGCACTCAACAGAGACTTGGTTCCGTACGGCGTCACGATGGCCTTGTTTGAACAAACTGCAGGGTTTCATCAACAGCTATCCCCGCTTAATACTCAAGATCAGGGAGGAGAAGATCACCGACTAGGTGGGATCTCAGGGAGCATACCAACTAGGAACCGACTTTGCAACAAGTATGCAGGAAGAAATGGAAGTGGAATGGCCATGCTCTTAGAAAAAAGCTATCACGTGACATCACACGACAGGCATCGCTAGAGTGGAACCCGGATGGGAACGGCGAGTTGTTCTTCGGTGTGAGGGTGATATGGAGGGGGTCATGTGAAGAGTAGATGAAAGCATGTGGGCAGAGGTGGGGCTGCAGCGAGGTGAAAACGTTATCAGAGAACCGAATGCAATGGAGATATGCTGCTGAAGCCCTTTGTTCCTTTAAGAATTAAATGAAATAATACTAACGTTTTAGACAAGACAAAATCAGAAATACGATGACATACAGTTTGCAGTTTACAGTTTACAATTTATTTAGGATAGTAGGCTATATGCCTGTGTTAATCCTTTCGATTTATTGCATACAGGAGGTCCAATCTCGCCTTGAATGAATCAACGGATGGCGCTGATACGACGTGTTCCGGTAGGGAGTTCCAATGGTTCACAATTCGATGCGAAAAACGGACTTCCAGACGCAGACGATTCGACCGTGGTTTTTGAACCTTGAGGTGATGTCCTCGCGATTGGTTGGTGCTAGAAGGAAGAAATAATTTAGATAAATTAGCTCCAAAATCATTTCTTAGGATACGGTATGCTAGTATTAGGTCACCCCTAAGTCGTCTGTATGACAGTGGAAATAAACCCAGTCGACTTAACCTCTCCTCATATGACAGGGTTGAGAAACCCTTTATTAGCTTAGTTCCTACTCTTTGCACCCTTTCTAATAAGTCTATTTCGTATTTGAAACACGGGCTCGCTGCCTGGATCCCATATTCCAAATGAGGTCTGATATAAGTCGGATATAATATACGAAATATATCAGCGTCAAAGTTCGCAAAAGCCTTTCGTATGGTCCATAACATTCTAAAACCCTTGGTGGCTGCAGTGCTACAGTTTGTTGCTGTTTTCAAGTCATGCTGCACAACCACTCCCAAGTCCTTGTACTCAGTGACCACTGGGAGAGTAATGCCATTCACTGAGTAATTGTGCATGTGACTACGGGATACATGCATAACTACACTTTTGCTTAAGTTAATCTCCAAGGCCCAGTGCTTACACCAATGTAGTAATTTATTGTACTTGGAAATATTAATATACCGGGATGACGGAATTATAAGAATCTAATCAAAACCCAGAGAGGGCAGCAATCAGTAATTTGTATTTAGCGGAATTCGAATGCAATTCATATAAGAAACATATCAACAGTCAACAGTAAGTATTTAAACAATACAGAGATAGAAATTGTCAATCACCACAACCAATCACTTAACAAGTTTAAATCTTCCTGCAAAGCAAGTTGATCACTGTCATCGTGCAAAGCCCTCCATATCTTGATGTCATCAGCAAACAGTAAGCAGGATGACTTAACTACCGATGGAATCTCATTAACATAAATCAGGAAAAGAAGTGGGCCTAGAATTGTACCCTGAGGAACGCCACTCTTAACCGATTCCCATGTTGATAAAACCCCGTTAACTCGTACTCTTTGTCTTCTGTCCTTTAGAAAGTCTTGAATCCAGTCGGTAACCACTTTATTGATTCCCAGACTACCTAACTTTACTAGAAGACCTGAATGAGAAACCCTGTCAAACGCCTTGCTAAGGTCTATGAATATGGCATCCACCGGTATATTAGCATCAGCTGAGCTTGCCCAACTTTCTCTGGCCAAAAGAAGGTTGGTCAAGCAAGAATGACCTGCTCTAAAACCGTGCTGTTCCACAGCGAAAAGTTTGTTCCCTTCAATGAACTGAATGATAGCATCACGAATTATTCTTTCTAGTAGTTTAACAACAATACTGGTCAAACTAACAGGACGATAGTTCTGAACTAAGTTTCTAGATCCGGTTTTGAAGACCGGACTAATGATGGCATCTTTCCAGTCTCTTGGACATTTAGACTGGTCCAGAGACATATTGAAGATTACCGACAATGGCTCGGCTATGCTTTCAGCCAATGCTGTTAATATACGTGGGTGGAGTTCATCAGGGCCACTGGACTTACCAGGATTGAGCCTTAGAAGCCACTTTAGGACAGTATCCTTTCCAATGTATAAGGGTGCCATTTTCAAGTTACCTTCTGGAAAATTTACAAAGCTGGTATCAATATTATCAGAGAATACTTGACTAAAGTGCTTGGACAAAGCCTCAGCCTTGGTCAAGTTATCCTCAGCCATGTTTGTCTGGTCATCTTCAAGCATAAGAGGTGGGATAGCATCACTCTTACGTGTTCTTCTCTTGATATATGAGAAGAGTCTTTTTGGGCAGCCTGGTGAACTTTTAACTAACTGGGTTTCGTAAGCTATCCTTGACTGGTGGATCAAAGTTTTACACTGGTTTCTGGTTTCACAGTATTTCAGCCGGAACTGCTGTAGCCCAGTAGAAACAAAGAGATTCCAGAACCTTTTTCTCCGTCTCAGGAGTGTTATAGCTTGTCTATTTATCCATGGTGGCCGATTTGTTGGCCTTTTAGGAACCCTCCAGGGGATGAGATCAGTGGTAACCCTCTCAAGTGTATTCTTAAATCTATCCCATTCATCTTCAATGGATGAGACAATGTTGACTGACCAGTCGGCAGTTGAAGCACGCTCCTTTATAGCCACTATGTCAGCATGCCAAACACTAGGCCGGGATTTGGGTTGAAAACTGACTAAATTGCCAGCCCTTAAGTTAAAATCTAACACCCCATGATCACTGTTTGCTAGAGGTGGATGAATAACTAGACCATCCACGTCGTCGTTGTCATGAGTAAGCACTAAGTCCAGCAAGGAAGATCCTTGGGTAGAACCGAATCTTGTACTACCTAAGACATGTTGTGTCAGGGCATTTTCCATGGTTGTCAAGAGTAACCGGCTGTCAAACTTATCAGCGGATCCTGGAGATGTGACAGCTACCCAGTCTATATGAGGTGCATTAAAATCACCTAGAATAAGACAGCTACTGTGTTTACTCCATTGTTTGAGGTGATCTAAAATGAAGTCATCACACTGACAATAGGGACTTCTATACAGAACTCCAATGAGTAGAGTGCCGGTTGCAAAGCTTACTTCACAGCTAATTACCTCACCTGTCCCACTGTCATGAGCTTCAGATTTCACGGAACGAACATGTAGGGAGTTGTTGATGTACAGAGCAACCCCGCCACCTCTACGACCCTTAACTCTGTCGCTGCGCAAGCAACTAAATCCGCATAGCTCAGGTGTGTCATCTAATCCCGAAACCAGCCATGTTTCAGTAATGGCCACAATACCTGGGCTAAGGTCTTCTACTAATACACCTAGCTCGTGAAATTTGTTCCCGATACTACGTATATTAGTGTACACTACCTTCAGGCTTCCTATGCGGTCTGGCTTATCCACACAGGTCTTGGAAGCATACGTTTCCAAGACCTGACTATTTGAAAACCCACCAGTTTAAGGTTAGTCTCACCATTTTTACGTCTTGTTTCTAGCTGGGACAAAACTTCTTTTCGTTTAAGTCTGTCTTCAAGAGATAAATCAGGTCTGGCTGAAATTCCTGACCCGGCAAGGTTGTGTACATTAGCCAGTAGATGATTCCGTTCATCAGGAGAACCTAAGACTACTTTAAGCAACCTACGCTGACTAGAACATTCATCATCTCTTTTGCCTATTCTAATCAGCTTTTTAATCGATACTCCAGGGAAATTCGCTGGGAGCATCTTCCTTATAATACTACTCACTAATTTAAGGTCGTGATCGTGCCTTTTCACGGGATCAGATTCTTTGGACTCTTCCAAATTTCCAACAATTATGTTAGAGTCTAAGGAGAGCTTGTCGTATTTAGCAGTGGCTACGTCCTTTCTCACCACTATTGATGCAGCCTGGCTACAGGTGACAGACGTTTGCCTACCATCAATATTACTATATTTCTTCCGACTGCTTATTTTTGTTACCCATTTATCATCTGCCTGCAGTTGCTTCTCAGGGCTGCTGCAGTTTTTGATGGTACAATCAAGATCAGTGTCTGCGCCACCTTCATGGTGAACTTCGCTTACGGTGTTCTCTGGTTCTGAGATGCTGTTTACAGCTTCCGTTTTGTTACCTTTTCGCTTACTAAGACGCTTCGAACGCCTAGTAGGTTTTACTTCCGGGGTAACTGGGATAGTAACCGCCGGTGTGATAACATTCATGATGGCACTTACTGCTTCATCTTCAGACGGGCAGTCCGTGTCACTCTTACTAGCCACGCTATCATCAGGAAGTTCCATGGCTTTAGACAGCAGTTCGTGAGCCTCCCTTATTAAGGTCATCTTTGGGGAACAACACATTCTGCACATCCAGTGGGATGTTGGAGCAGTACAACGTTTGTATGCAGCTGGACGTAATCCAGTACACATCTTATGATACCACTTTTCACAGTTATTACACTGTATTCCATCATCTACCAAAAAGTAACACTCCGCCCTATTACATTTATGTGGTACTTTTGACATAATGAACTTCTACTGGAAACAGCCAAGACAATTTACCCAATATAGACTATATAAGTGGTTAAAATCAAAACTTAACAGACAAAAGTCAAGTTAAAGTTTTTTTTAAATGTTCTTGAAGTGAATAACACAACAAAACAGCGATTTGTCAAAAACGTGAAATACGTGAAAAAAGCACTCCCTTTCAAACAGCGCGCGTCTGTGATGGTGTGCAAGGATTGCCAATATAGGAGTCATTTAAAATGATTCGAAGTTCCTTAAATAGCTGCAATCGAATCGATCAACCATCAGTTTGCTAGTCATTATGTACTCCAGCTGTGTTCGACATTTATGTCAGCGGATTACAAACTTATAACATGATATAAAACTATGATGATATTGACGCCTAGCAGAGAAGAATTGAAGTTACATGAACAATGTTTCAGTATTCTGACCAGGTGATAAATACCTCTGACAAGTTCACTCAAGTTATAGTCGTATGTGAGTTCATCTTATTCTCTCTCGAATAACATCTGTTTAGGCGTTTAGGCTAACATATCCTAGAAGTCACATTTGACGTGTTTCTATATGTACACATTGTACCATAAACCTATATACTACAGACTGATTGAGATGAGTCGTTGTATAGCACTCACGTCAATAAGTAGTATTCGCTAGCCAAATCGAAGTGATCTAAACATTGGAAAGCCGTTTTGCTCACTTGGAGCCAAGTTCATCAGTGATGTATCCGGTTTGACTTGGCTCAGAGAGACAACCGAATCAGTTCTTTAAAGAAGCAGATTTCTGGGAAGCTACTTGGATGAACTGGTAACACCTCAAGTCAAATTCGTAGTTTGTAATTTATACAGTCCCAGGAGGTTTCTTAATTACCATTTGTGGCGTAAAGCAGACCACAAATTATGATCTGAATAAATTAGTCTTCGAAAAGAAACTGTGGTGAAATTTCATCTCATCGAATTGTGTAGATCACAAATTACGAATTTGACTTATGACTACATTTTTTCCTACTTAAGATTCATTGATGCCCATGTCAAATGAAGTTTCTGTGTGTCGTCGACCCCCTAATGTGTTTTTGTAAGAGTCGTCATACAGACACACAGAAGAACGCCTAAAGGACGTTAGCATTTCAATATGAGAAATCACTTCTACTGTTAACTTTCTCATGCAGCAATTTTCTAACCCCATGTACCTAGAATGCATCCTATACTGCCAATTTTTATCTAAGTGAGGATCGAGCAGTACGAGGCAACCAGTCAAACACTGTCAAATTGTTAAATTAATCTGTGTAGCGAAATTACTTACTCATTTTTGTATGCACTAAAAGAAACAATAAATACAACACCTGCAACTCCATGGAAGGATAGAACTCAGCATTACACCGGTATTGCAATTTTTTGTAGAAAGTCACTTAGCTGCTGAATAGTTCATCAAGCATTACCACCAATGGACAGCAGGTCGAAGGTTAGGACAGTTACTCATCGAAGAAGACATAGGCCTTGTGGTCACGCTATGTCGTAATCAACAGAAGTTGGAATTCATGAGCTGGCCAGTTGATCGGGTCCCAGTGGCTTAATGGTCTACAAGCTTACCTTGAAACCAGAAGGTCCTGGGTTCGAGCCCCGGTGGGTGTGTACTAATGAAGAGTCTAAAACTAGGACAACGGAAACAGGTGTCCAGTATTTACTGGTGGTTTTTCAATGTTTCTCTAACCGATATCAGTCGATGGTAAAATTCTACAACCAATTATTATTTAATTAGCTTAATTAAATCAACACAGGCAGGAATATTTTAATGGGATGTTTTACATAAGAAAGGCACACTAAACGTTAAAAGCAAGTCGATGACCAACAGATACACTGTACATATAAACAGATTTTATTTCCATAGGATACGAAATTATTGAGAACATTAGACTATTGACCATGTCTTTCTTTCTATAATCCTTACCAATATATCTGTAATAACTGAATGACTTCTCGTTGAAGTAAGGTATAGTTTGAAAGCATTTAGACAACGTGATTTGGAACGATAAACTGCGAAATAAAGCTTTGGTGGCTAATTCACCACTTGTACTTTGCACAAAAAATTATTCACCTATACTGAATATAGACGTGCGTCGGTGGCTTAGCGGTTAGGACGCTCGCCGACCACGCACATGGTCCGGGATTTGATCCCCAGTCGACGCACTCCCTTGCCTCGCTAAATCAGTAATAGAACTGGCAAAGAGGGGAGGTTGAGCGTGAGGTTAGCAAACCCATCCTGTAAAAAGAAACACCACTGCTACAGAAACTTCAAGACTCTAGCTTGAAGCCGCCTATGTTCCACTGGGAACGTGAAGGAATAAAAAAAAAGCACACAATCTGCAGTATTGAGCAGTGCTATTCATCTTTTTTTCATTCTGTTTGCATTTGGAGTGGAACATGGGGCTTCAAGCTTAGGTTTTGAAGTTTTAGCAGTGATAGTGTTGCTTTCAGGAAGTCCAGAGTCTGGTCTAATGCCAAACCTTCCCTCTTTACTGGATCCACTACTATCTGAAGGAGTTTTAGGAGTATGTCGGAAGGGAATCTAACCCCGGATCACATTTATAGTTGATGAATATTGAATCCAAGAACCAGCGATGCACCATGCTAGTCATTATATAATCTGATTTAAGAGACCGGAAGTATTTTAAGGGGATTCATTCGACTTGTTAGAAAATGTTTTTGACTATCAGATTCATACAGCAGATCTTCAGATCGTCATTCAAATATTTTTTCAGGACTACTCAGTGATGTGCCAAAACATTTGGGGATGATATTATAGACAGTAGTAGAAAACAACTGAACTAACTTAGTGACAGCTGTTAGTCTGACATTCTTCATAGTATGTGTCTGTGACACTACCTAGCAGAAGTTCACCTTTTCTTCACCACAGACAAGAACTAATCTGGCGCGAATGGATACCATTATTTCTAGGCGAATAAGCTATTCAGTTCGTTTGACGTTTATCCTTAAATCTATAGGGGAAAGTATTCTCAGAGCTGACGTCTCCTAATTTATTTTTCCTTCACGTTCCCAGTGGAACATAGGCGGCTTCAAGCTAGAGTCTTGAAGTTTCTGTAGCAGTGTTTAATTTTTACAGGATAGGGTTGCTAGCCAGCCTCATGCCCAACCTTTCCTCTTTACCAGCATTATTTCTGGCTCAGTGAGGTAAAGGAGTGCGCCAGCCGGGGCTACGAACCCCGGACCATATGCATGGTTGGCGAGCGTCCTAACCGCTATACCACCGACGCTACGTCTCCTAAAATCCACTATAACCCATATTAACTTTCAAATAAATTCAGTAATGTGAACGCTTTTATTCAGATGAGTGGAAAAAATTAATCAGCATTCTGCCGCATTTCAAAGATAATCTAAGTTTACATGAAGGCATATCTGAGTCACCATTGTACTCTGAATGAATAATTAAAAATCATTTGATAGTTTACTCACAATCGTACACTTTCGGCTGATAGATTAGCTGATATTTCCAGCCTATTGCATTTTATGTATAAATTGTAAAAAAAAACATTTGAAACAGGATGTTTAACTTACATGTTTCGAGAGGCAGCGTTTTATTGTCTTAGTAATTGTTCACTAATTCGCTTTAAAACACAGATATTAAATTCTATGAGAATTTTGTTTTCAAAAATTATATGACTTATAGGTGGAACTCAATCGATGACGAATGAAAGACACATTAGTCTGGCTACTCAGCTCAAAAGAAACAGGTTATACGAAGTGATCACATATTCACCTTTCAGAGTACATTATGATGGAGATATACTCTGTTGTCTTGTAATCTCATGCACATTGAAAACTGACGCTGTTTTTTTAAACCATAATTTCAATATTTGAAAGATTGTACACAAATTTAGATGAATGCAAGTGATGAATGAAGTTTGGTGTTTGGGAAAATTTCTTTAGTACTGTCAAACATACAATTAACCTAAGCCGAAATTCTAGAACTGCAAGTGGTTAACCGAAGTAATTTGGAAACTACTCGAGTACTACAGCGTACCCCAAATATTCATCAACCTTATTCAACAGCTGTACGACAATAATGGCACATGTCAAGTGATCCACAACGGAAAACTCAGCCAGGCGTTTGGAGTAAACACAGGAGTCAGACAAGGGTGCTTATTGTCACCAATGATATTCCTAATTGTGGTCGACTGGATCATGAGTCAGACAGTAGGAAGCGAGAAGACAGGGATATGCTGGACCGACGTGAAGAACCTAGAAGACCTGGATTTCGCGCGTGGATGATTTATGTTTCATGTCACACGCAATCGAAGACTTACAAGCGAAAACCGACAAACTGGTCGAAGAAGCAGCAGGCGAAGACAGGACTCCAGGTGAACACAGACAAAACGGAGGTTATGAAAATAACCAGCCAGCCAACAACAACAACAACAGCAACATCCAGCGCCAATTACCATCAACGGGATGGATTTGAAAGAGGTTACTTCATTCTACTGCTTATCTAAGGAGCATTGTTTCAACTACAGGAAGTCGGAACGGACGAGGATGTCAAATCGAGCGAGAATCGGGGAGGGGGGCGGGAAACACATTCATCAACCTGAAATCAATCTGGAAATCTTCGTCACTCACCATCAACAACCACATTGCTTCGGATTTTCATTACAAACGTCAAGTCAGTCAGCTCTTCTATACGGATCAGAGACTCAGCGGGTGGGTCACAAAGAATATTTCCAACAGCTTGTTGCAGACCAGACCTTTATCAACAACTGTCTTCGCTGGATCTATACTGAAGATCAGATGGCCGGGCCGGAAAGAATCACCAACAAGAAACTATTGGAAGAAACAAAACAAGAACCAATCGCCAACAGGAGAAAGTGGAGATGGACTGGACACTCGCGGCTGAGGAGGCCGCTGGGTGACATCGAGCGAGCGTCAGGCCATTGCTCGAGTGGAACCAGGCCGAAAGGGAAGCACGCGGCGAGTGGGACGTCAGTGCAAGGGTGACATGGAGGAGATAGTGTGTGTGAAGCGTTGAGGAGTTGAAAGAGTATGGACTAACATGGATGCAGATGAAAAGTACAGCAGAAGGAAGACAGAAGCAAGTTGAGACGTGCAGTTAAAGCCCTATGTTCCACTAGGAACCCAAGGAAACAATAATATAATAATAATAAGTGATTAACGGTTCAAACAATATCTAAGGATCTCGGAAGGCTCCAGGATAAAACACCGACTGTAGCTCACTTCAACAAGTACCGATTTTCAGTGGATTTGTATAGTGCCTCATATAATTGGTCGAGTAGGCGAATATTGAAGAATAAGTAGTTTACAGTGGGCATATATATATATATATATATATATATATATATATATATAAACCGTATACACAGTCCATTGTGTCAGATGATACGATACAGGCACGCTGCAACAAAAGCTTCTGAGATCTATGGTTATAGGAGTTCGAATTATGTTCAATGTAAAGATGTTCAGCCTAATGAACAACTGATACAAACATAAAGTGGTACAAATTTTTATAGTTTTAACTTTACTTTCGAAATATTCATGCGATGTCTACTTTCAATCGATTATTCCTCCAGCTTATAAAATAGAAATCGAAACAGAACAATGTCAATTGCAGTTGAATGCATCTTTTTTCACTTAGCTTACAGAAATAGGAACATGTTAAATGATGTTTCGTTTATAATCTAATGGTTAAAAATGCGACAGGAAAAGCTCATTGAATATGGATGCTAACATTGCCAGGTATTTTCATTTAGTTTTCGAAACCTCAGTCTCAGTGTCTTACTTCATTTAAAGTTACCGTATAAACGAGTGGAAATAAGAACAAAACATTTAGCGTATGTGTTGATTTTCAGAGAATCAATCACTGAACCTCACAACTGCAATTATCTATATGAATTTGTGAACGTGTAGACTTTCAGCTTGGAAAGGACATCAACATAAAAGAAAAGAGTTTGGGGTATTGTTCAGCATATTTCACTCATGACTTTTAAATAACTTGAAATTCACCACCAAAGCACCTTTAAGATTGCACAACACCTCTGAATTACAGTGTCGAAAATGACGACTTTGTGTCAACGGTGTGTGAGTCTGTTCCATACGAGCACTTTCAGTTGACTGCATCTGACTTGATGCTGTTTAATGCGCCATTCAGTTTTACATGCGTCATGAATGAATCTTCCAACAAGCCACAAATTAATGCTCATGATATCAACAAAGGAAACAATACATACTATTGAATGCCTTAATGCATTTAAATAATACAGTCCGACCGAATGTTCCACTTCCTCGACATCCATCTAAAAAAGAAACGTCAACAACTCTCTGAAAAGGTCCATATACAAAACCTACATGAAATGGACAATTAGTCAACTTTCAAAGCTTCGTGCCCCTAAACAGAAAGAGGAACTTGATATACGGTCCTTCCTCGAGGATTCGGAAGATATGCAGCGAGGGGGTGATTGATGAAGAACTGGGTAATCTCCGAGGAACTTTGATGGAGAACGGTTCTCCGCCTGGGTTCATAGATAAGAATCTAAAACCAGAGGTTACTTCCGAACAAGTCCAAACTGTCCCAAAGAAGACACTCCTGCTTAATCTAGAATCCAAAGGTGACACTAAAGAAGAAATTCTTCGTGAACGCCTCTGCGAATCTCTTAGGAGAAAATACTTCACCGCAATCCCATGACTGACATTTTCCTGCAAGAGACTGTTCAGCCAGAACGCGAAAGATAAGCTACCTCATTGGACCACTTAAATGTGTATATACCAGTTTACTTGCTCGTACGAAGCTGAGTTCATCGGCCGTACCATGCGTCAACTTGAAAAACGCGCTCGTGAACACTATCCAGCCTGGCTAATAAAAGGAGAGCGAAAATGTGTGTATAGTTCAGTGACAGAACATCTGGTCAGATGAAAAAACCTTCGAAATCATACATCATATTCGAACAAACCTATCAAAGGGAGTAATATTAAGACATCTGGGCATAGCCGAAGTAATAGCCATCCAAAAACTTAAACCTACTCAATGTATCCAAGAGGAATACTTTCAAGCCTTTGTTCCCTCTCCCCCATGGCCACGATAAACAAGTAATTCTTTTAATAGTAACTATCCCATTGCTTTCTTATCCAAACCTCCTGTTTATTCATGTTATTTTTAAGTTTTTTTAAATCCCTATTTACACTAACATATTTTCATATCCAAAATTCCTGTCACTTTTGTCATTTTATCATTTCTCCGTATTTAATCCCTAATTGCATAAATAATTATTCGTCACAGTAGTTATGATCCCACTAGATTTTTTATCCAACCATCCCGTCTGTTTTGTTATCTCTGAATTTCTAACCCCTAATTGTACAATGTGTCAATCTTCTCCGCAATTATGATGCTACTTTGTTTGAGTTTTATCCGCCTTCCCCCCTGTTTATTATGATATTTTAATTCCTAATTGTAATTTTATTAATTTGATCCTTGATCGGGAATTATTCTGAGACTTTTCCGCCCAGTTATTAGAAATACGCAAATGAACAGCCTAGTTGATGACTTTGTCGGAAAGAAAATTTTCTTCGTTGAAACTGTTTATTTTTATCATTCCCTATAATAGAATACAATAATATAATACAATAAATAGACCTACAGGATTGACCTTGTCAGCCTGTTTGAATTTTTGGGCCAGCTACTATAATATTAACATGTGCAGCTTTGTTTCTTTCTTCTGCTTACGCCAATAAATACGCTAGAACCTACTTTTCTAGCACCTTCAAACACTCTGTTTAATTTTGGCTTTGCTACCGACATGCTAATATGTTGTTGTCAAAACTAACTGAGATTACCCTTTATCTATGTAGAATTTTATTTATTTATTGTTAATGTACTAACTGGATGCAATACTGTAGTAAAATGATGAGAATTCCATTCTGTATTCGCAAGTACTGTTTTGGAATAAAGCAAATTATTATTATTATTATTATTATTATTAAACAATCTTGCGGATAAGTCCAATAAATACAAATGGAGAATTTACCACCAATGACAAATGAATATAGAGCTGAAATGATAACAGTTTCTACTGATTAATAAGGAAGGATTGAATCATCATGATTTCAGGTGAGCTATTGCTAAATTCCTTTCTATTTATGTCAACAGAGACAATCAGAAACGCATCCAGAGTCTCCTGACTGGTAGATTCTACGATTTCATTCTGGGTACTATCTCATCAGATGAATAAGCGTAAATGAAATTTACACTTATTGGTTGTGTAAACGTTGAATCGTGTTCAACAGTACTAAATATTTAGTAGTGGAGGATTTCTCCGTTCATTTTGTGGACTGGTCAAACAATCGGCTACAGGAGTTTATCGTAAGCTGACATTGGTTAGAGAACCATTGGGAAACCTGGGAGTAGTGGACATCTGTTTCGTCCTAGTTCGAGGCTCTCCATTAGTGCGCACCCACCAGGATTCAAACTCAGGGCCTTCTGGTTATGAGGCTGAAATGGTTCTCTAACTGATGTCAGCTCACGATGAAATCCTGTAACCAATCAACCAAATCCCTACAAACCAATACTTGAATTACGTCTCCCTCGTTTAGCCATTATTATCATCACTATTATTGTTCACCTTGATATCACCTTTATTGTAAAAACGGGTTATCGTCACTATTGTTATTTATTTGTTAGTATGTTAGCCATGAGGCATGCATACTAGTGTCTACATGCATAGACATCTACGTATATACATATACACACATACATACATACATGCATACAACTTTTGTTTATTCTCTTGGCCTTTGCTGCACCTTCTCACACTCCGTACCTATTCGTTTGCCAATACTAATTCTCCGTTGCTTACTCTGCAATCTGGAGGAACAGCCACATCTTCCTCATCCGAAGCGTACTCGACTACCCCTTTAAGAATATCCCACAGTGGGGTGAAATATCATCCATCGAAGCCTATCCATTTGCCATACCACTGGATTATACAAATTAAATTGTGGAATTCAGAGTTAATGCTAATTACAAGTAACTGTAACTTCATAGAAAGTATTTACCTTAACAACCGTAACATACTGTTTGAATGTGGTAACTAATTCGTCCATCTTTTTAATTTAATTTAAATTTTTAATTTTTGATTACAGCTTGATTCCACACCGTACTTTTTGGTACAAGTATGGAATTTTCAGCATGTGATATCGGTAGCCCAAATTTTCCAGGCCGACCATAGATATCAGGTATGCGTCGGCAGGGGATTGAACCTCAGACCATGTGCATAGTCGGCGAGAGTCCTAACCACTGTGCACCGACGTACATACATACTTTATACGATAATTGAGTTTAGTTTTATACGAGTTTGACCACGGAGTGATGTCATTTAGAGAAACATTGAAAATTAGGAAGTACTGGACCGTCGTTTCGTCCCAGTTTGGGAATCGTCGGCAGTACGCACCCACTGGAATTCCCATCGATGAAATTGGTTGGTGGTCGCACTAAATCACGAAATGGTTGAAGTTAAAATCATGGGCTGGCCATTGATTCGGGTCCCAGTGGCTCAATGGTATACAAGTCAGCTTGCCTTGTAATGGGAGGTGCTGGGTTCGAACCGTGGTGGTGGGTGCGTACTGCCGACGATTCGCAAATCAGGATGAAACAATTATTCAGTTCCCTCCGGTTTTCAATGGTTCTCTAAATGATATCGATCCGCGATCAGCTGGTAAAACCAAATCTAATTCTTGCAAACTAAATTCTTGAAAATTGAGTTTATTGTTTAATCAACCACACCTTGACTTCTCTTGTAACACTGTGACCTCTATTCATTCACCTTAATGTTACTAGGTGGCAAAAAGTGGTGGAGAGTGCCGTAGTGAATAATTTCCCAAATATGTTAACCTACAATTTTTGTTATTTAATATTGAGTGTTAAACTTCAGTGTTTAATTTGGCTGGTTAAATAGAAGTTCTGTGGTGTAAAAATTGTATTTGCGTATTACTCATCTTGTGTGCCCGTAGACACCCTTCCTCCCCTGAAAGAGTTTACATTTTTGATACATTTTTACCAATGGTCATTTATTAGCATAAAACATTTAAATTTAATGCTCATATTTTTCATCTCATAATCGGAACAGTAATTTATTTTACGTAAATTTATCTTTTGACTTTCATGCAAATCACATTAAATGGTGGCATGAAGGACGCTTCTTCCATATGAACACTGACTCATTCTACTTCTGTTTATTGACACATCTCTTCTGAAATGGTTACAATGCTAAGATGCCACAAGCTTCTCCCTGTCTGAGGTATTTTATTTGTTACTAATCATAATGATTGATAAGTGTAGTGCGGTAGCCTGAACCAATCAACGCATGCTTCAAATGTTACGTAACACCAGGATGCTCGGTTTCGATGGAATAACTGATATATCGTGGCGATTTCCTGACATGGGAAAACCAATATTACGTGATCGATATTCACTCAATTTCTCACATTAGCAGTCGTCGGTCCAATCAGTGAGAAACACGATGTCGAGACTGCATTATGTCTGTTTCCTGCTGACTAAATATAATCAACGGAGTTAAGATTTTAATGTAGTTAGATGATAAGCAGTTTCACGAGGTCTTTTATGCTGCTTGTTGAAAACAAGTAAGCTAACCCACTGTATACAAAAGTGCTATATCTTCAGTAATAATAAGTGTTTATGCACTAGCCGTTACCTTCAAGTTGTATTTGGCGGAAGGTGGCTAGCGTTGGAGTCGTCCTATATGGGGCTCATACGCTGGAGTTACCTTCATCCCCAAATGGGTGATGGTGTTCCCACTGCCACCCGAACCCAGGAACCACCACTTCAAACATGATACTTTACCCACTAGACGACTTGGGCTACGACTGCCAATGTATCACAGACAGTCAAAATAATTTCAGAACTACTCTTCAGCTGGGTACTCTACATACAGGTATATATGCATATACATGTATATATATATACCACTAAAACTAAACGACTGATAAGCAAATAAACTACATTGAATTAATCATGCAAAACGACAGATGTGAATGTTTTTCAGGTCATGTTCAGACAGTAAAGTAGGGGAAGGGAGTTTGTGAGAGATTAAAATTAAGATAAAACGCATTTACAATTCAATTACATCACTCAAGTGAGCAATTAGTCCTCAGAGAAGGAACTTATATTTATCAAGAATTGCGAAGAGTTAGGTGTCAAGATGGATGTCCCACCGACGACATTGGTTGGGGTCGCGGTAAATCACGAATTGGTAGAAGTTAGAATTCATGGACTGACCAGTGAATCGGGTCCCAGTGACTCATTGGTATACAAGTCAGCTTGACTTGTAACAGAAGGTTCTGGGTTCGAACCGTGGTGGTGAGTGCGTACTACCGATGATTTCCAAACTAGGATGAAACAACTGTCCAGTACTCCTTGGTGGTTTTCAATTCTTCTCTAAGTGATGTCATTCCTCGATCAACTCGTAAAAACAAAACTAATCCTGGCAAATCAACTATAGAGAACTGAATAATCTTAATGATGATAATAGTGACAATAATGATGTTAGTATCGGAAAATAATGTTTTCCAAAAATAAGAGTTGTAGATATAAGTTCAAGAGTGGAAATAAAGACATTAATAATGATTGTAAACTAATAACGATGATTTGGTGTAAATTAAAAGTACTATTGGTGAATTCAATTTTAGATTTTCCGTACCTTGACTGGATCGAAGTGCTCGGTGTCAGGTTGAAATGTCGACTTCTTGAGCAGATGCTTCAGCGATGTCTGGGCATGTAATTAAAAGTTAATTGGTGGATGGTGACTAGCAGTGGAATCCAGGATGTGCATTTCGTCCCACTTAGTGAGAAAATCATCATTCACTGCGGAATGCATGTACATCCAGATGACGGGTCCCTATTAGGACGAAATGCTCATCCTGGATTCCATAGCTGGTAACTATCCACCAGTTGACTGTTGGTGGATCATTTTCAAATAATAATAATAATGAATTTAATGAAACTGGACTGGATTTTGTGAATAGGATAACAAGCTTGAAAAGCAGAACTTAAATCTAAGGTGATAAAGTCATAAGAAAGGTCATGAAATCATAAAAGTCGAAGATGAACGTTTGTCAATGAACCAACGTAATAGAAGAAAAAGAAAAGAAAATCGTGATAGGAATTTAAAGTGTTAATGTTTACGGAGGATTTGTTGGCCTTATTGTAAGCCAAGGTAAACATAGAGGTTGAACATACTTCTTCTATATACAAAGAGTTTGTCTTCTGGTATTGGCCGTAACTGCTTCATCTACTGATAGAAGACGTAGTCGAGCTCCCCTAGAAAGATTACTAGAAACGAGGTAAAAAACTGAGAACGCCTGGTAGAGTTTTATCGAGTGTCCAGTATCTCTACCAGGTGGGCTAAGACTGTACTATTATGGGAATATTCAGTTGTGAATTCATGTAAACGACGTCAGATCTTTAAAACAATTAATCCCTTTTATAAATTTTGATAGCATTATTAGAAGACGGAGACTATCTGAAAAATGTGATGTATTAGCGGTATACATTTCGAACAATCTGATCACACATTTACTTGTCAAGTCGATAACGTTCATGCCACGAAATTTTACCAAATAAGAATTTACTTTTCTTTCCAATTTTCTGATATCATCCGAAGGAACATCGGCTATGAATTTATTTTCGTCATTAAGGATGGATAACATTTTTGTTTTATAATCATTTCTGTCCATTACAAACTACGCCAGATCCTTTGTCAGGTTTCAGAATAACTATATCGGAAAATTGGAAGGAAAAGTAAATTCTCATTTAGTAAAACTTCATGGCATGAACGTTATCGATAAACAGGAGTTTAACTCCTTGAAACTCATGGGATCTGATTTTCCAAACCTCTATGGACTACCTAAAATTCATAAGGTTGACAATCCATTACGTCCAATTCTTTTAATGTGTAACTCTCCTACACATAAACTAGCAAAATGGTTAGTTCATATTTTAAGCCCAGTACGCAATGAATTATGTAAGTTTACTTTGAAAGTTACATTTGAACTTGTTGACTGTCTTGTAGATATGAACATAAAAGATAGGAAAATGTATTCATTTGATGTTAATTCTTTGTTTACTAATGTACCATTGATTAAGACTGTTGATATTCTTTGTGACTATATATCTTCTAGTTGTTTTTCATTCCCTTTCGCTTTAACTTATTTTAAAGATTTATTATTATTATGTACTGACAACGTCCATTTCACGTTTGAAGGCGAACATTTTCGACAAGTGGATGGTGTTGCTATGGGGAGTCCATTAGGACCTTTGTTAGCCGACGTGTACATGTCTTATGTTGAAAACTTATCCCTTGATTTAATTTCAAAATTGCCCTTCAATAGGAGATATGAAGATGATATCATTTTGATATGTGACGATCATGAAGATGCGAGTCGCCTATTAGACAGACTTAACTCTGTACAAAATCATATTAGTCTTACATGTGAGGAAGAAAGTCGCAACCACCTAGCATTTTTAGACATACCTCTGAGTCGAAGAGATGATGGCTCAATAAGACGGTCTATCTTAAGAAAGCCAACTTCGACAGGGCAATACCTTAATTTTCATAGCTTCTGTCCATTACAGTATAAGAGGGGCTTGGTGAAGTGTCTATTCAAGAAGATTCAGCGTATTTGCACGGCTGATATTATGGACAAAGAAAACGAAATATTAATGGATACTCTTTTTGAAAACGGATATCCTTTGAAATTTTTAAACACGTGTAGAAGTCAACTAGTCTCTAAACCTACAATCCATACCGTCCCTAAGAAAAAGGTTTTTATCAAATTATCATATAACGGGGAAATAAACAGTAGGATTGTGAGGCGAAGGTTGAATTCAATCATCCGTAGAACCTACTGTGTAGCCCAGCTTGTAATTTATCCACTTCAACTCTACCCCTTATAACTTTTATCACATATATATACATACATTGACTGAGCAATTATTTAGTGCCACTTAATAACCTTTTTCTGTAATATAAATACGACTGTATAGCTTGAAAATGAAGTCGTTGAAAAGAAATTTCTTCGCTGAACAAAAATTGTGGAAAAAGCTAAAAAATATGCTTCACTGTAAACCTCAAAAGTGCACAAGTGATTATATCACATCTCACACAATTTACCAATTTTCGTGTGTGTGTGTGTGGACATACATACATGGGGAGGAGTAATAGCGCTTTGCACGTGAGGGTGGGAGAGCATATCCCAAAATTGTTAGAAAAACAGATGAATTGTGACAAGCCAATAGATGCAGGTGTCAGACTACTAACTTCGTCTATAGCTAAACATCTAATCGAGATGAACCATGAGATTAATGTTAACTCAGCCTTTAAGGTCATCTATGAAAACGGACAAGGGCGTTTACTGAAATACGCTGAGGCTATAGCTATTCATAGACAAGCCCCCCCCCTTGTGTATTCAAAAACAGTTTGTTATTACTCTTAACCTACCTTGGTAATCCTTATTTGATTGGATTACCAAACGTTTGTGTTAATTATTCTTAATTCATTTTTCTCTCAATTTGTTTAATTTAACCTTTCTATATATATTGACTTGACAAGTAAATGTATGGTCAGATTGTTCGAAATGTATAGCGCTAATACATCACATTTTTCAGATAGTTTCCGTCTTCTAATAATGCTATTGAGATGTCAAATCTGCCAGAGTAGGCTAGAAAAGCCTTTATTTCCTCGTAGTACACTCATAATAAACTTCATCTACCATCACAGTTGCATAAATACTATGCTTTTAACTTTGAAGACAAATTACTAGGCTTTCAAGAAGCGTGAAGTTTAGGTTAAACCTCTACAGGTGGAAGTGTAATGAATTTTGGGAATTGGGACACAAAACACTCCTCATTTTCAAAACTAAAAAAATCGCACCTCAAGGAAGCTTCACTGCATTTGTTTTTTGATATATCTGGATCGGAATACGCATTGGCGTCTTACGCTTTAGGCGATAAACTGGTCAATTCCCAAACCAGAATATGTCACCTGAATGTGACAAATTTGAATTACAAACCAGTGGATGAGTAAACCTGATAAAGAGGTGCTGACTCCAGCAGTACTGCAATGATAGCTGATTTATCTTCATCGGTTATCTCTGCAGTAAGTCTTCCGACTGTATTCTCAAATTGGAGAAGTCTACGGTCACATTTTTCAACTTTTCTATCTTAATTTCGGCATTGGCGATGGGTTTGCTGGGTATTTGAGAGAAATTTGCATTTGGTATTTCAGTTACCTTTGTAGGTTTCTACACAACATTGCATTGCACAAGCTTCTCCCCCAATCCCAACAGTTTATGACCTCACATTGTGAATGAACACTTCTTAAGGCTTACTTGATTCGATATACGATTGTCTAATTTGTGCAGTGAATTCTGCGGTCTCTATGATGTCATTTTTCTTGCTACGCGGTTTTCCGTAAGTGAATTCTTCCGTTTGTTTACATGTTTCCTAAACGTTTGCAAGATGCACATGAGTTAACTGAAGCCCATCATTACAGTATTGTTAGCGTAAGTACCTCTTTATCAGGAGGTGATATCAGACCAAGTTCTTTGCTCTATGTATCTCATATAATTCCCCTGCGGTGTCTAGGTCCTATTTTTAATTTCAGAACTAATATTCACACTTCAAGTTCATCTTTAATGCTACATAAGAAAGTGAATGGGGAAAACCCCATAGCAGATTCTGCTTTCTCAAAGGAGCTGATGAGCTGTAGACTAGGGTGAAGTTGTACAGGTGTAGTTTTGCAAGTTCGGGATCCCATGTGTTAGGGATGCAGCCATGTTGGAACTCAATAAAAGGAGTCTCTTGGTGTATGGAGGGATTTCGGTGGCCAACGTAACCCACAAATTGTTTGGTAAATCCCTCGTGGATGATCTGATAATAACAGTTATACTTATTTAGACTTTTCAACTGACTTTCTCACTAACAAACCTTTACCCCACCATACTGTGTACCGTTTAATTTGACATTTCCATTTCAAATGTCGATTTCTGACTTTTCCTATGCGCCACTGTCCTTGTATAATCTTTAATTGTAATATTTCTTGTGGCTGTGTTCTGTGACAGTGTATTGACTGACCATATGAGTTTGTTCGCCTGAATGAAGGTCATTCTGATACGAGAATATCTGCAGAAAGCTTTGGTGTGAGATTTTGTGGAACAGCCCTTAGACACACCCTGTTGTGAGTGCTTTCCTTGATTCTTACTACTTGTTTCGTAATTCGAAAGACGCATTTCCTGTTTAGCTGCCTTACAGAACTGTTCAAGTAAATTTGAGTTTAATGTTATTATAGTTTAATAGAACCACTAAAGTATTGGAGAATAGTCGTCATTTCCCTGGTTATGGAAAGTTTCATGATAGCGCGAGTCTCAACAAAGTTTTGTCAGGAGTACAGTTGAAGGTAGAGATCAGTCTCTTGATTTCAGATTACAACCGGAAAAATTCGGTCGCTACAGATACATTGTGCGGGACACATGGCATAATCTCCTAGAATTATTACTTGGTCTTCATGGTCGAAATAACTATATGCTTCGTAGTGTGAAAGACAATGTGGGCCTATCTGGTCGAAATCACTGAATCCTTCACCATGTGAATGACAATGTGTACCACTTCATTTGTCCTCATTTCATCAATAAAACTAGAGCAATCACACTCTAACTTGACAGAAGCATTCCGAAGTAGCAAACTATCAACAAACGTTTGAACCTGTAGTGCACATTACAAACCCATTACATATTCGGAAGTATTTCAGCCAAGTCGAAATGATCAAATGAACTCAATTCATCCCATGATATTTTTTGTTCCTGATACACATGATATTCCTCTTCTCAAATATCGATTCACACGGAATATTTAATTACACACAAAAGAACACATGCACATACATATACACACACACACATCAATCATGAACTCTGATCGTACACTTATCGTTCTCTGTAGAAAAGTTTAGCTACGAAATACATAAAAAGGTCGGAATGTTTGATTTTCAAAGAGTCGACATGTGATTATGTAGAGCAGAGCAGAGCAGAGTAGAGTGCAGTGGAGTAAAGACATTTCGTATCCTGCTTGTGAATGCACAAACAATTGCCGTGTGTTCTCAACAATTCAATACTTCGTCGAATATGATAGGCCACACCTCAGATGCACATCAGTCAGTCATTAGTTTGCTCTGATGATACACAATAATTTATAGATATCCAAATGCTCACATGAACTATGCTCAGTCAATATAGGATGAAAGAACAGCCGAATCACTTCATTCTATCCACAGGTGAAGTGTACTTTGATCAGTATGCTAATCGCTTTGAAGCTGACGGGACTTTGAAATGTAATGGAGAAAAGTAGTTCAAACCATTATCTCAAACTCCATTTCCAAATCGTGATTGCAATGTTTTGATGTATATTATGCACACACCCAATCTCCCTGGAATGGTTCAAATCACCCTTCGATCAATGAAAGGCGCAAATCAATCAATGGAAGACGAAGTCGTAGTCTACTGTTTTAAATACACTCATCATCACTGTATCATGTCTACGAATATCGACAGTTTGCAATGATGAGTGCGTGTCGTGAACTGGAGTGAGTGTATGTGAGATGTGTTTGTGTGTGTTTGTGTGTGTGTGTGTGTGATCGATGAGTGAATTTGTCACACAGATTTATTCTACCACACATGTAATGGCCTCATTGAGTGGGCAGTAAAATTTAGAAATTAAGCCCCCGAATACACATACAAACACACACACACACACACACACACGAACAACAACGGAAAAAGCACACACGCAAATATTCACAACTTGTTCGACTGAATGCATACTGAGGTTGGACAGTTGTTACGTTCACAGCTCCGTATAGAAGACTTCGAGGAAGCGAATACTAGGAGGAAGTGATGAAGACGTTTAATGACCGACAGGGTGGTCAGGAGGGATGAAAGTGGATACATCATTATTCAAGGATGTTTGAGTTCGTATGAAATAGTAAGCTGCCCACTTCACAATATGGAGAAGACCGAGGCTCATACAAGCATGATAAGTGTCTGAAAGTCAAGAAGCATAAAATGGTAATTAGAAGTTTCCACGACAGATTCAGTGATTAATCTTGAATTGGACAACAATGAGATAAAAAGCAGACAAACCATAGTTGATTCCACACAACGACGACAACTCTTCTGAATTTTTATAGCCTAGGCAGTGTCAAATAGACGAGTTTGACTACGAGAAGTAACACTGAGTGCACTCAATGTCCGATAAGCTTACAGACCGTTAACCTCTGAAAATTTCAAATAAACGAGTTTTGTTTTCAATCTATAGAACTTATCAGAACCCAGAGATAAACGATCAGAAACTTGTCTATGAATCGACTATCAGTTCACGAGATAAACATGAGGAAGTCGTACAACAAGATGAGATTGGTTACAATTGGTTACATGGAGGATCGCCTCGCTAAGTTCGATCTAAAAATTAAATTGAATTGACCAGTGGATTTCTATACGGAGAACTGACGAGAGCCACAATATTCAATTGTATTTTCATCATATTCTGTTCGTCAACTTCCAGACGACCCAACATGATTGCACAAGCGAGCGATGAACGGCTCTACTATACCACTACTGTGTGAGTTTGTAGCACCCTTTTGTTAATCATAACTACACGCTTATAGAACAAATTCATGAACGCGTGAAATACGCTTACAGAAGCCAATTTTACATATGCTTGTGGAATATCTGCCACTGTATTATTGAATATTGCTCTTCTTTGTTACACATGTATTTCCTACAGGGTGATACACTTTTCATTCCTTTTCGTGATTTTCGAAATCAGGTTTCGTTATTAATGCATCTTTTCACTTGTGCATCTTAATACAACGTGAGCAAATAGTAAAAGGTGAAAATGTGGATATCTTATAGTACAACGAGCGAAATCGTATTTGGTATCGACATAAGCTGACCAGTTCATTTACACATCTGGATATGTCACGTTGCATCACCGAAATTCCACACCTCTACTTAGTTTGACACCAATTTCATACATGTTTATTATCACCTCAAGTTTCGTTAAACATACACCTCCTCTACAGTCTTACGCGACACCGGATTTTATCAGATTTTGTCCTAATTCAATTGTCTAAATCTACTCCGCGTCATTCGACTGTATTCGTTCTCATATTCACACACATCCTGCCTCAAATAGCCCTAACATTCTTAATATTGTACATTTCATCATCTCTCATATTGTCAAGACGACGGTAATGACTGCTGTCAACACAAACACAATCTACAGTCTATCATTGGCTAACATAAACAACAACCACTATTCAATATGCTATAATACGAGAGCATCCAGTAGTCCACTTCACTGTCTACTTCTGCTGACTTAATGGCCTAACCTGAGACGAATTCTCTCTACGTCACTCGTCATACCACTTGGTCATAAATACGTCAGCCATTCATCGGTAAAGCCTGAGAACAAAGTGAAGTGCTTGTTGGCCAGGTTGATGTGGTGCCTAAATAAGTTAGCTCTCTGAACATCATCGAATGATGATATTTGATAGTGACGAGTGCCATACAGAAAGGCACCTCATCCACCTTATTCCGTATTGTGAATTATGACTGAACGTGGTAACACCATGTCAGTCACATGTACGTGATACTATGAAAACGTTACCATGTGAAAATTTCATCTTCTCAAAGCGACGCACACACATGTGAAGTGACATGAGTAATGTTTAGAGAAACCGAGGATGTTGATCATGTAATTGTATTATCAAGCTTTATCGTTTACTGCACACACAATTTCCGAAACTGAATGTGAACGAAGAAATAAGAACAGAGGGAGGAGGATGAAGCTGATCCATTTTATTTTGTCGGTTATCAGTTCGTCGTGGAATCAAAGTCTCAAATACCAATCAAAATTCAGGATGCTACATTAAGTACATAACTTGTACAATCAAGGCGGCAAAATATAACGACCACCTGAAATTATATACACATATAATGTAACGAAACCGAGGTCTCAGGAATATCGGAAAATGTTGTTCACAAAGACATCAGAGGGCAAAACACACGAAATGACGAAACACATTAAAGATTGGTACTGAAGAAAATATGAGAAAACGAGAAAACACGAGGAAAAACTGGTGGATGAAATCTCTTCTCCAGGTAACATGATGTTTCACAAATAGTCTACGAAAGAACATCGACTTCAGTTGATTTGATTGTGTTGAAAATAAATAGATCATGGTGTATTCTGTGGTTATGCATGCATGCATCCAGAATTCATCACTCACTTTGTCGACAACCAATCATAAAGTAATGTGTGTACCACATGTCTAGTGTACCACATCTCATTCGATATATCACCAAGTAGCCAACGACACTCAGTGACAGATAATGTGAGCATTCAGAAGAACAGCACAACATGTTTCTGCGCGAACACAATCACAGTTAGGCAAACAAAACACACCAACAACATGTAGCTTGACTTGTTGTGGTCGATTTTATCGCGGCTCAGTTCACATCTTTCAAATGGAACTCATAATTGGTGACTCTGATATGATGATTATCTCGTCAACACTGACACATCACAAGGAAGATATCATGAACACGTTCACAAACACTCATCTGTTCGTTGTGAATCGATCACAACATTGGGAATCGCTATTATGTTGAATGTGAGCAGGGTACTTGTTCTCATAAATTATTGACACTCTCAGTGCAAATTTCATTTCACGTAGTTCTGAATTCAGACTGACTCACTGTTATTCTATTTCCAAAGCAAATTTAGATGTCGGAAGTTGTGACTGGTTCGTGTGCTAACAAAGTCCGAAATTTGTCGAAGCATTGAACAAATGCGTAATGACATCCAGACGGAATTGATATTAATCTCATGGTATCTCATGGCATTCATTGATGCTGTTTTATTCAGAAACTTGATGAATCCCTACATTCCTCGCTAACACTGAGAGAATTCCTCCATACATATGATTCACGGGACAGAGGAGATATATGTGGTGCGAACGAATGGTACCAAAAGTATTTTCCACAGATATTTGTCAGACAATCATGATGTCAATTTTCAGTCGTCTGCTTACTTTCATTGTGGTGTAGGGAAATCCGGCGTGAACTCCAATCATACTCATCCACTTATTTTGTCAAAAACATGTCAACCATCACATATGAGAATGCCAGTCGTTCACTCCGAATCCTCAGCTTTTCATCCATATCACGCTCTACTGATTTCGATGACAACAAATTTGTTCAGATGGTGAAGATTTCTACTGATCAGCGATGTTGAACACGCACTTCGTCAATCCAACTGCCTCTACATTCCGTGGATAATGACACCATTGAGATTTCGAGACAACACTCAATCACTCACTGACATGCAGCTACATGAGATTGACGATTCTTCTTCTCCACGGATAGATTCACATCGTAAATCCAATTAATAGCCACCAAATGTAGAACTCATATCGAAGTCATAATCGGGGTGTTTATTCTCGAAGATCAAGTGCACGTTTGTGTTCATCACGGTGCAGGGAAGCTGAGAAAACGAAATGATAGACACTGATACATATTCAACTTCTTCTCGTCTCTGTTTCTCGAGATAACATTTTCACAGGAGAATTTCTGAAACCACACCACTTTCGTATTGATTTGTCGAGGCCACGCACTGCTTTACGAGTGCACACATCGTGGTGAAGATAACTGTTTCTTGTCGCTTTTATTACCATCAGAGTCACTCTTGTTCTGTCGAATAATTACACCTGAATCCAAGAGACTCATAGATGATGTTTCTTGAGTTGCATTCATATTCGTATGGACGATGTTACAAGTCATTGTCTCCTTCACAATATTCGTGTTGAATGACTTCACGGAAAGTTTCCTAGGTAGAGTGGAAAATTTTATCAATTCTATGTCTATAATAATGGGCCTTTGGGCTCTCTTTGTCAGAAATTGAACGGGTGTAATTGATGTTTGAAGTTGTTTTTTATATATTCTCTCGTTTTTTAGGTCCCTGTGGAACTGATATTCATGTTTCTCATCTCAAGATTAGGATACTAAATTTTGCTGTCAGGCGTGTTTCTTTATTGCATTTATCAACCCATCTCCATATTTTCAACACGCTGTTTTGGATTCTTTCTCACAATCACAAATGCTTATCACGTTAAGAAATATCAAATTTTTATACTGCAGAATTTTTATAAATTCATCAAAAGCTCTAGAGATCCTTGGAGCGTCACAGAAAACATTTCTAACAAGTTACTGTAGACTTACGTCAATAGCCACTTTTCGTCAGTACTGAAAATCAGTTGATCAGAGAGGATAAGCACCATGGAATTATGTCTAACAGAGAACCAACCAACAACCTATTGGTTGAAATAGATGGGAAATACACCGAGGACACCTTTGATTGACATTTCTCTCCAGACGATTGCTTGAGTGGAATGCGAATAGGAAATTACGAATCGTGCCTCTGAGTGCAACATGGAGGAGATCATCTGGGGGCGGAGATGACAGCTTGTTGGCGATTTTGAATCTGGCTATAAGAGACAGTAGAGAAGAGAGTGTAATAGAGATGTGCTACTGAACCCTAACCTGTACTCGTAACCAAAAGGAATGAAAACGTGTTATAACCTTTTACCTTAATTTCATTACAGTCAGTACCCTTGATATTTCTGAATAATGCACTTAGAACAACATTTGCAGGATAAGATGAATTCATTCTCTTTCATGGGGTTTTTTTCGCTTGCATACAATCTGAACAAAAAGCCTTTCAAACAATCATTGTAGCGTGATTTAGACATGACTTGAGTGTCCCGTTCGTTTTCAAGACAGCAGAATGATATGGTGGAAATGAAGACGAGGCATTTACTGCACAGGAAGTCAGACTTACAACTTATGAAAAAAAGCAGAGACATTATGTATTGTGAAAGGAAGAATGTTTTGGAATTTCACGGTGTTTCACACATAAAGGGAGACAGTTACGCAATTATTTGATAAGTTGCTCAGTCAAGATAACGGTGAAAGAGTTCATGGATTACAATGACATTAATAGAATTGCTAGGAAAATAGGAGAATTCAAATATCAGGTTGCGTCATATGATGAATTGAAATTTTGATGAGTTGTGGTAAAAGAATCAGTTCTTAGCAAGCCAGTAATGAGCTGCTGGCTGGTTTCACTCTTCAGATGGTCACAGTTTTAGTAGTTCCAGGCTTTAGTGAAGTAATATATCTGTTCACCATCTTAAAAGATTCTCTTGTGTTGATCTGATAGTCCATATCAGCCGAATGCCAAGTTATAGATGACACTGACAACTTGAAATGACTGGATATATTAATTTCCCAGTACGAATTTAGAACAAGTAAAAAATGCCACTAAACGGGGATTTAGTGAATTCATCGAATTTCCGTAGAACTTTTCAGATGAATACTCTGCATACAGTGATTACACACATGTATAGGTTGAATACACAGCGGTGTGCTTAAAACCCGGGCAACCAAACACCTCCACCATTATGGTAGTTACAATTTCTGTCTCACAGGTTGCTTTATTCTATTAAAATGTTACCTCTATTGAAGTTTAATACTCTCGCCATTGCTTCAAATATCTACTACCTACTGATTTTCAAGTTTCTACTAAACTTAAGATTTTTAGTACAAATTGTAATATCCTGAGAAATAAAACTAACTAACTGCAGCTTTTAATTAACCAGTTATGCACTCCTGTGCTTTTTTTCAGCTGGCTTCCAACCAAAAGTTATTCGTTTCTTGGAGGCAAAGAAAGAATAATGGCAAAGGATTTGTTTTCTATCGACGTCAGACAGCATTGTGTCACGGGATTTATTATTATCAGTTATTATTTTACTTGAAGATCCTGGACAAACTATTGAGCAATAAAACCTTCTGGAAATTCTGTACACAGTATAAACAATGTCCAGAATAAAATTGTTTCTAATGTGACTGGTAAGTAAACACAACGACAAGTGTTTTGCAAGTCAGTTCCGATAGATAATGGAAAGAAGTGTGTGAGATTAAAATTAGGTATGCGCTGAAGATGTCACCCAGTAGGGTGATGAAAGCTTCGCAAATTAACCATCCAGCTCAGAGAACACAACCACAACAAATTTGTAAAATAATGGTAATTATGTTAGTAGCTATGAGTATCAGTTAACTGAGATAGTGCAAGCACAAATTACAAATAGGAGATAATAAAACGGCCGATTATTTTGCTAGCAACATAGTAATTCATAAGTTTCACGCTTTACATTGTCTCTGTCACATAGAACACAGGCCAAATATGGTATTGTTGTGTTCTTATACTTGGTAGTAAGAGCACATAATCATTTTTACTGACTTCTAGTTCCACCAGATGAGAAACGAGGGGAGAGTTGGGAATAGAGGGGGTGTTGACGGTCAGATAATATAGATTTAGACTATTTCTCGCATCATATATCTCCAAACCAAGTTCACTTTTATCGGTTTGAAAAAATTTGGGCATTGGGTATATGATATTCATTATAATAAAGGTTATTGTATTTCTCGTATCAGTTTAAATGTCTTTCAGCTAATGTAGTGACAAGCTGACTAAGCCGCCCACCACTTGCCCTACTAACAACCTTTAACACCCTTCTCCTCAATATGACAGTCCTTTTTCAGTACCCAGGGAAAGACTAAGCGGGAGCAGTAAAGTACAATAGGTAAGACACAAGAGTAAAAGCATAGGTTGAGTGATTCCAGATAGTTTTTGCTCAATAATGTGGTAGCTTAGACGGAAAATTTTCTTGAAGATCGATAAAATATGGGATAACCAAGTAAGATCAGAAGAAAGAAGTATATCAAGGTATTCTGTGTTAGACTTAGTTTCTATTACAGTTCTCTGTATCATACAAGCATTGAGTGTACCAGCCACTCGTTGTAGATCACTTTTATGTCTGCAGAAGAAGTCGACAGTCTTTAATGTAAACCCACTTAGCTTAGACTACTGACTGATGCCCGATATAAAGGTATTAGGTTGACTACTGTCAGACTGGAAGTTAACAGGAAGCGAGATGGTCAGATCATCAACGTGTCTGACGAAGTTAATTTCAATAGAAAGAGGTAATTCATACAAGAAGAAAGGAAAAAGAAAAGGAGAGAAAACAGCACCCTGAGGAACACCACCTTCGGTAAGCAAGGCAGAGGAAGATTCACCCTTATATACGGTATACTGCATTCAATTTGAGGAATAGGAATGCAACCAGTTAACAGCCCAGGACTCGGTTTGCGTAAGGAAATGCTTATTTAACAAAAGGTATCTAGATACTTAATCAAAACCAGATGTGTAGTCAAGAAAGGTACATCGTACATCTTTGGCCCCTTTGTCTAAGAGGGAGACAGTGTTATGATGTAATACAGTGGCAGCATCTAAAGTATATCTGCCCTGCCTGTAAGCAAATTGTTTAGGATCATCAAACTTTTAAAAAGAGAATACAAAGTTGAGTAGGAGTAATTTCTCCACTAATTTCAAAAAAGAAGAGGTTACTGCAATAGGTCTAAATTCAACACTAAGACCAGAATCTGATTTGGGCACAAGTATGGTTTCAATATCTTTACACGCAGTAGATACAACGTTACTGGAAAAGGGAGTAATGAAAATGTTTGTAAGTTGGTAGCATAAAATATCAGCACATTGGTTGAGGACAACAAGAGATACACCATCAGGATCTAGGTTCTGAGAAGGTTTTATAGATTTCAAACATTTACAAATCTCAAAAGTGTTAAGACCATGAAAGTCACTGACCTTTAGATTTGTTATATGGGGACAAAAGAATCGTTAGGAGAGTTTGTGAAAGACTTTTGGTAGTATTAGCATCAGCAGAGGGGACAACCTGTAATTCTATTGAAATGTTTCCACATGTTCCTAGGGATTTTACATGACAAAAATGTTTAGTTGTAAATAGTGTTCATATATATAATATATAATATATGTGCAAAACTTCGGTACTGTGGTAGTAAGTAATTCCATATTGGTTTGTTTATTAGATGTATCACACAGTGAAACAGTAAATAATACTGTTCCACTGTGTGATACATCTAATCAGCAAACCAATATGGAATAAATAGTGCTCAGCCGTTGGATTTCTGATTTATTCAGGATGTTTATCTTTTTTGAGATCAGATTAGCCTTTAAACTTGAACAGTAAAATATGTATGCCTAAATTTTTCAAATTCATATGCATTTTTTACTCTCCCTGTTTTACAAATCATATTAGATCATGTCGTATACCGCTGGATGAGTGAATTTCCCAGTACATGTTCTGTGAGTCGAATTTAATGACTGGCCAATATTTATTTTATGCTGAAGATTCATCAGATACTCATCTAAAATTTGTAAATATATTTTATTCCCTGTTATCGAAAACCATAACCCAATGCTTGCATCTGTAACAGAAAATCTCGTACATTGTTTTTCAGGAATGCTACTTATTCACTAATGAGTGGAAGTGAACAAATTTCTATATGGCAATTTTATGATCTCATGGCCAGTTTACATTACCACATGTACTGCAGACTCAATGAAGTGGAGAGACAAACATTTCCCGTAGACAAAAAAAAACATGTCAGCCTATCGCCTAATCTTCTGAACTCAGTATGCAGAACGAGATTCGCATTTTTAACACCAATGTCAAGTTGGTCACTTCTATACGGATCAGAAACTTGACCAGCGCATCACGAAATGCATTCCCAACGAGTTACACGCTTTTATCAACAGCTGCCAACTTCGCTGGCTGGCTCCATATTGAAGATCGAATGGCCGACTGCCCAAAAAGAATTAGAAACAAGAAACTCCGGCAGGTAAAAAATCAATCGAGAGCCGGTCTCTCATATGGTATGTAGGAGAAAATGTCGATGGATTAGGCATACACTGAAGAGGCCATCGAATTACATCGCTCAACACAGAAGTGACGATTATGTCACCAGAGGGTGACATGGAGGAGGTCGTGTGAGGAGAAGATGACGGAAAATGGGCAATCGTGGACTCAGCTGAAGAAGACAGCAGAAAATTGAAGGGACTGGGGATGTGTTGTTGAAACCCTATGCTTCAATCGAAACCCAAGGTAATAATAATAACCATTGACTAATGATCAACTTCTTATGCAGTCATCACAACTGGCACATTCAGCAGCTCCTATTTTATGTTTCACTTCCGAATTAACTGTATTCGTAATCGATTGTAATAAAGTGAAATAAAAGCGATGAAGAAATTCCAGTGATCGATTAGTACTAAAATAATCATTACAGGCAGTAGTTGAAACATAAGTATCATATAAAAATAAGGTCAGAAATGACAAGCTAATTAGCAAATATATTCCAAAATGTCTATCATATTTGTCAAAATCTTCACGAAAAAAATCAGATTAACAGCGGTAATAGAGACACAGAACAAAACGTTATCATTATGACAGGCAAAATTTCGTAACATAATTCAACACGAATATTGTGAAGGAGACAATGACTTGTAACATCGTCCATACGAATATGAATGCAACTCAAGAAACATCATCTATGCGTCTCTTGGATTCAGGTGTAATTATTCGACAGAACAAGAGTGACTCTGATGGTAATAAAAGCGACAAGAAACAGTTATCTTCACCACGATGTGTGCACTCGTAAAGCAGTGCGTGGCCTCGACAAATCAATACGAAAGTGGTGTGGTTTCAGAAATTCTCCTGTGAAAATGTTATCTCGAGAAACAGAGACGAGAAGAAGTTGAATATGTATCAGTGTCTATCATTTCGTTTTCTCAGCTTCCCTGCACCGTGATGAACACAAACGTGCACTTGATCTTCGAGAATAAACACCCCGATTATGACTTCGATATGAGTTCTACATTTGGTGGCTATTAATTGGATTTACGATGTGAATCTATCCGTGGAGAAGAAGAATCGTCAATCTCATGTAGCTGCATGTCAGTGAGTGATTGAGTGTTGTCTCGAAATCTCAATGGTGTCATTATCCACGGAATGTAGAGGCAGTTGGATTGACGAAGTGCGTGTTCAACATCGCTGATCAGTAGAAATCTTCACCATCTGAACAAATTTGTTGTCATCGAAATCAGTAGAGCGTGATATGGATGAAAAGCTGAGGATTCGGAGTGAACGACTGGCATTCTCATATGTGATGGTTGACATGTTTTTGACAAAATAAGTGGATGAGTATGATTGGAGTTCACGCCGGATTTCCCTACACCACAATGAAAGTAAGCAGACGACTGAAAATTGACATCATGATTGTCTGACAAATATCTGTGGAAAATACTTTTGGTACCATTCGTTCGCACCACATATATCTCCTCTGTCCCGTGAATCATATGTATGGAGGAATTCTCTCAGTGTTAGCGAGGAATGTAGGGATTCATCAAGTTTCTGAATAAAACAGCATCAATGAATGCCATGAGATACCATGAGATTAATATCAATTCCGTCTGGATGTCATTACGCATTTGTTCAATGCTTCGACAAATTTCGGACTTTGTTAGCACACGAACCAGTCACAACTTCCGACATCTAAATTTGCTTTGGAAATAGAATAACAGTGAGTCAGTCTGAATTCAGAACTACGTGAAATGAAATTTGCACTGAGAGTGTCAATAATTTATGAGAACAAGTACCCTGCTCACATTCAACATAATAGCGATTCCCAATGTTGTGATCGATTCACAACGAACAGATGAGTGTTTGTGAACGTGTTCATGATATCTTCCTTGTGATGTGTCAGTGTTGACGAGATAATCATCATATCAGAGTCACCAATTATGAGTTCCATTTGAAAGATGTGAACTGAGCCGCGATAAAATCGACCACAACAAGTCAAGCTACATGTTGTTGGTGTGTTTTGTTTGCCTAACTGTGATTGTGTTCGCGCAGAAACATGTTGTGCTGTTCTTCTGAATGCTCACATTATCTGTCACTGAGTGTCGTTGGCTACTTGGTGATATATCGAATGAGATGTGGTACACTAGACATGTGGTACACACATTACTTTATGATTGGTTGTCGACAAAGTGAGTGATGAATTCTGGATGCATGCATGCATAACCACAGAATACACCATGATCTATTTATTTTCAACACAATCAAATCAACTGAAGTCGATGTTCTTTCGTAGACTATTTGTGAAACATCATGTTACCTGGAGAAGAGATTTCATCCACCAGTTTTTCCTCGTGTTTTCTCGTTTTCTCATATTTTCTTCAGTACCAATCTTTAATGTGTTTCGTCATTTCGTGTGTTTTGCCCTCTGATGTCTTTGTGAACAACATTTTCCGATATTCCTGAGACCTCGGTTTCGTTACATTATATGTGTATATAATTTCAGGTGGTCGTTATATTTTGCCGCCTTGATTGTACAAGTTATGTACTTAATGTAGCATCCTGAATTTTGATTGGTATTTGAGACTTTGATTCCACGACGAACTGATAACCGACAAAATAAAATGGATCAGCTTCATCCTCCTCCCTCTGTTCTTATTTCTTCGTTCACATTCAGTTTCGGAAATTGTGTGTGCAGTAAACGATAAAGCTTGATAATACAATTACATGATCAACATCCTCGGTTTCTCTAAACATTACTCATGTCACTTCACATGTGTGTGCGTCGCTTTGAGAAGATGAAATTTTCACATGGTAACGTTTTCATAGTATCACGTACATGTGACTGACATGGTGTTACCACGTTCAGTCATAATTCACAATACGGAATAAGGTGGATGAGGTGCCTTTCTGTATGGCACTCGTCACTATCAAATATCATCATTCGATGATGTTCAGAGAGCTAACTTATTTAGGCACCACATCAACCTGGCCAACAAGCACTTCACTTTGTTCTCAGGCTTTACCGATGAATGGCTGACGTATTTATGACCAAGTGGTATGACGAGTGACGTAGAGAGAATTCGTCTCAGGTTAGGCCATTAAGTCAGCAGAAGTAGACAGTGAAGTGGACTACTGGATGCTCTCGTATTATAGCATATTGAATAGTGGTTGTTGTTTATGTTAGCCAATGATAGACTGTAGATTGTGTTTGTGTTGACAGCAGTCATTACCGTCGTCTTGACAATATGAGAGATGATGAAATGTACAATATTAAGAATGTTAGGGCTATTTGAGGCAGGATGTGTGTGAATATGAGAACGAATACAGTCGAATGACGCGGAGTAGATTTAGACAATTGAATTAGGACAAAATCTGATAAAATCCGGTGTCGCGTAAGACTGTAGAGGAGGTGTATGTTTAACGAAACTTGAGGTGATAATAAACATGTATGAAATTGGTGTCAAACTAAGTAGAGGTGTGGAATTTCGGTGATGCAACGTGACATATCCAGATGTGTAAATGAACTGGTCAGCTTATGTCGATACCAAATACGATTTCGCTCGTTGTACTATAAGATATCCACATTTTCACCTTTTACTATTTGCTCACGTTGTATTAAGATGCACAAGTGAAAAGATGCATTAATAACGAAACCTGATTTCGAAAATCACGAAAAGGAATGAAAAGTGTATCACCCTGTAGGAAATACATGTGTAACAAAGAAGAGCAATATTCAATAATACAGTGGCAGATATTCCACAAGCATATGTAAAATTGGCTTCTGTAAGCGTATTTCACGCGTTCATGAATTTGTTCTATAAGCGTGTAGTTATGATTAACAAAAGGGTGCTACAAACTCACACAGTAGTGGTATAGTAGAGCCGTTCATCGCTCGCTTGTGCAATCATGTTGGGTCGTCTGGAAGTTGACGAACAGAATATGATGAAAATACAATTGAATATTGTGGCTCTCGTCAGTTCTCCGTATAGAAATCCACTGGTCAATTCAATTTAATTTTTAGATCGAACTTAGCGAGGCGATCCTCCATGTAACCAATTGTAACCAATCTCATCTTGTTGTACGACTTCCTCATGTTTATCTCGTGAACTGATAGTCGATTCATAGACAAGTTTCTGATCGTTTATCTCTGGGTTCTGATAAGTTCTATAGATTGAAAACAAAACTCGTTTATTTGAAATTTTCAGAGGTTAACGGTCTGTAAGCTTATCGGACATTGAGTGCACTCAGTGTTACTTCTCGTAGTCAAACTCGTCTATTTGACACTGCCTAGGCTATAAAAATTCAGAAGAGTTGTCGTCGTTGTGTGGAATCAACTATGGTTTGTCTGCTTTTTATCTCATTGTTGTCCAATTCAAGATTAATCACTGAATCTGTCGTGGAAACTTCTAATTACCATTTTATGCTTCTTGACTTTCAGACACTTATCATGCTTGTATGAGCCTCGGTCTTCTCCATATTGTGAAGTGGGCAGCTTACTATTTCATACGAACTCAAACATCCTTGAATAATGATGTATCCACTTTCATCCCTCCTGACCACCCTGTCGGTCATTAAACGTCTTCATCACTTCCTCCTAGTATTCGCTTCCTCGAAGTCTTCTATACGGAGCTGTGAACGTAACAACTGTCCAACCTCAGTATGCATTCAGTCGAACAAGTTGTGAATATTTGCGTGTGTGCTTTTTCCGTTGTTGTTCGTGTGTGTGTGTGTGTGTGTGTGTGTTTGTATGTGTATTCGGGGGCTTAATTTCTAAATTTTACTGCCCACTCAATGAGGCCATTACATGTGTGGTAGAATAAATCTGTGTGACAAATTCACTCATCGATCACACACACACACACACAAACACACACAAACACATCTCACATACACTCACTCCAGTTCACGACACGCACTCATCATTGCAAACTGTCGATATTCGTAGACATGATACAGTGATGATGAGTGTATTTAAAACAGTAGACTACGACTTCGTCTTCCATTGATTGATTTGCGCCTTTCATTGATCGAAGGGTGATTTGAACCATTCCAGGGAGATTGGGTGTGTGCATAATATACATCAAAACATTGCAATCACGATTTGGAAATGGAGTTTGAGATAATGGTTTGAACTACTTTTCTCCATTACATTTCAAAGTCCCGTCAGCTTCAAAGCGATTAGCATACTGATCAAAGTACACTTCACCTGTGGATAGAATGAAGTGATTCGGCTGTTCTTTCATCCTATATTGACTGAGCATAGTTCATGTGAGCATTTGGATATCTATAAATTATTGTGTATCATCAGAGCAAACTAATGACCGACTGATGTGCATCTGAGTTGTGGCCTATCATATTCGACGAAGTATTGAATTGTTGAGAACACACGGCAATTGTTTGTGCATTCACAAGCAGGATACGAAATGTCTTTACTCCACTGCACTCTACTCTGCTCTGCTCTGCTCTACATAATCACATGTCGACTCTTTGAAAATCAAACATTCCGACCTTTTTATGTATTTCGTAGCTAAACTTTTCTACAGAGAACGATAAGTGTACGATCAGAGTTCATGATTGATGTGTGTGTGTGTATATGTATGTGCATGTGTTCATTTGTGTGTAATTAAATATTCCGTGTGAATCGATATTTGAGAAGAGGAATATCATGTGTATCAGGAACAAAAAATATCATGGGATGAATTGAGTTCATTTGATCATTTCGACTTGGCTGAATTACTTCCGAATTTGTTATGGTTTCAAAAATTTCTTTTTAATTCGCTAGTTGTTGTGGTGGTATTACTGTAGTTCATTTTTGCAGTGAAAACAAATGAAGTTTTTTAACACTGATATCTTGAAGTAGAGCACACTGTCATTCACATGGTGAAGCAGTCAGTAATTTCGACTGGGAGATCAAGTAATAATTCGAAGAGATAATGCCATGTGTTTCACGCAACATATCTGTAGCGACCAAATTTATCCGGTTGTGATCTGAACTTAAGATACTGATCTCTACCTTCAACTGTACCCGTGTAGTGGACTGTTAGAATAGCTTATTAACATTACAAATATGCAGACAAAATTCTAAGTCAATGAGATCATAGAGTATCAATATATTATCAGAAAATACAGTAATGAGCTATATCAATAAAAGGGTTACTTGGGCATAATGTTGAATTGCGCTGCTACATATTATTAATATAATCCACGGGAGCGTTCACTGTTGGAATTGCGTCTGCTGGTAGATGCTGTGGACCGGTTGTAGCGTTGTCTTCGGATAAGGATAATAGACTCCTGCAGTAAATCCAAAGTATGCAACACGGTATGAGTGGAGCAAGTAAGCAGTAATGACCAGAGAGAAGGCGAAGCATCCAACAGTATAGTGTAGTTCGAATGGTACACGGAAGTTTTATATATTTAAACATGAATCGTTTTAAACAAAAATCATGTACAATGTCTCTAATTTCTACAACTAACAAAAATTGTACACTCATATTCTTACATACTCCACACCCCTGACAAAATTCTGTTGAGACTCGCGCTATCATGAAACTTTCCAAAAACAGGGATTGACGACTATTCTCCAATATTTTAGTGGTTCTATTAAACGACATCAAGATCAAACTCAAATTTTTCTGAAGAGTTCTCTGAGGTAGCTAAACAGGAAATATTATTATATTATTATTATTGCTCCCTTGGGTTCCTAGTGGAACATAGGGCTTCAACTGCACGTCTCCATTTGCTTCTGTCTTCTGCTGTACTTTTCGCCTGCATCCATGTTAGTCCATATTCTTTCAACTCCTCTTCACACGATCTCCTCCATGTCACCCTTGGACGTCCCACACGCCGCTTCCCTTTCGGGTTCCACTCGAGGGCTTGACGCGCGATGTCACCCAGCGGTCTCCTCAGCGAGTGTCCGATCCATCTCCACTTTCTCCTGCATATTTGTTGGGCGATTGGTTCTTGCTTTGTTTGTTCCCATAATTCCTTGTTGGTGATTCTTTCCGGCCGCCATCTGATCTTCAGTATAGAGCGAAGACAGTTGTTAATAAAGGTCTGCAACAGGCTGTTGGAAATATTCTTTGTGACCCACCCGCCAAGTTTCTGATCCGTATAGAAGAACTGACTGACTTGACGTTTGTATTGAAAATCCGAATGTTGTTGTTGATGCTGAGTGACGAAGATTTCCAGATTGATTTCAGGTTGATGAATGTGTTTCTCGCCTTCCCGATTCTCGATTTGACATCCTCGTCCGCTCCTCCTGTAGTTGAGACAATGCTCCCTAGATAAGTGAATGAAGTAACCTCTTTCAAATCCCTCCCGTTGATGGTGATTGAAGCTGGATGTTGCTGCTGTTGTTGGTTGGTTGGTTGGTTATTTTCATAACCTCCGTCTTGTCTATGTTCACCTGGAGTCCTGTCTTCCTGCTGCTTCTTCGACCAGTTTGTCGGTTTTCGCTTGTAAGTCTTCGATTGTGTGTGACATCAAACATAAATCATCCATGCGCGAAATCCAGGTCTTCTAGGTTCTTCACGTCGGTCCAGGATATCCCTGTCTTCTCGTTTCCCACAGTCTGACGCATAATCCAGTCCACCACAATTAGGAATATCATTGGTGATAGTAAGCACCCTTGTCTGACTCCTGTGTTTACTCCAAACGCCTCGCTGAGTTTTCCGTTGTGGATCACTTGACATGTGCCGTTGTCGTACAGCTGTTGAATAAGGTTGATGAATATTTGGGGTACGCCATAGTACTCGAGTAATTTCCAAATTACTTCACGGTCAACGCTGTCGAAGGCCTTCTCAAAGTCTATAAAGTTGAGGTAGAGGTTTGATTGCCATTCCATGCTTTGTTCGATGATGATGCGTAGAGTTGCAATTTGGTCAGTACATGATTTGCCTTTCCTGAATCCAGCTTGTTCTGGTCGGAGTTCTGTCTCCAGTGCGTCCTTTAATCTCTCCAGGATGATGCGACTCAGGATTTTACTTGGCGTCGATAGGAGCATGATTCCTCGCCAGTTCTTGCAGAGTCCTAAGTCGCCCTTCTTTGGTAGTTTCACGAGGTAACCTTTCCTCCAGTCAGTAGGCACCTTTCCCTCCTTCCAGACCTTTTGCAATAATGGAGTCAGCATGTCTGCTGTCGTCTCTGGGTCCGCTTTCAGTGCTTCAGGGGGTATTCCATCTGGTCCGGCTGCTTTTCCAGCTTTCAGAAGCTTGATTGCGTTCAAGACTTCAGCTCTCGTTGGAGGATTGGTGTCAACTTGCAGTTGTGTGCGCGCTGTTGTTGGTATTTCTGGACGGGTTGCAGGTGATGGTCGGTTCAAGAGTCCTTTGAAGTGATCCGCCCATTGTTTAATCTGTTTTTCTTCCTTGGTAATTGGGTTCCCTTGGCTGTCTTTTATAGGTTTCGCTTGTGTTGGTCTCTTCCCGGATAGAGATTTGGTTATCTGATATAGTGTCCTCAGGTCCCTTTTGCCTGCTGCCTTTTCAGCTTCAGTGGCAAGTTGTCGTAGAATCGTCTTTTGTCCTTCCTAGCACTCTTCTTCACTTCTTTGTCCAGTGCTTTGTAAGTTGAGCTCAGCGTCTCCTTCTCCTGTCCGTCCTTGCATTGAATCATTTTCTCTTTCACCATTCTCCTCTCTTCTATTAATTTCCAAGTGTCCGTTGAGAGCCATTCCTTGTCTTGTCTCTTCTTTCTTCCTAGAACCGTTGAACACGTTTCGTTGAGAATCGCCTTCAGAGACTTCCAATGTTCTTCCACGCATGATTCTTCAGTGATGTCGCGTAGTGTTTCCTGCTTTGCTCTGACAGTTGCAGTGAAAGTGTCTTTTGTGGTTGTGTCCTTCAGTTTTGAGTGTTGAACTTGCATTGTGGCCTATCCCCAGCTATCCTCGAGGCTTTTAGTTTCACCTTGAAAGTCCCTTCTACTAGATAGTGGTCTGAACCCACATCTGCTCCTCTCCTTGACCTTGTGTCCAGTAGGCTCCGTCTCCACTTTCTTGAAATTGAGATGAAGTCTATTTGGTTCTTGGTGTTTCCATCTGGTGAAATCCATGTCGTCTTGTGTATATCCTTGTGTTTGAACACACTACCGCCAATCACCAAATCATTGAAGGCGCAGAAGTCTGAGAAGAGTTCACCATTGTCGTTCATTTCACCGAGGGCCTCACGACCCATGGTGAGTTCTCTTCCTGTGTTGTCTCCTCCCAGCTTCGCATTCATGTCGCCCATCAGGATTTTGATATCGCCATTTGGGACGTTGTCCATTATTGCTTGTAGTTGTCTGTAGAACGCCTCCTTCTTCTCTTGTTCTGAGACGTTTGTAGGCGCATAGCATTGAATTGAATGACTGTAACTTTCCTTCCTTTTGAGTTGAACCTGGCTGTCATTATCCTGGAGGAGATTGGTTCCCACTGCATGAGAGCTTTGGTTGCTGTTGGTGACATCATGATGGCCACTCCCTCGGTGTGCTCGTGGTTGTCCTCTGGGTGGCCGGAAAAGATTACTGTCTCTCCAGTAGGTAGTTGGCACCTTCCAGTTCCGTTCCATCTGCTTTCGCAGATTCCCAACACTTCTATTCTGTACCTTCTCATTTCAGCGGCTATCTGGGCAGCCTTTCCAGTTTCGTACATTGTACGAACATTCCAGGTACCCATCCTTACTTTTGCTTTCATCGAAAGAAGGCACATCGGCTGACTGGCTTCCCGAAGGCTTTCACCAGCCTGCGTCATTTCACTTCCCCGATTCCAGCGAAAAGTAAGGCTATTGCTTATGTTTTTAGAATTTTTAATATATTTATTCGTTGAAGTTTCTGTAGCGATTTGGTTGTTTTACAGGGGTGGAGTTGCTAGCACCACGCCCCAACCCTCCCTCTTTACCCGGGCTTGGGACCGGCGAGAAATACACAAAATACACAAGTAATTAGAATCAAGGAGAGGTTCCCCAGGGTGGTTAGTTCGACACCTCTGTCCACAAAAATCACACACCAAAGCTTCTCTCAGACAATTTCGGGTCAGAATGACCTTCATTCAGGCGAAAAAACTCGTATAGTCAGTCAATACATTTTCACTGTACACAGGCACAGAAAAATAGTACAATTAAAGATTAAACAAGGACACCGATTCAAATATTAAAGGTCAGAAATCGACATGTGAAGGGGAAATATCAAATTAATGATACACAGTCTAGTGGAGATATGGTATAATAATCCCAAATTTAGTTAAAATGTCCATAGAAGTATAATTATTATTATCAAATTGTCCAAGTAAGATCTCCCACACAATTTGTGGATTACGGTGTCCACCGAAATCCCTTCACACACTTTAAGTCGCCTTTCATGGAGTTCTGTCATGACTATATTCTTAACATATGGGGTCCAGGAATTGCAAAACTACACCTGTACAACTTCACCCTAGTCTACAGCTCATCAGCTCCTTTAAGAAAGCAGAATCTGCTATGGGGTTTTCCCCATTCACTTTCTTATGTAGCATTAAAGATGAACTTGAAGTGTGAATATTAGTTCTGAAATTAAAAATAGGACCTAGACACCGCAGGGGAATTATATGAGATACATAGAGCAAAGAACTTGGTCTGATATCACCTCCTGATAAAGAGGTACTTACGCTAACAATACTGTAATGATGGGCTTCAGTTAACTCATGTGCATCTTGCAAACGCTTGGGAAACATGTAAACAAACAGAAGAATTCACTTCCGGAAAACCGCGTAGCAAGAAAAATGACATCATAGAGACCGCAGAATTCACTGCGTAAATTAGACAATCGTATATCGAATCAAGTAAGCCTTAAGAAGTGTTCATCCACAATGTGAGGTCATAAACTGTTGGGATTGGGGGAGAAGCTTGTGCAATGCAATGTTGTGTAGAAACCTACAAAGGTAACTGAAATACCAAATGCAAATTTCTCTCAAATACCCAGCAAACCCATCGCCAATGCCGAAATTAAGATAGAAAAGTTGAAAAATGTGACCGTAGACTTCTCCAATTTGAGAATACAGTCGGAAGACTTACTACAGAGATAACCGATGAAGATAAATCAGCTATCATTGCAGTACTGCTGGAGTCAGCACCACTTTATCAGGTGGTGTTGGCGGTGATATAGGACAAAGTTCAACATCTTTGTTCTATGTATCTCATATAATTCCTCTGCCGTGTCTTAGTCCCAGTTTAAATTTCAGAACTAAAATTCACACTTCAAGTGCATCTTTAATGCTACAAACGGAAGTGAATGAGGAATGCCCCATAGGAAATTCTGCTTTCTTGAAGGAGCTGATGAGTCGTAGACTAAGGTGGGGGTGTACAGGTGTAGTTTTGCAAGTCCTGGAGCCCAGTTGTTAGGGATTCTGCCAGCCTGGTGAGAGCTTAAGACGAGTTGTCATCTGAAGTGGTGACAAATAGTGGTTTCTGTCAGGGATACCCACTAATCCCATTTCTGTTCAGTTTCATCATAGTTGTACGAAGTGCCTTCAGCGATTCAGAGTTTGACTTGTTACCAGGGAATAATCTCGTTGACTTAGAATATGTAGATGATATAGTCCTCCCTCCTAGGCGAGGGAGATGCTGACAAAATTCATGGTATTCTGGACACCTTGAGCTGCAATCTAAGAGCGTTTGGCATGCGATTCGCTGCTGTCAAATGCAAGATGATGTTACAGGACCGGCTACACTGACTCCTAGCTTGGAAATAGGAAGTGTATTGGTGGACCATGTTGACCCCTTCACTTATTTGGGAAGTTGCATCAGCCAGTGCCACCGAGTTGATCACTGGCGAAATTTCAGCATGAGTACAGAAGGCTAGTTTCGCATATACCAGTTGACGCCGTCTCTGGTTTGGTAGAAGTGATATCTGGCTGACTGTCAACAAAACAACGTGTGTACTGCTCAATAGTCCGCTCCATTCTCCTCTATAGCTGGCTGTGAGACCTGGCCATTGATAGAGGAACACTTTAAAATCCCGGCTAGCTGTCTTTGATCATAGGTGTCTGTGGTCTATATCCCGTGTTAGATGGTATAATCGGGTGAGCAATATTGAGCTTAGGCCTCCCTCGAGTGCTAGGTAATCAGCACAAAGCAATCGATGAGGCTGTCCAGCATGTGAATCGGTTGAGATGGTTAGGACATGTGTCACCCATGCCTAGCTTAGCCATCGCCTTCCTCGACAGTGGGCAGTGTTAGCTGACGTAGGACTAGTCAGGACGGATGAGAGTCAGTGGTGATCAAGGTAAAACATGGCCTCATTAGCCAGTAAAATCGACAACAGTCAGTTTAAGCCAGCCACGTAGAAGGGTGTAAACCTCCTGACTGGTTGTGGGTCTTCATGACGGTGAAAGCCAATGACGGCTGAAGATAATCCATGATATGGCTCAAAATGATCGTTCTCGGTGATAGCTGGCACAGATGCGTCCACTCCTTGTGACTTATAATACCCAGTAAAACTATATTGTTCTTCGATATTGCTAGTCTTTTTCCCTCATATCTCTGTTTGCTGTCTGTATTTTGCATTTCTTTTTACTTTCTTCTTCTCGTCTTGGTTTGTGTTCTGAGTGAAGTGTGGCGAGTTGAACTTCTGCACATCGGTGCAAAGTTCTAAATTGAAACCAGTCGGTCAGTCAGATGAAGATAAATGTTGTAAATAAAATATTTGGGAGGTGAGCAAGACGACGACGTTTCAAGTCAAAGAGTTTATATGGGCACTTATGACAATCTCTAGGACTACAAACAAGTCGAATACCACATATTCGAACATAATTTTCAATTCTGTCGTTATCAGCATTACTAGTAAGCCTATTAGGACTGACTGAGTTTTAATAACTGTTTAATAAATTATTATTATTATTATTGTATCCTTTAATTCCTAGAGGAACATAGGGCTTCAGCTGCGCACCTCCATTGCCTTCTGTTTTCTGACAACTTTTTCACCCCGCTCCAGGTCTGTCCAAATGCTTTCATCTCCTCCTCGCATGACCTCCTCCAAGTCACCCTCGCACTGACGACCAACTCGCCACCCGCTTCCCTTTCGGGTTCCACTCGAGCAATGGCTTGTCTAGTGATGTCACTTGATGGTTTCCTCAGAGTATGGCCAATCCATCTCGATTTCTTCCTGCCTTTTTGTTTCACAGTCGGTTCCTGGTTGGTTCGCTCACTGAAAGAGATCCCTGTTGTTGATCTTTTATGGCTGGCCATCTGATCTTGAGTATACAGCGAAGACAGCTGTTAATGAAGGTCTGAAGTTTGTTTGAGATGCTCTTTATGACTCGCTAAGTCTCTGATCCGTATAGTAACACTGACCTTACATTGGAGTTGAAAATCCGGATCTTATTTTTGATGCTGAGTGCTGTTTTAATAAGTGCTGGATTATTATCTGATCGCAATATACTAATATTAGCCTCTTCTTTACTCATTGGAGGTAACACATTAACAGTATTTGTTGATATTTGAACGATTACAATCCAATATATCTAAATTTCTTGTGTTATTAACATGAGCAGATGTGGCATTCCTCACTTTTACTAATAGGCCACGCCCAAACACACGGCGATAATGCAAAGTAGGACGAACACAACGCCACCAAATTATTACAAACATGATCAGTGTAGACAGAGCAAGGATCAAGGCACTTGAGATCAAAATAATGTGGTTGTCCCCTCAATCATCTGAGAATCTGTAGAAGAAGAAAAATCCGATAACAGGAGCTATTATCATCCTGTTGAAAGTATAAGGAGGCCATTTCCATATGGTGCAGGAAGTGGAATACAGGCGGCTTGCAAGAAATAAAACAGCAATAGGGAAAAGAATAATTAGTGGGTCTTTAGGAAGAATGCCGTAGTCTAAATGATAACTAGCACTCGAAATGGGTTCGTTGTTTGCAACACGATAAAAATTGCGTCTGACCTTCAGCACGGCATCGGAAAGGTGCCCAAAGAAAGTAAGTACTCCACAACAATAATAATGACATATGTGATAGCTGGACGGCGTGATACAAGTACTAGATGGTTGAAATCAATCGGCCGGAAGCCTATACCCAGGTTGTAGGAGCTGGTTGACACCCATCATCAAGTCATATCTGCAACCGTGAAGGAGATCATGTCCCTTTTGATATTTAAATCCACACGACCTAGTGCCGCAGTCAGAGGCGATATCAATCAGCCACACAACTGACCTCCTGTAGGACTACTGTATTGGAAACTTTGATTAGACACCAGTTACTGAATAGTATCCAATCTGAACTAGGAACTATAAATGCCCTATACGAGCTCAAAGCAATTATTAAAGGTGTACTGAATGTGTCGTAAAAAAAGGTCACAAGGATTTCCATCCGAAAATTTTAGATAAAGGCATGCAAAACCCCAGATTCTCTGGGCGCAGTAATCACACCAGTTGTCCGCACAAATTCTGTCCACTTAAGCCATGAAGACACAACATTTTTGCGTAGTGATTGTTCTTAACCAGTAGGAAACTACGGACTTAACAAGAAAATAGAGAGAAAAGAACAAGAAGTTCAGAAAACTGGTATCTTTCCAGTGATTTCGTTCTCAAAAGCAGCTGCACCATCGTACTTATATACATAAGTCTACATAGATACAACTGTCATTATTACTGTTTAATAACGAAGGAGAATAAAGGTAATAATAATTTTCAGCTTGACATGAAAGTTTGAAGGTGTGAATATGATAGATTACGAGGGGCTTGGTAACAAAGTTTTACAGGATTACAAAATAGTTTTTTAACGACTAAAAGTGCAAATGGAATGAATATGAGAAACTGTCCCTCATGGATAGAGATGTGTATATCAACAAACTGGCAGCTCTAATCTCCGATGATGGCATATTTTCAAAGCCAAACAACGGGAAAAATAAGACAGAAATGAGGGAACATCAACTGACAGATGTTCTTAGAAGAATGAAGAACAACTGTCCCATAACTGAAGACCTATTTGAAAGCCCAACAACAACAGGCCCAATTATCCCTCGACTCTTAGGGTCTACCAATGGCGCAAAAAGGTGATCTACCACTTCGACCAGTCTTAGACACATCGGGATCACCATACCATCTAATTGCCACAACTGTGTGAATACCCTCTCCGAGATACTTTTGAATTTTCTGAATGTATAAAAGATTTGAATGTAAATGCTAAACGTATGTCATTACTGGACGCAGAATCTCTATTTACTAATGCACCGCTCGCAGAGACAGTTTGTTTCCTTTGCAAATTTATGGAGGACAGGAATCTGAGCATTAGAATATCAACTTGATATCCGAAAGAGTTGCTATTAAGGTGCACATTTAATGTAGTTTATTTTTGACGGCGACATCTACAGACAGAAAGATAGGATTACCATGGGGTCTTCCTTTGGTCTACTGTCAGCAGACTGCTTTACAGTCAGTTTGGAAAATGGGATCTTAAAATATATCGACGACAGTTTTTAGGTTTGTCATTATTATTCTGATTTAAACTACATCTTACAGGAGTTTAACAACTGTCATCCTTCAACTAAATTCCCAATGGCAGTAGAAAATGAATCAAAGATTCCATTTCTAGACGTCACACTGACAAGAAGTGATGATGGAACTCTGAAAAGATATATCCAGAGAAAACCATCGTGGAATGGCCAACTGACAAACTTCTATAGCTGGATACCTTTCAGTTGAAAAAGAGAACTCATCATCTCGTTGGCTCACTGTATCACAAAAATTTGCAGCAGTGGCTGTTTAGAAGAAGAGCTTCTATTTCTTAAAAATATCTTGGTTCAAAATTGATTCGTGGCACATTCCGTGAAGAAGAAGAACATGAGACCAAAGTTAAAAATAGACGAATGCACTTCAGTACCAAAGAAGACACTACATTTGAATATGCACTTCAGAGGAGACTTAGCTGCAGATATTCTTAAGACGAAACTCTCCATTTCCCTACAGAAGACCTTTCTTGAAGCAACTCTATGAGTGATATTCTCCAGCTGCCCACCGCTACCAAGCAGTGTGAAGAAGAGTTTTCTGAATATGACCATTTCAGTGTGCATATATCAGTTGACTTGCTTGTACGAAGCCATGCACATAGGTCGTTCTATGTGTGTCCTATCAAAACATGTTAGATAACATACTTGGCATGGCTGAAAAAAGAAAGCATTGGTACAATCAAAAGTGACATAATTGAACATCTCGTCAACACCTGTCACAGCATCTCAACCAATTTATCATTTAGAATCATGTACAAAGTAAATAAAAATCTACTGAAGCCAGTATGTTTTCCACTTCGCTATATTCCTCAAAAAACCGGATCAGTATGTTCTGAAGAAACTGGTTCAACCCCTACATTTACCACGGATCTAGTTGGGTTTGTCTCCTTTGGTCCCATCTTTTCATCCCCATCATTCCTCCTTCTTTTTTTCAGTTTTTAAAATATTATTCTTTCAACTTGTTCCCATGCTTATCCCACTCACATATTAAGTCACTAAAAAAACTATTTTGTAATCCTGTAGAACTTTGTTTCCAAGCTTCTTGTAATCAGTATTCGCACCTTCAAACTTACGTGTCAAGTTGAAAATTGTTATCACCTTTAATCTCCTTCGTTATAATTGAGAGTTAAATAATAATGGTATCTATGTAATTTATGTATATAAATGTGATTGTACAGCTGCTTTTGAGAATGAAGTCGCCGTAAAGATAACAGTTTGCTGAACTTCTTGTACTTTTCTCTATAACGTCCTGATGGGTATTTTCCACAATATGAGACCTACAAAGGCTCAGAAGAAATTGTTTCTCAAACAAGCATACAGGAGCAAGTAACTCCGGAGGGTCAAGGGCGTCAATTTCGGTGTAGTTGTGGTTTGTTTGCTGGATGATTTGTTTTGGAAGCTTTTATTGTCCTACGAGACAACATCCTCACAGTATACTTCAATTTGAAGTCAGCTTTTAAAATTCTCCATGAATTTATTAGTCATCTCTACTGTTAAACCATGAACATGATTAGTAGTTTTTGTGTATTTTCTCACCATGTAGTCGGCTTGTACCGGTATAGATTGTTTTCTTGATGTGAAAGTTAACCTTTGCTTCATGTGATTTCTTTTTTATGGATTGGTAAATTTTATCCCTGTCAATATGTCTGTTGGCTAACGATCCACTTGTATAGCAAACTTCTAGAAAAATTCTGGCGTTTTTTATGATTTCTGTGTCTAAGATTTGAACCTTGTCCCCATGGAATTGGTGTCCATGGTTTCCTGCATGAATTCACCTGAGGGAGCTAATGTCGTTTTTTTTTTTGGCGATCACTTTATGTTCATGGATGAGAAGACGAAAGGAGCGTCCTCGTTTGACCAATTGAATGTTTTTCAAATTCGTTGCAATTTATCTTGTAGATGATTTTGGTTGACACAGAGCTGAGTGAAGTGATTTTGATAGTTTGTAGGTGACAGTGATTCCAGAAGAAGATTTGAAGAGCCTTACACTGATATCGGAAATGTTCTTCACATATGGTAGGACAATTTCTTTGTGCTTCCATTTCATTGAAGAGGATTTAGACTGATTAGTTTGAGGTTAGATGTCTTTTGATGAATTTTCCTGGATGTCCATTTTTTTGGAAGATAGTCATAAGATATTTTTCTTCCATTCTCTTCATGACAGCAGTGCTACAATGAGTCATGACTCTTGGTGGATGGTGACTAGCAGTAGAATCCAGGATAACGCGCATTTAGCCCTGTTGGGGACTTGTTATCTGGATGTACCTGCATTCCTCAGTGAGTGAGGATGCTTCCACCAAGGCTCAAACCCAGTGTCAATAGTTTCAAACGCCAAAGCGTTATCCACTAGACCACTTGGACCACGAGAGCCATAGTGGTCCAAGTGGTCTAGTGGATAACGCTTTGGCGTTCGAAACTATGGGTACTGGGTTCGAGCCTCGGTGAGAACATCACCACTCACTGAGAAATGCAGGTACATCCAGCTGACGAGTCCCAAATAGGACGAAATGCACATCCTGGATTCCACTGATAGTCACCATCCACCAATTGTATCCTAACTAAATGCTCAGACATCGTCGAAGCATCTGCACAAGAAGCCGACATGTCAACCTGAGACCGAGCACTTCGGTCCAATCAATCAACGGGAAAATCAAAAAAATCCGATTCAATAGTCATGACTCTCTTCATTATTGTTTGTATGCGACATTCTCCGTTTGTTACTGTTTTAATTGTATATTTCATCTGTGTGAGTTGATTTTCTAGATACTCGCCTTTCTGATTTTCCTGTAGTTATCTGCCTGACTAAGACGTCGAAAAATGGAATCTTTTCCTTGGATTTCTCTCCTCCTGTGAATACATTGTCGTTGAAGATATTCTTGATTAGGTTGTGAGTGTTGTCTAAGTTATTTCTTGCCATTATAATGAATGTGTCATTCACGTACATGATCCGAATTTTGGGTTTCATCTTTGGTAGAATTATGTTTTCGAGTCTTTGCATCACAGCTTCTGCAGCCAAATCAGATCTTGGCTATTCGACAGGTGTGTTTTTTATTTGTTCAAATGATTGACTGACTGGTTTCAATATAGAACTTTGCACTGATGTGCAGAAGTTCAACTCGCCACACTTCACTCAGAACACAAACCAAGACGAGAAGAAGAAAGTAAAAAGAAATGCAAAATACAGACAGTAAACAGAGATATGAGGGAAAAAGACTAGCAATATCGAAGAACAATGTAGTTTTACTGGGTATTATAAGTCACAAGGAGTGGACGCATCTGTGCCAGCTATCACCGAGAACGATCATTTTGAGCCATATCATGGATTATCTTCAGCCGTCATTAGTTTTTATCGTCCCGAGGACCCCAACCAGTCAGGAGGTCTACACTTTCCTACATGGCTGGCCCAAACTAACTGTTGTGGAATTCACTGACTGATGAGGCCATGTTTTACCTTGATCACCACTGACTTTTATCTGTCCTGACCAGTCCTACGTCAGCTAACCCTGCTCACTGTCGAGGAAGGCGATGGCTAAGCTAGGCACGCGTAACACATGTTCTAACCGTCTCAATCGACGTAGCTTCACAACCTCGTCGATTGATTTGTCCTGCTCACGTGGCACTCCAAAGAGTCTTAACCTCAATATTGCTCACCCTATTGTACCACCTAACACGCGATATAGACCGCAGACACCTATAATCAAAGACGGCTAGGCAGGATTTTCAAATCTTCCGCTTTCAATGGTGAGGTCTCACAGCCAGCCATAAAGGAGGACAGAGCGGGTTGTTGAGTAGCACATACGCCCTTTGGTCGGCAGTCAGCCGGATATCACATCTACTAAGCCAGAGATGGCGTCAACTGACATGTGCGAAACTAGCCTTGTTCAAATATTTGTTCAAACATATGAACACGACTACATGAAAATCCCCCAACCTGATCTACGAATGTTCTCTGAATTATATCTGAATATTTCAATTTCTGCATTTCAAAGCATCATATAATATCAGTGGCATCTGGCTATTCCAGTTGTCTGTTTTTGAATCTCCAATATGTAATCGCCTATTCTATTCAATACAAGCGTCTTCTTCCTGCTCATGTGAACAATTTCGAGCCTTCTGCTTAATGCGATGTTTAGGTGTAACTTCTTAACCTACATTTTACATAATATGCGAATAATTATGTACTTTACTCCACTGATTTTTCTCCTCGTAAATATCTTTCATTTATGCTAGACTTCTCTTGTACTTGACACGTAAACATTATTGATTTTACTTATCGGATCAAGATTTATGAAATAAAATAATATATACTCCAGTCGTTTCCTTTCCACACACTGAACCTGTGCAACAATTACAAAAATTATATCGTTAATCTTTCTCAAACGCAAACGTTAATGAAAGAATGTTAAACTACTTTCAAGTTTTTCAGTAGCTGATACAGTCCTCAATGTAATTGTGTAGTGGGACTGAACCATTCCTAAAGATTTATTACTGAACACAGAATATTCTATTTGATAACTTCTTCATCAGGTTCTATAGTTATATATACATAATAATTAGGGTTATTAACAACATAAGTGTTTATAAATAGCATCGAATCAATGGATAATGTGAGTAGATTACAGTTCAATAGCATCCACAAATGTGATAAAATTCATCAACATAACACCATTGTTATTATTATTATTCCTTTGGGTTCCAAGTGGAACATAGGGTTTCAACAACACATCTTCACTTTCTCTCATCTTCTGCTGTCCTCTTCAGCTGGGTCAAATACTGACCATAATCTCTCATCTCCTCCTCCCCTATGTCACCCTCACACCGGTGACCCACTCGCCGCTTCCCATTGGGATTCCACTCAGGTGATGGCCTGTACTGATCGTGAGGTCATTCGACGGTCTCTTCAGAATATGCCTAATCCATCTCCATATTCTCCTACATATTTGTTGAGCGATCGGTTCTGGTTGGTTTGTTCCCACAATCTCTTGTTACTTATTTTTTCTGGTCATTTGATCTTCTGTATGGAGCCAGAGAAGGTAGCTGTTGATGAAAGTCTGTAACCTGTTTGAAATCCTCTTCGTTACATAACACGTTTCTGACCCGTATAGAAGGACCAACTTCACATTACTGTTGAAAATCCGAGTCTTAGTCCTTATGCTGAGTGTAGAAGATTTCCTAACCTGGTTTCACGTTGATGAAGGCGTATCTTGCCTTTCCGATTCTGATTGGCCAGCTTTGACATCTTCATCCACTCCGAATTCCTGTAGTTGGAACGATGCTTCCTAGATAAGTGAAGGAGGTCACCTCTGTTATATCTCTCCCGTAGATGGTGATCAGTGCTGGTCGCTGTTGGTTGGTCATCTTCATCACCTCCTTCTTCTCCATGTTCACCTGCAGTCCTGTCTTCGCTGCCTTGATTCTTCAGACAGTTTGTTGTTTTTTTCGCCAGCAAGTCTTCAAGTTTGTGTAACATTAGACATACATCATCCATGCGCGAAATCCAGATTTTCTAAAGTCTTCTTATCGGTGGTCCAGCATATTATTGTCTCCTTGCTCCATGTGCACAATCTGACGCATAATCCAGTCCACCACAATTAAGAATATCATCAGTCATAATAGGCAGTCAGCTTGTCCTACTCCCGTATTCACTCCAAATGCCCCTCTGGATGAATATCAGACGAATTAGGAATAATAATAATAATACAGAATTCATAAATTTATCGACTCCACAGAAGGCCATGACAGTAACATTGGCTAACTGGACCTGTTTCTTCTGCACAAACAGCCTTCTGAAATTTCTAATGGGCATTTTTGAAATAAGAAATAAATTACATCCAGTAATCCATATATGCATAAATAGTTTTTGATTGTTGTACCAAAAAAACTTTTATAGTGATAAACTAATTAAATATATGTGAATAACACCTTCAATTTCAGCATACTGAATATACTGTCACTTAAGTGAACAATTTCATGGCCAAGTTAACTCGACATAGTGTACAATACATGGTCCTATGTCGTCATATGAGGCACGTTTCCACATAATTGTTCAAGTTACTTCAAATGAAACGCAACTTCTTAAAACGTACTCATGAGTAAGAGAAAGTGAGACAGTAGAGTAAAAAGAATGTTAGTCACGTATATTAGATTATATATATATATATATATATATATATATATATATATATATATAACTCTGAGTATCGCACGGCGCTTGATTGGGACGCGAATTGAAAACGATGAGTTGGGCCTCCAAGGGTGACATGGAAGAGGTCGTAAGAGGAGGAGATGAGAGATTATGAGGAGACGGGAAGTCAACTAAAGAGGACTGTAGAGAACAGGACAAAATACAGGTGTTCTCTTGAAGCCCTATGTTCCACTCGGAAACCAAGGGAACAACAAAAGTAATGATGTATCAATATAAGTCACATTCAAATGGGGCTTTTACTCAGTTCATACTTAGAGGATGTACACGATTTTTAATCGAAGAGTAGTACTAGATCTTCTAGTGTTACAATGAACTAAGACAAGCAAGAACTGTGGAAAAAAGCAATATTCAATGCATTCATAAATACTCGACAAGCATTGAAGCGAAAAAGTTGTATAAACAACAATGCTTGTAGGGTATTCAGCTGACGAGTCCTACAGAAACTTATGAATTCATTAAATGCTGCTCTTTTCACACTTGTGTTACTACAAGAAAAAAAATGTTTCCTATACATTTTTGACAAAGTAAATGAAGCATCATAGAGTGTGGGTAACAAAGACCTTAAACTACTATATGAAATGACCAGGGCTCATTCCGAGAATAAATCAGCGTAGATGAAACCAGTCACAGATACTGAGAGAAATCCCACAACCAAAGAGGAGACAATGAGTTCATCGAACCATAAGATTATGCAACACATTATCACCTGCGTCTCGTCAAGAAATATCACGAAAGGTCACAGAACTGCTAGTGGACACCGATCTTTCAATAAAAGGAGAGGTAACGAGAGCAAAACAATTACTGAAAACAGAGAAGGGATTTCTCCAGAAGCACTGAAAACAGACCAAGAAAATCCAGAGGACACGCTCACGGCCGCATTGCAGAAGGTTTGGAAAGAAATAAAGATACTGTTCGTCTGAAAGAATGGTTACTTTGTCTATGCAAGAACTAGTGCCGAATCATACTTCTGTCTTCCTCAAGTGAATTATCAAATCGGTTCATACTGGAGAAACTAAATAATGCTTTGTATGCAGACCTACTCTCAGAAAAGGCTGGATTCAGGGAAAGCCAATTGTAACATTACGCATCATCACTGAAAAGAGTATAAAATGACAGTCAGTTTCTTATCTAAACTTCCTCGCATTTTTATAAAGGACTTCGATGGCATTGACTATGAAATAATTTGCAAACGGCTCCAGTACTACGGAGGGCAGTTTCTTTTATTCCTTCACGTTCCCATTGGAACATAGAGCTTCAAGCTACAGGCTTGAAGTTTCGGTAGCAGTGTTTATTTTTTTTTACAGGGTGGGGTTGCTAGCCTCATACCCAACCTTTCCTCTTTACTAACTTTATTTCTGACTTACCAATTTAAAAGATTGCATCGGCCTGGGATCGAACCTCGGACCATGTGCATGGTCGACGAGCATCCTAACCGCTGTGTCACCGATGTACTATGGAGGACAGAGCTACAAATATTTGCAAATCTCACTCAACAGCCATATAATGATGCCCCATGGGAAATGATTAACAATTAAAAGTCCAGTAAAACTTTTTAAATAAAGTGAGGATTGAGACTAGATCGCCTAATACAATCGATGGTATTCCTGATTGTAGGGGACTGGATCATACGATAGACCGTATGAAGACAACAGGTGTTAGTTGGAAGAAAATATGAATTTTTCGGCTGATTAGTGTTTCTTCTATCCCAGAGTTGACGATTTACAGGCGAATACCATTACGTTGGTGGAAGAGGGGCAGCAAATACACGGCTTCAAGTAAACATAGAGAGGACGGAGATAATAAGGACACCCACCCACCAACAAGCGTGGATTCCAATCAATGATCTGAGTGTGAAGGACATGTAGCGTTGTTTCAACTAAAGGCGATACTGGTGAGGATGTCAGAGTCAGCCAGCATCAGACGGGAAAGTCAAGACATAAGTTCATTACTCTGAAATCAGTGTAGAGAAATATATCACTTGGCAGAAGGAATAAGACTTTGATTTTCACCTCTATTGTCTAGTCAGTGACTGCTCTTATATGGTAAGGCACTTGAAGTGAACGTCACAAAAATCATTTTTAAAAGTCAACGTCAAACTCTTATCTTATCAAGCTTTATCTAGCTCGGTAATGAAGATCGCACGACCAGAAATGATAAGCAGCATAGACCTCTGGTAATGCAGCGAACCAGCCAATGACTCACCGCTTAGCAAACAACCAGGAGGAAATAGAGTTGTATTTCACAGACGATGAGAACACCGCTGAGTGAAATCACAAGCCAGGTACTCGAACGAAAGCCGAATAGGAAGTGACGAGCTGAAGGTACCATGGAGAAGATCGTGTGAGGAGGAAACGCGGGCTTGTGTGTGATTGAGCAGCAAGCTAAAAAGGAGAGCAGAGAACAGAGTGGAATGGAGGTTTGCTGGTAAAGCCCTGTCTTCCACTCGGATTGCAATGAATGAATGAGTATTATTGATAATTCATATGCGCTTTCAGAAGTAAATACATAGGAGGGACCAAGAAGAGAGTGTCCAGTAGATTTTCTGAAAAGGCTAGTTGTCTTTGATCATAGGTGTCTGCGTTCTATCTCCCGTGTTAGATGGGATAATTGGGTGAGCTATGTTAAGGTGAGGCATAGGTTGACTTCATCTCAATCTCAAGGAAGTGGAGGCGCAGCCTACTGGACACAAAAGCAAGAAGAGGAGCAGACGTTGGCTCAGACCACTATCTCGTACAAGGGACAATCCAAATCAAATTAAAAGCTTTCAGGGAATCAGGAGCTGCAGATAGACCACAAGCCAAGTTCAACACTCAAAAGCTGAAGGACCAGGCTACAAAGGACATCTTCATTGCAAGCATAAAGGACAAAGCCGAGACACAAATCAACACTAGCGAAGAGGTCGGCGTTGAAAAGCACTGGAACAACTTGAAAACGGTGTGGAGCCAAACCTGCATAGAAATTCTAGGCAGAAAAAAGAGACAGGACAAACAGTGGCTCACTACGGACACTTGGAAACTAATAGAAGAGAGAAGGACAGTGAAGCAAAAGATTATCCAGTGCACGGACGAGCAACAAAAACAGGAGCTGAATGCAAGCTACAATACACTGAACAAAAGAGTGAAGAAAAGTGCCAGGGAAGACAAAAGAAAATATTATGAAACCATGGCAAACGAAGCAGAACAAGCTGCAGGCAAAGGAGACCTCGCCACACTCTACCAAACAACTAGGAACCTTTCGGGCAAACGTTCGACACAGATTAAGCCAATAAAGGACGACAATGGAAAGTCAATCACCAAAGAGGTGGAACAGAGAAAGCACTGGGTTGAACACTTCAAAAGACTTCTAAATCGTCCGCCACCTACAACACGTCCAGAAACGGAAGCAGAACTACCAGTGAACACTGACCCCCCGACGAAATCAGAAGTCCTGAATGCAATCAAGATGCTTAAAGCTGGGAAAACACCGGGACCAGATGGAATCCCAGCAGAGGCTTTGAAAATAGACCCAGAGACAACAGCGGACTTGATGACACCACTACTGGAGAAGGTGTGGAAAGAGGGCAAAGTACCCGAGGATTGGAAGAACAGTTACTTATTCAAACTTCCAAAGAAAGGAGACTTAAGTCAATGTAAAAACTGGCGTGGAATTATGCTTCTGTCCATTCCAAGCAAGATACTAAGTCGCATCATCCTGGAGAGAATCAAACAAGCCCTAGATGAAAAACTTCGTCCGGAACAGGCTGGATTCAGGAGAAACAAATCATGTATTGATCAAATCGCCACTCTACGGATCATCATTGAACAAAGCTTGGAATGGCAGTCACCTCTCTATCTCAACTTCATCGACTTTGAAAAGGCCTTCGACAGCGTCGATCGAGAGGTCATTTGGAAACTACTTCGCTACTACGGGGTCCCATCGACAATTATACACCTCATCCAACAGTTATACGACAATGCTGCATGCCAAGTAATCCACAACGGGAAACTTACGGAAGCCTTCGAAGTGAGGACGGGAGTGAGGCAAGGCTGTCTACTATCACCAATGATCTTCCTGATTGCAATTGATTGGATAATGCGACAGACAACGGCAACCAACGAGGGAACAGGCATAAAATGGACTGACACAAAAGACTTGGAGGATCTGGATTTCGCCGATGATATATGTCTGATTTCCCATAAACTGGAAGATATGCAAGTGAAAAGTAACAAGTTGGCAGAAGAAGCATCAAAGATAGGACTTCACGTGAACATAGATAAAACAGAGATGATGAAGATTCCTAGCCAACATCAACAACACCAACAGACCACAATAAGCATAAATGGGAAGAACCTGAAAGAAACAACCTCCTTCACCTACCTGGGAAGCATCGTCTCAACTACAGGCGGAACTGACGAGGACATCAAAGCCAGAATCGGAAAAGCAAGACAAGCTTTCATTACTCTCAAATCTGTGTGGAGGTCAACAGCAATCAGCATCAAAAATAAGATCCGGATTTTCAACTCCAATGTGAAGTCAGTGCTACTATACGGATCAGAGACTTGGCGAGTCATAAAGAGCATCTCAAACAAACTTCAAACCTTCATTAACAACTGTCTCCGCTCAATACTCAAGATCAGATGGCCAGAAAAGATCAGCAACAGGGATCTCTGGGAGCGAACCAATCAGGAACCGATTGTGAAACAAATAGGCAGAAAGAAATGGAGATGGATTGGCCATACGCTGAGGAAACCATCAAGTGACATCACTAGACAAGCCCTCGAGTGGAACCCGAAAGGGAGGCGGCGAGTTGGTCGTCCAAGGGTGACTTGGAGGAGGTCATGCGAGGAGGAGATGAAAGCATGTGGACAGACCTGGAGCAGGGTGAAAAAGTTGTCAGAAAACCGAAGTCAATGGAGGTGCGCAGCTGAAGCCCTATGTTCCTCTAGGAACTAAAGGATACAATAATAATAATTGGTTGAGTGTTAGGTAAGGAGGGGAAATCAATAGACGAGGCTGCGAAGTCACATGTGTTACTTGTGACTAGCCGTCGACTTCCTCTACCGAAAACGTTGACTGACATAGAGTCAGATTAGAAAAGACCTAATGGTTCTCAAACCAAAACATGACTTCATCAGTCAATAAAATCCACAACAGTTAGTTTAAGCCAGCCAGCCACGTAGGAAGTTGTAGACCTCCTCAGAACAGTAGAAACCGATGACGGCTGAAGATAATACATGATATGGCTCAAAATGATCGTTCTCGTTGATGGCTGGCACAGATGCGTCCACTTCTTGTGACTTATAATACCCAGTAAAACTATATTGTTCTTCGATATTGCTAGTCTTTTTCCCTCATATCTCTGTTTACTGTCTGTATTTTGCATTTCTTTTTACTTACTTCTTCTCGTCTTGGTTTGTGTTCTGAGTGAAGTGTGGCGAGTTGAACTTCTGCACATCGGTGCAAAGTTCTATGCAGAAACCAGTTAGTCGGTCAGATTTTCTGGAAGCCTACCTAAAAGTCTTCGTATGCTAAGTGGAAACGTATTTGTAAGTGAAATAATCAGGCACTTGATTGTCACAGGACACACATCTAACATCGATCAAGCCTTCGAGATAACTAATCTTCAAAATAGAAACCTGATTACTTTATTTCTGAGAAGCCAGTGCTATCAAATGATTTCAACCTAACCTCTCTGCATATAGAAACTTTGTGTTAACAACGTTGTGGTACCCTAGTAACTAGCAGCTTTCTGTTTCTGTTGTTCGTTGCATAGCAATCTCTGTGGGCTTTTGATCCAATTAGTTAAACATCATATTAACTTCGCGTTTTCACTCATTTGCTTATTTGCGTAATACTTCTACATTCATTAACCACACATGTGTTTGTTTGCGACGACTTGATTGGTTGCAGGATTTCATCATGAGGTGACATCGGTTAATAAAACACTGGAAAACCTAACAGTACTGAACAGCTATTCCACCCGGCTAGTTTGGAAGTCTTCAGAAGTATGCACTCACCGGTAGGGTTCAAACCCACGACCTTTCGGTTACAAGACAAGCTCGTAGACCATTAAGCCACTGGAACCTGATCCAGTGGCCATCTTGTGAATTTCAGCTTCTGCCAATTCACAAAATAGCATGACCACTTGTCACAACTTCTCACTTACCATGTATTTTCATTCCGAACCTCTTCTCTTGAACATTCCGACATGTTAGGTATAAATAAACTGTGTTTGTCCAATTAATAACTATCTTATATTCATACCACTTGTTCTATTACTATGATAAAAATCAACTGAAATAACTTTGAAGCATGTTACATATTTCCACTTATAATGACTAAAATCAGTTTTAGGATGTTAGCAGCTAAGGGAAGGCAGTGAAATAAAAAAAACTAGATGTTTGTATCCCACAAATATATTCCTTCATACTTGGTAAGTCAAGCTGTTGGACATTAGTAGAAGAAAACGACGAAAATATCAATATATGTTAGAATTCGATACCAGTAGATGGAAACCTACCACAGTAGTTTTAATCTGTTGTGCGGGAAACAATTCTAGGTCTACTCCTTTAGCTTCGGGTTCATAAATGGCCAGAAATATAGGTGTCTTTCCGCTTCTACTACTGCTCGAATTCTAGGATGGAAAACGCCGTGTATCTTGGAAAATAAATTGGTCATCTCGCCTGTAATGACATGAAGCGGCAAGCATGCGCTTGCACGCCGTACTGGTAACAGGTGAATTCTTCAAAAGCAATATCTTCCAAACACAAAAATGTGTTAAGATAATAGTATGAGCTTCTCAACTATTGGTCTGTTGTCTTAGCTTTCATTGTCTTTCGAAGGTTTATTATGCCTTTTTCTTAGGTGGACATTGACTATTTCGTTCATTATACTCACATGTGCTCTCCTTATTAATCTTGCGTCCAACAGGCTGCTTCTCCCCCTTCTTGAACAATATTGAGATGAAATCCATCTGGTTTGTGGTGTGTCCATCAAGCGAAATCCATGTTGCGTAGTGTTTATCCTTGTGCTTGTACACTCTGCCTTGGACCACTAAATCATCGAAGGTGCAGAAATCTGAGAACAGTTCTCCATCATCGTTCATTTTGCCGAGGGACAGCCTCTTGACCCATGATGAGTTCTCTCCTTGTACTGTTTACTCCCAGTTTGGTTGGCATTTATATAATCTATAATGATTTTGATGTTACTATTCAGGATGTTGCCCATTACTGTTTGTAGTTTTCTAGAGAAATCCTCCTTCCTCTCTCCTGGGTCTGAGTTGTTTGTAGGCGTGTGGCATTGGCTAACTGTAACCTTCCTTCCCTTCGAGTTCAACCTTTCTGTCGTAATCCTGGAGGAGATATGTTCCCACTGCATGTGAGCTTTGGCTGCTATCGGTGACATCACAATAGCCACTCGCTACCGCAAAGTGCTCGTGGTTGTCGTCTGGGTGACTGGAGTAGATTACTGACTCTGCAGTTAACAATTTCGATATTCAACAGCTATTTCACCTGCTCTCATAGATTCCTAGATCTTCTAATCCATTTCTTCTCATTTCTTCGGCAACCTGTGCAGACTTCCTAGCTCCGTACATTGTACCAATATCCTATGTCTCCATCCTTATTTTCACTTTCATCCGAAGGAGACATATCGGCTGACTGGGTTGATGGAGACTTTCACCAGCCCGTGTTATTTCGCTTCTATCAGAACAGAGTGAAAAATAGGTTTGGGACCGGCTTGAAAACTAGCGAACTAGTAAACTAGGCGACGTCATTTATTTGATAGTGACAGAAATATTTATGAATGGTTAGGAAAATTTAGCTATTGAAACGTTCAGCCCCACCTCAAATTATGGTGGTGGCAGGTAGATGACACACTCACGTACTAAAACACAATATATCAATAGATTTTTTGGACACATCAACTAGAAGGTAGAGGCAGTTTAATTCACTTATGAAGTGGAAAGTCACAAAAAGCGGCTTCCAGTGTTACATTGTAGCATTAAAAGGAAAGAAGATGAGAAGTGAAACACTAGTGTTTACAAGAAACCCACACATTCAAACCGATATTTGGACTTCCGATCATCCCATCCTATGTCAGTAAAAATAGGATTGGTGAAATGTAAAAGTGACAGAGCACAAAAACTAAGTGATACCAAGGAAAATCTAAGACAGGAAGTGAGGCATATAAGAGAAGCTTTGAAACTTAATGATTACCCTAGTAAATTAATCAGGAAGGATGCAGGAAAATACAAAAATTAAAGTGATAATTATGGTAGTTATAGTGACGAAAATAATAATACTAATGATGACATGCATGTCAAACATTCACAAGATAATGACAACATCAACAATAGGGAATTCTAATCATCAGCAGTACTTCCATACAGAGAATGTACCTCGGAAACCTTACGTGGAATTCTTAACAATGGAGGAACAGCAGTGGCATTCAATAATCTATAGACAATGTTTGCAGGATAATACGAGCTCGTTTCATTTCGTGGATACTCATCAACTGCATACATCCTAAACAAAATCAAATTATAAGTTTCAAAAAAGTTTTGGAACATACTTTTTCATAATTACTTGGAGTTATAAATAGAAGGTATAAGGAACATAATTCCGGAATTTGATGTAGGTAGACAGATTATTCAGTGTCAAAAAAACTAATTATATATAGTGGAATTAGATAAGAGGGTTTAGAGTTCAGATTACTACTGGGAAACACAAATTGGTTAGAGGCATATTATAGGGTCAAGGTCAGAGAACAGAGTGAATTTACACATGTGGTGGAGAATTTAAGAGGGTGGGGGTGAATAGTGAAGTAACAGTGAAGTAAGTAACAAAAAACAAAAAATAAATAAAATAGGATTAGGGTTACCAGGGTAGTGAAAGATTAGTCACACTATCTTTCTGTGTACAGAGGTCTGGTCTAAGTCTCTTGATAGCGATGGCTTCTGCGAAACGAAGTAGCCATGGGTTTCTTTGCATGTTTGTATGTTCCAAAACTTTTTTGAAACTTATAATTGATTTTGTTTAGGATGTATGCAGTTGATGAGTATCCACGAAATAAAAGAGCTCGTATTATCCTGTGAACATGTTCGTTCTTTCTCTCTTCAAACTAATAAAGGGAACCGGTTGTATGAAATTATAGACAATGTGTTCCAACGAAATATTATTCTCACATATTCATTCCAACAGTTCAATATTACGTTAGCAACAGAATACTATGTATATTTAAACATTCTATTTCACGTCGTTTAATGTAAACAAAAACCACACGCTCAGTTTATTGGTTAGAGAATATAAAACTGTAAATACATGAACAGCAGTATGATCAATCCAAAATATACCTTGGCTTCCGTGTCTTGCCTTCTGCTGTTATATTAGAACGAGGTCAGTCAAACTAGCGGAGCACAAAAACCTAGCAAAATCTAGATTAATTGACCCTAATACGATAAATCTGCAGAATAGTCCAGCTATAGCACTACACAACCACACAATAGGATGGGATAAGATGACAGTATTATGGTCGGATATAACAGGGTGCAAGGAAATAATGTCTACGGAAAATATGTGCCACAAAAGTAGTTCAACACCTGTCCACCCGGACATGTGGAAAATTTTTACTACCGCTAAGACGAATTATTATTATTGTTCCCTTGGGTTCCTAGTGGAACATAGGGCTTCAACTGCACGTCTCAACTTGCTTCTGTCTTCCTTCTGCTGTACTTTTCACCTGCATCCATGTTAGTCCATACTCTTTCAACTCCTCCTGCTCCTCTTCACACGACCTCCTCCATGTCACCCTTGCACTGACGTCCCACTCGCCGCGTGCTTCCCTTTCGGCCTGGTTCCACTCGAGCAATGGTCTGACGCGCGCGCGATGTCACCCAGCGCCCTCCTCAGCCAGTGTCCATCTCCACTTTCTCCTGCATATTTGTTGATTGGCGATTTGTTCTTGTTTAGTTTTTTTCCCATAGTTTCTTGTTGGTGATTCTTTCCGGCCCGGCCATCTGATCTTCAGTATAGATCCAGCGAAGACAGTTGTTAGTTGATAAAGGTCAGCAACAGGCTGTTGGAAATATTCTTTGTGACCCACCCGCCAAGTTTCTGATCCGTATAGAAGAACTGACTGACTTGACGTTTGCATTGAAAATCCGAAGCAATGTGGTTGTTGATGGTGAGTGACGAAGATTTCCAGACTGGTTTCAGGTTGATGAATATGTTTCCCGCCCCCCTCCCCGAATCTCCAATTGACATCCTCGTCCGTCCCGACTTCCTGTAGTTGAGACAATGCTCCCTAGATAAGTAAGTGAATGAATTAACCTCTTTCAAATCCCTCTCGTTGATGGTGATTGGCGCTGGATGTTGCTGCTGTTATTGTTGTTGGATGGTTATTTTCATAACCTTCGTCTTGTCTATGTTCACCTGAAATCCTGTCTTCGCCTGCTGCTTTTTCGACCAGTTTGTCGGTTTTCGCTTGTAAGTCTTCGATTTCGTGTATGTAACATCAAACATAAATCATCCATGCGCGAAATCCAGATCTTCTATGTTCTTCGCGTCGGTCCAGGATATCCCTGTCTTCTCGTTTATTTATTTTTTTTATTTTTCATTACAACTTGATTCCACACTGTATTTTTGGTACAAGTATGGAATTTTAAGCATGGATATCGGAAGCCCAAATTTCGCAGGCCGACCACAGATATCAGGTGTGAGTCGGTAAGGGATCGAACCTCAGACCATGTGCATGGTCGGCGAGAGTCCTAACCACTGTGCCACCGACGCACACTGTCTGACGCATAATCGAGTTCACCACAATTAGGAATATCATTCGTGATAATAAGCACCCTTGTCTGACGAATATAAAGGAGTAAAGGAAACCACCACTGTGCGTCGGTGGCACAGTGGTTAGGACTCTCGCTGACCATGCACATGGTCCGGGGTTCGAGCCCACGCCGGCGCACACCTGATATCTATGGTCGGCCTGCGAAATTTGGGCTACCGATATCCGTGCTGAAAATTCCATACTTGTACCAAAAATACAGTGTGGAATCAAGCTGTAAATCTAAAAATCTAAAAAAAAAATCTAGTTTCCAAGTTGTGTAGTTATATAATTCACGATATGTTTATGATCGATGAACTGTCTCTGAAGATTAGTCATCCAGTAAAAAAATACTGCTTTCCTATGTGATATATCTAGTAAACAGATTAACATAGAATTCAAACTCATGTCAGGTAGTTTTCATCTGCATATTGTTTTTCCGACCACAGTCCAATGAGAATTTTCACTATGCCATTTTCATCGAAAACGCTTTTGCAGAAAGAAAAAAAGGCCAAACCGTTTCTATTCGAAAGAAATCAATGGCCTAATTCAACTATAAATAAATATCCGTGTACATCTTGAGAATATTGATTCCTAAATGTTCGTGTATATGGATAATTAAAAATTGATTTGAACTTAGTCAAAAGTGAACTATTGTCTACTAAAAGAACTTCGAAGTAACCCTTTAGTGAGAATATAATCATTTATTTTTATTTGCCTAAGCTGCTTACTGGGAGAAAGACTACCTATTCAAGCTATGGTGGCAAATAATTCTACAAGATTATTACCCTGTAGCACTCAACAGTGGATGCTGATCTTCGCCATTGACCTGAAGGCTGGCGGCCAAGCATCCACGCCATTTGCAACACTGTCCTGCTATGTTCGTCCCCCGTCCGTGGCCAGCTAAGCAATCATCATCGCACTATGACTCTGATCCTGAAATAATAGCTCGTATTTTGGACAATCAGTTTGACTTTGTTCTAAATATAATCAATACTGCATGAGCTGTGCGGAGGGGGGGGGTGCTTAATAACATGCGCTTGTATACACCGTACTTTGCGTAAACGTCAATATTCCTTCATCTCCTAAACACCCTATGCAAAAATTGATGTGAAATTATGCAAATTGCTAAGCCACATTAACTTGGTTACACACTTTAGGATGTTCTGGGTGCATATCTCGGTAAGGAACAGGCTGGATTTAGGACACACAAATTATGCGCAGATCAAACTCTAGAATTACTTATCATCACTGAAAGTAGCATACAATGACAATCAACTCTCCACATCGACTTCATGGAATTTGAAAAGGTCGTTGAATAACTAACAGATTGCTTCAACATTACGGAGAACAGTGGTGCAAACATTTGTAAGATTCATGCAACAGCTATATGATGATGCTATGTACCAAATGATGCAGTGTTATGCACAGATATGTGATTAACATATCGTTACGGGGTTACTTTAACGTTTCGGGGTTGCGAATAGGCCAACTGGCGGTTACTGATGTCGTCGTCAACCGACAAGAGCCAGACAGTCATCTAAGCCGCATTACTGAGAAAATATCCGGGACGCAAATCCTAGTTGATGAGTGCAGGACTGAGTGGTCACACAAATACTTGCCGATTAATAGATACCCTACCCCGGTTGAACTTGCATTTTGCAATGACTCAAAGAGCGGATGGAACGAGTATTCCTGAATTTCCTACCATGTCAATAAGGTCTTTCAGGTAACGCCTATATCGAAAAGAAGTCAACGTCAAAATGTAAGTCGTTCACGTCATTTTGGTTGTCTGAAGGCGAAGTCGTACTGTAACAGCAGAAGACAAGGGCCATGAAACAGATCCTTTATTAAGAAGATCAACACATATTTATAGATTTTCATGTACATATTATAGATTATTTTTAGCAGGAAAACACAGTCTTCTGATAGGTTGTTTCCACGGAAAGTTGACCTTGCAGCTCTTTGTGACTGTTTCTTGAGTGTCAGATCATCTATATGCTAACTGTATCCGCCTACGCAAAGCCTTTGTTCTCATTTTTTTCACGACCAATATTACTGTCCACCAGTTTTGACTAACAGCCAGCTCTCACCACAGTACTACTGGGGGATAGGAATATGAGAGCTGGAAGGTGTTTGTCTCAGACCGCCGACAAGACAGCCATGCTGGCTCTTCGCTGTGGTGAGTTGGGGCTAGAAAAGACTGGTCACAGAACTGTACATCCCGATGTACCCTACAGTTGTGTGTAGCTGGCGGTAAGATCTTCATTAATGCACAACTAGAAAAACTACTTCGAACAGACCGTGTTAGATCGCAGTCAAACATTTGTCCCTTAGGTCAAGCAGTGACGCATCACTACTGCTTTTTCTGTTTCAGATACTTCAAGGAGATGCCATGATGATGGCGGCTGGGAAGTAATAACCACCCACACATTCTCATAAGCACCCAAAGCTCTTTTGATGATCACTCATTCTCATTTTGTTGCTTTCTGTCATTCTCAGTGCTATTCCACAGCTAAATTCTCTACATTATCTTGACACTTCAAGCATTGATAGCGATCGGAGTTGGCAATACTTCCAACAGTCTTTTAAAACCATGCCTCCAACTTCATTTTGCAATATTCAACATCCCAGCCTTTTGCGTAGTTAGAAAAGAAAATGCAAATGGTCCGAGGTTCGATCCGCTGCCAACGCACACCTGATATCTATGGTCGGCCTGCAAAATTTGGGCTACCGATATCACATGCTGAAAATTCCATACTTGTACTAAAAATACGGTGTGGAATCAAGTTGTAATCAAAAAAAGAGGCCTCACTAGCCAGGGTCCCGGCATTTCAAGCTATAAGTGTTTGTTATGATTCGGAAACAGAAGCTCGTACAAGGCCCGAGTGTGATTACTCACTTAACCCCACGCCACCATCGGATTTTCTTTTTTTGCTTTCCATTCCTGTACGTTTCCAGTGGAACATAGGGCTTCAAGAGAGAGGCTTGAAGTTGCGGTAGCAGTTGCGTTTATTTTGACGGGATAGGGTTGCTAGCCTCATGCTTAACATTCCCTCTTTACCAGACTTATTACTGGCTTAGCGATGTAATGGAGTGCGTCGGTGGCCGGGGATCGAACCCCGGACTACATGCGTGGCTGGCGAGCATTCTACCACTGTGCCATCAACGCAGTGGTGGTCTACGAGCTCGTCTTGTAACCAGAAGGCCTTGGGTTTGAACCTTAGTGGGTGCGTACTGTGAAGAGTCGCAAGTTAGGACAAAACGGCCTCCGGTACTCCCACGTTTTAGGCCTCGTAGTATACAGGTTAGCACTCCGGAATTTGAATCCAGCGACCCGAATTCGAGTCACGGCGAAGCCCCGAGCTGAGCACTTTGCGTCGGTGGTACAGCGGCAGAATGCTCGCCAACAATACAGGTGGTTCGGGGTTCGACACCCGATCAACGCACTCCATTACATTGCTAAGCCAGCAATAAGACTGGTAAAGAGGGAATGTTAAGCATGAGGGTAGCAACCCTATCCCGTCAAAATAAACGCAACTGCTACCGCAACTTCAAGCCTCTAGGAACGTAAAGGTCATTATCGACTGAATCTAGAAAATACAACACTTCGTCGATAATTCTCAGCAGCATTTTAACAAAACTTACGTTCTGGTAAGAAATCATACGAAAACTTATGTAGACTAAAGGTAATCACAGTCTAGTACCCACGTTTCCAATGTGACCACAAAGGTGGGTAATATGCTGTTTTGACTCACTATCCTTTAGCATCATATACTAGAAGTTCAACCACAAGAAACTCTGAGATTAGTTCAATAAACCTTTTGGAAACTAATATTACGGGGAAGTTAAAGATTTCAGCGAATAGACATTCGGGTCATAACTGCTGAACAGTAGAAGAACTGAGCCTAAAACTTCTAATCCATCGATAAGAAGTATGTTTTAGGGTTACAGAACCAACCGGTTACACGAATAACTAGCGATAAGCTATACAGCCTAAAAGTAGAAGAAATATATTATGCAAAAAAGTATACTGGAATTATTTAAGTGAAATAACTGTCCACCATAGAAAGAAAGACAAATAAATTAGGGAAGAAAAGAAAGACTGGATATAATATAGCGAAGAATCCTCCAGAGTATGTTACACATACAATTGTTTTCTGCATTGACTGCCTACTTCTAACATATTTTTCAGATAAGTATGAATATTGGATTCATCTTCAGAAGCATGCCCAGAGCGTACTTTCTCCGAGATATATGCAGCAAGTTTACTCAAATCATTCAAGACTGTAGAAGACTGGAGTAGCTTTAAAGCTGCTGAATGCGATTTATTTGATTTACTACCACCATTTTTGTCGTCTACATTGTCTTCGTTCAATTTAGAAGCTTCAAACAACCATTCAATTAACTCCGGTACACATTTTCCAGGCGCTGTTACAGGCCAACCGATAATAATTTGAGCGAATAAACAGGTAGCAGCTAAAGTTGCATTTGTTATCGTTTTCAGTGGATCAGTAGAAGTTTTAATATCCAACACAGACTCTTTTAATAGCATTTCATATTGAATAGCTAATTCATTCGACTTGAGTCGTTCATCACGTTCACGTTTATTATCCGATGAATGAAATACGGGGATAGTTAAGCCAAGATTGTTCACTGACAAATTTTCTAGTGGAGAATAGAATACACTAAGCGAGTTGAGATTGTCTTGACCAATTTTCAAACTATCAAGAACTTGTTGTATTGAACTGCTTAAGACAGTAGCATCCGGTAGGCCAGTACGTTTCAACAGATCGATTACACGATGAAATGATTCAATGCTTAAAGGTTCAACGACATTTGAACCGGCAAGGTTGTCATCAGTTGAATCAGAAGTCTTTGGATTCGATTGGTCATTTTTGCGAGTAGCAGCAGTTGATTCGGGCCAGGCGATTCCGAATTCGTCAACAATATGATCACAAATTCGTCGGAGAATAAGTAAACCATGATTCTTCAAAAGATGCATTAGTAGTTGGCGTTTTAGCGATGCACGAGTTATTGCTGAAATTCCTTTCTCCAACAGCTGAAATATTGAAGAAAAGACTAGCTTAAAGTACATAGAAATATTTCATGGAGGATTTCATCATGAGCTGAAATCAGTTAGAGAGCCACTGGGAAACTTGCGAGTACTGGACAGCTGTTTCGTCCTAGTTTGAGACTCTTCACCAGTGCGCACCTACTGGGGTTCGAATCCAGGACCTCCAAGTTACACGGCAAGCTCGTGGACCATTGAGCCAATGGTCCTTGAATTCTAACTTCTGCCAATTCACGACCATAGTGCGACCATTTCGTAATGTCTTCTTCGATTAGTTGCTGCCTCATCTTGGTTGGTGCGTACTGATGAAGAGTCCCAAACTAGGACAAAACAGCTGTCCAGTACTCCCAGGTTTTCCAGTGGTTATCTAACTGATGTCAGCTCATGATGAAATCCTCCATGCAATCAAACACAAAATCCCTACAACACCAATAATTGAAAAAGCATAGAAATATAATTAATAAAATAATAATATGCAGATGTTGCGTATAGGTTTGAGACACTAGGAAGTTAAGCAAAGTATTAGAAGTGAATTCAGACATTTTACGTGAAGAATAAAATAATACAACCTCCAAGTGTTGGTCTTTGGGGTGCGGGTGGGGAGGAATTTGCTTGATTTCAAAAGTGACCACAAGCCGAATTCAGTTAGAGAACCATTAAAAACCAAACAGAACTGGACAGCTGTTACGTGCCCCTGATTTGGGGGACCCTTAAGCAGTACACACCCTTGATCCCATCATCAGTCGAGCCCAGGACTTTCAAGATACACAATGAGCTGGTTGACCGATCACAACCAATAGGACAGGATCTAATGACCCGTTAATTCTAGCTTCTGCCAGTGGCTAACTGGTCAATGAGCTCGTCTTGTAACCTAAAGCTGCTGGGTTTGATCTCCAGTAAAGGCAAGGGTGTGTACTATTGAACTGTTAGTCGCATCTGTCTGTCTGTTTTCGACATAGAACTTTGCACCGATGTGCGGCAGTTCAAGTCGCCACACTCCATGTAGCACGCAAAGCAAGAGAAGAAAGTAGAAGAAAAGCATAATAGGGACAGTGAAGAGAGGTGTGAGACAAAGGAGTAATAACGAAGAACAAAACAGTTTCATTAGAGATCATAAGTCACAAGGAGTGGATGCATCTGCGCCACCCATTGAGAACGATTTTGAGCCATGTCACCAATTGTTTCCAACCATAGATTTTTACCGTCCCGAGGACCCCAGCCTGGAAGTCTACACCTTCCTACGTGGCTTAGACCAACTGTTGTGGATTTCATTGACTGGTGCCAAGTTTTTGTTTGACCGCCGCTAGCTTTTTTCCAGCCTGACCCTATATCCGCTAACATTGCTCGTCGAGGGAGGCGATGGCTTGGCATACGTAACACATGTCCTAACCATCTCAGTCTTTGTAGCTTCACGACTTCGTCGATTGATTTCCCCTGTTTACCTAGAACTCTGCGCCTAACCTCAATGTTGCTCACCTTATTATGCCACTTTACACGGGAAATAGAACGCAGGCACCTATGATCAAAGACAGCTAGTCTTTTCATGTCTTCCACTCTCAGTGGCCAGGTCTCACAACCATAAAGGAGGACGGAGCGGACTGATGAGCAGTACACCCGCCCTTTGGTCGATAGTCGAACATCTCGTCTACGCCAGAGTCGGCGTAAACTGGCAAATGCGAAACGAGCCCCTTGTATTCGTGCTGAGATTTCGTCAGAGATCAGCCCGTTGGGGCTGATGGTACTTCCCAAATAAGTGAAGCGGTCAACGTGCTCTACCACTTCACTTCCTATTTTTAAACTAGGCGTCGATGTAGTCCAGTCCTGTAACATCATCTTGCATTTGGCGGGAGCGAATCGCATGCCAAACATTCGTAGATTGCGGCTCAAGGTGTTTAGAAGACTCTGCATTTCGTCAGCGTCTTCGCCTAGAAGGACTATATCGTCTGCATATTCCAAGTCAACGAGATTATTCCCTGGTAGCAAGTCAATCCCTGAGTCGCTGAAGTCACTTAGGGTTAAGTCCATTAACACATCTATGATGAAGTTGAATAGAAAAGGAGATAATGGGCATCCTTGACGGACACCACTGGTCGTCATCAGTTCAGATGACAGCTCGCCGTAAGCCCTCACCTGGCTGTATGAGTACGAGTAGAGTGCCTTAATCAGTGCAATATATTTTCTTGGAATTCCCTTTACAGCCAAGCATCTCCAGAGAACTTCCCGATCGACAGAGTCGAATGCTGCCTTTAGGTCAAGAAATATAATGACTGTTGGACGCCGGTAGGAATGCCTATGTTCTAGAATCTGTCGGAGGGTGAAGATATGATCAATACACCCTCTTCCTGGTCTAAAGCCTGCCTGGCTCTCTCGTGTTTGTGCCTCCCGAGCACCACTCAGTCTACGCATGATTATTGAGCCTAAGACTTTAGATACTATATTAGTCAAGCTAATCCCTCTGTGATTATCACAGGAAGACTTGTCTCCCTTCTTGTATATGGGGATAATCAGTGACTTACACCAACCCGATGGGACTTCTTCTGATTCCCAGACGCTGCCTAGTACCTCAGTTAATGCAGACAGTAAGCTGTCTCCACCGTACTTAAATACCTCTGGAGTCATTCCATCAGGTCCCGCTGCTTTGCCTAGTTTCAGATTGGTGACCTCAGTTAGGGATGGAGGACCTGTGTCTATATCCCATTCAGGGAGGTGTTGGATGCTCGGAAGGTTGAGCGTGGCTGTGGGCAAATTAAACTGCTCCTCATAATGCTCTTTCCAACGATCCAGTCGTCTATCCTGGGAGCTAATTATAGTGCCATTTTTTTCCGAGATTGTCTCACTGATGATTTGTCTTCTCCCACCCGTTTCCCTGATGAGTCTAAAGAGTTGCCTGGTGTTGCCTATCCTCGAAGCTTTCTCCATCTCTTTGGCTTTTGTCGCCCACCACTGTTCACGGTCCTTGCGGAGACTTTTCGTAAGTTTCCTCTTGTGCAGCTTTCGCTCCTCATTGAATTCGGAGCTCGCCGGAATAAGTCTTCTAGCATCTATCAGAGGCGGTGGAGATCCAGTGGTTTTTACTCACCTTTGGGTTTACCTTATTCACAGCTTTTACAGCTGTATCTATGGCTGCCTGGATATTTTTCCAAGCTTCTTCAGGGTGAGCACAGCTGTCGAACACAGATATGTGTTTAGCTAGTTCTTCCTCAAATACGGATTTAGTTTCCTGATCGAGCTGGGGACGTGATGGTTTTACCGCCAGCTGTTTCCTACGTCCGTTCAGTCGTAAGCATACACGAGCGCGGACCAGTGCGTGGTCGGTATCTACACACGTGTTAGTCGCATAAAAAGACAAAACGCCTGTCTCGTACTCCCCAGCTTTCAAATACCCTCTAACTGAATTCAGTTTGTGATCAATACTGAAATAATATCTCTCCAGATAGGGCTAAAAATTACATCATAGCCAACCACCCAAATTTTGAAGACTATTTAAGCTGAAAAATAAACATGATCCGATTAATTAAAAAGGAAACCAGAGTTACACCTCGACCACTTCACTTTTCAACTCCTACCTCATCTAAGAGTTGATGCAATGTAGTTCTGCTCTTATGCACAGTTCAAATTTCGGCTCTTACACTGGATAGGGTGAAATTACATAGACTGAGATGGTTAGAATATGTGTTACGTATGCCTAGTCATGGCCTTCCTCGACAATGGGCAATGTTAACTGACATAGGGTCAGGCTGCAAAAGAGCTAGTGGCGGTCAAACAAAAACATGGCACCAATCAATGAAATCCACAACAGTTGGTCTAAGCCATGTAGGAAGGTGTAGACTTCCAGGCTGAGGTCCTCGGGACGGTAAAAATCTATGGTTGGAAACAATTGGTGACATGGTTCAAAATGGTTCTCAATGGCTGGCGCATATGCATCCACTCCTTGTGACTTATGATCTCTAATGAAACTGTTTTGTTCTTCGTTATTACTATTCCTTTGTCTCACACCTCTCTTTACTGTCCCTATTATGCATTTCTTCTACTTTCTCTTGCTTTGTGTGCTACATGGAGTGTGGCGACTTGAACTGCCGCACATCGGTGCAAAGTTCTATGTCGAAAACAGACACACAGACAGACAGGTTTTTTTCACTGATGATACACTTTCGCATCATTATCTTCAATCACAAATCATCACAACACTTCAGTTGACAGGGTTAGACGTTATTTCTATTTTATTTTATTGTTCCCTTGGGTTCCTAGCGGAACATAGGGCTTTAACTGCACGTCTCAACTTGCTTCTGTCTTCCTTCTGCTGTACTTTTCATCTGCATCCATGTTAGTCCATACTCTTTCAACTCCTCCTACTCCTCTTCACACGACCTCCTCCATGTCACCCTTGCACTGACGTCCCACTCGTCGCTTCTCTTTCGGCCTGGTTCCACTCGAGCAATGCCCTGACGCTCGATGTCGCCCAGCGGCCTCCTCAGCCGCGAGTGTCCAGTCCATCTCCACTTTCTCCTGTTGGCGATTGGTTCTTGTTTTGTTTCTTCCCATAGTTTCTTGTTGGTGATTCTTTCCGGCCCGGCCATCTGATCTTCAGTATAGATCCAGCGAAGACAGTTGTTGATAAAGATCTGGTCTGCAACAGGCTGTTGGAAATATTCTTTGTGACCCTCCCGTCAAGTTTCTGATCCGTATAGAAGAATTGACCAACTTGACGTTTGTATTGAAAATTCGACCGAATTTTGTTGTTGATTCTGAGTGACAAAGATTTTCAGATTGGTTTCAGGTTGATGAATGTGTTTCTCGCCTTCCCGATTCTCGATTTGACATCCTCGTCCGTTTCTCCTGTAGTTGAGACTACATTACGTTAGACGTTAACAGACCAATAATTGTGCTACAACATTTACATCTATATATAACATAGAATGTTGCGAAAATATTGAGTTTAGGATTTTAATAACACAGGCAGTTGATGTTTCATGCACACATTATGGCTTCGAACCTGTTTCTTTTCTATATTCATTTAGACCAAACACACAGAGTTGCAGACTACACAGACACACCTGCAGGACTTCATTTGTCCAAAGATGAATTAATGCCTACAGTTAATACTGAAGACTGACAGCATTGCGCTGAAGTTAGAACACAGATAACTTTGTGTTTCTAAGATACAAAAATATTACATAATTATACCTTCGTGTCCATCTGAAGTAGACAAATACCACTAACAAGGTTGATATTTTACCACCCTTCTTCCGTATTTTAAGGAAATGTCATCGCTGCCTCAATGGTCATCCGAAGGGGACACCTACTGCATACAACCTTTCCGACCAGAAGCTAATCCAGCAACCGTTCAGTGGTCCAATGGTAGGATGGTCGCCAACAACCTACGGGGTCCGAAGTCGATCCCCAGCCGACATACTAAACCTCGCTTAGGTAGTAGTAAGAGGGAGGTTGGTTATCAGGCCGGCAACTGTAACCCACTAAAACTTTACAGTTGAGGTTTGAAGCACTATTTTCCACTCTAATGGAAAGCAAAGCAACCGTTCTACAAACAAGACACCTGAGAAAAATGTGGATTTACAAGACTAGCAACATCAGGTAAACGTTGTATCTATCCACTGGTCATCTATAGGCATGTGTGTAACTTTATTTTTACGTTTAACAGATATGACTTATGCAATTTTTTGGTGCAAGTGTGGGATTTTCAGCATGTGATATTGGTAGCCCAAATTTTGCAGGCCGACCATAGATATCATATGTGCGTCGGCAGAGGATCGAACCTCGGACCATGTGCATGGTCGGCGAGATTCCTAACCACTGTGCCACCGACGCAACACTCAAACCTTCCTGGTAATTTTAATTTTGGGGGATAATAGGCAACTGCCGTCTAAGAATAACACAGGAGTGTAAGTGGGAGTTAGTCTGTTCTACACTCTGCTGCTTTATATAAAACTATGAATAACTATGTGTAGAAGACAAAAACGCTTGAATAGTTCTACAACAAAAATGGATTACAACTGGTTACCTGTACACTGAGAAGCATACTATTCACCACTTCTTGTGTTTGTATTCTTTTTTGACGATCGAAACTGGTATCTGCACTAGGCGAAATTAAAGAATTAATATGCCGTGTGAATGACTGTTGTAAGGAAGGCATTAATAGGTCAGAAATTTGATCGATGACATCCTCTGGAACATCATTTGGTAATTGTGAAGATAGAATACTTTTGACTTCATCTATCAGGATATAACGAGCAAATATTTCTTTAATAAGGGATGAAGAATCACTAGAATCACCGGTGATATCATTTTCTGCCGCATTATTTGCTGATGCATGAGCATCAGCCTTACGCTTACTTGGATTATACTTTTTCTTGACATTTTTAGTTTTAATTTCCCGGGCACCGAAACCAAATCCACCCTTGGATGATGTAACACCTTGTTTTGAAGCTGCATTGACTTCTGTCGACTGCTGTTGCACTGGACTTGATAGGATTGCACTACGTTCACTATGGAAGGCAGTTTGTGCTTTTTTCTTCGTATATGTGTCCAGATAAGATTCACAATTTTCAATAAATTTATCAGAAATTATGTAGGCATCATCAATCAATTTCACGGGTAAGTTTTTCAACAAAGGATTAACAAGTGTGAATCTTTCATTTGAATCTAATCCACTTGGAATATAAGGCGACAAATCTACCCAAGATACATCACGAATAACACCGGTAATGAGAGCTTTTAATTGATCAACAAGTAAGGCGTTAATTGTAAGACCTGGAAGATGTACAGCATTGGGAATTTTAGTCCTTAAATAGGAGCCTGGATCAGCAATCTTCAGTCGTTTTAAATAATTCCACTCAACATATCCATTCTGTGTGTAAAATGAATTGACATATGTATCTTCAGCGTGAGTATAACACTGGGGAACAAATGTACTGCGATTGGCAATAAGAGTGCCACACAATCGACCAGTGCTTATAAGACTTGCAACTGAACTGCTAACAATATTCTCAGGTACTTGAAGTTTTGTAGCCACTGAACTTAAAGTAACAGGACGAACAACACCGGTGAAATACCCTCTGATTTTCGCTTTAGTAGCATTGAGAAATGTATCTGTGAAGTACTTCTCCCCATATTTATGCACACGAAATAAAGTACTTTGATACTCTTGCATAATATTCGATATAAATGTTGTGGGTAAACCAAATATAGTTGTTAGTTCACCAATGCTTGTTTGACCTTGCTCTTCTAGTTTATCCAGAATTTCATGAGCTACACGTCGTACATAGGAACTGTTAACAACTTCACTTGGGATACTGATTAGACGACACGGTGATTGACACTGGACATCTGCAGCTATCAATTCAAGAACTCTGGACTCAATAATTTCGAAATCCACATCAAGATTTGATGCTAGTTCAGTAAGTGATATTCTGCCAGAATGTGCTTCAACTTCATCGCGTATCTCTTTGTCAAGTTCACTTCGAGTTAAATATGAGCGTCCGTCATTTGAAAAGATCAACTTCAATCTGTTAACAGAAATCAAATGTCGAATAATGTCAACCCATGTTCTATCAGAAAGTCTGCAGATATTCGGTTGATCTTGTGCCTTCTTGAGCTTGTTGGCAAGTTCTCGTACCTCATCCCAAGTTGCCATATCGTAATAGGGAGCGAAAAATCAATGAATTTTATTGGGCTTCTAAAGATAAAATAAGTAAACTAGAAATTTAGGATACTGAAAACAGCATTAATAACTAAAAGAGATAAGATATTGCAAAGCTTTATGCATACACTAAACGATTAGAATATGTTAACTCAATAACGCAATATTGACTACATGTTGACACGTGCACATCACATCACATAAAGGATGGTGGATGTGTGCTGTTTTTTATATAAAGTACCATGTTCGAAAGATACTACTTTGACATAGTAGTACAGGTATGTTAATGGGCATTGAAACACACTAGTCGCAACGAATGTTCCTGCGGATCCCACCATTCAAGAAAGGTCGGCTGATAGCATATAACACTGCCAACTTTCTTTTCTCCGCACTCCAGGAAGAAATCAACTCCCAGTTTCGGCAGACAGAAATCAGTAAACACCCACACACTTCCATTATCACGCAAAATCTGCCTGTTAACCATGTACTCGCACCTTCCTGCTTTCATCCCATTTGTAATATTCTGCAGATATCTTCATCTAATTATTCTATGGCCGCTGCTCACGATGTGAACCTGAGAGATACTGCCCCTAGTCGATTAAAACTACACTGCCGAACTCATGTTCCAACTTTCACCTTGGAGATACTATGCCTGACTGAGCAATAGGCGACACAAGCCAACTTTTTGACAACTCAAGCTTTGGATATTTGTTATATCGTTGAGACAGTCATATTAGATTTACGTGTATTTATCAAGTTAACACAACCTGGTTGACTTGAAGGATGTAACACATTCACTCTAATAGTGTTAGAAGATTCTATGACTAGCTTTCCTGGAATTAACAGCCGACAAACAACATTGGAATAAAGAGCGGAAAACGCTCTTCCATCAGATCGCAGTCCTCTATGTGCTGTCCAGCACACAATGGATCCGTCAGAGTAAGAATAGATGTCTTTTTGTAATCGCCATTTTGCGTACAGAAAAGCAATTCGGAAAAAGTAAGAGATGAGCCTCTCAGCAAACTAGTTTTCTACTCAAATGTAATAGTGTAGAGTTTTAATGCTCAATGAACAGTTAGTGTCACCTACAGTTCCACGCTTTCGCCAGAGGAAATAACTGTTCACTGTATGTTTAAACTGAGTGCTAGCCAGAAACAGGGCTATAAAAGATTGAGTCAAAGACTCACACAAATAAACCACTTTGCTATCGGTGGAAAGATGTGAAAAATTCCCGGACATTTGCGTGGCCTCCAGTAAAGCGTTGAGAGTGTATGTCCGAGACTTAAAAGATGTAGGAAAAGAGCATCTAAAAAGCTTTTTACGCATGTATTATCAGTGTAAAATAACATGTCTGTATCTAGTGAGGAGATAACGAAACATTTAGATATGACAACAATACTTATCTTGAAAAAGCCTGTCAGCAAATAGTCTGCTGTAAAAACTGAGAAGGAAGTACTAATAACCTGCAACCAAAATATGGTCGATGCAATTAGACTAATCCGTTCGAAGGGTGGAAATTCAATAACTTTTCAGGAGTTTAGGATAAAACTTTTCACCAACTTAGTCCTATTTCAGCTAACATTACAGGTAAACACAAGCGCTGGCGCGGCATGTTGAGCGCATGTCCAAACCATCTCAAACAATATAGCCTCGTCGGTTGATTTCCCATCGTCACCTAACAATTTATGCTAACCACGTTATTAATTACCATACTGCTATGGAATGTGGCTACATGTGGTCAAAATGGCTAATCTTTTCTTCCGTATCCGGTAACCATCAAGAACAGGGAGAACTGTTGCACCGGAGACATATCCCTTTACAGATAGCTGGATGTCACGCATGTGCCGAAGATGACGCAAATAATAAGTAAGACGTTTGTATCCATTATGAAATTGCATCAGCAATCAGTCCATCAGGGTTGATCGCACTTCCTATATGAGCGAAGTGGTCGACACAATCAAATATCTCCCTGTCTATACTTAAACAAACCAATCCCACATATGAAATAGTGTCTTTATTTTAAAGGACTACTATCTGCTTGCTCTGAATTAAAGAGATTTCATAGGTGACAAGTCAATTCAGGGAAGTTAAGTCCACCAGGGTCACCATCATCTACATCCGTGATGGAATTAAGTGCGAATGGTGACGGATATATGTGTATAGGACTGCTGAAAGATTCATTTCCTGTACAGACGACCTATAAAAAAAGATGAGGACACTTGTCTGTCTAGAGTAGAGATATAAAAAGGACTTGTTTTATTTCAACTAGAACCTAATGGACCACAAAAAATATGAGGTAATATTTTCGTTTTTCACCGTATGAAAGACAAGATGTTACGATTTATAGTGATATTGATTCAGTGCCATATGTAATCGAATATCAGTCGACTGGAACTGTTATTCGGAAGAGATTTTTTGTGTCAGTTTATGGACCACACACCTTATATGAATTGATAATACCAATCCAGAATAAAGTAGATGAAGCGGGAATCGGACCAGTGACAGTTTAATAGTTAAGTATTTAAGCTAATGAGTCACCGTCACAGACGCACATTAAGGAGAAACAAGTGGGCAGCGGATTGTTAACGCTGTATCCGTACACTAATCGCTTTTAGTCAGTTATCACAAGAAACGCTTAAAACTTTGTAAGCTAACTTGCATTTCTCGTAAACATTACCAACATAATGAATCCTTCAATTTTGTCAAAAATAAAAAAGGACAGTCATCTGTCCGAAATTCCGAACGACACGGCTATAACCAGTTCGTTTAAACTTAACTAGAACACCACTCCAACTCCACGTAGGATTGCCAGTTTCGGGGGACAGATGATGATGAACTAAACCTGTATGTTCCTGCTCTTGGAATGCGCATTTCAGGATCCACACCAAACCTTTTGTTAACTCCCGTATTCTGCCTATTATTCTCTATTGTTCCCCTTTAGTCTTTCCTGGGCTATTGAAGAAAGACTATACCTTATTACGTAGGATGTTAAAGGTTGTCAGCAGGGTAAGCAGTTTGCCACTTAGCCAGCTTGTTAATATTCTCGTCGACAGGCACATGGACTCATGTGAAAAATGGGCGAAATCCATTTTATCTGACTCACAACACCCTCTATATTCACAACTCTTCCCATGTATCTCTTCAGGGAAAACCAGAAGCTTATATAGGAAACTATATGCCCGCACTAGTAAGTACAAAAACTCATCCATACCCTACCTAGCTCGTGTTCTGTGCGATAAAGGAAGCACTAGGCGTGAAACCCTTAACTTATTAAATAGTCAGTAGAACAACTGGATCTCGTCTTTCCAAATCACGTCATTTACAGGTACAACGTTTTCTCTCTACCTTTTTTTCTCTCTCTTTCTGTATTTATTTTTGTTATGTGCCGTTTTGTTTCTCTCTTCCTTACAAACTCTACTTAAAACATTCTTGTTCGTTCTTTCACACTCTGTATATCTCGACCATTTTGCTATCGCTTACGCCAGTAAATATGCTAGTAGTATCTACTTTTCTAACACCTTCAAACACTGTTTAAATTTGGCTTTGCTACTGACATGCTTATATGTTGTTGTCAAAACTGACTGAGATAACTTCAATCTATGTAGAACTTTATTTATTGTTAACGTACTAACTGGATGCAATATTGTGGTAAAAAATGCTGAGAATTCCATTCTGTATCACAAGTACTGATTTGGAATAAAGCTATTATCTTATCTTTTAAATATTTGGACAGATGAGGGCTAAACTGAATAAGCTAGAACATTAGAGGCCAAAGCAATAATTAACGTGGCTTTCTCAAATAAGTAAACCGTACAAAGTTAGCGTAATCCTTAATGGACACAACCTCCAGTTGGATTCGTTTGTCTTGTATGTATTCATTTCTTATACGCCAAACCAAAGTTCAACTTCGTTTTCACGTCCAACATCGATGACAGACTCAAACTCTTCTCGTAGCACATTTTGTGGCGTTTGTAGATGTTCTTAAAAATAACCTAGAGTGTCGCACAGAGCTGGCGGCGGTAGCCTAGTAAGTACACAGAATGGATTTACATGCAATAAGTCAAATCAAGTGAAACGACTGAGTGGCATTTGCACAACGAACCTTTATTAATAAACACATTTCGTGCAAATCCCCACGACGCTGTTTTTATAAATATCAAATCCTCCTCCATAGGTAGCCAGGATCTGGACAACTACTTAACCATACCCAACTTACATTAAAAATGCGCCACATTAAAAATTCATACTGAGAATCGCTAATATCCCACTCATGATTCCTACCAAGAAGCCGTTCTTAAGCAAATTGTCACTGGATAAATAACCAGGGAACGAAATTCTGGGCTTACAATACCTAAGTTACTGCCAAACTGTTCAAAACATTTAGGACTAACTCTCCGCGCCTAACTACATGAAAGTCTTACGTACCAGGTGTACACAAATGTGCCATCTTGTCACCAACAAATATTAAACAGCATTGAAAACTACTACGTGCACACGGATATCATCTAACAAGAGAAATTATGAGATAAAACCAACATATGTAAGGCTGTTGCTGGTCGTTCCTGAGTCCGGCTGAAGATTGGAAGAAAAATATTATGCAAAACCAGACTACACTTAATAGTAAAATTCACTGTTTTTTATAGAAGAGTAGGATATCATGAAAGTAGGAACTATAACTACGATGAACAACCTCAGACTGTCACAATGTTCCACGTTGCTGAAACATTCATAAATGTGCCCTAATGAAAAAGGGTTCAAATCCCAATGTATGAAGACTACGGTGCTTAAAAGCTTAGGGGATAGGCTACATAGCCTGCACCTGCCTTGCAAGGAAGATAAAATCTATTCTCCATCTTTTGCAAAATCTACAATGTTTATTCTAGATTTTAGTTATAACATAGGTCATAATCTCGTATAATGTATGTCGGATTAAGGCTAAACTCCTCCAGAAGATCCGACTATAAGATGTCTTTGATCCATTTCACCTAATAAGTAACTGCTCGTAATATAAGTATCAGGTTATTTATTTATTTTCTGATGTAAAATCCGTTATCTGTATGGTGAACTCAACATATGGTGCCATATAGGTAGTGAATGGGATCCTATTCCTATCAAAACTACCGGAGTCACTGAAATGAAAGATGCAGGCTTAACTGAGAAGGGAGCCTGACAGTTCCCCTAATAAGGTAGTCTACAGAAAACCGGCGTGGGATAGTCACTGAACAAATTTTAACAAATGGATACTCCCAAGAAAAGTAAAATTCTAACTGAACCAAAATTTACTTTCGTTTTCCAAATGTGATTGTACCCAACCCGTAAGCATCCGGTACTCAGGTAAGTGCGACATCCACGCATCAATGAAATTTATTTCAGAGAAGAAAGTTCGACAACAAAGTTAGCAGTTTCATTAACTACCAGCGTCTCAAGACAGAAGTATTCAATTTAACATATAAATATTCCTGCATCAGGAGTAATCGGAAACCGATATTTTGGTGTAGCGGTAAATATATCCCCCAAAATTATTGACCATAGGAATAGTTTATGTCTAAGAGAAGAATTACATCGTGACCATAAGAATCATCAGTAAACATTGGATGCTGACCCTTAGAGTTTAAGTCGATTAGTTTAGCTGAAGGCCTTTCGTCAAGCATCCCCGCCATCTGGTACTCCGTCGTGTCACTTTCGTGTACGATAACTAGCTAGCTTAGCTTCCGCTTCAATCCGCGATTTGGTTCCGGAATATATCTTGTAATTTGGACAATCGATTGTGGTGTTTTGCTTTGCCTTTGGTACATGAGAAACAAATAAGATGGAAGTTGTTGGTATAAGATCTTGCGTTAATATACTCCGTACATTTCGCGAACGTCTATACCATCAGCCTTTAAATTAACATACACGTAGTTAGGAACCGGAACGAATTTGAAATATTCCACATAAATCGCTAAATGAGGCATAAAAGAGCTGAAAATCACTGCCATATTATCCATTGAGATTTAGAATGGAACCTTAGGCATATTTTCATTATTTCCTGAATTTTCCATATTTGTTGAAGCCATATGGATGGTCAGCGAGATTTGATTGTTGGTCAATAAGGGTGCATCGTGAAGGAAAGTGCGTGGTTATTCCGAAGCAATCATAAGATTTAGGGTCAAAGGGGTCCCAAAATCTCTTTTGATTGTTACTGTAGCACGCCAAATAGATGCATTCTCTATTATCCTCTTGAAAACTAAGTACAACCTAAAATGGTGGGAAAAGGAAGCACAGGACAGTAGCACTGTTACTTCGGATGTACATATAATTTCACAGGCGCAACAGAGGGTTCCCTGTATTCACGAAAAATTCCTATAGGTACACTTAGAAAATCAGAACGAGTGATTTAGCGGAGAGACTGTTTTCAACGAACTTCCTATCAAGCTGTACAATTGTGTGTGTTTTAAGAAATTATATCCGGTGAGGGGATTGAATAATAGGTACGAATATACCGAATAATAATAGTATGAAATGCAGCTTAAATGTATGTGACTACAGTCACAGTTCAGTATGAAGTGGTAAAACAATTAATGTCATTTATAGAACAATTCGTTGGCTATATACATGTTGGAAAGAGGTGTATTATTTTAGGGTTAGTAGGCTAACATTGAAAGTTAGATAACGTGATGTGAAATTTGATTATATATAATTCAACGTGCAGAGGCTAGAAGGAGGAGAGTACTGTCATTTCGAGAGGTCTAGTTGCCGAGAAGACGATAAGTGGAAGTGTATGCGAGTAACGTACACTGTCCGACAGTCTATTCTTAATAACATGAGACTGATCTGGGGGGAAGTCGGTCTGTATGTCTGTTAGTGCGCTACAGCAAATAAGTTGTTATGATTTCTAAGATTGTAACGGATTCCAAGATTTTTCTAACTGCTGAGCAACCCACTCCTAAACATTCACGATCAATGTCCCCGAAGGCAGTTGTTGCGTAAGGCTGATTCAGGACTATAATTAAACTGGGTGTAATCCGTGATGACCTAGCGGCTTACCAAACTTCAAGCCACAGAGAAATCCTAAGAAAGTTTCACAGTTTGCTGAACATGAGTCATTTTTGCTTTTTCCGTAGTTATACGGTTTAGCCCACCTTCTGCAGGCACCAAGTGGTTCATAGCAGAAGACTCTCCCCTGACTCTGAAGTGAAGATTGGCAAAAGAAAAGATTGCCTATTATCACTGGTGGTATTCCTGATTGAGGTGGACTTGGTCGTGATTACTGAAGGGATGGGAGTGCTTTGGGCCGACAAGAAGACTCTAGATGATTTTGACTTCACGGACGATTTGTTATTAACGCAAAGAAGACTCTAAGATCTATAGGCAGAGAGGCCAACAGGGGAAATAGGACTTCGAGTGAATATAGAGATTACGGAGGTGGCGAGGATACCCAGCCAGCCACGAAAAGCATTACTCGCAATCACCGGGATAAATTTGAAGGAATTCACTTCTTTGACTTACCTAGAAAACCTAGTTTCAGTTACTGGTGGCTCGGATGAAGATCGGAAAGGCGAAATGAACCTACATCCCTGATATCAAGCCAATAACAACATGCGACCTAAACAATTTGTTTCCTAAGGAGGCTGGTGGGAATTTCACCCCACGACCTGTGAAAACTGCAGATCCTGTTGAGGGATGTTTACAGGCCGAAATTGTAGACAATCATTTACGTCAATGTTCACGTTTCAAATAAAAGTCATGGGAAAAACAATGACAAAGCTTAACCTTGAGAAAATCGCCAGCCGATCACAGCGGAGTTTAAGTGTGGAAACATGATTCATAGATAGATGACTTGATTTTCTGAGAAACGGCCACAAAGAGATGACAGAATAAACTTGAGCAAGAAAACAACCAATCAGAAGGCGTTGTTTCTCCGCTAACGATAACAAAATAATAACGCACGTAAAAATTTATAAACACCCCTCGATTTTCTCAATAAGCCATCTGTTGCCTTGGCCCTGTCTTCTGTTGTTACAATGGTATCATCGATTTGCCCAAGTAGTTAGCCTTAAACCAGACTGATTCAGCGCTCTGGGGCGGATTGGGCCGAGCACATCTTTGTTTAATTCGGCCCTGAACTAACGAAACCATCATCCAGTGTTTAAATCACCTTGATCTGGCCAGCGAGTACTGCTGATTAATGGTTATTCATCTCAGTCAGTCAGTAGCACATAGTTTTGACTTCTGTGTTAAATTATCACTTAAAAACAACCGAGTGAATGAAGTAAAGAAATTTCCCACTCCTTTTGTGTCCCCTTCCCGTTATATAGGAGATAGGTATTTGTTTATACCTGATTTGAAAGATAAATATGCATTTTCGGGATATTTTACATAATAATGTGGCAAATGCTTTTCATATTTCCTACTATTTTTATTATTGTGACTCGAGAGTATCCAGTCTTGCGTCGTGGTAACTTAAATGCGTCTTTCCCGTTCCCGTGGACAGTTTCTAGGGGCTTCTGCTCCTGTCTAAAAGTTGGTGCATGGCTATCATTGGCGGCCTTTAACACAGCTTGCTAGATGCGCACTAACTCATTCAACACGACAATTACCCTCTAATTTATTTTCATACCCTGGAAATCTTAAGCATCGGTACAACCAGATTGCACGCTAAATCGTAAATGCTCGGTCAATCTCTGACAGGAGTAAGAGAATCTGTAAAATGCTCTCATTATCATTCTTTAGTACAGAGATCGTGTCCATATCCGAGTATATGTCTTCATGATGAAATCATGTAAACGGTTACACACCTCTTACTAGGACAATCCGAAGTGCATTTAAAGGTACCTCAGTGTCAACACAGACCCAAGTGCCGACAACTGTAATTTCAGTTAATCTTATACATGCAGGTCTAATGTTACGGACCATTAATCACTCATTAATTAATGAGAAGTCATCAGCCCATTGTAACGACAGAAGACAAGAGTCAGGCAACAGATGGTTTATTAAGGAAATCAACACGTGTCGATGTAGTTGAAGATTGAACGATCAATTCATGGTTGTTTGCTCAAACCCAACTTCCCCATATTTTTCGCGGGTCACCAATCCGGCAATCATCGTATCATCGTTCGCTGTTCAGAGGAAGAATAAAAACTATCAGAAGTATCACCGCGATTTATTGTTATAACATTTATTCCTAGACCTCCTGTGTAACAAAGTTATGGTTGGTTACATATTGGCGTAAGAATGAAGGATTCTTGAGTCGCCAATCAGTGTTTTGGTTTTCGGGTTGTTTAATACAAAGCGTTTCTGAAAGTTGTTGAGGGACAGTGTGAGGTCCAGCGTAGCAAGAGCTGGACACTGACAGATTATGCTGCTTGGCTGACAACGCGTATTTACATATATTTCATGTACATTATTATAGCTTATTCAAGCAGACAAACACAGTCTTCTGATTAGTTGTTTCTTATAGAAAGTTGACTTTGCATCTCTTTGTGACTGTTTCTTGAATGTCAGATAATCTATACGCCAAGTCTGCTGTGATTGGTTGTTGAATCAGTCTTGTTCATATGTTCTCACCACCAATATCTGCGACGTACCCATTGACGTAAAATGCTGTCTACTATTTTTGGCTAGCTTGGTCTCACCACATCACCACTTCGGACTGTTTTTATGAGTCTAATTGTATGCCTGCTACTATTATTACTAACTGCACTTCTCGTTTAATGTTTCTGCCTCACAATTTGCGTGGTTTTTTGTCATTGATATATTTAAACTTGAACTTGCTTGTTCAAAAAGCAGTACTATGTTATCATCTTCTTCATCAGCAGGTGCCTCGGTTCTTGAAGTAGTGTATTCCCATCAGCATTGTGTTGTCGACTCCCGGCGAATGAATTCTTCGCGAAGCTACTAGTACACCAAGAAACAAGCTGTCCAAGAACTTATCCCTAAGTTCCTATTGTTACGAAGACACTCCACACCGATAAAAGCTATATACTTTCTTCGACTTTAACTCCAAAACACCAGCATTGTAAGAAGAAAGTTATATTGTTTGGCAATTTAAGCGGAGAACAGTAAAAGTCTATAAACAAATATTTTATACAAAATTATGGAGTAATTTTATTCGCATCCCAACAATGGCCACCAGTTCTAAAAACAAATGTTCAATGTTCACCTTTATTTTCAGAAGATTTCAATGTCCAAGTCCAACTACTCTGGACTTCATACTGTCCTTGGGAGCTTTTCAGGAACTATGCTCAATAACCAACGCCGAAAACCAGAACACAAATTGGTGACTCAAGAACCCTTTATTCTTGCACCAATATAGAGACAACCATCAGGTTATTGTACACAACGTTGCTGGTAGTTTTTTCTTTGTCTTTCAATGAACAGCAAACGATGACTGCAGTATTGATGACTTCCGCCAAAAAATAGAGTTGGGTTTGAGCAAAAAACCATGAATTGATCGTTCAATCTTCAACCACATCGACACAAGCCTTCAAATTGTTCCCATGGTTCAGATAAGTTCTACTTAGGGTCATGATAATCTGGGCATGGAGGTTCAGTGAGTCTTAAACTGTTAGCCAAAAAGACTAGGCCTCACCTAAGCAATCATAACTTTCTCATTCAAATCAGTTTTATCCGCGAATGGCGAAGAACCGTGAAATCTTTGGGAGATGTCCTAATGAGGAAGCTTTTTTCCCCAGATATTTGTATTGCATTCATCTGATGCCTGGGTTTCCTGTTAATGCGAAGACAATATTTCTATATCTCTATATGTGTTGCAAAAACAGACTTTATAGCAGACTGTTCTGTCTGAATCTAATGTCAAAAAAAACAACCAAATTGTAAATTCACCATGCATCAAAATATGTGTAATTTATACAATAACATATCCATGTCTCTACAGTTGATATGTTCCTGCATAAACAGGAATATATATATATATATATATATATATATATATATGGCAGACAGCCATATTTGTATCGCATATGAAAGAATAGGCTGAGCAGCAGAATGAAAGTGATTAAGCTTGCTGTATCCACTTAGTTGTTTTCAGGTAAGTTATTTGGGTCACAAGGGAGAAGTATCGTCGGTACATTTGGCAGTGCAATGGGAATGAATGAGGTCACATTAAACTGGAGGCTGTCGTGTGATTTTCTAACTCATCGCCTTCCTTTATCGAATCCACCTAATTACGATGGCTACCAACATATCCGTCATACTAACTTGAATGTTGCTGAAGCGCCCAAGGTAATCAGCAGCAAATTGTCGATGGTGCCACCACAAAGCGTCCCCATAAAAGCGTTTATCAGCTCTCCATTTAAGAATTCGTCACCTGGAAGCGTTAAATGATCATTTTGCGGTTGCATAGCAATATTCCGTTCCAATCATGACATTTAATATCAGTGAACTCAGCAACTTTAGATAATCAACGTATGTCTGCAGCGTCATCCCCAAAAGCCAAAGGTGTTTTAGAGTTCTGATTCCTTTTGTCCGAAGATGGCTAACAGAATAACCTTGGGTGAAGTTTCAATCTCCAGATAGCTTCTAAATATCCCTTTATAGGTGTGATAGGGTTTTGTCATTGAAATCTACACCGTTTGTCAGCTGATCAGCGTCTTTCTCGTGGGAGAAAGGAGCTACTTTTATGACTTCTTTCCTAAGCGGATTGTATATGGACTAAGGAGGGAGGGTGGCGTTAGCTGATCAGTAGATATGGTGGGGGTCACTAAGGTGAATCGCCCCATTCTGCAGGAACAGCAATACACAAATTAAAGGCTCGAGATATTTCTGATTTTTATGAGGGCTTAGATCTTTATCTTGAAAAAGATAATAATGAACGCCTTGACAGATCATGCTTCTACCTCTAAATATATACTATTCGCCCAGCCTATTGTTGAGATGCGACCATGTGGGATGTGCACAGTTTTATGGGGCATCTTATAAACTAACTTGCTGTCCATTGACTGATCTTTAAATACCACTTCACAATGTCTTATCTCATTCATTTTCCAATAACGTCTTTACTTGATCCTCATTATATTCCATTAAACCTAACATTTTACAGCTCTTTATGACTTATTATATTCCTACTCTCTGAAGGGTACGGTTGTACATTAAATGCACAAAAAGGTATAAAACAAAAACAACTGGCACAACTGAGGATAAATGTATTAAAACCAAAATTGGACATCATGATAGTACGAGGCATATGTGTTGCATTATACATTGCAAATGAACGTTGTCAGCCTAGGGAGTTTTCTTTTTTTAATGCATTTATTAATGATACTTGCACTTACCTATTTCATTACACTTTAATGATTCACCTCAGCACTTTTACTTTTCTAAAACAGCTTTCAATCCCTTGTAAACGTTGTACTTACCTCAATATTGGTTGGTTATCGTATGCCTACAACCACGGGATGAAAACGAAACGAAGTCGATTTTCCCGCTCAACCTGAAGGACAACCGTACAATTCAATAACTATACAGCCTAGTTCAGACAATGTGTATTTATATATATATCAAATATTTAACTGTTGAAACATTATTAACTTGTAGACAATCTACGATTTGATATTATATCATACTTGATCGTGCCTGTAAAAATGGCATGCATTTTCATGTAAATTTATATGTTTATATGAGAATATACATTATTATTATTATTATTAAGACCTAGATCTAACGAGAGGGAGCCATTCTTCTGTTCTGCAACCGCATTCAGCGAGATAGGGCCAGAATATTCGAATCAGACTGTCAATCACGTCTCATAAACCGTTAATGCCCAGCTCTCGCTACGCTCGGGCCCACGCTGTTCCTTGAAGATTTCAGAAACGCTTAGTTATAACGGACGAAAAAACCAAAACACCGATTGGCCGCTTGATATTTCTTTATTGTTACACCAACATATAAAAAGAATAAGTGAACTAAGGTCTGTGAACAAATATTACAATAATAAATCATAAGATTACTTCTGACGATGTTTTACTCTTCTTTCTGAACAGCGACCGATGAGACGATGACTGTCGTGTTGATGCCTCCGCGAAAATTGGGGAAGTTGGTTTTGAGCAAACAACCAAGAATTGATCGTTCAATCTTCAACTACATTGACACAGACGTTCTCAAAAGTGCTCTGATTAATAAGTGATTCATTTTTCAATCGGCGAAATAACAGGTAGGGATCAGCCTACTTGAAGGGAAGCCTTGATAATAAGCATATAGTAAATATTATTGAAAGCGCTTTAGAGGCTGACGATATTGACGTTCACGGATAGTGCGATGTACAGTAATGCTAGATCTTGCACCGCTACAGCTCACTCCCCCTAGTGTTTTGTGAAGACACTAAAGCGAAACTAGCTGGAAATAAAATCCCAATGGTGGCATCATTAGTAAAACTCTTCCGATAGGCTTGAGGGATTAATCTTGCTGTGATACATGTACATCGCCTTGTCTCTGTTCGTCCGTTGGACCACATGTTTCGTTTGCCTCTTCTCCAGTATCCATTCCACCTGCAGAAGTAAACAAGAATACTGAAAACCTTGTCAAGGAAAATGCATCGTAAATAATGTTTCAATCAAACGAAAATAACGTGAAAAATAAAACGTCGGAAAAACGTATTATTTTGCAGTTGATGCGGCATGTGCGGTTTTTGAAAAACACAAAACCTGTCATGCTTGACGTGATGGAAAATAACTTACGTGCTTCAAAAACGTGTAAAACCAGCACAATATTTCTGGTGAGTCACGTCATTCTTCTTATATGTGTGAAGACCCTCTGGGAATCTCATGGTTCTGTAAGAGCTATTACGGCTTAGGGTAGGCCTCAATTCTAAACACTCTTACAAAACTTCTTCACCGTTTATGGTCTTAGCTGTACTCTACTTAACGTGCAGATACTGACGAACTGAATCAAGGTAAAAAGATTTGGTATGAGAAGTGTATCTGGGACAATTATATTTTACACAAACGAAATATGAAATTCAATCAATAAAGAGGTTGTACAACTTATCTGTTGACGTCACTGGAGGTAGGCTCAGAGAGTGTGCAGAATGAAAGCACAACGAGAGAGCGAACCGATGAACGTACGGAAGCATCAAAACTCAAAAGATAAAAGTGTGTAAAACATGGGTGAGCGAGTTTAAACAAAAGTTCAAAGGTATAATGTGCACTACAGGTCGTCCAGAACGTGTTTTCTTCTGGGTCTTTATGGAAGGCTCGATTGGCTTCGCTATGCTAGTGATTTGTGGACTGACGGGTATTCAGTTACCTGTGTATTATGGGGTATTATAGTTCCAGGCACTCGGGGCTGCCCTCTAAGTTTACCGGTTTCAGACGATCGATGCTAACAGAGTCTTCATGGCCTTTTTGTCTGGAACAAAGATAGTTTCCTGAAGTTTATGGCTTTCTAAGGTCGTGTGTTGGGTTCAGAAGACGACGCAAAAGTCACAACGGTCAAATATATGCAGAGAAATTTTCAAACAGGGGTGAAAAAAGACGTCTATGGACTGTGGTCAGAGGGAAGTGGGTTTAGCTAAACTTATTGTGTCTGTGGGTCTGCTGACATATGAGGCGTGATCTACCGCTGGTGGGGAGCAGGCAAACTCACGTGTCGGTCGTAGTGTCATGCCACATAGTAGCTTGGCAGCAGTACAACCAGCATCAGTTTCCACGGCATTTCGTACGCCTGAGAAAACCAGAAGTAGTGATTCAGTCCAATGTACATTGCTCGCGGATGGTAATCTGGCCTTCAACCGTTAGTTTGAAGGTTCTACCACACCACTTCTTTGAGGATGGTAGGCCGTTGTTCTAAAACATGTACAGCCCAGGATTTCAGTCAAGGCTAAAAATGAGCCACTTTCAAATTGCCTCTTGGAGTCAACTGTTATGGAGGATGAGCACCCAAAATTCGCTACTTATCTTTTGACAAGGACACGTGCGACTGATTCAGCAGGTGCACCTTTAAGGGATGTTACCTTAGTACACCGTGTAAAATGGTCAATGCATGTCAAAATATAGGTATATCCATGAAGGTCTGGGGGACGTCCTGTCAGATCTATATGAACGTGTTCGAAACGCTCATCTGGGATAAGAAAGGTGTCAAAAGGGTTTCTGTTGTGACTTACTACTTTGCACATTTGGCACACTGAGCACGCATGACTCCATTTTCACTTCCTTACTAATACCAGGCCAACAAAGCCGGCTAGTAATGAGCTTGTCTTATAACTTACAGAACTTGGCCTATCGCAGTGTTTGATGCCTAAACTGAGATACATAATGGTGCCGCTAGGTCCTGATTCATAGGGAGGGTGGCATCGCCAATAACGTTTTTGACCTGAATGAAAGTGCTTCTAGTGGGCATGTCTAATCCAGTTGGCTTTTTTAATCCATCGAAGGTCTGTTAGCGTGTGAATCAGGGAGGCACAGTTGTGAATAAAGCATCGGTAATAAAAAGTATGAACATTCTACACCGTATATGTCTCAGGAGTATTTAAAACCGTCTTGACTTAACTAACCAGTGGGCTGATACTATGGACCGAAAGTGTTCAGTGATTCCACCCCCTGTAAGACACTTTTGAATAATAATGGTAACACTATGTCGGCGTAACCTTTCGAATGCCAAGTCCAAGTGCCTAACGCGAGTTCCCTCGTCCGGACTCTCGATGAGGTAGTCATATAAGTATGTGGATACTTCGTCAATGGAATACTTGAGCTGCATTCCGGAGATCAAATGGCATATGTAGTATTTCAAATAGTTCAAAAGGTTTATTGAAAGCCGTTTTAAGAATATCATCTGGTGCCATCGGGATTTGTTTGTATGATATTGAAGATATTATTACCAGTCAAATCAGAAAATAACAAATAATGTCAAAGTTTATTCAGTTAACATTATAACATTCCAACAAGTTATTTATTTCACCATAAAACATCTTATTTCCTATCTTATTGACTTACACCACTCCTTATTTTAGTCGCTTAGTCATTTTCGGTGGAAATCTGAGAATATTATGGTGGTTGAGGAGGTCCGTGACTATGGTGGGCATTATGACCTTAGCTAGGAGGAAAATCCACTGAATGGGTTTGCGTAAACCTACGCTTAGATAGATGTATTTACTACCAAAAGGCTGCAATAGGTTTGCCATTAGGAGCCTTTAAGTTGAAGGCAGGTTCCTTCTGTCTCTCTGCGCTTGTAGCAGAACGGATGCTGACTTCAAAAGCTTTATCAACCAAGTACTGAGTTTTAGCGGCTACAGCCGCTAACGCGTGTCAGCGGGATAGTTTCCCATCCATAGAGTCTTTACAAAACTATGGGGTTTTCAGCAACGGTTTTCTCTCTGGCCATTGGTGTTGTAATGCCAAAACCAATTAGGGTTTGTAGGTGAACGTTGTTTAAAATCTGATCGATCACGTAAGTTTCGCCATTAAGCAGAGTTCTGTTGACGACAGGGGGAATACGGTGTCTGTTTGGCCTAAGTAGTTTCCTAACGCCGTCGCATAACTCTGTCACTTCAGTGTCCCTACTCGAAGACCATTTAGTGATCGGGCAGATTTCCATGACTTGCCATAGTGATATTTTCATAATTCTATCAGCGGAAGGGGCTAAGCTGTCTATAATAACAGCTTAGGATGTCACAAGCACACCCTGTACTGACCATGGTAATTTAAATAAGAACAGCCATATAAAGAGTCCCTCATCAAACTGACGTTGGCCAATAAATTCCCTCACTGTCGTTACCGTGTTCACAGACGACTAATCGCCTAACTCGAAATCGCGAAATAGTTCGTCAAGACACTGCCGATCTGTGAGACCGTTTCTCTTTAGAAGGGCTGCTTTAAGAATCTCTAAAGCACCTGCAGACTGGACATTTGCACAGTTACGCATTTGACTAATTCTCGCGGTAGAGCGTGGATAACTGCAAGGAACCGCGAACGTTGGTCAGTGATCCCATACTGACTGAAATCAGATGCGGCTATCTGAAACCACGCTTCCACATTGTCTGGCCAGAATGGCACAAGCTAATCAATGTTGCTACTTGGTTGGATACGGATGACCTTAGATGTATGGCCACTTATGGAGAAATATATATTTCGAAAATGATAAATATAACACAAGAACCAATACGAAATGGAACGAAGTCACCGAATTTGTCTGCGTGTTTTCCAAAGATGAAGCTCGCGATAGGGCCCACCAGTTTAGATGCCGTGGGTGTTTATGTCCACGGATAGTACAATGTATACTAACGCAAGACATAATACCTACAAATTCTATAGTATTCGTTCCGTGTAGACCGAAGGCAAAGCAGAACACCAAAACTGATCGTCAAAAAAGGAGGGAGGGTGGTGCTAGCTGATCAGTAGATATGGTGGTGGCCACTAAGGTGAATTACCCCATTCTGCAGGAACAGCAATATGCAATTTGACGGCTCGAGATTTTTATGGGGGCTTAGATCTTTATCTTGAAAGAGATAATAATGAACGCCTAGACAGATCATGGTTCTGCCTTTAAATATATACCATTCGCTCAGCCTATTGTTGAGATGCGACCACGTGGGTTCTGCACAGATTTATGGGGCATCTTATAAATTAACTTGCTATCCATTGTCGGATTTCTAAATACCACTTCACAATGTCCTATCTCACTTATTTTCTAATTACGTCTTTACTTGGTCCTCATTATATTCCATTAAACTTAACATTTTATAGCTCTTTATGAATTTGACTCGACTTATTCTATTCCTATTCTCTGTAGGGTACGGTTGTGAACTAAATAGACAAGAATTCTCGTCTACATATCTAAAGATAATAAAAACAACTGGCTTGAGAATAATTGTATTAAAGCCAGAAGTGGACATCATGATAGTAAGACATATATGGGTAGCATTATACATTGCAAATGAACGTTGTCAGCCTAGGGATTAATTGCTTTCCCATTCTATTTCCTATATAAATGTATTTATTAATGATATATTGCACTTACTTATTTCATTACACTTTATTGATTCACCTTAGCACTTTAGCTTTTCTAAAACAGCTTTCAATCCCTTGTAAAAGTTGTACCTACCTCAATATTTGTTGGTTATCGTATGCCTACAACCACACGTTGAAAACGAAACGAAGTCGATTATCCCGCGGAACCTGGAGGACAACTGCACAATTCAATAACTATACGGCCTGTGTCATCAAAGTCTCATAAACCGTTAATGCCCAGCTCTCGCTACGCTCGGGCCCACGCTGTTCTTAGAAGATTTCTGAGAAACGCTTAGTAACAACGGACGAAAAAACCAGAACACCAATTGTTGACTTGAGTATTATGTATTGTTACACCAGCATATAAATCAAGTATCACTAAGCAAACTAAGAAAACTAAGGTCTGTAAACAAATATTACAATAATAAATCGTTATGTTACTTCTGACGATGTTTAACTCTTCTTTCTGAACAGCGACCGATGAGACGATGACTGTCGTATTGATGCCTCCGCGAAAATCGAGGAAGTTGATTTTGAGCAAACAACCAAGAATTGATCGTTCAATCTTCAACTCCATTGACACTCCCCGGCAAAAAAGGGATCCAACCCTTTTTTCCTTCACGACCAATGCACGTTGACTTGGATGCCATTGCGAGAACCTGGGTCACACGGACAGAGCTGAAATGGAAAACAAACAGAAAAGCCAACACACCACAAGCATACCCACAGCACAATCTCACACATCAATGACGACCTGCGCCTCCAGACAGAGACCTCCTCTTGACATCTTGCAACACAATCGCCACTTGCTAGAATGACTCTTGCAGAATGCAACGTGACCATAGCAGCACCTCATGATACTCTTCAAGCATCCTCTTTTCTATTCACTATCAATTATCACTGAAATCGCTTGTCACTCATTCTGCCTCAGTTCTAGTAGCGGTGACGCATGCGAGCCTCAGTCGTTTACACTCTTTCTCCCCGGCGTGTCGGACCGCAGCTAACAATTATCTCCGTGTGCATTTCATTCTCAGCAATAGCCTAGCCTCCCCGGCGTATACGACCCATCTGCTGTCCTTAACATCAATCAATTCATTCACGGATGTAGAAGACTCGAAACAACTTCAGAAGTAATCACGACGAAAATTTTAACAAAATTACGCAATAACAACAAGGTACGAAAACAACGAGTAAACACAATGAATCCAAAAACACCAATTGATATGACACACCACACGTATATACAAACAGTACACACAAACTCGCATTTCATGTCTTGGTGGAATTCCTTTGAAGAATTGCAGGACTTACACCAGTACGCCTACAACCCTTCACAGGTTGACGATTGTAAGTTGTGGAATGTCCAGACACAAACAAGATTAACCAACAATTACATCAATTGGAACTCACACAACTATTTAACACAAACATATGTACAATCAACACATCAAATGTTGTGGATTCTGACACGACAAACTACCCTTGAAGAACTGTAGGACTTACAGCAGTACGCCTACATTCCTTCTCAGGTTGATGATCCAAGTGGAAGTCATCCGGACACAAACAGAATTACCAACAGCTAGATGATAAATGATATCAATTCAGTATATACAATATGAACATATGTACAAAATCACACACCAAGCACATTGGACTGCTCATTGATGCGCTACCCTTTGAAGAATTGTAGGACTTACAGCAGTACGCCTACAACCCTTCTCAGGTTGACGCCCTAGGTTGGAAAATCGTCGCAGAGTTCATTTGCTAACTTCCTTCTATCAGCTATATCCTCAAATCTGAACGGCAACACGCCCATGTCATTGTATCGTAGAATATAGATGACCAACAAACACACGACATATCTCATCAACCAAGTATAGAAACAGAGTAATTTACACCAAAGATAATAACATTCAAATAGTAACTTGAAACTAGAAATGCCTTTATTCGTGCAAGTCAATTTAACAATAACTCTCTCCTTTACACTTGGCTTATCCACACTAAACTGACCATTGATATTCGTCCTTTCAAACGAACTGATACTACCATAGTCATTGCAGAAGATACTAGAGTTGATGGGCATCTGTTTCATTGTGGATGAAAACACCAACGATGACTGAGTGACACAAGGTGATGAACTTAGTGGTGGATCAGAAGCTGTTCTTGTTCGGCTCTCAGATAGTTGTCCAACTGCAAGATTACCACCACTGCTGTCTTTCACTACTAGTTCGGGTTTAGCACTATCATCTGATGATAGGTGGGCTACATGCTGATCAATTACACTGACTGTCTCACAAGTATGCACACCTTCTGGAACTGCATCTGCGTTCAATTCTACTTCACGTTGTAGTTGTACAGAACCTTTATTTAACTTAGCAGTAGTAGGCATATCCCTCATCTCATAATGATCAACCAAAGACAAATCTGCACTATCATGATCATTACCACAAATATTCAATTTACCGTCAAGTTCATCATTTTCAAACTCTTTAATAACAGAAGTAGACAATTTTGGTTCCTCCTCAAAATTCATTAAAGGTTTTATAACTTCACTCTGACTAGATATACTTTGTAAACTTGTGGAGTCAGAACTCCACTCTGAAGCAGTAACTCTATTCTGTGACACTCTATTCAACAACGGCTTACCAGTTGCAACTACAGACTTCTTCACAACACCGTTATCGTCACACAATTCGGAGTCAGACCTGGAGTTTACATTTAGCTTATCACTGAACTTGCTCACTGGTTCACAGTTCACTTTTGTATGCACCTCTTGCAAACGAGTACAACACAACCGTGTTTGTCTTGCATCTTGCAACTTATCTGTTGAGGATGTACTACGAAACCTGTTACACTCACTAGATCTATATGCATTACTAGACATCATGGAGCCTTCTCGATATCCACCTCTCTGAGGCTTATTCGTCATCAATGAGTACGTTTTCCCCTCAGACTGCTCTATTCTATGGGTGAGATCTAACAGACTGGCGAACTTGCTCATAGATTGATTGACACTAGTATTTACCAGTTTCAGGATATCATCAAACTTTGGCTCGATACCCTCATCCTCCATACGGGAGCTTATCTTCACCCACTTCCTTTGCAGTCGGGTAGGTAGACGTCTTGCTATTACTTCTAGTATAAAACTCGAGTTGAGGTCACTCATTCGATTCATCGAAATCATTCCATTCTTGTAAATTAGCAAATTATCTAAAAACTCAGTGAGTGCCTGGGAGTCATCCTTTAACTGACCACCATTACCCTCAACAGCCTCGAATAATTTCCCTGCAATCATCGAGGGTCTTCCAAACCTTTGGCGTAATATGCTCATAGCCTCATCGTAGCCCTCCTTTGGCTTCATAAACTTACAACACTGTATAGCTCTTGCAGCATCTCCAGTGCAATATCTCATCAAATACATCAATTTCAATTCATCATTTAATAGAAAACTATTCAACATGATCTCAAACTCCTTTACAAATTGTAAATAATCAGCCGGGTTTCCATCAAAACACTGTGGTTCTAATTTAGGGAGTTTGATGTTCCTATTATCCCTGAACGGCGAAACAGTAACATCAACCATATCATGTTTAACATCAGACACATCGTTACAATTAACAGACAAGTCACCATGACTTACTTTCCTGTTTGCATCCAAGACACTCTGTCCCTTCTTTGACCCAGGCATTGTTGAACTTGACCAAATTCCAAAAAAGTTCCAGATATTGCTTGTTCAAAGAGGACTTGACCGGCACCAGGAAAGATGAACGGCGACTATCCAAACTTTCACCAACTGTTTCAATCCGCCAGATCTGTTTCCATCGTTAGAAACTGTCATCAAAGTCTCATAAACCGTTAATGCCCAGCTCTCGCTACGCTCGGGCCCACGCTGTTCTTAGAAGATTTCTGAGAAACGCTTAGTAACAACGGACGAAAAAACCAGAACACCAATTGTTGACTTGAGTATTATGTATTGTTACACCAGCATATAAATCAAGTATCACTAAGCAAACTAAGAAAACTAAGGTCTGTAAACAAATATTACAATAATAAATCGTTATGTTACTTCTGACGATGTTTAACTCTTCTTTCTGAACAGCGACCGATGAGACGATGACTGTCGTATTGATGCCTCCGCGAAAATCGAGGAAGTTGATTTTGAGCAAACAACCAAGAATTGATCGTTCAATCTTCAACTCCATTGACAGCCTGGTTCAGACAATGAGTGTATATATATATATATATATATATATATCAAATATTTATCTGTTGAAACATTATTAACTTGCAGACAATCTACGATTTGAGATTATATCATACTTGGTCGTGCCTGTAAAAATGGCATGCATTTTCATGTAAATTTACATGTTTATATGAAAATATAAATTATTATTATTATAAATTTACGAAGCATATTTGGGAACCAAATCGGAGTGAGAGATGATTGCCTAACCAGCTAGTCACCGTGGAAGAACGAACAAACGTGACACGACAGCGTGCCGAATGGCGTGGATGCTTGGTGAAGCCTTCAGCTACTTAATTTGACTTAAACAGTGAGGATCAGCGTCCGATATTCAATGGTGAATACTGTGGTTAATAATTATTTGGCATTACCGAACTCTACAAAACCACCCAATTAATAGTAATATATTACAGAGATTTATATGGAATAAAACTGTGTGGGATAGAGTTATATTCCACCGTTGTACACAAATTCTACCCATGGTTTAATCTGTATGAATTGTCTACTTTAAGGCATATTTACCCTTGTGGCACATTGCCTCACAGCCGAAGAGGCTGAACTTACTTACTGTCAGTCCTCCTGGAATCACGTTTCACAGCCGAACATCTGACAAAGTCTAAAAAATAGCCCTATCAGGCATGTTTATTTACTGGTATAAAGTGAAATAGATTTGCCGCAGTGATCATCTTGTCAGCTGTAAGCTCAGACATTGCGGTAGTATGTCAGTCAAGTCTCATAAACAGTTAATGTCCACTTCTTGCTTCGCTGGGCCTCACGCTTTCCCTCGAAGACTTTCAGAAACGCTTCGTACTAACCAACGTGAAAACCAAAACACTGATTGGCAACTCAAGAGTTCTTTATTCTAACGCCAACATATAACCAGCAATATTGGTTTTACAGAGTAAGGTCTAAGAACAAATATTACAACAATAAATCACGATATTACTTCTGACAGTTTTTCTATCTTCTTTCTGAACAGCGAACGATGAGACAATGAATGGTATATTGATGCCTCCGCGAAAATATGGGGAAGTTGGGTTTCAGCACACAACCATGAATTGATCGTTCAATCTTCAACTACATTGACACAGTATGTAATTCCAAAGCAATTTACTTATCAGATATATCACACGGTGAAACAGTATCATCTACTGGATGACGTTTCTAACACAACTTATTGTTCACGATCATTTCAATTCTTACAAAACAACTTCGTCGGATTTTATTGTTTGCTTCAATACTTCCTATTTTTCGTGGGGGCAGTAGGATTTTCCAGTTGTTAAATCATTTCTACTGTGCATCAGTGGCACAGTGGTTAGGACTCTCGCTGACCATGCACATGGTCCGGGGTTCGATCCCCTGCTGACGCACACCTGATATCTATGGTCGGCTTGCAAAATTTGGGCTACCGTTATCACATGCTGAAAATTCCATGCATGTACCAAAAATACGGTGTGGAATCAAGCTGAAATCAAAATAAAATAAAAAAAATAAAAAATAAAGATTTCTAAACAACAACAACAACATTAATAACAAGCACCAGTCACCATCAAAGTGATAAATTTGAAGAAAGTCCAGTTGACATTGTTTCTGCTACGAGAAGCGCAGCTGAGGATGTAGAAGACAGGATCAGAGATGTAAGGCAGACCTTCATCACTTTGAAATCACCATGGAAATCTGCTGTACTAAGCATGAAGAACAAGATTCTAATTTTCAGTCTAGTGAGCACTTCTATGAGGTTTAGATACTTAACTTGCACTTCACAAATCGCCACACTACGGATCATCATTAAACGGAGGTTGGAATGGCAGTCACCTCTCTTTCTCAAATACATCGACTTTGGAATAACCTTCGACAGCGCTGATCGAGAGGTGATTTTGGCAACTACTTCGCTACTACGGGGTACCGCCGACAATCATACATCTCATCCAACAGTTTTACGACAGTGCTGTACGCCAAGTAATTCACAACGGGAAACCTACGGAATCATCGAAGTGAAGACGGGAGTAAGACAAGCTGGCTGCCTACTATCGCCAATGACTTTTCTGATTGCGGTAGATTGGATAATGCGACAGACAGCAGGCATGGCAGCGAGGAAACAGGCATACAATGGATCCACACAAAACACTTGGAGGATCTAGACTTCGCCAATGATATATGTCTGATTTCCCACAAACTGGGGGATATGCAAGTCAAAAGCAACATGCTGGCAGAGTAAGCATCAAAGATAGGACTTCAGGTGAACATAGAGAAAACAAAAGTGATGAGGATTCCTAGCCAACAGCAGCAGCAACAACAACAGACAAGAGTCAGCATAAATGGGAGGAACCTGAGAGAAACAACCTCCTTTTCCTACCAACCTACCTGGGAAGCATCGTTCCAACTACAGGCGGAACTGACGAGGATATCAAAGCCAGAATCGGAAAAGCAAGACAAGCAGCATCAAAAATAAGATCCGGATTTTCAACTCCAATGAGAAGTCAGTGCTACTTACCATACAGACTAGAGACTCGTCTCCGCGCCGCGTCACGAAGGTCATTTCTAACAAACTACAGAACTTCATTAACAGCTGTCTTCACTCAAGATCAGATGGCTGGCCAGAAAAGATCAGCAGCAGAAATCTCTGGGAATGAATCAACCAGGAACCGATTGTGCAAAAAATAGGCAGTAAGAAATGAAGATGGATTGGCCATAAACTGAGGAAACAATCAAGTGACATCACTAGACAAGCCATTGCTCGAGTGGAACTTGAAAGGGAAGCGGCGAGTTGGTCGTCAATGCAAGGGTGACTTGGAGGAGGTCATGTGAAGAGGAGATGAAAGCATGTCGGCAGACTTGGAGCTGAGTGAAAACTTTAGCAGAGAACCGAACGCAATGGAGACTTGGGCGGCTGAAGCCCTATGTTCCTGTAGGAATTAAAGGAAATAATAATAATAAATAACAGGCTTCAAGCTTCTGTCAGTAGCTGTCTTCGCTCGACACCAAAGGTCAAACGCTAAGTAGGCCAAAAACAATAAACAGCAAGGAGATCTTGGAACAAATCAACCAAGAACCTTTTGCCTAACAAATATACCGAAGAGAATGGAGATGCATAGGATATACGCCGAGGAGACCATTGAAGGATATCATACGCCAGTCAGTATGTCTAGTGAAACCAAATGGGAAACAATGAGCTGAGTGTGACTTCAGTTGTGATAAAGGATAGGAAAGCTTGTGGGGGAAATCATGTAACCAACTAGAGGAGACTACTGGAGGTACGATGAAATGGAGATGCGGTAATAAAGGCCTGTTTTCCACTAGGAACCGAAGGGAACAATAGTATTAGATGTTTAAAACTAATTTCACTTCATTCATTATGATATCTGATAAATTTGATGTCACTTAAACTGATTTTAGTGTGAATATTTGACACTGTCTTTGACTACAGGAGTGAATTTGATTTAATGGATGATAGTTGGAGACCAAATGAAAACTGTGGTTGAACGAGAAATCTTTGCATTCCTAGCCCAGCGATCTACTAACCGACTTACTGATTTATTAAAAAGTCTACGTGTCAGAGCACTAAATATGGTGCAGACTTGAAATAGATTTTGTAGCATATTTATGCAAGCTTGCTGAAACAGATAATCCTACTTAGAATTCAAACGACATGATATATTACTAACGGTGAAATGCACGCGCATCTTGAAAGTGTATTCACAAATCAATTAGCGTACATAAAGAATGTAAAATGTTAAAAATCAATTGCACTAAAGAATTTTGATCAGAAACTCTTTCTTGTTAAGTGTTTGCTTAACTACTAAAAAAAATCAACAAGATTAACTAATTTCTCTTAAGCTCTAAGTGTTGCTGCCGACTTTATTACTGTGATTTTTGAGAGCAGTAGTAATGTTAAACATTTGATTTCATCAAATACACGTCTGTGTAAGCAAAAATATCATTTATATTTAAAGTATGTCACTATTTTAGTTACGAATATTGACTATTTATCATTCAGTCAGGTGAAATTTTCTCTCAGTAGGCTGTGACTGTATTTATTTATGCCTTTTATTTGACAATATGAGAAATACAATCACCTCATTGACGTCTATATTGTTTAAAATAGTAATACTGATAACGTCACTACTATGTATATTCAACTGTAATCAAAATCGCACTGCGGTAGAAAAACTGACCAGATTTAAATTTAGTATCATATATATATATATATATATATATATATATATATATATATTCTGAGCTTATCTCCGGCTAGTAAACTTGACAAAGTTAACCGGGGAGTATTGGGTAACTCATCCGTCCTTTCTTAGTACTCTTCATCAGGATGCACCAGTGATCTTATCGTTGATCGAACCTAGGACTGTCAGGTTACGAGGCAGGCTCGTCGACCGTTTAGCCCCAAGCTGTAGATATTTATCAACAGCTACGTTGGCTGTTGATCTCCAAACCGAAGGTCAGATAGCCAGAAAAAATTAACAACAAGGAATTCTGCAGCTCTTTTTCGATAGGTATTACCAACAGGTGTATACTTATTGACATTCTATCTACCTGATCGCACACTAACATAATACAGCACTACCTCAGAGACATGTTTTTTGTGGTGCTGTGTATTGTGCGTTGGTGGCACAGTGGTTAGGACTCTCGCTGACCATGCACATGGTCCGGGGTTCGATCCGCTGCCGACGCAAACCTGATGTCTACGGTCGGCCTGCAAAATTTGGGCCACCAATATCACTTACTGAAAATTCCATATCTGTACCAGAAAATACGGTTTGGAATCAAGCTGTGATAAAAAGAAATAAAATGAAAATCTGTATTCAGACTGATACGTTGTAAACATTGAATTACTCCTAAGCTAATTTCATGTCAGAGAAGAGAATTCGAAGCACTGGAGGGATATTAAAAATATTTTTTATTCCTTTACGTCCCCAGTGGAACATAGCGCTTCAACCTAGAGGCTTGAAGTTTCGGTAGAAGTTGTGTTTATTTTTACGGGATATGGTTGCTGGCCTTATTCCTGGCCTTCTCTCTTTACCAGTCTTATTACTAGCTTAGCGAAGTAGAGGAGTGCGTTGTCAGAGGGTCGAACCCCGGGCCATCTGCGTGGTTGCCAAGCATTCCACCGCTGTGCGACCGACACGCAGGAATATTCTTTAGACATTTCACCCTCAAATGCTGTACACCACATTTATAAAAATAATAAAGTTTACATAGATACAACTATTGTTTAATTCCACATAATAATGAAGCCAGATTGAAGGTGATAATACTTTTCCATTTGATATGAAAGTTTTGAAGTGTGGACATAGATTGCAAGTGGCTTAGAGACAAAACTACACTTGAACAATAGCTGCTTAATACGTAAAATAGCTTTTAACGGAGATTGCTGTGGACAGGATGTGGACAGAAACATACTGAAATGAAGGTGTATTATCAATGAAGATGCAAAGCAATGAAGAGAATGAAAAAACAAGAAACGAAAATCAAAGAGTCAAACCAAAGTAGATCTCCTATTCTTGGATTTGGTTTTATGTTCTCAACGAAACGTGACTGGCATTCATTTTGAGCCACGATATTTTTGATAAATAAGAATTCTTGTCCTAGGCAATCAGTGCTGAAGATGTTTGTGTTGCAGCCAGCGAATGGCAGACTGCATTATAGTCAATTTGCGAAACATAATCTTAAAATTAATAGTCGACAAATTGCGGCTTTACAAGAGGTATGACGACGACAGTTTTATATTCTTTCATGATGATTCCTATCTCAACTGTATCTTACAAGAATTTAATAATTGCCACCCTTCAATTAAATTTACAATGGAATTAGAAAATGAATCAAAGACTCCATTTCTGCATGTAGAATTGACTAGAAGCTATGATAGGGCTTTGAATGGATCTATCCATATAAAATCCCCATGAAGTGGGCAAAAGTGGCAAAGCCAGAAGTCTATGCACTAGTAAGTACAAAATCTCAACCATACCCTACTTAGTCAATATAAAAATAAAACTTGTGCACTGTTATAGAGTGTAATTCCATTATGGGTAAATTTTGTTTTGATAGTCTCACAGTGTTATACAGTAATGTTTACTGATGACGTCTCGAGCACAATTTATTGCTGCTCATAATCATATCAAGGCACTACTCACACGACTTCCTAACTTCATTTATATAGTTCCATTATTTTTCATCGCTTCATTTAATGATTTGTAGTAGTGGTATTTTCCATATTTCGGGTATGAGTGATGAATCATTCCTACTGCATGTGTTCGGTGTAGACTCGATGAACACGGATTCAGTAATTAACCACTCTCTCCCCACTTACCTAGATTACTTTTTAGAATTTTAACCCTCTCCCACCATGCTATTTTGTGATTGTGTGTTGATGCATGCAGTGCAATGTTGAGCTGAGCTTTTTTCTAAATTACTTATCTTTTCAGGGTCAACCATTCTTACCTTAGCTAAATTCCTATGTTCTGACAATCTGACTACCCCTGACCTACTAGTTTGACTGACCTATTTAGTTGACCTAACTCACAGTCATTACAGGGTATTTTGTAAATTAATATATATATTTAAAACAAGCAATAAAAGTTAATAAAGCAGGATTTAATGAATTCATCAAATTTCGGCAGAACTCGTCAGCTGAATACTCTATATACACGGATATATATATACTTTTGAAATTACATTGGGAGATATACGACTGATAAATGAACAAACTACATTGAATTAGTCATGCAGGAAGACAGGTGCAAATGTTTTCCAGGTCATGTTCAAACAGATAAGGGGAGAGAGAGTATGACAGATAAAAATTAAGATAAATTGCATTACGCTTCAATTACATCACTTAGATAAACAATTAGTCATTAGGGAATATAACTAGAATTGGAAACAGACTAATATCAATAGTAATAGTTATAATAGTAATAATGTGAGTTAAGATAATCTTACTGATAAGGCATAGTTTTAAATGAATCAAGAATAATAATAATGACAATAATAATAAGAGGTAGAATAATAGTAATAACAAGTAGAGAATAATAAGTAAAACGTATTACCATGGTAGATTCAGAATCACGACCATCTCCTTTTGTATGCAGAGAGCTGGTTTATAAATTCGAATTGCACAAGCCTCTGCAATTGCAAGCATCTTCTTGTTTCTTTGTTTGCTGACAACGGTGAATGACTTGACCGCGTCGATATCACGTCCGTAATCCACAAGATGTTTTGCTATTGAGGATTTTGACACTTTGCACTCAGCTGTTTTCAACCATTTTGGCAAATGGTCCATCATGCGAGTAGACAATCGCCTTTCCTTCCTTTCCTTGCCTTAATATGTATATATATATATATATATATATATATATATATATATTGCGTCGGTGGTTAGGACTCTCGCCGACCATCCACATGGTCCTAGGTTTGATCCCTGCCGACGCACACCTAATATCTATGGTCGGCCGGCAAAATTTGGGCTACCGATATCCATGGTGAAAATTCCATACTTGTACTGAAAATACAGTGTGGAATCAAGCTGTAATCAAAAATAAAAAAATTTAAAAAAATAAAAAATTATTTTGTCTAATTGGGTCAACCTACAGAGCTTGTCTTTCCTGAGTGAGTTTGTAGGTTTAAATGCCACCCTAATTCCTACTTTATTTAGAATCCTACGTAGGGTCTTAGATGTCCCCTCTTTATGTGGTTTAACTCTAGATGACTTATATTCTCTCTTATTTATGTTATTATTAATAATAATCATCATATCATATTACCTTGATATGATTATGAGCGATAAAGTGTGCTCGAAACATCATCAGTAAACATTACTGTATAACACTGTGAGGCATTATCGAAACAAAATTTACCCATTACATACCCTACTTAGCTCATGTTCTGTGCGATAAAGAAAGCATTAGGCGTGATGCCTTTAACTTATTAAATAGTCAATAGAACAACTGGATCTCGTATTTCCAACTCATATCATTTATCGGTACAATGTTTTCTTTCTTTCTTTTTCTTTACTATCTCTCTTTTTTGTTATGTGTTGCTTTGTTTCTTTCTTCCTTATAAACTCTATTTAAAACATTCTTTTTCGTTCTTTCACATTCCGTATATCTCGACCTTTTTGTTACCGCTTACGCCAGTAAATATGCTAGAACCAACTTTTCTAACACCTTCAAACACTCTGTTCAATTTAGACTTTGCTACCGACATGCTAATATGTTGTTGTCAAAGCTAACCGAGATTACCCTTAATCTATGTAGAATTTTGTTTATTTATTGTTAATGTACTAACTGGATGCAAAACTGTAGTGAAATGCTGAGAATTCCATTCTGTATTCACAAGAACTGTTTTGGAATAAAGCAAATTATTATTATTATTAACTAACAAACTTTTATAGTTGGATACCTGTGAGTCAAAGAAGAGCTGTCACCATATCATTTGTCCACAGCATCAGCAGGATTTATAACACCGAGTGCTTAAAAGGAGAGCTCTGACGTGTCAAGAATGTCCTGGCCCAAAATGGATACTCATCGCGTTAAAAACCATTTGACATAATACACAACTGTTTTCTAATCAAATGTAATTTTGTCTCTAAGCCGCCTGAAATCTATATTTACTCATCCAAACTTTCATACCAAGTGGAAAACTATTATCACCTTCAATCTCCCTTCATTATTATGTGGAATTAAACAGTGGTTGTGGTGGTATAGCGGTTAGGACGTTCGCCGACCATGCACAGGGTTCGATCCCCGGCCACCGACGCACTCCTTTACCTCTCTAGGCCAGTATTAATGCTGATAAAGGAGAAAGGTTGGGCATGAGGCTAGCAACCCCATCCTGTAAAATAAACACTGCTACAGAATCTTCAAGCCTCTACCTTGAAGCCCTATGTTCCACTGAGGGACGTGAAGGAAAAAAAAACGAAAAAAAACAGTGGTTGTATTTATGCAAACTGATGTATATAAATGTGGCTGAATGAATTCGTCGGAAAGGGATTTTCGCTGTTCTTCTTGTTCTTTCCTCTCCTTGTCACGTATACCAGCCTCTACATGCATCGCACTTGTATCCTTCTGACCTAATGCCTCGGTAGGTGTTTAAAGTCTCACGAGATTTTGTCCCCTTTGAAAAATGCTTCACTTTTCATAGTTGATTTAAATAAATAAATATACGATATTTCCGTTTTTGACCGGTTCACCTAGGATTTATTTACCTATAAAAGCCAACATTGTTTTATTAGAAAATAACGTATACCACTACTGTAGGAATATACCACCTGGAGTTTAGGCAGTCTTGATTAGTGAAGTGAAAATCAACTGGCTACCAGGTGTGATTTCAGTGATGACGTTATGAAAAATGCGTTATTTTCAAGTTCCCCTGACAAAAAACATGTTTGACACTTTTCAATTCCAAGCTAAACTGAAGCTGTCTAGTCAGTATTTGCTTTATTTCATAAAAAGTATTGAGAAATGGTTTTATTTTATTGTTAGATTCAATTGCAGCTATTTTACATCGTTATACATAACTACAAGGGAAATCACAAGTGTACAGTGTCCTACAGAATGCTATAGAGTCGAGTCCTGATGAAAATAAAAGGCAGTTCACCAATGTATTCTTTTACCAAGGAAGTTACAGTAGTCCATTTTTGACTAATAGGGGGTTTCTAAAGTAGTCGCCTAATAATCAACCACAGAGTAGGAAACGTGAAATTAAATAAGGTGAGAACTGCTGTTAGATGAGAAGGAACCTGGTTGAGTGTCAATAAAACTAGTATACTTTAGGAAAGGACATATTAGAGGGATAATAGTCAGTTACTTATTATAAACAGAGGCAAACAAATAGAAAAAACTTCAAGACCAAGGTAGAATAAGAGACTGAGGAAAGTGTTTTCTCTATCACCTCTGCTATACAAAATTGTCAAAACGTAACACACCCTTTATCATCCTGCTTTTGTTGCAGCTTCACTGGAAGAATTCTCTGCTGCTAATCCTTTCTGACCATCTGATATTTAGTATGGATCGAAGTCAGAAGCTGTAGATAAAGGTCTACAGCCTGTTCAGAATTTTTGTCCAAACACGCACCCTAAGTTTCTGAACCATACAGAAGGATTGGCTTGATGTTACTACAGCAGATGTTTGCACTGGTTTCTGATTAATGAAGGTCCTCGTTTCCTTTAGTGACTTGACTGCCTTTGAGATCCTCATCTATGCAGCGTGTAGCTAAAAACGATTGAACCTTGAAAAGTGAAGGCAATGACCTTCTTCAAATTTCATCCCTCCATGGTGACTGGCGCCTTTTATCTTTAATTCGGTGTCTTTGTCAAATCTATCTTCTATCTATCTTATGTTCTTTATATCCTGTGTTCATTGCTTCTTCTCATAACCTGTTGGTTTCGCCTGTGGATCTTCTAGGCTGTATAACATCAGGCATAAACTGTACTCAGATTCCAATCACTTTACGTTCTTGTTATCGATTTCCCGTATTTCAGTCTCTTCGTTCTGCCTGATCTGTCCTCCTATCCAATCCACCATTCATTGAGATAATATAGTGTGACTCAGTCCTTAAATTTACTCCTGGACACTTGTATAATTTATGAATGAAAACCCACGTGCATGAAGGGAATCTTCTGGGATTAGGGAGAATATTGACTTAACTTGTGGTTTTATATAAATGATATTGAAGAAGGACATATAAAGAACTTCTTGTTTGAAAATTGATTTACACCAGAAGAATGGTTTATCAAAAGAACACCTCACCGCACTTAAGGAATTAATCAAAAAAGATAATCTTATTATCCTTAAACCTGATAAGGGAGAAGGCGTTGCCATTATGGAAAAATCGTATTATCAAAATAAGATGAATGATATCTTCGAAGATCAGTCCAAATTTCTGGTGGGCAATGCTAATGATGATGTGCTACTTCTGGAAAAGCAGATCAATCGTCAGTTTCAGATTTTATTGATGCACGGTTTTATAAATGAAAAACTTTATAAACAACTTAAAGCAATTAGGTCACATAATCCCCGGCTTTATGGCCTTCCAAAGATCCACAGAACTGGGAACCCACTGAGATCCATCTTAGACATGTCAAATTCTCCATGCCATAAAATCGCCAAATGGATTACAAAGGGTTTTACGTCTGTAAGAGACTCATTATCAAATCATTCTGTAAAATGTTCATTTGATCTGATAGATATGTTAGACACCTTGAACATTAAGGAAAATGTTGTGTGCTCAATCGACATAGAATCTTTATTCACCAATGTTCCCCTTAATGAAACTGTTGATTTCATTTGCGATTACGTCACAAGCAATGAAATAAATTTACCCATTCCTGTAACTTATATCAGAGACATCATCTTAATGTGTACAGAAAATATTAGATACACCTTCCAAGAAAAGGCATGCAAACAAATCGATGGTGTTGCGATGGGTAACTCTCTTGGACCCCTGTTAGCGGATATTTTCATATCGAAATTTGAGACGACAAATGCAAGGTATGCTTGGAGAATTTATACTGTATAAGCGTTATGTAGTTGATACTCTCATTATTGATAATGATATTAAATCTATTGAAAACTGTATTGCCCTATTTAATCATATTCATCCATATATCCGAGTGACTTCCGAACTAGAATCGAATAACAAACTCGGTTTCCTGGATGTTACTTTGACTAGGAGAGATGATGGAACGATTAAGCGATCTATTTTTCGTAAACAAACATGGACTGGACAATATCTTCATTTTACCAGTTTTGTTCCTATCCAGTATAAACGGTCCCTATTCAGTGAAATGTTTGTTCTCAAGGGTCCGAAAAATATGCACGAGTGACACATTGATGGATGAGTTTCGACATATACATTCAGTTCTACTAGCTAATGGTTATCCGGAGAACTTTATCACTTGTCACAGTGAAGAAAAACCACATTTGGAAAAACAGCTTTTGTACCAAAGAAAGCTATCCATCTTTATTAACCTACTATTCAAAGGCGACCAGATTGTGCAGTTAATAGCTAGCTCAAAAACTTCGGTTAACCATCGAATGCACATTCTACATCGACGCATCCCTTTTCCTCATTTGCTGAACATTTTCGATCCCTGTACCTACGATTAAAGGACGAAATTCTGTGGACTCTACTTCAAACTGTATCTACAAGTTCACCTGCAGCTGTGGTGACACCTATATAGGTAGAACCAATAGAATGTTCCCATGTCGTCGAAAGGAAAATGTTCAAAAACAGTTATTAAAACATATAGAAAATTCCAATGCAGCTATACTAATCAGAATAGAAATCCAGCATCATCCATTGTAAAGCACTTATTAATGTCAGGTCACAAAATCAATGTTAATGACCGTTTCACAATTATTTCATCACATAACTCTAATTCAAGGTTGGTTATTGAAGGTGATGGAAGCACTCTAAATTAGTCACATACAGGCTAAACTGTGTCTACAAAAAACAATAGACTTCAATCTTCGCCTACCGTGGACAACATGACCTACCTAAATATAATTGTTCATTAGTATGTACTTTTGTTTTTAATTTAACTGAGTAATTGTCATGAACTTTATTTTATTATTGTTAAGCATGCGTCGGTGGCACAGTGGTTAGGACTCTTGCCGAACATGGACATGGTTCGAGGTTCGATCCCCTGCTGATGCACACCTGATATTAATGATCGGCCTGCACAATTTGGGCTACCGATATCCATGGTGAAAATTCCATACTTGTACTGGAAATACAGTGTGGAATCAAGCTGTAATCAAAGATAAAAGAATAAAATAAAAAAGTAAAAAATAGTTGTAAAGAAACTACGAAATGATATCATCTCGCCAAAATTTGTCTTCTTAATGCTTTATTCAAATTCATCAAAGGGACTAATTGTTTTAATTATATCTAATGTTAGATACAATATCTCATAGCATTTCAGATAATTTTTAAAGAGGACATAGATGTAGCTGCTCTGATTCAGTGCATCAGATGCTTCGGAACTGAGGTAGTAACTGACTTGCATTATCGTCTTGATAACATTACTACATAATTTTCTGAAATGCGATTAGCAGCCAATGTAACTAGCTTCACATCAGCAAATAAATGGTCTCAAACCTAATTTTCTCACTTACCACTCATGTCTGACATATTTTCATCTCTGAATATGTAGAAGAAGAATTAGAACTTTTGGATATCTGGTGAGATTTATTGACAAGAATACGTAACCAAAAATTTAGAGATATAAGGTGTCATTAGTCCCAGGAAAGAAATTTTAAATGAGCCTTAATTTCAAGAATAATCCAATTTGCCATCTCCTTAAGCGAAGGGGGTGGATTTCAACATCGTTGAGAAGAATATTCTTCGTAGAAACGTCAGGAGTGATGTTCTGTGTTTTTCCACCTGTCTCCTTAAGCCCAAAAGATAAGATCACACACCTGACTATTTCTGTGTATCTACATTAGTTCATCTGCTCCACTGAAACCAAGTATGCTAGTGGTTCGGTGCGTATCGAGTCTAAAAGTGTTCAACAACACTATCTCATATAGTTGTAAAAAGCAGTTCAATTATTGAAAACCTTTTCAACAATAACTCCTCTACCTCAGCAAATTTCTGTTTCAAAGTAATCTACAAAGTGAAGCGCAACCTGCTCAGATGAAAACAATAATTAGTTCAACCTTAAGGATAAACGATTCTTCAGAATTTAGGCTGTGGTATCGTTATTAAATCCAACATTTGAAGATAACTGTGTGGATTCTTAAGAACTGCTGTCTTAGTCTTATATTTTGGTCAATGAATCGTGTAGGGCGTCCATTTGAAAAATGACTTACTCGATTGTATCACTGATCCAAATCACTTTAATTCTTGAAGATAAGGAATGCATCAGGTTTCTCTTTCCTGTCAAAGGAATCTAAGTATTGCAATCCTGTAGATTCATCTCTGTGCGAAACCATCATATTTTATTTTCAAAATAAAATCATCCAAAAATGAAATCCAAAGTTATTCTGGGATTCCAATGTAAACTTGATATTGGTGATTGCAATTACTGAACTAGTTCCTCATAATTTTCATGTTGGCATCTTTGTCACATACGATGAAAGTATCAACCATGTATCTTTTGCTTGAACGAAAATTCTCAAATGATTCAACTTAGCATCAACTTCAGTAGCAGTTTAGTTATTTTACGTGAAATAAGTATACAGAAAATTAATCTGGTGCGGAATCATACTCTTGTCCATGCCAAGTAGAAATACCAATTCTCATTATCCTGGAAGTAATAAAAGGTGCATTGCAAGCAGAACTCATGCCGTCCTGCAGCGACTAGATTTAATAGCTCTACCTATAATTAAACCAAAAGTCTGGGTACGTCACGTTGATGATAAATTTGTAATAATTAAAAGAAATGTGATTTACAGTACACCAATAAATGAATAAACAACATATTTGAAGACATTAAATTCACAAGAGAAGAAGAAGAATTAGATAACAAAATCCCATTTTTAGAAGTCTTAATCAGGAGAACTAACACAAGAAATTTAAAAACACAAGCATATAGAAAATCAATGCACACACAGATCAAATACTCAACTATACTAGCAATAATCCAATCACTCACTTACAAAAGAAACTGTGTGTAGACATTGTTTAAAAGAATTCAAACACAATGTAGCACTCCAGAGTTGAAAAGAATGGAAGAAAAATACTTACAAACGGTCTTCAAAAAGAATGGTTATCCAAAAGTTTCATCAAAAAGTGTTTCAAATCGAGTCACAACACCGACAAGAAATCATCATCAAAGACTACAAGAAAATTCATCCTATCATCTGTAAGAAATATCTCTAAAATAACAGCTGGAATATTGAAACCGTTTGAAACAGATGTAGCACACAAGCCAGTCATCTCAATCACTTCATTCGATATTGTGCAAACCGAAAGATCCAACAGAAAAAGAAGACGAAACTAATCCTATTTACAAAATTAACTATATGAACTGTAACAGACATTACATCGGCCAAAGTGGGTGTCCCCTTCGATTCGGAATCCAGGAATACAAATTAACTGTGAAAAGGCATGATATATATTCTTGCGTATCAATGCATGTAGATAATTATGAACACCAGTTTGATTGGAATAATGTCAAAATTTTAAACAGGGAGAACACCAAAAGTGCCAGAGAATTCTCAGAAGCCTGGTACTCAAACGAATATGTGATTAACAAACATGTTAATATAGACTAAATCTACCAACTGATAAAAGGTAAATCATGTGACGAGAAACTTTAAAATTCAAGTCAATAAAATATTGATCAGTACAAATGTAAATCAACTGCCAGCCACGAAGATGGTAACCAGGTGATGGCATTCTATCATTCATTGGGGATTTAAATCAGTTCATTTTATGCTAGAACTTGTGCTGAAGATGTTGTCCAGAAGGACGACGAAAGCTCTGCAATTAAACCAACCAGCTCAGAGAATACAACTAATTGTGAAGTAGAACTCTGCCCACCGAAAAAAGCTGGATTCAGAAAAGGCAAATCATGTGTGGATCAAATAGCAACTCTACGCAAAGTCATCTAACAAAGCATAGAAGTGCAGTTAAACCTCCTTCTCAAGCTCATTGACTTCGGAAAGGCTTCGGACAGCTTTGATAACAAAGTAATCTGCAGACTACTTCAACATTCAAGGCGTGCAGTGTTCAAGTCTTCATCAACCTCATTCAACAGATATGTAGCAATGGTAAGTGTCACGTAATCCACAAAGGAAAAGTCAGCAGAACATTTGAAGTGATGACAAGAGTAAGACAAAACTGCCAGTCTGCTATCACTGATGATATTCTTAATTGTGGTGAGCTGAATTATGCGTCAGACTCTGTGGCGGGAGCGAGGAGACAGAAATATGCTGGGCCGATAAGAAGACTCTAGAAGATCTGGATCTAGCAGATGATTTACGCCTAATGTCACACAAACTCCAAGACTTGTAGGCGAAAATAAGCAAACTGGCTGAATAGGCTGAGATAGCGAAGACAGAACTCCAGGGGTGAATATAGAGACGATGGAGGTGATGAAGATAATCAGCCAACAGCAACAACAACTAGCACCAATCACCTTTAAAGGAAGAGATCTGAATGAAGTCACTTCCTCCAATTAGCTAGGAAGCAATGTTTCAATCACAGTCGGAACGGATGAAGGTGTCACAACCAGCCAGAATCAGAAAGACAAGATACGCCTTCACCAACCTAAAAAAAGTTTGGAAATCTTCTGCACTCCACAGCAGAAATAACAAGATCCGGATTTTCAACACCAATGTCAAGTTATTCAGTTTTTATAAATATGGGTCAGAAACATGGCCAGCGCGTCATGAAAGGCATTTCTAACACCCATTTACAGACTTTTATCAACAGCTTCCCCACTTCGCTGGTTCCATACTGAAGAACAAATGGCCAGTCAGAATGAATTAGCAACAAAAGAAACTATGAGAACAAGTCGTTGAAGAACCTGTTGCTCAGAAAATATTGTGAAGAAAATGCAGACGGATTGGGTACACGCTGAGAAGACCGTCTGATTATATATCATATGCCAGGTTATCGCTCAAGTCGAACCCGAATGGGAAACGACGAGTGAGTCATGTGAGGGTGGCATGGAAGGAATCGTGCGAGGCGGAGATCAGAGATTATGGGCAATCGTGGGACCCGCTAAAGGGGACTGTAGAGAATTGGACAAAGTGGAGACGCTCTGTTGAAACCCCATGTTTCACTCAGAATCCAAGGGAACAATAATAATAATCTGTGTCTGTTGAACAGAACGAACGCTAATTCTACATCTGATGATCACCATATGAAGCAGTGTAAATTACCATAACAAAAAGGGCTAAAACGATTGGCCCGGAGGTTTAAATTTAAAAATAAAAATAAGTGTACCACATACTGTTTAACAGTAAGTTTACTCTGCAAATGGATTTTTGAAATACACGCATAAGATTTTTGTTACCTACACTTAGCGTGAAACCAGTATGACAGGAAGAACAGTGTTAATGTACAGACCTCAAATTAGAAATCTCCATCAGAAGACGTTAATTCATCCAATTATGCACCTAATAAATATAATTAGGTCACCTAGAGTACAGTCAGGTTTGGATTGTGCAAGAAAGACAAAAGTTGTTGAAGTCTGTCTACTTTACGATCAGTTTTTGAGGCTGTACACAACTTTATTATACTGAGAAAACTGAACAAGCTCAAAGTCTGTTTTCTGTTTCTAAACACTGGATAGTGGCGATCGTCCTGATCTGTGCCTATTTATTTATAGTAGTTCTCCCGCTCTAAATAAAAAGTGGCAAGACTCTATCGGAGTGTAGTAATTTATTGTAATCGTAGTATTAGTATTTCGAGATGACCGAATTACAAGAATCCAAACAAAACACAGAGAGGGCGGAATTCAGGAATTTGTATTTAGCGGAATTCTAATGCAATTCATATATGAAACATATTAGCAATCAACAGTAAGTACTTAAACAATACAGAGATAGAAATTGTCAATCACCACATCCGCCACACGTCGAATATCTCCTTGCGTATTTATAACGATGTCTCGGTTTGCTTGCAAGTAGCTGCGACCTTCTAACTGATTCTGTGATATTATCTTCATCACTGTTATCTGGACTTATTTCAGAATTATCTACAAAATCAGGATTAGTAGCGGAATTAATAATATTATAATTGGAACGACCTACTTCATTTATTGTCACTTTGTCCAGGTGTCCGTTATGAACTGAGTGATCTTTGATGTCTAATATCTTCACCACTCGATTTCCCATTTTTTGTAGTATAATTCCAACAGAAGGTCTGTAGTCATTCCCTTTGTAATAATGTACATTAGAAGTCGTGGACATCAGATGCTTTTTGAGAATTCGAGATTTGAAAAGTTTTGCAGGACTTTCACGGGTACTTGTATGCTCTGCATTCGACAGACGCAGTCTATGCATATGCAACAATTCCTCCATTTTAATCAGTTGCTCTCTCATCTCATTCAGTTTTTCTCGTGTTTTCGACAGTTCGCATTGTAACTCGGCTACCTCATTTTTGGAAACAGTTGACACTTGAGTTGCCGAACTTGTAGTGGAGGTTTTCATTGGATGAGATTGAGTATTTTGAAAAGTTGAAAGACACATTGACTCCATTTTACTAGACAGATTGGGAGAATTATAAGAATTCTGAGTAACATAAGTATTCGAACTTCTGCAAACAGTCTTGATGTGTCCAACTTTACCACATTTGTGACACTTAGCACCCCGAAAACGGCAAGTGCTTCGTAGATGTAACTTTCCACAGGAAAAACACGGTTTAATGTTTTTGATCTCTCGCTGCATTCTATTACCTGTGGACGGCAGTTTGGATTGCTTTCCATGACCACTTGTATTTTCGACTTTAGAAAGCATGACATCAGATACTGACGTAGTGGGAGCAGAGTATTCATTATTGACATCTTCATATGTAATACATAAATCTTTAGCAGTTTGAAAAGTACAAGAAGGAATCTGAATTAACTCTTTCTCTAACTTAGGAATATTGATTCCAGCAATTAGACGATCACGTAGTTGAGTATGCAGCTGATCTCCAAAGTTACACTTTGAAGCTTGTATTTAGAGTTGCAGAATAAAGTCTCTAATCCTCTGGTTGGGAGCACGAACCAGTTTATGGAATTGAGCCCTCTCTCTGGTCTCAAATGTAGTTACATGAAAGTGATTTTTCAGAAGTTCACGAATCTTGACATATGACAGAGAAATAGGTTTATCTGGAAATGACAGATTCTTCACTAGGCTATATGCATCTAGCCCAATAGCAGTGATGAAATGTGCTGGTATTTTGTCATCCCGAACATTCTTTGAAATGCACCACGCATCGAAGCATTCAAAATAATCAGCAATCTCCCGCGGGGTAGCATTTATAGGAAGTTTTTCCAGGTTATTTAGTTCCATCGCGACGCCAATTTGTAGTAATTTAGTGTAATCGTAGTATTAGTATTTCGAGATGACCGAATTACAAGAATCCAAACAAAACACAGAGAGGGCGGGATTCAGGAATTTGTATTTAGCGGAATTCTAATGCAATTCATATATGAAACATATTAGCAATCAACAGTAAGTACTTAAACAATACAGAGATAGAAATTGTCAATCACCACACGGAGGTAAAAGACACAATCTGGCTGTCTGATAGAATAGAATAAACTACTTAACGCAGTTTGTTAACATCAATTTAAATGTTGTCCTCATTTGTAAGACATTAAATTCAATGCACCTATTTCAATTTTGAAGCCTGTTTACAGAACTGTAAATGCATGAAGTGGGTGTCGTATGAAACACGCTTTTTGAGGAAAACAAAATGTTTATTGAACAAGAAAAAGAAGTTTCTTTAATTTGATTAACTGAAGGATGGTTATAGTAGACCTGTGAGTATGATAAACAAAACGATGCCCTTGCCATTCAGATAGAGAAACCGGAGCTGTGCATACAAAAGAAAATTGTTCAACCACTTCTAATTGTCATGTTAACAAACTTGTTGACTTCTACTAACTTGATTTTTGTTTGTTTGGTTTTCTAACACCTTATGACTCTTGTACTTCTTCATAAATCTTGCGTAATTCTACATTTTAATTCCTTTCCATGTGTATCTTGATTAAAACTCACTCATTAAATTACTCATCTTACCACGTAACTCTGATACACTTACCCAACTTCTTCTGTGCTTTGACCAATATTAACAACTGTTGTTGTGACAATTGATTACTTTGGTTACTAAGCTCTTTCGTCAAAAAAATGTATATAAATGCGATTGTAAAGCTCAAGTAATTGAATTCACCGATGGAAAAGATGTGCGTCGGTGGCACAGTGGTTAGGACTCTCACCGACCATACACATGGTCCGGGGTTCGAGCTCACGCCGACGCACACCTGATATCTATAGTTGGCCTGCGAAATTCGGGCTACCGATATCCATGCTTAAAAATCCATACTTGTATCAAAAATACGGTGTAGAATCAAGCTGTAATAAAAAAATAATAAATAGATCAAGTGGATGATTTCGATGTGGTTGTGTTCTGTGGGGTGGGTAGTGTATTTCCGAAGCTTTCATTGCCCTACTAGGCAACATCTTCAGCGCATCAATTTGAGGTGAGCTTTTAGATTTCTCCACGAGCAGTTTATTAGTCATCTCTCCCGGTGACCTCGGACATGACTGGTGCCAATACAAGTAGCCTGGAAGATGTGAAAACACACAAAAACAACCAATCACGTTCACGGTCACCAGGAGAGATGACTAATAAAATGCTCGTGGAGAAATCTAAAAGCTCACTTCAAATTGAAACATGTGCTGCAGAGCTTCGCAAATAAACCATCCAGCTCAGAGAACACAACTGCATCAAAATTATCCAGTTGAGTTACAAATCTTCTCCATCAATGCTACTACCAATCAACTTCAGCGATGAAAATAATAGGAATATATAAACAAAATTAGAAAGTTTTGTGAGCATCAAAATAAATGTTTTGATTTCGTTATAAAAAGAAACTGCCCAGGTTGGAAATCTGAAAATGACAGAGTGTGTGCATCCACATGTCACAAAGTTTGGAACTCAAAGTAACTAACTGACCAAGTGTCTACAGTAGGAATTCCAGCTGTATGCATGTAGAAGATCGGTAGATGTATATTATTATTTTCTCTAATTCCAAGAGGAACATAGGGCTTCAGCTGCACGTCTCCACTGCGTTCTGTTATCTGCCAACGGTCTCACCTCGCTGCACATCTGCCCACATGCTTTCATCTCCTCTTCACATGATCTCCTCCATGTCACTCTCTCACTGACGACAAACTCGCCGCTTTCCATTCTGGTTCCACTCGAGCAGTGGCCTGTCAAGTGATGTCACTTGATAGTTTCTTTTCTCAGAGTATGGACAATCCACCTTCATTTCTTCCTACACATTTGTTACACAATTGGTTCTTGGTTTGTCTGCCCCCAAAGATCTCAGCCTGTTGGTGATCATTTCTTGCCGGCCATCTGATCTTGAGTATTGAGCGAAGACAGCTGTTGATGAAAGTATGTAGTTTGTTTGAAGTGCCCTATGTGATGCCGCGCCAAGTCTTTGATCCGTATAATAGCATTGACTTCACATTGGAGTTGAAAATCCGGATCTTATTTTTGATGCCGAGTGCTGTTGACCTCCACACAGACTTGAGAGTAATGAAAGCTTGCTTTGATTTCCTGATCCTTACTTTGATATTCTTGTCAGTTCCGTCCGAATGTGGTTGAAACGATGCTTCCCAGGTTGGTGGGTAGGTAAGGGAGGTTGCTTCTTTTAGATTTCTCCCCCCCCATTTATAATGGTTGATTGTTGTCTGCTTTTGTTGTTGTCGCTGTTGGCTAGGAATCTTTATCACGGCATCTGTTTTCTCTATGTTCACCTGAAGTCCCATCTTCTTCTGCCAACTTGTTGCTTTTCACTTGCATATCTTCCAGTTTGTGAGAAATCGGACATATATCATCGGTGAAGTTCAGTTTCCTCGTTTCACACTGTCTGTCGCATTATCCAGTGTACTGCAATCAGGAAAATCATTGGGGATAGTAGTGGGCAGCCGGCTTTTCTTACTCCCGTCTTCACTTCTATGATTCCGTAAGTTTCCCTTTATCGATTACTTTAAGATAAGATAAGATAATAGCTTTATTCCAAATCAGTACTTGTGATACAGAATGGAATTCTCAGCATTTTACTACAATACTGCATCCAGTTAGTACGTTAACAATAAATAGAGTTCTACATAGATTAAAGTTATCTCAGTTTTGACCACAACATATTAGCATGTCAGTAGCAAAGCCAAATTTAAACAGTGTTTGAAGGTGTTAGAAAAGTAGATACTACTAGCATATTTACTGGTCGAGATATACAGAGTGTGAAAGAACGAACAAGAATGTTTTAAGTAGAGTTTGCAAGGAAGAGAGAAACAAAACAGCACATAACAAAAATAAAATACAGAATGAAGAGCGAGAAAACGTTGTACCTATAAATGATGTGAGTTGGAAAGACGAGATCCATTGGTTCTACTGACTATTTAATAAGTTAAAGGTTTCATGCCTGATGCATTCTTTATCGCACAGAACACGGGCTAGGTAGGGTATGGATGAGTTTTTGTACTTACTAGTGCGGGCATATAGTTTCCTATATAGGCTTCTTGTTTTCCCTGAAGAGATACATGGGGAGAGTTGTGAATGTAGAGGGTGTTGTGAGTCAGATAAAATGGATTTCGCCCATTTTTCACATGAGTCCATATGCCTGTCCACCAGAATATTAACAAGCTGGCTAAGTGGCAAACTGCTTACCCTGCTGACAACCTTTAACATCCTACGTAATAAGGTATAGTCTTTCTTCAATAGCCCAGGAAAGACTAAGGGGGAACAATAGAGAATAATAGGCAGAATACGGGAGTTAACAAATTGTAGGAGTAAGGGTTGGGTTACACCAGAATGTCTTAACTTCTTGATGTAGAAGGTAAGACGGAATATTTTCTTAGAAATCGTCAAGATATGAGACGACCAGGAAAGATCAGAAGATAGAGTGACGCCTAGGTATTTAATTTCCGACTTGGTTTCTATTTCTCTGCCATCTATGTTGCACACCTCGTGAGTGCTAACCAGTTTGTTTAGGTCAGATTTATGCCTAAGGGTGAAATTAACTGTTTGGCATTTGGAGGGGTTTAAGGTTAGACCGTTTTCCTTGGACCATTGGCTAATTTCCGATAAGAAGCCATTTAGTTTAGAGCAGTCACTTTGACATTTGACAGGTAAAGATACAGTTAGGTCATCAGCATATTTGACAAAGTTAATGTCATTTGAAGATGGTAGGTCATGTAGAAGGAAAGAAAGAAAGAAAGAAAAGAGAAGTGGGGAAAGTACAGCACCTTGGGGGACACCAGCTTCAGTGAGCACAGCAGAGGAGGATTTGCCTTTGTATACGGTGTACTGCATTCTGTTTGAAAAATAGGAATGTAACCAGTTAGTGACCCAGGACTCGGTTTGTTTCATGGAGAGCTTATTTAGCAAGAGACATCTAGGTACAGAGTCGAAAGCAGAAGTGAAGTCAAGAAACGTGCAGCGGACGTATTTGGCACCTTTATCTAATGATGAGACGATACTGTTGTGTAAGACGGCTGCAGCGTCTAAAGTACTCCTACCCTGTCTGTAGGCAAATTGTTTGGGGTCTTCGAAGCTTTTAAGGGAGGGTTCGAGTTTAAGAAGTACTAGTTTTTCCATAAGCTTTAGAAACGGGGAAGTAATGGCAGTGGGTCTGAACTTTACGTTCTTGCTATTGCCAGCTTTAGGGACAGGGACTATTTTAATGTCTTTCCATGGAACATGTATAACGTTTTCGGAGAAAGAAGCATTTAGGATGTTAATTAGAGGAGAACATAAAGCAGTGTTTTAGAACATATGCAGGTATACCATCAGGTATATATATATGCTGTATTTGTATGATTTAATACGATAATTACTTTTATATTTCATCTAGTAGACTGGTAAACACTGTGAGTATGAAGTCAACGTACGACTGTTGGAATAATTTTTCACTTTTTTGAAACCTAAAAGGTAAATTTCATCATTTTCAGTGACCTGTTAGATAATAAAATACTAATAATGAAGATAATAATAATTATTATTTTACGAGTTGATCACGGATTGATATCAGTTAGAGAACCATTGAAAACCAGGGAGTACTGGACAGCTGCTGTTTCATCCTAGTTTGGGAATCATCGGCAGTACGCACCCACTGGGATTCGAACCCAGGACCTTCCGGTTACAAGGCAATCTCGTATACCATTCAGCCACTGGGACCCGATTCAATGGCTCGTGAATTCTAACTTCTACCAATTCGTGATTTAGCGCGACCCCAACCATTGTCGTTGGTGGGACATCCATCCACACACGTGACATCTAATTGGACCTCACTGGTCACGACTTCTCACTAGAACTCAGGAAACTCCAACCTGTAGCAAGTCACTAGCGAGCATCAGATTAACTTTCTATAGTTTTGGTTTGTAAGGATTAGTTATGTTTTACGAGTTGATCGTAAAACATAACTAATCCTTACAAACCAAAACTATAGAAAATAATTATTATCATTATTGACCTCTGTGTAAAAATAATATTATTAATAAACACTGTCTGCTATACAGTATTCAGTAGATGTCTTATGAAGGTGAACAAGTTAAGAGTAAAACGCCCACGTTTTACAATCTATTTGCAGCATACACATCCACACGCATACGCACACATACCTACATACACAAGCGCACACGCACATACATACAAACATTGTAACTTACTCGTTTGATTAGCCAAAAGGTATTTAGAGAAATATACACACGTTTCAATGAAGTCCACGTATCATCACGTATCAAATGTATAGATTTTTCCACCTATACTGAGTACGCATATACACAATTCTATCATACAACAATTCCGTTTGTGAAATATTTATTTATAAAAACATACTAATAGTCTACACATATTCTTTGCATTATTTCAATGAGAAAATAATTATTAAATTGAACACGACACAGATAGTAAAGACTTTTTCAGTATAATACACAACAATAAGGACTTATAAATAGAGAGAAAACTCGTTGAAAGTAATCAATTCAATCAAGTAATCAGTTCTGCAGATAAGAAACACAAATACACAAACAGACACACACTACAACTTCAATAATTATGCCATCGAAGAAAGAGATTGATGAATTATTGAAGATTTTTCATGATCTTGACAGAAACAATGATGGTAATATATCAAGAACAGAATTACTATCCAAGATAGGTACAAAATCTGCGGAAAGACAAAAAGTTAATGTAAGTTAAAGTATTTTATATACTCTTCATTATTGATATTATTATTATTTAATAATACAATGCGTTTATTCAGCGAAGAGTGATCATATATATATATATATAGTTACGAGTTGATCACGGATTGATATCAGTTAGAGAACCATTGAAAACCAGGGAGTACTGGACAGCTGCTGTTTCATCCTAGTTTTGGGAATCATCAGCAGTACGCACCCACTGGGTTTCGAACCCAGGACCTTCCGGTTACAAGGCAATCTCGTATACCATTCAGCCACTGGGAATCGATTCACTGGCCAGTCCATGAATTCCAACTTCTACCAATTTGTGATTTGGCGCGACCCCAACCACTGTCGTTGGTGGGACATCCATCTTCACACGTGACATATGAATGGACCTCACTGGTTACAACGTTTCACTAGAACTCCAGGAAAATCCATCCTGATATCAATCCGTGATCAACTCGTAGAAACAAATCTAATCCTTACAAACCAACTATTGAAAAATATAAAATCATTATAAAATACTCGCTGATGACATTGGATAATGCCAGCGGCGTTATATCGTGAATTGGCACAAGATGAGATTCATGGAATACCCACTGAGTCGGGTCCTATTGGCTCAATAGTCTACGAACTTGGCTTATAACCGAAATGTCCTAAGTTCGGACCCACTGTGGTGGGTGCGTACTACCGAAGCGTCCCAAACTAGGGGGACAAAACAGGTGTTCATTAACCCGCAATGGTTATCCAGTGGTTTTCTAACCAATATCAGCTCATAATGAAATCCTGTAACCTACCAAATCCCCGCAAACCAACACTTGCATATTGCTGAAATTATCTGTGAGATGATCTTAGCTCGCAAAGAGTGGTACCAGTGTAGTGCAGAGAAAAACGTGGTTGTAAAGAGACTTTATGTATTTTAGTCTAGTCAGGGGACAAAGGTGTTGACATTTCGAAAACAGCCCCGTGGAATACTATCGTTTAACATAATAATAATGATAATAATAATAACAGCACTGTTATGAAGATTACGTTGACACACACAGTACAGAATTCTTAGCTTAATTTCTCGCCAAATGTTTACTCACTTTGCTTTAGTTCAAACTGCGCTTTCCAAAGACTTCATTAGATTCATTATAGAAAAGGTCTTTTGTATTTCCCAATGGATGAAAAACAAAACGATCTGCTGTCTTTACTGTTGTTTCGCTGTTTAACGCTAATAGTTTTATCAGAGTGCTATTAAACTAGAATTTACAAAATCCACTCAGCTTATATATAACAACTTAATCATCGTTCCTCAGTGTGGGGTCATTTTTTCGTTGTCAAATTAACCAACTGGTAAAGATAACAAAACCAGGTGTAGATTGTTGGATTTGATGAGTGTGTAAAATTATAAAAGCAGCGTGTGTTTGCATAATGAAATCGCTTATCACATCCGTGTTGATTTTGTCATTTCATGGGGGACGGGAAGTGTTTTAATCCATCATTCCTATTGAGATAATTTAGATTCCATTTGAAATGAAGTGCTTCTGATGATTTGAGACATTCTTTGTGATTTCTGAAATGATTTTCCTGGATTATTTTAATATTTTCAAAATCAGTTTTGTGACCTCATTCTATACCTGATGATTTTAAAGCTTTTCTATTTTTATTTATTTTATTTTTTATTTTTGATTACAGCTTGATTCCACACTGTATTTTTGGTACAAGTATGGAATTTTCAGCGTGGATATCGGTAGCCCAAATTTTGCAGGCCGACCATAGATATCAGGTGTGCATCGGCGTGGCCTCGAACCCCGGACCATGTGCATGGTCGACGAGAGTCCTAACCACTGGGCCACCGACGCAGAAAAAAAACAAATATGCTAACCGCTGTGCCACCGACGCACGATGTTTAAGTTAATTATTCTAAATTCTATATTTTCATGTGGAGGTAACGCAGTTTAATTCAGCTGAATTCAGATTTATAGTGAATTGGCAGAAGTGAGAATTTACAGGATGGCCATTGGATCAAGTCCCAGTGGCTTAGTGGTCTACTAGCTAGCTCGCGTTGTAACCAGAAGGTCCTGGGTTCGAACCCCATTGGGTGCGTACTGATGAGTCCCAAAGTGGGAAAAATTAGCTATCTAGCTAGGGTTTCAAATGTTCCTTATATGGTGAAACTGTAGATGTCTTGTATTCTCTCTTATTTATGTTATTATTATTAGTTTTACCATTATTTTTATTTCGCTTTTCACCCTTTTCTGATATAGCTGATGAATTTTGTAGGATACTTATTTGATACCAACGCTTTTTCTATCTGTTTTATTTCATCATTTAGGTCTCTTTTGTACTACTTAGTGCTCTTGTTCGGCTTGTTAGACGTTTAACTAAGCCTAACCTGTTGACCTAGTTGACCTAATTAGACAAAATGACTGTGAATTAAGTCAACTACATAGGTCACACTAGTAGCTTGGGAATAGCAAGAACATAAGAATTTAATGAAGGTTAGAACGGTTGACCCTGAAAAGATAAGTAATCTAGAAAAAAGCTCAGCAATGGCAATGCATGCATTAACACAACCACACAATAGCATGGTGGGAGAGGATTAAAATTCTAGAAACTAATCTACGTAGGTGGAGAGAGAGGTTGATTACTGAATCCGTGTTCATCGAGTCTACACCGAACACATGCAATAGGAATGATTCATCACTCATAGACGAAATATGGAGAATACTACTACCAATCGAATCAAGTGGAAAACAAGTAAAAAACAATGGAACTATATAAATGAAGTTAGGATGCCGTGTGATTACCTTGATATGATTATGAGCAGTAATAAAGTGTGCTTGAAAAGTCATCAGTAAATATTACTGTACAACACTGTAAGATTTTATCAAAATAAAGATGAAATTAACTGTCTGAAATTTGGAGGGATTTAATTAATTAATTAATTTTTTTATTTATTTTTGATTTACAGCTTGATTCCACACTGTATTTTTGGTACAAGTATGGAATTTACAGCATGGATATCGGTAGCCCAAATTTTGCAGGCCGACCATAGATATCAGGTGTGCGTCGGCGTGAGCTCGAACCCCGGACCATGTGTATGGTCGGCGAGAGTCCTAACCACTGAGCCACCGACGCACATAAGTAAGTCCATAAGGCTTAGACCACTGGGTAATGTGCAAGAGAAATTTATTCCGTCTGGAAGAGGAAGCTCAGGAGGTGGGGCCTATTCTCATTAAAGTATATTTAGATTAGAATTCTTTTTACTAGACTTCAGTTGAACAACCACCGAAAAGCAGGGAATATCGGAGAGTTGCTTTGCCCATATTTGAGACTCCCCACGAGCGATTGGACCCCGGACCTTTAGCTTCAAAGGCGAACTCCCACACCATTCAGTCACTGGATCCAATTACCAATCAATTCTAACTTCTGACAGCTGATGTTCTCACACCTGAATCGGTGAACCCTGCTGATCAAGCCTGTATTGGGTCAACAGTGGACACTAGATTAATTTTCAAGTGCTGTTTTGCAGGGGTTTGATTCATTTTAGCTTTGGAACCAGGTTTCAGGCTTATTTGTTTCATTATTTACGCTACACACTCAAAAATGAATTCTACATTCAAACGATGTTCCATATGCAATTTTCGGATACCCCAAAATAATAGGATATTAGGTGCACACTACTTTTAATGTTGCTGTTTGCTTTTAAAAACATAAAGCTATTTCTATCGTAGACATAATACGAAAAAACTGTAGCGCATTATCAGGGTCTAATTCAGTGTAAAGCTAGTAAGTCATCAGTCTCTATCTTCAGTAAATAGACTGTTTCAAACGGATTCAATATCAAATTGTACAATCGTATATATATATATATATATATATATATATATATAAATATATATATATATATATATATATATATATATATATAGTGTATTATGTGGTTGGAGGGAATATGTAAGAAGTCTTCGATCTAGGTTTCGTTCTGTTTGTTACTCATCAGCAAGGTGTATCTAAAACCCTGAACATAGTCATATCCCTTCTGAGATTCAAACCTGTGTCACCCTGTGATGCGGTCAGAGAAGTTACCACTGAACTGCTGGGGCTCACAGCTGACCTCCTGTAGGACTGTATCAATTATTTCGATTGAACACTAATTAGTAAATAGTGTCTAGTAGTTTTTTCGGTGTAGAGTGAATTCTGTCAGTCAAGTGACACGAGTTCGAGTTCCAGAAGAGATAGGAATTCCTTCAAGATCGCAGGTACGCCTTGCTGACTGGTGAGTGCCAACTAGCACGAAACCTAGATCCTGGGCTTGTTACCTGTTTTCTCCAAATGTCTAACAACAACAATTCTGAGTGCAGCATGACGTTCAGCCATCCGGTATGGTGGCTACATTGCAAATTTGACTGGTAGAATTCAGTCTGCACTAAGCAAAGGACTAGAGACGTGACAGCAGTTAATTAGTGTCTCATCAAAGTATATATATAAGGTCGTTTTTGGCATGCGATTCGCTCCCGCCAAATGTAAGATGATGTTACAGGACTGGACTACACTGACTCCTAGTTTAGAAATAGGAAGTGAAGTGTTAGAGCACGTTGACAGCTTCACTTATTTGGGAAGTATCATCAGCCAACGCCAACGGGTTTACATCCGACGGAATCTCAGCACGGATACAGAGGGCTAGTTTCGCATATGCCAGTTTACGCCGTCTGTGGAGTAGATGTGATATGCGGCTGACTGTCGACTAAAGGGCGTGTGTACTGCTCAGCAGTCCGCTCCGTCCTCCTTTATGACTGGCTGTGAGACGTGGCCATTGAGAGTAGAAGATATGAAAAGATTAGGTGTCTTTGATCATAGGCGCCTGCGCTCTATCTCCCATGTGAAGTGGTATATTAAGGTGAGGAATATTGAGGTTAGGCGTCGGTCGAGTGCTAGGTAAGGAGGAGGTGAAAACAATCGACGAGGCTGTGAAATTACATCGACTGAGAGAGATGGTTAGGACATGTGTTACGTATGCCTAGTCATCGCCTTTCTCGATGGGCAATGTTAGTTGACATAGGGTCAGCCTGGAAAAGAGCTAGTGATGGTCAAACCAAAACATGGTACCAGTCAATGAAATCCACAACAGTTAGTGTAAGCCATGTAGGAGGGTGTAGACTTCCTAGATGGGATCCTCGGAACGGTGAAATCCAATGGTTGAAAACAATTGGTGATATGGCTCAAAATCGTTCTCAGTGGCTCAGATGCATCCACTCCTTGTGACCTATGGTTTCCAACCAAACCACATTGTTCTTCGTTACTTCTATGTCTTTGCCTCACACCTCTGTTTACTGTCTCTATTATGCATTTCTTCTATATTCTTCTCTTGTTTTGTGTGCTACAAGGAGGGAGTGTGGGGACTTGAACTGCCGTACATCGGTGCAAAGTTCTATGTCAAAAAACAGACAGACAAGTTTGATTTTTGATTTACAGCTTGATTCCACACTGTATTTTTGGTACAAGTATGGAATTTTCAGCGTGGATATCGGTAGCCCAAATTTTGCAGGCCGACCATAGATATCAGGTGTGCGCCGGCGTGGGCTCGAACCCCGGACCATGTGCATGGTCGACGAGAGTCCTAACCACTGTGCCACCGACGCACGTTTATAAATGAGTCCATAGAATGTGTAAATCCTGGCAACAAATTTAAAATCTATGGGATTTTTAGGCAAACAAAACGTTATGTAATATTGCATGACGTTTGACTAGATAGATTTTAACACTGCAAACAGCATACTGATATGAATTAATAAATAAGGTAATTGAATTAATACCTGAAACTGTGTTTTATTCCCATACGTCCCCCGGTGGAACATGGGGCTTCAACCTAGAGGCTTCAAGTTCCTGTAGCAGTGGTGATTATTTTTACAGGATGGGGTTGCTAACCTCATGCCCAACGTTCCCTCTTTACCAGTCTTACTACTGGGTTAGCGAGGTGAAGGAGTGCGTCGGTCGCTGGGGATCGAACCCTGAACCACCTGCGTGGTCGGCAACCATCCTTAATTTTGTCCGGCTACCCACCGGTAACAGTAGTTGGCCCATGCCTTCTACTGTCACCCTTTCACCTGAAAGTGTACAGAATAAAAACAAAAAACAGTCATAGTAGTAAAGCAAAGGCCCAGAGACTGAATGGACAAAAAGAAAAATAAATTTCCATCCCTCTACGATCAGGAGAGAATTAGGGGGGCAGAATACGTTTTTCATACACAAAGGCCTTGCTTGAAGTCATGAAAGGTTAGGGCCCCCTCTGTCTTTAGAAGTTTGAGAAAACGAGTTAGCATGAATTCTATGGATGACCTTAACATCACGGTCAAGGGTCGGTGGAGCAATAGAAGTCGATCAAGTATTTCAGGACACTGCTTCTTACGCTCTCCTTTTAGTCTCGTGTAAAGCTTTGCTTGAATGTGTCCTCTTATCCGTGTGGATGTACCGTGCCGATGTGCCTTGATTTTCACGAGCAGGTATACTGACAGATGCGCATGAAGGCGGTTAATCCCGTACTGTAAAAATTGCATCATGAAAAAAATTCGCCAAAGTTTTCAGTACCTTTCAGTAAACTGGTACTTAATGTGTACTGCTTGAAAATCACACCTAACTACTCCTTGCGGTTACACGACAGATCGAGATAATTTCAGCGTCGGACATAACTTCGCTCGTTTGTTAGCAGCAATGCACTAAAATTGATTCTGCTCATAGTGTGCCCTGAATAATTCCAAAAAAAAGTGGGAGAACTTGTTTCACACTGTGTTGCTGTTGTAGCAATGTATATTAATTTTAAGGAGTGTAATCACACGGATGCTTAGTCTACCATTAAGTCCGAACCTCCTAGAATATTTCCCGAACACAATCCCGTACTGAAATATATTAAAAGAGATTTTTAGTGCAAATCACGACCTCGTCACTTATGACATTCAGTCAGCGAAAATACCGTTTAGTGTCAAAAACCGCAAGAAGATCTTGACACCTCAGATTCACTAAATTGTAGAAAGTTGTTTAGAACGTGGGCAAATACTTATATGAATAAAAATAACTTCTGAAGTAGTTATGGAAACTGACGCAAATACTTTGATATTTTAGTCAAGTTATGCGTTCACGTGATGGCTAGACTTGCACATCGACTATACTACACTTTGTTTGTACTAACTAAATCAATATTTGATAAAGTAATTTAGTGGCCTTCAAAGTGTGAATAAATAGTACTAGTTAACGCAAAATAAATAAAACATAAATTTGAACGGAAATGTCTGGCGATTGTATATTGCTTTCTGTTTCGCCTTGTCTTGCAGTGGTAGAACGACTAGATGTAAAAATATGTAGGACAGAAGAGGAATTTACTATCACCTGGACAGACGATCAGTAGATGTAGGCAGTTAACAATAAATTAGTTTATATAACTGAGGAAAAGCTATTCCGTTGTAAGACAAGGCTGCCTACTATGTCCAATGATTTTCCGGATTTCGGTAGACTGGATAATGCGACAGAAACACAGTGAGCAGAGAGGGAACAGGAATAAAATGAGCCTACACAAAAACTCGGAGTATTTGGACTTCGTCGATGATATATGTCTGACAAACTGGAGGACATGCAAGTGAAAAGCAACACGTTTGCGATAGAAGTAGCATCCAGAAAAGACAGGCCCTCAGGTGAACACAGAGAAAACAGATGTGGTGATGAAGATTCCTAGCCAACAGCAACAACAACAGACAACAATCAACCAGCAAAAATCTGAAATCTGAAAGAAGCAACCTCCCTTACCTACCCACCAACCTGGGAAGCATTGTTTGAACTACGTTCGGACGGAACTGTTGAGGACATCAAAGCAAGGATCGGGGAGGCAAGTCAAGCTTTCATTACTCTTAAGTCTTTGTGGATGTCAACAGTAATCAGCATGAAAAATAAAATCCGGATTTTCAACTTCGATGTGAAGTCAGTGCTACTATACGGATTAGAGACTTGAACTGAGCGACACGAAGTCCATTTCGAACAAACTACATACTTTCATCAACAGCTGTCTTCGCTCAATACTACTCAAGATCAGATGGCCGGCAAGAAAAGATCAGCAACAGGCTGAGATCTTTGGGGGCAGACCAACAAGGAACCGATTATGTTACATACATGCAGGAAGAAATGGAAGAGGATTGTCCATACTCTGAGAAAAGAAACTATCAAGTGACATCACTTGACAGGCCACTGCTCGAGTGGAACCAGAATGGAAAGCGGCGAGTTTGTCGTCAGTGTGAGAGTGACATGGAGGAGATAATGTGGAGAGGAGATGAAAGCATGTGGGCAGATGTGCAGCGAGGTGAGACCGTTGGTAGATAACAGAACGCAGTGAAGACGTGCAACTGAATCCCTGTGTTACCCTAGGAATTAAAGGGAACAATAATAAATAATAATATCCCGTTGTTAGAATTCTTGTTTTATCATATACTTTACTAAATCTAAGTAATAATGTGAAACTAGTTTGATTGATTGGGTCTTCTTGATAATGGGTACCTCAGGGATTCTGTCTTTAAGCAAATTTGGTTGTCTGAGAGCTGACCTAGTTTGTATTCTTCCGTCGACAGATCAGAAGTTTGGTTGTTTGTCAATGTATTAGAAAGGCAACTGTCTTAGTAAAATTTAAGACATCTGGGCATAGCCGAGGCACTAACCATGCAAAAGCTCAAACCCACGCTATGTGTCTAAAAGAAATACATTCAACCCATGTCCCTGCCATGGCCATCATAAACAGGTAATTCTTCCAATAGTTACTATCCCATAGGCTTTCTTATCCAATCTTCCCGTTTATTCAAGCTATTTCTAAGTTTTTCTTAATCCCTATTTACACTACCATATTTTCATATCCCAACTTCTTGTCTATTTTGTTATTTTATTATTTCTACATATTTAATCCCTGATCACATAAACAATTATTCGTCACATTAGTTACGATCCCACTAGATTTTGTTATCCAAACACTCTGTCTATTTTGTTATTTCTACGTTTCTAACACCTAATTGCACTATAGGTCAATCTTCTCAGTAATTATGATGCTACTTTGTTTGAGTTTTAGCCGTCCCCCTGTTTATTATGGCATCTTAATTCCTAACTGTAATTCTATTAATTGTGATTTTATCAGTCTGACCCTTGACCAGAAATTATTCCGGAATATTCCTACCCATTTATTATAAATATACGAATGTAGAGCTTCGTTGATGATTTCGTTGAAAAGAAAATTTTCTTCACTGCAACTATCTTTTTATTCCCTATAGTCAGTTGACAGTTAAAGAGGTAGTACTTTTGTTGCTTTATTTCGACTGATATTTCTTTGTTGTAATTATTCTTTTTCCAAACAGGAACTGATGCATCTGATGGATATAAACGGTGATGGAATGATTAGCTTGGGAGAATACAGACTGGTGTTGGGATTATCAGGTCAATCAGTCGATGCGTAAGTTATGTAACAAAAGTCAACAAACTGTTTTGTGCACACTTTTGTACATTTCACTTTTAATTTCCTACTACTTTGTCCTAACCTTCAGGGGGGGGGAATAAAGCGGTAATGCGTTCGTTTGGATGGTCTACTGCTCAATGTGGTTTATGGGAGTGGTTTGATTAAGGCGTTGATGTTTGTAGGAGGTCACGATTTACACCTGTAGATTTAGTCACAAATTGATTCTTCTTTAGGGTACCTGAAACACAGAGAGGGTTAGTGTTGCGTGACCACAGAGCCCAGGGGACAAATACTTGAGGCCGGTCACACATGGCCTGTATGAACTGGTTTCTTGGTTTGGTTCCGTATTAGTAAACTTGCCCCCAGTTATGGACTACCGTAGGGTAGGTCGGGATGTACAATTTTTGGGGTCGAACTTTCCTAACCTTCTCTCTCCAGATTGGAGAGACAGCGTAGCTGGCATGCTGGTCATTTGAGGAAACACCTCACTGCTGTTACACCCCTGTTCCCCAGCGGTACGACTTCGCCTACAGACTCCCAGCATAGTAAAAGAAAGATTCTTACACAATGCCGGTATCTGCTTTTAGTCAAATCGCTATCCTAACAACCTTCTTGGCATGGTAGGACCTGCAGGAACATTGTTTTCAGTCAGTGTAGCTTGTTGGCTTATCGCGATGTTTAAGCCCGACCATCACGTCAAGGTAGCAGCTATCGGTCGCAAAACATACGTAGTGACATACCACAGTCTAAAGTTTTAACAAATAACTATTCTATTATGTTTATTTTACCAAAACAAATTTAGTGCATTATAGGCACCAAGAGATGCATCACACAAAGTCTCAAAATCTGTTCGAGGCTTGGGATATTGCCCGAACACTTAGACTGATGCAGGTGGTTGCCTGAAGGGGCCGAACCTTTGACTTGAAATCTAATCCACCTGACAGTCGATCGGTGTCAGCAGCTATTTTATCAAGGTTTCCGGTGACTGAGACAGGTTTATGTGTCATTTGATCCCTTCAGGTTCTGGAGCCCATGTACATCATAGGTTTCGAGTCAGGGTTTTCCAGCTCCCCATGTTCACCAGTCCAATTGTAAGGATCAGAAGCTGTGAAGAACATCTCCAGTGCTTGAAGGTGGTGAATAGGACTTACCCAGCAGATGGTATGAATCCATGTCCACATGACAGCATTCTGAGAGGGGGACAGAATTCTATCCACCCTTGGCTGCATCAGGTCGTCCATGGAGGGGGAATAACTATTTTTGATTGTAAAAGAATTGCATCAAAACACAGATGAGCACACTGTCAACTTTATACATAAAAGACAACATTTGGTGCAAATGGGTAAATGAGGACAGATTTAACTGGGAGAAAACGCAGTTAGTTGTTGGAGGTTTGGTGCAACTTTTACCTTATTCTATGTTATCTTATTATTTTTATCGTTTTTCTGGTTTCTGAGTGAAACATGAATGCGTCTTCACTTTATCCCATTCTTCGTTGTACTTCTTAGCTGGTCCTACGATTGTGCATAATATCTGATCTTCCTCTAGCACGACCTCCTTCATGTAAGCCTCACACAATCACTCATTTTTCCTTGTTCGGGTTCCATTCACCCAAGCGATGATCTGGAGTGCGATGTCATCCGACGGTCTCCTCAGAGTATGCTTAGTCCACCTCCATTTTCTTCACGATATTTTCTCAGCAACAGGTTCTTGAATGGCTTGTTCCCATGGTTTCGTTTGTTGCCAATCAATTTTCGCTGGCCACTTGATTTCCAGTACGGAGCAAGCAAAGGGGAAGGCTGTGAGGGGCTGGCCGAGTTTCTGACCCATGCAGAAGAACTGGTGTTGAAAATCCGGCTCTCTTTGCTTATGGTAAGGAGTGCAGAAAATTTCCAAACTGCCTTCAGGTTGATGAAGGTTTGTCTTCATTTTTCGAACCTGCCTGGCTTTGACACCTTCATCAGTTCCGCGTGTGTTAGAATTTCTTACAAATACAACTTTCTGCTACTGTTAACAACCTTAGGGGAATACAGTACCTAAATGACTGATAAAATTCAGTTAGCGTTGACTTTTGGACGCCAGTTATTGTCGAATACTTCTTCTTCTTCCTAGTACTGATATATCATCCTGTTTCAGTCATAAAAGTTTACTGTCTTCGATCAAACTGTCTTGCGGTTTAATTATATTTAAATGTGCTATGAATAGACGTTTTGTAAGGATATTCTACATTTAATACTTATCATTTAATCTCACCAACCGATCTAATTTACTTGAAATAGTGGAAATAGCACAATACAAGTGTTTTTCTGCACAAGTATACTTTTGCGGGGAATATACACCATAGTGAGTGTACTACTGCTGTTTCCATCAACATGACCAGCATATTTTCAGAAGTAATGAGTATTGCTAGTGACATAACGATAATTGATAACATAGGAATTCAAAATAAGTCAGTCAATTCAAATATCCAAAAGTCTTTATCAGTTGCAAAAACAATAGAATTCCAAGGCTAATATTCGGTAATGCTTTACTACCGGACATGACATTGTTATGCAATTTAGGTTAAGATCACCTGAGCCTATAATGACATGCCCGGACATAGTCGAAGCATCTGCACAAGAAGCCAACATGTTAACCTGAGACCGAGCACTTCATTTCGATCAATCGATGGAAAAATCTAAAAAACTTCAATTAAATATTATATAGGATTAGAAAACAGTTGAGCTATATGTAAAATAGTATTTTAGTAAAAACAAGTATGAACGGGATAATTATGGAAACAAACTGAAATAATAGTTCTTCCAAGTAAAGATAAAAAGCACTGAAGGGAATGAAAAAAACAGTAAATCGAAGTTAAAGAGTTCAACCAAAGTAGATCCATAGTAAATGTAGAGGTTGGTCCAGTTTCTTCTCAATACGCAACTCCAGCTTTTCAATGCATATGGTGAGGGCTTCTGCAGTACAAAGAAGTCGAAAACACACAGCCTTTAGTAGATTTCTGCTTACTTTGTGAGTGACTTTGAATGATGAGTCAGCTGACGAGATGTTCAGTCATAGCGCTTATGACTGAACCAGTGTCGCCTCTTTGCAACCAGTCTTAATAGTCTTCAGTAACACGTTTCGAAGCGACACGCATAGAACGGTCTATTTGCTTAGCTCTACAGGAGCAAATGAAATTATAAATACACACTGGAGTGGTCATGTAGTCAACTCTAATCTCTCTTGGTTACTACAGTGAATTCAATAATAACTGTAACCATGTAAACTTTGTCTAAACATATACCCGATGTCTTCTGCATATTATTCTTTCCATCATGATATTTTCAAATAATCTTAGTTAATATTATTTTATAGAATTTTGAGCAATGCTCAACAACATAAACGTTATATTTTTGAAAATGCCTTTTTTTCCACACAAATAAAAAATTATCACTAATATTTATATTTTTGTTTTAGCTGGAAGCGTCTTTTTCGAAAACTGGATAAAGATAGATCTGGATCATTAGACTTCCATGAAATCTGTTCACTGTTCGGTAATACTGATTCAGGCGAAGTAAGAGAATCAGTTACAAGTTATATGCGGAAGTATGATACTGATCGAGATGGTCGAATTAACTTGAGAGAATTTTTAACATTTGCTGCAGAACAAGCCGGAAAAGATTTATAGCTGTCCATCTACACTGTGACGTAATCATTGTGCACAAGCAAAAAAGTGTATGATATGAGCAAAAGCTATTAATATACATAAATTTACTGAGATTTTGTTGTTGTTTTTGCTGTCCAGTGAGAATACATACAACTACTCTGAATGTAAACTTTAGAGGTGTTATATGTTTCTCTTGCAGTAAAATGTTACTTCTTCTCCACACCCTAATCGTATCATATCTTTGGTTTCTATAGATAACAAAATTAACTCGAAATTCCCTCCGTTTGTATATTATTTTCAAAAAAAATGAATCTTATGTTTTAAAACCTGTTATCATGAAGTATTGTCTGCGTTGTAACAAAGTACAGTTTAACTTAAAAAAAGAATCCAGATTAATGCCTATGAATAAATTATTTTGTCAGTACGAAAAGACTTCTGAAATGCGAACGGTGAGACACTTTTAATGCCATTCTAAGGTGACCTGCATGATGACTGATCTCAAGCTTGACAGTCAGATGGCATGTCATAAACGTGAACAAGATATAACATTATATACACGAAACCAAATCAAAGAAATGAGTGTCCACTTTGGGGACTTAACCGTTCAAATCCTCCGTACAATATATTCGTATTCGTTTCAAGCAGGTAACAGGTTTTCCAATGTAAAGTCAGTGTTGAGTAGACTGTTTTGAAAGCTAACGAAAGCCTAGTGGTTAAAGCATTCATCTAACTAGTGGATGGTGACTAGCAGTAGAATCTAGGATGCGCATTTCGTCCTATTTAGGACTCGTCATCTGGATGTACCTGCATTCCACAGTGGGTGGTGATGTTAGCGTCGAGGCTCGAACTCAGTGTCCATAGTTTCAAACATCAAAGTATTATCCACTGGACCAATTGAGCAATGCGTCATATTAATTATTTAATTGAATTTTAGATTTTCCTGTCTATTCACTGGACCAAAGAGCTTGATCTAATCAGTCGATGGGAAAAATCTAAAATTTAATTAAATAAAGCATTCATTGTCTCAAACAAAGAAATATCAAAACATATTGTGTGGTTGCGTCAAAACCAGTGTTTAAGAATAGTACAGAAAAGGATGCAAAGTGTTTACGTAGGGACACAAAAAGTAAAGGTGATAATAAAACAAGGCCATATGTCTCCTTGATTTTGGGCTGCTTGTATTCGTTTAACAGGAAACGATGGATTTAACTGTTGCACTTTCTGAAGCTTAAATCATACTTGCAATTCTGAGAAATTCGATATCTGCATTGAGATTTAAAATCAAGGTAATGAGCGCATGAATTAGTAAATTCGCTTTTAATGCCTCTAGACAATGATTCAGTTTAAAGATGTTTAATTCGTGAAAAGTGAAGTGGTTATCAGGTTATTGAGCATCTGTTAGATATGACGAAACTGAAGGAATGAATTGAACTAGGCGACCCGCTTAGCTCACTGGGCTACAAAAATTGCTTTCCACCATAATGCATAATTTCATCCGGATTTATCATTGGTTTAATCGTCCAGTTCTATCAAATGACCTATATATATATATATATAGACGCTGTGCGATTCTTCAACAAAATGAAGATATATCATATTGGTTTTTTATTAGATCACACAGTGAGTGAAATAGTATTATTTACTGGAGAACAATGTTTTGAACAAAATTTATTCTTCACAATCATATCAATTGTAATCACATGACTTTGAAACTTGAGTTTTATGGTATTCTTTGTTCTCTGCTATTTGTCGTCGTTGGGGTAGTAGAATTTTCCAGATGTCAGCCTAAACAGGCGTTGAATCATTCCCATTATACGTATTCTCTCTCAGTTGATTCAATAAACAAAGCTTCTGTTATCAACCTCTTCCTCCACCGTGTGACATTAGATTTGAAAACTGTCATCTTATCCCATCCATCCTGATGTATAGTTGTGTGTAATTGCATGTAGTGAGGTGTACAGTTGAACTATTCTCTAGATTTCTTATCTTATTTGGGTCAACCAATCTATATTTTGCTAGGTTTTTATGCTCGGCTAGTCTGATTGCCCCTGTTCTACTACTTTGACCTATGTATTTGACATGACAATCATTGCAGGTAGGGTATTAGATAAACTAAATTGTTGTGTTTTAAAGGCTCCACAGGATCGATCATTTAACCGACAAAGCCTGTTTCTAATTGAGTTTGCGAAAGACTTAAACATTTGTTTAAGTGATAGAGCACTAAAATTAAGTAGTACTAAGGAAAATCTAAGACAAAAAGTGACACACATAAAAGAAGCCCTGAAACTTAATAATTACCCGTATAAATTAGTCAGGAAATTTGTAAGGAAATGTGAAAATAAAATAAATGGTGATAGTAGCGATAGTGATAATAACAATAACAATGATAACACTAATAATAATAATAGTGGTAATAATAATATTAATGACGACACCAACATTAAGGAATCCAAATCATCAGTAGTAATTCCATAAAAAGAAAAAACCCCGGAAAGCATCCGCAGAATTCTTAAAAACGGTAAAACGGTAAAGTGGCTGGCATTCAAACCAACCACAAACCCAATTAGAAACAAGCTTTGTCGGTTAAATGATCGATCCTGTGGAGCCTTTAAAACACAACAATTTGGTTTATCTAATACCCTACCTGCAATGATTGTCACGTCAAATACATAGGTCAAACTAGTAGAACAGGGGCAATCAGACAGATAGCAGAGAACAAAGAATACCATAAAACTCAAGTTTCAAAGTCGTGTAATTATGAATGTTATCTTTAAAAAGTGTGCTGACATCTTATATTCACCATTAACTGACATTTTCAACGAATCGTTTTCCAAAAGTATCATACCTGAATCTTGGAAAATATCAAGATCGTTCCAGTGCCTAAATCAACAAGTGGACATTATGTTAGGTTTAGACCCATTGCTATCACCTCACCTTTTTTGAAAGTTATGGAAAGACTTATTTTACTTAATCTTGAACCCCCTTTAAAGCTTTTCAATGACCCCAACCAGTTTGCTTATAAACATAGTAGGAGTCCGTTAGATCCCGCTGTTGTCCTCCACCATAGAATAGTCTCTAGTTTAGATTAAGGAGCTAAACACGTTCGGTGCGCCTTCCTTGATTATACATCTGCATTTGACTCTGTACCTAGGTCTCTCTTGCTAAGTAAGCTAGCTGCACCACAGGCTGACAGCTGGACGAATAAGTGGCTGCATTCCTATTTTTCTGATAGGAACCAGTACACCATCTACAATAGAAAGTCCTACACTACCTCACTTACTTTAGCTGATGTTCCTCAAGGTGCTGTTCTTTCTCCTTTTCTGTTTTCTTTTTTCTTACATGACTTGCCTCATTCTGATGTAGCCACTTTTGTTAAGTATGCTGATGACCTCTCGGCTTCTATGCCTGTCAACTCTCAGTCAGGTTGTTCCAAATTAAATAACTTTCTGTCGGAAATTAGTCAGTGGTCCTCTTCAAACGGTCTTAAGCTTAATCCGTCTAAATGTCAGGTAGTCAATGTCACTTTCAGACGTAAACGTGACCTACAAAAACCAGTTAGCTCACATGGCCCCACTATCATTGAGAGCACAGAGGTTGAAAATACATTTAACGTCAAGTACCTTGGGCTGAGTTTTTCCACCGATCTTTCCTGGTCCTCCCACATCTTGCTAGTTTCTAGAAAGATGTTTCGCTTGACGTTCTACTTTGGGAAGTTAGGGCAGTCTGGCATAAACCAGTCTTTGCTTTCTCAGTTTGTAAATTCTTGTATTCTACCCATCCTCCTTTACTGCTCCCCATTAGTCTTTCCTGGACTACTTAAGAAAGACTTTGCTTCGCTGAGAAGGGCACTAAAAGCCGTCAGTAGGGCAAGTGAGATATTGTTAAACCGACTGGTTAACACTACTGTTGATAGACATATTATATCATGTAAGAAACTAGCGAATACAATATTGTCAAACCCCGAGCATCCTCTCTAAACTCAGCTCTTTCCTTGCATTTCATCTGGTAGAACTAGAAGCAACTATGGGAGGCTATATGCTAGGACTACCAAGTACAAAAACTCCACAATACCATATCTGGCACAGCTGTTATGTGATGAGAAATCCGTTAGGTATGACACGATAAACTTACTGCAGCACTCTAATAAATAGTCCCATTAGTTTTTGTTTTCCTTTCCTCGTTACTATTACACTGTTATTCTCATCATCTATTACACACTAATTTTATATTTCATATCCTGTAGTGTATCGTTTAAAATGTAAACGCAGCGCTGTTTTTTTTATTTATCTTCTTTTTTTGGGTGTTGCTTTTTGATTTTAAAATCTTATAAAATTTATGAGGTAATTAGATGCAATGTACTGTAATGCACGCTGAAAATTCCATAACTGTACCACATATACTGTTTGGAATGAAGCTGTTATTATTATTATTACAATTGATATGATTATGAACAATAAATTTTGTTCGAAACATTGTCATCCAGTAAATAATACTGTTTCACTCACTGTGTGATACATCTAATAAACAAACCAATATGGAATTACTTACTACCACAGTGCCCAAGTTTTACACATATATTAAAATGAAGATATACTTCAGATTATTGATATCCATGTAAATCCTGTATGAAGAAAAAAGTATTTTGGGAATAAATACGCCGAAAAGGTTTGCAACATATGTTCGCATACTGTCTGAAATAAGGCTTTATTATTATTAAAAAAAGTGACCAAGAATAAGGGGACAGGTAAACAGGAGACTAAACAGATATGACAGTTCCAATAAATATCGTCACAGAGTTCACGAATGAGCTAATCATTAGTCAATGTTTTGTTTGCATGGAGCTCATAAATCCTAGATATTTTTATGCACTCAGTTTGATAGTTGCCGTACATGTCCGATGAATTGGTAACTTAACGACAGATATGAAACTAACACGTTTGATGTGATATAATCACTTAACCAATGAGTGCTCACGAATGTTCGATGTAATCTATCATTTTCACAAAGATCATTAGAGTATATGATGTTTTAAGCTCAAAGGTTTATCGTTGAATGTAACCAGCTTGTGGGATGCACATTTTATTGTCGTTAGTATCAAGAACTACAAGAGCGAAAGTGATATTTCATATATTCTGAGAGTTAATTTCTGAGGTAGAAAGTCTAACGACTTACCAGACTAGCACTTGTTAAACGTTTTACAAAATAGGTAATACACATGTGAAAAACGCAACAATTTTTTGTAGCTTGACTGCAACCAAGATTTACGTTTTTGTTGTGCCTACAAAACCACGACGATTTTGTCTTCAGGAGTTAAAGATAAACTGCCTAATTTCACTGCTACTATGTGTATCTATGAATCTGGCTGTACTTGTGGAGCCAGTTAGTTGCATAGGCTATGCAATTAGGCGTTTTCATCGCTGGATTCCTGAACACCATCCTGGTTAGTGGTTAAGTAATGGACAAACAAAATCCATTCATAGCTCTGTTCTTTCTCATCTCGTGAATACAGAACACAAGATCGATGTTAACAAGGCTTTCAAAATCATCTACCGTATATCAACTAATCTTAAATGTACGTTAAGAGTTCGTCTAATACATATTGCTGAGGCTATTGGCATCCACATTACGAAATCTAACCTATGAATTGAAAAGAAGTTGGTTAGTTCAAACACTCTCATTACTCTTGCTATCAAGGTTTTAATGATCCTTAATTTGAATAAAGCGAGAACTACAGATTTTGAAGAATAAAGTGGTACGGTCATTGCTTATTTCGTTGCCTTTTCATCAGCTGCTTACGGGCTACAGTCATTATTAAGCATACCTACAGAAACAATTTTAACATACCTGCAAAGAGTTCAAATCATAGATATGCATAGAAGGGCATATCTACGATTTCCTGAACATTTACCAAAAAGCTTATGTCTATAGAAAATAAATGATTTAAACAGTGCCATCACCAGGTATCTTCTTGACACGGGTCATGAAGTGGACATCGCAAAATCGTTCAAAATTATCAATCGGTGAAAGAGCTGAATTCTCCTCACAAGTTTACAGGATTTCATCATGCGCTGATATTAGTTAGAGAACCATTGGAAAACCTGGGAGTACTGGACAGCTGTTTCGTCCTACTTTGGGACTCTCCATCAGCATGAACTCACCGGGGTTCGAACCCAGGACCTTGTGGTTACAAGGCGAGCTAGCTCGTAAACCACTAAGCCGCTGGGATCCGATCCAATGGCCAGTCCATGAATTCTAACTTCTGCCAATTTACGACATAGTGCGACTGCTAGGCAATGTTTTCAGCGAGTATTTGTCCTCACACCTGGCCTGCTGCACTCTACTGGTCACAACTTCGCACTAAATCCCAGGTAACTACCTACCTGAATAGGGTTAGTCGCCTGTGGGCATCTCATTGTTATTAAAGTGTTGGTTTGTAGGGATTTGATTAGTTACATCAAGCGTCTGAAACCTGATTTGTGCGTTTAGACAGAAACGGTTATCAGTCTTTCTTTGTCCCGTCTGGTGATTGAATATTTTCATCTCTCTTTCATCTGAATGCGCAATGCTGAAAAGTTTCCATTGTGTATGATCACTGTTGTTCGGAACAGTGTTTAATATTACACATATATGTATATATTATTACTTTATGCATACGCATCCCTTAAGCCCACTGGAACTTTTACATCAAGACTATATGGTTCGCCTAAAGTGCACAAAGATGGTGTACCGCTTCGACCAGTATTAGATATGTTAAATTCGCTATACCATCATGTAGCCAAATGACTAGTCGAAATCTTACAGCCACTTCATACCGAGTTGGTGAAACACAGTGTAAAGGATACTTTCGGATTTGTGGAAAGGATAAAAGATTTAAATGTTGACGATAAATTCATGATATCATTTGACGTATCTTCCTTATTCACTGATGTACCACTTATAGAAACAGTGGATTTTGTATGCGAAGAACTCAAAAGACGAAACATCGATGTTGGCATTCCTATATCTCTAATGAAAGAGCTTCTCTTGAAATGTACAATGAATGTCCACCTTTTATTTAATAAGGAGCTATATAGACAAATTGACGGTGTGGCAATGGGGTCACCACTAGGACCCATTCAAGCCGGCATTTTCCTTGCGAAACTAGAAAATGGGTCTCTGAAAGCTGTTATTAATGAACTCGAATTCTATTTTCGGTACATGAAAGATACTTTTTTGATTATGAAAGACAAAAAGGAAGCAAAGAACATCCTGGATAAATTTAACGAGGTACATCCTGCAATAAATTTTACTACTGAGATAGAAAAAAACTCTAGTATTTCATTTCTAGACGTCCTTATGACCAGAAATGAGGATGACACAACAAGAAGTGTATACAGGAAAACTACATCAATGCGTCAGTTTTGTGCCCTTAAAATACAAACGCAATTTGATAAAGTGCCTGGTTCACAGAGCAAGAGCGATTTGCTTGGACAAATGTCTTGATGAAGAACTGAATAATATTAAACGGTTGCTAAGTGAGAATGGTTATCCTGAAAAGTTTATTGATAAGAATATGAATTTAAAATCGAAGCAGCCCAAGTTACCAACAGTTCCAAAAAAGTCTTATTCTTACAGATGCAGTTCCTTGGGGACAACACTAGCGCGATACTAACACAGCGCATTAGAAATGCGGTAAAACGAGCATTCCCTACTGCTGAATTACGTTGTATCTTTAAGACCACTCCTCTTCTGTGTTCGGGAGTAAAAGACAAACTGCCTAATTTCGCCTCATCCATGTGTATCTACCAATTAGGCGTGTTTCTTGTCGAATTTCCGAACATCACCCTGCATAGTGGTTAAGCAAAGGCCAGATAAAATCCATTCGTAGCACTATTCTGTCTCGTCTTGTGGATACAGAACATAAGATTGATGTTAACCAGGCTTTTAGAGTTATTTACCGGATACCAACAAATCGTAACTTCGCCTTAAGAGTTCGAAGTTGATTCAGACACTGTCCCTACCTTGTCCATTTAGGTTTGAATGATCCTAAATTTTTGTGGAAATTTCCTAATTTTAGTTGATATTTGATTTGCTATTATATCTTTATTACTATTATAATTTAAGCATCTTTAATGAACTGTAATTCCATTGTGATCTTACTTTATAAATCGATATTATTTAAAAACCACTAATATTGTTACTGACTACCAATCTTGAATATTTTGTGTACATAAACATACATATAAATGCAGAGCCCGAAGAGGAATTTACGTAAAAGAATATTCTTTGCTCGATTATTTTGTGTTTTATGATTGAGTTTTGTTTAAAATGAACTCTGTTCAAAGATGTTAAAATTGTTTTCTGTAGATATAATTAGCTTGTAAACAGCTGAGCTGATGAAAAGTCAACGAAATAAGCAATGATGGTACCAATTTATTCTGCGAAAACTGTAGTTATCGCTTTATTCAGATTCATTAAAGGGAATAAATCTATGAGATCTTTAATTTGTTATAGAAATTTACTTTATTTAATTGATATTCCACTTACTATTACATTTTTATGCTTTTTATAATTTATGCATCTTCCTTCAACTGTAAGTGTTGTGAATATATCAGTAGTGACAATGATTATGAGAATAATAAGTTCCATGATAACAAAAGCACAATAAGTTAATACAAGTGGCGGCATGATTGATAAAGATGGTATAATTATGTAAGCAAGTAAATAAATAAATAAGGTCAAATCTTAAAAGTTATGCAATACTAAAAATTAAGACAATGGATATTTGGAATTTAAATAAATACCATAAAAAAATATGAAGGAAATGAAGTATAAGAAAGCGTGAAAAATTTTAGTTAGATTTACCTGTGCCAAGCAGAGAACAAACTTCTTTTGTTGGCAGAGACAAAGATTATTCTCTCGAATTAATTCCCGCAGCTTCGACAAGATAGATATACAAGGTGATTTCAAATCCCATTTGAAAAATTTGATGCAGTGTGATAGATAGCCTTGAAGCTGCTTCATTTCTCCACTTGGTAACCACTATCAATCGAGTGAGACGAAATCAGGCTGCTTATGGATTTCGCCTGATCTTTTCCGAACCATAAAGGAAGATGTGCGTCGGTGGAACAGTGGTTAGGACACTCATCGGCCATGCACATGGTCCGGGGTTCGATCCCCTGCCAAAGCACACCTTATATCAATGGTTGGCTAGCGAAAATTTGGGCTACTGATATCACATGCTGAAAATTCCATACTTGTACCAAAAATACTGTGTGGTTTTAAGCTATACTCAAAAATATAAAAAAAAATAGACAATAATTCGTTTGTTGAGCTGTTTAGGTGTCGATATAGTTTTCTCCTCAGGAGCAGTTGAACTTATAAGTACACATAGAAGTGGCACAGCTAGGTATTTTATCTTCCTCTAGTCCTGAAAACTCACTGTTATTGGTTAATTTTTTGTGCGCAAAGCTCTATACGTTGTAGTAAAGCCTGAGGAAGATCTAGTTGAAAATAATATTGTTCGCTTATGTCTTCTTTTGCTTTCAACAGTTGGAATATTTATTGACTCATAAAAACTTCTGCCAATTCGCGACATATCGCGACCGCTAACCAGTGTCTTCGGCGAGTATTTGTCCTCACACCCGACCAGCTGCACCCTACTGGTCACGACTTCCCACTGGAACTTAGGTAACTACCTACCTGAATAGGGCCAGTCACCAGTGAGCATCTCATTGATATTCAAGTATTGTTTTGTAGGGATTTGGGTGATTGGTTACATGATTTTATCATGAGCTGAGATTAGTTAGAGAACCATTGGAAAACCTGGGAGTACTGGACAGCTGTTTCCGTCGTCCTAGTTTGGAACTCTTCAACAGTACGCACCCACCGGGGTTCGAACCCAGGACCTTCTGGTGACAAGCCGAGCTCGTATACCATTAAGCCACTGGGACCCGATCCAATGGTCCTTGAATTCTAACTTCTGCTAATTCATGACCTGCGAGTACTGGACAGCTAAATATCAATGAGATGCTCACTGGCGACTGGCCCTATTCAGGCAGGTAGTTACCTGGGTTTCAGTGGGAAGTGGTGACCAGTAGGGTGCAGCGGGTCGGGCGTGAGGACAAATACTCGCCGAGGATATTGGCTAGCGGTAGCGATAAGTCCTGAACTGGGAGAAGTTAGAATTCAAGGACCATTGGATCGGGTCCCAGTGGCTTAATGGTATACGAGCTCGCCTTGTAACCACAAGGTCCTGATTTCGAATCACGGTGGGTGCGTACTGCTGAAGATTCCTAAAAAGGTTATCAAATTAGAGTAGATTTACGTTAGTATTAAATAAACGTTACTGACTGGTTAGAAAATATTCTATTATCAGAACGAGAAAGTAGCATTTTAATGAGATACATAAAATTTATGAGAGTAATAATCACTACAATTTATTTTTGGCGAATAAGCCGCCCATTCACAGGTGCCGCTGACAAATACTTCATGACTTGCCTTAAAACGGAAGCACCCTAAAACATAAACTTGGCATGATAATCGTAGATTGACGAAACAACTATGAGGGAAGTCTGGTGGCGTAATCAGTTACAAAATAGCACGAAAAGAAAGTTACCGTTCATCATAAATTTGGAAGTTTTAGTAGATTGCTTAACAGCAGAAAACCACACTAATTGACCAGTAAAGTACGTGAAAATGTTTGCATAGTAATACAATAAAACAATTCCAAATGACTGCTTTGTATTATTAAGTAGTATTTAATGAATTCGACAGCGTTGACCACGAAGTAATACGGAAACTACTTGAGCACTACGGTGTACCTCAAATATTCATTGACCTCATTCAACAATTGTACGACAACGGCACATGTCAAGTCATCCACAACGGAAAACAGCCAGGCGTTTGGAGTAAACACAAGGGGTGGAGTTAGACAAGGGTGCTTATTATCTATCACAGATGATATTCCTAATAGTGGTCGACTGGATTATGCTTCAGACAGTGGGATATCCTGGACCGACGTGAAAAACCTAGGAGACCTAGATTTCGCGCGTGGATGATTTATGTTTGATGTCACACAAAATCAAAGACTTACAACCGAAAACCGACAAACTGGTCGAAGAAGCAGCCAGCGAAGTCAGGACTCCAAGTGAACATAGACAAGACGGAGGTTATGAAAATAACCAACCAACCAACCAACAACAACAGCAACATCCAACCAGCAGCTAATCACCATCAACGAGAGGGATTTGGAAGAGGTTACTTCATTCACTCACTTATCTAGGGAGCATTGTCTCAACTACAGGAAGTCGGAACGGACGAGGATGTCAAATCGAGAATCGGAGAAGGGGTTAGAAATACGTTCACGAACCTGAAATCAATCTGGAAATCTTTGTCACTCAGCCAGCATCAACAACAAAATTCGCTCGGATTTTCAATACAAACGTCAAGTCAGTCACTTCTTCTATACGGATCAGAAACTTGGCGCGAGGGTCACGAAGAATATTTCCAACAGCCTATTGCAGATCTTTATCAACAAACAACTGTCTTCGCTGGATCTATACTGAAGATCAGATGGCCGGACCGGAAAGAATCACCAACAAGAAACTATGGACACTAACAAACAAAACAAGAACCAATCGCCAACCAACAAATATGCAGGAGAAAGTGGAGATGGATTGGGCACTCTCTGAGAAGGCCGCTGGGTGACATCGCGCGTCAGGCCCTTGGATGTAACCCGAAAGGGAAGTGGCGATTGGGTCGTCAGTGCAGGGATTACATGGAAGAGATCGTGTGAAGAGTAGTTGAAGTAGTATGGATTAACTTGGATGAAGGTGAAAAGTACAGCAGAAGACAGAAGCAAGTGGAGACGTGTAGTTGAAGCCCCATGTTCCACTAGGAATCCAAGGGAACAATAATAATAATAATTTAATGAATTCATCAATTTCAGTAGGACTCACCATCTGAACGCTCATCCACAAATATTTGCTATTTATACAGTCTTCTACTTAAGGTTAAATACATACAAACACATCAACATTGTGACATTGGGTGTTTTCCAAGTGGCTTAGTGCTCTACGAGCTAGCTCACCGTGTAACCAGGAGGTCCTAGGTTCGAATCCCGCGGTGTGGGTGTGTATTGCTGAATAAGAGTCCAAAACTAGGCGGACGAAACAGCTGTCCAGTTCCAAGGGTTCTCTAACTGATGTTGGCTCATGATGAAATCCTTCAACCAAATTTAACACATGTAGACTATATAGGACTGAATAACAAGATTTTAACGTGTCCGATCTAACTGAACTCCTCTCACCAAGAATAATAATCAACTATGCTTTTGATTTGTACATGCCAGTATATCAGTTAAAGCAGTAATAATAATAATAATGGAAAATGGATAACCTTTAAAATATTTAAACCCGTGTACATGTCAGTTAGTTTTGAAATCTATAATCTATTCTGTCCCTAAGAAAGATGTTTTCATTAAATTAACATACGGTAGGAAAGTAAATATTAGAATTTTAAGAGGGAGACTAAGCTCATTCATCCGGAGAATCTATTTTATAGTCCGGCTTATAATTACTGAAAAAAGTCAAAAATATGTTCTACTGCAAACCTCAAAAGTGTGCAAATGATTACGTCATATCCCACATTGTTTACCAATTTACCTGTGTGTGTGTGTGTGTGGACACACATTCAAAGGGAAAACTAATCATGCTTTGCATATGAGGGTGAGACGGCATATTCCAAAATGGTTAGAAAAACAGATAAACCTTGAAAATTCGACAGACGTGGGTGGCAGATTACCAACTTCGTTTATATCCAAACATATAATCGATAGGAACTACAAGAGTGATATCAAAACAACTTTTAAGGTTATTTTTAAAAACAGTCAAGGGCGCTTATAGAAACACTGAGGTGACAGCTATTTGTAAACTCAAGTCGTTCCCCCCTCCATATGTGTGCAAAAACAATTTGTTAATAAGCTTAAACCGAGTTGTTAATCGTTATCTGATTACATAACTGTACATAATGTTGATTATTCATATAATATAATAGTTCCCATTGTAGCATTAAGAACACAATATTCAGCGAATAGACTCTTTTCAACGAATTTATTATCAAGCTGTACAATCGTATATATATGGTTTTATAAAGAAATTATATCCAGTGAGGGAATTAGGTCAAAGGTGTGAATACACAAAATAATAATAGTATGAAATGCAATTAAAATATTCGTGATTATAATCATAGTTTAATGTCAAGCGACAAAATAATTAATGTACTATATAGAATAATACAGAATAACTACTATTATATCCTTTAATTCCTAGAGGAACATAGGGCTTCAGCTACGGGTCTCCATTGCCTTCGGTTTTCTGCCAACTTTCTCACCCCACTCCAAGTCTGCCCACATGCTTTCCTCTCCTCTTCACATAACCTCCTCCAAGGTACCCTTGCACTGACGACCAACCCGCCACCCGCTTCTCTTTCGGGTTCCACTCGAGCAATGGCTTGTCTAGTGATGTCACTTGATGATTCCTCAGAGTATGGCCAATCCATCTCCATTTCTTACTGCCTATTTTTTGCACAATCGGTTCCTGTTGGGTTGGTTCCCTCCCAGAGATCCCTGTTGCTGATCTTTTCTGGCCGGCCATCTGATCTTGAGTGAAGACAACTGTTAATGAAGTTCTGTAGTTTGTTTGAGATGCTCTTTATGACGCGCCACGTATCTGGTCCGTATAGTGGCACTGACTTCACAGTGGAGTTGAAAATCCGGATCTTATTTTTCATGTTGAGTGCTGATGACCTCCATACAGACTTGAAAGTAATGAAAGCTTGTCTTGCTTTTCCGATTCTTGCTTTGATATCCTCGTCATATACATAATACATAAGGTGTATAGATTTTGGAAAGGTGTACATTATTATAAGATTAGTAGACGAATATAAAATGTTACATAACATGGTGTGAAATTTGATAAGATAGAATTCAATATTGTAAAAATAAAAAAATATACAAATTGATAATTTTGGGTTTAAAATGTCAAGTGAGTCAAGTGGAAAAGATTCAGAGTGAGAATAATAATAATAATAATGACAATAATAATAAATAATCGAAGTAATAAGTACATAGAATAACTAAATAAATAAAATAAATAAATGTCTATCCCTCTACGGCCAAGGCAGAAGTAGGGTTTGTACATACTTCTTTTCTACACAAAGGTCTAGCTTAAAGTCATGAATTACCAAGGCCTCAGATGTCTTTAGAAGTCTGTAACGAATAAAACGCGGGAAGTTAGCATGAATTCTTTATATGATCTTGAAATCATGATCAGGGTTGACTGAGTGACAGAATTCGATCAGGTGTTCCAGAATAGAGCTTTGCACACACTTTCTTTCTCCCTTGTAAAACCAAGCTGGAATATGTTCTCGTATTCATGTGGAGAGCGTTCTCTGACTACGGCCAGTGTACCTTGCTCCACAAGAGGTTTGGGGGAATTGATAGATGCACATGGAGGCGGCCAGACGGGGGAGCTTATCTCTTACAGAGGTAGAGAACAATTTACAGCTCGTGAACGTCATACGTAATTTAGCTGCAGGGGACGTCTTACTGATTGATTTAGAGAAACGATTTTTGAGCATATCTGAAGCTTGATCACCTTTGGATTCCAAGTTCATGAATAAGGTTTTCTTTGGAACTGAGTCGGTGACCAGTTTAGACTGCTAATCTTTCATGTTACTGTCAATAAATCGGTTAGGGTAACCGTTTTCTGCGAGTGTGGTTTTTAAGAAGTCAGGTTCTGAGTCGACGCAGTCAGTGCTACAAATTTTCCTTATCCTAAAGCAGAGTGAATGAATTAGGTTCCTTTTCCTGAAAATAGGCACCCAACTGTAAAAATAAGTTCCATGTACCTTTCCGGTGGATAGATTTTTTGAGAGATCCGTCATTACGTCTGCTAAGGCACACATCAAAAAACGGAAATCTTAGTTCGGTTTCCTTTCCTATGATGAATTGTATGGTGAGTTATGATCCTTATAACAGTTTTGTCACTTTGTGTATTTTTATTGGCCTTCATTTCTGGTATAAATTCACTTAACAAGTGAATTCGTGTTCAGACTCTTCGGAATGTATTTCGCAAATACATTTCTTGTAACTGACTATGCCACGGTTGCTTCCTAAAACTACAATCCTCAAGCCAAACTTCTGCTGAATAGTATAAAAACTGTATGCTCTTATTTTGTTAATCCAGCTTATAATTTAGACAATCTACAGCTGAAGAGAAGCCTTGGGAAACGTGTTCTTCTTGTCTTGAAGTCTCTCTTACTTCAAACTTTCAGGTATTGCTAACCAATGAAAATTTGACTGCATGGAGGATTTAATCATGAGCTGAAATCAGTTAGAGAACCACTGGAAAACCTGAGAGTACTGGACAAATGTTTCGTCCTAGTTTGGGACTCTTCATCAGTACGCGGCTACCAGGATTCGAACCCAGGACCTTCTGGTTACAAGGCTAGCGAGCTCGTAGACCATTGAGCCACTGGAACCCAATCCAATGGTCCTTGAATTTTAACTTCTGCCATTTCACGACATAGCCAATATCTTCTTCGATGAGTTACTGCCTCATCTTTAACCTGCTGTACCCTACTGGTCACGGCTTCCCACAAGAACCCCAGGTTAACTGCCTGAATAGTACCAGTCACTAGTGAGCATCAGATTAGTTTTCAAGTATTGGTTTTGTAAGGATTTTGCTTGATTGCATGGAGGATTTAATCATGTCTTAAGTAGAAATGGACAGATATTAATATGGTGTGTGACTCATGATTTTGTTTTCTCATTCTTTAGGTTCTTTTCAGTCCGTCTTTTTTGGGAGTGAGGAAGAAGAAAGAAGACTCTGGAAGATATGGATTTCGCAGATGATATATGTCATACAAACTCGAAGACTCGCAGGCGAAAAGCAGCAAACTGGCAGCGAAGATAGATTAATTCCTTCACTAATCTAGGAAGAATCGTTTCAACTGCAGGCGGAAAGGATGCCGATGTCAGAGTCATTCAGAATCGAAAAGGTCAGATACACCTTCATCAACCTGAAACCAGTTTAGAAGTCTTCTGTATTCTGCCTCAGCATAAAGAACATGAAAAGGGTTTTCAGGTATTGGTTTTGTAGGGATGCTCACTAGCGACTGGCCCTATTCAGGTAGGTAGGTACCTGGGTTCCGGTGGGAAGCCGTCACCAGTAGGGTACGGAAGGTTGTAGATGAGGCAGTAACTCATCGAAGGTGACACTACGAAATGGTCGTGCTATGTTGTGAAATGGCAGAAGTTAGAATTCAAGGACCATTGGATCGGGTCCCAGTGGGTCAATGGTCTACGCAGTCGCCTTGTAACCAGAAGGTGCTGGGTTCGAACCCCGGTTGGGTGCGTACTGATGAAGGGTCCCAAACTAGGACGAAACATTTGTCCAGTACTCCCAGGTTTTCCAATGGTTCTCTAACTGATGTTGTCAGCTCGTGATTAAATCGTCCATGCAAACAAGCAAAGGATTTTCAGCACTAATGTAACGTCAGTCAGGTCTTCCATATGGGTCAGAAATTTGGCCAACGCATTAGAGAAAGCACTTCCAACAATCTACTTTAGGCTTATTAACAGCTGTCTCAGCTGGCTTCATACTGAAGATAAAATGGCTGGCCAGAAAGAATTATCAACAAAAAATTCTGTGAACAAATCAACCAAGAGCCAAATGCTCAACAAATAAGCATGAAGAAAATAGATACACTGAGATAACCGTATAGTGAAATCGCGCGCCAGGCCATCGCTGGAGTGGAATCTCAACAGGAAGCGACGAGTGGGTGGTCCTAGGATAACATGGAGGAGATCGTGTGTAGAGGAGGAGATGAGAGGTTATGGTCAACCATGGACCCGACTAAAGAGAACAACAGAAAATACGAGAAAGTAGAGATGTGTTTCTGGAGTCCCATTTTTCATTCCTAACCCAAGGGAATAATAATACTAAGCTATCGATGCCTAGGCCGATGTTTAGCCAAGAAAAGTTTGATAACACCGGAAGACACTACAACTAACAAAACATTCACAGTTCAAACTGCATATTTTTCTTCCCTGATTAGGAAGGCTTCTCGTAAAGTGTATTTGTTATCATGGTCATTACAAAAGGCTGACATCAGTTATGGAACCATTCACAAACCTGTGATTTATTGGACAACTGGCCCATCTGTCTTCTTTAGGACTCTTCAGAAGTACGTGCCTATCACCAGGGTTCGAATCTAGGATCTTTCGGTTACAAGACGACAACGGAGACCATTATTTTGTAGCGGGTGAATACATCTGAACAGACTGAAAGTAGTGATGGACACGCATGTTTTCTTTCCGAATAAAATTATACCTTTTCTAGCTAATTAATTATCCAGCATACGTCGTAATCAATGTGAAGCAGAAAAAAAATATTCAGCTGTTAATATGACGCAAACATTGTCGAAATGTAAAGGAGCCTAGGCATTCTTTAGTGATTAATTCTAAAAATTCAAGATTGTGTATATGCTTAAAAAAAGCATATCCAAGATAGTTTGTTTCTTCTACATAAATTATTATTTAATCTGTACAATCACATGTTCGGCAGAGATTTTACTAGAACCAGTCGAATACATGTGTTGTATTGCATAAAATTTGTTACGTACAGGGTAGAAAAAGCTTAGAAGAGATTGAACAAGTGGGAATGAACGAGGGGAAATCAGTATTATATGTGGAAAATATGAATATGATCAAAATCAAATGGAGTGTAAGACAACTGACTGTAGACAGGAAAAGAATATAGTTTTAATGTAAAATTTATACAGGGAAAGAAAGAAACGTTGCCTACTGTCTACACGAACTGAACAAAGTATTCAAATATGCACATGAAAATGATGGTTTGAAAAGGCAACAAGCTTAGCCCTAGAAAAACACTTTGACTGATAGATGTACACGGACTTGGTCAAATGAGGTATTCTGTCTTCAGCCCTAGAAAGGATTAAGTGTTTATTCAAAGGTATTGTTCTTAAGATGGTTGAGTAAAAAGCATTCCTCAGTGACCTGAGGAAACAAATTTTTATTCGCAAGAAGTGAGTTTTTCAACCCACATTTTTAACCTGTATATTTCCTTCTCATTGCAGTTGGAGCATCTATAAGAATGTCTAGCTTTTAATGAGGTATCATGTTGACATTTCAGTGCAGTCTGTTATGTATCTTCAGAAAAAATGTTTGGGATTCGTTATTATGACATACGTTTTAGTGTTTCACAATTAATGTAAAAACAAGACAATACCGTTCTTAAAAACATTCTGACGATTTAATACTACAAGCTCTGTCAAAGTTACATTAAAGCAGAATTTGTTAAATACCAGCCTATATGCAGCTATCTTCGATCAGTACTCAAGATCAAATGGCCAGAAAATATCAGCAACAGAGAGGGATCTCTGGGAGCGAACCAACCTAGCAGGAACCAATTGTGTAACATAAATGCAGGAAATAATGGTGGTGGGCTGGCCATACCCTGAGAAAACAAACCATCAAGTGAATGACATCACACGTCAGGCCATTGCTTGAGTGGAACCCGAATGGGAAGCGGCGAGTTGGTCGTCAGTGTGAGAGTGACATGGAGTAGGTCATGTGAAGAGGAGATCATAGCATGTGGGGTGATGTGGAGCCAGGTGAATATGTTGGCAGAGAACCGAACGCAATGGAGACGTTCAGCTGAAGCCGTAAGTTCCTCTAGGAATTAAAGGAAACAATAATAATAATCAAATGCAGTAGCCTTGTCAGCATGAGTAATTTTAACCACACCAAGTGAATAGATTGGAAACCATGTGTAGACTTCTGGATTCATAAATGCATGCAATGTAAAAAGAGCAGCGTGTGTTTACATGATGAAAATGGTTGTGACATCTGTGTTGATTGCGTCACCTCATGGGGAGTGTATGTTGGAGGTAGATCGTATTCTTTCTCAATGCGTCATTCCTATCCAGACAAGACAGATTCGATTTAATGTAAATATCGTGTTTCTCAGTGCTTTAGTAATGTCGTGACTTATACACTTTTCTCATTACATTGCACAAAATTTATGCGAAATATGGTGCTGCAGAATTACACCAAGCATAAAGCCCTCCACAATTGCTTCCAACCCTACGTGATGAGATGAAGAGAGAAAATTGTGTACAGAGAGGATACTCAGGGTCGGAGAAGACAATACTTCCTAATTTCTTGCATCAGTCCATATGTGCATCTACAACAGTACTAACAAGTTGGTTGAACAACACCCCACTCGCCTATTGACAGCATATAGTGCCCCTCGCAGTGTAACAAAATCTCTCTTAAGTAGCCCAATAAAGATTAAAGCGAGGTCATAAAGAAGAATAGACAGGATTAGCGAACTGGTAAAGTGGGAATTGAGTAATATCTGGTTGCCTTGACTTCGTTACGCGGAGGGTTACACGAAATATCTTCCTAGAAATTAACATGAGATGGGAAATCTTGGAAAAATCAGACGAAATACACAGCGCTAGGTATTTGACATTCAGCTTAGTTTAAACTTAAGTGCCATCTATGCTAGTGGAATCACGGGAACGAACCAGTTCTTGTAAGTCGCACTTGTGTCCGAAAGTGAAGCTACTAACCTGACAACTGAAAGGATGTAGCTTAAGACCGTTGAATAATTTCCAATATAAAGTTATTTACTTCGGAACACTTTGACTGAGAAGTAACCGTCATGGAAACAGTCAGACACATCATCGGCATACTTAAAAAAATCGGCCTCATCAGATTGTGAAGCAAACCATGTAAAAAGAAAGGAAACAGAAAAGGAGAAAGACCAACACCTTGAGGAACACCAGCTAGAGTAAAATGAAGTAAAACAATCAAGCGCTTCCTATTAAATACACAGTTCACTAATATTTATTCATAGAAATCTTTAGAATCTTTAAACAACGACCCTGACTGATTTTGATTTCTGACCAATAGGAAGTATCTGTGGAAATCAATAGCGTGTCACGTGTAGAAAGACAGCATACTATGCTGATATCCCCCCTGGCTTATATTTTACGTCTCAACTTGAATACGACAAGTAAAGCTTACCGCAGAGTCTAACAGGCAAGCAAAGGAACTGGTAACAAAAAGTTTCTAAACAAAATCTTTGTACAACAAACATATGCGGATGTGAAAAAGAACACTTTAGGAATTCATTTAATTTCGCTTGAAAACTTCTTAGATCACTTCATCTCTTAAAACCAAGAGTACTTGACACATCTTGTGTATTCCGAAATCAAAGTCATCTTTGAATGCATGAATGAATATTAGAAAAAAACAAAACAACTGAACAAAGAACATCCTTTTCGATAATCTCCTCTCCTAACTCTACAATTATATGCACGTTTGTATACACGGAGTATATAAGATAGTTGGAGGCAATCAGCCAGAGGAAGTCTTCGACCTAGGTTTCGTGCTAGTTGCCACTCACCAGTCAGCAAGGCGTATCTGCAACCATGAAGGAACTCATGTCCCTTCTGAGATTCGAACCTGCGTCACCCAGTGCTGCAGTCAGAGACGTTACCACTGATCTGTTCGGGCTCGCGACTGACCTCCTGTAGGACTGTATTGGACACTAGTCGGTACATAGTGTGATGTATCTAGTCCTCTGTTTGGTGCAGACTGAATTCTTTCAGTCAGGTTTGCTATGTGATCATCATTCTAGGTAGCTGGCACTACAGTCCCAAAGGAGGTCAATCGCGATTCCGAATAGCTCAGTGGTAACGACTCTGACTGCGGGTGGTACTGGCTGACGTCGGTTCAAATTTCAGGAGGGACATGAGTTCCTTCATGGTTGCAGATACGCCTTGCTGACTGGTGAGTGGCAACTAGCACGAAACCTAGGTCGAAGACTTCCTCTGGCTGATTCCCTCCAACTATTTAATATCACCAAATCAATATGCACCATGATGGCGAGCTACCTAGAATGGTAGCCAAAACGCAAACCTGACTGAAAGAATTCAGTCTGCATCAAAGAAAGGATTAGGCACGTCACACTAGTTACTAGTGTGTCTAATCAAAATACACAGAATATTCTAGAATAGTCGTCATTAGCAATATTTGTGTTTTTAAATACTATCGATTTGTTAAGTAAAATTGCAATGGAATTTCAGATGCATAAATTATAAAAAGCATAAAAATGTAACAGCAAATAGAATATCAAATACAATTAAGGAAATTTCTACAACAAATTAAGCATTTTTAAAAACCTTGGTGGCCAATTTGGGAATAGTGTCTGAACCAACCAACTACTTTTTGACTCATAAGTTAGGTTTCTTAATGTGAATGCCAACAGCCTCAGCAATATGTAGTAGACGAACTCTTAAGGCAAGATTAAGATTAGTCGGTGTACGGTAGATAACTTTGAAAGCCTAGTTAACATCAGTCGTGTGTTTCATATCCATGAGATGAACTAGAACAGAGACAAGAATAGACTTTGTTTGTCCGTTACTTAGCCAGTAAGCAGGATAATGTTCAGGAATCCGGCTGTAAACGCGCCTAATTGCATGACCTATGCGACTAACTGGCTGGATAGGAGCGGTCAAATTGATGGATGGATATAGAAGAGGCGGAATAGGGTAGTTTATCTTTAATTCCCGAACGCATAATCGGGTTGATTTTGAAGACACAGCATAATTTTTGCAGCAGTGAATGCTTTTTTACCGCATTTTTTTAGCGTTGTGTTATTATCTCACCAATGTTATCCCTGAGGAATTGAATGAATATTTTCTCTAGAATGAATATTAGTCGGGTCAAGTTCACAATAGCAACTATTGTACAATAAACAGTTTTCCCACAATTTGTGAGTGTTTTCTAGTTCAGCAAATCAGAAAGAATTTATTCTCCCGAATTCATCGTAGCCACTGTTGTAATTACACCTTATGAAGTGGTCATTTTAAAGATTCATTCATTGGTATTACATGCCATTCGCTTAGGAAGCTTAAAATATCTTGTCAAAAGACTCGTTTAAATAACACTTTGACATGAAAGCCATTAATTGTTTCATACAAGAGGTTCCCTTTATTTGTATGGCCAAAGAAAGAACGAAGATTTTGACAGGATAATACGATGTCGTTTTATTTTGTACATTCTCTTCAAATGCTTACATCAGACACAATATCAATATATAAGTTACAAAGTTTCTGGACATAATTTTCTCACACTGAGTGACATGAAGTTATGGCTTATTCCGAAATGATGTAGGTAGATTTTCTTCGTATACTGATTACTTTGAAAGTTTGAATAATTCCAGTTGTATTTGTCTTGTCAATCAGGTGTCTGGCAGTTGCGCTTGAGAACACTCTGCATCCATTCATGCAGATATACTCAGAAAGTGTTGTAGACGATCTCTTCTCAGTTGTTCGTATCCGCTTGGTACCACCAGTGCACGTAGATCGATAAATACAGTTTGAGTTTATATTATCAGGATATTCCACTAATATTAACTGAATTATTGAGTATATAAAGTTGTAAAGCCGAATAACTCTGGAGAAGGTAAACACCCTCTTGGATGCAATCTTTCTTTCTTTCTTCTTGGCACTTGGTAACACTACTTCCTCTTTTTCACTAGACAGATAAAAATTGATTTTTCGAGTCAGACCACGGATCAAAATCAGTTACAGAACCATTAAAAGCTACTAAGGAGTACTGGACTGTTGTTTCATCCTAGTTTGGGAATCATTGGCAGTACGTACTCACCATCACGGTTCAAACCTAACACCTTCCGGTTACAAGGCAAGCTGACATACCATTGAGTCAATGGCTCATGAATTCTAACTTCTACCAATTCGTGATTTAGCGCGACCCCGACAAATGCTATCTGTGGGAAATCAATGAATTGGTAAAAGTTAGGACTCATAAGCAACTGAGTCGGATCTCAGTGGCTGAATGATGTACAAGCTTACCTTGCAACTGGAAGGTTCTGTGTCTGAAGTCCAGTGGGTGCGTACTGCCGATGAGCTCCAAACTAGCACGAAACATCTGTCCAGTACTTCTTAGTAGCTGTCAGTTGTTCTCTAGCTGATATCAATCCGTGATCTAACTTGAAAAACAAATCAACTCCTGAAAAACTGATTTCTTTTCAACTATTTTTGCTTTCAGTCTAGACTTGTCTTCACCTTCATAATTTTAATATGAACTTTGAAGGTGTTCATTCTATATTAGATTATTTTCAATAGTCTGAATTTCTCTTCAATCTTATATTATTGTTATCTTAATTATAGTAATTGTTTTCAAGCTACTAATAAGTAGCTTAATATTTTAATAAACACATTATCGATGAAACGAAGTGAATACTCTTTGAAATTCCCGCGTCTAAAAGGTTGCACTTGACCATTGAAAAAAGAATATATTTCATATACCTTTTGTGTAAAACTGTGAAAAGTACCAGTGAACTTCCGACAAATGTTAATAATTTCAACATTTTTAGAGTACACTAAGAATACACTATGTTTTCAAAGAGATTTCACTCTTCCAGGCATCCTTTACACCTATATCTTCTATAGTTATAGTTTACAGGTGGTAATGAAATGATAGTAAAGAGTCGCCAGCAATAGGTAATTTTGTGTAACAGCTAAACCGCCGCCAAGTTGCTAGTAAGAAATTTGTTAAAAATGGCAAAACCTTGTCAAGTGAAAGTGTGTATTGTTAGTAATTGATGCTAAGGTTCACTTAGCTTACGAGTTACGAAGGCGATTAGGTAATGTAAAAACAAAGACGAACACATGTGAAATCTTCACATTATTACTTTGACATGCATATATATATGTATATTGTTAATCTCTTGCAATGAATGATATTCAGCGTTCAGTGTTGTTTTCAAAACACTTCACTGTGTCAAAACAATACAGATCATTCAAAATTTTATTATAGTCTTTGGATTTTGCTTTTCGTGTAATTCTGCTTCATATTGTCAGAAATACATCACATGAAATTGTAAACAGATTGTTTACAAATGCTAAGGTGAAAATATGCACAACACAGGGTAATGTTTTAAGGGAATTGTATGCGTTACATGGAAAAGTAATTAACTATTTCAGTTAAACAGTTTCTGAACAGGTGCTGGTGTAAGAAATGGAAATTGAAGAAGTTACTTTTGAATGGTGTGAAACGCGGAAGATTATATACACTTTTTTATAATAGTTTCGTTTTAAATAATGTCAGCTCATAATGAAATCCTGTAACCAGTAAAATCAAATCCCTGCAAGCCAACGCTTGAATATTAATTAACCTGATGCTCACTAGTGATTGCCTGTATTCACGTAGGTAGTGACCTGGGTTCTAGTGAGCAGTCGTGACCAGTGGGATACAGCAGGTCGGGTGTGAGGTCAAATATCCGTCACGAATGAAATTGGCTAGTGGTTGCGCTAAATCATTAATTGGCAAAAGTTGGAACTCAAGAACTGGCCAGTGGATGGGCTCCCAGAGGCTTAATTGTTTATCAGCCCACCTTGCAACCGAAAGGTCCTGGATTTGAACCCTGAAGGTGGGTGCATACTTCTGAAGAGTCACAGACTAGATGGACATGACATCTGTCCAGTACTTCCAGTCTTTCCAATGGTTCTCTAGCAGTTATCAGCTCTTGATGAAATAATGTAACCGATTTAAAATATACATGATTAGTCGAACACTTGATTCAAGGGACCAACTGATGCTTCGCTCTGTCTTCTTTGGATACACTGAGGATAATATCAGTGAAATTTTAAAAATTACGATGAATAAGAGCCTTCTTTACTTTCGAACATGTTCGTCTAACTGTTGACTAAAAACTTTCGAATTCTAGTCCAAAAAGGCAATCAACGGAACTTAGGAAAGGAAGTGTTGCATGTGCTATATAAAAGTCTATTGAAAGGAGGCGGTCAGAAATTGAAATCAATATTTTTTTAAAATTAATGGCTACAGAGGTGAAAGTATTTATTCCTCAAATGTGGACTTAGTTGACGTTCTGGTTCGGAAATGATCTCATTGGACAACTTTTCATGCATTTGTATAACCTTAAACGAATGTAAAACCTATCAGGACAGTTTACTGTCCACTGACGTAGCTGACTTTTAATGTCATTATGAGGTATATATGTATGATGAATGTTTCTTTAATAAAAAACTCCGTTACTGTTTCTTCTACCTTCTGCCGTCACAGAAGTACATTGTAAAAATTCCTTGTGAACAGTCTAATTGTAAAGCTTATACTTATTCTGAGGTTTCAAATAACTTTGCAATTATTATGCATTTTTCTTCTAGACTGTTTGTCATTGTTTTGACACTCGCATATCATTTATTAACTTAATCCTTATTAATTGTCATTTTCACTACTTAACCCCTGATGGCTGTCATTGTGGTTGTACAATATGTTGATAATGTGTTGCACGATGCGATTCTGTTTCGTTGAATAAAGGTGATTCTAACCTTGAACTGTCTGCAGGAATTGTTGGCATGTGACTTTTATGCACATAGTTTTGATTCCACCTTGTTGGGAATATTCAGCTTGATTCTAAGCACTCGTTTGACATCTAGACTCAACCGTACAGCTGATTGACGGGACTCTTTAGGTAATTTGGAGTTTTTGACTTTGGTAGTTTTACATGGAACCACATAGATCTAAACACAAATAACAGTCATTTTTCTGTCATTAGAGCGTCTTCTGACTGTGTGTCTCTCGATGGTGTCTTTCAGTTATGCTTTAGGAGTTAGAGATTGGTTTCCAGTGTTCAGACCACAAGGAGTCAACTTTTAATATTGCAGTCAATAAAACTCTTTCAGATTCAGAATACTTCAGATATCTACATAGTCTCTTAAAATTAAAGCATGAAAGATGACCAGTAATCCATGAACTTTATACTTTATACCTCACCTCAAAGATAATAGAAATTAAATATTTACCGATAAACTTTCCAAAAATGGATAAACGTTAACGTTTTTAAACCCGTATGGGAGTGAGTTGGTTCCAAAGCTTACGCTCTATTCCATTCCAGAAGAGCATGTTTACATCAAATCACTACACAGTGAGGCAACAAATAGTAGTAGTAGTAGTAGTAAGGCAGAGACTAAATTCAGTCGACCAGAATATACGCCACTACAAGCCTCAACATCGAACGAATGACCACGTTACATCACACACTATATACCAATTTACATGTGTGTTTGTGGTCACACATACACAGAGAGAAGCAATCGCGCCTTGCATGTGAGGGTGGGAGAACATGTGTGCGAATGACTAGAAGAGTAAATTAAGTGTGGAACCTCGATAAACTCAATTTACAGACTACCAAATCCACCTATAGCTAAACACTTAGTCGATATGAATCACGGGGCACGTGTCAAAACACCTTCTGTGGTTATTTATGCAATTAGTCAAGGTCGCTCATTGAAATACACCAAGGCGATAGCTATTCGTAAACTCAAGCTGCCCCCCTTCCATATCCGTACAAAACAATTTATTACTACACTTATCCTAAATTCATAATCCTTGTCTGATTATATAACCAAACGTAGTGTTAATTATAACTGTCTTTCTTATTCTTGAATCCCTTATCATTTTGTTTATTTTCATTTGGTTTTTATTTTCCACATAAATTAGTTTGACGAGTGAATGTGTGATCAAGTTGTTAGAAATGTTTCGTGGAATCACATCACAGTCTTGAGATAATCTTCGTCTTCTAATAAAGCTATTCATTAAATGTACTTTAATTAGAGGTTTACGTTCATAGGCAGTAATCTGCACTAAAGAGTATTCGGTAATTACTTTTAAGAACAGTGACATTATTAGTGGTCGGTATATCTTACTGCTTTTAAAAGTGTCCGATATGCTTATACTAGAATGTAATTAATAACTGTTTTATCCCGACTAAGTGTTTGAAATCTTTCAGTACACATGCTAAAGTGGTTTACTCAGCCTTATGACGTTCACTATAGCGTAAGGTATTCAAAGTTACAACCTGGTAAAACTGAAACCACCGTATTCTTAATAATGCAGAGCATCCATGCTGTTTCCATGGTTTTATTTGCATTCATTCACTAGAATAGGCTAGAATAAATCTTTTAAGAAACAAGCACATTGGTCAGGTAAGCATACCTTAATAATAATAATAATAATAATATTTTTGCTTTATTCCAAAAACAGTACTAATGATACAGCAAGGAATTTTCAGCATTCAGTACAATATTGCATCTAATTTACTCAAAAACGACAAAAAAAATTAAAAATACACATTACATAATAGTAATAAAACGATTGTTATAGCAGCTACGTAGCAAAATACTGTATGCCATACGGAGAAAAATATGCATAAAGTACAAAATTGTAGTAATAATAGTAATACCAACTAATATAAAATAGCAGAGTAACGATTTAAACGATAGAAAGTGTGACACCATAAAATACAGAAAGATGAACGATAAAAGGGTCGATTCACTGTGCTAATTACATAGTAACTTGTAAGTTTCACGTCTAACAGAGTCTTCGTCACATAAAGTACGCGCTAAATAGGGTATTGTAGAATTTCTATACTTAGTGGTACGAGCATATAACTTTTTATATTGACTTCTCGTCCTACCTGATGAGATACAAGGGGACAGGTGTGAATAAAGGGGGTGCAGAGGGTCTGACAGTATAGCCTTTGCCCATTTCGTACAGGAATTTATATGCCTCTCGACTATAGTATTAGCGAGCTCATGCAGTGGCAGACCACAAGCTCTACTCACAGCATTTAATACTCTTCGTAATATGATATAATCTTTTTTGAGAAGCCCAGGAAAGATTAATGGAGAGCAATAGAGTACAATAGGTAAAATACAGGAGTTTAAAAATTGCAAAACTAAAGGTTGGTTGATACCTGATTGTCTTAACTTTTTAATGTAGAAGGTAAGACGAAACATTTTCTTAGAGATAGATAAGATGTGGGATGACCATGAAAGGTCAGAGGAAAGAACTAATCCAAGGTATTTAATGCTTGATTTGGTTTCAATTTCCGTGCCATCTATGCTACAGGGATCATGCGAGCTAACTAGTTCAAGTAAGTCACGTCGATGCTTGAAAGTAAAGTCAAGTGCCTGACATTTGGAAGGATTTAATATAAGACCATTTGACTTGGACCAGTTGTTGATGTCCAACAGAAAGCTATTAAGTTTGGAGCTGTCAGACTCGGAAGTGATAGGCAGTGATACAGTCAGATCATCTGCATATTTGACAAAGTTAGTTTCGTTTGAATGAGGTAGGTCATGTAGGAAGAAAGAAAAAAGAAAAGGAGAGAGGACAGCACCTTGTGGAACACCGGATTTTGTAAGCGAGGTAGAAGAAGATTTGCCGTTATATACAGTATACTGCATTCTATCAGAAAAATAGGAATGCAACCAACTCTTTGCCCAGGATCCTGTTTGTGTCAACGATAGCTTATTTAACAAAAGGCCCCTAGGTACAGAGTCAAAAGCAGATGTGTAGTCTAAGAAAGCAGTACGAACATATTAAGCACCTTTGTTAAATATGTTCGTGGTGCTTTCTTAGACTACACATCTGCTTTGGACTCTGTACCTAGGGGCCTTTTGTTAAATAAGCTATCGTTGACACCTTAAGTGTATTACAGTAGTATCTTACTTTGGTCTTTTTGAACTTCAATGTGATTTAGTGAATTAAATTTTTAATCATTTTCATTGCGGATATTTATTGTTTACTTGAGCTTTAGGTTTACCTGAGAAGGTTTCACAACTGATAGAAACAACACCTTGTGATCTTCCAAAATTTGACAGAAATTTGTTTATGCTTACTGCGCTTTTGATATCATCTGACCTGCCACTTGACTATGGTAATTCTCAAATCAAAATGACAAAATTCTGAAGTGGACATTTCAATGCCATTATTTGCATAGAATTGCACAAATCAAATGTACACAACCAATACAGAACACTGGATTGCGTATTAGGCTGACTACAGGAAATTCTGTTGTTTCACATATATAAATATAAGGCAGAGATTTGTGTTATTGACAACATATTTCAACAGTGTAAGTATTTTGAAAAACTGACCAAATTTTAAATGTGTGAGACACTTTACTGTAGTTTTCATTATTAATGTGTATTTTAGGCTGCAAGTGTCAATGATTCGATATTACTTAGGCTATTCCACCACTATCCAACAGATATTGTCAGAGACGTATGATGAATCGAATAAATAAAGTAATGTGGTGTTTTATATCACCACAATGTGTCATGACTGCTAATGTTCTTATAGTATGTGTGTGTGTACATATACTTCCGGTTTCCTTATAAGAATTGCGAAAATATGCTTTCATCCTTCATTCACAAAGTGTTTCGTCTAAAAACATATGCTGATAAGTTGTACACGGTGTCCGGAAGACTGACTTAGCTTCTGCCTTTCAACCGGGTGATTTTTTTAATCAAACATCCCGATGTGGGTCAGTTAGGCCTTTTAATTGAACACTGTGTAAGCATAACTCAGTGTCTTAACTGCACAATTACTTTACCACTAATTTGTCCGTGTATATGTACCTCATGAATACTTGATGCAAATCTGGTTTGAAAATCGTAATCCTAAGAGTCTCTATGTTCATCAAAATGTCTTTTACAAAGGTTTACTGGTGTATTAAATTACTATAAACTTCATTGATATGACTTTGAAGAGTAATACATGTTTACATAAATCGAAAATTCTTTCTTTCTGTAGGAATCTTTGACGTTTTAACCAAGAAGAATTATCTGAAAAAAAATGCCCTGCAAAGAGACGTACCTTAACCTATTCAAACAGCTAGATAAAAATGGAGACAATGTAGTCTCCTATGAAGAGTTGAAATCTGGACTGAAAGAATTAGGAATGGATGATGACTGTATCAATGTAAGTTTTAAAACCGTACTTCTGTGATAAAATATGTTAATAATATGTGTAAAAATTGAGCATTATGATGACATGTTATTACATATTAATTTGTTTATTAGATACATTACATAGGGAAGTAGTATCACTTGCTGGGTGACATTTTGTACACAGTTTAATGTTCATAATCATATCTTCTATGGTTTGGTTTGTGAGGGTTAGTTATGCTTTTAAGAGTTGATCAGTGATTTCAATGGTTCTCTAACTGATATCAATCCGTGATCAACTCGTAAAAACATAACTAACCCTTACAAACCAAACTATAGAAAAATAATCTGATGCTCGCTAGTGACTTGCTACAGGATGGAGTTTCCTGGAGTTCTAGTGAGAAGTCGTGACCAGTGAGGTCGAATTAGATGTCACATGTGTGGATGGATGTCCCATCAACGAGATTGGTTGGGATAGCGCTAAATCAAGAATCGGTAGAAGTCAGAATTCATGAGCCATTGGATCGGGTCCTAGTGGCTGAATCGTATACGAGCTCACCTTGTAACCGAAAGGTCTTGAGTTCGGATCCCTGTGGTGGGTGGGTACTGTCGATGATTCCCAAACTAGGATTAAACTGCAGCTCTCCAGTACTATTTTTTTTTTGATTTACAGCTTGATTCCACACTGTATTTTTGGTACAAGTATGGAATTTTCAGCATGGATATCGGTAGCCCAAATTTAGCGGGCTGACCGTAAATATCAGGTGTGCGCCGGTGTGGGCTCGAACCCCGGACCATGTGCATGGTCGGCGAGAGTCCTAACCACTGTGCCACCGACGCACTACTACCTGGTTTTCAATCGTTCTCTAACTGATATCAATCCGTGATCAACTCGTAAAAACCATATCTTCACTTGTAAACACACAACTTTGAAAATCGATTCTGACAGATCTCATTCTTGCTTCTCATTCGTCGTAGGGGTAGTAGAATTCACCAGATGTCCACAGAAAAGTTGTTAAGTCATCTGAGGACAAGCGCAGTAGGAATGATTTAACACTTGCTTGGACATTCGGGGGAATTTTACTACCTTTAAGAAGAATGGGGAGAAGGAAAGTGATCTGTCGAGATCGAGTTTCGAAGTTGTACATTTACAACTGATGATATGAATATGAGAGCAGCAGATTATGTTCAAAGCGTTGTCCAGTAAATGATACCATTCCGCAGTGATATTTATGCAGTAAATCAATTAATATGGAACTACATCTCTCATAGTACTATAACAGTAGAAGGCAAGACACAGAAGCCAAAGTATATTCTTCATTGATCAAACTGATATGTATATGTTTACAGTTAATGTTTTTCAGCCAATCATTTAGGGTGTGATTTTGGCTTACATTAAACTACATAAAATAGAATGTTCACATGCATGTATTAGTATCCACTTGCTAATGCAGTATTGAACTGCAGCAATATATAAGAATAATATTCCGTTGGAACACATTGTCCATATCGCACCACCACATGAAATAAAAAACTCACAATAAGTCATTTACAGGTGTATTCAAACTTTTCAATACCTTATTTATCTAGGATGTTATCCGATGAAAACAAATCATAGTAATTAACGCAGCACCTGAACCCTGGGTTGAAATAAGGATGTGTTTCAATTTTACAAGGTTTCTCTTTCGAGCCATCCCATGCAATTTAGATTACCTAATGTTCTTCATTAGATGTGACTGCCACGGTGGGCAGAGCTGTTGACTGGTCCTCTCCTGTACTACTCACTAACCTAAGGTTGACAATAATAAATTCCGCTGAAGTTGCATATTCCTCTTATTTATTCAGTTGGATGCAACCGGTTTAAACTTAGAATTTGTCGTACAATTATTATTTTAAAAAACTAAGTTATTGCACGTGTTCATTGGAGTTTGTGCACCTGCCACTAAGGTCAAATATGTATATACGTGCTTAAAACGACGGATGTCATTATTATTTCAATTGGTTAGGCTTGCACTCCTGAATGCCATCGGTTAGCCATAGTCAAATAAAACTTCTTTATATCCCTGAATGTCACCTTAGTTTTTCAGAATTATTAAATCGTTCAGTCAGAATGATTACCTGAGTGGCGTCTTTTCAAAGAATGAATAAATTAGTTCTGTCTGGTATTATTCCACTTGTGGATCAGAATATTATAAGTAAATATTCACAATATCGCATAGACTTCCTAAAATAGTTTTGGTGTAGAAGCGGTAGATTGCAAATCAGGTATATAATAACTAATCTCGCAATTTATCTAAGATTTTTCTGAAGTGAATATTACGGTCAACTGTAATTCCATATTAGTTTGTTTATTAGATGTATCACACAGTCATCAGTGAAACACTGTTATTTACTGGATGACGTTTCGAACACAATTTATTTCTGTTCATAATCATATCATCAATTATAATCACACAACTTTGAAACTTGAGATTTATAGTTTTCTTTGTCTTCTCCTATTTGTCGTCGTAGGCGTGGTAGTAGAACTTTCCAGATATCTGGGTAGAGAGGTGTTTAATCATTCCTATTACATGTACTTGGACTTGATTCAATAAACAAAGCTTCTGTTATCCATTCAATTTACTTATGAATTGGAAAGTCTGGAAGGGGAGCTTCCAATTTTAGATTGCAACGTAAAAAGGAAAAAAAAATGGGAAGTTAAACACTAGTGTTTACAGGAAAATCACACATTTAAACAGATATCTGGACTTCCGATCATCCCACCCATGTCAGTGAAAATAGAACCGGTGAAATGTTCAAATGACAACGGGGCACAAAAACTAAGTAGTACCAAGGAAAATCTAAGACAGGAAGGGAGGCATGCAAGAGAAGCTTTGAAACCTAAAAATTACCCTGATAAATTATTCAGGAAGTATGTCGGGAAGTGTAAAATAAAATAAAAATGATAGTAGTGATAGTGATAATAATAATACTGTTGACGACATGCATGTCAAATATGCGCAACATAACACCGACAATAAAGAATCTAAATCATCTGTAGTGATTTCATACAAGGGAGGAACCTCGGAAACCTTACACAGAATTCTTAACAATTCTGGCAGAAATAAAAGCGGCTGGTCTTCAAACCACCCACAAACAAGCTTAGTAGATTAGAGGAAAGATCCTGTAGAGCCTTTAAAACAAAACAATTTAGTTTATCTAATACCCTGCTGGAATGATTGTCAGGTCAAATATGTAGGTCAAAGTAGTTGAACGGCGTCAGTCAGTCAGATTAGCTGAGCATAAAAACCTAGCAAAATCTAAATTAGTTGACCCGAATAAGATAAGAAATCTGAAGAATAGTTCAGCTGTACCACTCACTACATGCAATAACACGCATTCATACAACAGGATGTGATAAGATGACAGTTTTAAAATCTATTGTAACAGGGTGGAGGGAGAGATTGACAACGGGAGCTTTGCTTATCGAATCAACTGAGAGAGAATACGTGTAATAGGAATGATTCAACACGTGTCCATCCAGACATCTGAAAAATTCTACTACCACGCCTACGACGACAAATAGGAGTGGACAAAGAAAACGATAAAACTCAAGTTGTGAAGTCATGTAATTATAACTAATGCAATGATTATGAACAATAAATTTTGTTCGAAACCTCGTCATCCAGTAAAATAATACTGTTTCACTCACTGTGTTATACATCTAATAAAGAAACTACAATGGAATTACTTACTACCACACTGCCCGATGTCTACACATATGCTATAAACTGTACTTATGGTAAGCGTGTGACTGTACAGAAATTTACAAGTGAATCCCAGCGTGAATGCAGGAGACTTGAAAAAACCTTTTCTGATAGAATTTTATTTTGGCAGGATGTTAGTGATGGTTCAGTTTAGAACCAAGTTTTGATTGATTACTTGTGTGAGTATTTTTACATATGTCTTTTCGTGTCAGACACTAGTGTTTACTAAGCCGGCGACTTTACAAAATTGAGTTGTATATTTGCAGCTTAAATCCGTTACGATTTCTTCATTTAAACTGTAGGCAAGGTAAATTTCGTTCATTTCATAAGCCTATGCATGAATGCGTTAATGCAGTCTGAATTATGTTTCACTAAAGTAAAGTATTTCAAGTGCTGAAATAGGATTTTATCCATGCAGTGTTAGACAAAATATTGTTTATTACACAGAACGGAATGACAACTAAGAATCCAAAGGCACTCCTTTCATATAATGTATCTTTACTTTTGCGAATTCTTCATTAAATCATGTGATCTTGACTACATGACATTTAGAAAAATAAATTCCATGTTAACAACTAATGAGATTCTGATCAAAACAACACCTTGCTTTAAAATGGTGATAATAGTAAATTAAGTGAAATACAGATTATCTCCTAGGTTGGATGAAAGTGTGGTTGATGTGGTTTAAGAAATAAATCTCCTTTACTTCTGATAGTCACAAGGTCAAGAGTCTACCAGAGGTGGATAAAGTTTGCCTTTCAGATTCAATATCTCACACACTTCATTAATTTCTACAGATTCCGTTGTAGATATTTAGAATAAAACGCTGGCCCTCTGCAAACATTACCGTTATTCCCTTGGGCTTCGAGTAAATTAAAGGGCTTTAACAGTATATCTTCATTCTGTCCTGTTATTCTGCATTCCTATTTAGCTGGCTACACGATTGCCCATAGGCACTCATCTCCTCCTCCAAAGGATCTCCTCCATTTCACTCCATTCAGGTCCCAGTCGACAGCTTTTCTAAGGCGCAGTGCCACCCAGCGGTCTCCTCAGTGTTTGTCAAATTCATCCTCATTTTCTTTGGGATTTTTCTTGAGAAACCGATTATTGATTGGTTCATTCCCAGAGTTTCTTCTTGCTAATTCTTTCTGGTCGATCGTCTGATCTTCAGTAGTGAACCGATAAAGGACGCTATTGACAAAAGCTTAAAGTCCGTCAGGAATGCTTTCCGTGACCGCTATGGAGTAACTAACTTAATATCGGTGTTTTAAATCCTAGTTTTGTTCTCTCTCTCTCTCTTAGTACAGCAGGTTTTGAAACTGATTTCTGATCCTGCCTAGCTTTGATATCCATGCCCCATCCAGACAATTAAGAGATGTGAGTTCCCTTACATTTTTCCCCGGTTGATGGTGAGTGGTAGTTGTTGCTGGTTGCTGATCCTCATCACCTCTGTCTTCCCCAATATTTACTTGAAGTCTCGTCTTTACTGCTTCTTCTGCCAACTTGTCGGCTCAGGCTTGTTGATTGTCGAGTTTATGTGACATTAGACACAAGTTATCTTCAAAGTTCAGATTATCTCGAGTCTTCTTGTTAGTCCAAAGTAATCCTGTCTCCTTGCTTCCCGTCGTTTACCGTACAGTCGAATCCATCACAATTAGGAATATTATTGGCGATATTAGTCAGCCTTGTCTTTCTCTCGTTTTTACTTCAAATGTTTCGTAATAACCAGACAAATACCTAAGCATCTAGTTTCCTCTGTATTAATAGATCATTTTAATTATGGTCAAAACGGAGTTTGTCACAAACCATATTTCAAATTTCATCTCGTTCCCTTTTTTTATCCTACAAACATTCTTTCTCTTACAGGATGTAATGCGAATACTTGACTCCGATAAAGATGGACAGATCACATTAGCTGAATATAAAAAGGCTGTTGGATATGAATCTAAGTGAATTCAGGTGTCTGCCAGGAAATGTTGACATTTGGAAAAAAATTAGATCCTTTTTATACTGATTTTGTAGAAGTTTTATTGTTCAATTTACGTTACTCTTATTATTACCCAGTTTGAAATGTGTATTTCACAGGTATTTACTTAGTTGTGTTTATCAAATTCAAAATAAACTTTATTAAATATTCTTATTACTAAGAGTTGTCCTGAATACATTTCAAAACGAAATCTACAATAAGAATAATGAATTTCGATGTCGAATACTTCGAGCTCAGCATTAACATCACTTATTTCTTGAAGTGACCGAGAAGATCTGTACCTCAGATGGTTGACTGTGATTTGATTGTGTTATTTTAGCTGGTTGATTTAGTTACGAAGCTTTCTTTCCCCACCTTGTAAACAACATCTTCAGCGCAGGCCTTAATATAAAGTGAACTTGTTTGTATTTTCCATAGTAAGTGGTTTTCACCAAAAATGCCAGTAAAATTTCTAAAAGTCTGGTAGTTGGATGAATTAGCAATTAACAAATGAATCAGTGTAGATGAAACTTACCGACTAATGGGAAGCCGTGACCAGTAGGGTACAGCAGGTTGAAGGTGAGACAGTTACTCATCGAAGATGACATTGCGAAGTGATCGCACTATGTTGTGAATTGGCAGAAGTTAGAATTCATGGGCCACTGGATCAGGTCCCAGTGGCTTAATGGCTTACGAGCTAGCCAGCCTTGTAACCAGAAGGTCCTGGATTAGGACCCCAATCCGTTGGGCGCACAATGCTGAATAGTCCCGAACTAGGCGGACATGACAGCTGTTCAGTACTCCCAGGTTTCCCAATGGTTCTCTAAGTGATATCACCTCATGATGAAATCCTCCAACCTATCAAACAAACAAAATCCCTAACAAGACCAATACTAAATATAAATAAGTCACATGACGAGAAAGTTCAAATTCCAAGTCAACAAAAAACAATCGATGTAAACTGATAAGCAATCACAAAAATGGTTGTCAGGAGATACAATTCCATCTTTCATGGAGAATTTAAATAAGTGCACTTTACACTGAAACCCGGTGTTGTTTAGAAGGATAACAAAAGTTTTAAGGTTAAACCAACCAGTTCGAAGTAGTCAACCAAACCAAAGTTGAGCGCTATTGACAATAAAAAGTAAAATAAAGTAGTATTCAGGATATAATTTCACAGCAGTTATATTCTTCGTCATATGCTGTAAATTTTGGAAGTATATTATACACGTTTGCTAGTACGAAAATCCTGAAAGTTTATTTTCGAATGTTTTCTGGCATGAACAGCTATCATTGCAGACTCCGTGCAGAGATAAGCTTCATTGTAAAAATTGCTTTGTCAGAGGAAATAAAGGCCAGATGAACAAAAAGATAAGGGATTCAAGAATAAGAATAATTAACACTATGTTTGGTTATCTAATCAGACAACGATTATGAATTTAGGATAAGTGTAGCAGTAAATTGTTTTGTACGGATATGGAAGGGGGGGGAGCTTGAGTTCAGTGAGGGTCCTTGACTGTTTTTATAAACAACGTGAGAATCTGTTTTGACACCTGTCCTGTTACTCATATCGATCAAGTGTTTAGCTATAGTAGTAGTAGAAGATGGTAGTCTATAGGCTGAGTTTATCGAGGTCTCACAGTTTATCTGTTTTTCTAACCATATGGACATAGTTCTTCCACATCTACATACAAAGCACGAGTAATTCTCCTTACATATGTGTGACCACAAACATATATGTGAATCAGTATATGGTGTGAGATTTGGTCAGCCGTGCAATGATGAGGCCTGTAGTGGAGCATACTCTGGGGTATTCCCATAACTATAAGCTAAGTTGTATACCACATCTTACCATAGGAAAGAAGGGCCGTTGAGACTCGAAGGAATGTTTATTAGGACAAACTCATTACAGGCACATAAATTCGTTATGTCATATCTCCACTGCTCTATTTGCACATCATTCCCAAACTGGTTGAATATCACCATATTTGATAGCCTGTTGGATCCTGCACATTGTTTCTCACGTTCTTCGCACAGATCTGTTCTTCGATTACTTTTCCAGAGTCCGAAACATTTTATTGCTTTTCTGAATTTGTTTACTGTGCGTTAGTGGCGCAGAAGTAGAATGTTCGCCAACCATGCCTGATGTGGTCTGGGGTTTGATCCCCGCCAACCGACGTACTCCCTAACCTCGCTAAGCCAGTAAATGGACTGGTAAAAAGGGAAGGTTAGGCTTGGCATGAGGCTAGCAACCCCATCCCATAGAAGTAAATGCCACTTCTACCGAAACTGTGGGCCTCTAGCTTGAAGCCCTACATTCCACTGGGAACGTAAAGGAATAATAACAGATATACTACTTATATCTTATTATAAGTAGCACTCACTATATTACGATTGACCATGTTTTTTTCGGTGTCTTACTAATTACACTACTGTTTGTTTCCCCGCTACATGGCGATTCGATGAAAACATCTTCTTTTTGGGACGGAATAGACTGTAGGCTTTGGAACCAAATGACTCCCACACAGGTTTGAAAATGCTAAAGTCTATCCATTTTCGACATGTGTATCTGTGATTATTCGATTTTCATTATCTATAGGGTGAGGTGTACAAATACTCTGATAGCTCTTAAATAAGCTCTTAAATATTTCTTGCCACAGATCAGCTAATATCACAGCGTCACATTTATTTAAACACTTGATATTCCCTTGTTTATTTAGGTACTTTGAAGTAAAGCTGTGTTTATACGAGGCGAAACCGGGCTGTAGAACGTTCTACCTATCAGAATCCTTCTTGAATCCCATATCCACCTAATGTAATGGAACTGCTGTTTTGCTTCCTAAAGTTTTCGAATCCACTGAGGTGTTTGGAAGCACCATAAGTACTCTCACGCTTATATCTGTCCACTTAAATGTTTCTTCTGCATATACAGCACCACAGTCGGCATATTTATTGAGTATAAGCAGATCTGCTAGTAGTTTGTTCAAGCCTTGCTAGCGCCGAGAGTGAGGTGTTCATTGCACGGAAATACGCTCTTATGCTACGACTATTAAAGGTTCTGCTTATTTCTTTTGACATTTATTTGCGATGGGGAATCATCACAATACTTAACTAAATCTTAGTAGGAGATATTCATTTCCTATAGTGGACACAATCAATTTCAACTCCCTGATAGTATCTTCTTCCCCAGTGAGTAGACACTGGGGTATTTTAATCAGAATCCTGGTATCAGGTACTGCGGTGTTATATATATACCACGCACTGTATGAAAAATAATGCTAGCTTCATTTGCAACCACGTTGAACTACACAACATAATCTCACATGCAGGTATCATACACGAATTTATTACATTTATAACGAACAATCCTTATCATTGATATTTTTGTGCTTTCTGCACCGGCTACTTTAACTGCAAAACTTAAATAAACTTTCTAGACAACAGAATTTAATTGGTGGATGGTGGGTAGCAGTGGAATGCAGATTGCGCACTTCGTCTTACTTGGGACTCGTCAGTTGGATATACCTACATTGCTCAGTGAATGATGAAGTTCCCACCGAGGCTCGAACCGAGTGCTCATAGTTTCAAACGCCAAAGCGATATCCACCAGAGCACTTGGGCCACGAGAGCCACCTCTTATGCAACGGGTCATATTAATTATTGAATTTAATTTTCGATTTTCTCGTCGATTGATTGGACCTTAGTGCCCGGTTTTAACATATTTGCAATTAGATCACCCTGCTTAGAAAACAAAACTATATCACTAACGTTCGCCTAGGCTGCAAATCTCGACTACTTTAGAACAGTTCTTCTTGGTAGATTCCGAATTGTCAGTAAGAGGCTGTACTATCCTGTACCTCATTTGTTTGCCTCATTCATTAGGAAGTGAAATGATAAACTCACTGTTGAGTAGCGTGCCATCGGAAGTCAAAAAGTAGCATTCACTTGCCTGTTAGGTGCTAGGAAATCCAAGGAGGATCTCAGTATGGCTTTGAGTAGATAGACGTTTAAACTCTCAACAGCACGTCATTCTGTCCACATCACTGGAATCTCTACTAATCTTCAAAAACTTTATTTTACTAAAGGCTTAGGTGTATTTCAGCTTAGAGCATTTGTAGCCCGAAGTTTTGCACAGATGAACCCAAAAATGACCAAACAGCGTTTGCTTCTTCACGAATGCATCCAAAATTGTTTTTAATAGTTTCGGTTCAACCCTAATGAATAGTCACGCTTCAACTAGGTGAATGTTGAAGTAGCTAAGTGATTTCATTCGCTGATTCTGTGTCAAAATGAATTTTTTGAATGTGTGTACACAAAGTCTTGATGTTGGACTTATTACATTCTGGTTGATGATAATGAAAGTGTGGTGCATAAACACTGGCGAATCATAGTCATAATATATTCACGCAGATCAAAGTCTATAGACAAAATACCTGTGATAACACGTTCTTTGCAAATAAAAGTGGTTGGGTATAAACTGGTGTTGAATACGCAGGACTGTGTGTTTCAAATAAAACTACCAGTGACTTCTAAGTGCATTGAATTACTTTTATAGTTTGCTTACTACTCCTTCAAATTATTCAGAGTCTTATAAATGCCAAAACGGTCTTTTGTAGAGATGATCTCATTAATTTTTGTAGACAGTAAATCAGTTCCTAAGCAGGAATTTGCTTAGGTATTTGTAAAAGGATTAGTAAAATTCACATAAAACACATTTCTGCAAGTTTAGAGAAAAATATGAAGCAGTATTCAACAGTATTTTATTTTTAATTAACATTTATCTTTCTATTAGCCGTCTTTTTGTATTGATCTTTCCAAATTCAGATTATATGAGTAGGGCTTATATTTACACATACATATTCCTGTTTCTTGTAATTAATCATAGTTGTTATGTTATGAGGATAAACAGCTTCTGTCTACAGTTTTCAACAGAGACTGATGACCTGATACACCTCAATACTTTTGTTTTTAAAACCAGACATTCCTGCCTACATTTTCTGTGTGCTTCATATGAATGTTATTGAAGAAAAGTCATTCATTAAGCATGTAGTGCTGAGTGTGTTGCCAGTATATGGTCTTATCAGATGTGAAAGAGAGTAAAAAATTGTAAAGAGACAAGATTAATATGTATGATCTGTAATACTCAGATCAGGATTAATTTCAATGAACACTTTGTCATGAACCCACATCGCTGAAAACCAGGGAGGACTGTACAGTCGTTTGGTCCCAGTTTCAGAATTTTCAGTAACGCATGTCAATGACCCCACTAGGGATTGCAACTGGGATCTTCAGGTTACTAGGCTAAGGTCCTGGACTATTCAGCAACTCGCTGAAGAATTCCTGACTAGGACGAAAAAGTTCTCCAGTGCTTCCGGTTTTCAGTGATCTCTATCTAATGTGGATTCACGACAAAATGTACATTGAAAAGAACTCTCGTAATCACCATTATCTTTTGGGTTCCCAGTTGAACATAGGGCTTCAGTAGCAAATCTGTACTATGTTCCACTCTCTGATGTCCTCTTCAGCTGGGTTCACGATTGGCCATAATCTCGCATCTCATCCTTCCCACGCGACCTACTCCATGTTATCCTCGAAGTGACAACCCAGTCGTTGCTTCTCATTGGGGTCCCACTCGAGTGAAGGCCTGCATTGTTCGCGAATTCAATGGACAGCCTCCTCAATGTATGCCCACTCCATCGCCATTTTGTCTTACATGTTTTTTTAGCAATCGGCTCTTTGTTGGTTTGTTCCCAGTCAGAGATTCTTGTAGCTACTACATTGTGAAAAAGCATTATAACGATCGAAAGCAGAGTATTTCGGCCTAAAAGTGGGAACCAGTCGATGCGTTCTTTTGTATAGCTCACTAAACTCTATCAAGTAACCCAAAATTCTAAATTATTCTAAATATATCAAAAGGAGTTACTTTAACAATGCTAGCAGGTAGTTCAGAGGTACGACAAAGTTAGTCGACCGGTCGCAATTAAAAATTATCTAACGATGAATAAAAATATTCTTGAAAAGTTGGCCTCAGAACTCTGTCAGTAAGAGTGAAAATAAAAACAGACACGTTTCCCACAGACTGTTCAAGTGTAAACATTCACTCCACAGATTAAGCTTGACTTCACTCCAACAAAGTCTCAGTCGTGAAACAACACATCATTATTAAAACTACCAAAAAACAGCGAAGAGAAAAAGTAGGACTAGAGATCAAGCAAAAGCAAAGTCATACAGTAAGGAATAAATCAGAACGAGATATTTAGACATTAGGACAATGCTCGGCAGCTTAGGTAAATAAAGCGTAGTAATTGCATAGCCGAAATATTTTAAAAAAGTATCACTATTGTGAATAGATTGTTAATGGAAGAATTTCCACACTGATTGTTCTGCTACAGACATTGAGTGACAAATATGTAACTTAACCTTCCGCTTGAAGGAAATAACTGCAGTATTTGTGAGTTTTTTTGACATGCTGATAAACATTCAACAACTCTTTCATCACCCTCATGTACTCCTTTCAGAAAAACGTAACACAAAAGGCACAGCACTTAATATAACAAACTTAACAAATATCCATTACTGAAACTTTTGATTGGATGGGGGATTTTCTCATGAGATGATAACGGTTAGAGAACCATTGGAAAACCAACTGGGAGTACTGGAAAGCTGTCACCTCGTCTAGTTTGGAACTCTTCATCAGTAAACACTCACCTTCAGGGTCCAAACCCAAGACCTCTCGGTTAAAAGGTGAGCTCGCACACCATAAGACCTGGGTTCGAACCCTGAATCGGGTGCGTGCTTTTGAAGAGTGGCAAACTAGATGGATGTGACAGCTGTCCAGTATTTGAAGGTTTTCTAGTGGTTATCTAACAGTTATCAGCTCATGATGAAATCCTCCAACTAATGAAACAAAATCTCTAAACAACCAATACTAAAAATCTTTCCGTAGCCGGTATTTGAAATCTGTAATGTTTGTTTCTGACGAATACTCAGGTGGTAAGTTCATCAAAGCTTTCGTTGTATATCCACTTCTGCAGGCTAAATCTATAGAGTGTCGTACACTAACATCGGTTAGTCACTGTCACCTCCTGAATTTAATTAGCCTAACTGTTGAAGAGGAGAAAACGTCGATTGAATACTGGTTATTATCTAGTATTTTTTTTATAATTCAATGTGATATACAATCTACATTATCTACAATAACGCATTGATTTTATGTATAGGTGGCGAACGCACCTTTCCAATAAAATACCTGAAGTGAATCATCTGAATGGAATGTCTGAAATCACTCCTAGCACCAGTGTTCCATAATTCCAACTGATATTTTGGTAAATAAAGTATGTTTCATTGTAGATTTCGTTACAAATCAACTCCAGTTGAAGATCAGTGAAAACCATGTAGCCCAGAATAGGTACCCCGCCCAAGTTTCAGACTCTTCAGCAGTGTTTACTCACGACATAACCAGTGCCTGAAACCGGGATCTTCAAGTTACACAGCTTGATGACCATTCAGCCATGTTGGCCGCAGTTCAAACATCCGTGAATACCAACTTTTTTTAATTCATAACATAGTGTTACCCCCCAACCAAATGTCTTACATGATCACTTACTTCATCTAGAAGCCTTGCCGAATTGGTTGAATGACCAAAGAGCCTGACAACGTAACCTGATTATCATGGGCTCAATCGTTGCTGGGATGATGAGTCCCAAGACGAAACGTCTATCCAGTGCTCTTGAATTTTCAGGGATTTCTAGCTAATGTCAGTTCGTGAAGCGAAATCGACACCGAAACAATTCCAAATCCCCATAGGAAATTTATCGCATAAATTAATATATACTTCACGTTACACGAGAATATATATTTGTCCCTACATATATATATATATATATATATATATATATATTACCCTTTAAAATATTTCTGGTGTCAGCTTCATGCAGTAAGGTCGACCGGATGAAATTAACAGACGCTAGTCTTTTTATTTAAAGCAATCAATTCCTTTTTTGATTTTCGACAAAACCACAAGAAGGCGTAATTTACATTAAACGCAAATATATTTAAGACATTTTGATCACACACATGTCCTTATATGAAAGCCAAGAAGGCACAAAGGGTTACAATTTTTATTAATACTCGTCAAATCACATGTGAAGCTGTGATGTTATCTGATACGTGGTAAGTCCTGACTAATAAATAAAAATGGTTGGTGTTCGCGCTAAAATCACGAATTGATCGAAGTTAGGACTTATGAACCATTGAGTCGGATCCTAATAGGTGAACGGTATACGAGCTTACCTTGTAACGGGAAGATCCTAGCTTTGAAATCCAGTAGTTCGTACTGCAGATGATTCCCGAACTAGGATGAAACGGTTGTCTAGTACTCCGTGGTTTTCTGTGGTTCTCTAACTGATGTCAATCCGTGGTCTAACCTGAAAAATGGATATGTACCAGTAATCAGTCATACTTCATCTAAATTCTCAATTGTCTATCTTCTTATGGAGAGGCTAACAAATGATTTACAGTGTCCCCTCAAGCACACATGCATACACACATCACTGTATATCACATATACAAATATATCTTTTTCATATTCAGTTATCCATGACCGCGAAGTTTAGTCAAATGTAACCACTGAAATTCTGATGCAAAAGTACACACTGTTTACAATGTTTAACAATAGTCGAATTTTGATCACAGTTCATGTAATTATTTTATTGTGTTTTGATGCCTGTTTCATGACTCATATAATTGGACAAAATTTTTATAAATACACCTTTGTTATTTTAATTTCGATTAACTCCCTTGAAAAAGTTAGGACCAGTTTGTCGAACGCAAAATACGTTAGAATGACTCATTTCAATTTCACTGAGGTTATACAAATATAGTTTCTACATATGTATACTTCTCTCTCGGCACTCATATACTTTAAAATTATTCAGTCAAATTTTGATCACAGTTCAGATGAATTAAATAACCGGTGTTAGTTCATCATGAAATTCTCCAACCAATCAAACAAAAAACTCTCAACAAACTAATACTTGAAAATTGATGTGATGCTCACTAGTAACTGGCCCTATTCAGGCAGTTACCTGAGGTTCTGTTGGGAAGCCGTTGCCAGTAGGGTACAGCAGGTTGAGGGTGAGGACAGTTACTCATCGAAGATATTACTAAGTGGTTACGCTATGTCGTGAATTGGCAAAAGTTAGAATTCATGGGTTGGCCAATGGATCGGGTCCCAGGGATTAACGGTCTACAAACCAGCTCGCCTTGTAACCGAGATGTCCTGTGTTTGAACCCTGAAGGTGGCTGCGTACTTCTGAAGAAGCCCAAACCAGACGGATGGGAAAACTATCCAGTACTCCCAGGTTTTCCAATGGTTCTCTAACTGATATAAGCTCATGATGAAATCCTCCAACCAATTAAATTATTACACCTTAGTTCTAAAACTACATTACCAACACAGATTTATTAGTAAGCGCTGTATTTCTGTCATTTCCACACTCAGCCACCTAAACTCATCTAGTTTGCTGGCCAAAAAGAGAAACCTGGGTGTGCAGCTAGAAATTCCTTACTCGGAATATCCATTTGATCGCTACATCAACTTCAAAGCGCATTTCACAGATGTGGAAGATCCCCGTGAACTATCAATAAAACGATTTCTGGTGTGTGAAATTCATTTATATTAAACTAAAAGTAGTTTTGCACAATATTTCATTAATCACTTGTTAATAAAAAAAAGTGATACATTTTGTACAAACAGATTTATTGCAAATATAAACCAGTCAACATTATTTTACTATAATTTGAATTACAAACGAATAATAAACTCCATTTTTATTCATTTTTGGCTTGAATAACTTGTTGGTATTCACATAGTGTAATGAAGTTGTCATGGTTTTTGTCAAGTTGCTTCATCATCTTCTATGAATTGTACATAAAACAAAATATCATATAGTCATGGATATTAAGTATTAGTTGTGAAATAAAAGTTTATTCCATAAGTATTAGAATTTGTTTTTATAAGTGTAGACGGCTTGCTAAAATCAGTAGGCTACACAGATTTCCATGCAGCAAGACACATCTACTTCCTACCAATTTTTGTTGTTTTAATCCTCCAAATATATCTTCGGATAACAACAAGAATTTGCGCAAAGTTTAAATCGACTTCCAAGATACGGCTATACAGTGCAAGAAGCAAATGACGGAATAATATCATAGAGGACTGATTCTTGTTTCAGATGGGATGGCCATATGGTCATGTGTTATACTGTCGATCAATATCTCATTTGAATGATTCCACATACACGGGGAGTAAATATTTTACTAGAAATTACTCTGAGAATTTCGTATATTGTATAAACTCTGTTTCTATAATTAGGCTGATACGTGCTACTAGATGGTTGGAAGCATAGTGGCCACAGTGCAGACTTGACTGGCAGAATTCAGTCTGCACTAAACAAAGGACTAGACATGTTGCACTAGTTAGTAACTAGTATTCAGGGTGAAATAAAAATTATTAGGACGGTTTCGTGAAGTTTAAGAACAATTCATGTCATGGAAGGCCTCAGGAGATAGTTATGCCTTTCATTTAATTTACAGGAGTAACAGAATGATGACGGCTGCAATTTAAGCTATTAGAACAAGACATGTAAGTGAACGATACTGTTTTCAAGTATTAGTTTGTAGGGAATTGAGTGATTGGCTACAGGATTTCATCATAAGCTGACATCGGTTAGGGAACCACTGGAAAAACCTAAGAGTACTTGGAATCAGTTTCGTCCTAGTTTGGGACTTTTCAGTAGTGCGCACCCACCGGGGTTTGAACCCAGGATCTTCTTCAGGCTTTACTCTAGTTTACATATATTTATATGCAAAAATTTTAACAATAATAATAACTATATGTTACATGTTTTGGACGTCATGGATAACGATGATTATATTGATAAGAAAAATAATGATAATTAGGTTTGAGCAGGTGGCGATAAGAATAATGAAGGTAGTAATATGTAGACTATTCAATAAATAAATAAAGTCAAGTCTTAAAAGTTACGTAATACTAAAGGTGAAATGGACAGATGGTCAGAGTTTAAATGAATACCATAAAAGTACGAAGGAGATGGAAAATAAGAAAGAATGGGCGAATTTTAATTAGACTTTACCTAGACAAGCAAGGGAGAGACAAAGGTAGAACAAACTTCTTTTGTATGTAAAGACTAGGATTGTTCTCTCGGATTAATTCCCATAGCTTCGACTATTTGTAAAAGACGGGTTTGAATTCCATTCGAAAGGCTCTATGGAATGTGTTAGATAACTTTGAAGGGACTATTTTTGTCCACTTGGTGACCATTATCAATCAAATGAGCCAAAATAGAACACCACATAGATTTTATTTGGCCTTTACCGAACCATGAGGGTAGGAAGATGCTCGCTCATCATTTTGTTAAGCTGTCTAGTTGTTCACCCTGTATACCTGTCTCCGCAGGAGCAACTAAATTTGTAGATACACATGGAAGCGGGACAGCTAGGTATCTTGTCTTTCGCTTGAGCAGTCATAACCGGTCAGTTAGAGCTTGACAAACAAAGGGTGGCGGTAGTATAAGTCTGTTTAACTGCTCTCGATTATCTTAGATGTAAGAATTCACATCTAATACAAGGAAGACCTAAATGAAAGCAATGTTGTCCGCTAATATGTCTTCTTCCAATATTAATAATGGCAATATTTAAAGATTCAAGCTATTGTAAAATTTGAGCTGGTTAGCTTCTCTGAGAAAAAAAGTGGCAAACATTCACATCCTCTAATTCTAGGGACTTGCAACTAATGGAAAAGGAGAGTTAACTTCAGGATGAGAATTAGTCGTAGAAAAACAAGCAACACTTCAGGCTGTGAAAGTAAATTTGAGTAAATATACTAAAGAATACTGTGACGATAGAAGTTTATTAGGCAAAGCAGACATTATAAAAAAGAAGTATTTATCAAACCACTGTTCAGTAGTTTCGATTGAACGTACTTCAATACGATTCGGTGATGTCCCTGAGGACATCAATCCTTCTCTGAGTTCTTTCCGAGAAATAAAACCATCTCCACTTTTATCCAGTTTGTGGAATAAATTCATGAGCGTTTGCGTGTCAGACATTTACTGTTACTTTGTAATACTTGGTGTGAGCAGACTCTGTAAACAAACGGAAGGGAGCGATTAGAACACTATTTTCGTTAGTTTATTCATTTATTTACAAATCATTAACATGAGGTTTCGATATATTTCAATATACGCATCAAAAGATGTTACTGAAATTTTTGCTATATAAATGTAACAGAGAAAAAAGCAATCGACATTACTTGCTAACTATTTATCTAAAACAGTTAGTTGCCTTTATGAATTTAGAGAAAGCAATAAGAAGACACACTTTGTCTGAATCGTGTACTGTGTATTCGCGAAACACATTTCGAACAATCTGATCACACATGAACTTGTCATATGAATGTATATATGAAATTATTGGAAAGTTAAGAGGTGAAAAACTATCCTAAATGGCTCCAGAAGCAAATAGAATCCATAGAACCTATTAATGGTGAGAACAGGAGACCTAGCTCCTCTATTGCGAAACATATTATAGAGACAGGACATAAAATTGATGTTTACTCATCTTTTGTACCTATCTATGAAACGTGTTTGAGGAGGATGCATCCTAAAGTCTGTGGAAGTCTTAACTAACAGTTCAAAAGTTTAAACCACCTCCATGCGTTCAAAGCAATAGTTCGTCATCACACTAAACCTTTCCTGGTAAACTTTGTTTTGATACCAGTCAGGGTGTATGTACTGTAACCTCTGTTATTTGGTGTAGTGATCTTCACTGTCATTTCGACCTTTAATATGTCCTTTTAACTTGACCTAAATTTATTTTCTCACCTGTCAGGGGATCGAACCCCGGACCATGTGCATGGTCGGCATGAGTCCTAACTGCTGTGCCCCCAACGTCCTCAATTAATTCGACTATCATTAAAAGTAGTCCTTATGAGTCTGTGGGTCAAATCTCAGCCGTACGTATCGCGGCAGTCGGCAAGACAGACCTTCATCACTTTGAAGTCAGTTTGGAGATCTGCTGCACTCAGCACAAAGAACGAAATTAAGATTTTCAGCACCAACGTTAAGCCAGTTGGTCCTTCTATATAGGTCAGAAACTTGGCGGGTGCTTCACAAAGAGCACTTCCAACAGGCCACTTCAGACTGTTATCAATAGCCGCCTTCGCTGGCTCGATATTGAAGATCAGGTATCTACAAAGAATTAGCGACAGGGAACTCTGGGAACAAACCAATCAAGAACCTCTTTCTCAAAAAATATATATAGTAGGAAGTATAAGTGAACTGAAAACACACTGAGCAGAATGTTTGGTGACATCACGCTCGAACGGAACCCGAATGGATGACCACGAGTTGGTCGTAAGGTGGAGTGTATTATGGGGGAGATGCGGACCTATAGACAATCGTTGAACCAGCTAAGGAGGACTTCTGATAACAAAACGAAGTGGATACGTGCTGTTGACAATTCGTGTATTGACCTACACTCAAACTAGTTGTGCTAAACTTTCTGAGTAATGGATTTAGTAATTATAAAAAAAAAAAAAAAAAAAAAAAAAAAAAAAAAAAAAAAAAAAAAATTTATTTTTTTTAATTGAAAAAAAAAAAAGGTTTTAAAAGAAATAGCCATAAAAAGAAAAAAAAATAAAAATGTAAGCCAATGATAATAATTTTAAGCAGCTAAGTATGTTTAAGAAGGTTGTTCACTATAGAGTACAAATAAGAGAGTGTAAGGGGGAAAAAACAAGGGCCAAAATTATGTTATTAACAACAAAGCAAGTCATAGGTTTCACGCTTAACATTGTCTCTGTCACTTAGAACACGGGCCAAATATGGTATCGTTGAGTTCCTATACTTGGTTGTGCGAGCATATATTATTTTGTACTGATTTCTGGTTCTACCTGATGAGATGCAGGGAGAGAGTTCTCAACTTAGCTTCACCTGCAAGTCGGATGACGCAGTTAGCATAAAAATTTCAGTTTTAGGAACGTCAGCTACAAAAAATAAGCTAGAAGACATATACTGACGAGAGCTAATCTTAGTGTGAAGTTAACCAAGATTGAAAGTCATAGTGATGAATGGAATAATGCCCTTTGTCAGCCTCTTTAGAAAATGTTGATGGGATTATTTACGCACTGTATCACAATACTACTATCTCGTTAACAGAATAACAATATACTTACAAGACCTTGACTATTTGTTAAGAAACTTTAAAACGTGGTATTCTACTGCATATTATAGTGTACAATAGTTTACTAAAACTTGTGTAGGTGAAAAACCCGGCTTCTGATTGGTTAAGTATAAAATAACCATGTGATTCATCGATTTCAACTTGTTGAAGTCGACTGGCTAATATTTGAGAAAGATATGATGCAATACAAGTGTCAGATGGTAAAAGAAGTATTTGTAGAATTTCTCAGCTGATTTATCTGCGCAGACGTCATGATATACTTTATAATACGTATTACAACTTGCGTATAACGATAAGGCACATGTTTAACATATCATTCATTTCTTGCGTCAGCAGTACATCTCCGTTACAATATGTTTGCTAGTATCATTTTCATCTGCCATCAGAATTTGTGATATAACGATATTCTCAGCGCGTGTTCGATCTATTTTCATTTCCTGCTGCGTGTTTATTCGATGGTGAATTGTAGACTGGTTCACTGGCAGAGTTTCGTTTTACTTATCTTTTCTGTTCGGTTGTCTGGTCAAATTAGCGAAGGCAGGTTTTGATGAAAGTCTTTAGTAGCCCATTGGAAATGTCTTTGGTGTTGAGTGAGTCAAGACCCTGAACTGTACAGAAGCTGTGACTGGAAATCAGTGTTAGAACTTTGAATCAGGTTACTGATGTTAAGTACTGTAGATGCCATCATTGATTTCAGAGTAATGAACGCCTTCATCGTAGATTTGCTAATGGAAGTATCCTTAACTGAACTTAACGACTTAGGAATTGACTTGTTACCAGGGAATAGTTTTATAGACCTAGAATATGCAGATGACATAGTCCTGTTAGGGGAGGATGCTGACAGAATGCAGAGTCTTCTGAACACATTGAAGAGCAGCAATCTTCGTATGCAAAATGTATGATGCTGCTACAGGACTGGACTACGTCAACTCCTAGCTTAGTGATAGGGAGTGAAGTGATAGAACATGTTGACCACTTCACCTATTTGGGAAGTTGTATCAGCACCAACGGACTGATCGGCGACTAAATATCAGCACGGATCCAAAAAGCTCGACCTGCTTTCGCTAACTTACACCATCTCTGGCATAGGCGTGACATCCGACTATCAACCAAGGGACGTGTGTACTGCTCAGCAGTTTGCTCCGTCCTTCTCTATGGCTCTGAAACATGGCCAATACGAGTTGAAGACATGGAAAGGTTGACTGCTTTCGATCATAGATGTCTGAGATCTCTGTCTCACGTTAGGTGGTATAATAAGGTAAGTAATGCTGACGTTAGGCGTAAAGTGTTGGGCAAAGGGGGAAAATCAATCGACGAGGCTATAAAGTTACATAGGTTGAGATGGCTAGGTCACGTGCTGCGCATGCCTGCCCAGCCATCGCCTCCCCCGACGGGCATTACTAGCTGATATAGGTGCAGGCTGGAAAAGAGTAAGTGGTGGCCAAACAAAAACATGGCCTCAATCAATGAAATCCTTGACAGTTAAACTGAGTCAAGTAGGGAGATGCAGACTCCCGGGTTGGGGCCCTCGGGACTCTAGGAATCAATGGCTGGAGACAATAGGTGACATGGCTCAAAATCGTTGTCAATGGCCAGCGCAGATGTATTCAGTCTCTGTAATCTTTCATATTCCTTTCTACCATTATCCATTCTGTTTCACTCTTATACTTGTCAAACTCTATTGATTCTCTTCACTCATTTTCTTGTCTACCTTTGTGCGCTATTTGCAACGTGGCAACTCGAACTGGTGCACTTCGGTGCCAAGCTCTATGTTGATTCCAGACTGACAGACAGACAATGAACGCCTGCCTTACTTTTTCGACCCTGGCTTTGACAACCCTATCCGGCTTGTCAATAACTGAGATGATCCTGTAATAAAAGACAAATAATAATAAATTTCTGTACATCGATGCAACTAAATAAAATTGTTAACACAGATAATTTCAGTACAAGTTAATGGTGGACTGCTGTGTAATAGGATACTTGATTTCACATTTTTGGGAAAGTGTAAATAGCTGAATTTCAGAATGGAACCTCATATCATGAACGTCAGATCAAGATCAGCTTATTGTTGACACGAAATCCGAATATATCTGTAATTTAATCTCTCTGACTACAGTGAAACTGCTGGCACACAAAAGCCTTGTCTACTAGACCACATAAGCCACACTTCATACATACATAACAAAATTCGTTGGTACATACAATGTGGGATATTATTTGGCAAACATAAAGTCTGACTGAAAATCACAGTTGAATCCTGAGATGGTAGTCCCGATAGGTAATACAAGTAGAACTGGGTCTATGTAGATTACTTGCTGAATAGTATTTAAAAGTGGTATACAGTATGACAAATTAAAGCCAACACATTCAGTTCGGTTATATAGCAATTGAACTTCAGCAATACAAGTAAAAATTATGCTTAGATGGAAATGAAGATGAATTGGACACACACTATGAGGTGACTTTCAGGTGATATTACATATCAGAGTAGCCATTGAATGGAATCAGAATAGAGTGAGATATGCTGGGCATCTAGAGCCAACATGGAGGAGGTTAAATGAACAGGAGGTCAGCAGTCATGGGGTCAGTTGAAAGCGACTGCAGAGAAAGGAATGTATTGGGAGGCGTGCTACTGAAGCCCTGTACTTGACTCGGAACGTTTGACCGCTGAATTATAGATAAGAATTTGATTAGACGGAGGGTTGCATCATGAGTTGACATCAGTTAAAGAACCACTGGAACACCTGGGAGTACTTGACAGCTATTTTGTCCTAGTTTGGGACCCTTCAGTAGTACGCACCCACCGGGGTTCGTACCCAGGACCTTTTGGTTACAAGACTTTGCGAAATGGTCGCGCTATGTCGTTAATTGGTAGAAGTTAGAATTCATGGACTGGTCACTGGATCGGTTCCCAGTGGCTTAATGGTCTACGACCGAACTCGCCTTGTAACCAGAAGGTCCTGGGTCCAAACCCCGGTGGATGCGTACCTCTTAAGAGTCCCAAACTAGAGCGAAAGAGCTGTCCAGTACTTCCAGGTTTTTCAGTGGTTCTCTATTCGATGTCAGCTGATGACGAAATCCTGTAACCAATCAATCAAATCCCTAAAATACCAATACTTGCAAAATAAAAATTCGACCTGAATCATGGGTCACTTGACTTCCGTCCTGCTTGGTTGCGAGAACGAGTTTGTAGCACTGGCATCCTTTCACTGTGACAGTTGCATATTATGCTTAACTGCTAACCCAAGCGTATTTTGGTCCGTCTCGTAGACAAATAATTTTAATCTTGTGAATTTTTACCCTTTATTTTATTTCACTACTTGCAAGGGAGTTTCTGTTTACCTGAAGAAGAAAGTTTCGTAAACTGTTTCAATTACTTTAAGCCTTTCGTTGTATAGCTCCCATGAACGGCCTGGTACAGGAGAGGTTGGGTAGACTTTGGATTTCCTTTCGGGATGCTCCCATGTGACCTCATATTCGTAACCTCTACAAATTAAATCCCATTCACTTCCTTCACGTAAAGCTGGCGCTGCTCATAAAAGTGAAATTGCGAATACGAACATCGAACACTTACAACCAGACTAGCGGACATACACGCCTATCTAGGGGAGCTGAAAATCCCTGATTAACATTTCCGTGGTGTAGCTGTGCTGCAGAATCCGAATGGACTGAATAGCGTATGAACCTAATTTGGTCACTGGAAACCATAGGAACAGAGCTTCTTAGCGTCTCAAGTGCCCACTGGATCAGACCTAAAGCAGAAGATCAGGTGAGAGGTGGTCCCTTAAGCTATGAGATTTTGAACATTACCTAGATAAAAGCTGGATACCTAAACGCTGTTACCGCTAGATCAAGTTAATTGCGTGTTGAAAGGAAGGAGAACATTCGGTAGTAGACATTCTTTTAAAACGAATTCAAAATTTATATCGGTTATAGAGCTTTTGAGGAATAGGAGTCACTGCAGAGCCGTTTCGTCCTAGTTAGAGAATCTTCAGCAATACGTACCTCTGACCTCATTGAGGATCTCTCTCAGGACCTCCAGGTTACAAGATGACATTCTTGACAATCAACAACAGGAATAGAACACCTAGTTTTCTGTGGTTCTATTAACTGATAACAACGCATTCTCTAACATGAAACCAATCAAAACCGCTAACCAGCGCCACAGAATTTTGAAGTTTATTCACCGCACAACATGATATGTTGGTTTTACTATTTTTACATACCGATTTTCATACGAATATGATCCTCATCTCCACTCAAGAATTTATTATAAGGAAGAAGATTTATCCCAAAAGTCTTGAGGAAATTGACTAATTAAGTGCTCACTGATTGCCATTAACGACGGATTCCTCCAAGAATATGAAGCTCTCAATAACATACCTCATTGAGTGCATAACTATTTTAGTTTTTAGGTACAAGGCAGACCCTTGATTAGACAAGCGTTTCAATGAGGTGTATGATGACAACGTATCGTTTCAATAAGTACCTATTGTCCAACAGCTACGCAGAAAAGAATGGCCATGGATTGGACCTACTCTTAGAAGACATCCAACTGATGTCACATGCTAGGAGGACCATCGAGTTGAATGCGAATGGGAAGCGAAGAGTCTAGAATTCGAGAGTGAAAATGAAGAGACCGTATGAAGAGGAAGTTGAAGCTTGCTGGAAGGCATGGAATATATTGATAGTGTTCTTGGAGAATCGCATCTAATAAAAATGTGCTGCTGAAGCCCTATATTCCATTAAGAACTCTAGAAAGGAACTATAGTAATAATAATCATTATTGGATGGTCTCGGCACTTGTCAGCACAGCACACTTGTAATCCTGAAGACACTCGTATCCCCTCTATGGTTTAAAACCATATTGCTGCACTCATGGGCATTACCACTGAACTACTGGGGCTCACAACTGACCTTATGTAGGACTGTATTAATTACTTCGACTGAATACTAGTTAGCAACTGCTATCATGTGACATACTAAATTCCTTCAGTCAAGTAATTATGACAGTGAATCTCAGGAGAGACACGAGTTCTTTTAAGATTGCAGGTAGGCCTTGCTGACGAGTGCCAACAAGTTAGAAACCTAGGTCCAAGGTTCCCTGTCGATTTCTTCCAACCATCTAATAAAAATAATTCTGAGTGCACCGTGATATCAGGCTACCTAACATAGTGGTTACATGGCAGACTTGACTGATATAATTCAGTCTGCACCAAACAGAGGGTTAGATAAATTAAACTAGTCACTAAATAATTTCCAATCAAATAATAATAATCAAGTATAACATGCCATAGATTCCCTTAGCCATTAAAATACGTATTTAGTTAGTTAGTGATATTGGCTACTTTCATCTATACTACTTAATTTTGATTAAGTAAATAGCTTTTCTCGATAAAAAAATGTCACAGTGCTAATCAACTTTCCAGTTGAAGTAAGATTCAGTGTTTTCAGAGTAGGCTTTGATTGTAGGTGGAAGGCCCAGTATTCTCAGTTACATCTTTACATGGGTACTTTATACACATAAAATCACAGTATACCAAAGAAAAGCTAACTTATGGATCTGCAGGATGAAATAGATGGACAGATGATTCAATGAATGAATGTCTGGTCTTTGTTCGAGAATATGTTACAGCGGGATTATTGAAAGATATTGGTACATATAATCTCATTCTAATGAACAAAACGTTATAACACGTACATCTGGAAACTTTCAAGGACCATCATATTTCGTTTTCTGTGTTTGTTACTTTTCTCTGAGCTGGTAGACCGCAATCACATCAAACTCACGCACCTCATTTCGACTAGAATTAACATTTGGAATATTTTTGTCTAATTGCCATAGTTATCCTAAGAAACGGCTGGAAGACATCATTACATAGTGTTACTAATATCGGATTTCTAAGCTTCACTTACACTTGTATTAAACAACAGTCCATAGCAGACGAAGTTATATAGAGTTCAAAAGCAGCTATCAGGAATATGAGTGATATTTCTTTATACGATGAAATGTGTTCATTTATTCTCGAGTAAGACGAGAAAAATAGATTTGCCCAGAGGACCAATGCATACTTTCTTTCAAAGACCTCAATTACAGGCCATACAGTCGGATATATATGTATCATGGAAAAACGCCCTAATTGGTACACATTTCTGAATGTTGAGGATGAATCATTAGGGAGAGGAAATCAAGACAAAATCACAATCAAGAAGTCATACACACGATTTTATGAGTTCTGTTCGAAATATTTGCCGTAATAACAACAATGAGGTTCAAAAAAAATTTTATACTGTTATTCGGTGAATAGGTCTGCGATAAACGCCAATTTTATCCAGTGGAATCAATGAGTGTGTTGTTGAAAACAATCAGAGCATTATAAAAAAAAAAAACTTTTATTTAACACTGTAGTCATTCTTGAAGATTACAACATTTCAGTGTTAAGGCGTTATATATTTTTTGGTTACTGAGGTTCTAGTGTGTACATGAAACAAAAATGTGTGTGTGGTGTAGACAAAAGCACAAGGTTGCTTGAATAATGCAGATCGTAATGAAATGAATTCCGTGAAAATTTGATGACTGGGATGTTTCACACCGGGTAACACAAATCATTTACAGCTGATTTACATACAACGAGCCTCAAAATTGTGTATTATTCAGCGTCATAGTTTATAGCACGTTTGTACTCGCAGAGTGTAATTGTACCGTCCCAGTTGACATCAAGTCTTTGCATTAGCCTCTAAAAAAATAAAATACATAAAATATTTAATATAGACAATCATGGGGAACTTAATGAAACAGACAGTTCGTCTGCCACCTTCAATGTAAACATGAGGTTAGTCATTATCTAAGATGATATATATATATATATATATATATATATAACGTATTTTCGGTAAATTCTCATCAGACGTTGCATTTACGTAATGAAGTACTAGTCATAGGCATTTCAATTAACGTGGTGAATCGAATATGTAGGATCAGAGTTCAGGGATGTGAAATAATGGATAACAATGGAGGTGATCACCATAACAGTAATAATAAGGATAAATTCGTTATGTGTACATCGTATATTTATTTATATTCAGAATTATTTTGTTATCACTTTAGTGTATTGATTCTTATCTGGAAAGAGTGTAGGCGTCGCGGCTTCTCTTTTGACTACTGTGCCTTTGTGAACAAACGACTCACGTGAAGAAGAGAAAAAAATAATGTTTTCTTCAAGGTTATCTGAAATCTTTGGTGTTCACTAAATAGGCGTTATAAGTGTGTGTGTTTTTGTGTGGGTGTAGGTGTGCTTGTGCTTTTTAAAAACGTCAATAAACAGAATAATCACTGAAGGCTGTAAAAACAGATGGGGCTTTTCATGAGTTAAACACTTTAATTGATGGATTAGCAGGTAATTAATATGAATTGAATAGAATTAACTGTCACCGTGCTGTCGGCTAACAGTACTCCTTAAATTCAATTTTGACACTTTCCCATTCCTTCGTGTTCCAAATGGGACAAAGGGTAACAGGCTTCAGCTTTAAGATTTTAGAGGCGGTTGTGAGTTTTCTAGCCTCCTGCTCAGTCTTTCCTCTTTGCTAGGTTGACTACCATGTGACAGATTGGTTCAGGATAGCGTCAGCCGGGAATCGAACTCGAGTGAGTATTCCACAAGTGAACCACCAACACATAAGCACACCGTATATCAGATATAAAACGTGGAGAATGGAATTTGTTTCCTTCAAGTTCCCCAGTGGAACATAAGGTTCCAAGCTATTGGGGTTGCTAGCCTCATGCCCAACCTTTCTGGCTTAGCGAGGTAAAGGAGTGCGCCGGTGGCCGGGATTCAAACTCCGAACCATGTGCATAGTCGGTGAGCGTCCTACGCGCTATGCCACCGATGCACAGGGGGATGGCATATCTTCACGTTTGAATCATTTGCAAACTCGCTAGTGGTTTGAACAAAGTCTTACATTATATAGCAATCTTTTGAAAGTGTTTAGCGCTGAACTGGCGGTTTTTCATTTCGACACTGTAAAACAAAAGTCGAAATATCGTTTCACTTTACTGCTTTTGTCACTGTTCATCCAGTTAGCTTCATTATGGATGAGAAATGATGTACGACACAGTTTAAAGATGAGTGGTCCACGTCATTAATCCGTGAGAATAACTCCAACAAAGAGTTGTATTGAAACGTATTTAATAAAGAGGTGTTTCAGAAGAAAGAACATAAAATTGGTTAAATGTACATCTAGTGTGTTTGGCGATACACATAATAATTAACACACATATTACTGGATGAGGAATATTCATTATGAAGACTATCTGATAAGGCTCTACAGTTATGCATGTCACACATCAGGTAAGAGGTACGCTTATGCGTATGCGAAAAACATTCAATCCTATAGCAACTAAATAATGTTTCTTGTAAAATTCTGCTGTCACAATGAACTGTTCCGGAGCATTTATTCATAATAATTGTCTGTGCTGTAGGCAGTGTTTAACTTAATAAGAGTGATTTTAGATAAATTCCGATTGTCTCTGCTGCATGTAAAAGTTTCACTCGTACAGAAGCCATATCTGTGTGTTCAAAAGGAATTTGTACAGCCCCTTGCTTTGTCATAGCCAACTACATAAGAGGTATTAAGTTTTTAAAAATGATTTTTCCCCTAGCCTTGTAACTATCTTTTGACTTTGTTCATTTTTACAATTTTTATAATTCTACCTAATTCTATTAACTTGTTTGTATTTTATGTAGCTCTTCTGAGTCATTCTATTCTTCTTAGTCATCATCTCTGTTTCACAAATTTCCTGATTATGTAATAACTCGTTGCTGACGTCTGAGAATCAACTTATCTTGAATTCCGTAATTGACTTTTACCCCTACTTTAAGACTTAGATATCTTGTTACTAACATCTACTAGTTAATTTAAAAAACTTAGTTCCCTTTATGAATTTAGATAAAACAATAAGAAGACACAATTTGTCTGAATCGAGAACTGTGTATTCGCGAAACACATTTCGAACAATCTGATCACACACGAACTTGTCATATGAATGTATATATGAAATTATTGGAATGTTAAGAGGTGAAAAACTATCCTAAATGACTCCAGAAGCAAATAGAATCCATAGAACCTATTAATGGTGAGAACAGGAGACCTAGCTCCTCTATTGCGAAACATATTATAGAGACAGGACATAAAATTGATGTTTACTCATCTTTTGAACCTATCTATGAAACGTGTTTGGGGAGAACGCATCCTAAAGTCTGTGGAAGCCCTAACTAGTGATTAGGAAGTTTAAACCACCCCATCACACTAAGCGTTTTCTGGTGAACTTTGTTTTGGTACCATGTGCGTCGGTGGCACAGTGGTTAGGACTCTCGCCGACCATGCACATGGTGCGGGGTTCGAGCCCACGGCGGCGCACACCTGATATCTATGGTCGGCCTGCAAAATTTGGGCTACCGATATCCATGCTGAAAATTCCACACTTGTACCAAAAATACAGTGTGGAATCAAGCTGTAAATCAAAAAAAAATTAAAATCCAGAGTAGATGTACTATAACGTCTGTTATTTCGTTTAACCATCTTCTCTGTTATTTCGACCTTCAATATGTCCTTTTAACTTGACCTAAATTTATCTTCTCACCTGTTAACTGTTTATTAATCACATATATATTTTTATAACAAGTCCATGTGTGATGATCAGGTTGTTTGAAATATGTTGCGCAAACACATTACGCGATTTAGACAAATTACATGTTCTTAATGCTTTATTTGTTAATTAGTTGTTTTAATGACTTTTAACCTCTTACTTTCAATACCCCCTTCCCTAATACTTAAAACATATAAACTAAAATAACCACTTGATTGGTAAGACATTTTTATGTAAAAATCATATATTACTTCAAAGTTGATGAAGAGAAACTAATTGAAAAGGAATATACATTTCTGAATTGTATTCATTCTGAACTTTATGTGAACATATCTAAGTAGTCGTTGGTGGTGTAAATAAGCTTTAAACTACTCTGAAAAGCGTACATGTAGAACAGACTTTGGAGATATACTACATAAAGTTATCTACCGGGAACTGTTAAACTATGTTGAGTTCACCACATGCTTACAATTGACGATTTAAGATAAAATAACAAAAGCGGACAGATATGAAAAGGCAAAACCCCTTTCGTTTTTATATCTGTTTTGCGTTAAGCATAGGCACATATAGTTTAGGTGTACACGCCCTGTAAATACTGTGAAAGGTTCCACTAATATAGAATGACTATATGTTATCTGCATGTTAATTAATTACAGATTAGCACAGTCACTGTTAAAATTATCGTAAGATAAGTTACTGGACTTTTCAATCACACTTCTTTTATATAAGACTGAAGTACTCTTTAGTTTCTCTTTATCCCTACGGTGCATCTATTTACCACATCTTTATCTAGAAATTCTGCATCCACCGATCACGACAACTGTAAATCAGTTGAAGGCCTAATGTTCAGCTTAAATATATCATAATTATTGTTCCAAGAGTGTGTCGGTTGCACAGACGTAGAATGCTCGCCAGCCACGCAGGTGGTTCGGGGTTCGATCCCCGGCAACTGACGCACTCCCTAACCTCGCTAAGCCAGTTATAAGACTAGTTGAGAGGTAAGTTTGGGCATGAGACTAGTAATCAATCCCGTAAAAATAAATACCACTGCTACTGAAACTTCCAAGCTCTAGCTGGGCACTTAAAGGAACAAAAAATAGACAAACATATTGTCCCCACAATGTTTCATGCCTCCACACCGGAAATGAACCAAATAACCACACATGGATTCTCAACAATTTTGTCCTTTAGAGCAGTCGAGATGGTCATATGCAGTCACTCAAAAAGCTTTCCGTTATCTTCAGTTGTATGTGCCTTGACAAACATAGGTTGCGGGAGTGACTTACTTAAGTGACATACTTATGTTTCTGGTAGAAAGCGGTACACTTAATATAAAGAAAATTTTTCTATTGCTTTGCACTTTTCTTCTTGAATGACTTGTCTCAATCTGATGAATCCAGTTTTTTTTGGAGTACACTGATGATTTGAATACCTGTAAGTTAGATCGTTACAAGATGTTCCTGAGTTGTGTCCTTGGTTCTCAAAATGTACTTCTTAAGTTTTTATAATTGACATCTTACTATATGTGTCTTGCAATTCTCGAAAAAGACGGAGCAAAAAAATATCAAAATGGATTGGTTTGCGCTCCAGGTCATATAGCACCGTGTCACATGCTCTACTGTCAATCAGTGCTTTACCTGAAGATCGATCAGAATAAAGCTATTGCTATCATCATTATTATTTATCTAATGTTCTGAATAAGTCTACATTTGATATGCATTGTATTGACAATGTTTTTGATGTCGTTGTGTTCTCTGAGCTGGATAAGCTATTTGAGAAGCTTTCATCGCCCGACTAGGCAACATATTCAGCGCATACTTCAATTTAAAGTGAGCTTTTAGATTTTTTCACGAGTAGTTTATTAGTCATCTCTCCTGGTGACCCTGGACGTGAGAAATGATTAATAAAACTCGTGGAGGAATCTAAACGATCACTTGAAATTGACGTATGCGCTGAATATGTCGCCTAGTCGGGCGATGAAAGCTTCGCAAATTAACTATCCAGCTCAGAGAACACAACGACATCAAAATCATCCACCTGAGCTATAAATCATACCTAAATTGACAATGTAAGCCGACGGACTACTGTTCCATCTTCTGATTTCTTTTCTGTTTGCCTTTGCTCTAACTGTTTTTATTCTGGTTATTTGTGGTTTTATAACAAGAGACTTTGTAGAAGAAGAAGTTATTGAGAACAATTTTCTGATTAAAAGCCATCTTGTTCTGATTATATCAGTTCACTTATTCAATAATCTTGGAAAAGTTTACAATTTATCCCCATCAAACATACCCCCCCCCGCCAAAAAAATATCCTCTTAATCATCTTTACTCTTATCCCATGTATATTGATAGAGCGATTTGTAGTGTCACTTAATGCCTTTTTCTGTAATATAAACGCAATGGTACACCTTAAAAATGAAGTCGTTGATAAGAAATATATCTTCTCAGAAGTTGGTTTATAAGGATAAAACTAGGATGAAACAGCTGTCCAGTACTCTCCGATTTTCAATGATGGTTCTCTAACTGATATCAGTTCATGGTCCAACTCCTTAAAATCAATATTTTTTCTCGGAAAAAACGCTTGTGAACTCTACCACTGGTCACTGTAAAGGATTTGAGTAAAATTTGAGCAAGAACATTACCCTGCATATTGGCTAAGTAAAGGACAAACAAAATCTATTCGTTGTGCTATTATACCTCATCTTGTGAGTACAGAACACAAGATTGGTGTCAACAAGGCTTTCAAAGTCATTCATCGTATACCAGCAAATCCTAACTTCGCCGTAAGAGTTTGTATACTAAATATTGCTGAGGCTGTTGGAGTCCACATTAAGAAGCCTAATTGTGTGTCGAAAAGAAGTTAGTTTAGACATCGTTCTTACCTTTGCTACCTAGGTTCGAATGATCCTCAATTTTTTGTAGAAATTTCTTTAATTTTAGTTGATATTCTATTTGCTACTATATCTTTATTATTATTATTTAACCATCTTTAATGAACTGTAATTCCATTGTGATCTTATTTTACAAATGGATATTATTTTCAAAAAAACTGTAATATTGTTATTGACTACTATTCTACAATATTCTTTGTATATAAACGTATTTATATATATATAACTGTAGAGGGAGAAGAAGAGGAAATTATCGAAAAGGATATTCTTTGGTCAATTATTTTGTGTTTTATACATATCCGAATGAAAAGTTTCACTATATTGAAAGCAATAACAGTTCTGTGAGGCTAAAATCCTGATATACCCAATTTATCTTTCTGAGGATACTAGGGAAATACGCTGGCGCTATGCATACGAAACTGTAGTCTTTCACTTTATAGCTTCCCCTTACAATTATCAATAATCACTCACGCATCCAAGATCTATACTCATCAGTACGCGGCATTATTATTATTTATTCGGCAGGTGTGGATTCTGTTTCTCCATAAAATTTAAGCTATAATACGATTGACAGGTAAACGAGCAAGTTGATCTTACAGATTTGGGATAATTTTCTGTCAAGTGCAATCATCACACCATCCACTACTTTGCAACAAAAAGACACTGGTATGACTAAAAAAATATTCATTTTCGGGAAAATAAACAATATCTGTTTTTTGCAAGGTATAGTGTAACACTGTTAGCGAGGAAATGAATCGGCGGTCAGAATGAAAATTTGTTTCGCATAGTGTTAAAATTATTATTATTACTTATAATAATAAGAAATTGAAGGCAGTTATTATTTGGTATTCCTGTTATATTTGGTTTTGTAATGCAGACATCGGTAACAGTTTTAAAGAACCACCAAATTTATCTAATTGAGCATTGAAGAGCTGACATGAATTCATTTAGTGTAACCTTTCCATCTCTGTTTAAATCCAGAAAGTCCATTACTTTCTATAAAAAAGAATTCATGAATAAAATAGATGACAGTTGAGTGACTGTGAAATGACCATTTGTCATGTATATATATATATATATATATACATTCAGGTTCTGTATGTAATCTCAGTGATGTCGGCGTAGGATTACACATGGCGTAAAATCCACTGCCATCAGTTGCTGATGGGAGTTTGGAGCGCACAATTTATTCATAATACGAAACTAAAATGATCTACAATTCTGGTGAAAGAAATAATTGAAGTTAACTAGTGAAGATTTGTTACGTTAAGGAGTGTTCTAAATGATTACGATTCATAATACAAGAACTGATACCTTGCTTCTCAAAGCCTGAATGGCGGCAAAATTCCTCCTGAAAACGGATACAGAGACCTCAACGAACATGCTGATGCTACTATTGAGAAAAGTTTGCAAGCCTACTAATTTGAAGAAAATCTTCTGTGTCACACTACCAAACTACCTGGAGAGAATAAAAGAAGCACTGGATGCAGAACTTCACCAGCCTGGAACCACCTGGTTGGAATGAGGGAAAGCACAACATGTTCATATCAAGTAGCGACTGTATACACTTTCATCGAACAAAGTATAGAATGGGAGTCAAACCTCTACTCTAATTACATCGACTCTTAAAAGGCCTTTGACAGCGTTGTCTAAGAGGTATTTTGTAAACGGCTTCAACACTATCGAGTACAGTGTCGTAAACCCTTATCAACCGCATTCAAACACAGGTATATGACAACGCTAAGTTTCAAGTGATTCACAACGGAAATCTCAGTGAGTCCTTTGAAGTGACGACAAGAGTAAGACATATCTGACTAATATTACCAATGAAATTCCTGTCTGCGATGGACTGGATTAGGCTGAAGACCATGCGTGGACAGCGAAAAGACAGGACTGATAAGGAGAATCTAGAAGATCTGGACTTTGCGGATGATTTATGTCTAATGTCGCACAGGCTCGAACACCTACATATGAAAACTAACGGGTTGGCATAAGCAGCAGAAAATACAGAAATTCAAATGAGCACAAAGCATAACAAAATGAATATACAATGCTCGCTAGCAACTGGGGAAATTTGAAAGGTGGACTTCCTTCACTTATCTAGGCATCATTGTTTCGACTACACGCAGAGCAGGGATGATAATGACCAAACCAACCAGGATTGAAAATGCAAGACAGGCCAATGCAAGATCAGTAAGATTATGTCAAACACTAATTAAAATGTAATCCTCAACTCAAGTCATATCTTCAGTTCCCTTCATCCACAGTAATATACATGGTTTGTCTCGAATACGAGATTCATGAATATATATGGTGAGTGCAATTTAATACAATGAACATTGTTTGATATTTGACATTGAAAGTAAATTGTCAACTTGAGTCTACAAAATCCGAGGTGAGCGTCTCACGGCTCTGGTCAATTTAGTAAAAATTCTACGATAACATAATCCGATAAGTCATAAAGTTCGGTTGGAAGAACTCCAAAATATTTTCATATTCATTAGTTGTACTACGGACATATTGTTCCTCTATTTCCAACCTTAATGTGTAGACATAAGCAGTGCGTTATTGTTCACTGTCCCGCGTCTGATGACACATGGAAGGAAAACCCAAGGAGTTATGTCATGAACTGATATTTTGTTTTGCCCACAGTTCTAAAAACAATCTGCTGTACTCGACTCTTCACTGGAATGGGGTTTAGAATTGTGTCATTGAATATCTCTATGTAGGCTAAACACGTCAAATCGATACATGTTCAGATGAAAGATGAGATAAGAAGTAAGTAACGCGATCAATGAATAGACTTAGATCCCAGTGAGATAGTCTTAATGAAGAAATTATTCACTACGCTTTAAGCCTTACTGATAGAGTCATCAAATAATATAAACGGTTACAAATAGAATTTCTTAGCAGTATTATATGAAAGGTGCAGCCCACTTTAATAACCACCTATCATCTAAGTAGATAGGCGAATTATATAAACAATTGAAATAAAATAAGCTTTACCAGTGTGTACATAATAAGAACTGTTTTAAAAGTTTATCTGAACATACCCTTACTATTGACTCATTTACGGAGGATGTCATCAAGCCACTTCTGAGTTCTTCATAGGATACGAATCCATCTTTATTTTTATCCAGATCTTTGAACACCTTCACAAAGGCATCTTTCTCATGTTTGTTCATTGTTATTATTCACAAGGAATTAATAATTTGTCAGGAAAACGTATTAAGAATTGCACGAATTCGAATAAAATATAAAATCATCATATAGTAAGTATACTTTGAAAGTGTTAATGCATGCTTTACCTCTGAGATCAGAGAGTGCACAACATCACGAGAATAAAACAAATATAGATTAATCGAGGAGCTATCAATCATCAGGTGTCGTTTATTCTGCTAATGTTGACTCGACTATTGTTGACTTATCAGTTAGGCATAAACACTGGCTATTATCAAAGACAGTTTAACATACTATACTGGCTATCGGGTTCAGTAATTTCAATCATTTGGTCGGTATACCTAAAGATCTATATCACGTTAGCTATGAAACTAAAATTAGTAGATACATTCAGTAAAAGCGAACATTATTAAACTATTCTTTACTAATGGTCTATCAAGAATCCTCGTGAATTTATTATTTCAGAAAGGCATTCAAATTGACTCTTATTGTTAAAATAATCTCTGTAGCTAAATATTGTGTCAGTGTTATGCAACTAAGTGTTACGGAGACTTTTAAAATTGTACAGCATATATATATTCAAAATCTCATAGAACTTACTCTCCACTGCAGATGAATGTATGCTATATGGAAGAAAATACACAATCCTTCTGGTTTTATAGTAAACTTCAGAGGCCTTTAAATAAACCACATAATGTAGTGTCATTTGTCATTGGTTTTTCTAAGTTAATTTTTGAGGTGATAGTAACAAAATCACAACGCCCACTGTACACATGTGTTTACTATTTTTAGAAATATGATGTCAAAACTTATTTCAGGCGTTTACCAAATATAGTGTGAACATTATCTCAATCTTCACTGAAAAGTTTCATAGATGGAAAAGCACACCATTTTTGTATTCTTATTACTAATATTAAATCTATATTCGTAACTACAAGGACTGGAAATCACCTTAGCAGTTGAGTGATTGTTTGAAAGAAATACCTCCTGGAGATATTTTTAGCTTGTGTGAATTACTTAATTTAATGTACACTTCGAAGAGTGTAAGTATGTAATTTTGGTGAATGGTGACTTTCGGTGGGATTCATGATGCGCATTTCATCCTAATTGGGACTAGTCAACTGGATCCAGCTGCATAACCGAGTGAGTGATGGTGATCCAAATGATATTTGAACCGACAACTCGTCGTTCTGAAAGCCGAAACGTTACCCACTACACTGATTGGGCTAAGAGAGTCGTCTCTTCTGAGGCAGGTATGCGAATTATTATTTATTTTCAGTTCAGTTTTGATTTCACCATTGATTGACTGGACGGAAATGAGTATTCTTCATCTGACTACTAGTCACCATGCACTAAATTACACCACTTCAATCCTCAGACATATTTGGAGTGTTCCTCAAAAGAGGTCTAACATTCCGGTACAGTCAGTAGACGGGAAAATCAAAATTGAATAAAAAATGAATGGTGTATACGTTTTTTCAGTTGTCAATTCATAGGTTAACGGTCCATATTACGTATGGGAGGAACAGTTAAATCGCTTCAGAAATGTAGCCACCATTTTTAGTTAGTCTGACAGCTTCCATAATAAGTAGAATATCCACAATCATTCTGTCAGGCTACTTGTATACTTGACTGTGGAACAAGAGGTGAGCGTGATTTGTAAACAGTAAATAACAGTCTGTTGATTAGTCATTTTTGAACATAGATATTATTGAATTGGATTTTTTTTTGATTTTCCCGTCGATTGATTGGATCGAAGTGCTCTGTCTCAGGTTGACATGTCGGCTTCTTGTGCAGATGCTTCGACGATGTCTGGGCATTTAGTTAGGATACAATTGGTGGATGGTGACTAGCAGTGGAATCCAGGATGCGCATTTCGTCCTATTTGGGACTCGTCAGCTGGATGTACCTGCATTCCACAGTGGGTGATGATGTTCCCACTGTGGAATGCAGGTACATCCAGCTGACGAGTCCCAAATAGAACATAGATATTATTGAAAATTAATACCAGAATGCGTTTTCTGAGTGCTGCGAGTCACTAGCTTTCCTCGAAATCTAACAAATTGAGAAGTTCCAAGTGGAAAATACAACTACAACAACATATATGGATTCCATCATGTTTTTCTGCAGTCCTTTTTCGCTGGATATGCGATTCCCCATGAATTCTAACCTTGACCAATCACAGTCTCCCTAATGTAACACTTGGACCTACCTACAACTCATCGTTTCCCACTGAGGATGCGTTCGAACGATGGTCTGGAGTGTGGTGTCACTCTATGGTTTCCTTAGTGTCTGTCCAACCATTTTCTATGTATTTGTAAGGCAGTGGGTTACTAGTAGGTTCGTTCCCAGAATCCGTTGTTGCTCATCCTTACTGGTCATATGAGCTTCAGCATCAAGTAGGTAGAGCTGTCGACGTAAGTCTGTAGGCTTCTGAAAATCCTTTTATACGTATTTATGTAACTTTATACACCTATCGATCGACTGATATTCGTTTGGCTGATTATAAGATGGCCCCTTAACTAACTTTAGCTGCTTAGAGATTGACTTGCTACCAGAGAACAGTCTTGTCGAACTGAAGTATATGGATGATATTCTTCTACAAGGTGGAGACATTGATAAAATGCAGCCTTTTGAAAATCTTCGTCAGAAATCTTTGAATTTTCAGTATGATGCTTCAGGGCTGATATGAATTGACTCACAGTTTGAAGAATAACGAGGGTGAATTGGCCGGGCATATTGATCACTTCGCTTATTTGATAGGTCCTAATGAACCGATCGCTGACGTAATCTTAGCTCTGATACAAAAACCCGGCTGGCACTTGTCAGCTTCTATCATCTCTCACATAGACGTGCCAATCAAAGGAGGTGTGCACTACTCAGAAGTTCGTTTTATCTCCTTTTACGGCTGTAAGCTATGGTCGTTGAAAGACAGAAAAATGAAACGGATTAGCTGTATGTGACCATAGGTGTTTGCACTCTGTCTGCCAATATTAAGGCTTGGCTTAGAGTGTTATATAAGGAGGGGAAGTGAATCAGTCAAATTTCAAAAATACAACTATGGACATGGTTAGGACATGGGTCACACATATCAAGGCACCTTCCTACTCGTCGGGCATTGACAGCTGACATAAAATTACGTGTAAAAACATTTAGGGGTGATCTAACAAAACCTAGCACTAATCCGTGAAGTGTTTGAATGTTGGTCTGAGCCAGCCACTGTTTGGTCAGGATCCTCCAAATACTAAGAACCAATGTCTGGGGAGTGTTTTCAATAAGGCACATGAATTCACCCCTGATGATCTCCAAGACCCAACAAACTCTCATGCTTTTCCATTGAACCATTCTTTCCCCCCAAACATTCCTCTTCATTGTAAATTTTTTTTCTTCACGTTTGTGTTCTACATTGAGTTTGGCAAAGTAATTTGATGCACTCCTGAGCTAAGCTCCATGTTGCCGCTCAGTCAGTTCACCAGTGGAAATGCATCCAGTCTTACAGTCATTTATTGTTTGAAGAACTAATCCCCTGGTTGTTACAAAACGCCTTATCAAGTCTTTTAAGAATTATGAAAACAGAATACTTTCAGCGAAGCGACCCTTATCGGCGAATTCATTCACATAGCTGTACAATCGCATTTATGTATAATTATTTGAGTGTATGTGTGTACATGAGGTTTGTCAAGGTTAGATCATTGATCAGGTAATACAAGAATGATCTAATACAGAAACAAGTTTAATCAGGCAGCAACTTAAATAAGATTGAGTTAGTAAGTTAGATGACGTAATATAATTGACTAAAATGTTTCAACTTAGGTCAGGTTAACAACAGAGGTAATTACAAGTAGAGACAAAGTAGAAGTGGGATAGATAATAATGCCATTTAAATTAGAACTGAAATTGAGCAAATAAGTTGGATGACGTGACATAAATGACTAGAAATTGAGCGTCGTTCAAGTCAGTTACAGTGGTGTAGAGGTGTAGAAATTAAATCGGGTGGGGGTAGAGATGAAAAAAGTCGGAAATGTGAAATATTACAATTGAGAAGACAAAGTAATACTAATGAAGACTCGGACAAAAAAGATTAGGTAGAATTTACTTGTCGGGTAATAAGATAGATTACGTCTATTGCAAGTGTACTGATTGAACGAAATCCTTCTGTATGCAGAATTCAGGGCTTAGCAAGTGAATCGCCATTGCTTCTGCAGTTTGAAGAAGTCTGATTCGTACGCCTTTAGGAAGACTACTTCTGACTCTGTAGACGACTTTGAAGTTTGTTTGGGGTGTAGCTTGGTGTCCAGATTCTATCAGATGTTCTAAGATTGGGCTGCGGGGCATCGTCTTTCTCCTTTGTAAAACCATATACATTGATGAGGCAAGCAGTGGTAGCTTATCCTTCACGTTCACATGAATCATAGTTTTTGTGGACAAGGTTAGACGCAGTTCAGCTGCAAAGAAGGTCTTCTTGAGTGAGCTCGACAGTCGATTTTTTAGTGTTTCCGCAGATATATCCCTATTGAACTGAAGGTTCATGTGGAGCAGTTTTTTGGGACGTTAAAAATGGGCGGCTTTTGTAGTCTTGGATTCATATATTTTGCAACAAATCTTCGTGTATAACAATTCTCGACGAGGATGCCCTTGAGATTGTCCATTTCATCTTCTATGGTGTTCGAGGTGCAAATTCTTCGAACTATGTAGCTGAGTAAACAGATCGGCTTTCGTTTGGTGTATAAGGTTACCTAACAGTAAAAGTTAGTCAACCTACTGTGGATAGATGCTTTCAGTGTTTCATCCTGTTTTCGTCTTGTTAGTTGGACGTTAAGAAAGGATATTTTGGAGTTGGACTCTTTCTCTAGCGTGAACTGAATCGAGGGGTGACAGTTGTTAAACGAGTTTTAGATGTCGTCTAGATTTTCTTCATTGTTGACGATAATGAAAGTGTCGTCGACGTATCTCTTACAGATTCCAAAGGTATCGATCATTCTCTTCATGCATGTGTTTTCGAGTTTCGCCATGAGAAATCCGCAAGCAATGGGCTTAGTGATGAGCCCATAGTTATACCACCATTTTGGCGATATAAATCATTGTTGAAAGAGAATTGAACATTCAGCGTACACCTTTAAGAATTGATACTGAAGACACTAGGTTGATGCAGATAGTTTTAAGACGCACAGCAATCGAGGGGAGTGATCTACTGTTTCAATAAGCCCTAGGTGAATCAAAATGCAAAGTGACTGGGACATAATGACTTCTCCTTCATATACAAATAAAATTTTACTCTTCCTATATATATATATATATATATATATATATTTCGTATTTGGCAACTTTTATGTCATATTTATGAAACTACCAATGTCATTTTCCGACTAATATTGATGTTTCGCAACGTGATGCATAAATAGCGTATTTTGCAGCAGTAAAGACTAGTAGCGTGATTTGAGAGAATTTGTAGAAAATTCCAGTCTTCTTTTTGGCACCTTCGTCAAAAATAACACAATACTAGTTGAGAATAATTATTGATATAATGATTGTGCCAGGTCATTCGCCAAGCTATTTACGGGTATAAAGTAAAACAGGCCACGTATAAGTGTACCACCGTGTTGTATAGTATACACTTACTTAGCTGATGCACTTGGTGTCTTTGTTCACTCAGATTTACTGAGTTTTATTGAATAACAACATAGCAAAAATAAGAAACTTAGCCGAATATGTGAGGTTGGATTACAGTGTGACAAATTAAAAAAATATTGTCGATTATTCTCGCCTTTACAAATTTACCACATCGTGAGAATCTTCATTGTATTATTGAATTTTTATAGTTAGGTGCCTGTCCCCAGGAAAAGAAACTTGATTCATTTCCTCTGCTTTATGATAGGAAACATATTTCTGGCTGCGTTGACTTATAACTTTTCTTCCTAGAAGTCCAGCTTACAGAAAACGGTTATCCGAACTGGTTTATTGACAAAAACACAAAAAACAAGCAAGCTAAACTAGTCATTGACTCAGTTCCAGAGAAAACAACTTCGTGAACTGGGAATCCATAGGTGATATGCTCAAAAGTCGTCTTTCTATATCGGTCAATAAGACAGTGTTTGCTGTAAAGCTACAAATGACATTCATCAGCCGTAGGTTATTTTCCGTCTGCTACTGTTCAGCAAGGTACACTGGTGGTAGTCAGAGGATGCTTTCTAAACGGCTGTGAGAACATATTTCAGTGCGGTTTTGTTTAGAAGAAAGGGAAAATGTGGGAAGCTCTTTTCTAGAACTCTTTTTGGACTTTGAAAGTGGGATACATGAAAAGGCTAAATGCCTTCAATCACAGGTGTCCGTGTTCTATCTGCCGTGTATGATGGTATACTAGGGTGAGCAATGTTGAGATTAGGAGTCTGGTGCTAGGTGAAGAAGGGAAATCAGTCAACGAGGTTACACCTATTGAAATGGTTGGGAAATGTGTTACTCATTCCTAGCTGTCGTCTTCTTCGGAGGGCGATGTTCACTGACATAAGAAGAAGTCGGAAAACAGCTAGTGGTGGTGAAACCAACACAAGCCATAAGTCAGTTGAATCCATAACAGTTAGTTTAAGCCAGCCAACCACTTAGGGAGGTATAGACTGCTCTCGAGTTGGGTTCCTCGGGATGGTAAGAACCAGTGGCTGGAAACATCTAGTGATATAGCGCAAAGTAGTTTTCAATGGTCGCGCCGACGCATTCACTCTTTGTGATTTTTCGTATCCAGTGAAACTTTGTTGTTCTTCTATGTTGCTGTTCTTTTCCCCTCACACTTCTGTTTACTATTTGTCTCTCTTTTGATTCCCTTTCTGCTCTCTTCTCTTATTTTTTTGCTGCCTGGAGAGTGGCAGCTCGAACTGCTTCACATCTGCGCAAAGTTTCATGTTACAACTAGTCAGCCGCTTGGTTGACTTCTGTCAGTCTATCTACTGTGAACATGCCTTTCAGGCCATCTATTGGATTCACGCTAGCTTGCAGTGTTTTCATCGCCCTACATTTCTGAAGACAATCGAGGTCTTGGCCGTTTATGAATTCATCAGGCCAGGCTTTTGTGTTCTACAATGGTTGTAGAGGGATGAACACCTATTGATTTTCCATTCCGTTTATTTTGCTGATCTACGTACCTTTCCCTCATTACTAGGATCATTATTATTCTCACTGTTCCTGGCATTATTCCCCCTGCCTCATCTGTCATTCTGAATCAGAAATGTTTTTATTATGTTTGATTTTTGAAATTGATATGTTGCTATGTAACGTGTTTTATTCGCCTATTAATTCTGTAATTGTTCACCCCTTTCCAGCATCTATACACCTTATGGGCATCTCTGTATATGACATTATTTGTTTTACCACTTGAGATTTAACTATGATTATATTCACAAATATTTTAATTGCATCTCATACTGCTATTATTATTTAATGTATTCACACCATTATTTAACTTCCCTCACGAGATGTAATTTCTTAATATAAAAACACCACATATATACGATTGTGCAGCCTGATAATAAATTTGTTGAAAAGTCTCTTCGGCGAATACCGTGTTTTTAGTATGACCAAGTCTCCAGTTGAATCAACACACCAATAAATTATGTGCTTAATATCAGAAGAGTGTACAGAAGAAGCACAGTCACAGGGCAATACACACACTTCCTTAGTTACGTGCCCAATAAATCTAAAAGAAATGTTGTTAAATATCTGACGAGCATAGCAAGAAAGATGTGTACGGATGACGTCTTACAAAATGAATTTGAATGTATTCATGATTCGTTGACAGAGATGGGCTATCCGAGTAGTTTCATAAAGAAACATATGAAAACATCAGAGAGAAAACCTGAAACTCTGACTGCACGTAAAAAACCTCTGTTTATTAAGTTACAATTTAATGGTGATTTATTAAGTGAGATTATAATCCAGAGACTTTCCAGGAGTATACGAAGAACGTTTTACGCAGCATTCCTATGTTTGTCATTCTCTAGCCAACGAATGATTGGGACATTAGATTGAAAAGAACATGAAGTTCAGCAAAGATGACGATCTTTTCGGCGATTTCATTCTCAAAAGCTGTACAATCGCATTTCTATAGATTCATTTACATAAATACAATTCTTAATTGTTTAATTCCACATAGTAACGAAGGTGATAATAATTTTCAACTTGATTTGAAAGTTTGAAGGTACGAATAAAGATTACAAGGGGCTTAGAGACAAGATTTCATAGGATTAGAAAACAGTTACAACGTATGCAAAATTAATATCTGATAACTGGAGAATTAATTTTATAGGTGAATAAAAGGAGATAATTGCTTTCAACTTGATATGAATTACAAGAGGCTTAGAGACAAAAATTACGCAGGGACAGAACGAATTACAGGTGTGAAAAAAATGAGCATGGAAACAAATTGAAATAAGAATAATAATTTTCAACTTGAAATGTAAGTTAGGTGGTGTGAATACAGATAGATTACAAGAGGCATAGAAACAAAAAATTACACAGGATTACAATATAACTGTAAAATGGTTATTCTAAACGGATTACAAGTGTGATCAGGAGTAGCATGGAAACAAACTTAAAACAACGGAGTTTATAAATGAAAAATAGGATGAAGTGAATGAAGGCAAAGAGAGAAAATTACACACACAGATAAAAAAACAAACACTGAAGGATAAGGGAACATACCGAACTAGGTCCATGGTAGTTGTAAAGGCTGGACTAGTTTCTTTTGAACACACAACTCTGCCTTTTCGATGCATATGACGAGAGCTTTCGCAGGATACATCCCGGACAGGGCTGCGCCTAATCTTTTATTTATGATTCTCATTGTATCATCGCCTCTGAAGTTAAATATGAGGAAAACTGACTTCTTGCAGACCGTAGGTTCATCAGGTTTCTTACCTTCGTTCTTGTCATATTTGTCAATGAAGCTTTGTGGATGACCTTTTTCTTTCAAGCACTTATCAAGCAGCATGAGTTCACTGTCTTATTTATCAAGTGAACATGTTCTTTTCGCTCTGGAGAAAAGCGTTTTCACCAGGGCCCGTTTGTAACTGACTGAGCAGATCCATGTTATTCTGAAACAATGTTTGTTCCTTCTCTGCTTAAATGAATAGAAGGGAATTCTTATATAACAACATGTTTGTTGATCATGAATAGGGAAAGTAATATTAAAAGAAAGATAAGCCCGGGAAAAAAGCCTGGAGATTTTGACATAAATATATAGATATCTGAAATAAGCAACTTCCTTTACTTAATTACCTAGGAAGCATCGTTTCAACTACAGGTGGACGGAACTGATAAGAATGTCAAAGCGACGTTCGGGAAAGCAAGGTAAGCTTTCATTACTCTCAAGTCTGTGTAGAGGTCAAAGCACTCAGCATGAAAAATAAGATCCGAATTTTCAACTCATATGTGAAGTCAGTGCTACTTACCATACGGATCAGAGACTTGGCGCGTCATAAAGAGCACCTCAAACAAGCTACATACCTTTATTAACAACTGTCTTCGCTCAATACTCAAGATCAGATGACCAGAAAAGATCAGCAGTAGTGAGGGATCTCTTGGAGCGGACCAACCAGAAACCGATTGTGCAACAAATAAGCAAGAAAAAATGGAGGTGGATTGGCCATACTCTGAGAAAACTATCAAGTGAGTGACATCACACGCCAGTCCATCGCTCGAATGGAACCCTAACGGGAAGTCGTCTAAGGGTGACTTGGAGGATGTGATGTGAAGAGGAGATGAAAGTATGTGGGCAGAGGTGGAGTCAGGTGAAAATACTGGCAGAGAACCAAAGGCAGTGGGGACGTGCGCCCTATGTTGGTCTAGAAAATTAAAGAAAACTATAATAATAATACTAAATATAAACTCTGACCAAAAATTCTTATCATGTAGAATCTCTTCAAATATGTAGAAACTGCTCAAGGGAATTACTAGTGAAACGTAAGTAGAAAATGATCTTTTTTCATTTGATACCAGTTGCCGTAACAAGTCCTGCATATTTCGTACAGTAAATGTTATGATTCATGATGTTGCAAATGAAAAGAATGATCGCCTTCCTTGTTTCGATGCAAATGATATCCTTAAATGGCTATAGTCACTGAAAGCTTCCCAACCACTAAGCTGGGATGGTGTGAACGCCTTCGTCCTCAGAAAATATATGAAGATTTAATGTCTCGGGAAGACTAAAGAATTTTTCCGCCGCCTGAATCGTCACTTGGGTTATGTCTTAAGAAAATATTACCCTCCATTAACCTTGAACCTTCATTGAAGGTTCCAAAACATTTTGCTGATAAACATAGTAGATTTACTTCAGATGCTACTGTTATCTTACAGCATCGTGTTGTCTCTAGTTTACACAAAGGTGACAGATAGTTTCGATATGCTTTCTTAGATTATACAACTGTCTGTTACCTTGTACTCTTTTGTTCAACAAGCTGGCTGTGATACTGGAGTGATAAATGTTAATGCTCTTATTTTTATGATAGAGGGCAGTATACTTCACGTAAAGGAAATGCTTCCACTCCTTTGCCTACTGTAGCTGGTGTTCCTCAAGTTGTTGCCGTTTCTCACATAACTTGCCCCACATTCTGATGAAGCCATTTTTATCAGTTACAGCAATGTTCTGACCGCTTTCAAATCACACTATTCCAAAATAAATCGCTTTTTGTTAAAAACTAGTCAATCGTCTTTATCGGATATATTTAAGGTAAATTCCTGAAAATGTCAGATTTTTAATTTCACTTACAGACACGTGCATGATTTACATGAAGTGATATGTTATCATCATTATGGCATTACAGAAAACACTGAAGTTGAAACTAATTCCAATTTTAGATACCTTGGATTGTGTTATTCCTCTAATTTATCCCGGTCTTTCCACATAATGCTAATTTCTAGGAAGATATTCAGTTAAACCTTCAATGTAAGGAAGTCAAAACAATCTGGTATCACTTAGCCTCTGCTTTCACAGTCTATCAAATCTTGTATACTACCTATTCTTCTTTATTGCTTCCCCTTAATATTTCCTGAGTTACTGAGAAAAACTTTGATACTCCACGAGGGACACTAAAAGCTGTAAGTAAGGAGGGTGAGGTGTGTTACTAAACCAACTAATTAATATCGTTGTAGGTGGGGAACTAAATTCATCCAAGAGACTGCCAAATATCATCTTGTCGGACTCTGAACGTCTTCTTTATACACAACTCTCTCCTTGTATTTTACCAGACATGACCAAAAGCATTTATGAAAGACTTTATGCTTTGATAACTAAGTATAAAAGACATAACGATACCTGTAGGGGACTTAATAGCGAGCTCGGTAACCGTACAAAATATCAGAATAAAAACCCCCGCTTATGAAATAATATTGCAACAGTATATTTTAAAAAATACAGTTAACAAGTTGTATAAATGAATGGTTAATTGCTGACACAGTTAAATTCGAGCTGCTGTAAATTATTAATATGATTCACAGTAACGTTCACTGCCGGGGTCATGTCTACTGGTAGAAGTTGCGCACCGGTTGTGGAATGGTCTCCGGACGTAGATGAGGAGTTTCCACAAAATTCAAAGCATACAACACGGTTAGTAGTGAGGCAAGTAGACAGTATGGACCAGTGAGAAGACGAAGCGACAGGTAGCACTATGTGTTTTAGTTTGCACTCAATGAATTGTTTTAAACAAAAATTATGTACAATGCTTCCATTTTTAACGTCTAACAAATAAGTTCACATTTATATTATCCCAGACTTCACAAACCTTAATTGGCATGCATTTTATGCGATGAGAAAAGGGTCAAGTACAAAACAGCCAACTTACTACCAAATAGTAAGTAGACGTCTGTTTTTATACTTTCTTGCATCACTACACTGTTTTTGTGGATTCCACTTAATTTTATTTTCGCATTCGCAATCTCATTACCAGTGTAGATACCCTGTTGGTCATATCTCCCCCAATACCGTGTCATTTAAAAAGAAAGTTGGATGCACTATTGTAACATATGTTGAAAAATCCAGAATGGATCAAATCTATCTTTTGGAATATGGCCATTATTCTTAGCCCATATACTGATACAGAGTGTTTACGTTGGCATTCCCTGATACAAAACTTAAACAGTTATTCACCTATCCTACAAAAAATGGTCATTACCTCATTTGAATATTTAGAACGGGTGAATCGATGAAATTAACAAGGCTTAATTCAAGGTCATGTTTGCAGCCTTTTTCCTCAGGCAATTGAGAAAAAGAAGACTGAAAAGTGTAATGGACACTTTGAAAGTATAATAGCACTGAAGAAAGTTATTTGATTATATCTGATCAAAATGCAGGTAAAACTAAGCTTCCGAAATAACCCTGGTACATTCCTAAAGGCTTTTTAACTTTATTTTTCCTTCACGTTCCCCAGTGGAACATAAGGCTTCAAGCTAGTGGCTTGAAGTTTCTGTAGCAGTGTTTACTTTACAAGATGCGGTTTCTAGCCTCATGCCCAACTTTTCCTTTTCACCAACATTATTTCTGGCTTAGTGAGGTAAAGGAGTGCGTCGGCCGAGGATCAAACCCTGGTCCATGTGCATGGTCGGCGAGCGACCTAACTCCTATTCAACCAACGCACGCTTTTTGACTTAAAAAGACGAAATAAAGGGTGAGACATTATTCCTGGGTGTTTTGTTAAGCCTCAGAGATCATGGCAAGCCTAGCAGGAAGTCGCGAAGATAGCTGACGTCTGAAACAGACTTCTCAAACCACGTTATTCACTGTACAGCTTAATAATGGCGACACACTTCGAATCAGGAACACAAGATTTCAGTCCATGTTTCTGTACTTGACGAGAAAAACATCCTGAGAGTTGAAAGTTCTTTCACATTTTCTGTTGCATAACATGCTCTGTCGTTCATTCCACTTCATTTTCACGCCATCATGGCTTTTAAAAGTAAGAAATTGTTGGAATATCTGAAGTTTGCGGGAAACTGCAATTTTGGTAAAAAATTTGTTTGAAATGCTTGTTAGTTTTATTAGACGTATGCCAACAACAACAGCTGGTCTCTTCAACCGTTTTATTGTAGAATCACAGCGTTTTGAAGTGAGAGAAATTAGGCAGCTTTGCAATGCTTAAAGTATTAATTCACAGTTAACTGAGTAAGCCTTTGTTTTGACTATAATACAACATTTTCGTTATGTTAGACGCCAGAATAATGTAAGTTTACTAGAATACAATTCAATCTACTTGTCAATAGGCTAGTTATTTTGTTTGTTACTCTACTAGATTGACAGTAATCTTCATTGGAAAGTCATTTTACCTGAATACTCGTATATCTATTAAGAGTTTACTGATGGTAAATTCGCCAATCATCCCTCAAAGATATGTCTTGAAGATAGAGGCAAAGAAGATAACCCACAGATCACTATCATACCTTCCACTTATCTAGATAACATTATTTCACCTGCAGATAGCAGCAATGAAGATGTTGGAGATAACTAGTCAAGATAGGCAAAAAAAAACACGGAACTTCAGTTATGTGAAGTCAGTGTGGAAATTTACTGCACTCAGCGTAGGAAACAAGATTTTGATTATAAATTATTAATTATTATTATTATAAATTCAGCTATAACTGTTTTTATTTCTCTTTTATTTCAAAATGTTAACGAGCCGTAATCAACATTTTCGAACTCTGTCATTCTAAAATTACCTCTAATATGACTAAAGCTTATCAAATCCATTTGTAGGTTAGAATCACAGCTGGCAATTGAGACATATTCACATTTTCTGAGATGACTGTTTTCTTTCAGTATCCAATGAAACCATGATCGTATAAAATCACAGCGTTTTGGTTATGAACAATAACGCTGATTTATTTAAGTGGAATAATTGATGTCCTTCCCTGTAAATCTAAACCTTCATGGCTTTAGAACACGTTGGCTGGCAAAATATTTCTGAATAATCTTGAGTCTGTCTTTATTTGCTTTCAGGAACAACACTGGCAGGTATTAGCCCGAAGGATAAACACTTCTATACTTGATTTCTTATTTTGGAGACGTTTGTGCTTATGTCAACTGTTGGGTTATTTACATAATTTAACAACAGAGTGTATCCTACCCAGAAATTCAGAAGTATTAAACCTAATCTTCCGCGGACTGATGAAAGAAACTACTGAGTGGAATGTTTTTTTTTTTTAAAATGCCGAAATTAACCAACGCTAGACTGCATAAAAGTGGTTTGTATAATGCCGAACTAAAGTACAGAGGTATTTGACTTGCCTATACACAGAGCAATTAATTTTCCAACAAAGGTGAGTTGACGGAACTCATGTTGTTGGCCATAAATAATCTTACAGACTGTACACAGTTAAGCCGAAATATTTCACTGACTGTATTAGTTTTACACGCTATTAGGATAGATTGATAATTTCATACGGTTATGCATTTATCGCAGGTTTACTCCCAGTCAAATAACCCAAATTTAAAGTAATGCGACTGAGATTCCTAATTTGTGAATCGATATTTGTTGGATTCGACTACTGTAACAGAAAACAATTAAACAGAAGAATAAATTTCACTGTCTACATAAGATTGTTTATTAAGAAAAATAGTTAAACATAGTCATCTTCGAGTTTAACAACGTGATTAATGCAACATAAATCCCAAAAGCAATCATTATTTATTTATCTTATCTTGTCATTGGTATACACACATTTCAGATGAAAGTTGAATTTTTCTTATTCAGTAATGCATTCAAGTGCCTTTAAGAATTCATCTAAAGTGATTTTTCCGTCTTTATTCGAGTCCAGAAGACACATTACTTCCTGTAAATATAAAAATGAAATATAATTTTATTATTTATTTAAAAATTTCTGATGAGGATAATTGAAATTAAAAAAACAAATAGATAGATCATGCTTTTTAAAATTAGCGCTCGTCTTGCGGAAATTAGATTCCTTGGTTTCATATTCAAATATCTCGTATATGAAACACATTGTCACTCCCTACTATTAAGACAGGGAGCTATAACCCAATGCAGGAACACTAGCATTCTCACGTGATGTTCAAATAAGTACAGTAATGCAGGTTAATACAAGATGAGTTAACCTTGGAGCGTCAGTGGTCCAGTGGTACAACTTCCAGGGACCTACCCCCAACAGATACACTAATTAGAACTCGATGAGCATTTAGTAAGCCTGATAAAGACAGAAGGTTGGGTGTGAGACTAGTGACCCCGAACCGTAGAAACATCATGGCTAAACGAAACTTCAGGCATCAAGTTTGACGTCCTATGTTCCACTTGGATCGTAAAGAAATGAAAAAACCAGACCTTATATTCAGTCCATAGTCACTCATACTACACTTTGGGTCCTGTTGCTTCCGTTCATATTTCTTCTAATTATACAAAACGTTCTTAATTTCATATATTAAAACTGTACAGTCTAATCTTGATGAGGATTACTGAATTCTAACTTAAGGACTTAGCAACTTTCACCCTATGGAAATGGGATTTAATCCGGTATTATGAAGCAGTACACAAGCTCAAAGTTTGTCGCACTCTAAAATTCATCACTATTTCCCTGAATAACAAAGAAAGTAAACATTCGTTCACTCTCTATAATCGCTCATTTGTTTTTTCCTACAGGGATAGTAGTTGGACCATGATCTGGATACTGACACCGGGTTCAGGGTGACCAGGACATGGAATGACCCCGAGTGGCAGCTTATCACTGCACCTCGGTGGGCTGGAACTTGCAATGGACTCTAATTGGATGAGCTTGGATGTGCAATTTTTGTCAGTGAGGAGGGTTTCTAGCCCTGCCTATGAGACAGAATTATGACGGCCTGCTTAAATGTCTAAACTATCCATCAGCATTTCTTAAAACTGGTGCATGAATTTAATTAGCATTTAGGAAAAGTCTGTGCAATTCTTCAAGAAAATAAGGGAAATAAAAGTACATAATCGATTATGTGTTCCAGAGTCCAGATAAAAAACTGTTTCACTATCTTACAGCAAATAAATTTGCTTAATGCTCATATAAAAACTTTTAATTAAACACACTTCTATTATTCCATCTGAAAAACCACAGCTTTTCAAACCGGTTCTCAATTCTTCATAACAAACATGACCATCATTATTTGTGTCCAAAGCGTTAAAAACTTCCACAAATATTCTCGAGTCGCCGGTGAGCTTGGATCTTATCCGGAGAAAAGAATTGACAGTAAAGAGAGAGAGAGAAAATAACAATATTATTTTCAAATATACTTTTCAAATATTAGAAAAACACAAACAAGGTCTTTCAACAGATTTAAGCAATTTGAAATGGCAATATCCTAGTGGATGGAGGTAAAAGGCTGTAAATATTGGGCAATTATAGTCGTCAAAAATTTACTCGCCTTCAGTTGATCCAGATTCTTGAAATTGTAATTGAATCACAATGAGGTTAAGAAACAGTGACTGTCATCCATAGACTAATTTACACTACACTGGCTGGATCATGTACAATAGCTACTTCACAATCTTAAACGCAGTAGACTGTTTGTATACTAATACTAAGTCTAACATGTCTAAAGCCTTGCGCAAATGAATGATAACAACGCTGATTAACAAGAGGTAGAAAGCGTTAACGCATCAATCTGCAGAAGTGAATTGTAGGGGACTTTGAGTAATACGTGGCAATGAAGCCAAGGACCAGAAGATTCAAAGATTAAGTTTTGCTAGTATAAACTGAATGCTACTTCCTAGATGGAGAATACATGTTACTGACTGGATAAAAGAGATGGTATCCAGTGTGGTGAACATACAGACTAAACGTAACTGCAGCGAAGTCACACATTCTAGAAAAGGTTCAAAGGAAGGCAACAAGTATGGTTCACGGCATGGCTAGCTTATTATACGAGGAAAGACTAGACAGTTTAAATCTCTTCTCTTTGTCATACAATAGGCAAAGAGGAGATTTAATCACAATGTTTAAAATTTTAAATAATGACTACGGACCTGACCTATTCTCTCTTTTCCTTCCCACCAGGTCGGAACACCTTAGAGGACATAGCAGGAGAGTTCAAAAGCCAAGAAGAAATCATATTGATGTTGAGTGAGTACTGGTTCTCACACCGAGTCATAAACTCTTGGAACCGACTCCTAGAAGGAGTAGTGTCTGCAACCTCAATTGATTTGTTCAAGAAGAGTTTAGACAACCGCAGAAATTTACTAGAAAAGGATTGACTTAGGCTCCAAGCCTTCTATCCTCAACCAATAAATCTGAATCTGAAAATCTGAAATCATAACTGATATTCAATATCTTCGCTGAATAACACTTCTTCAATTTTACTTAGTCAACCGAACGTCTAACGAAGGAGTCTCTACTTTTTCGAGGTAATACCGCGAGTGAGTGAACTGATTTCATGGACAGTAAAAACTAGGATAGATTTCGAATATAATTACTCATATCAGATATTATTTTCAATAGAATCACCTGACATAACACTAGAACGAACAAAACGTCGACTTACGAATCGATGGCATCACTGTGTTTCGAGCCACTCATTGTTAAGTTTCTCTCAATAAAAGTGTTATCAACCCAGGTTAACTTTTCTAAATGAGTACATGAAATCATTGTGTTAACCAATCACAACGCTTAAAGTTTGAATGATTCTCATTGGTTGTATTGTATGTCATAAATAAATTCTTGTTATAACATGAAATTAATACGAATATATGTATATAAAAGTAAAGTAATTCAATAGTTGTATGTGAAAAGCGTATTTATTTAGACTGACGTCAACAATCTTCTCACAAAACATGAATGTGAAAGTGTTATTTTTTTCTAACAGAACCAATAATATAGTTAAAAAAATGTCTTTTAGAATTGTAGATTGAATCAACTTTTGCCATTGCAAAATAAAGTACTAGTGTTTTTAAGTGTATAGCTTATGTGATAATTTCTAACAGAATATCTTGATAACTGCTCACGTTATTCGGTGGTTTGAGATTTTCAACGAATAGAAACCTCTAAACCATAAAGATGCAGTGAAACATATTTCATTAATTGAATTTTAGATTTTCCCGTCGATTGATTGAACCGAAGTGCTCGGTCCCAGGTTGACATGACGGCTTCTTGTGCAGAATGCTTCGAGGATGTCTGGGCATGTAACTATAATTTAATCTGTGGATGGTGACTGACAGTGGAATCCAGCCAGGGTGCACATTTTGTCCTATTTAGGACTCGTTGCCTGGATGTACCTGCAATCCCCAGGAGACGAGTCCTGAATATGACGAAATGCGCATCCTGGATTCCACTGCTAGTCACCATCAACTAATTAGACATATGCTTACTCACTTTTACACTGTACAGCTTTCTCTTAATTCACAAGCCTTCCTAGGAAAATAGCTGTTTAGTAGTTGGTGTTTTAAACAGGTATGACTCTAAAAAGTGGGATTTTTGACGAAACATTTCGTATTTAAATGAGTCAGTTGTAGATTTCGTAGTCAACTCAGCGATTTCAGCAATTTATGAGAAAGAAAAACATGTCACACTAAACTCAGGAAGTACGCAGAATTATTGGGAAGTACACAAAATGAACTGCACTCATCTGGAAAAAATATGAGGATTAAAATGTTTGTCTGTGAATCTAGCTGTTGTGATTATTGGGGCAGAGATACACACAGAAAGTGGAATTTAGGTGCTAGTTATCATGAAGTCAACCATTGTTTTAAAGAATTCAAATTAAATGAAGAAATGTTGCTTTTTCTTACACCTTTTCAACAGAGAAATACGTAATGTGCCAAAGTGTATGAGGATGAGGATTCAACATTTAGGACCATATGAGATGATTCACAGCTGGAGTTTGACAAATTAAAGGACATGACTATTTTAGCTTCTGTTATTTAGCCTTCAAGATCATGTTTATCACAGGAAGACTAAGCCTTTGTGGTAGTATGTAATTCTATATTTATTTGCTTATTAGATATGGCACACAGTGAAATAGTATTATTTACTGGATGACGACGTTTCGAACACAAGTGATTCTTCATAATCATATTAGTTGTAACCGCACAACTCCCTATTCCTTCCTATTCATCATAGGGGTAGTAGAATTTCCTGTATGTCCAAGACAGGTGCTAAACTATTCCCGTTAGACGTAATCTCACTTGATTCGGCAAATAAGGCTTCATTTGTCAATCTCTCCCTCTATCCTGATATATTCAGTATGAAAAGTGTCATCTTATCACATTTTATTGCATAGTTGTGTGTAATTACGTGTAGTGAGTGCAATTGCTGAACTATTCTCTAGATCTATTCTCTTGTTAGGATCAACTAATGTAGATTTTGCTGCTACATCTTTGTGCTCCACCAGTCTGACTGACACCGTTCTATCTTGTTCAACTCAGGTATCTCACCTGACAATCATTGCAATCACTGCAATAATTGGACTAATAAATTTTTCTTAAACTAATGCAAGTATTTCAGCCTTTACACAATGTTTCTTATCCAAACGTACTGACTGGCGTTTACCATCACTGTGCTACAGGGAAGGAAAATGATCCTGGCCATGAGCCGGGCCCTGCACACTTTCGTGTTTTGGTGAGCATTCTACCACCGAATCATACACGCAGTATTCATGCAACTGATTATTCTGATGAGCCATCAGTTATTCACCTAAGGTGATCTTTAATTATCCAACACTGTCCAACATGTTTTGTATCAACCCTTTTCAGCTTTTGTTTTTGAAACGCTTTCTCAGTAGGCCGCTAACTTTCATCAACCTCTGCCCTCGCTGCATACTGTAGATCAGATAGCCAGAAAAGAATTAGCAACAAAGATCTCTGCGAACAAACCAACCAAGAACCTATTTTTCCAGAAATGTCTTAAAAACATGAAGATAGATTGGACTTACTCTGCAGAAACTGTTGACTAACCCCTCCCACCAGGCTGTCGAGTGAAACGAAGGGTTGGACATCCAAGCGTGACGTTGAGGAGATCATATGAGGGAGAAATGAAAACTTATAGGCAGTCACACAGCCAACTATAAACAAATACAAAGGTCGGACAGAAATTGAGATGTGCTGCTAATTCCCCATGTTCTACTGCGAACCCAAAGGAATGATAATAACTATGATACCTGATGGTGACTTCAGAGAATACGGTGAAATGGAGGTGTACTGATTAGGGCCTGTGTCCCAATTAGAACTCAAGGGGACAATAAGACTAACATTCATGAGTCTAATTGTATTTTATCTCCAACATAACAAATAACATAGCAAAAACTTTCAGCATCAGCACACCTTACTTTATCAAGCGAGTATTATTTACTGACTTTAAAATATTTTATCTTCATGCTACTTATAAAACTTCAAATAAAACAATACTACACACTATTTTGATGCTATATTTAAACAGTGATGTTGGCGGCACCAGTCACACTAACATGTGATATTCCTAAAAGACCCAAAATAGCACACATAAGTTATAAATAGCTACTCAGTTTACATCTCTCCAGAGTTATTTAGAATTTTTCGAAAACAAAATGTAGAACACTTTTCAAAAATTAGTTTGTATGGATTGTATTTGTTTCAGGTTACACCACGGAGAGATATCAGTTGGAGAACCATTGGAAACCATGGAGTTCTGGACAGCTGTTTCGTCCTAGTTTGGGACTTATCAACAGTACGCACCTTCTGGGTGTAGAACCCATGACCTTCCAGTTATAAAGGGAGCTCGCATACCATTCAGCCACTTGGAGCTGATTCAATAGCCAGTCTATGTATTCTAACTTCTACCGATTCGTGATGTCTTGGCACGACCACCAACCAGTGTCATCAGTGGGAACTCCATCCTCACTGCTTACTTACTGGATGGACTCCACTGGTCACAACTTCTCACTAGAACTCCAAGCAACACCTTTTCCTCTAGCCAGTCACTAGCGAGCATCAGATTAATTTTTCAAGAGTTGGCTTTTTGTTCCGATTTATTTCACTTTAGACCATGGATTAATATAAGGTCAGTGTACTCCCTGGTTTCCAATGGTTCTCTAACTGATACCCCAATCCTAAGTCTAACCTTAAGTAATTCGATTTCCGAATAAAGATTTCGGAGGTTGAATTCCACAGGCTGTGGAACTCTTCAAAGACACTTTTACAAAAAAGGAAGTTTCTGTTTAAAAATGTCTTAATCACAACAGGGATAAATACACGAAAAACAGTCTTCGAAAGTGTTTCATAGATATGGAATTCCACGAAATCGCTAGTTTATTGGCTTTAGACTAAGTATTGCTTCAAAGGGAAGCTTACACATATTACTCTATGGCATAACTGCATATGCATACGCGCACAGCAAGCTGATTTTCTCACATATAACTTTTTAGTGGTCCAGTTGTTAATATTGTATCTCTGTGTGATTATTCAAATAAAGTTGTCTAATATGGAATTACATTATACCACAGTGCTAAAGTGCTACATTTACACCAAGTGTAGAGGACTTGGAAGCCATTCAGGGATTTGAGGTTCGTTTGATGCTACACGAATTCCCCAGCTTCATTTGGCTTACTGGCTTGTAAGAAGTCTGGAAAAGAGGAAAGCCTCAGCGTGAGGTTGGCAATCCTTCTCCATCAGAACACAATATAGCACTACACCTTTTAGTCAAACTCATGATTTGCAATTTTAACAGTTTGAGTGATGAAATTTAACCGTAGTTTCCTTTGGTAACCAATCCGGTGACAATGCATGTGAGCTGCTTAATATCATAAGTGAGAATCAGGAAAGCAAGCAAACATGCACACAACTATGTACTACTGATTAACTGGGATCAGTAGTTGCATAACACTGGTGTCAACCAACAGTGTTTGCTAGCCAAATCGAGGTCATCTACTCAGTGGATGGCTGTTTCCCTCCTTTCAATTGATTCGCTTCTCTGAGTTAAGTAAAATCGGGTACACCGATGACGAGACCGCCCAAACGAATGAAACAGCTCTCCAGTGTCTAGGTCACCTCAATCTGGTTAGCAAGCACTGCTAGTTGATGTTAGTGGTATGCAAGTATTATTATTGTTGTTTCCTTTAGTTCCTAGAGGAACGTAGAGCTTCAGCCACACGTCTCCGTTGCGTTCGGTTCACTGTCAGTATTTTCACCTGGTTCTATGTCTGCCGCCCACATGCTTTCACCTCCTCTTCACATCACCTCCTCCAAATCACCCTTAGACGACCAACTCGACGCATGCCATTTGGGTTCCACTAGATCGATGGTCTGAAGTGTGATATCACTCACTTGATGGTTTATTTTCTCAGAGTATGGCCAATCTACTTCCATTTCTTCCTTCATATTTGTTGCACAATCGCTTCCTTCTGGGTTGGTTTGCTCCCAGAGGTCCCTGTTGCTCATCCTTTCAGGCCATCTGATCTTCAGCGAAGTTTTGAGCGAAGCCAGCTGTTGATGAAGGTGTGTAGTTTGTTGAGCCAAGTCTCTGATACATAAAGTAGCACTGATTTCATATTGGTATGCAACTACTCACACCGATTAATCAGTAGTACACAGTTTCCTAACACCAAAGCCCCTGAGACTTCAAAACCTTGAAGCCTTGTCTTCGACAATGAAAAGGGAAACCTGACAGGACAACATGCATTTATTTTAATAGCGTACTTGCATGTTTATATATATATATATATATATATAAGCCCTGAAAATGTAATAAATAACTAATTTCTGTGTACAGCTTGAATATTATGGTGCTGTGCATTTCCATTGTTCATTGTATAGTTTACACAATAACAACCTTATAAACAGCATATTGATTTTTAAACACCACCTAGTAAATAATACTGTTTAATTATGTGTGCGTGTGTGTTTGTGCGTTTGTGTGAGATCCGTATCAATGATCAGGCCTCTAGTGAAATAACGATGTATTAGCAAACAGATCAATCAATCCAAGTTGACACCTAGTGTCCAAATAAAATCACTAGTTTGCATTTGTTAAAACAAGTCATGTGCTATAATTTATGCACATCGCATTACATTTATATATAGATATATTCTAAACAAACTGAATACGGTGATATTTTGAAACTCATTCATACAATGTCTCCATAAGAAATATTCTTAACTGATGTATGCGTTACATAGATAAGCTACAGAATGGCAAATATTTAAATACACTGTTTCTATAAAATAATTACATTTTGAGTGAAGAAAGATGGTTAAAAAAAGGTTATAAGTTCCAAGGATGTAGCCTTCTTTCTAAGTGTAGTGAGATGTGGCATTAAATAATGTCGTAAAAGTTGTAACAGAAAATGGCCAGATAATCGCGCCATGAATAATCTATTTACAATAATAATAATAATAATTTCTTTTTTATTCCATAAACAGTACTTGTGGTACAGTGTGGAATTTTCAGCCCAAAATGTTTATCTTCCTAAGACCAGATTTATTCTTTGTCTTGTACAGCTTCTCTTTTTCTCTACGAAGTTGTTTGAGATGAGGGGAAGATAAACGATCCATTCTTTTGAAAATTATCTGTTTTGGACAGCATATATCAAGGCAGAATTTAAGATAGTCAGTTAAATTGGAAATAGTATCATCCAGTGTGTGTTCGTTGAAAAGTTCCCAGCTTGTGTCATTTAGCATACATCTTAGTTTGAGCACATTTTCCTGTGAGTAACACCTTTGCTGTGTTTTCCTGGACAGATTTGAGAGGATATTAAAGTGAGATCTGCTGTATATCTTAGGTAATATCCGAATAATACAATGATCAGAGTTCATTACAGGAGCACGTCTGTGTGCTTCATATATTTCACCATCATTAATAAACACTAGATCCAGAGTTTCATCAAGTCGAGTAGGAAATTTAACAATATTGACATGACCTAATGATACAAGGAAAGAACAATCGCAGGAATTGAAATCTCCTGCGACAACTGATAAAGAGTTTTCAAGATGTGTAACGGCGAATCCAGTGAATTCATCCGCAAAATCAGATAGATCCGAGGCAGAACAGCCAGAAGTAACAGGAATGTTTGAGATGAAGACGTATTTAAACTTGGATAAGTGTTTCGGATGGCATTTGACTGTTATACAATCAATAAAGTCACTAGAGAAAGAAAAACATACAGTATTTGAAGGTGACCATTGAGAATGAATGAAAGCTGCAACACCTCCACCTCTTTTCTTTCTGGAGCATAGTTGATCTTGTCTAAACAATGTAAAGTCATTTAGGGAAACCAGATTATCATGGTAGAGTTCATGGAGCCATGTTTCTTGTAATGCAACAATCGCCGTATTGTGTGTGATAAGTATCAGGTGATAAGAGAGACTGGAGATGCATAATTTTGTTGAAAAGTGAACGGCAGTTTGAAGTGATAAAAACAGGAATAGTTGTGCGATATAAAGGTGTCTGTTTAAGTGCGCGCTGCCAGCCACCGTGATGTTTTCTCTTAGATTTATTTGATGCATGAAAGCCATATGGTTTAAAACGTTTAATGAATGAACTAGTGTATTTTATACGATTTGTGATCATATTTTATTAAAATTAAGAATGAAAACATTTGTGATGCGCTCACCGAGATTCTCATGCATAAAGAAGAAGTGACTGACTTAACACTGGTGTGGGAGATGCGAATTTCACTCTTTTGTAGTGAGATGGAGTATAGACAATTTCCAGAGTGTTTTGAGAGTGATGATGGTTTGTCTTGCCTTTCCGATCATGAGTGGTTTTGACATTCTTATCCTAGCTGTTGACTGTAGATGAAATGACACTGTGTAGGTGGGTAAAACAAATGACCTCCTTTAGACTTCCGTCTCTACCGCTTCGTCTGCCAGTTATTTCTATGTAGTAAGTTTCCCAGTTTGTGTAATGTTAAACTTTATTAATCAGCGACATCCAGATCTCTGAGAGACAGCTTATTGGTTCACGGCTATTCGCTCCCTACGTACAATATACAGCCTAATCCAGTTCATCACAATCAGGAATATCATTGGTGATAGTAGTCGGCACTGTTTTACTCCTGTCGTTACTTCAAAGGCCTCACTGAATTTTCCCTTGTGAATCACTTGACACTTAGCGTTGTCATAGAGTTGTGTTTAAATGAGGCTGATAGAGGTTTGCGACACTGTACTCGATAGTGTTGAAGCAGTTTCCAAATTACTTCTTGGTTCGGTTAACGATGTTGAAGTCCTTTTCAGAGTCGATGTAACTGTAGTAGAGGCTCAACTGCCATTCTATGCTCTGTTCGATGAAAGTGTGTAAAGCTGCTATTTTATCCGCACATGGTCTGCTTTTCCTGAATTCAGCCAGGTTGTTCCTGGCTGGCGGATTTCTGCATCCAGCGCATCATTCAGTCTCTCCAGGATGACGCGATTTATTGTTTTACTTGTTTTCTACTGTAGGATCCCTCCACTTGCAGGGGCCTAAATCGCCCTTCTTTTTAGCTTGACAAGGTAATCAAGCCACACGGTACTTTTTCTTCCTTGCAAACATTTTGTAATAATGGCATTAGCATGTCTACTGCTGTCTCTGGATCCGTTTTCAGTGATTTTGGAGGAATTTCGGCGGTCCTGCTGCGTTCCCGGCTGGATTTCAGTAACCTGAACACATTCGGTTTGAGGATTGGTGTCACGGTAATGACAAAAATGTGTGATCTCACCTAGTTGAGGATATTCCTAACCATTTTCAAGTAATCTGTAGCCGTGATTTATTGAATTAATTCTGCATTTCAGCCCATACTTTCTACCTGAGAAAAGTTTCGAGTGTATAGCTACTGGACAGCATTATTGAGGTAGTTTTTTGTGACTAATATTTTTAAATTTTTTTAAATTTTTGATTACAGCTTGATTCCACACTGTATTTTCTGTACAAGTATGGAATTTTCAGCGTGGATATCCGTAGCCCAAATTTCGCAGGCCGACCATAGATATCAGGTGTGCGTCAACGATGGCTCGAACCCCGGACCATATGCATGGTCGGCGAGAGTCCTAACCACTGTGCGTCGGTGGCACAGTGGTTAGGACTGCTTCAATTCGGCTGCACCACAGATTTTACCTCTCCAATTGTCTTTCTGTTATCAAATAAAGTAATTTCGAGCTGTGAGTGTTATTTGCCAGAGTTATGCAGAAGAAGGTGTCGAGTAGTTCCCGCGTTCGGATCGAATTATTTCATTTGTTACAAATGTCATATTCAGGAACATTAAAGCTTAAACTTTAATTTTCTCTTCTCAAGCACAGACTGATGATTCACAAATGATTGGTGGAGTCTAGTATTTTATCTCCCAGTCAGAATGAAATCTTTCTTACAACTAAAATAATTTTCGTCTATGATTATTTAAAAAATAGATGTACGCGTCAAGTCACGTTCAAACTACAAGACGTAGTTACGTCATTCACGAAAAGCCATACATTTCAGGTTTAAATTAGTCTTGTGTCATTGATGATAGCATAATCAAACTTTCAGAATAATTAATATGTATATATATATATATATTCAAGTAGAATGCATTTATATATTTCATTTCAATAATATTGAATCTCAGACATTAACCATGCACCAGTTTCGACCTCACCTTTCAACAAGGTCGTATGATCTATGATGATTGTAGGCATCATATGTCTTTAAAATGACGCATGAAATAATCGATCATTGAATAAATTAAAACAACAAAAGTATGGCATATTTAACTAATTTCAGATGTATATGTTTTATACTTTTAGTATTACGTAAATACTCTGTCAAGTGTGAGCAGTTATACATTAAAAAAAATTTAATTCCATATGATGGTGTATTTTTGCTTTCCGAAGTAAATAATAATTCAAATCACAGATGACGTAGATGGAGGGGAGGGGGACGATAACACTTACACAATGCTTAGAATATCCTTTAACTGGTGTGTGCATTATATCTTGCATATTAATATGTGGTTTTATGTGGGCATCTTCTCTGAGAGATGTTATTTTAAATTCCTCAAGTTGTTTGATTTTGAAATCTGGAATGTCTTGAATTTACACGGTTGACGTATCCAGGCAGCATAATTTCAACTAGAGTCAACAGCTAGGATAAGGATGTCAAAACTACTCATGGTCGGAAAGACAAGACAAACCACCTACACTCTCAAAACACTTTGGAAATCTTTTGATGTGGTTTTGTTCTCTGAGCTGGATGATTAGTTTGCGAAGCTTTCATCACCTTACTGGGTGACATCTTCAGCGCATACTTCAATTTGAAGTGAGCTTTTAGATTTCTCCACGAGTTTATTAATCATCTCTCCTGGTGACCTTGGACGTGATTGGTTGTTTATGTGTGTTTTCACACCTTCTAGGTTACTTGTATTGGAAGTGACTGTTTCTTTGACTTGAACTTTGGCCCTTTGTGTGTGAAGTTTCTTTCTTATTGGTTGATAAATTTTGTCTATCTCGATGTGTCTATTGATTGATGATTCACTGGAATGCCAAGCTTCTAAAAATTCTCTAGCATTCTTGTTATTTCCTTTGTCTAATATTTGAACGTTGTCCCAGTCGAATTGATGTCCGTGGTTGTCTGTGTGTAGTGAAATGAGGGAGTGGATATCATGTCTTTTGACGGCTAGCTTATGTTCGTGGATACGAAGACGAAGGGGACGTCCACTTTGGCCAATGTAGTGTTTTTCGCAGTTGTTACAGTTTATTTTGTAGATGATGTTGGTTTTATCTTCTTTCGCTGTTGAGTCTTTTGGTTGACATAGAATTGAGTGAAGCGACTTTGTTGGTTTGTGTACGACGTCAATTCCTAAAGGTTTGAAGAGTCTTGTAGTGATTTCTGAGATATCCTTTATATATGGTAAGGCGATTTTCTTTGTGTTCTCCTTGGTGGCTTTTGCTTTGGTAGGTTGGCTTGGGGGTATATGTCTCTTGATGAAATTCCGTGGATATCCATTCTTTTGGAAGACGTCCATGAGATACTTTTCTTCAATTTTTCTTAAGGTGGGAGTGCTGCAGTGAGTCCTTGCTCTCTTGAATAGTGTTTGTATGCAATTCCTTTTGTGTGTTATTGGGTTGTTGCTGTTGTAATTCAGTATTTGGTCTGTGTGAGTTGATTTCCTATAAACTTGAGTTTCTAATTCTCCTGTAGTTGTTCGCCTGACTAAGACGTCCAAAAATGGTATTTTGTTCTCGGATTCCTCTTCTCTTGTGAATTTGATGTCGTTGAAGACGTTGTTTATTAAGTTGTGAGTTTTGTCTAATTCGTTTCTTTTGATTATTACAAATGTGTCGTCGACGTAGCGTATCCAAATCTTGGGTTTGATCTTTGGTAGAATTATGTTTTCGAGTCTTTGCATCACTGCTTCTGCAATCAAACCTGATATTGGCGATCCCATGGGTGTTCCTTTGACTTGTTCATATATTTGGAAGTATGTTGTTAGGCATAGATTTATGCATTCCATCCAGCTTGTGTGTTGCATTTTTGATTGTTGTGGAAGTTGTTCGTCGTTGCTAAGTAATTGCTCCATGGTTTCTTTTGCTAGTTTTTGTCCGATGGAGGTATATAATGCTGTCACGTCGAAGGATACCATTATTTCTTGTTCATCTATTTGGATGCCTCTGATTTTCTCTAGGAATTGGATAGCAGAGTTGATGGAGTGATCGCAAGATTCCGTTAGGTGTTTTAGTTTTCTGTATAATTCTTTGGATAAATTATATGTTGGAGTTCCTGGGAGTGATACAATTGGTCGTAACGGGATATTTGCCTTGTGTATTTTGGGTCTGCCGTAGAATCGAGGTAGGACTGGTCCATTGGATTTCATTCGCCATTGGTCTTGTTTTGTGATCTGTCCAGTTTTGGTGAGCTTGTTTAAGGTCCTTTGGATGCGGTTATCCAATGTTTGTATGGGATTTGTTGGGAGTTGTTGATATACATCTTCATCTTTGAGTAGTTCTTCAGCTTTCTTGGTGTATTCTTCTCTGTCCATGACTACTGTTGTTCTTCCTTTGTCGGCTGGTAAAATGACGATGTCCTTCCTATTTTTCAGCTTTTTGAGGGCCTTTAGTTCTTGAGAGTTGAGTTGTGTGTGTTGTCTTTTCTGTTTGACCATTGGTACAATTGTTTGGCGTATCTCTTCCTGTGTTTCCTCGTTCAAGTTTGATGATTTGAGTAATGATTCAAGGCAGCGAAGAAATCAGTTTTTGAAGCATCTCCGGTGTTGTAGTTTAATCCTTTTTGTAGTAGTTGTTGTTCCATTTTTGATAGTGGTTGTTTTGATAGGTTGACTACGCAGTCTATGGGCGTATTGTCTGGTTGTTGTTTTCTAATCTTGGCTAGCTTGGTTTTGAGGACTCTTCGTCTTTGTTCTCTGTGTTTTTCACTTGACAGTGTGATTGCGGTGATCAGCGTTGACAGGTGTTCCTGGTTGAGGGTTTTCTCTAATTTTGCTTTTTGGATATCTATAATTTGTTGATATTTGTTGATCCGATAATGTGCGTCTGTAATCATTAATTTGACCATTCGTCTTCCACATTGTTCGGCCAATTTCCATCCCATTGGGCAGTTGACTGGTGGTTTGTATCTTACACTGTTTGGTAGGATTGAATGACGAAGGCACTCATGGAGAAAGAATAATTGTTCTCTGGTGGATCCTTGCCTTTTGGCGAAGTCTTCCCACTTTCGAACAGAGAGAAGCGTATCCCACTCGTAAAATTTAGATATGACTGGAATTCACCCACGCTCAGCCTCACCACAATAGACGGAATTCGGATCTCCACCACCGGTGTTAAGTCAGTCACTTCTTCTTTATGTGTGAGAATCTCGATGAGCTCATCACGAATAGCATTTGTGAAAGGCTACTTTAGACTTCTTCCCAAACCTGCTCCAGCTGACACCCTGTTGAAGGATGGCTGGCCAGCGGAAATGAACTAGCAATCATAAACTGCGTGTACGAACTAATCAGGAATGTCTTGCTGAAGAGATATGGCGTAGAAGATGGAGTTCGATAGGACATATGCAGAGGGGACTTTTTGTTGACATTGTGTGATGGGTCATTGGTGGAATGGATAGCGAATGAGAGATGGGGAGTTTGTCGTGTGTCCGCGTGTGACGTGGGTGAGATCGTTTAAGGGATGGTTGAGAGACTATGGAGAATGTACAATTGTGTGGTCATTTAGAAAGGACCATGGATGATGGGACACAGAGAAGACGTGGTGTTGAATCAATATGTTGCATTTGGAACCCAAGGAAATAATACTCGAACCACAAAGAAAACCTTGTGCATAGCTACTCTCTTCTTCACACATTACTGATTCATTTCAACAGAAATATACTAATGTGTATTTTAAAACAACTAAATTTTAATACGCCGCGTTATTTCTGTTAAGAATTGCGTAAACATTTTGTTTCATAAATATAATAAAGTCTGGTTCTTCTGAATAGTGAATAGCTTTAACATACATACACATCTTCACGCTGAAGATGTTGTCCAGAAGGAGGACGAAAGCTCCGCATCTAAACCAACCAGCTCAGAGAACGCTATTAATTTCAAATCATCCACCCGAGCTACAAATCTTCTTTATTATGTCATAAACATTTTTACTTGTTTGCGCAAAAATATATACTACTGTTTGATTGAGATGAGTAATTGTATACCACCCACATTGACTAGTGGCGGTCGCTATCTACATAAGCACCAGACAGCCACTTTGATGACTCAGGATTGAGCTCATTAGCAGTGTATCCGGTTTGATACAGCTCAGAAGTTAAGTCAGTTCAAATCAGCCGATTTCTGGCTAGCTACCCCAACGAACTTGCTATTAATTCGCCTCTTTTTAAAAATAACGGAAAGACTGCTTTTACTTAATCTTGAATCCTCATTGAAGGCTTTTAGCGACCATAATCAATTTGCTTGTAAAAACTGTAGTTGTACTTCAGACGCCACTGTTGTCTTGTGCCATAATACTGTCTCCAGCTTAGATAGAGGTGTGCCTTCCTACATAACACACCTGCCTTTAACTCTATACTTAAGCCTCTTTTGTTAACCAGCCTTGTTGCGTCAAAAGCACAATGCTGGATTATCACGTGGTTGAGTTCCTATTTTTCTGGTAGGAAGCAGTACATTGTTTACAATGGGAAGTCCTCCGTTGCTTCACTTACTCTAGCTGGTGTTCCTCAGGGAGCTGTTCTTCCTCTTATTCTGTTTCTCTTCCTTTTACGTGACTTTTCTCATTCTGAGAAAGCCAGTTTTGTAAGATAGGTCGGTGATATGACAGTTTCTATGTCTGTTGCTTCTCAGTCATACTGCTTTAAAATAAATAACTTTTTATCAGAAATTAGTCAGTGGTCGTCGTCAAATGGTCTTAAGCTTATTCCATCCAAATATCAGGTGGTTAATTTCACTTTCGAACGCAAGCGCGACTTACATAAACTGGTTAGTTCTCCTAGTTCCTATTTCGTCGATGCCACAGAAGTTGGAACTAAATCGAATGTTAAATGCCTTGAACTGTGTATTTCCGCTGACCACCTTTCTTGATCTCCCTACATCAAGTTAGTTTCCAGAAAGATATTTCGTTTGACGTTCTATATGAGGAAGTTAAGACAGTCTGGTATCATTCCGTCTCTACTGTAACAGTTTGTTAATTCTTGTATTCTGCCCATACTTCTCTACTGATACCCTAAACCCTAATTTTTCCTGCGCTACTTAAGAAAGACTGATATGTTATGCTGAGAAGGGCACTAAAAGCTGTCAGTAAAGCGAGTGAGGTGTTGCTAAACCAACTCGTTAATAAAACTGTAGATAGGCACATGCACTCATGCAAGAAATTAGCAAGTATTGTCTTGTCGGACCCTGAGGATTCTCTCCTCACACAACTGTCTCCTTGCATCTTTCTCATCGGATAGAACTAGTAGCAAGTATAGAAGACTGTATGCTTGGACGACTAAGGAAAAAAACTTCACAATACCTTATTCAGCACACGTCATATGTAATGAGAAAAGTGTAAGGTAGAAGATTACCCAACTTACTTAGTCCTTACTTGTTCTCATTATTACACTGTTGCCAAAATATTTTACTCGATTTCATTTTATATTCACTTCTTAATGAACGATATTATTAATGCAAGTGCCTTATTTTAACTATTGTCCCTGTAATGAGAAAATTAGAGGCAATATTGTGATTACATGCTGAAAATTCCATATTTGTACCGAAAGTGCTGTATGGAATAAAGCTATTATTATTATAATTAACACCATAAATCAAAATGGCAAATCGCACACTAATATACATGGACCATTGTTTAATGTGAGGGACACGCAACTACTCATCTCGATCGATCAGTACTTTATGATGTTACAGGACTGGACTACACTGACTCCTAGATTAGAAATAGGGAGTGAAGTGGTAGAGCACGTTGACCGTTTCAATTACTTGGGAATTACCATCAGCCCCAATGGGTTGATCTCTGACGAAATCTCAGCACGGATACAGGGGACTAGTTTCGCATATGCCAGTTTACACCATCTCTGGCTTAGATATGATATCCGACTATCGACCAAAGGGCGAGTGTACTGCTCATCAGTCCGCTCCGTCCTCTTTTATGCCTAGCTGTGGGACCTGGCCATTGAGAGTGGCAGTCACGAAAAGATTAGCTGTCTTTGATCATAGGTGCATGCGTTATATCTCCTGTGTGAAGTGGTATAATAAGGTGAGCAATATTGGGGTTAGGTGTCGAGTGCTAGGTAAGGAGGGGAAATCAATCGACGAGGTTGTGAAGCTACATAGACTGAGATGGTTAGGACACGTATTACGTATATCTAGTCATAGCCTTCCTTGACGAGCAATGTCAGCTGACATAGGGTTGGTCAGGCTGGCAAGAGCTAGCGGCCGTCAAACCAAAACGTGGCACCAGTCAATGAAATCCACAACAGTTAGTTTAAGCCAGCCAGCCATGTAGGAAGGCGTAGCCTACCTGACTGTTTGGGGTCCTCGAGACGGTAAAAACCAATGGTTGGAAACAACTGGTGATATGGCTGGTGCAAATGCATCCACTCCTTGTGACTTATGATTTCCAACGAAACTGTTTTGTTCTTCGTTATTACTATTCCTTTGTTTCACACCTCTGTTTACTGTCTTTATTATGCATTTCTTCTACTTTCTTCTCTTGCTTTGTATGCTACAAGGAGGGAGTGCTGCAACTTGAACTGCCGCACATATGTGCAAAGCTCTATGTAGAAAACAGACAGACAGACAGATATGGTTATACTCATTCATACTTGCCTTCTTGATTTTCGTTTGTAGTATCAAGGAGGTCACATAGTGTGATTTGAATAATTTTGATTTCCATTTAGAAACTGTGGTGAAATGTCACCTCCTTACACCGTGCAAATTTGGTATTACAGTTAATCCGTAAATGAATCATACTGGAGTAACTGTGCAGACGACTACGACTGATGAAGTACAGTAAATCAGCCTTGCTGAAGGCTAGAAGGCATACTTTCCTTCTTTTCTCAGCAACATTTAAGAAATCTTGAATAGGACACTTCTGAATCACAGTACATGTAAACTAGAGTGAAGCCTGAAGAAGGTCTAATTGAAAACAATATTGTTCGTCTATATGTCTTTGTTCTTTATAGTACATTGCTATTTTTATTATGAATAGGAAAGCTTCATATACAGTTTTTGACATCTATAAGTGTTCGTTTATTTGGACATATTAGCTTGCATGCGCTCCACACCGTATTCACGTTCATGAGTAAACATTTTTTTTCAGTCAAAAGTTTTGTTCAGTTTTTATATTTTATGACAAGAATAAACGCGTTACTTGTAGGACAAAATGTCACATAAGTCCAAAATAAAAATTTTGGTTTCATCGTCGTCGACTGAACGGATTTATGCTACCACAGGTTGAATGATTTCATAGATTGTCAGTTGTACCTAGAAAGCAAGTTGTAACAGATTTCTTACGTCTTGTCCTTGAAATGTTTTAAGTTTTCTACGGTACACTGATTTAAACGTACTCTGGTATGATCTAGTATATGTGAACGTTAAGGAAAATAACTTTTTTAAAGTTTCAGCACGGATTGATGTCAGTTTAAGAACCACTAAAAACCAGGACGTACTGAGCAGGTGTTTCGTTCTAGTTTGGATCTCTTCGGCGATACACACTAAAATTACGAATTGGTAGAAGTAAGAATTTCGTGAACTGTTGAATCAGCCCCCAGTAGCTGAATAGCCTACAGGCCCGCCTTGTAACTGGAAGGTCGTGGGTTCGAAACTCTATGGCTGTGTACAGATGATGAGTCCCAAACTGGGACAAAACAGCTGTGGTTCTCCAACTGGTATCAATCCGTGGTCAGACTTGAAACAGATTAAATACCTACAAACTCATTATCGATAGATAGGTGGTTAGATTTTCTGAGAGCTTTCTTCTTGGAAAACACTGTTCTTTGAAGGGATCTTCTCCACTAAATAATTCACAGAGGAAGGTGAATTAGTGAGAATTAGTCAAAAATAAATCACTGATGAAGATTAACATTTTTGTAACCTATTCCATACAGGAATAACACATGTATGCATTCAAAAGCTTTAAAATTTTTAGTGGGATTTCAACCATACTGTGCATTATCACGAAACCAAACCTTATCAACTCATAAGTGTTTAAATTTCTATTACATCCGATAGTTAAATGCTTATTAAAGAGTTTCCACATAACAGCTGAAACTGTAAGTCCAGGAGGATCAACCATTCAATTTGTAGACCGTTACGGTCAGGAGGAAATCTATTGCGATGCCGACTTGGTAATCCAGTAAATACAGCCATTAAGAGTGATTAAGCGAGTTAGCGGATGCATGAAAGATAAAATGTTTCTCAACAGCTAAATAGTGGTTATTTAATTCAGTTTTAGATAGTCCCGTTGGCTGATTGGACCGAAGTGATCCCTCTCAGGTTGACATGTCGGCTCCTTGTGCAGATACTTCAACGATGTCTAGGCATGAAATCAGAAGTTAATTAGTAGATGGTGAGTAGCAGTGGAATCGAATACATTACACATTTCGTCCTATTTGGGACTCGTCATCTGGATGTGCCTGCATTCCGCATTGAGTGATGATGTTCCCACCAAGGCTCGAACCCAGTGCCCATTGTTTCGAACGCCAAAGCGTTATCCACTAGTCCACTTGGGCCATGAGAGCCAACTCTCGTGCAACGTATCATATTAATTATTTAGTTCAATTCAAGATTTTCCTGTCGATTGATTGTGTTCGAGCCACGGTAGGAACATCATCACTCACTGTGGAATGCAGGTACATCAAGACGACGAGTCCCAAACAGGACGACATGCGCGTTATCCTAGATTCCACTGCTAGTCAGCATCCACCAATTAACTTCTAAATAATGACTATATTTCATAAAACTGTCTGGTCATCTTCTCCATTCTTGAACAGTCGTTCGTCTTAATTTAGAATTTTCATTGTGGTTTTTGTCATTCATCACTGAAGCAATCTAGTTTGACTTTTATACTATGCTTTCTGGCTGGAATACTTTTTGATGTTTCCATATGCTGAATATTGGGCAGTATTTATTTTCAGTAAAGTGGAATTAATTCTTACGTTTTCAGTCATCTAAGCAAAGGAACAGCAATAATAGTTTAGGAAGATTTTAGATAATATTTAGATATTATAACGACTAAGGTCAATACTCTTTTTCCGCTGTGCTTCAGATGCTTGTGTTGAATATGAATAAACACGTTACTAAATTCACTTGATGTTAGCTATCACTGGGATAAAACACGAGATGAATAAGTGAGTATGCATATACGCGTCACATTTTCAAACACTGTTGACAACATCACTTCAAAGGATGCGCTTCGGTGGCTAACTTGTAGAATGACTCACCAGCTGCCCGACTTATCTGTCTGGGCTTGATTCCCGATCGACGCACTCCTAAACGTCGCTTAATCAGTATTAATCCTAGAAAAAGAAAGAAGGTTAGGCTTGAGACTAACAAACCCAACCTGTATAAAAAGCACCACAGTTACTGAAACTTTAAAACGCAACCTGGAAATCCTGTGTTCGACTCGGAATGCAGAGGAACGAAGAAAATCTTTTTGTATTACAGAATGTTCACTTCTTTAGACAAAATTCTCGGAATGAACATATTTCTCTACAAAAATGATTGTCAATAAGGCTGAAAATATACGAAATTAATGGAAGAGTGAAGAGGTTTCTCATAATAATAATGATGTTTTTCAGTTGACTTTTAGAATGATAACTCCCTCTGCTTCATAAGAATGAAGGTTTTATACAAAGATTGTTGTCTGTGACTTCCTGCAGAACGTTAAATCATAACATATGAGTCTCCTTTCACTCAAAAATGTCATCCTAATGTTTTTTTCTGTCGATGAATTAGATTTTATGACTGTAAGTAGTTGAAAGTAGTATAGTGATGTTTGGATACCTCTTACATGCTGAAAATGCCGCACTATATCAAACTTGTTGTTTGGAATAAAGCCATTATTATTATTGAAGCATTTCATCATGAGCTAACTTCAGTTAGTGAACCATTTGAAACGTCCATCAGGGAGTATTGACAGCTTTTTCGCCAGCCTAGTTTAGGACTCTTCAGCAGTACGCAACCCCCTTCAGGTTTCAAACCCAGTCCCTTCCGGTTACAAGACGAGCTAGCTCGTAGACCATAAAGCCACTGGGACCCGATCCAATTGCCGATGAATTCTTACTTCTGCCAATTCATGAAATAGCGCGATCACTTCGTAATGTCTTCTTCGATGATTAATTGTGCTCACCTTCAACTTGCTGTACTCTGCTGGTCAAGCGATATCCCTACGGAAACCAATACAGTTGAGTTACACACTTTATCTCTGATAAGCCTAAATCCTGTCGTTTCACCATATGAATTACCCGGGTCTTTGGAGGAGACCATTTCTGCTGCTGACATATTCACCTTGCATTGTTATTCAGCCACATTAAGACCAGTAAGTGAGTATTTCGGGTATTTTTTCCCCAGACTATTTACAAAAACGTTGTAGTATGGTGCTATATCCACCTCCATTAAGATACTTCTTCGGCGATTCATTTAACCAGTGTCGAGATTTCATTTCGTTAGTTGCTGTAATGACTCAAAATAAACTGCTTTATAATAGTGGTATTATTACATAAGTGCAAACCACTTGTTAGAATTTTTATCGTTAACAGAGGTGACTCTATTTTTAGAAGGAACACAAAACGTTTTATATTTTCTCAGACAAGTTTGCTTTTTTGCATTTTGAACAGGTTTTTCTGAGAATATTCTGTAGCACCACTTTATTGGCAATAGGCAATTGATTTTTCACTGGTTTAAACATGTAAGGAATTATATCACGTGACCGTAAGTGGATAAAAACAAGTTGCAATTACTTGATTTTTTTCGTATGCTACTCATAAGAAAGTAAGTAGGATTCTCGATGGCTTACAAAAAATGTCATAAATAAGATTATTTGATGTCAAAAGATACGCATATAATAAGATTTAATGTTATGGCTAAGGTATTCTTTAACTCTGCAGTATATTGTAAAAGAAACACATGACATAACAATTTGCATTGGAATGGTGATTTATTGTTTTAATCTTTTGACTTTAAGCTTTCATACATATTCATTCAGGAGCACTAACCTCGACTGACATTGCTGAAGGATTATTATTGTTCCGATTCACGCAAATTACGCAAAAACGATTTTAATCAACCTGTGTGTCAGTGGTTCAGTGGATTAATGCTCACCAGCCACGCAATTCATCAGGGTTCTGATCCCTAGTGATGCACCTTCTCACCTCACTCTGGTTTATTTCACTATATAGTAAAACCAAAATAGAGGGAAGCATGAGCTTTATTTAGGCTGGCAACTATATTCCGTAAAGGCAACTGAAACGTCAAGCCTAAAGTCTTAAGTTCTACTCGGATGACAAAGGATAGAAAGAAAGACAAGAATGAGTGCTTCTTGTAAACAAACCTCTTTCGGTAGACATCTGATGAAATGCTTATCTTATCAACGTTTTAAGGCAGTTAAACGTTTTCTACCTAAAGATTTCCCATTTTACTTAGCTTGCTACTGTACAAGAATTCAGAAGCTCTCAATACATATATGTATATATATGTATATAATGCAAGTAAAGAACGGGAGCACTGTGGTACGATGTAATTCCATATTAGATAAGTTTATTTTTAAATGTTACATGGGAATGCTGTATCAAAAACTTGATGACGTTTCGAGTACAATTTATTGCTCATAATCACATCAGTTTAGTCACACGTTTTCGAAGTTTGTCTTGTATAGATTTTCTTTCTTCCTTTCTCTCCTACTTCACTTTGTCGTTTTCTACCACTTTCCATATCTCCGGTATAGGCGGAGTTGCGTCATTCCGAATGCATGTGTGCGGTGTTGAATCGATAAACAAAGTTTCAGTCATTAATCTCTCTCTCCACCCAACTATATTACTTTTTAATACTCTTACCCTGTCCCACACACCCAATTGTTTGATTACATGCAAGTGAATGCAGTTCAATGCAATGACTGAGCTTTTTTCTAGGCTATTTAACTCAGCAGGGTCAATTATTCCAGGTTTAGTTAGATTATAATGTTCCAATAATCTAGTTCACCCCGATCTACTAGTTTGACCCATGTAATTGACCTCACAGTCATTGGACGGTATTTGGTAAATTATATTATTTCTCTTAATTGGGTCTGTTGTGTCCTTAAGCCGGCAAAGTTTATCTTTGAGAGTGATGTTTCGTTTGAATACCACCCTAATTCCAGTCTCATTGAGAATTCTGCGAGAGGTCTCTGACGTCCCTTCTTTATACAGAAGTACCACAGAGGCTTTGAATTTTATATTATTTTCACTATTTTCGTCAATTTCATTGCTAGTTTTAGTTTTTCTGTGGTTCTTGATATATTTCTAAATAAATTCTGGTGAGTGGTTATTTCCCCTATTTGTTCCATTTCGTTATTTAAATCTTCTAACCCACTGGTTAGGCTCTTGGCCCGATTATAATGACATTTAACTAAACCGATTCCGGATGGAATGAATTGAAGTCTAAGTATTTATCAGAGTGTTTCGGTTTTCTATAAGTGCTAGTATCTCACCCACCATCTTGTTTTCGTTTCATTCTACAGTCTACTATGGCCAACTCACCCTGTTTATTTTATCTAACTCAGAAGCGAATTGGATTCCGCCTACTACTAAGTTCATATGCATGAAAAACTGTGGGATGATACGTTCAGATTTCAACACAGTGAGTGTATCATACACACATATCTCCACTATAACCTAAGAGCTATCCAAGCTATCCATTAATATGTTTGCCACTATCGGGGATATTGGTGAGTCCATTGTCACCGTATTCGTTTGTTTATATATTTTATTTTGAAATTTGAATGCAGTGAAGGTTAGACATGGCTCAACGCCTAATATTATTTCATCAACCGAGCGAGGGTTTAGACCTACTTTTGAGTTCAGAAACAGTGTTCAGTTCATTACTAACTGTCTCCAGAGCTGTATTAATGATTATGTTAGTATGTAAACTGGTTATGTCAAAACTAATCGTGTTTTCATCTTATTCTAACTGAGTTTCCTCCAGTTTCTGTTTCATTATATGGGAATTAATTAGCCTAGAATTTAACCTTCCTCTAACGGGGTATAATAATGATGCTAAATATTTCGATAAATCGTAAATTGTCGTGTTCCTAAATTAAACTTTCGGCCTGATGGAGTATCCTGCTTTATGGATTTTAATAGTCCCATACATTCTCCTAGGGTTATTTACTTCTGGCATAAGAATAAACCACCTTGACTCATCCAACGATGACTGCATATGGCGTACTAGAACACTAGTAGGTTTTTTGCTTTTTTTCATAGTAGTGTCCATAGGATTTTCTAACTTCCTCATATAAGACTGTTTCAGTATGTTGACTGACCTTGTTTGTGTCAGCTGGTTTGCCCATAACTACTGTTGTATTGCCCTTGTCTGATTTTGCAGTCATGCATATATATATATATATATATATATATATATATATATATATACATATGTATATATAGTCTACCAATTAACTAAAGTTTGCTAATGTTTTAACCGATAAAATCTGTTCCATACTTGTCATATAATTTGTGACTGAATAACTTCACCTTATCGCTTTCCATATCTTAAATCCCTCTGTCACTCGGAATATTCCTTAATATTTCTCCAAATAAGTAAAACTAATATATAATTTCAAGTTTGCACTTTACTATTCTCTTCACATGGATTAATTTTCTGCGCACCTTTCGATTCAGTGCGTCACTTTTTGCAGTAAACTATAAAACTTTCATTTCTTTACTATTGCTCACCACGAAGTTCTGGAAATTATTGAATCCCGTTAACTTTCGAACGCTTAAACCCTGGATTTACTATTTACTGACTACTAATACCTATAACAGAGTTTTTTGGACATTTGTATCTTTTAAAAACAACCCATACGTATAATTGTATATATCATTAGATTTATATGTTCAAGTTGGCCCAAGTCAGTCAGTCTGTGATTTTGGTATCATTTTAGTTAACTGTGCTGAACTATGTTGCATGTTGTTTTATTGTATCGTTGTTGTCGCCTTTTGCCCTTTTTGCTGTGAATTGTTTTCCTTTTGTTGGTGTTGTTCTGATTGTTTTATTTCTTGTTATCTGATTTTAAGGGGAGCAACACAAGAGATCGCTTCTCTCTAAACTTTAACTTAATGTAACCATTCCTTTCTCAGGCGTGAGGCTAGCAACCCCACCCCGCAAACAATATTGCTACAGAACCTTCAGCACGATGAAACTCTTTGCACCAAAAGAAAAAGTCTGTGTGGGAACATGGAACTTCCGCAATATGTACGAGACAGGGAAAGCTGCCCAGATCGAAAACGAGATGAAAAGATACGGAATCCTAGTGCTGGGAATATGTGAAAGCAGATGGAATGGGAATGGACTCACCAAATTGTCAACGGGTGAGTCAGTGATCTACTCCGGTCACCCAGAAGATAACCACACGCACACCGAGGGCGTGGCTATCATGATGTCACCAACGGCAACAAAGGCCCTGATGCAATGGGAGGCGATCTCGTCCAGGATAATGACCGCCAGATTCAACTCCAAAGGAAGGAAAGTGTCAATCATACAATGTTATGCACCCACAAACAACGCAGACCTCGAAAAATAAGAAGAATTCTACAGACAACTACAGGCAACAATGGACAATACTCCAGCTGGCGACATGAAAATACTAATGGGAGACATGAACGCCAAACTGGGACCAGACAACTCAGGAAGGGAACTCATCATGGGTAGAGAAGCTCTCGGAGAAATGAATGAAAATGGAGAACTCTTCGCCGACTTCTGCGCCTTCAACGAACTAGTGATTGGTGGCAGTGTATACAAACACAAAGATGTCCACAAGGCTACATGGGTGTCACCAGATAGGCAAACCAAAAACCAAATTGACTTCATCTCAATGGTGCTCAAGGAAGTGGAGGCGCAGCCTACTGGACACAAAAGCAAGAAGAGGAGCAGACGTTGGCTCAGACCACTATCTCGTACAAGGGACAATCCAAATCAAATTAAAAGCTTTCAGGGAAGGAGGAGGTGCAGACAGACCACAAGCCAAGTTCAACACTCAAAAGCTGAAGGACCAGGCTACAAAGGACATCTTCATTGCAAGCGTAAAGGACAAAGCTGAGACACAAATCAACACCAGCGAAGAGGTCAGCGTCGAAAAGCACTGAGAAAACTTGAAAACGATGTGGAGCCAAACCTGCATGGAACTTCTAGGTAGAAAGAAGAGGCAGGACAAACAGTGGCTCACTGTGGACACTTGGAGACTAAGAGAAGAGAGAAGGACAGCGAAACAAAAGATTATCCAGTGCACTGACGAGCAACAAAAACAGGGCTTGAATTCAAGCTACTATACACTGAACAAAAGAGTAAAGAAGAGTGCCAGAGAAGACAAAAGAAAATATTATGAAACCATGGGAAGTGAAGCGGAACAAGCTGCAGGCAAAGGAGACCTCGCCACACTCTACCAAACAACTAGGCACCTATCGGGAAAACGTTCGACACAGATTAAGCCAGTAAAGGATGACAATGGAAAGCCAATCACCAAAGAGGTAGATCAAAGAAAACATTGGACTGAACACTTCAAAAGACTTCTAAATCGACCGCCACCTACAACGCACACAACAATACCAACAACGGAAGCAGAACTACCAGGGAACATTGACTCCCAGACGAAATCAGAAGTCCTGAATGCAATCAAGATGCTAAAAGCTGGGAGAGCACCAGGACCAGATGGAATCCCAGCAGAAGCATTGAAAATCGACCCAGAGACAACAGCGGACATGATGACGCAACTGCTGGAGAAGGTGTGGAAAGAGGGCAAAGTACCTGAGGATTGGAAGGTAGGATACTTATTCAAACTACCAAAGAAGGGAGACTTAAGTCAATGCAAAGACTGGCCCAGAATTGTGCTCCTGTCCATTCCAAGCAAAATACTAAGCCGCATCATCCTGAAGAGAATCAAACAAGTCAACCTGGATGCAACAATCCGACCAGGACAGGCTGGATTCAGGAGAAACAAATCATGTATTGATCAAATCGCCACACTACGAATCATCATTGAGCAAAGCTTGGAATGGCAGTCACCTCTCTATCTCAACTTCGTCGACTTTGAAAAGGCCTTCGATAGTGCAGCGTCTATCGACATCTGATTTGGCAACTACTTCGCTACCATCGACAATTATACATCTCATCCAACAGTTATACGACAATGCTGCATGCCAAGTTATCCACAACGGGAAACTAATGGAAGCCTTCGAAGTGAGGACGGGAGTAAGACAAGCTGGCTGCCTACTATCTCCAATGATTTTCCTGATTGCAGTAGACTGGATAATGCGACAAACAGCAGCGGGCAATGAGGAAACAGGCATAAAATGGAATCACACAAAATAGAATTTGCAGGATCTGGACTTCACCGATGATATATGTCTGATTTCCTACAAACCGGAAGATATGCAAGTGAAAAGCAACAAGCTGGTGGAAGAAGCATCAAAGATAGGACTCCAAGTGAACCTAGATAAAACAGAGGGTGATGAAGATTCCTAGCCGACACCAACAGCAACAGCCACAACAACAGACAACAATCAGCCAGCATAAATGGGAGGAACCTGAAAGAAACAACCTCCTTCACCTACCCACCTACCTTGGAAGCATCGTTTCAACTACAGGCCGATGGAACTGACGAGGATATCAAAGCCAGAATCGGAAAAGCAAGGCAGGCTTTCATTACTCTCAAGTCTGTGTGGAGGTCAACAGCACTCAGCATCAAAAATAAGATCCGGATTTTCAACTCCAACGTGAAGTCAGTCAGTGCTACTCACCATACGGATCAGAGACTTGCACTGCGCGTCATAAACAGCATCTCAAACAAACTTCAGACCTTCATCAACAGTTGTCTTTGCTCAATACTCAAGATCAGATGGCCGGCCAGAAATGATCAGCAACAGGGATCTCTGGCAATGAGCGAACCAACCAGGAACCGATTGTGAAACAAATAGGCAGGAAGAAATGGAGATGGTTTGGCTGGCCATACTCTGAGGAAACCATCAAGTGACATCACTAGACAAGCCATTGCTCGAGTGGAACCCGAAAGAGAAGCGGGTGGTGGGTTGGTCGTCAGTGCAAGGGTGACTTGGAGGAGGTCATGCGAGGAGGAGATGAAAGCATGTGGGCAGATTTGGGTCGGAGTGAAAAAGTTGGCAGAAAACCGAAGGAAATGGAGGTGCGCAGCTGAAGCCCTATGTTTCTCTAGGAACTAATGGATATAATAATAATCTCTTCACATAAACAAAATAAATAATTTGCGTGGTCGCTTAGTGATATGTTTGCTGAGGATATCCCATAAGAAAACAGTAATGTTAATTTGATGACATTTGAGACACAATTTATTGCTCGTAATGTAGTCATCAGTTGTGAAGACACAACTTCAAAACTTCATTTTTATAGTTATATTTCTTCTTTCTCATTCGTTGCAGGAGCAGTAGAATTTTCCTTATATCCGACTATTGGGGTGTTGAATCATCCATACTACATGTAATCTCGATTGATTGGAGAAACAAAGCTCCACGAATTATTCTCCACATTTCTTATCTTATTGGGGACTACTAATCTAGATTTTGGTAAGATTTTATGCTCCATTATTCTGACTGACACCGTTCTACCTTGTTTGACCCGAGTATCTCCTCTGACAATCGTTGCAATCACTGCAATAATTGGACTGATAAATTTTTCTTAAACTGATGTATATATTTCAGCTTTGACACAATGTATCTTATACAAACCTACTGACCGGCAATTACCATCACTGTGCTACAGGGAAGGAAAATGACCTCACAACCCCCTCCACCTGGAGATCTGTCCTGGAACACTTTATCGATTCGCACAAATCAGCTTCAAAAATATTTAGAAAGTACACGGGAATCTCGTCAAAATCGTACACCTTAAAACTACAGAAGTCATGCAGTTCATATGCTGTTTCCTGAACCCTGCATGCGGAAGAGGTTTGCACAATCACTGAATTTTTGAAGGATATAATTTGTCTGAACATTTCAGAAATTTTTAAATTTTTTCCATTTTCTCTTCTCCAACAGCTACACCTATTGTCCTTGTAACAGTGATACTGACTGACCTTCTTTTAATTTTGGTTGAAGCCTACTAGATTATGTTGATTATGTTATATCAGTCAGTTTCACTTCAGTCCCGACGTAATTTCCTCTCAAATCTCTTGATTGTTATGCTTTAATACAAAGAAGGAAGCTTATCGACTTTGAAGGGTTGCTTTCCGTAATGATCTTTATATAATCTAGTTGGTCTTCTTGCATACCTTAAATTAAAGATAATTTAGATATTCACAGTATTCCGCAAGTGATTAAAGGCGTAATCGAAATGTTTCGTGCTATGGACATCCAACAAACAAACTAACGTAAAAATGAATACTGATAAAATTTGTAAGCTTCACACGTCTGCTATCTTGGTTGTTTGTGTAGTAAAACAAAAGTCATTTAAAGTATAATTCAAAGATATTTGCTAGAAAAGATAGTGACTATAAATTAAGTTATTATACAGCGATAAAATTGATGAACCCCAACTTTCTGTGAATAAATCTAATGAGCTAGCCAAGAGAACAGCATAAAAACACCTTCAAAATCTCAGGAATGTCAATGCTGCATGTGTGAATTCAACGTAAATTATGCATAGAGAAAAGTCTATTGCCTTCTCATTATTTATTTGCCCCGATGGCTGTTTTATATTCGCAGAGTGTGATTACTCCATCCCCATTTAAATCAAGACGTTCCATCAGTCTCTTTTTGAAAGGAAAAGAATATGAACAAAAACAGAAGAATTAGAAGGAGGTTATTGCAATACATTAAACGTTGAGAGTGAATTAAGTGGGTTAGGTAGAAGAATAATTACACATCTTTCAGTGGAGCTAATAAACATTGAAACCATAAATCTTATCAAAAATCCCTTTCAGACATCTTAAGCTTCAATGTATTGCCCAACAAGGGTTGATATAACAAAATGCAAATCAGTCCCATTCCGACACAATTCTTGGATACATTTGACGAGTGATGAAATCTAGAATGTGAAGTTAAACTTTTTCAAAGCTTCTCAAGGGTATGTACTAGCACTTTTATTCAGTCTCTAACTAAGAATCGATCGTCTCAAAGTGCAGAACCTGATTCTGACAAGATAGTGAGATTTTTGCAGTAATTTATGAGTTATGCTTAACATTTTAAATAAAAAGATAGAAATTAACGACAAATCCTCATATTTTTAGCCAAAGCGCTTCAAACAACAGAAGCACATATTTCTAATCAGATATTGTATAAAATTCTAATAGCCTGTCAGAATGTTTGTTTACTGCCAGTGTGTTACGCATTTCTGAATTAAGACGTCACTCATATAGCTAGAACCGTTTCCCTACAAAGGGTGAACTGAACTGAGAACCCTTTAAGTTGCTTAACATAATGGTATTACAATAATTTCTGTTTCCATTGGGTTCCAAGTAGAATGTCGGGATTCAACAGCTCACTTCCATCTCACTGTGTTCACTGTAGTCGTCTTCATCTGGTTCCACGACTTTCCATAAGCCCCCTCCTTCTTCTCATTCCATCTCCCCCATGTTACGGTCAGACCTCACGCCCAACTCGTCCTTGCGCATCTGGATTCTTTCGAGTGGTTGCCTAGTGTCTCTTTAGTTTGAGTCCATTATCTCCATTTTCACCTGCATATTTGTTGAAAAGTTGTTGGTTGTTGGTTGGTTTTTTTACTGATTCCCGTGTTACTAATTTCTTCTGGTCATTTTATCTCGAAGCACTTGTTGATAAACGTTTGTATCTTGCTGGAAATGCGTTTCAAATACAGCATCATCAAACCGTTGTTACTTCAGTGATTTGTATATTTTAAAGAATTTCTACTATCAATTCTTTCGCAAAGTTGTTTAAATCCCCTTGTCTACTTGGTTATCGCGTATGGTTGTAATCTGGCTACCTGGAGGCCACGATGCGGAATTTCAGGGGACCGGGAGTTCCAGCATATGGGTGCCCTTGTTGATCGGGCCTCCATGCTGAGTACGGCGCCAGAGTGGATGACCCGTCGGAGGATGGGTTACCCAGGTCGACTAAAGAGGGCGAACCGGCCCAGAAGTAAAACCCAGCAGGCACACGTCCCTATGCGGCGCGGTATCAGGATAGTGTCTGTAAGTGGTGGCCGTGTGACAGGCCGATGGAAGCGTAGATGCCATCTCCTATTTAGATAATAACACCCTGTTTGAATCAGTGGGCAATCTGAATTTCTATGCGGGACAGTGCATCTAATTTCCTTTAATTATTTAATTGTTTTGCAAACTACTGTTGCTCAGTTTTGGGTGATCAAAGAAAAACACCATAAAGGATTATTTTGTGCTTTGGATCGAACAGCGTTGCGTCACACGATCTACTGGAGATGGCTGTTTTACTTGAAACTCCTAGATGAAAAGAAAATGTTGTCCAACAAACTACGCTGTAATCTGTGCCTATTGTTTTAATTTATTGTGCAGAATAAAGCTATTAATACTATTATTAAAGGACCTTTGGTGAATCGCTACATTTGAATACACTTGACCTGTTAGGAAACGTACAAGATGTGCACATCCTCTTCTATATGGAGTCATCACCAGTATATTAGGTAACATACTGGTGTATAATCCATTCGTACAATATCAAAAAGAAATGACTTGTACTGAATTAAATTATCTTGATACTCAGGTTTGATACAGACAGCTTTTGAAGACTCTACAATGCTTTCAGACTACGGACTAAATGAAACTTTTCTTTGTGTCAATGAGTTATCGACTTTCTATCACACAATCATAATATTTTGGTTCCCACCTTATCTACATTTTATTGCGAATATAGAAAATATGGTGGTGATGAAGATGACAGACCAACAGCGACAACAAACAGCATCACTCGTCATCAACGGGATAAACTGAAAAGAGGTCACATCTTTCACTTGTCTAGGAAACACCATTTCAACTACAGAAATTCTAGAAGGGATGAGGATGCCAAAGTCAGCCGGAATCGGAAAGGCAGGATACACCCATTCATCAATCAAAATTCACTTTGAAAATCTTCTGCAAAACTCAGCATTAAGAAAAAGATCCAGTTTTTCAACACCAATGTGAAATCAGTCAATTCTTCTTTATGGGTCAGAAACTCGGTCAGCCTGTCACCGAAAAAGGATTTCCAACAGGTTGCAGACTTTTATCAACAGTTACATTCGCTGGCTCGATATAGAAGATCAAATTGCTAGCTGGTCAGAAAGACATTAGCAACAAGAAACTCCGGAAACAAACTAACCGAAAACCTATCGTTCAACAGACTGTGGGAGAAAGTGGAGATGGATAGGGTGCACACTGGGGAGACCATCGATTAACATCTCTTGCCAGGCCATCATAGATCGAATGGAATCCTAATAGAAGACGACAAATGAATCGTCCAAGGGTGACATTATGTATATATATATATATATATATATATATATATATATATATATATATATAATTCCCTTCATTATATTGACAGCAAATATAGGAATAGGAAATGTTTGCTAGGTTCTAAAATTCGCCGTATTGACATTTACCTGTAAAATGGTTGGTGAAACTCCAGCCCTCTGTAGTCCTTCGAATAGTTCCTTTCGTGAAACTGAACCGTCACCACTGGTATCGAGTTTGTAGAACAATCGAATCAGCATGTCTTTATCAGGCATTGTTCTTTACAACTGATGTATACTTTGTCTTTGCCTTTACACGAATACACAGTGACAAAAATATCAAAACACGAATTCACTTGTAGTGTAAATACAATAGGCGTCTGTAAACAGAAAAACAATAAACACGATGAAACTGAGTGAATAAAGTGTACAAATTAAATCTTGGAAATTCTAATGATACGACTCAGAAAATAATCAAATTGCTGACATCATATTTCGCTTCAGTTTTCTTTAGTCTCGATCACTAGGTAGAGAGAAGCCATTAACAATTTATGAAGCATTAGGAAATTACACCAGAATTGATGTCTAGATTGATGAAGTTTGATGGTTCTTTGTTAGAATACTCGCAAACTAAGCGAAAGCCGGCCGATGTACTCTTAGAAGTTGCTTAGTTTACTAGCCAATAGTTATTAGATGTTCGGAGGCCATCAACAGCACCTAGGTTTCGTGCTAAAAGTCACCTGTCGGTAAGTCGTGTCTGAGACCTTGAGAGAAAACTCGTGTCCCTTCTGAGATTCCAACCTGAGTCACCCAGTACTACCAGCAGTCAGAAATGCTACCACTGAGCTACCTAGACTGGCAGCCACATTGCAAGCCTGACAGACAGAATTCAGTCTGCACCAAACAAAGGACTAGACACACCATACTAGTTTCAAGTGCCCATTCAAAGTCCCACGCTGTGAAAACATCACCACCACTGAAACGTCATGACATCAAGTCTGGAGTCCCATCTGTCACTTGGAACGCGAATAAATGGGAGAAGGACAAACAAGATCCATTCGTGGCGCTATTCCACCTCATTTTATGGATACAGAACACAAGACTTATGTCAATGTGGCTTTCAAAGTCATTCACCACATACCAACAAACCGTAACTTCTCCTTAAGAGTTCGTCTTCTAAATATTGCTGAGGCTGGCTGTTGATATCCATATTAAGAAGCCTAATTTGTGCGTCCAAAAGAAGCTAGCTCAGACATTATCCTTACCTTGGCTATATGGGTTTGAATGATCTTCAACTTTTTGTAGAAATTTCCTTAATTTTAGTAGACATTCGTTTTGCTACTATATTTTTGTTATTATTATTATTATTATAATTCAAGCATCTTCAAAGAACTGTAAATCGATCGGTCTTACTTAACAAAGGGATATTATTTAAAAAAACACCAATATTGTTATTGACTACTATTCTTGAATATTCTTTGTATATAAACATATGTGTATAGTTGTAGAGCAAGAAGAAGAGGAAATTATCGAAAAGGATATTCTTTGCTGAATTATTTTGTTTTGTTTTTATAAATCCCCATTTAATCGATTGCCTCAAACCAGCCAGACCAACGTCACACAATTCTCAACCACACTAAAACACTAGGAAAATGCTTTCGAACGTCTACCAATATGAGAAAAATAACATGCAACCAAATGTCTTCAACAGTCACCAAAACTAGGAAAATTCCTTGTTCATTCAGAAGAATGTGCTAATAGTTCTCATGGTCAGCCATATTTGTCAACCATTAGAAACTCATTTTGTTGTGTGATCAGCATGACATTATAAACTGGCTAGAAATTTCTACAGCTTCCGTATGAGAAGTAATGCAGTTCTGTGAAGTAAAGACATTTGCGTTTCGTAGTGCGATGAATCTTACTCAAGAAATTACTTTTCAGTAGGACAGAAATATTCTTCAAGGGCAAAGAAAAAATAGGTGCTAGAGGAATATACAATGTGTACTTCACACTACACTAACAGATAATATTTTGATGCTTGAATTAGCCTTTTATATTTAGATTATTTGCTTAAACATGAAGCTACTTTACATTTAAAGGAAGAGTCTCTCTTATATTTTTTTTCATAGTTTGCTCACAATACTATTCATGAGTAGTTAATATTTATCATGAGAATTTCCAAACTCACTGGCCTTACTGTATTTCATCAGCGAAGTGTACATCAAATAGGTGTGTACAACCTGAAGTCTCTTTCTGATTGGCAGACATCTAGATAAGCTGTGGTAATTTATTCTACAGATTAAAAGTAGGTAGCTGTTCTAAAGTTGACGCTATTTTCCAGTGAAAGTTTATCCAATTGAGTCTTCTGTATGCTTCCAATTAGTGGTTTTCGAATCGTCTTCATTAAAAGTTTAAAGTTTACTTAAATATTTGATGAATGCTGAATAATGAGTGATTTTTAAGGAGTTGAGCAGTCATTTGAATTTCACACAGCACAGTTGCAAGCACGAGTATATTAGTTCTGTTAGATGATTAGAGGTAATTCTCGGCAAACCTTGGAACGAAGTTACACACTTTTTTGACAATCGAAAGAACTCATGTTCCTCCTAGGATTCGAACCCAAGTCACCCACTACTGTAGTCAGAGACATTACTATTGAGCTCTCCGAGCTGACGACTGACATCATGTAGGAATGTTATGGATATTTTGATTGGACACTAATTAATGTTATGCATCTAGGCCTTTGTTTGATGCAGACTGAATTCCGTCAGTCAAGCTCGAAATCTGGATAAGGTGCTAAGTGGCTGACCGTCACAGTTTACTCTGAGATTTTGTTAGATAAATTGAGACGATCAAAAAAAAAGCATGAGATCAAATATGTCAAACATTTAAACACCTCATGACAACAGTCAGCATTTTCTAAGCACAAGAAATCTTAGTAGTTTTTCACTGGGTTTTATTGTATAATCGAATGAAAGAATACTGGACAATAAAGTAAGATAGAATACCAACTGTTCCTACAGTATTTTCAAACTTAGAGTTGAAAACGAAGTAATTTTAATGATTCCTCACTTCCTTTTGAGGAAGGGCTTCATAGGAGGAGATGAAAGTTTATAGGCGTTCATACAGCCAGAGAAACAGGGTGAAATGCAGATGTGCTATTAAGACCCTATATTCCACTCAGAAACCAGGGGATAATAATCAATTGCCATCAACAAGCAAAACGTGAAAGAGGTCACTTCCTTTACTTTTTCTGGGAAACATTGTTTCAACCACAGGCAGACGGAACTAATGCAGATGTCAAAGCCAGCTAGAATAGGAAAGGCAGGATACGCCTTCATCAACCTGAAACTAGTTTGAATACCTTCTGCAGTCTACGGCCTAAAGAACAAGATTCGTATGTTCAACACAAATGTCAGTGAAGTAAGTCAGTCACTTCTTCTAATGGATCACAAACTTCGCGTGCATATCACAAGATGGATTTACACCAAGTTACAGACTTTTATCAACGACTGCCTTCAGTGGCTCCATACTGAAGATCAGATGACCGGTTGGCCAGAAATAATGAACAACAAGAAACTCTGGCTGGTAACAAACTGGCTTCTCGGTTTATTTGCCATTACATAATTGTGACGATGATGCTGTTATTTTATTGAAGAGTCAAGTAAATCACACCGAAGATAGCTTTGAAAATTACGCGCATCTTACACACTAAATTACTCATACGATGTGGGGTGCACTCGTTTATTCCTATAATCCTGCTCATATTCTCTGTAGATACATTTCCACTATCTAACTCTCATGAACAACACAGGAACTGATCAGTCTTTTTGAGAACTACTTCAGAAATCCCCAACCAAATTGAAGCCAAGTTTACAATAACACTGCTTATCAATTTCAGGTTAGTAAAGTCTAGAAATCCTCATTGCCTTCAAGCAACTTCTCTGCTTAGTGTTTAAAACGACTTTGTGGTCAAAACACTTTTTAAAAAAATGAATAATGCTCTTGCAGGACCAGAGGAATTGGTTTTACTTTATGAAGTTTCCGTCAACAACAGATAACTTGAATCGCGCCTAATTAATCACTTTCGCGTCTGATTACTCGATTTGTATGTGTCTGGTGTAAACCTGGTCAAACAAAATGAATCTAGTTTATCCTTTAAAAGCAGTTCTGATTGTTTTATTCGAGGTTATTAAGGCACTTTAAAGACGTTATAATTTAAGACAGGTTGTCCGTGCATTAATTCATTATCATAAGAGTTTTTGATGCAATAGCATCACTACAAAAGTTCGAAGCATATTCAACTGAAGATTCTTGATGAGTAGTGATACTGCTTACACTCTGTGTTTTCACTGAAATTGTTGACGTGCATAGTTTCCTTATAATGAAAATGGAATGAAATATTTTCCCGACTACTTCTGAAAGTAATTCTTGACCTGAATCAATTTAGATATTTCTGTCATTAAATGAGTTGAGGTCATCATGAGGACATAGAGTGCAGATCATTTTAGCTTTTGCGACATGCTGAAAGTTGTTTTAGAAGTGTTCACTTTTCACTCTGATCCTCATGTCTAGCTCCACTCTAACATATATAGCTTTTTAATACAGTACTCAACACTTTACCATGCCACACAACAGCGAACTAATTGATGAAATAAAGTGTAGAAAACAGTTTTGAATATGTTGAGAGAATAAGAGATCTAAATGTGAATGATATGATAGAGAAGATTTGTAGCTCAGGTGGATGATTTTGATGTGGTTTTGTTCTCTGAGCTGGATGGTTAGTTTGCGAAGCTTTCATCACCTTACTGGGTGACATCTTCAGCGCATACTTCAATTTGAAGTATGCGCTGAAGATGTCACCCAGTAAGGTGATGAAAGCTTCGCAAACTAACCATCCAGCTCAGAGAACAAAACCACATCAAAATGTGAATGACTTGTGAAGTTTATAACATCTCCTGATATATTCTTCTTGTTCACTAATGTACCACTGACTGAGACAGTAGATTTTATATGTGATGAGATTAGTAAACAAAATTTAGACATCGGCGTTTCTGTGTCCTCCGTGATCGAACTTATTTTAAGACTTACAATGAGTGTTCATTTCCTACAAAAAGGTAATAGTGGTTTTATAACCAGTGCAATAGTCGAACATCTCGCCAACACTAGTCAACTCAACTAACGCCTCCTTCAAAGTGATCTATAGAGTGAAAAAACAACCTTCCAAAAGCAATAAGCTTTAGTCTCTTTTGCGCTTATGCAGCCTTGGCCATCCAGTTAGAATAATCATGGTTATTTATGTAGAAGAAAATTATCCAACCACTCCTACTAGCATGGTAACAACCGTGTCGACTTCTACTGACTTGATGTTGGCGTGCTTGTTTTTTTCTGACTCCTTATAACATTTGTAATCTTTGTTCCTCTGTGCATCCTAATGGCAACTCACTCATTGAACTATTGCAATTTTTAAACTCCTGTATTTTACCTATTGTACCCCATTGCTCTCCATTAATCTTTCCTGGGCTTCTCAAAAAAGACTATATCATATTACGAAGAGTATTAAATGCTGTGAGTAGAGCTTGTGTTCTGCCACTGCATGAGCTCGCTAATACTATAGTCGAGAGGCATATAAATTCCTGTACGAAATGTGCAAAGGCTATACTGTCAGACCCTCTGCACCCGCCTTTATTCACACCTATCCCCTTGTATCTCATCAGGTAGGACGAGAAGTCAATATAAAAAGTTATATGCTCGTACCACTAAGTATAGAAATTCTACAATACGTTATTTAGCCCGTACTTTATGTGACGAAGACTCTATTAAACGTGAAACTTACAAGTTACTATGTAATTAGCACAGTGAAATCGACCCTTTCATCGTTCATCTTTCTGTATTTTATGGTGTCACACTTTCTATCGTTTAATTGTTACTCTGCTATTTTATTTAGTTGGTATTACTTTTATTACTACAATTTTGTACTTTATGCATATTTTCTCCGTATGGCATACAGTATTTTGCTATGTAGCTGCTATAACAATCGTTTTATTACTATTATGTAATGTGTATTTTTAATTTTTTTTGTCATTTTTGAGTAAATTAGATGCAATATTGTACTGAATGCTGAAAATTCCTTGCTTTATCATTAGTACTGTTTTTGGAATAAAGCAAAAAATTATTATTATTAAGGTAAGCTTACCTGACCAATGTGCTTGTTTCTTAAGAGATTTATTCTAGCCTATTCTAGTAAATGAATGCAAATAAAACCATGGAAATAGCATGGATGCTCTGCATTATTAAGAATACGGTGGTTTCAGTTTTACCAGGTTGTAACTTTGAATACCTTACGCTATAGTGAACGTCATAAGGCTGAGTAAACCACTTTAGCATGTGTACTGAAAGATTTCAAACACTTAGTCGGGATAAAACAGTTATTAATTACATTCTAGTATAAGCATATCGGACACTTTTAAAAGCAGTAAGATATACCGACCACTAATAATGTCACTGTTCTTAAAAGTAATTACCGAATACTCTTTAGTGCAGATTACTGCCTATGAACGTAAACCTCTAATTAAAGTACATTTAATGAATAGCTTTATTAGAAGACGGAGATTATCTCAAGACTGTGATGTGGTTCCACGAAACAATTCTAACAATTTGATCACACATTCACTCGTCAAACTAATTTATGTGGAAAATAAAGACCAAATGAAAATAAACAAAATGATAAAGGATTCAAGAATAAGAAAGACAGTTATAATTAACACTACGTTTGGTTATATAATCATTCCATTCAAAGCTCTGAATTAGAACTCCTTGTAGATAGTGAGCATAAAGTTGATGTTACTAAAGCATCTAAATTTATTTATCGCATTCCTTAATTTCACTCTACGATTTCGTCTTCTACATACCTACAGCTGAAGCAATAGGAGTCCACTTGAAGAAGCCAACAAATCTGTGTGTTCAGGAGAAATTTGTACAGCCACTTTACTTACCTTGACCATCGTTACATGAATTTATGAACCGCACTACTTCTCCCTTTTTCCCCAAAACCTTTAAAAATTATAATTGTTTCAATTATTTTATTATTTTTTCTGACTACTTCATCTTCAATGACAAGTTATCATTGTCCATACTGTTTTATTTTTTGCCAGGTACTGGTTTGTAGGAATTTGATTGATTGGTTAGAGGATTTCATCATGAGTTAACATCAGTCACAGAATGATTGAAAACCCACCAGGGAGTACTTGACAGCTGTTTCGCCAGCCTAGTTTGGGACTTTTCAGCAGTACGCACCCGCTGCCAAGGTTCGAACCCAGGACCTACTGGTTAAGCCACTGGGACCCGATTCAATGGCCAGCCCATGAATTCCAACTTCTGCCAGTTCACGACATAGCGTGACCACTAGCCAGTGTCATTGGTGGCGAATATTTGTCCCCACATCCGATCTGTTGCATCCTACTGGTCACGACGTCCCACTAGAACCCCAGGTAACTGCCTATCCGAATAGGACCAGTCACTAGTGAGCATCTCACTGATTTTCAGGCATTGGTTTTACTTTATTTTTTTTTTTTATTATCTGTTACGTAATCAACTTGAACACTTGCTTGTACCTTAATTTCTCTTCATTTTTTTTCAAAATTATGCATAATGCGATGTACTTATTGTGATCATGACTACCCTTTAATTATCGCTCCCCTAACATGTTGTTGCTGACTAGTTATTGTTATCAAAAGTGTCACCACATGATCAATAAAACGTTGCGTATTTTATTGAAAGTGATATATATATATATATATATATTAGATTAGAGTGGGGTGAGATGAGGAACTAACTGAAAAGTGAACACTTTTTAGCTCAATTATTTTGCTTTCTAAGTGTCCAAGTGAAGATTTTCTCTTTAATGACAGTTGTTTTCGTTTTAGGTCGTTTTCAAGTGGGCAAAGTCACTTTAAGGCATAATATCTGAACAGATATGAACTGCAGAGCCCACATTTTTAGTTGATACCGTTGTTTACATTATAAGAGGTACTTCTACGGGCCAGATGAATGTTCTTCCTTACTTTATATTTAATATAAACAAGGAGACAAAAAGCTTATTTATTTCTTATCAGAGTAAAACGAGTTGTGTAGTAACTAATTAAAAAACGTCTTATTGGTGTTTAATGATTCAACTAAAATAACATGTCAAGATACATTTCAAATTTTAATACACGATAAATTAAATCAGTTCCGAAAGACGAACTGTTGACGCTAATACAAGACTAAGGGAACTTCGTTCGCATGACAATTTCAGCTAAATATCGCATTATGAAGTTATGAACTGAAATAATTTAAAGACACTAGGGTGAGTTTAGTTATTTAACTGATGTCTACTTTCTCTTAAACATTAAGCATAAAAGTGAAAGGTTAGAGAAGAGATTAAAACCATGGCAGATTAAGAAACTGGACAAATGCTTTATGTACACATTGGTCTAGGTTATATTGACGAGTCGTCAGCACAACCACCATGCTGAAATCCAACCCCCCATGTACTATTTGTTCACACCTTGTAGATAATCTTAAAGAGCAACTCTAGTTGAGCTTCCAGGCCTCATTTCACCAAACGCTAAAGAATTGAGGTTACACCGGCCTCTTGATGAACTGTTACTAAATGGTAAGATTATACAGCCTCTGAAGCGTTGGAATTGCGCAAATTACCTACGATCTTCACTTGCTGAAGAACAATATCACATTGTGTCTCAGTGACTGTTCCTTAGGTTTTCATAATTAAAGTTGCTTGGGAACATGCACTTCATAATTATAAGCGGAACACTACTTGACTACCTCATACAGTCATGTTAGCTTGTAAAGCATCAGTCTGTAGTGGTGACAGTTAGATTCGCAATTGTAGCATCAACAGCCTGCCTACGTACTTAAACATGAACTCGTCTAGATGTACCAGAGAACTAAGCTTTCACCTTTTTATTTGTACTTTAATGAATATTACTGTGTCTAAGTTTTCACCATAAATGTGTGAAGTGTACATGACACTTACTCTACTTGTGAAATCAACAGATAAGCAATCGATGCGTCCGAACTTAGATTTAAGTACAATGACTATCGTTTCTTACACTAAGGCGTCTTCCATTAGGCTGCTAAGTAACGACTTCTAAATCGATTGCTCATATAACAAAACATATTACATCTGCACACTGTATTCGATAATTGATTTGTGAAATGCCGCAAAGGTTATTGAGACAGTTCCATGATGGGTAAATTTTTGTTTTGATAAAGTCTTACAGTGTTATACAGTAATGTTTACTGATGACCACGTTTCGAGCACAATTTATTACTGCTCATAATCATATCAAGGTAATCACACGACTTCCTAAATTCATTTATATAGTTCCATTGTTTTTCACTTGATTTCAACTTGATTTGATTGGTAATAGTATTTTCCATATTTCAGGTATGAGTGACGAGTCATTCCTATTGAATGTGTTGTGTTGGGTGTAGACTCGATGAACCGGTCAGGATTCAGTGATCAACCTCTCTCTCCACCTACCTAGATTACTTTTTAGAATTTTAACCCTCTCCCACCCTATGTGTGGTTGTGTGTTAATGCATGCAGTGCAATGTAGTGCTGAGCTTTTTTCTAAATTACTTATCTTCTCGGGGTCAACCATTCTTACCTTAGCTAAATTCTTATGCTCTGACAATCTGACTACCCCTGACCTACTAGTTTGACCTATGTAGTTGACCTCACAGTCATTGCATGGTATTTTGTAAATAATAGTATTTTGTCTAATTGGGTCAACCGACAGGGTCCTTTAACCTACAGAGCTTTTCCTATCTGAGTGAGTTTGTAGGTTTAAATGCCACCCTAATTCCTATTTCATTCAGAATCCTACGTAGTGTCTCAGATGTCCCCTCTTTATATGGTATAACTGTGGATTGAGACAGCTTTATGAGGTCAGTTCATAACCTCTTAATGTATGCTTTTGGTATGCAACAATAATACTGATGAAGGGATCTCCATGGCTGAGTGACATGAGATATTTTAATGTAAAACCTGTCTTTTCATGGATAAAGTGGTTAGTGATTGGATACTTTTTCTTATTCCACACATTCTAGGCGGAACATGCAGCTTCAAGGCATATAAGTCCCGGTGGATGTGATATTTCTTTTCTTTCCGGGTGAGACTACTAACCTTCCCCCTTTTCCAGGCTTATTATATATCATTATTTTATTTTATTATTTTATTTTTATTTTGATGACTTAATTTTGTTTCTTCGCCTGTTCCTTAATTGCTTATAATTCTTGTATTCACTTAAATCTCTTACATAGTTTCGTATTATCTACTTTGTTTCTATGTGCATCCTGAGTAAAACTCACTCATCAAACTATTCATATTATTATTGCATAACTTCTTTTAACAACTGTTTGTGACAACTCATCACCTTTGTTACTACCCGAGCACTTAATGGTCTTGACTTATAGTTAAAATAACCTTAAGCAATTATAATTCTTGTATCCACTTAGATCTCTTACATAGTTTCGTATTATATATCACACAAAGTCTTAGTGATGTAGACGCTGTGATTCGAAATATAGCTGCGAACTTGGTTAGCCAGCACTATACCGTCGACGCGTGGCAGAAAGCTGAATACTATGAGTAACCAAAAAAGAATCAACACGCAGCTTCGTTATAATATACGTTTTTGTGGAGATTCTCAATAATTAAACACAATTATATGATAATTCCTTGATTATTAAAAGCATCACTTGTCATACTTATCAGTATTTAGGTGATAAAAAGATGTTTATCCATCCCATCAATCCTCCTATATGAGATGAGACAGAGAAATATTGTAGAACTTAAAAATTCAAAATACATCATCTTTCTATTTTAAATTGAGATTAGGTGTCCACTTATGTGATTGAAAGAAGCTCCAAGATGCAACTCGATCAGTTAACTCTAATACGTGCAAGTACTTAAAATGCCAAAACGAATTCTAAAACCATATTTACTGCCCAAAGAAAAAGAGCAAAGAAAACACTGACCTGAACACTTCAAAAGACTTCTAAATCGACCGCCACCTACAACGCATACAACAATACCAACAACGGAAGCAGAACTACCAGGGAACATCGACTCCCAGACGAAATCAGAAGTCCTGAATGCAATCAAGATGCTAAAAGCTGGGAGAGCACCAGGACCAGATGGAATCCCAGCAGAAGCATTGAAAATCGACCCAGAGACAACAGCGGACTTGATGACGCCATTGCTGGAGAAGGTGTGGAAAGAGGGCGAAGTACCTGAGGATTGGAAGGTAGGATACTTATTCAAACTACCAAAGAAGGGAGACTTAAGTCAATGCAAAGACTGGCCCAGAATTGTGCGCCTGTCCATTCCAAGCAAAATACTAAGCCGCATCATCCTGAAGAGAATCAAACAAGTCAACCTGGATGCAACAATCCGACCAGGACAGGCTGGATTCAGGAGAAACAAATCATGTATTGATCAAATCGCCACACTACGAATCATCATTGAGCAAAGCTTGGAATGGCAGTCATCTCTCTATCTCAACTTCGTCGACTTTGAAAAGGCCTTCGATAGTGCAGCGTCTATCGACATCTGATTTGGCAACTACTTCGCTACCATCGACAATTATACATCTCATCCAACAGTTATACGACAATGCTGCATGCCAAGTTATCCACAACGGGAAACTTACGGAATCCTTCGAAGTGAGGACGGGAGTAAGACAAGCTGGCTGCCTACTATCTCCAATGATTTTCCTGATTGCAGTAGACTGGATAATGCGACAAACAGCAGCGGGCAATGAGGAAACAGGAATAAAATGGAATCACACAAAAATAGAATTTGCAGGATCTGGACTTCACCGATGATATATGTCTGATTTCCTACAAACCGGAAGATATGCAAGTGAAAAGCAACAAGCTGGTGGAAGAAGCATCAAAGATAGGACTCCAAGTGAACCTAGATAAAACAGATGTGGTGATGAAGATTCCTAGCCGACACCAACAGCAACAGCCACAACAACAGACAACAATCAGCCAGCATAAATGGGAGGAACCTGAAAGAAACAACCTCCTTCACCTACCCACCTACCTTGGAAGCATCGTTTCAACTACAGGCCGATGGAACTGACGAGGATATCAAAGCCAGAATCGGAAAAGCAAGGCAGGCTTTCGTTACTCACAAGTCTGTGTGGAGGTCAACAGCACTCAGCATCAAAAATAAGATCCGGATTTTCAACTCCAACGTGAAGTCAGTCAGTGCTACTCACCATACGGATCAGAGACTTGCACTGCGCGTCATAAACAGCATCTCAAACAAACTTCAGACCTTCATCAACAGTTGTCTTTGCTCAATACTCAAGATCAGATGGCCGGCCAGAAATGATCAGCAACAGGGATCTCTGGCAATGAGCGAACCAACCAGGAACCGATTGTGAAACAAATAGGCAGGACGAAATGGAGATGGTTGGTTGGCCATACTCTGAGGAAACCATCAAGTGACATCACTAGACAAGCCATTGCTCGAGTGGAACCCGAAAGAGAAGCGGGTGGCGGATTGGTCGTCAGTGCAAGGGCGACTTCGAGGAGGTCATGTAAAGACGAGATGAAAGCATGTGGGAAGACTTGGAGTGGGGCGAAAACGTTGGCAGAAAACCGAAGGAAATGGAGACGCGCAGCTGAAGACCTATGTTCCTCTAGGAATTAAAAGATATAATAATAATTTACTGCCCTAACGGACGCTGACTTAAACCTAGGTGAAGAGTTTTTGTTTTTTACACCACATAATTCCTTCTTTTTGCTTCTTATGTATATCCAAATATCTATATACCAACAATCTGACCTTTTAGGAAATTACCTCACCTTTTACAATACTATGTAACTATACGGATTTGAAGTGAAAATACGAAACAAAGAGTAGTCTCCACTGACCTACGTCTTTTTGATCTATTTCAGCTGTTAAACATCTGTCACTAAACAATATCGGTTGGAGAGATCAGTGGAAACCAGGGAGCAATGGACAACTGTTTCGTCCCCTAGTTCAGGAATCTTCGACAGTGAATACGTACAACCCAACGACAGGGACATGGGACATTCAGGTTACGAGACCAAGCTGGTTGACTACCATTCACCCACTTCCGCTGGAATTCAACAGCCTGTGAATTCACATTCTTTCGATTTATGTCACATGTGTATTCTTCCATATCAGATAAGTGAAATATGAAAAGCACTTTCAAATGTAATGGCGAAGATTCATAGTTCAGGCAGATGATATTGAATTAGTTGTGTTCCGTGAGCTGGTTGAAGATTAAATTTCGTAGCTTTCGTAGTCCATCCAGACAACAAATTCAGGACAGGTTTTAGCGTCGAATGGACTTATTTGAATTCCCCATGACCGATGTGATTGTGTCTCCTGGCCACCACTGTTCAAATCTCAATTTGATCAATAGAGACAGAAACAACAACCATGAAGATGTCTCCCAGGAGATACAATTTCATCAATCATGGTGAATTTACATGACTCCAATCTACATTAAACGCTGTCCTGAAGTTGTTGTCTAGAAGGACGACGAAAGCTTCACAATTAAATCATCAACCAGATAAGAGAATGCAACTAATTCAATACTTTCAAATGTCTTCGTGCAAATTCTGAGTCTATTAATAATAAGACGGAATTATTTCAAGTAATCGAAGTGTATCAGACAGAAAATGGTGAAACCATATGGATTGCAGATAGACACCCGACATACTTCAGTGGTCTAACACAAAGTGGGAGAATAGAAAACGATCAACAGTTTGAGAGAAGACTATTGTAAAATGCCAAGGTAATTAATACAAGCACTAGAATCTATTTGTGTTTGTTCAACCGAGTGGAAAGTGGTTATATTCTCATCAGAAGCACTTCAGGAGAATTAAATAATCATTGAAAGCTGGAAATGTTTGTAAATTTTAATATTCTGATAAATTTTAACAGACTATTTAAGCATGAGTGACAGAACAATTAAACAGTGAACCTATTGTCATCAGACCACCATTTTTTCGATCACCTAGTCTAAACCGTAAGCATACTAAAATTTATTCACATTTAGTAAGTAATTGAGACGTATGTTGTGTAAGCCGTGTTGATGAAAAACTTAGATATTAAACTTTTCTCACTGAATACCAGGTTAAAAGTCACACTTGCCTAGGTTACAGCTTTAAAAGAGTTCATATACAATGTTTAAATTTACCGTGATGATAAATTTACTGGTAATGTAGCTCGTTTGAGAATCGCATCTTATAGAAACATCTTAGCTAATCAGAAATCGAATTCCAAGTGAACACATTCCACAATCAGTGTGTTATTCATTCGTGGAATTCACAATTTTCTTCTTATTCACAATTGTCAATTCACCTTCTACCAGCAATAAAAACTGCCAGTAGAACCAAGTATAATTCAGTAAATCCGAAGGATGTAAGCTATTAAAATTCAAGGAAAAAAAACTAATGTTTCAATAGACAACGCGTGCACTTCATCATATGCATCAACACTTTAAGAGTATAAGCATTAAAAAAGCTGTATATGGTAAGAGGAATTTTGTTTCTATGCGGATGCTGACTAAAACCTAGGCGAATAGTTCCGCAATAATTGGGCGCCGAGTGTGAAGTAGACAAATGCTAAAATTATGAATGTGTAAATCTCAGAGAAATAGGAATGGACAATTGTAACGTTTATTTTGGTTAACTGATCCGAACTTCAGGGAGGTAATTGAAATCAAAGTACCAAAGGTATATATATATATATAAACACATCGTGACAGTGTGTCAAGATTAAAAACTCCCGGTTTTTAGAACGCAGCACTTTAATTTATCCTAATTCTCCCATGACATAACGTGTGAACACTTGACAGTACTTTCATCAAAGCCATCAAAGAAATATCAGTGATCCTTTGAAGAACGTCTAAATCACTCATCTGACATTATTTACAAATAATAATAATAAAAAGTGTTAGATGGTTGAAGGCGATTGGCAGGGAGGCTTCGACCCAGATTTAAGTGCTAGTTGGCACTCGTCAGGGAGATGTATCTGCAACATTGAAAGAACTCATGTCCCTTTTGAGATTCGCACCCACGTCACCCAGTGCTGCAGTCGGAGACGTTACCACTGAGCTATTAGGGCTAGCAGTTTACCTCCTATAGGACTGCACTGGATACTTTGACGAGTGCTGACGCCGAAAATTCATTTCATAACTTCGCTTTGTTGGTGGACTTTATCTAAAATAATTCCTGTGCTAATCTTCATTATATGGTACAGAGATAAGTTTGCCTAATAAAGGGAATGCGCGAAAATACACGCATTCTACAATCTCTGCGTACCATCTGAAAACTATGAACTTCCTTATATCGATATTTAAGAAGTTTTAACGAAAATCCTACACTCATTTTTAAAATTGTTGTCATTACGAAATCTAAATACTGTAGGAAAATTTAATGACTATCAAAAAAATATGAAGTCCGACAAATGGTAATTGGTGATTTGAAGTACAAAAATCAAGCAGAATCTGAAGGGTAATCAGAACGAAAAATGAAGTGAGTTTTCGGATGAGGCGTTGGTCACTTTCGAAATTACCTCCTAAGCAGTTGCAATTTCAGTCTAAGAATAAAGTACAAATCTTGGTAACTGGATTATACTCACACTGTTGGATTATTTCATTTAATGCATCAACTTTATGTCTACTCATTCAAAAGAAAACAGTATGAAAACAGTCTGCAAGAAGCAAGTAAATTGATATTTCAGGGTAAAATGCTCGTCAACCGCTCACATGCTCTGAATTTGAATCCCAGTAGGCTCTCTCCTAATATTCGCTTAGACAATAGTAAGTTTAGAAAGGGGGGAAGCTTATGTATAAGGCTACCATCCCGAAAAAACAATGCCACCGTTACCTTAATAATGAAAGAGTGAACTCTTACGTTTCTACTTAGAACGCAAGATAATGAAAAATAGGTTTTATGTGAACAGCAACGAAATGCAAAATCTCCAAGTTGACTTCAGTTTACCAGTCGTTTGAATGATGAGTAGAACTCAAGATGAGTATAAAACTTAATAGGAGACTGTGCTGCCCACCACTCGCTAAGTGTGAAACGACTGTTAGTAGAAAGATGACTGGTTCGACAGAATACTTAACAGACGCAATGTTTGAAGTAGCACACAATAGGACAGGACAGAGTTAGAGTTTGATAATGTAATATAATTAGGTGAAGGCAGGTGCTGATTACCGGATTTTTGTTCGTCCAATATACACACCCAACACTTTCAGGAGAAACAGAAAATATTACTACAAATAATGTCAAAGGATAAAAAGTAGTGCAATCACATAAACAAAACTTAAAAGTTATGTGAGTGCCTTGATATGACTATGAGTAACCGACAGGATTCGACACTTCTTTAGTAAATAATGCTGTATTTCAAAAATATTTTCTAATGAAAGTGGCTTTTCACTCCTAACTCCAACAATGGCTACTCATATATTTTGATATGGTTGTGTTCTCTAAGCTGGATAGTTAATTTGCGAGGCTTTCATCGCCCTGCTAGGCGACATCTTCAGCGCATACTTCAATTTGAAGTGAGCTTTTAGATTTCTCTACGAGTTTATTAGTCATCTCTCCTGGTGACCGTGAACGTGATTGGTCGTTTTGATGTCTTTTTCACACCCTCTAGGCTACTTGTATTAGTATAATTATTGTTTTCTTGACCTGCAGTTTAGCCCTTTGTTTGTAAGGTTTCCTTCTTATTGATTGATAGATTTTATCTATCTCGATGTCTCTATTGATTGATGATTCACTGGAATATCAGGCTTCTAAAGGTTCTCCAGCATTATTGTTGTATGCCCTGTCTAATATTTGAACGTTGTCCCAGTCGAATTGATGTCCGTGATTGTCTGTATGCAGTGATATGAGGGAGTGAATGTCGTGTCTTTCGACGGCTAGTTTATGATCATGGATACGAAGACGAAGGGCAATTCTGCTTAGGCCAGTGTATTGTTTTTCGCAGTTGTTACAATTTATTTTGTAGATGATGTTGGTTTTGTCTTCTTTCGCTGTTGAGTCTTTTGGTTGACATAGAATTGAGTGAAGTGTGTACGACGTTAATTCCTAAAGGTTTGAAGAGTCCTGCAGTGATTTCTGAGATATCCTAGTCTAGTAGGGCGGTGAAAGCTTCGCAAATTAACTTCACAAAATCCAGCTCAGAGAACACAACCATATCAAAATCATCCATCTGAGCTACAAATCTTCTCTATCATAGCTACTCATACATACAATAAGCTAACCACCTATTGATGCAGTTATTCTCAAATATGCATATTACTATTTATAGAAATATATATATGTATATACAAACATAATAATAATATACTTACTGAAGACAATCTGTTCAGTTGTATGATCGTGAAAGTGCTCAATAAAACGTATCAATCAGACGACTTTGAAAAGTTTAGTGGTTTTACTAAAGCAACAATGAGCTTAATTAACAACATAAATATATATATATATATACACCCGAGTACTATTTATTTATATTGACTAACAGTTTCAAATAATAGTCTCTTATAGGTTGGTGCCGTCACTGTATTTATGGCATTTTGTCATTAAGGTGTGTGCGCTGATGTCCTCAAACTTATGTGATTACTGCTTTTCTTGTCTCTATTCTTATCATGTGACATATCTGTATATGTATATGTATATATATATATATATATATATATACGCATTTAAAATACGATGAGTATGATAAGCACTAGTACTCAGTGTGAACACAGCCTCGTTTCAAATTTTTTCAGTTAATAACTACTGACGCCCACATAAAGTCCACTTTGTTCACAAAACGTTTATTGATTACTCAAAATATATATGTATATATTAGGTGTCACATAGTCGATGAATAATCGCAAAACAAACAACATAAATCATAGATCATTTTAATAACTTTTCATGAAATGTTTTGAATAATAATAATAATAACAATAACAATAATAATTTGAAATACAAGCGTTGTTATGATAAGTTAGATGAAACGAATTCAAGAAACTCTTCAAAACTCAATTTGCCATTACCATCTCGATCATGTTCACGTATCCATTCATCTAGCACTGAACGTGATACTGTCATACCGGCTTCATCAAATAATTTTTGCATTTCATTAGCATCGATCTCGCCACTTCTGTCTTGATCAATTTGAATGAACAGTCGTCGCCATCTAAAGTTAGTTAATTAAAGAGAATCATGCAAAACAGACTGTCAATAGTAGTCGTAGTATACTTCCAGTAGTAACATGACTAGAAACTATGAGCAGAATCCACTTGACCTAAGGAATAAACTGGATAGAGGCTTGATTTCAGTAATTTCCAAACTCCCATTTACCTCTAGCGTGATCTACGAGTACGACTTCCATACTGGTTTGTTTATTTGATGTATCACACAATGAGTGAAACAGCATTATTTACTGGATGACAATGTTTCGAACAAAATTTATTCTTCATAATCATTGCATCAGTTATAATGACACGACTTCGAAACTTGAGTTTTATAATTTTCTTTGTCCTCTCTTTTTTGTCGTCGTTGGGGTAGTACAATTTTCCAGATATCTGGGTGGACAGGTGTTGAATCATTCCTATTACACTTATTCCCTCTCAGTTGATTCGATAAACGAAGATTCTGTTATCAATCTCTCCCTACACCCTGTAACATCAGATTGCAAAACTGTCATCCTATCCCATCCATCATATATTGTATGGTTGTGTGTAATTACATGTAGTGAGTGGTATAGCTGAACTATTCCCAAGATTTCTTATCTTATTTAGGTCAACCAATCTAGATTTTACTGCTAGGTTTTTATGTTCGGCTAGTCTGACTCACTGCCCCTGTTCTACTACTCTGACCTATGTTTTTGACCTGACAATCATTCCAGCAGGCAGGGTATTAGATAAACTGAATTGTTTTGTTTTAAAGGCTCCACTGTCTGGATTGATCCGTTAACCGACAAAGCTTGTTTCTAATTGAGTTTGTGGTTGGTTTGAATGCCAGCCACTTTTATTCCTGCCAGAATTGTTAAGAATTCTGCGTAAGGCTCCCGAGGTTCCTTCTTTAATACTGTTTCACTGTGTGATATATATGTAATAAACAAACTAATATGGAATTATAAGAAAAATGGCGCAAACAACGAAGAAAATTTTCTTTTCGACGATTCATGGAATGACTTACTACCACAGTGACCAAGTTTTACACATATATTACCATGAGTACAACAGAGGTAATCGGAAACCATCTGAACAAGCCAAATCTGTGTATTCAGAAGAAACGTGTACAGCCCCTTGCTTTTCCATAGCCAACTACATAATATGTATTGAGTTTTAAAAAACTGTTTTTCCCTCCCCTTGTAACTATCTTTTGACTTTGTTAATTTTTAGAATTGTTGCAGTTTTAGCTAATTCTATTAACTTGGTTGTATTTTGCGTATTTTCTTCTGAGTCATTCTATATTCTTCTGAGTCATCATTGCTGTTTTGCAAACTTCTCGATTCTGAGTAATAACTTGTTGCTAACACCTAAGAATCAATATATCTTGAATTCCATAACTAATTAATTTTCACCCCTCTTTTAAAACTAAGCTATCTTGTTACTAACATCTACTAGTTATTTGTTTTTAATCACCTTTAACCTCTTCAGTTCACCTACGTCTATACCTAAAACTGACTAAATAAAATAATCACTTGATTGGCAAAACATTTTAATGTAAAAAAAACTATATTTAATAGTGTAAAGCTGATGAAGAGTAACTAATTGAAAAGGACTACATTTTTCTTCACTCAGTCTGTTGTTTTTCTAATCTTCATTTATTAACAGATTTCAGGAGTGTTTTAATAGTGTGTTATGCAATAAGTGTGGGCAGTTATTTAAATAAACGTGTGTAAATTTACTAATGTGAAGTTGTGGATAAGATTTTAGTTTGTGAAATCACACACAGTGTGTCTGTTATACAGTAATATTAACTGATCTGACCACAAGTTTTGAGCACAAACTATTGCCACTCATAATCACATCAAATTGATATGAAGATGAAGAAAGAAAGAACACACATGAGAGATAATACAAGCTCGTTTTATTTCCTTGATACCTTTCACCTGTGTGCATCCTACAACAAAAAATCATTTTAAGTTACAAAATTTCCCAACATACTTTCCCATAGTGACCACGAATTGTAGACAGAAAGTATAGGTAACATATTTCAAATAATGATGTAAGTTGACGGATTATTCAGTGGTAAAAGACTAACTACTGATATAATTAGACAAGTAGAAACAAGAATGGACTAGAGACAAAATACAAGATCGAATGACGCAGTTTATTTGTACAAATTGTCATGGAGAGTTCAAGTGGGCGGGAGTGAATAGTAAAGTAAAACTGTAAGATAGACAAAATAATTTCACAGACTTAGAAACTTAGCACTGTTTACAACTGAATAAATTCAAGTCGAAATCTAAATTAAGTGAAATATTACACAACAGTACAAACCACAAAAGAACACGAAGAAGACGATCACAGTCACTAGGATAGTGACATATTAGTCATTGTGTTTTTCTTTATACTGAGGTTTGCTCGAAGTCTTTTAATGGCAATGGCTTCTGTGAACCGAAGTAACCATGTTTTTTCCTTTCAGTGTTAATTATTTTAAAAGCCTGACCCATTTCCACTGTACGTCCGGTGTCAATTAGGTGCATGGCAGCTGCATTCGACAACACTTTGCAGCTTTTCAAACGGAGACTTTTAGGGATGTTCTTGGAAAATCTAGTCGACTCTTTCCTCAGTTAATATAACTTTACAACACTGTGTGATTTATCAAAATATAATCTCATCCATAATGGAGTTATACTCTACCACAGTGCTCAGGTTTTTTACTTATATCAATAATGTGAGGTTGATAAGTCAAATTCACAATTTTCAAATTGCCAGTTTTCAAGGTGAAATTTCACCAGAGTTTCTCTTGAAAATTAAAGTAATTCAGACCACATTCTATGCTATCTGCTTGGTTCTACAAATGACAGTCAAGAAAGCGAGCATAAATTCATCATGGTGCATACATACTACTGACCGACTGACTGAGATGAGTAGTTGTTTATCACTTACATCAGTGTGTAGTAGTGTTTGCCACCCAAACCATCGAAGTGATGTGAACACCGGAAGTTGGTTTCTTTCGTTTGCAGCTGAGCTCAACAACGCTGCGTACCCGATATCATTGAGCTCAGAAAGTTGAGTCGGTTCCTGAAACGACAGTCTATCTGCACAGTCCCACCTTGGAAGAACAAAGTTGAAGCATGGAGTCGACGAAACAACTTCCTACTGTCGATATGTTGATGACACACATTTATAGTGTGCAACAATGAAAGTCATGCTTCACACTTTCTCAGATTATTCAATGATGCACACACCAATATTAAGTTTACTATGGCACATGAAAGTGACGGAAAGTTTCACTTCCTCGACATTGCCATGGAACGCCTAGAAGACGGTAGTTTTAGGAAGTCACTTAATCGAAAGCCTACTTGGAAAGGACAATACTTACATTTTAATAGCTTTTGTCCAAATAGCTTCAAACGGGGACTAGTCAATACTCTGTACTATAGAGCGAGGACAATATGCTCTATAGAGAAATTAAATGAAGAATTTGAGTTTCTTGAAAAGATGTTGATGAGCAATGGGTACCCTCAAAGGTTCATCAACAAGTATGGAAGATCTGAAGTCACAAATTTAAAACAAATCACAGTTGGTAAAAAGCCAAACCCCTTTCAGCTTGAAAACATTGCAGCAATGATCAACAGAAGGCTGAATACATCACTAGTCATAGCCTATCCTGCAGCTAAGCTCGTTCCCGTCTATCAAACAACTTGCTCTTTTGTGCAATCAAAAATCGATAGATATTCCTCTCATGTTAACTCCAATTGTATATACAAATTTACGTGTATCTGCGGGAGCAGATAACAAAAGCTTAGTATTTTCATGGCGACATGAAAATACTAATGGGAGACATGAACGCCAAACTGGGACCAGACAATACGGGAAGGGAACTCATCATGGGTAGAGAAGCTCTAGGAGAAATGAATGAAAACGGAGAACTCTTCGCCGACTTCTGCGCCTTCAACGAACTGGTGATTGGTGGCAGTGTATACAAGCACAAAGATATCCACAAGGCTACATGGGTGTCACCAGACGGGCAAACCAAAAACCAAATCGACTTCATCTCAATCTCAAGGAAGTGGAGGCGCAGCCTACTGGACACAAAAGCAAGAAGAGGAGCAGACGTTGGCTCAGACCACTATCTCGTACAAGGGACAATCCAAATCAAATTAAAAGCTTTCAAAGAAGGAGGAGCTGCAGATAGACCACAAGCCAAGTTCAACACTCAAAAGCTGAAGGACCAGGCTACAAAGGACATCTTCATTGCAAGCATAAAGGACAAAGCCGAGACACAAATCAACACTAGCGAAGAGGTCGGCGTTGAAAAGCACTGGAACAACTTGAAAACGGTGTGGAGCCAAACCTGCATAGAAATTCTAGGCAGAAAAAAGAGACAGGACAAACAGTGGCTCACTACGGACACTTGGAAACTAATAGAAGAGAGAAGGACAGTGAAGCAAAAGATTATCCAGTGCACCGACGAGCAACAAAAACAGGAGCTGAATGCAAGCTACAATACACTGAACAAAAGAGTGAAGAAAAGTGCCAGGGAAGACAAAAGAAAATATTATGAAACCATGGCAAACGAAGCAGAACAAGCTGCAGGCAAAGGAGACCTCGCCACACTCTACCAAACAACTAGGAACCTTTCGGGCAAACGTTCGACACAGATTAAGCCAATAAAGGACGACAATGGAAAGTCAATCACCAAAGAGGTGGAACAGAGAAAGCACTGGGTTGAACACTTCAAAAGACTTCTAAATCGTCCGCCACCTACAACACGTCCAGCAATACCAACAACGGAAGCAGAACTACCAGTGAACACTGACCCCCCGACGAAATCAGAAGTCCTGAATGCAATCAAGATGCTTAAAACTGGGAAAACACCGGGACCAGATGGAATCCCAGCAGAGGCTTTGAAAATAGACCCAGAGACAACAGCGGACTTGATGACACCACTACTGGAGAAGGTGTGGAAAGAGGGCAAAGTACCCGAGGATTGGAAGAACAGTTACTTATTCAAACTTCCAAAGAAAGGAGACTTAAGTCAATGTAAAAACTGGCGTGGAATTATGCTTCTGTCCATTCCAAGCAAGATACTAAGTCGCATCATCCTGGAGAGAATCAAACAAGCCCTAGATGAAAAACTTCGTCCGGAACAGGCTGGATTCAGGAGAAACAAATCATGTATTGATCAAATCGCCACTCTACGGATCATCATTGAACAAAGCTTGGAATGGCAGTCACCTCTCTATCTCAACTTCATCGACTTTGAAAAGGCCTTCGACAGCGTCGATCGAGAGGTCATTTGGAAACTACTTCGCTACTACGGGGTCCCATCGACAATTATACACCTCATCCAACAGTTATACGACAATGCTGCATGCCAAGTAATCCACAACGGGAAACTTACGGAAGCCTTCGAAGTGAGGACGGGAGTGAGGCAAGGCTGTCTACTATCACCAATGATCTTCCTGATTGCAATTGATTGGATAATGCGACAGACAACGGCAACCAACGAGGGAACAGGCATAAAATGGACTGACACAAAAGACTTGGAGGATCTGGATTTCGCCGATGATATATGTCTGATTTCCCATAAACTGGAAGATATGCAAGTGAAAAGTAACAAGTTGGCAGAAGAAGCATCAAAGATAGGACTTCACGTGAACATAGATAAAACAGAGATGATGAAGATTCCTAGCCAACATCAACAACAACAACAGACCACAATAAGCATAAATGGGAAGAACCTGAAAGAAACAACCTCCTTCACCTACCTGGGAAGCATCGTCTCAACTACAGGCGGAACTGACGAGGACATCAAAGCCAGAATCGGAAAAGCAAGACAAGCTTTCATTACTCTCAAATCTGTGTGGAGGTCAACAGCATTCAGCATCAAAAATAAGATCCGGATTTTCAACTCCAATGTGAAGTCAGTGCTACTATACGGATCAGAGACTTGGCGAGTCATAAAGAGCATCTCAAACAAACTTCAAACCTTCATTAACAACTGTCTCCGCTCAATACTCAAGATCAGATGGCCAGAAAAGATCAGCAACAGGGATCTCTGGGAGCGAACCAATCAGGAACCGATTGTGAAACAAATAGGCAGAAAGAAATGGAGATGGATTGGCCATACGCTGAGGAAACCATCAAGTGACATCACTAGACAAGCCCTCGAGTGGAACCCGAAAGGGAGGCGGCGAGTTGGTCGTCCAAGGGTGACTTGGAGGAGGTCATGTGAAGAGGAGATGAAAGCATGTGGGCAGACCTGGAGCAGGGTGAAAAAGTTGTCAAAAAACCGAAGTCAATGGAGGTGCGCAGCTGAAGCCCTATGTTCCTCTAGGAACTAAAGGATACAATAATAATAATAATAATAAAGGGAAGAAATTCTTTGAACAGTGCCATCGCCAGGCATCTCCTCGACACGGGTCATGAGGTGGAAGTCAAAAATTTGTTCAAAATTATCAATAGGCAAAAGAGCTCAATTCTCCTCAAGTTTGCTGAAGCCATTTCCATCAAGTGCTTGAAACCTGATTTGTGCGTCCAGAAAAAAGTGGTTATCAGTCTTTCTTTGCCCTGGTAACTGGATATTTTTCATCTCTCCTTCATCTGAATGCGAACTGCTGATAAGTTTCCGTTGTGTATGGTTATTATTGTTCGGAATAGTGTTTAATATTACATATATATATTGTTAGTGTATGCATATATTGACCGATTGATTTTTGTTTAAAATGAACTCTGTGCAAGTATGTCAAAATTGTTGTTGTAGATATATTTAATAGTGTCTTTGGCCTGTAAGCAGCTGACAAGAAAGCAGAGAAATAAAAGATGGTACCAATTTATTCTGGAAAAACTTTGGTTCTTGCTTTGTTCAAATTTATTTATTTATTTTATTTTTTATTTTATTTATTTTGATTACAGCTTGATTCCACACCGTATTTTTGGTACAAGTATGGAATTTTCAGCGTGGATATCCGTAGCCCAAATTTCGCAGGCCGACCATAGATATCAGGTGTGCGTCGGCGAGGGCTCGAACCCCGGACCATGTGCATGGTCGGCGAGAGTCCTAGCCACTGTGCCACCGACGCACAACTTCATTAAGAGGAATAAGTGTACGAAATGTCAGCACATACTTTAGTGTCTGTGTTTTATTCTGAGTGCCGAGCTCAATGTAAAGTTATCTTGAAACCATATGTTTAGCAAAATAGGCATTATTTCACTTTATATCATGAATCTTATGCCAAAATTTGTGCATTTGAGGGTCACCAACAAATGACACATGTGGCCTGGGATTTGATCTCCAGTCAACAGGCTCTTTCACCACTCTTAGCCTGCAGTAAACCCCGTGAAGAGGTAAGGTTGGGAATCGGGCTAGCCGCCCCACTCGTTAAAACATAAACAATACCTCTGAGACTTCAATACTCAAGCTTTGAGCCCTGTGGTGCACTAAGAACGCAAAGAAATTGACTAAATTAAGATGCTTCATTTCATAAATTTTGAGACAACTAAAATACATGAAATTCTACAACTCTGATATTTAATTTCATATGGCTCGATTTAAATGAATCAACTATATTTGGAAATTGTGATTGAGAATCTACCCATCGTAGCGTAAGTGCAACTGTCAGCTACAGTTTTAACTCCACTAAAACTTAGTACACTGAATAAAAACCATCTATACTGGCTTTGTATATATATATATATTTGTGTAGCGCATTCTCGTTTTATTTCCTGATGCTGTGAGTTCTATTCCCCAAAATCTAAGTATCTATCAGATACAACTAGTTAGTTGGAATAACCTATCAGCAGTCAACCTATCTTTAGTCTACACTAAAAATAACTCTAGTACACTTTAAGCTTAAATATGTATACACATATGCAATATAAAGAAAAAACAATTTCTGATTCATTTTTGCTTCAGATTTCCTGTCTCCCTCATTTGCAATGGTTGTCCAGAGAGTATTTTGTTGAAAGAAAAGCTCAAGTCTAGAATAACAACCACAAAAAAAAACATCTTATCTGACAAACAGTATCTTGAAATGATTAGAATTATCAGGAGTTAGAAAGAAAATTATTTCCCAATGATTAGTTCTTTTCTCAGAAACAAACAGAGACGATTTCAGAATGGTAATTTCATTTTCCATGAACTACGCATACGATTTTTTGTTTTTACATCACGCAATCCCCTCTTTTTGTTTGTTATGTAAATCCAAATATCTACCTACTAAAAATTTGACCTTTCAGGCGATAAATTACCTGACCTCTTACAATACTATGTAACTATACGGATTTGAAGTGAAATTACGAAACAAAGAGTAGTCTCCACTGACCTAAGTCTTTTTGATCTATTTCAGCTGTTAAACATCTGTCACTAAACAATATCGGTTGGAGAGATCAGTGGAAACCAGGGAGCAATGGACAACTGTTTCGTCCCCTAGTTCAGGAATCTTCGACAGTGAATACGTACAACCCAACGACAGGGACCTGGTACATTCAGGTTACGAGACCAAGCTGGTTGACTACCATTCACCCACTTCCGCTGGAATTCAACAGCCTGTGAATTCACATTCTTTCGATTTATGTCACATGTGTATTCTTCCATATCAGATAAGTGAAATATGAAAAGCACTTTCAAATGTAATGGCGAAGATTCATAGTTCAGGCAGATGATATTGAATTAGTTGTGTTCCGTGAGCTGGTTGAAGATTAAATTTCGTAGCTTTCGTAGTCCATCCAGGCAACAAATTCAGGACAGGTTTCAGCGTCGATTGGACTTATTTGAATTCCCCATGACCGATGTGATTGTGTCTCCTGGCCACCACTGTTCAAATCTCAATTTGATCAATAGAGACAGAAACAACAACCATGAAGATGTCTCCCAGGAGATACAATTTCATCAATCATGGGGAATTTACATGACTCCAATCTACATTAAACGCTGTCCTGAAGTTGTTGTCTAGAAGGACGACGAAAGCTTCACAATTAAATCATCAACCAGATAAGAGAATGCAACTAATTCAATACTTTCAAATGTCTTCGTGCAAATTCTGAGTCTATTAATAATAAGACGGAATTATTTCAAGTAATCGAAGTGTATCAGACAGAAAATGGTGAAACCATATGGATTGCAGATAGACACCCGACATACTTCAGTGGTCTAACACAAAGTGGGAGAATAGAAAACGATCAACAGTTTGAGAGAAGACTATTGTAAAATGCCAAGGTAATTAATACAAGCACTAGAATCTATTTGTGTTTGTTCAACCGAGTGGAAAGTGGTTATATTCTCATCAGAAGCACTTCAGGAGAATTAAATAATCATTGAAAGCTGGAAATGTTTGTAAATTTTAATATTCTGATAAATTTTAACAGACTATTTAAGCATGAGTGACAGAACAATTAAACAGTGAACCTATTGTCATCAGACCACCATTTTTTCGATCACCTAGTCTAAACCGTAAGCATACTAAAATTTATTCACATTGGATAAGTACTTGAGACCAATCAAAGAGAAAATTTTGTGTCCCATAGAATGCATCATCAAAGCGTATCTTCTCATTTAGTAATGTCTCTGGCTGGTTTTTGCCCAGCTGTTGAACTTTTAATCAGAGTATTTATGCACCTGATCGTCGGATATTGATCACAAGTTTTGATTTTCGGATATGTTCTACTGGTTAAATCTCTATCACATGTGTTTTATTTGTTTTAATTATGGTTTTTATTCAGTGTCACACACTTTGTCAATAACCTGCAAGTCCCACATGAGTTGGCTTACCTACTGCTTCACAAATAACAGACATTTTCCAGTTTATGTCTCAGAACACTGTTGACAAGTGATCAGTATTATAAATCTGTTTCCTTATATCCATTCCATGGATTATTATTATTGTTTCTTTTATTTCCTAGAGGAGTATTAGGTTTCAGACGCACGTCTCCATTGCGTTCGGTTCTCTGCCAACGTTTTTGTCTGGCTCCACGTCTGCCCATATGCTTTCATCTCGTCTTCCCATCAGCTCCTCTTAGTCACCCTCACGTTAATAAACAACCAACTCGCCGCTTCCTATTTGGGTTCCACTCCAGAGATAACATGTCGTGTGATGTCACTTGGTGGCTTGTTTTCTCAGAGAATGTCCAATCAACCTCCATTTCCTTCTGCTTATTTGTTCCAAAATTGCTTCCTGGTTGGTTCGCTCCCAGAGATCCCACCCTGTTGCTGACCTTTTCTTGTCATCTGATCTTGAATATTAAGCAAAGACACCTGTTGATAAAGGTCTGTAGTTTGTTGAAAGTGCCTTTCGTGACGCGGTGATAAGTCTCTGATCTACATAGTAGCACTGACTTCACAGTGAAGTTGAAAATCTGGATCTTAATTTTGATGCTGAATGCTGTTGATCTCAACACAGATTTGATGTTAGATGAAATGATGACGGATATATATATATATATATATCACACCTAGCTGAGTATCACTGTGCGTCAGTGGCATATCGGTTAGGACTCTCGCCGACCATGCACATGGTCTGGGGCTTGATCCCTGGTCGACGCACACCTGATGTCAGTGGTTGGCCTGCTAAATTTGGGCTGCCGATATCATATGCTGAAAATTCCATAGTGGTATCAGAATACTGTGTGAAATCATGCTATAATCAAAATAAAATAAATAAAATGTCAACTAGTAGTGTTTGCTAGCCAGATCGAAGTGACCGAAACACTTAAGAGTCATTTGGCTCGTTGAAGGCCCACCGCATCAACAGCGTATCCCGTTTGACTCTGCTCAGAAGGGTGATAGGTTCAGATATTTGAGCCGGCTGATAATACGTTGAATCACACTTACACGGAGTGAGGTGAAATATCACCATTTTTGCATACATATGTTCTTCAGTGCATCCTTTTCAACCAGAATTAGTGCTAATGAAGTCTCTCAAATTGATGTTGAAACATGACTATTCAAATATTCTAATTTTAAAGGATGGAAAGAAACGCTGTCTATACTTGGTTCTTGTAAACATAAAAATGTTTCCTGACTCTAATTAAACGTTATTTGTTATCACTTGTGCTCACTACTAGTAGAATCTTAAGTAAGCTGTTTACTCTGTGTCAGCCGAATGCGTGTATCAGTTTGCTTAACTATGAGATAAAATAATTGTGTAATAATACATAAAGTAGCAATATTCACACCACCAATAGTTGTATGACACATTTAAAGGCCTTCCAGTCTTCAGTCGAATGTATGAACACTAACTAGCTAATGAAATGCATTCTTGCTAATTTCACTTAAAAACCACCAAAGTACTTACAATCTTTCTTCACATAAAAATGATCTGTTTTACTTATGCTAACAACAATAATTACTCGAATAGAAGTTCCTGACAGCTAGTGAACTGAGCTTTCAAACCATTCTCATTTTAATTAACAGCAGGGCATCACGTAAACTTATACAGTAATTTTACAGCAATATAAGCTGTGTATTCATTTACCTGAAGCATTAAAACAGCATTATTTATTGTGTCATTACTATGCATGTAATGCAAACAGTTGTTGTGTTTGTGAAAACCTAAAATCCAGCAGGAGTACTACAAGGCATACCTTGTTTTGCAATTAGGACTCATGTGGAATTGCTCAACAACTTGGTAATGAGTTTATTAGATGTCTCACACAGTGAGTGAAACAGTATTATTTACTGGATGACAATGCTTCGAACAAAATTTACTACTGTTCATAAGCATATAGCCAATTATAATCACACGACTTTGAAACTTGAGTTTTATAGTTTCCTTTGTCCTCTCCTATATGTCGTTGAGGGGGTAGTACAATTTTCCAGATATCTGGGTGGGCAGGTGTTGAGTTATTCTTATTACATGTATTTGCATTTGATTCGATAAACAAAGCTTCCGTTGTCAATCTCTCGCTCCACCCTATGACATTAGATTTTAGAAATGTCATCTTATCCCATCCATCGTATATTGTATGGTTGTGTGTAACTGCATGTAATGAGTGGTAAAGCTGAACTGTTCTCTAGATTTCTTATCTTATTAGGGTCAACCAATCTAGATTTTGCTAGGTTTTTTATGCTCGGCTAGTCTGACTGAATGACTCTGTTTTACTAGTTTGACCGATGTATTTGACCTGACAATCATTTTCAAGGCTCCACAGGATTGATCCTTTAACCGACAAAGCTTGTTTCTAATTGACTTTTTGGGTTTGAATGCCAGCCACTTTTATTTCTGGCTTGTTAAGAATTCTGTGTTAGGCTTCTGAGGTTCTTTCCTTGTATATAACTACTACTGATGATTTTGATTCCTTATAGTTGGTGTTGTCATTATCTTGCGCATGTTTGACTTGCATGTCGTCATTAATATTATTATCACTATTATTATTATCACTATTTATTTTATTTTTATATTTCCTTACACATTTCCTGACTAATTTCCTGACCAAGAACTCGAACTTAGAACGAGAGTGCTACTTAAGGACATAATGTTGGGAGTGCAGCTGTGCTTGATTTCCACAGTATTTAAATTCCAAGGCAAAATATACAAACAAACTGAGGGAATTGCCATGGGATCACCAATATCCCCGGTTGTAGCGGATATATTCATGGATAGGTGGGGAAACATAACGATTGACAAAAGAAAACTATAAAACTCAAGTTTCGAAGTTGTGTGACTGTTGTTGATGAAATGATTGTGAACAATAAATTTTGTTCGAAACATTGTCATCCAGCAAATAATACTGTTTCACTCACTGTGTGATACATCTAATAAACAAACTAATATCGAACTTGGTAATGAGTGTTATTTTACAACCTGAGATTAACGGAAACATATATGTATATTTCGAGATTATATTTTGTTTCATAAAATAATTATTAATTTTATTGCTTTGTGTTTGGACTCGAACATGGGACATCAAGCTTGAGCTATGAAGTCTCAGTAGCAGGGGTATTTCTTGTCACGTGATGCGATTGCTAGCTTTACACCCAACTTTCCTTCTCCACAAGTTTTACTACTAGCTAGGCGTTCTTTATTAAGGAGCGAGTTGACCGGGAATCAAACCCCGGATCAGTATACCACTAAACCACCAACATACATATATTTCATCATGAGCTGACAGTAGTTAGAGAACCATTGGAAAACCTGGGAGTACTGGACAGCTGTTTCGTCCTAGTTTGGGACTCTTCATCAGTACGCACCCACCGGGATTCGAACCCAGGACCTTCCGATACTCCCAGGTTTTCCAATGGTTCTCTAACTACTGTCAGCTCATGATGAAATCCTGAAACCAATCAAATCTCTACAAACCAACACTTGAATACATATATTTATTGCGAAATATTCAGTTAAATATAGTATAACTTGTGTATAATGTAGTAATCCTATTACGAAAAATAAATATCTATGTTTTTGTATAATGTCCTTTCAACTGGTCCGATCCTATATAAAAGAAGGTATATCAATGGAAAACCCACTAAAATAAATTGGAACATGAGGAAATTTAAAAACCTCATAAAAATATATGACAGAATAAATGGTCTTCACTTGTACGTCGGTGGTATGGCGGTAGAATGCCCGCCAGTCATGCGAGCCTAGCCGGTGCACTCCTTTATCTTGCTAAGCTAATAATAAGACAGGTAAAGAGAGACGGTTAGCAACTCCATCCCTTAAAAATAAAACATCACTGCTACCGAAATCTTATGCTCCATTAGGCTCTTAAAGGAACAAAAAAAATGCTCTTCACTTTACTCCAAACAATATTTTGCTATACAGAATGGGATTTTCAGCATTGTACATATTACAACAACCGATCTCTTTTAACAAATACCTAAATACTTTAAAGATGGTGAAATAAGTGAAACTACAAGTATAAGAACAAGACATATAAGCGAACAATATTACTGTTTTCAATTAGACCTTCTTCAAGCTTTACTCTAATTTACATAGATTTATGTATAAAAATTTTTAACCAATGACGGTAATTTTGTGGATCAAATAATAATAATGCGGTAAATGTTTTGAACCTAGTTAATAACGATGATTAAAATGATAACAAAATATTGATAATAAGGTTTATGCAGGTGGTGATAAGAATAACGAAGGTAGTAAGTAATATGTGTATATGTAGACAATTCAATAAAAAAAATTAGGTCAATTCTTAAAAGTTACGTGATACTAAAGGTGAAGTGGGCATAAAATCAGACTTTAAGTAAGTATCATGAAAATACGAAGGAGATGGAAAATAAGAAAGGGTGGGGGGTTTTAAATAGAACTCACCTGGGTCATGGGAGGGACAAAGGTAGAACAAAGGTAGGTTGAATCAATAACTAAACTATAAAATGTAATGATGCATATTATTATGCATGTGTTATTTGTTATATTATTTATTTATTATTCACTATGACCTAGAAGTGGTGTGATTTTGTTGGGTTTTTTTTATTTTTTATTTTTTTTTCCTATTAACTATCAATATTTTAACATTTTATACATTTCTCAAGTATACATTTATATAATTATAAACAGAGCTAAACCATTGCAATATGTAAAAGAAACGCTGAAAATTCCATGCTGTAAATTGTTATTGTTGTGGAATAAAGTGATTATTATTATTATTATTAAAAACTGCTTTTGTATGCAAACACTAGGATCGTTCTCCCAAATTAATTCCCACAGCTTCAGCCATGTGTAAAAAGCGGGTTCGAATTACTTTCTAAAGGCTCGATAGAAATGAGATAGATAACTTTGAAGGCACTATTTTTGTCCACTTGGTAACCGATATCAATCAAATGAGCCAAAACAGAACTTCTTATAGACTTTATTAGAATTTTTCCAAACCATGAAGGAAGATGCTCAATAATGCGTTTGTTAAGCTGTCTAGTTGTTCACCCTATATAGCTCTCTCCACTGTAGCAACTAAATTTATGGATACACATAGATGTGGTACAGCTAGGTAGCTTGCCTTTCACTTGAGCAATCATAATTGGTCGGCAGATGGAAAATGACAAACGAAGGGTGGCGGCAGTATAAGTCCGTTTTATCGCTCTCGATAATCTCTGATGTAAGACTTCGCTAGCCACCTCCCCATTAAATTGTAATTTCATGAACAGTTGTTTCTTTTCAACTGTTGTCAGTTTCTCTTTATTGTACTTGGTGTTCATGTGTCTCCTTACAAATCTACTAGGATAACCCACTTGGACCAGCATATTTTGGATGTATCCTAACTCATTTTGAAGGGATTCATCTGTACAGATACGTCTTGCTCTATTCGTAAGGCATCTGAACAAATTGATTTTGTATCAGATTGGTACAAAACTGGGGAAATCTGTGTATTGTCCTACAGATGTAGGTTTTCTATAGACATCTCTCTTGAGTGTACCATCCTATCTTCTGCTCAATCGGACGTTCAGGAAATGTAGTCTACCATCGTCTTCTTCTTCACAAGTAAAGATGAGCGATCGATGTGCATCAATAAATTTTATTAACATTTCATTCTTGTCAGCTTTCACATCAAGAACAATAAACGTATTATCAACATAGCGAAAATAAGAATCAGTTTTATCTATTACTTGTTTCAGTGGACCATTTTCAACCTTATCAAGAAATAAGTCTGCTAAAATTGGCTCTAATGGAGAACCTATGACAATGCCGTTGATTTGTCTGAAATAAAAGTTTTTGAATATGAAGTGTACATTCATAGTACATCTTCAAAGCAACTGTTTGAGACTAATAACTGGAATTCCGATGACAAACTGTTTTTCTAGTATCTGTTGGCATATGAATTTTACATATAAATCTATGCAAATTAGAGTAAAGCCTGAAGAAGATCTAATTGAAAACAATATTGTTCGCTTATTTGTCTAGTTATAATATTAAAAATGGGAATATTTAAAGATTTGAAAACTGAAAGTAAACAGAAAAATAATGCATGCAATAATAATGTTAGCAATAAGTTGGTGTTTATTTACAGATTATGAAGTAGGTCTTTCCTGACATTTTTCACTTCTCGCAACATTCACGATAAGTATGGTACATTCGAAATTTTATACTTAGCCGTAGGAATATTAATTCTTATGAAATTTCTTCTAGTTTCACCTTTGAAGAGAAACAAGGAGACGGATGGAAGTAAATAGGATTTTCAATATCAGAAAAGTTGACTTTGATCAATTTGCTGGCAAAAATCACAATGCCTATTGATAACAATGTTAGTCAGTTGAATCAGAGGTATACATCAATAACAGTGCTAACACCCGTTAAAGTCCTGTATAATACAACACAATCCTTTCTGAGAAGCCTAGGGGAGAAGAACAGGGCATGATAAAGAAGACCATGTAGAATAAATGGATTGACAAACTGCAGGAGGAGTGTATGACTTACACCAAATAGTCTCAACTTCCTTACGTAGTAAGTCACCTGAAAGATTTTCGTGGAAATCAACAATAGAAACCCAAAAACTATTTGAAGAGAGACTGACGCCAAGATAGGTAATATTCATTTTCAGGTATTGGTTTTGTAGGGATTTTGTTTGATTGCATGGAGGATTTAATCATGAGCTGACATCAGTTAGAGAACCACTGGAAAACCTGGGAGTACTGGACAGCTGTTTCGTCCTAGTTTGGGACTCTTCAGCAGTACGCACCCACCGGGATTCGAACCCAGGACCTTCTGGTTACAAGGCGAGCTCGTAGACCATTGAGCCACAGGTTGAAGATGAGGCAGTAACTCATCGAAGAAGACATCACGAATTGGTCGTGCTATGTCGTGAACTAGCAGAAGTTAGAATTCAAGGACCATTGGATCGGGTCCCAGTGGCTCAATGGTCTACGAGCTCGCCTTGTAACCAGAAGGTCCTGGGTTCGAATCCCGGTGGGTGCGTACTGCTGAAGAGTCCCAAACTAGGACGAAACAGCTGTCCAGTACTCCCAGGTTTTCCAGTGGTTCTCTAACTGATGTCAGCTCATGATTAAATCCTCCATACAATATTCATTTTATTTTTCGTCATATTACCGTCAGTATCAGAAGAATGATGAAAATGGATCAGTCCACACAAGTCGTATTGATGCCTGAAACTCAGCATCGGTGGGACATGGAAATTGGGAATAGAAGATATAAAAAGGATAGCTGTCTTTGACTATAGATGTCTGCGTAGTACCTGACGTCTTAAGTGATATAATATTGTGAGTAATTTTCTAGGTTAAGTATGATCATGCCAAAACCTCAGATCACTCCATGAGCCACATTGGGAATAGTAAGCTGTGTGATCCACTAGGCCTTGGGGATGCTAAGAACCAACAGCCTGAGACTATCGGAGATGTGGCTCAAAGTCATTCCCAGTGGAACAGATACGTTCACTCTTTGTTATCGCCTACACCCATTAAGCCGTCACGTTTTTCAATGTTACTATTTTCTCTCTCCCAAATTTCCAGTCATCTCAATGCAACTGAATCATTTTTTGTCTCTGCTTTCCCTACTCCTGTGGGCTAAATGGAGTGTGACCACTTGAGCTGCCAGTCAAATCCTCTGCAAATTTCTATCTAGCAAATCAGTCATTCAGTCAGCCTCTTGACTTTTATCAAAAATTTACAATTTTAACGATATATCTTTGAAAAAAATGGAAATGGTTTAACAAAGCTATAGAATTAGAAGTAGAATTTAAAGGCAGCCTCCGTTTCAGTTAAAAATTAGTCTAAAATGCATCCTATAATAAGTGGATTGCTGAGCTGTGAACCTATTTGAAAGACAAAGAGCGGATTTATAAGGAGTATAATGCACAGATAAGTAAGTCTTAAAGGAAGACAGATAAACTTTCAAAGTCATAGAATTTACAAGTACTTGCTTGAAAAGTAATACGAAGCATGAATGAATGAAAGTGACTTACTCAGCTGCTGGTTCCTTAGTCAATCCCAAAGCTGATTTATATTCTTCAACAGTAATAAATCCATCACCATTTATATCCAGGTGTTTCATAAGATCCTGTATTTTAAAATAAAATGAATAGAAATTAAACCAACAAAGCTGCATGATGCGAATTGTCAATGAATAAAGAAAATGTGATTTCGAACAATGACTTTCCATTTGGGATAGAATTACAAAGCTATTCAGAAGATTCAATGTTACTAGGGCTCATTAGTGACTGACTATAGGATGAGTTTGCCTGAAGCGAAACGTTGTCACCGGTGAGGTCGGACAATCTGGGTGTAAAGACAAACAATCTGTAGTGACATTGATTACCCACTGAGTTATATGTTGCACATTTGACAGAAGCTAGAAGTTTAACTACCGACATAAATAAATATGGAAAGAAACTGCGATTCCTCAGATTTGGGCTAAAATAGTTAGAGTTTGATAGAACAGTAAACTTAACGCATTTTTCACTAGTTGAGCCTGTTAACCGAAAGCTGTAGGCATTTTACAAGTACACTAGTGCTTAATCGTCATGTTGCATGGGATAAAGTGGTTGTATCCCCCCCCCCCCAGTTTTGGCACATTTACACCAGACTAAGCTGACTCCTACATAGTACAACTAGTGAAACATCACAGGCAAAGCTAAATTATTGTTTTTTTCACACATGTTACATCTTAACAACCTACCTGTACTCTTCTCGCAGATACTCCAGCGTTAGCGAGTCGCGTCGTCAACTCTTGTCTGCTAACAACTCCATCTCCATTTGTATCAAGAGATTTGAATAATTCCATTAGTTCTTCAGGACTTAAACACCGAGACATTGTGCACAGAATGTAGCAGGTTCAATTAAGCTAGTTATGGAGGTGATAAAAGCAAAATGGATGGTTTATTTAAAATGATGCCCCATCAAAATACATACTATTCATCACTTTATCTTTTTATTTGTTTTTTTATAACAGCTTGATTTCACACTGTATTTTTGGTACAAGTATTGAATTTTCAGCATGTGATATCCGTAGCCCAAATTTTGCAGGCCAACCATAGATATCAGCTGTGCATCTCCTTGGTATCGAACTCCGGACCATGTACATGATAGGCGAGAGTGATAACCACTCTACCACCGACACACATGTACGCATATGTAAGGTCTTCGAATCTTCCCGATCATATTCACACTACAATGTTACGGAGCACTTCAGCATTATAAGGACACTGCGGAAGAATACTTATATGCATGAATAAATTTATTAGATACTGCATTCATTAAAGCTTTGAATCACTTTCTTCGTGAAATAATTGACTAGTTCTAACATTTATGTGATTAAAATATCACTTAATTATATAGTTAATAAAATTTGAGTTGAACGATTCTACGAACCGAATCCGTGCCAAAGGAATCAACACCACTGATTTGAAGTTGCAGTTTCATTCAAGATGAACGTTTTAGTTAGAATACAATATATGCCATATAATAGTACACTGGCGGTTCAGCGACAGATTGCTTAATAACCATTTACTTGGCCCTCGTTCCATCCTCAATCGACGCACATCTAAACCTCGCCTAGCCGGCGGTTAGCTATTTAAAGAAAGATTGCGCGTAAAGCTAGTAGTTCTCTCCGGTAATAGCTAGCTACTACTTAAGTTCCAAGGCTTTAAACTTGAAGTTTTATGTTCCACTGGTCACCAAAGAAATAGAACAAAACATGTGCATTAAGTTTCAAATTTCAAAAGAGAAGCTATCGAACACCGAGACTAGTTGAAAAATCAGTGAAAACCAAGATACGTCAGAAATATGCTCCGTTGTATCATATACGTCGTTGGTAGTACATGCCATTAAAAAGCGAACTCTAGGAAATAAATGTTACTTGGTATGCTTTTCCGGAATTCGGTTGATTGAGTTTTCTAACCAACAAGTGGACGGTGACGAAATCCATTTGTAGTAGAAATAAATAACAAATACACCTTAACCAACATAGACTTACAGACAGCAACAGTCGACTTCAAAAATATACTTTAATGGAAAATACCATATAAGAGTTTCGTCACCAATTTTTCTGTATATAGCGGTGTCATGAAATCCACAAAGTGCCACTTAAAATATTGTCAAGGTTTTCGCAATCATAAATCTAGATTTAAAATTCAAGCCTGCGTCATAATAACACGTTGTCGCTTCTATGAATCAGTCTGTCTTCACATTACAGCAGTGTTTTTTAATTCGTTTTACTTTAGTTGTGAAACTTGTTTCTGTTGGTTTGTTTATGTCAAAGAATATGGAAAGTTCAAAGAAAATCTCACCATGATAAATGTTGACAAATTAGGAGACATGCTGTCCCCCCCCCTCCAACCTTCATGTTTGAGTTGTTTAATTACAACAAGTAACACATAAGGCCCTAAATAAACTGTAAACCAAATTATCAATTAACTAACAAAAAGTAAAGGTCATACATCTTTGTTCTTATAAGGGAGGAGGGTGAATAAAGAAAGAAAAACGTCTTCAGAACTATAAGGTGAGATTATTTTACTCACTCATGAAGCTCGCCCCATGGGTGGTAAGCCCATTAAGGAGGGAAGATTTAGCGTGAGCATAGCAATCGCACCTCATATAAAAGCACCTCGGGGACTGGTATTTCAAATCTGAGGCTTGAGGCCCTATGTTCCATTTGGAAAGCAAATTAGTGAGTATATATATATATATATATATATATATATATTAGAGCTCAGCACAATGTAACCCTCCCTTAGCTGAATCAGTTGTGTAATGTGATATCCTGAAAGTGACCGTGAAATTAGATTTTAAACTTTTCAGCACTCATCAACCAGTGCATATCCCCAACTTTAAGAAGACACAATTCATCTCAATGATTCAGACTTACTTCAGCTGCAAAAGAGACTAGTTATTTTACCGCAGACATAAGCCATAATGTTTAGTTTTCGTAGTGTTTCAGTAATGGCACACTAAATAATTCATAAAGATCCCTAGTGTAGGCTGCTTCTTTGGAAATGCTTTCAAGCATATATGGTTCAGTGAAATAGCCTTCTGACACCGTTCTAAATTAACTATAGTTTAAAAACCTGGGCACATACCTATCTCATATTTGTGGAAAATAAACTAATACGGTTGCGAAAAATATAACTTGTGTAGTTTTTTAAGCAAGCATTTTCAAATATCCGTTTTCCGTTCTAAGTGGAAGTTTAGTACTCATGGTTGTAAGTTTCAGTAACTGTGAAACTGTTTTGATTACAGGATAGGTGCTAGTCTTATGCTTGACCTTCACTTGAATTATCACAGCTTCGTGCCAGCAAGTGCATAGGAAGGAATGTGTGGAGAGCGTCTTCTAGATTCTCGAAGCATATCCCTGAAAGTCTCCGTTTGATGGGCCGCAAAGCGTTCTAAAGTACAATTTCTATACGCCTTATTGACACCAGACTTACAGTGGAAATGGGTCAGGCTTTTAAAATAATTAACACTGAAAGGAAAAAACATGGTTACTTCGGTTCACAGAAGCCATTGCCATTAAAAGACTTAGACCAAACCTCTGCAAAGAGAAAGATAGAGTGACTAATCTGTCACTATCCTAGTGACTGTGATTGTCTTCTTCGTGCTCTTTTGTGGTTTGTACTGTTGTGTAATATTTCACTTAATTTAGATTTCGACTTGAATTTATTCAGTTGTAAACAGTGCTAAGTTTCTATGTCTGTGAAATTATTTTGTCTATCTTACAGTTTTACTTTACTATTCACTCCCGCCCAGTTGAACTCTCCATGACAATTTGTACAAATAAACTGCGTTATTCGATCTTGTATTTTGTCTCTAGTCCATTCTTGTTTCTACTTGTCTAATTATATCAGTAGTTAGTCTTTTACCACTGAATAACCCGTCTACTTACATCATTTTTTGAAATATGTTACCTATACTTTCTGTCTACAATTCGTGGTCACTATGGGTAAGTATGTTGGGAAATTTCGTAACTTAAAATGATTTTTTGTTGTAGGATGCACACAGGTGAAAGGTATCAAGGAAATAAAACGAGCTTGTATTATCTCTCAAGTGTGTTCTTTCTTTCTTCATCCAACCTTTCCTGTTCAAGGGTCTGGCTATCGGGTCGGTGTCGTTTTCGAATGCGTCAGCTCCGAGTTGAACCTAGATCTTCCATGTGGCTGGAGAGCATTTCTACAAATTAACCACTGAAGTGAATACGTTAAAGCGGCAAACAAAATAATTCAAACCCACTATGTTCACTATTATGCAAAGCTTACTTATCGTTTAAAGCACTCCTTACACTCTAGCTCAAGTATCTTTAGTAGTTTAAAATAGATGTAAAGAAAAATTATAATTAGAATCTTTCAACAATTACTAGTTTTCAGATCAATGTTTGTATTTGTGTTGCAAAAATAATTATGAACTATGACAAACAATAGCCAAAGTGATCTTAAACTTGAATTCTGTAAACCCTTATATATGTCAATAGATTAACGAATTTATTCTCTAATCAGATAACTTGTCTGAACTAATAAATACCGGTATTACTGTTAGTGTAGACAGAGAATTGTGTGACAGATCAAAAAAGCAATTAGGTGACCACAACACGTCTCAAATAATAATAATAATGTTAACAGCTTTTTTTTCATAAATTTATCGTTTCTTTTATTCAGCTTATCGATCTTTATGACTAGTAATTTTACACCTTTATAATAATTAAAGTAGAATTCTTTATTAGTTAGACACTAAAACAGTTAAAATAAATAAATCTGTTTTAATTAAAGGTTAGAAGGAAGAATTAAAACTGCTCCATCCTAGTTTTGGGACTCATCAGCAGTACGCACACACTGGGTTTCGAACCCATGACCTTCGGGTTACAAGGCGAGTTTGTGTACCATTTAGCCACTGGGATACGGTTCAGTGGCCAGTCCATGTATTCTAACTTCTAGCACTTCGTGATGTCTCAGCGCGACCACCAACCAGTGTCATAAGTAAGAACTCCATCCTCAATCCTGACTGGATGGACCTCATGTCGACTTTAACTGCACTTACCACTTCATATGCACTTGAGGTACCGAGTACATACGAAGAAATAAGAGGAGAGCATCTACTCAACTTTCTCAGTACATCCCCAACAACTGCAATCCCTACAATCCCTAAACACCTGATTGACATGAGACTTACATTGAAAAATGGAAAACAATTCTCAGTCACTAGATTAAGGAGAAGGACGGGGAACGATGAGCTAGGCATGAATTCGATGGTGACACTGAAGAGATGAAGTGAGAGGGAAATGAAGTCTTATGAGGGATTGCGAAGTCAGTTTAGAAAGAACTCAGAGAACAGAGTGAAACGAAGATATCGTGCTGAATCGCTATGCTCCACTCGGAATCAAAGGGAATAATAATAACAGCACTACTGCATAACAGTATTTAGTCAGTCGACCTGTCTATGTGAATGTTAATTAATCAAAACTAAACTCATTAAATCAAATAACTGATGACCGAATGGTTTGATAGTAGAAAAAATAATTTAGAGAATGCACAAATTTGATGTTGCATTGAAACCAAGGCATCCATTCACCGAATTCATTACATTACATTAAACAGATAGAGCACTGATATAGTCGATAGTCGGATAGCTTTCATTTTATGCTAACTCTAGGTGCGACCGGCAGATCAATAAAGAGAGGGAATAAGGTGTTCCTAAAAACTTGAGACTCAAAAGTTTAATTGTGTTTAGTTGTAAGATCACTCCTCACCCATGATATCATGTATCCCTCCAAAATAATCAGTGAACAGATAAGCTTCCCCTTAGATGGTCGGAGGTATTCCTCAGCAAGGCGACGACGAGTGCCAACTAGCACTAAACCTAGGTCTAAGGCTTCCCGCCGATTGCCTACAACCATCTAATATCTCATTACATTAATATGCACTGTGATGGTGAGCTACGTAGAATGGTGTCCACATTGCTAACCTTACAGATAGAATTCAGTCTGCACCAAAAAAAGACTAGACACATCACACTAGTTACTAGGGTCCAATCAAACTTCCTCCTATTAGTTAAAATTTCGTACTTTTGTATATGTTTTAACTCAGATAACAGTAATTATATTGACAAAATCAGATCTCTGAATCGATACAGAGTCAGTTTCGACTTCTAACTGTTACTGCAGAATGCTAGCGTGAAGTTAGCACCGATTTGTTTCGTCATATTTATGTAATCTCTGATGCAAAGTTTTCATATTCAGAAAAAGTCTGTTAGCATCAGCTTTCTTTCCTTTACTTACATTTTCAAAATATACATCTGTATAACCTGCGAGACAGAGCACTACTCAATGACACTTTCAAAGACTATCTCAATGCTTTTTTTAATGCCATCCATATAACTGCTGCCTCTTCCACTGAATTCTTCGTTGTACTATCTCTTAAAGCATTCCAATAGTCTGTTTGACGTGCTATGAAAATTATTTCCGCCTTAAAAACCGGTAGACAGTCCCAACGAAATAAAATTGCTTCAGTCGTTGGCCCTGTCTTACTAAAATATATTAGGCAAGCAACCTCTCCGATATTAAAGACTCGATTCAGATATTTGTCAGTGATACGATACATCGAGTTTTGAAAAAAAAACACAATAAGACCAATAAACAGGTTGTCAACTTACTAAGTAAAGCCACAAATTGAACGCGATTACCTCAGGTGAGAAACTGTTTTTGAGATTAGCTAAATATTAAATTTTTATTTGACTATATTTCGAGCATTTTGCATAAAACGCTACCAATCATGTGACTGTATTAAGGTGTCCTTGAAATTCTCTGCTATTTTCGTGAATGGCTGCATTTCAATGGCCTTGGCACTTACTTAAGCTATACTATTACCCAGAGTTAGTATAAATGTGTGGGTGTGTGTTAATTTGCAGCATTCTAACAGTATTTCGATGTTTATCCCTAAAATTTAATAAATATTCTCACAACTTAAGACAAGAGAATTGAATAACATTGGATAAATAACCCATTCGCGCTAGTATATACAAATGCACAAAGGGGAAACTGTGAACAAGTATTGAGATAGGGAAAGCATTCCTTCCTTAGCTAAAATTGCAACAGAACATTTTTCGCAAGAATGGCTAAATGTGTAAGCATATAATTTACTTTATCATAGAGGTTCTAGAAGATAGTACAACACTCTAGCTTTAACTGGTAAATTAGCGTATGAATATACCATTCATGAAGTCCTCTGCCTATGTCTGTGACACAGTGGTAGAATGCTCGTCAACCACGCATGTGTTTTGGTTCCGGTCAACGCATTCCTTTACCTCGCTAAGCCAGTAATAATACTGATAAAGAGGGAGGTTGAGTAGGAAGCTGATAACCTCATCCCGTAAAAATGAAACACTACTGCTACCGAAACTTCAAGCCTCTAGCTTAAATCCTTATGTCCCATCGGGAACACAAAGAAATAAAAAAGGCACTCCGCTATTTTGTAATCGATCTCCAATTTTATTACTCTCCGCTGTTGAGTATTAACGACACTCATAGTAAAGGTAACTGAAGGATATTGTTCCCACCTAACATAAATTAAACGAAGCTTTTTTTTTGTAATAAGTCATGAAGCTCTAAAATTTGTTTCTAACTGGCAACATGAGTATTATACAACGCCTTAAGTGAATAATGAGAAATAGTAGCTAATAAGATTACAAATGACGTTATAAACTCCAACAGAAGCCAAATTTTCATTCTCATCAGTCCAGAGATAAGTTGACAAGAATTGTGGAAATGCCTGCTTTCTTTAAACTCTAGGCGAGATTTAGCCCGATGTGATTCGATCAAGAGTTCATGAAACTCCACGATTTCAGTCAATGATGATTTCAAAGGGCTCATGCACCTACTTAAAAAATAACTATGAGACATGATTACCTCACGAGCTGACATTGGCTACAGAACTACTGGAAAACTTGAGAGTACTGGACAGCTGTTTCGCCCTAGTTTGGGACTCTTCAGTTCGAACCCTGGTAGGTGCGCACTGATGAAGAGTCCCAAACTAGGACGAAACAGCTGTCCAGTACTCTCAGGTTTTCCAATAGTTCTGTAACCAATGTCAGCACATGATGAAATCCTGTGACCAATCAAATCCCTTCAACTCAACACCTAAGCTATTGAACAGTTATCATTCCTATTTGTTTTTGAGTGAAACATGGGGTTCCAGCAGAACGTCTTAATTTTACTCTGTTTTCTGCAGCCCTCTCTAGGTGGCCATACGATCGCCTTCATTTCACACTAGCATGTCAAACTCGTAATTTCTTATTTGGATTCCATTCAGGATAAGTCATAGGAAATCTGCTAATGTTACATCGGGAGTATTTAGACAATAAATGAACAAGTTAACCATGAAATAATACCCTGTGGATATATTTTGATGAAGGAATTTTAAATGTAAAACTACTAAAATATGTCTTTCAAAAATCAACATAAAAAAACACTGTCCAATAGGGCCAGGGCTCATTGCAGCATTCCCACTTTAAGGAAAATTGAAGAAACATATCTCGTGAACGTCTTTCAAAAGAATGGATATCCACAGAATTTCATCAAGAGACATCTACCCCCAAGCTATCCTATCATATCAAAGCCCCACAAGAAAAGGATAAAGAAAATCACCCTACCACATTCAAAGCACATCTCAGAAATAACTGCAGGACTCTTCAAACCTTTAGGAATTAACATCAATTAACAGCAAACACACTTCACTCAGTTTTATGTCAACCAGAAGACTCAACAGCGAAAAAGGATAAAACCAACATCATCTACAAAATAAATTGTAACAACTTCGAAAAACAATACACTGGCCTAAGCAGACGTGCCCTTCGTCTTCGTATCCATGATCATAAACTAGCCGTCAAAACACATGACATTCACTCCCTCATATCACTACATACAGACAACCACAGACATCAATTCGACTGGGACAACGTTCAAATATTAGACAGAGGAAACACCAAGAATGCTAGACAATTTCTAGAAGCCTGGTATTCCAGTGAGTCATCAATAAATAGACACATCGAAATAGACAAAATTTACCAACCGATAAGAAGGAGAGTCAAGGTTCAAGTCAAAGAAACAATCAGTTCATATATGTGTAAAACTTGAGCACTGTGGTATTAAGTAATTCCATATTAGTTTGATTATTAAATGTATCACACAAAGAAACAGTATTGTATACTGGATGACGTTTCGAACACAATTTATTGTTCATAATCATATCAATTTTTGTCACACGACTTCGAGATTTGATTTTTATAGTTTTCTCTGTCTTCTCCTATTTGTTGTATGGGCAGTAGAATTTTCCATATATCTGGGACAGGTGTTGAATCATTCCTATTACATGTATTTGCAGTTGATTCGATAAACAAAGCTTCTGTTATCAATCTCTCCCTATACCCTGTGACATTAGATTTTAAAACTGTCATCCTATCCCATCCTATTGTATGGTTGTGTGTAACTGCATGTAGTGCTATAGCTGAACTACTCTCTAGATTTCTTATCTTATTCGGGTCAACCAATCTAGATTTAGCTAGGTTTTTATGTTCGGCTAGTCTGACTGCCCCTGTTCTACTAGTTTGACCTATGTATTTGACCTCACAATCATTGCAGGGTATTAGATAAACTAAATTGTTTTGTTTTAATGGCTCTACAGGATCCTTTAACCGACAAAGCTTGTTTCTAATTGAGTTTGTGGGTTTGAATGCCACTTTTATTCCTGCCTTGTTAAGAATTCTGCGTAAGGCTTCCGAGGTTCCTTCTTTGTATGGAATTATTGTTGATGATTTACATTCCTTATTGTTGGTGTCGTTATTAATATTATTATTACTATTATTATTACCATTATTATTATTGTTATCATTATTATTATCACTATCTCTGTTATCATTATTTATTTTATTTTTACATTTACTTACATATTTCTTGACTAATTTATCCGGGTAATTATTAAGTTTCAAGGCTTCTTTTATGTGTGTCACTTCCTGTCTTAGATTTTCCTTGGTACTACTTAGTTTTTGTGCTCTGTCATTTAAACATTTCACTAATCCTATTTTTACTGACATCCAAATAACAGATATTTGGATTTCCGATCATCCCATCCTATGTCAGTAAAAATAGGATTAGTGAAATGTTTAAATGACAGAGCACAAAAACTAAGTAGTACCAAGGAAAATCTGAGACAGGAAGTGACACACATAAAAGAAGCCTTGAAACTTAATAATTACCCGGATAAATTAGTCAAGAAATATGTAAGTAAATGTAAAAATAAAATAAATAATGATAACAGAGATAGTGATAATAATAATGATAACAATAATAATAATGGTAATAATAATAGTAATAATAATATTAATAACGACACCAACAATAAGGAATGTAAATCATCAACAATAATTCCATACAAAGAAGGAACCTCGGAAGCCTTACGCAGAATTCTTAACAAGGCAGGAATAAAAGTGGCATTCAAACCCACAAACTCAATTAGAAACAAGCTTTGTCGATTAAAGGATCCTGTAGAGCCATTAAAACAAAACAATTTAGTTTATCTAATACCCTGCAATGATTGTGAGGTCAAATACATAGGTCAAACTAGTAGAACAGGGGCAGTCAGACTAGCCGAACATAAAAACCTAGCTAAATCTAGATTGGTTGACCCGAATAAGATAAGAAATCTAGAGAGTAGTTCAGCTATAGCACTACATGCAGTTACACACAACCATACAATAGGATGGGATAGGATGACAGTTTTAAAATCTAATGTCACAGGGTATAGGGAGAGATTGATAACAGAAGCTTTGTTTATCGAATCAACTGCAAATACATGTAATAGGAATGATTCAACACCTGTCCCAGATATATGGAAAATTCTACTGCCCATACAACAAATAGGAGAAGACAGAGAAAACTATAAAAATCAAATCTCGAAGTCGTGTGACAAAAATTGATATGATTATGAACAATAAATTGTGTTCGAAACGTCATCCAGTATACAATACTGTTTCACTGTGTGATACATTTAATAATCAAACTAATATGAAACAATCAGTTCCAATACAAATAGCCTAGAGGATGTGAAAACACACAAAATCAACCAGTCACGTTCACGGTCGCCAGGATTGGTGATTAATAAACTCATGAAGAAATCTGAAAGCTCACTTCACATTGAAGTATGAGCTGAAGATGTTGCCTAGTAGTGGGCAATGAAAACTTCCCAACTAAACCATCAAGGTCAAAGAACACAACTACATCAAAACCATCCACCTGCATTACAGATCTTCTCCATCATATCTCAATCAACTAGCACCTTCAAAATAAATTCGGAAATACTTACTAATAATTCATGAAAACGTCCCATCTGAACATTATTAAAAACAAGACAAGAGGCTGACCGGAGAGGGTCTTCCCGCTCCAGCTGTACAACCATATTTATATACAATCTATTTTCTACAAAAGAGGATAATAACAAAAGTGATGAGTTGTCAGCAAGCATAGCTGTTAATGTTAGCCAGTTCATAAAAACAGTTGTCAATATCTCGTATCTGACCACTTCTCTGTGCATACATCAGTTCAACTGTTACTGTGGAGTCAGGTATATACGTCTTTCGATGTCTACATCATCTAAGAGGGTTCAAGAACGACACCCCACATGGTTGCAGAAAGTCATTAGGACCTCTGATAAACAGTGCGATAGTCTGACAGCTTGTCAATACTGGCCAGTCCATCCCATTAAATGACTTCTTCAGAGTAGTCTACAAAGCAAAGAGTAACCTGCCAAAGTCATTACGTTTAGATCCCTTCCATGGCCTGGCTAGCGAGCACTACTGGTATATTTGTGTGGTATCCAACTACTGAAATCAATCAGTCAGTAGTATAAGGCACTCATTTCAGTCAGTTTCTAAAACAATTTAAATATTTAGTGAAACAAATATTCAAACTGTCATCTTCTGAGAAAACAAACTAAATGATGATCCTCATGATGATGAAATTTTTCAAGGTTATTTGAACCAAATAACGTGCTACTTTTATGAAAACTGTAGATGGAGTATTTTTTTAATTTAAAGATATGCATTACGATGTATGTTAACACCTACTCAGCGAACACTCTCTTCATCACACAACAAAACACTCATCTTAGCGTGTGATCAGTATAAAGCGTTAACAGCCACACTGCATTACTGCATTGCACAAAAGTGCGATTGTTATCTCCCGAAACCATAATCGATTTTGCTGTCTGATTAAACTTAGACGTCAAACTCCACATGTTTTTCTTTTTGATTAATCGGCTGTGCTGAGTGTGCAGTTTTTAATAAATTTGAACAAATTATTCAGTATGTCTCATGTGGTCCTCAATCATCACAATATATATAGTGCATAGATTTACACATCTAGATGTTTTCGTCATCATATCACATGGAACTCTTTAATAAACAGATAAGCATCTAGTTATTTCCCTGACGCATCTCTCATATGTCTGCGGAAAGCAAGGATCAAACAAAAAACAGCGACGTTCAATTAATCATGACGATGAACAATACACATCATCAGTTTATCTATTACGTCATCGACACGTTACCTACATTTGCTAATTTGTAATCTATGAATTCCAGTCTGAATGAAATCACAGTCCATTGGTTAACATTTATGTTGATGCATAATGTGTAATGTGTGTGTGTGTATGTGTGACAAACACACCTTCACATTCCTCCATGATAATGTAAATCTTTGTAATTTTCAATAATACACTGAGCACAAACAATCAGCCGAAGTGAGTGTGTGTTTGATTGGATGCTTACAACTACCTACATTGTACTCCTAAAAATATCTGAAGTGATGCATTAAAAGTGCTTTCATTTTCACCTGAAGAAGACAAGTGATGATTATTGTCTAGAAAATTGTACAACTACTTTTAGAAGAACAAAAGCTATCTACGATTATTTATTTGAAACCAAACTCTGACAAAATCAAATGGACAGGAGAGCATTGATTCAAAAATTTCATCAAATGGATAAAAATGGTGACGGTTATTTAACAGCTGAAGAAATTCGCATGTGTGTTAAACGTTCTGGTTTGCCAGAGAAGAAAGTCAATGTAAGTTGTCTGTTTTTTTTTCGTTATAACAGACCCACAACAACACATGCGCAAGCATAAAATATTTTCTGATAATCAATGATTCCAGGAAACAGTAATCTAGGAAAGCGTACAGTTTTGATTTGTGTTCAGTGCTTGGGCCTAGTCCCATGTTGATACATACCTAATTTACTCCAAAAGTGTAGTTAGTCACCTAATTCTTTGTGAAAACAATCACAAGGGTGGCTGAATCGTTATAAATAGAGAAACTCTGTAAATAGAAACCACTCCAGCACTTGTCAAGGCATCACAATAGACTTGATATTAGGTGACCTTTTTCGTCCGATTGTTAACAAGTTCGTCAGATCAAAATCAGTATCTATAGAGTGATGAAAAAGTCGCTATGCTATTTGAAGAGTGAAGAGACATCAGGGCTTCGAAACCCTTAAACGTGATTTAATTTGATCTTAACTGATTTACCTTCACTAGTATGTTCCATTTTCATATTTGGGGGTATTATAACTGTTATTATCTTATCATGACTGCGTGCTATCCAGCGGAATCTTTTCTAACCTTGAAAATTATTAACGTTTGTTATCTGTTTAAGTTTCGCATGTTATAGTGTCAATAAGTGAAAAATATTCACATTTCTGTCCTCATTTAAAAGTACTGTTAGGGTTATTTGTGGTTTTATTTTAAGAGAAAACACTAATATTTCATCATTCGAATAAACAAAGATAGCCTGTTGTTTCAAAGACCCTGTGCCTCACGAGGCTGTCCGTAAATTCATCATCCGACTTTAAACACTGAATCTCTAAATTCAACAAACTGTTGCGAACACTTTAAGAAATACTTTACTCTGTAGTTAACATTCATTAACCAAATCTTGATTGTATTCTTGTAAAATATCTTTAGTATAGGTCACATTACTTTTTTATGAAACTTCTGATGCACTCTTCACAAGAACAAACTTCTGAATGGAAACCAGCTAGTAACTAGTTTAATGTGTCCAGTCCTTCATTTGATGTAGACTGAACTATATCATAATTATGACCGAGGTAGAGAAAGAAGCTTGACAAAACGTTTTTGAACACATAATTCAGGTTTCTGTCCATGTATAGCTGGAGATTCGGTTATGCATAAATGGAGAAAACGTAAGCTTTCGAAGTGTTCGGATTCAGTTCGCCAAATAACTTTAAAGGATAAATCACTTGGGGCTGAATGACTTGACTCCGGAATATGTTCACAAATTGAAGACTCTCTCGTCCTTTGCTCACCTTTCATTAACCGAAGCCGGTGGTGTTCAGCCACCCATTTATGGAGAATACGCTTACAATGTTCAGTGTAATCAGCTCAACACGAGCACATAGAGGTGGATATAAGTGGTAGTTTATGCTCAACGAATTATTATTATTTCCTTTAATTCCTAGAGGAACATAGGACTTCAGCTGCGCATTTCCATTGCGTTCAGTTTTCTGCTAGAGTTTTCACCTGGCTTCAAGTCTGCCCACATGCTTGCATCTCCTCTTCACATGACCACCTCCAAGTCATGCTTAGACGACCAACTCACCACTTCTCTTTCGGTTTTCACTCGAGCAGTGATCTATCGTGTGATGTCACTTGATGGTTTCCTCAGAGTATGGCCAATCCATCTCCATTTCTTCCTGCCTATTTGTTTCATAATTGGTTCCTGCTCTGTTGGTTCGCTCATTACCATAGGTCCCTATTGCTGATCCTTTCTGGACATCTGATCTTGAGTATTCAGTGAAGACAACTGTTAATGGAGGTCAGCGGTTTGTTTGACATGCTCTTTATGACGCGCCAGGTCTATGATCTGTAAGGTAGGTACCACTGAATTCACACTGGAGTGAAAAATCCCGATGTTATTTTTGATCCTGACGAATAATCCAATCATATTTTGGCTGGTGAATGATGCATATCCTAGAAGGTTTACTGACAGAGAGATCAAACAAGAAACCGTCCTCAACCAAATCACAATGGCAAGTAAGACACTGTTCTTGAGTTTGATGTCAAAGGTGACACTGTTGATGAAGTCATTAAAATTCATTTATCTAAATGTATTAAACGCTGCTTCTATGCAGCTGACTTACATTTAGTATTCACAGGCCGAAATACGATTCGACAATGCACTAGGAATAAGCTCACACTTATGTCCACCTCCATGTGCATATACTCATTCACATGCTGGTGTGGTGCCGATTACATGGAATGATGTAATCGTATTCTCCGTAAACAGGGGGCTGGACACCACCCGGTTTGGTTAATGAAAGGTGAGCATAGTACAACAAAGTCTTCAGTTTGTGAACACAATCTGGAGTCATGTCATTCGGCCAAAAGTTTGCAAATGAAATCGTTGAAAAGAGATATTCATTCGCTGGACGAAAATTGTGATTTTCCTTATGAACTAATGGGTATATTTCGCGATTTCGACTGACTCAAGCAAGTCAGCCATGCGGCAACCACGCTAGGTGGCCTGCCATAACACTAAATTGAGAACTGATATAAGAATAAAACTTGTGCACTATGGTAGAGTGTAATTATATTATGGATAAATTTTGTTTTGATAAAGTCTCACAGTGTTATACAGTAATGTTTACTGATGACCACGTTTCGAGCACAATTTATTACTGCTCATAATCATATCAAGGTAATCACACGACTTCCTAAATTCATTTATATAGTTCCATTGTTTTTCACTTGATTTCAACTTGATTTGATTGGTAATAGTATTTTCCATATTTCAGGTATGAGTGACGAGTCATTCCTATTGAATGTGTTGTGTTGGGTGTAGACTCGATGAACCGTCAGGATTCAGTAATCAACCTCTCTCTCCACCTACCTAGATTACTTTTTAGAATTTTAACCCTCTCCCACCCTATGTGTGGTTGTGTGTTAATGCATGCAGTGCAATGTAGTGCTGAGCTTTTTTCTAAATTACTTATCTTCTCGGGGTCAACCATTCTTACCTTAGCTAAATTCTTATGCTCTGACAATCTGACTACCCCTGACCTACTAGTTTGACCTATGTAGTTGACCTCACAGTCATTGCATGGTATTTTGTAAATAATATTATTTTGTCTAATTGGGTCAACTGGGTCCTTTAACCTACAGAGCTTGTCCCTGAGTGAGTTTGTAGGTTTAAATGCCACCCTAATTCCTATTTTATTCAGAATCCTACGTAGTGTCTCAGATGTCCCCTCTTTATATGGTATAACTGTGGATGACTTATATTCTTTCTTATTTATGTTATTATTACTAGTTTCACAATTATTTTTATTTTGTTTTTGGCCTTTAATGATCTTCCTAATGAATTTTATAGGATAGTTATTCAACACCAACGCTTCTTCTATCTGTTTTAATTCATCATTTAGATCTTTTTTTGTGCTACTTAGTGCCACTGCTCGGTTTGTTAAACATTTAACTAAGCCTGCCTTAACAGTTAAAGGATGAGACGAATTAAAGTCTAAATATCTATTAGAATGCGTTGGTTTTCTATAAACACTAGTGTGTAGTTTGCCTTCTTCTATTCTTTTTATCTTACAATCTAACATAGCTAATTCTCCTTGTTCATTTTCTGATTCAAATGTGAATTTTATTCCCTCAACTTGTGAGTTTATATGTGTCAAGAAGCTAGAGATGTGTTCTGTTTTTAACACTGTGAAAGTGTCATCCACATATCTCCACCATATTTTCGGAGTAGGGTTAAATGTATTGAGGGCACTATTTTCCCAGCTGTCCATAAATATGTCTGCTACGATAGGGGATATTGGTGATCCCATTGCTACACCTTCTGTTTGTCTATATATTTTGCCTTGGAACTTAAAGATAGTAGATGTGAGGCATAACTGAATCCCTAAAATAATTTCTTCAATGGACAGCTTTGTCCTATGACTGAGTTCCGGATCCGCAGTTAATTCTTTTTTAACTGCTTCTAAGGCCATATTAACTGGTATATTAGTATAAAGACTAGTTATATCAAAACTAACCATTGTTTCATCATTCGCTAGTTGAATGTCATTTATTTTATTTTTCATCTCATATGAATTAGTTAATCTAGAGTTTGAACGATTTCTAATGGGGCATAGTATTAGAGCTAAGTGTTTTGATAATTCATACGTGGGGGTATTTCTAAAATCTACTATTGGTCTTATGGGGTAACCTGGCTTATGTATTTTTATAGTACCATATATTCTACTAGCATTATTAGTTTTAGGCATTAAATTAAACCATTTAGACTCACCCAGTGATGGCTTCATTCTGCGTATTAGTTCCGCTGTAGATTTCTTAACCTTATTCATTATTGTATCTACAGGCTTCTTAATTTCCTCATATGGACCCGTTTGAATATGTTCAGTAACTTTTTTGATGTAGTCAGATTTATTAAAAACTACGGTGGCGTTTCCTTTGTCAGCTTTTGCGATGACAATGTTTTTATCCTGTTTAAGACTAATTAAAGCTTCCCTTTCCGATTTTGTTAAGTTTGATTTTGTTTTCTTTTGATTTTTTAGGGTTAATGCACATTGTGCTCGAACCTCTTCTGCTGTAGTCTTATCTATTGAGTTTAGGTTAAATGACCCTGTCGGTTGACCCAATTAGACAAAATAATATTATTTACAAAATACCATGCAATGACTGTGAGGTCAACTACATAGGTCAAACTAGTAGGTCAGGGGTAGTCAGATTGTCAGAGCATAAGAATTTAGCTAAGGTAAGAATGGTTGACCCCGAGAAGATAAGTAATTTAGAAAAAAGCTCAGCACTACATTGCACTGCATGCATTAACACACAACCACACATAGGGTGGGAGAGGGTTAAAATTCTAAACAGTAATCTAGGTAGGTGGAGAGAGAGGTTGATTACTGAATCCTGACCGGTTCATCGAGTCTACACCCAACACAACACATTCAATAGGAATGACTCGTCACTCATACCTGAAATATGGAAAATACTATTACCAATCAAATCAAGTTGAAATCAAGTGAAAAACAATGGAACTATATGAATGAATTTAGGAAGTCGTGTGATTACCTTGATATGATTATGAGCAGTAATAAATTGTGCTCGAAACGTGGTCATCAGTAAACATTACTGTATAACACTGTGAGACTTTATCAAAACAAAATTTATCCATAATATAATTACACTCTACCATAGTGCACAAGTTTTATTCTTATATCAATTCTCAATTTAGTGTTATGGCAGGCCACCTAGCGTGGTTGCCGCATGGCTGACTTGCTTGAGTCAGTCGAAATCGCGAAATATACCCATTAGTTCATAAGGAAAATCACAATTTTCGTCCAGCGAATGAATATCTCTTTTCAACGATTTCATTTGCAAACTTTTGGCCGAATGACATGACTCCAGATTGTGTTCACAAACTGAAGACTTTGTTGTACTATGCTCACCTTTCATTAACCAAACCGGGTGGTGTCCAGCCCCCCGTTTACGGAGAATACGATTACATCATTCCATGTAATCGGCACCACACCAGCATGTGAATGAGTATATGCACATGGAGGTGGACATAAGTGTGAGCTTATTCCTAGTGCATTGTCGAATCGTATTTCGGCCTGTGAATACTAAATGTAAGTCAGCTGCATAGAAGCAGCGTTTAATACATTTAGATAAATGAATTTTAATGACTTCATCAACAGTGTCACCTTTGACATCAAACTCAAGAACAGTGTCTTACTTGCCATTGTGATTTGGTTGAGGACGGTTTCTTGTTTGATCTCTCTGTCATTAAACCTTCTAGGATTTCCATTCACTATAAATTTGAAATTGTTCATAGCAGATGGTTGAAGGCTGTCGGTAGTATACCTTGGACCCAGTCTTTGTGTGAGTTTGCACTCGTTAAATTATTCAATAGAGAATGTCAGTCGCTAGCCCTAATAACTCGTTTGTAAATTCTCCGACTGCATCATTAGTTGACTTGTGTTCGGGTGTCAGAACGGTACTGAGTTCCTACAAGTGTGCATATACGACTTGCCGGTGTTTGCCAACTGGCACAAAAATCTGATCCGAGGTCTCCCGCTGAATTCCTCCAGTTATATAATATCCACTACATACTTTTATCTACAAAATGCTAAAACGTGAAGCCGACTTTTAGGTCAAACTTTGTAAAAGTTATCACATCACCAAAGATTACGCTGTAATAATCGTCGTTACCATTATTGGCATTTTTAAATAATATCCATTTCAGGATTTCATCATGAGCTGACATTAGTTAGAGAACCATTAGAAAACCTGGGAGTACTGGACAGCCAGGGTGGTTTTGGAGACACAGCGTAATTCAGCAGCAAGGAATGCTCTTTTTACCGCATTTCTAAGGCGCTGCTTCAATATTTCGCTGATATTATCCGTGAGGAAATGAAGTTGTAGGAAAAAGGCCTTTTTAAGAACTGCTGGTACCTTGAGCTGTTTTGATTTTAGATTCATATTCTTATCAATACACTTTTCTGGATAACCATTTATTCTGTGAACCAAGCACTTTATCAGACTGGGTTTGTATTTCAAAGGCAAGAAGCTGAAAAAAATGAGTGTACTGACCCGTTAATGTAGTTTTTCTATATACACTTCTTCTTATTGTGTCATCCTCATTTCTGGTCAAAGGACGTCTAGAAATGAAATACTAGAGTCTTTTTTTTTCTTAATAGTAAAATTTATTGCAGAATGAACATCTTTAAATTTATCCAGGATTGGCCTTTGAAGGATGTTCTTAATGGACTTGAATTCTATTGTCAGTACATGGATGATACATTTTTGATTATGAAAAATGAGAAGGAAGCAAAGGCCAATCCTGGATAAATTTAAAGATGTTCATTCTGCAATAAATTTTACTATTAAGAAAAAAAAAGACTCTAGTATTTCATTTCTAGACGTCCTTTGACCAGAAATGAGGATGACACAATAAGAAGAAGTGTATATAGAAAAACTACATTAACGGGTCAGTACACTCATTTTTTTCAGCTTCTTGCCTTTGAAATACAAACCCAGTCTGATAAAGTGCTTGGTTCACAGAATAAATGGTTATCCAGAAAAGTGTATTGATAAGAATATGAATCTAAAATCAAAACAGCTCAAGGTACCAGCAGTTCTTAAAAAGGCCTTTTTCCTACAACTTCATTTCCTCACGGATAATATCAGCGAAATATTGAAGCAGCGCCTTAGAAATGCGGTAAAAAGAGCATTCCTTGCTGCTGAATTACGCTGTGTCTCCAAAACCACCCTGATTTTGCGTTCAGGAGTAGAGGAAAAACTACCTAATTTCGCCTCTTCTGTGTGCATCTCCCATTTTGACTGCTCCTGTGGAGCCACCCAGTTGCATAGGCCCTACAATTCGGCGTGCTTATCGTCGGACTTCCGAACACCATCCTGCATAGTGAGTGGTTGAGTAAGGGACAAACAAAATCCACTCATAGTTCTATACTATCTCATCTCGTGGATACAGAGCACAAAATTGATGTAAACAATGTTTTCAAAGTCATTCGCCTTATGTCAACTAATCTTACCTTAAGGGTTCATCTGTTGCATATTGGGAAGACCATTGGGATCCACATTTAGAAGCCTAATTTATTTATCCAAAAGAACTTGGTTGAGACACTTTCTTTACCTTGGCCATCAAGATTCTAATAATCCTCATTTTGTTGTGAAAATTTCCTCTATTTTATTTGATATTCTATTTGCTATTACATTTTTATGCTTATTACAATTTATGCACCTTTCTTGAACTGACCGGAAGGTCCTGGGTTCGAATCCCGGTGGGTGCGTACTGCTGAAGAATCTCAAACTAGGACGAAACGGCTGTCCAGTACTCCCAGGTTTTCTAATGGTTCTCTAACTAATGTCAGCTCATGATGAAATCCTGAAATGGATATTATTTAAAAATGCCAATAATGGTAACGACGATTATTACAGCGTAATCTTTATGTATGCACATATGTATATATAAAATTGTAAAGCAAGAAGAGGGAATTATCGTTAAGAATATTCTTTGCTCAATGGTTCTATTTTCTGGCAAATATTTGGCGAAAGCCTAGTCGTAATGAAAACTTCAATATTCAGAGGCTGTCGCTGATCACTTTAAGCACAGAAGAAATATATCAGTCTACTCTTACTATCTTGGTCTGCTCTTGAATCTAGAATTTCATAATTATATTATTACGTTGCCTGTTTTTGCCGTGAAAACCCCTCATTCTTATCTTGATTTCTGTTCCCCATGGCTTATCATTTCACCTTCATAAATAAACCGTTTTGTTTCTCTTTTCCTTATACCTTGTAATTCATAATGACAAACGCAAGTAATCTTCTTTCCCACTATCGGTGTAAAATTTGTAATCAATGTGAATAGAATTTAGTTTGAACATCACTGTATTACTGGCTATTATTCGTGATCATTTACTTTGGAAAACTGGTATTTAATTAATTGTTTCATTCATGGAGATTGCCACATGCCCATCCTATTTGCATCTAACTCCTTGAATTTTTATTTCATTGTTAATGTTGTCAATAAGAATAATTCATCAATTTTTATAGATATATATATATATCTGTAGAACCTGATAACGTTTTTGAAAAGAATACTCTTTGCGCCTTCAGAAAAACAAGAAAACTACAATGCAATGGATTTCCAACGTCAACACAGCGCTGTACTTCACAGGAGAATAGAAACATGGTATTATCAAAGAGTACCTGTCAATTAGTCATTGTATGACATTAATCTTCAGTTTTCAGTTTTCTTGTAACCAGTTTACGAATTATTCATTTCTGCTGCTGCCTAAATTCATCACATGACAACTACGTCTAAAAACTAAAATCTTCTTTTCTTCTGCTTGTTTTTTCTTTTGTTCTGTTGAAAAGGAGTTTTTACGGCTATTTGATCTGAGTGGTGATAATGTTGTCACACTACAAGAATATATTTGTGCACTTGGTTTACAACCTCCACCCCCAAAAGAGTAAGTTTTGCTTCGCTTAATCTATTGATGCAATTATGTGAATGTGACTCTTACGAGTAACAACAACAATGACAACAACAAAAATTGTTTTTTTTTAATTTTAAGAACGTTCTATTCTGTTTTCGACAGATTCACTCACTTCTGCAACACATGTCATGTATGTAGCATAGTAAACTTTGTACTGATCAGATTTCCTTATCAATGTGATCAGCTGTCCACTGTAATTGATTTGCTAAAAAGACTTTGCATTAGTTATTCACTACAGGTTACTTTATTCGATTAAGTTCCTTTTGGAATGTAGTTGTGGTGTCTACTTTTTACGGGATAGGGTTGTCAGTCTCATGCCCAACCTCCCCTCTTCACCATTCGTATTACTGGCTTAACGAAGTAAGGGAGTGCGTTCGTGGCCGGGGATTGGGCCCCGAACCACATGCGTGGTTGACGGATATTCTGTCGCTGTGCCACCGACTCACTTTGTGTTAAAATTTTATATCCAAGTGCAATATATGTATCGTATCGTGAAGACGTATAACAGTACTTTGGCTGCAAGATATCGCCTGTCACTTCTTTGATTAACTGATCATACAAGTAAATACGGCATCACATCTGCCCGGAAGCAGATGACCACAGCTTAAGTGTTAGTTTTATTTGTAAATGAAGCGAGTAATTTTTTGTAGCTAACTGAAACATTAATATTCCTGTTTCATAGATTCTACGAAGCTGTACCATGTACGCTTTAACATATAGTCACTAAGCCTAGCAGGCATATTACATCAGAAACAGACGTCAAATGTTAGGATAATGTCATCATTACTTGTGGCTTCAAACTACAACTACTATAGCTTTGAGATTTGTAAGGGGAAAACTACTTCATAATTGACAGATGCTTATTCACTATTGTTATTTTATGTGCATCGGTGGCACAGTGGTTAGGACTCTCGCCGACCATGAACATGGTCAGCGGTTCAATCCCCTGCTGACGCACACCTGATATCTATGGTAGGCCTGCGAAATTTGAGCTGCCGATATCCTTGCTGAAAATTCCATACTTGCACCAAAAATACAGTGTGGAATCAAGCTGTTAATCAAAAATAAAAATAAATAAAATAAATATTCTAAATAGTATATAAACGATATAGACAAATTCAGAAGGTCATGTAAATTTGCTCGATGATAAAAAAAATTTTTACATAGTGATACATAGGTTGTCTGGTAAACTGCACGTAATTCAAATGTTATGTAAATAGAATCTGAAAACTATGGTAGAGTATAACCCCATCCATCATGTGCACATTTTATCTGGAAAAATGTAGACAACGGTACAGCGTTATTTGCTGATGACATTTTGATTACAATGTATTACTATTCATAATCATATCAAGGCGCTTACATAATTGTCAAACATTTTTTATGTAATGCGATTATATTTTGTTCTTTGATTTTCACCAGTAGTGCTATTTTTCACATCTCCGTTATCACCGTTCCATCTCCTCTGTTGCCCGTGTTAGATGTAGACTCCATGAATAAAGAGTCAGTGATCAATTCCACACCACCACCCGGTTCACCTACTATATTGCTTTTTAAAACTGTACCTCTAGTCCACTCTATTGTGTGATTGTGCACCAGTGCACGCATTGCTAATGCTTGCTTTTCTTCCATGCTATTCAGCATCGCGAAGTCGATATCATTCTACACTAAGCTAAATTTCTATGTTTCAATAATGCGAATGCCTCTAAACTACTAATCTGACCTATTAAGTTGATTTATTCTACAAAATGCTATGGAATAGCTATGAGGTCATGGTTCTGCAAACTACACAGCTGAGTCTGCTAATAGAATAAAGTAAAATATCATCGATACTTTATTGATTTCTAGACAATGACACTTCTCAAGAGTTGGTTTGTAAGGAATGAATTTTTTTAAACGTCTCTGACCATGGATTGATATGAGTTAAAGAACCGTTTCTGATCGTGCTTAATCATGAATTGGTAGAAGTTAGAATTGATGGACTCACCATTGAACCGGGTCCCAGTGGCTAAATGGTATACCAGCTAGTTCGCCTTGTAACCAGAAGGTCCTGAGTTCGAAACTCCTATTGGTGGATGAGTAGTGGCGATGATTCCCAAACTAGGATGAAACAGCTTTCCAGTACTCCAAGCTGGTTTTCAATGGTTCTCTAACTGATGTCAGTCCGTGGTCAAAGTTGTATAAATTGTATTTCCATGACTTCTCAGATTAATTTATGTGGTTCTCTATGACTATATATATGCTCACCAGCATGTTTTTCCTGAATATATAGAGGCGTTTCTATCATTTCATACCAAATACATCTGTTCACCGAGTTTTAGATGTCTAACTAATTAACCGCCTTGTATCAAAGTTGAAAATTATTAGTTCTTTCTGCAACATATTTTGCCCAGAATTTCATGAGAAGCCTAGATAATCACAGTTTCATCATATAAAGACAACTAAATCTATTATTTACATTTCCTTGGGTTCCAATCGGAAAATATGGCTTCAGAAGTACACTTCCACTTTGTCTACTTCCCTGCAGTCCCCTTAAATGGCTTGACGACTGCCCAAGTCTTTTGAAAATGTCTCCAATCCCCCTTCACTTTCTCCCATATATTTCTTGAGTTGTGGGTTCTTCATTGATTAGTTCTCAGGTTTTCTAGTTGCCATATCTTCCTGACCTGCCATCTAATATTCAATATGGGGTCAGAAAAGGCAGTTGCTGATAAATGTTTGCATTAGCCTGTTCCAAATGCTTTTGGTGAAACACCGACTCTCTCAACCATGCATAAGCTCTAATCAACTTCACACTGGTGTTGAAAATTCGACTCTTACTCTTCATGCAGAAGATTTACAAACTGATTTCAGAGTGGTGAAGATCTGTTTCGTCTTTCTGATTCGGACCGGCTTTGACATCCCCATCCATAGGGTGTGGCTGTTGTTTAAACGATGTTGCGTGGTCAGATAATTGAAGTCGGGAGATTGACCTCTTTCAAATTTCTTCCGTTGATAGTTACTGGTATTGGTTGTTGTTGTTGTTTTAGTTGCTGTTGGTTGGTTATCTTCATCACCTCCAGCTTCGCCCTGCTCACTTGAATTCCTGTATTCGCTGGCTGCTTCTTCTGTCAGCTTGTTGGTTTTCACTTATAAGTCTTCAAGTTTGTGTGGCATATACTGTAATGCAAGCTGAAAATTCCATAACTGTACCACAAATACTGTTTGGAATAAAGCTGTTAATATTATTATTATTATTAGAATTAAGTTATCCGTGGAGTCCAAATCCTATACAGCCTTCTTATGAGTCCAGCGTATTTCTATTTACTTGCTCCCTGTGGAAAGTCTTTTTCTTCATAATCCTGTACACCGCGATCAGAAATATCAGTAGTGAAAAATGGGCAGCTTTGTTTTACTCCCTTTTTCACTACAAAAGCTTCTCTGTGCTGATCACTCGACATTCAGCCAAATCCAACTATACATCTCTGAGTAGAAATTAAAATATTCATTGGTGACGAGTAGTGCACAGTAATTATAACCAGAGGGTTGATATTAGTTCGAAATACACACTTTCGCAAGAGTTATAAGTACTCGACAAAAACATCTATGAATTTTCAATTTATTTACTTTAAACTTGAAAATGCCTGAATGAGACGCGAAAGACTCTTTTTTTTACTCAAAATCTCTTAAGAAGTAAACATAAAGTTGGTGGGTTGGTGAAAACAGTGTGTTACACGCTGCATCACGTAAATAAACTCAACTTTATTATGTACACTCAATAAACCAGTGAGTCATATGAATGTAAATATTTTTAATATCAAGTTTCATATGGCCTACTGTTTTAAATTTCTGTTGTGTTGCTCTTAAACGGAAATTTTATCTAACCAATTTTGTTTGCGATATTTAAGATTTCCTGAGAAAGTAAACAACTTCTGTGTTAAACTCTTTGAGTTTACTGTCACAGAATCTTATCATTAAATTCTCCTTCAATTTTTACAAGAAGTGGCAAATATTGTATGAGATCAGATTCTATGCACATACAACTGTTTGCAAATTGTAGGTTTCGTATTTGAAATTCTTTCGACAATGCATTAAACACAATACATTGATAATTTCAACAACTAAAAAACTAACTGCCTTCTTTGTATTCTTGACTAAAAGTGATAACCATAGATTAGAGTGATGCTTGCGATCAAAATCAGCTTTACATGCATTTCCCAAAATGATGCATAGGTCTATGTAAAAGTGCTATGGAGTTTGTACTCCTCGTAAATCTACCACCTTTTGTTTACAGTCAAGCAATGTATTTCTATACAAGACTACTTGTAAGGTGATTGAAGGGAATCGGTAGAAAGCCTCGGACCAGGGTTTTGTGCTTGTCGGCATTCATCAGTCAGAAAGGCGTATCTACAGTCTTGAGAGAATTCACATTCCATAAGATATTCGAACATGAGTCACCGAGTGCTTCAACCGGGGACCTTACAATTGAGTTATTCGGAGTTGGGATTAAACTCTTGCAGGAATGTTATGGATATTTTGATTGGACACAGTTTATTAACCAGTGTCTAGTTTGCTATCTAATACAATCTGAATTCTTTCAGTCAAGTTTTCATTGCGGCCACCATGCTAACTAGTGTCCTATCAAAATATCCATAACATTCCTGTAAAAGGTCAATCGGAGCTCCGGATAACTCAATTGTAACCTCTCCGGCTGAAGTACTGGGTGACTCAGATTCGAAAATCTCCTGGGACATGAGTTCCTTCAAGATTGCAGATATGCCTTCCTGACTTATGAATGCCGACATGCACGAAGCCCTACTTCACGCTGCAACAATCTGCAGGAAAGAACAGTGTCAGGAAAAGGGTTACTGTATGCGGAAACAGGTGCAAAAATTAATCTCCCTTTTTGACTTTTGGCTGTTATATGGAAAACAAATGCCGCAGTATTACGCCCTATATTGATTTTATTTTTCAGTTTCTCGGTTTTTTGTCTCAGGTTTATTTCTTCCAGGCAGTTATCACTCTAGATGCTCTTAGCATTTCAATCTAATTTGACATGTATTCAAGCTTAATTAAAGGTACTCCATCAACAATCATAATCCTGAGCCACAAGGTTTCGGTGTGGGAGACATTATACAAACGATAATATCTTAAGAAAACTGAATGGCGAAGTTTTGAATATTAGTCACTTCGTTCAACATTACTAGTGAAAGAATGGCCCTAGCTACTTGTCAGTAATCCCTGCTGGAATACTGATAAAATAATCTCATTGTAGAGGAAGTTTATTTTGATAAAATCTCTCAGTAATATTTAGTTATGACCACGTTTCGAGCACAATTTATCGTTACTCATAATCACGTCAAGCTACTCACACAACTTTCTTACTTTCTCTATATAAGTACTTTCTGTGCGTCGGTGCCACAGTAGTTAGGACGCTCGCCGACCAAGAAGATGATTCGAGGTTTGATCCTTGGCCAACACACACCTGATATCAATGGTAGGCTTGCTATATTCGGGCTACCAATATCACATGCTGAAAATTTCATACTTGTAACAAAATACGGTGTGGAATCAAGCTATAATAAAATTCTAAATCCTAACAGTGATGTTTTCCATATCTCTGGTTTTATTGCTTAGTCATTCCTGTTGCATGTTACATGTGTTGGGTGTAGATTCGATGAAGAAAGATTCACTGTTCAACATCCCCCTCCGACCATTCATATTACTTTTTATAACGGCAACTCTATCGTGCCCTGTTTTGTGGTTGTGTGTTAATCCATGCAATACAGTCACTGAGTTGTTTTCTAAATTACTTAAATTCTTGGGGAGTAATCGTTTAACACAGCCAAATTCCTATGTCCTGACAATCTGAATACCTTTTGATTTATGGATAATTCTCATCCAGGCATTATTGAAAACAAAACACGTAGTTCAGCGAAGACTCTCTTTTCGGCGAATTCGGAATTCGTCGAATCTGACTGGTTCAACTTATGTAGGTGTCTTCGCAGTCATTGCAAGGAATTTCGCAAATTATTTTATTTTGTCTAATGAGTTAACAGAGTCCTTTAACCTACAGAGATTGTCCCTGAGTGAGTTTGTAGGTTTAAATGACACCCTAATTCCTGTTGTATTAAGAAAACTGTAGATCTGTACTGATCTTCCTTATAAATTTTATAGGATAGTTGGTTATTTAACACCAACACCTCTTCTGTCTGTTTTAGTTCATCATTTTGATCTTTTTTTGTGCTACTTAGTGCCACTGCTCGGTTTGTTAAACATTTAACTAAGCCTGCCTTAACAGTTAAATGATGAGACGAATTAAAGTCTAAATATCTATTAGAATGCGTTGGTTTTCTATAAACACTAGTGTGTAGTTTGCCTTCTTCTATTCTTTTTATCTTACAATCTAACGTAGCTAATTCTCCTTGTTCATTTTCTGATTCAAATGTGAATTTTATTCCCTCAACTTGTGAGTTTATATGTGTCAAGAAGCTAGAGATGTGTTCTGTTTTTAACACTGTGAAAGTGTTATCCACATATCTCCACCATATTTTTGGGGTAGAATTAAATGTATAAAGAACTATATTTTCCCAGCTAATCAAAAGGATATATGTTACGATTAGGGATATTGGTGATCCCATTGCTACACCCTGTGTTTGTTTATATATTTTGCCTTAAAATTTATAGATAGTAAACATGAGACATAATTGAATTCCCAAAATAATTTCTTCATAAATAAATATTACTGTACAATTTTCAAAACAGTGATTACTGAACAAAGAATACTCTTTTCGATAACTTAATCATCAGGCTCTACAGTTATATATACATTATAGTGAATGAATGAATGAATTAGTGTTATGAACAACATTAATGTTGCTGTTTAAATAACATCGAATCAGTAATATTGATAGATTACAGCTCAGTAGCATCAACATAAAATGAGCTAAATGTCAGAAAAATTAGGAAAGATAATAATACAAATTCATGAATTTATAGTCTCCAATGAAGGCCAGGGCAGTAGTAGTGTCTGGACTTGCTACTGTTGCACACAAAGCACTGGCTGTTTCATACTGTGACATTCTACCTCAGTGCTCAAATTATATTCCTATGTGTTGATGAAATATCTCCATATGTTACTGCACAGCTGTTATAACGTGAAGCTTGTTGGAATTTCTCCCTTTCACCTACATCTAATTAGTTGTGTTTATTAATTAAAAGAGATAACATAAAAGATAACAATAATCCAGTATTTATGTACAAAGTAATTTTCTTAGCATTTCAAAATATTCAAATTTATGCGTACTAACCCTACTGACAATGGCAAATAATCAGAACACTTTACATCAGTACTCAAACATAATTTGTACATTTATTCTCTGGGGTATTTAAAGCCAGCTTGAAAAACTGACTCTTAGTCAAATCAGGTAATTGATTCAATTCACGTTTCAGTGACGAAGACCAGTTCATCCGTTAAGTATTATTAAACAAACCGCACATTTTCTTTGAATGAAAGCCTACCTATTTCACGCTGGTACCCGTTTTTGTCTAGTTTCCTTTGTATAGTTATATATGTATCCAAACCAAGTTCACTTTGAACAGTTTGAAAAAAATTTGGCCATTTTTGGCATATGATTAGCATTATTAGAAAAAATATTGTATTTCCCAATGAATGAAAAACAAAACGATAGTGTTTTTTTCCAACAGTTGGTTTGCAAGTATTAGATTTGTTTAACCGACTTTGACAACGGATTGACATCAGTTAGAGAACCATTGAAAACCAGCTTGGAGTACTGGAAAGCTGTTTCATCCCAGTTTGGGAATCATCGGCAGTACGCATCCACCAATAGGAGGTTCGAAATCAGAACCTTCTGGTTACAAGGCGAACTAGCTGGTATACCGTTTAGCCACTGGGACCCGGTTCAATGGTGAGTCCATCAATTCTAACTTCTACCAATTCGTGATCCATATAACACGACCACCAACCAATATCATCGGTGGGACATTCATCCTCACAGTTGACTGGATGAACCTCACTGGTCACGACTACTTCCTAGTACTCCAGGAAACTCCATCCTATAGCAAGTCGAGAGTTGATTTGTAATGATTAAATTTGTTTTTACTTGTTTGACCACGGATTGATGTCATCAGAGTACTTCCGATGATTCCCAAAACTTGCATGAGAAATAGCTGTCCAGTACTCTCTGGTTTTCAATGGTTCTCTAACTGATATCAATCCGTAGTCAAACTGGTAAAATAAAATCACTATTATTATGATTATTATTAAACTTATTTTTTCTAATATAACTTCAAAATCTCCACATTCCAGTATGAGTTTCCTGTTTAAATATTAGTGTATACGTCATTCTTATCAAACACAGTGACGTACATACAGAAGCAAATGTCAAAGTGATATTTGTTTTTCAGGAAACTGAAGTCCTGATTGACTTTAGTTTATTTTAATTTTTCTTAACTCAAGAAATGCACAGTCATCTGATAATTACGATGACAACAGCATTTTACGAGGATGCAGTTGATACTGGCTAGCTAATATTGCTGCAGTCATAGTTGAAGCTAATACTAAAGTCTGGTGGTCTGTTTAAACCACTAGGGCTACCTAAATTTCCATCTACTCGAACACATCTACTTTTCTCTGTGTTCCCAATATTTTAATCATCTAATTAAGTCATAAATGTCCAAACCAAGTTCACTTTTAACAGTTTGAAAAAATTTGGGCATTGTGTATATGATATTCATTATAATAAAGGTTCTTTTTGTAGTTCCCCGGTGAATGAATGAAAAACAAAACGATATTATTGTTTCACTATTTGATGGTGCTGCTAACAGCTGTATCAAAGTATTACTAAACCAGAATTGATATAATCCACTCAGCCTATATATAACAATTTAATCATCGTTCCTCAGTGTGAGGTCATTTCTGCGTTGTCAGATTGACCAATTGGTAAAGATAACAAAACCAGGTGTTGGTGACTGTTGGATTTAATAAGTATGTAAAATTATGAAAGCGTTGTGTGTTTACATAATGAAATTGCTTATCACATTCTTGGTGATTTTGCCACCTCATGGAGGAGGGGGATGTTGTAACCAGGTCATATTCTGTTTTAGTCCACCATTCCTATTCAGACAATTTGGATTCTATTTAATATGAAGTGCTTCTAACATTAGTCGCATTTTATTTTGTAGACACAAGAATTTGATTTGATTTTTAATCTTTTCCATGGAGAAGGTTGTTTTGTAGTTTATCTGATGTTTTGAAGAAAGCTGATAAAAAGAAATGATTAAGTTGTTATATATAAGCTGAGATTTTGTAAATTCCGGTGTGATAATACTCTGATAAAGCTATTAACAGCATTGAATAGTGAAAGGTCAGTAAAAAGAACAATATCGTTCTCTTTTTTCTTCGTAAAGTCTTAAAATCTGACATATTGTTCAACAACAAATTGAAACATGTGGTCATAATAAGTACTTCTATTGATACTTACTGTACTTCATCCAAATTACTTTAATAAATTGCAGTAGCGAAGCGAACTTATTTGGCTTTCGAAGGAAATATCGCAGTTTTTTTTTGGTTCAGCGAAGAAATATTTCTTTTCAATGACTTCATTTTAAAGATGTACAGTCGAATTTATATTACGGAAAGGGCGACAGAGTGGCAATAAAATGACTTTACTTAGAATTAATTCCTTTGCATTTCTGCTTGAATGCATCCTGAACTTCGAACACGGAAGTTGGTGCAATAGCGATACAAGAGAAAATATATATTCTGGGTATGCATGTGTACAGTATGCATGTATTTTGTGACTCCTGTTTATGATAAACCGTGAAGCAGTCTTCTCTGCATGTGACCATCTCCTATTCTGTATCGTAATTTCGTTTCATTTCAAATACTTTTCATATACAGAGACTAAATAATGCGACATTACTGATATCTAGCTGAATATTTTATCCGAAGTGATTATTCTATTGTAAAAGTTGAATTGGGTACTGAGAAAAGTAGAAAGTGATAGAGTGCCATTTACTGGTGACGTTTTGAACACAGCTACTTATTATTATTATTGTATCCTTTAGTTCCTAGAGGAACATAGGGCTTCAGCTGCGCACCTCCATTGACTTCGGTTTTCTGACAACTTTTTCACCCTGCTCCAGGTCTGTCCACATGCTTTCATCTCCTCCTCGCATGACCTCCTCCAAGTCACCCTTGGACGACCAACTCGCCGCCTCCCTTTCGGGTTCCACTCGAGGGCTTGTCTAGTGATGTCACTTGATGGTTTCCTCAGCGTATGGCCAATCCATCTCCATTTCTTTCTGCCTATTTGTTTCACAATCGGTTCCTGATTGGTTCGCTCCCAGAGATCCCTGTTGCTGATCTTTTCTGGCCATCTGATCTTGAGTATTGAGCGGAGACAGTTGTTAATGAAGGTTTGAAGTTTGTTTGAGATGCTCTTTATGACTCGCCAAGTCTCTGATCCGTATAGTAGCACTGACTTCACATTGGAGTTGAAAATCCGGATCTTATTTTTGATGCTGAGTGCTGTTGACCTCCACACAGATTTGAGAGTAATGAAAGCTTGTCTTGCTTTTCCGATTCTGGCTTTGATGTCCTCGTCAGTTCCGCCTGTAGTTGAGACGATGCTTCCCAGGTAGGTGAAGGAGGTTGTTTCTTTCAGGTTCTTCCCATTTATGCTTATTGTGGTCTGTTGTTGTTGTTGCTGTTGATGTTGGCTAGGAATCTTCATCATCTCTGTTTTATCTATGTTCACGTGAAGTCCTATCTTTGATGCTTCTTCTGCCAACTTGTTACTTTTCACTTGCATATCTTCCAGTTTATGGGAAATCAGACATATATCATCGGCGAAATCCAGATCCTCCAAGTCTTTTGTGTCAGTCCATTTTATGCCTGTTCCCTCGTTGGTTGCCGTTGTCTGTCGCATTATCCAATCAATTGCAATCAGGAAGATCATTGGTGATAGTAGACAGCCTTGCCTCACTCCCGTCCTCACTTCGAAGGCTTCCGTAAGTTTCCCGTTGTGGATTACTTGGCATGCAGCATTGTCGTATAACTGTTGGATGAGGTGTATAATTGTCGATGGGACCCCGTAGTAGCGAAGTAGTTTCCAAATGACCTCTCGATCGACGCTGTCGAAGGCCTTTTCAAAGTCGATGAAGTTGAGATAGAGAGGTGACTGCCATTCCAAGCTTTGTTCAATGATGATCCGTAGAGTGGCGATTTGATCAATACATGATTTGTTTCTCCTGAATCCAGCCTGTTCCGGACGAAGTTTTTCATCTAGGGCTTGTTTGATTCTCTCCAGGATGATGCGACTTAGTATCTTGCTTGGAATGGACAGAAGCATAATTCCACGCCAGTTTTTACATTGACTTAAGTCTCCTTTCTTTGGAAGTTTGAATAAGTAACTGTTCTTCCAATCCTCGGGTACTTTGCCCTCTTTCCACACCTTCTCCAGTAGTGGTGTCATCAAGTCCGCTGTTGTCTCTGGGTCTATTTTCAAAGCCTCTGCTGGGATTCCATCTGGTCCCGGTGTTTTCCCAGCTTTAAGCATCTTGATTGCATTCAGGACTTCTGATTTCGTCGGGGGGTCAGTGTTCACTGGTAGTTCTGCTTCCGTTGTTGGTATTGCTGGACGTGTTGTAGGTGGCGGACGATTTAGAAGTCTTTTGAAGTGTTCAACCCAGTGCTTTCTCTGTTCCACCTCTTTGGTGATTGACTTTCCATTGTCGTCCTTTATTGGCTTAATCTGTGTCGAACGTTTGCCCGAAAGGTTCCTAGTTGTTTGGTAGAGTGTGGCGAGGTCTCCTTTGCCTGCAGCTTGTTCTGCTTCGTTTGCCATGGTTTCATAATATTTTCTTTTGTCTTCCCTGGCACTTTTCTTCACTCTTTTGTTCAGTGTATTGTAGCTTGCATTCAGCTCCTGTTTTTGTTGCTCGTCAGTGCACTGGATAATCTTTTGCTTCACTGTCCTTCTCTCTTCTATTAGTTTCCAAGTGTCCGTAGTGAGCCACTGTTTGTCCTGTCTCTTTTTTCTGCCTAGAATTTCTATGCAGGTTTGGCTCCACACCGTTTTCAAGTTGTTCCAGTGCTTTTCGACGCCGACCTTTTCGCTGGTGTTGATTTGTGTCTCGGCTTTGTCCTTTATGCTTGCAATGAAGATGTCCTTTGTAGCCTGGTCCTTCAGCTTTTGAGTGTTGAACTTGGCTTGTGGTCTATCTGCAGCTCCTGATTCCCTGAAAGCTTTTAATTTGATTTGGATTGTCCCTTGTACGAGATAGTGGTCTGAGCCAACGTCTGCTCCTCTTCTTGCTTTTGTGTCCAGTAGGCTGCGCCTCCACTTCCTTGAGATTGAGATGAAGTCGATTTGGTTTTTGGTTTGCCCGTCTGGTGACACCCATGTAGCCTTGTGGATATCTTTGTGCTTGTATACACTGCCACCAATCACCAGTTCGTTGAAGGCGCAGAAGTCGGCGAAGAGTTCTCCGTTTTCATTCATTTCTCCTAGAGCTTCTCTACCCATGATGAGTTCCCTTCCTGTATTGTCTGGTCCCAGTTTGGCGTTCATGTCTCCCATTAGTATTTTCATGTCGCCAGCTGGAGTATTGTCCATTGTTGCCTGTAGTTGCCTGTAGAATTCTTCTTTCTTCTCGAGGTCTGCGTTGTTTGTGGGTGCATAACATTGTATGATTGACACTTTCCTTCCTTTGGAGTTGAACCTGGCGGTCATTATCCTGGACGAAATCGCCTCCCATTGTATCAGGGCTTTCGTTGCCGTTGGTGACATCATGATAGCCACGCCCTCGGTGTGCTAATTACTGATAATAATAATAATAAATAATATAATAATATGAAGGCACTCACATAACTTTCACGCCTTGTTTGTATACTTCAGTTATTTCTTATTCACTGATTTTATTATTATTATTGTATCTTTTAGTTCCTAGAGGAACATAGGGCTTCAGCTGCGCACCTCCATTGCCTTCGGTTTTCTGACAACTTTTTCACCCTGCTCCAGGTCTGTCCACATGTTTTCATCTCCTCCTCGCATGACCTCCTCCAAGTCACCCTTGCACTGACGACCAACTCACCGCCTCTCCTTCGGGTTCCACTTGAGGGCTTGTCTAGTGATTTTATTGGTAGTAATACTTTCCACACCTCTTGTAATGATGATGATGATGACGGAATTATTCTCTTAGTTACACTGACCTTCTAACCTCATAAGGGCAAGAGTGATTCACATACGACGTTGGTCGAGTCACTTATTGCTCAGCATTGCTTTCGATAAAATGTTATTTGCACTAATTTGCATAAGATGCCTTAATGACAAAAGATTTTCTCGCATATTTTGCCCAGTTGAAAATGCTGTCTGAAGTTTTAATCTGTCACCTAGAGCAAAAGATGAAGGCAAAAACCTAGTACAATACTCATAATCTTGAAGTGTGGTGAACTGTGCTTCAATCTGACTGGTGCACAAGACAAAATTAACATAAATGGCTCCACAGTAATTTAATCATCGAACCTAATGAGCGCAATAACACCAAAGATGAAAATTGACGGGAACACATAAAGATCTAAACGAGATGACAGAAAAATTCAGTTGCTGATGGAGTTAAGTATTACATTTCTACGATTGTACAATTGCTCCTAGTTTAATAGCCGGGGAAATGGGGGACGTTGGACAAGAAGTAGGCAACCCCGCATCATAAGAAACAACCAAATTGTAATTGAAACTTTAAAGGGAGGGAGAAGAAACGCCGGCTGGTTAAAGCCTTCTGAAAGCCAGTCTGCCGACAAGACCTCTCGTGAAAGCAAAAGTAAGAATAGGGAAGTGAAATATCCATACAATGTTCGAGATTGGCTGGAAAGACTGCTCAGATTGGACAAGGAATGAGAAGAAACAGTGTAGAAGCGATAGGAATCCCTGAGATCAGAAGGAATGGAAATGGTCTCTCCAAACCGTTAATCTACACAATCAATCATCTGCTCCTTTCCATTATGGGTAAATTTTGTTTTGACAAAGTCTCATAGTGTTATACAGTAATGTTTACTGAAGACCACGTTTCGAGCACAATTTATTACTGCTCACAAATATATCAAGGTAATCACACGACTTCCTAAATTCATTTATATAGTTCCATTGTTCTATGCTCTATTTATGGCGTGATCGTGAAGGATTATCTGTAGTCTGGCGTAATACATAGACAAAGTGCTTCTATGTTCTAGTTTGTTCATATCACCGTGTTTGAATGTTTTAGCAGCTTGCTATTTGTTATAGGCCTCATTCTGTTTGCTATTTATTTGAAGGCTGCATAATAATTATTACTAATATAAACATTCCTTTGGGTTCCCAGTGAAACATAAGGCTTCAGCAGCACATCTTTATTACATACTGCTCAGCCAAGTCCTCTGTAGTTGAGCTGGTGTTCTTCCATAAGCCCTGATCTCCTCCTCCACGATCTACTCAGTTTCACCCCGGCCACATGCCCAATTCGTCGTTTCTTATTCGGGTTCCACTCAGATGATGGCCTGGCGCGTCATGTCATATGACTATCTTCTCAGCGTGCGCCTGACCAATCTCCATTTTATGTGGTGTATTTTCTCAACAATAGGTTTTCGATTGATTCATCCACAAATTTTCTTGTTTCTAATTTACTCCGGCCTGCTATCTTATCTTCACTATGGAATCAGCGAAGACAGCTGCTGATAATAGTATCCATCAGCCTATTTAAATGCTTTTGGTGATACACCGAGTCTCCAAACAACACATAAGCACTGATCAACTTCCCACTGGTGTTGAAAATTCAAATGTTTATTCTTTATATTAAACTGATTCCAGAGTGATGAAGATCGGTCTTGCCTTTCCGATTCTGAATGGCTTTGACAACCCCATCCATAGGGCGTGCCTCTAGATGAAACGATGGTGCGTGGTCAGATAAATAAATTCAGGAAATGACCTCTTTCAAATTTCTTCCGTTGACAGTGGTGTGTTGGTGTCGGCTGTTGCTGCTGTTGGTTGGTTGTCTTCATCAGCTGCTTCTTTTCTGTATTCACCTGCAGTCCGGTCTTCGTTGGCCGTTTCTCCTGTCAGTTTGTTGGTTTTCGTCTGTAAGTTTCCGAATTTGTGTAACACTAGACATAAATTATCCGTGAAGTCCAGATCTTCTACGGTCTTCTTATCAGTCGGGAGTATCGCATCCAATCTCTCCCCATGCACAATCTTATTGCATAATCCAGTCCAACAAAATTGTGAATATTGTTGTCTTACTCCTTATTGTTGTGTCTTTATTTACTTGTAAATATTTTGCCTTTAATTCTTATTTTACCATAATAGGCATGGTTATTTCCATCATCAGCGTGCAAACTATTGATATAAAGCTGCTAGAATTAAGTGCAAAAAGTAACGTATTGTCTTTTATTAATATATCAGAAGGTATTTTACTTAATCATCTGATATTTTCATTATTTGTTAAATTCTTATGATCTTTTGATAGATAGATAGATAGAAGTGAAACAATCTCATTTACAATGATAAGACTTGTGATGTACACGTAGTTGAGTATTGTACATACACATATCACAGAATCTTTGTTGTCAGGCTTTTAATTAAGCAGAAAGACTAATCAGGCGTTTGTTGTCTATGTCCTAAGGTTAGACAACATTTCCGTTAGACATTTCCTATTAATGAGTGTTGGACATTTTACGTAAGCCTGCAAATAAACATTTTGTTGTACTCAATCAATAAAATAACCAGTATCTGTTTGTTTTTTTAAGGATTTAGCAGTGTTTCCCTTGAGAGAATTTTTATAAAGATTTATAGATAGATGGAATAAGGGAAGCATAGAACTATGTTTTAAAATCAACGATCCTCATCTATGCAGATATTTGTACCATAACATCAGATAGTGATGTTGACAGTAATATAAGTGTTTCATGACTCAATACAGAAAAAAGTTAGAATAAGTAGATATCTTTCTTGTCTATCAGGCAGGAAAAGAATAGAACTTGCCGCAATTGCACTTTTGGTATTAAACATATATAATTATGAAAAAAAAAGTTTAAATAGAGCCTAAGGAAGGAATTTAAACTTGTTCACTATGTTAAACATGAAACTAGCCTGTTTCTTAGCGGTTTTCCGTGCTGATATTCACAAACCTAGTTTTACCATCAATAGCTCAAATTACCTAGAAGAATACTTAAAGGTGTTCACTGTACCAACTGCTTCTTGGAAGTAATTGTGCAGTCTTATGCATTAAAATTTTTTTTTGAATACGACACATTTACGAAGCTTTTATACCTGTCAGTGTTTATTATTATTATTATATTCTTTAATTCCTAGAGGAACATAGGGCTTCAGCTGCGCGTCTCCATTGCCTTCGGTTTTCTGCCAACGTTTGGAGTCATTTAAATTACCATGACTGATGAAATTGTACCTCCTGGGAGACATCTTCGTGGTTGTTGTTTCTGTCTCTATTGATCATTTTACCAAATTGAGATTTGAACAGTGGTGGCCAGGAGACACAATCACATTAGTCATTGGGAATTGAAATAAGTCTATTCTACACTAAAACCTGAGTTGAAAATGTTGTCTAGAATAAATCTCCACCATCACATTAGGAAGTGCTTTTCATATTTCACTTAACCGATAATGGAAAACACACATGTGACATAAATCAAAAGAATGTGAATTCACAGGCTGTTGAATTCCAGCCAAAGTGGGTGAATGGTAGTCAACCAGCTTGGTCTCGTAACCTGAATGTCCCAGGTCCCTGTCGTTGAGTTGTACGTGTTCACTGTCGAAGATTCCTGAACTAGGGGACGAAACAGTTGTTCAGTGCTCCCTGGTTTCCACTGATCTCTCCAACCGATATTGTTTAGTGACAGATGTTTAACAGCTGAAATAGATCAAAAAGACTTAGGTCAGTGGAGACTACTCTTTGTTTCGTATTTTCACTTCAAATCCGTATAGTTACATAGTATTGTAAAAGGTGAGGTAATTTCCTAAAAGGTCAGATTGTTGGTATATAGATATTTGGATATTCATAAGAAGCAAAAAGAAGGAATTATGTGATGTAAAAAACAAAAACTCTTCACCTAGGTTTAAGTCAGCGTCCGTTAGGGCAGTAAATTATTATTATATCTTTTAATTCCTAGAAAAACATAGGGCTACAGCCACGCGTCTCCATTTCCTTCGGTTTTCTGCCAACTTTTTCACCCCGCTCCAAGTCTTCACACATGCTTTCATCTCCTCTTTACATGACCTCCTCCAAGTCACCCACCCTTGCACTGACGACCAACCCGCAATCCGCTTCTCTTTCGGGTTCCACTCGAGCAGTGGCTTGTCTAGTGATGTCACTTGATGGTTTCCTGAGAGTATGGCTAGCCAACCCATCTCCATTTCTTCCTGCCTATATGTTTCACAATCGGTTCCTGGTTGGTTCGCTCATTGCCAGAGATCCCTGTTGCTGATCTTTTCTGGCCGGCCATCTGATCTTGAGTATTGAGCGAAGACAACTGTTGATGTTTCCCGTTGTGGATTACTTGCCATGCAGCATTGTCGTATAACTGTTGGATGAGATGTAGAATTGTCGATGGGACCCCGTAGTAGCTAAGTAGTTGCCAAATCAGCTGTTGATCGACGCTGCACTACCGAAGGCCTTCTCAAAGTCGATGAAGTTGAGATAGAGAGGTGACTGCCATTCCAAGCTTTGCTCAATGATGATCCGTAGTGTGGCGATTTGATCAATACATAACTTGTTCCTCCCGAATCCACCTTGTTCCGGTCGGAATTTTTATTATTTTATTTTTATTTTTGATTACAGCTTGATTCCACACCGTATTTGTGGTACAGGTATGGAATTTTTAGCGTGGATATCGGTAGCCCAAATTTCTCAGGCCAACCATAGATATCAGGTGTGTGTCGGCGTGGGCTCGAACCCCGGACCATGTGCATGGCCGGCGAGAGTCCTAACCACTGTGCCACCGACACACAGGGGCTTGTTTGATTCTCTCCAGGATGATGCGACTTAGTATTTTGTTTGAGATGGACAGTGTTTAGCATATGGATATTTGAGATACCTAATTAGTTATCTTTGGAACCGCAAGCCAGACACAAATGTTTCTCTTATTTCTTACTAGCTATCCCACAGATCATCAGACTTGGGGGAGCATGTTGACCTTGATCCTCAGTGGGGAAGTGAGAACAGTGGTATTTTGATAGGTCAATTAAAGTTCTGAATATTTCTTTACACGATAACTTACACGTCACCCTCGGACACCCAAATTGTCGTCTTCTGTTTACCTTCCAGTCTGGAGAATGAAGTCGCTCCGCAGTCTTGTCTTTCCCCTCCTACCTTTAATACACTTATCTGTGACGCCTGTAGCTGAAATGATGCGCCTCTCCCATTTACAGTGGAGACGCCTCTAGTGAAATTAAGTTCAAAACAAATGAATATCATGAAGTATCCATCTGATCTCTCATATGTTAAGTTAAAATGGAAAAGTGTCCACTTAAATCTCTAAAATATCGTATTATGAAATCTCATATTCAGCTGTGAGAACATGAACTGTTTGCAAAAGGGTTCGATAGCAGAAGCAGAATTACATCATATTAAGTGGAATAAAAATTACCTGCTGAGAAAATTTCAGTTCTTAGTTTGCAAGGGTTAGATTGCTTACAGGTTTCAACACGGGTTGACATTTGAGAATCTGGGATTACTGGTCAGTTGCTTCATCCTGGTTCGGGGCTCCTCATCAGTACGCACCCTCTGGGGTTCGAGCTCATGACCTCCTGAACCCCACTGGTTACAACTCCTCACTCGAACTCCAAGTAACCTCCCGTATTGAGCTGATAGGGTTCACCAAAACTGGTAAGAGAACAGTCGCTCACCCATGACATTGACTGGCCTTTGCGCCAGATATATCATGAACTGGCACAAGTTGGAATTCATGAGTCTGAATTGGTCTGATTGGTCTAAGGGGACTGCCTAGTAACCGAACGGTTTTGGATTTTGACACCAGTAAGTGCATACTGTTGAAAGATCTCAGACTAGGAAGAAACAGCTGTCCAATACTCCCAGGTTTTCCAGTGATTCTCTAACTGATGACAAATCGTGATCATACCTAAAACAGTTTTAAGCCAGACAAATGGTCTACCTTTTTCCACATACACTTGAGAAAACAATTACAGTCAGACACGCAACCCAAATTGCTATCACAGTTCAAATAATTGTCAATTCTAACAAAGGCATTAACATAAATCCATTGTCTCGTCAACTGTTTGATGTCATTATCTACGAATTTCGACAGTGTAAACTAATTTTAACATTACTTTGATAAAAGTAGTGGTATGAAATAGTGTGTCGGTAGCTCAGGATCAGCATGGTAGGTAGCCACAAGTAACCTCCAGGTTCGAATCCTGATCAGTGCATTCCTAAATGATGGTAAACCCGAAATAAAGTGGAAAGTTGGGTGTGAAGGTAATAAACTCATCTTTTAAAAACAACATGACGGGTACTGAAACTTTAAAGGTTTTCTCTCTTTGTTCCACTCGAAAAGGAATTATTAAAAAGTATAAAAACAAAATTAACTAATGTACTTGCACTAGATGAAAGTAACCGCAAAAATATTAGCAGCAATGAAGCTGAAAAACTACTACAATCCTTCACATTTAGTCACACCTAACTAATAAGTATGATTGTCCTTCAATTGTTGGTTTGTAGGGATTTGATTGGTTACAAGATTTACAAACAAACACTTGAATATCAATGAGATGCTCACTAGCGACTTGCCCTATTCCGGTAGGTAGTTACCTGGGGTTCTAGTGAGAGGTCGTGACCAGTAGGGTGCAGCCGGTCGGGTGTGGGAACAAATACTCGCTGAAGACATTCGCTAGGGGTCGCGCTATGTCGTGAATTGGCAGAAGTTAGAATTCATGGGCTGGCCATTGGATCGGGTCTCAGTGGCTCAATGGTATACTAGCTCGCGTTGTGACCAGAAGGTTTTGGGTTCTAAACCCGGTGGGTGGGTACTGATGAAGAGTCCCAAACTAAGACGGAACAGCTGTCCAGTATTCTCGATGGTTAGGACGCTCGCCGACCATGAACATGGTCCGAGGTTCGATCCCCTGCCGACGCACACCGGATATCTGTGGTCGGCCCGCTAAATTTGGGCTACCGATATCCATGCTGAAAATTCCATACTTGTACCAAAAATACAGTGTGGAATCAAGCTGTAATCAAAAAAAACTAATGTCAGCTCATGATGAAAATCTTGTAAATATGATTGTGTTTATATCTAGCTACATTGTGAAGAATGACTTTCTTTAAGAGGACTAATCAATCATTTTTATTATTGCTGTCTATTGATGTTATGTGTTCTTTGAACCTAATTCAGTTTGCATATATTCAGTTTATTCTCCGTTATTACGCAAAAATAACTTAATCCTGATCAACCAAACTGATGGCATAGTGTAATTTCAAGTAGCATGAAGGTAATAACCTACAACACACATCACCAACACTAACACTGACCCCTGTCACATTACTATTAAGTAACTCAACTAATTTTCTTAAACATTTTATTTTTCTAGTCTACAGCAATGGAAAATGGCATTTGACTCAGTGGATAAAGATAAATCAGGACATTTGTCGGCTAAAGAAATTCGTGGTCTATTACTTGACTGTGGTTATACGCGGTGTACTGAAGCAGATATAGATAGATGGATTGAAACAGTCGATAAGAATGAGGATGGAGAAATTTCCTTCGAAGAATTTGCAGCTTTTCTGGAAAGTAGAATTGAACAATCATAATGCGCAGTTGTTTCTCTTTCCAACAGCATTGTCACTGCCAACTATAATAACTTTCAAAAACCACAAAAAGAGGTTTTAATTTAAAAAAAAAAACGTTTTCCACAGGAAAGTTAAAAGCTGTGTGATATTCTGTGCAATTTCTATGTCAAGATAAAATTATTTCTTAACCGTGTATTTAAAGATCTCTAACGATTATTTGAAATTTTGACGAATAACAAATAAAACACAAGATTGTAAAATTGTATTCATCTGTTAGTTTGAAATTCGCAAGAGAAAAAATCTAACATAGTGACATGGTTTGCGCATGAAAATATCAACTGAAGACTAATAAAATACTGGCCATTATTTTATTTAAGATAAAAAACAGTAGTGCTTACTGCTGAGTAGAAAAAATTTCAGTCTCTTCGTGTAGTCAAATACATTGGTCATTTTGATTTGACACTAGTAACTAGTGTGATGTGTCTAGTCTTCTCTTTGGTGCAGACTGAATCCTGTCAGTCACGTTTGCAATATGGCCACCATTCTAGTCAGCTTGCCATCACGGTGCACAATGACCAGTGTGATGATATTATATGGTTGGAGGCAATCGGCCAAAGGAAGCCTTGCTTGACCTAGGTTTCGTACTAGTTAGCACTCATCAGCGAGGCGTATCCGCAACCTCGAAAGAACTCATATCGCTTCCGAGATTCGAATCCGCATCACCCAGCGCTGCAGTCAGAGACGTCACCACTGAGCTATTCGGGCTCGTGACTGACCTCCTGTAAGACTGTGGTGGATATTTTGATTTGACACTAGTAACTAGTATGATGCGTCTAGTCCTCTCTTTGGTGCAGACCTAGGTCCAAGGCTTCCTGCCGATTGCCTCCAACCATCTAACATCACCACACTGGTCATTGTTTTTCATCTTCAGAATGTCTATTGGCTGCCATAATACCTCTTGAATATGATGACCTCTCAGCGAAAAGTTCGACAGTTTGTCTTTACAGATTTGTCGAATCTAATCGTAATTCTGACTATGTCTCAGAAGGTAGTTTTTGGTATCAACAAGATTTCATAAACTTCTGTTACTCAATAGTACTTCTTGGATTTGATCCTTTTGAATCAGGTGTAATTTGATGATGAAAATAATAATAGGGCAATCATCCTATTACAACGCCTCTACAGCACATAAAGATATCTGTCTTATCAATACTATTAAAAAGTTTGAGCGATTGTGGAATAGATCAAATAAAGTATAATTATATTTCAATGGTTTACACACAATGATACGTTTTGTTCCATATTAGTTTGTTTATTAGATGTATCACACAGTCAAAGAAACAGTATTATTTACTGACTGACAATCATTTCATCAGTTATAATCCCACACGACTTCGAAACTTGAGATTTATAGTTTTCTTTGTTCTCTTCTATTTGTCGTCGTTGGGGTAGTAGAATTTTCCAGATATCTGGGCGGACAGGTGTTGAATGATATGATATGTTGATATGATTATGAACAATATTAAATTTTGTTCGAAACATCACCCAGTAAACACTAATACTGTTTCACTCACTGTGTGATATATCTAATAAACAAACTAATATGGAATTACTTACTACCGCCACAGTGACCAAGTTTTAAACATAAATTAATAAGTTCTGTTATTGATAAAACAAAACTATTCCAACAGTTTGACGTGAACACGGGCAGTAATTTTGCTCTAAATATTACCAACAACAAAACGTATCATTGTATGCAAACCATTGAAGTATAATTATACTTTATTATATCTGTCACAGTTTCCACTAAGTTTAAATACCTCAAATTACTCTTTCAGTGTTGTTCGATCGAATGCTGAGTTTTCATCCAACCAGGAATGACCAGCTTTATAACGTTAAGAACATTAGACACTCACCCCTTATAAGGGACCATCTGATGATCATTTCTATTGTAATTTTCACTGACTCAATTTCCTGCGTTCACCGTGCCGTCTCAATACGATCGAACTGGGCCTACCTGATGCAGATTTATAACTCATTTATAAACTCACAACATAGCAAAAGGTAAGAGGTTAAAGAAAAGGATTACATGGTCAAATAAAAGGAGCACTTCAGAAATAGAGCTACAAGGACAAATTAAGGCTGTCTGTCTCTCACCAAATGATATTATCTTACCTTCGCAAGTACCCTGCAAAAAACTTCTCTGTAAACATTATCACTGTTCCTCCCTTGGATTCTGAGTTGAAAATAGGGCTTCAACAACACATCTCCACTTCCTCCTATTTTCTGCTGTCCTCTTCATCTGGTTTCACGATTGTCCATAGTCTCTCATCTCCTCCTCACCCTTGAACCCACACTCAACTCGTCGTTTTGCACTCGGTTTCCAATCGAGCTGTGGCCTGACACAGTGTTATCTGACAGTCGCCTCAGCATGTGTTCAAGCCATCATCATTATCTTTGGAATAATAATTGAGCAACAAGATTTTGGTTGGTGCTTTACCATATTTTTTTTATAGCTAATTCTTTCTAGCTGGCTATCTGATCTCTGGAATGGAGCTAGCGAGTACAGCTGTTAATAAAAGTTTTCTGTAGCCTCTTAAAAAAGCTTTCCGTGGCACACCAAGTTTCTGACTCACATAGTGAAAAACCAACAAAACAGTCGTGTAGAAAATCCTAATTTCTTGTTTATGCTGAGGCGGAGTGCAGAAGATTTCCGAACCGATTTCAGATCGGTGAAGATATGTCCTGCCTTTCCAATCCTGGTTTCGGTGCTTGTTGTTGTTGTTGTTGCTGTTGTCGGTTGGTTGGTTGATTGGTTATTTTCATCACCTCCTTCTTTGCTGTGGTCACTCAAAACACACAGTATACATACCTGATAAGAAATCTCTCAGGTTGTACACAATTAAAGAAAAGCCAACGAAATAAACTATAGTTTTGACTTTAGTCAGCTTCATAAAGACTTGAAATTCTAACGTTATCCGATATATATTTCATGTATTAGTTTCTTAGGGATATTTTTGATTGCATGGAAGATTTCATCATGAGCTGACATCAATTAAAAACCACTAGAAAACCTGGGAGTACTGGACGGCTGTTTCATCCTATTTTAGAACTCTTCACCAGTATGCAATCAAACAAAATCCCTACAAAACTAATGCTTGAAAATTAATCCGATGCTCACTAGTGACTGACTGTATTCAGGCAGTTAACCTGGGGTTCTGCTGGAAAGCCGTGACCAGTAGGGTACAGCAGGTTGAATATGAGACAGTAACTCATCGAAGAAGACATTGCAAAATGGTCGCGCTATAATATGAACCCGCAGAAGTTAGAATTCAAGACCCATTGGATCGGGTCCCAGTGGCTCAATGGTCTACGAGCTCGCCTTATAACCAGAAGGTTCTGATTTCGAACCAACTGTGGTGGATGCGTACTGATGAAGAGTCCCAAACTAGGACAATGGAAACAGCTGTCCAGTACTCCCAGGTTTTCCAGTGGTTCTCTAACTGATGTCTGCTCATGATGAAATCCTCAATGTTATCCGATAAGTAGTGCTCTCACTACTGCGTTATATAAGTAGATATAGAAATAAAATAAAACTAAACGAGTCATCTTAAAAGGTGAAAATGAAAATTTAGATGTACTGAGTAGGTTAAAGAAAAGAAAAAGAAATGCTGTCAGAGCATTTTGTAGTTTCTTACTGTGATAAAAACACTTGAGATGATTATATTCTACTGCCTGGTTTTTTTTCTTTCTGAAAGTCTTACTACTAGTCAGTGTCAAGTAGGCGTAGATATAGTACTAGTTAATTTATTAAACTGAAAACAAGCGAAAGAAATGGATTCCCTTATCCTAAGATATCTCTCAATCACAACAACTCTGATGACTCTACAGATGACCTGCTCTATCTGATGACAGAAATTACCGAAGACGTTGAAAAACAAACTTTGAATTGCTGCACCCTAAGTATTGAGTATTGTTCGTGTAGTTAGGCATACATTCCATATTAGTTTGTTTATTATATATATCACACAGTGAAAGAGTATTATTCACTGGATGACGTTTCGAACACAATTTGTTGTGGTTCATAATCGTATGAGTTATAATCACACGACTTCGAAACAAACTAATGTGGAATTACTTACTACCACAGTGCACAAGCTTTACACATATATTAGTTAGGCGAACAGTTTGTGTGACTTGGTGTGCAGTAATGTTTACACCTTCCAAGTACATGCATAGGTTACAAACTTTCGCATAACAACAAGTACATTATAGAACAGTACTGATGTATATATTTCAGCATACACATCGGATTTGTTTTATAACCCTAGTAAACAGAAATCAAATATGTACACTGACACTTCGATGAAATGTGTTGTATAAATACAATTGTGTATTTGCTTATTCACTATGCTCACCACAGTATTTACAAAGCATTAATTTCCATTTCTTATAGCCATGTTTTCTTCTTATTATTATTATTACCAAGCTGCATACCGCAGTGAACAAGCTTCACATACTTAAATATCATAAAACACTAACTGATAGAGATGGTTACAGGGGTAACAAAGTTATTAGTATTATTATGAATTCCCCGAGTTCCAAGTGAAATATGGGGCTTCAAGCTAGAGGCTTGAAGTTTCCGTAGTAGTGACGTTTACTTTTACAGAATGGGGTTGCTAGCCTCATGCCCAACCTTCCCTCTTTACCAATCTTATTACTGGCTTGGCAAGGCAAAACGTGCGCCAACCAGGGATCGAACCCAGGACCACATGCATGGTTGGCAAGCATTCTACAGCTGTGCCACGAAGTGGAAATAACAATAGTAACAACTGACATAATAAAGGAAGTGTACACAAATTGAATAAATAAAATATAATTAGGGATTACCATACTTTAGCACAGAAGGATTAAGACCACGAAAATTGGAGGGATTGGACGAACTTTTTCTGTATACAGAGACCTGGCTTCTCTGTTCCACTGACCAAAGCTTCGGCAATACAGATGAGTCTGATACACAGTGATTTGGGTAAATTTACCTTTCGCCTTGTAGATGACTTTAAAGGTGGAGACTGTAGAGATAGGCTGATCATTATCGACCAGATTTTCAGTGATCCCACTTCTTATTGCTCCATTTCCAACTCTTCGCAATAAGAAGCGCGATTATTGAACATCTGGTCGATAATGTTATCTACAAGGCAAAAGTAATTTGATCAAATGAAATAAAACAGTTATCATTTCTTGTTGATCAATAAGAGTAGAGAGATTATTGAAATCTTTACAGGAAGTCATATTTTGAATCTCACGATATCACGAAGAATATCTTTTCTGACATGTTTTCAGAAAGTACTTGTCAATAATACTGTTAAACAGGCAGATATGTACCACTTTTTACTTTCATGCAGTATAATGTCCAGTTACCAAATGTGACAAAGTCTGTCTTGATACCATTCTGCTTTTTATGAGGTAAACAGTGAACCATGGATTAAGCCAACATAAGATTATTTCTCTGAATGACAAAAACAGTAAGTAGTAAGATTAATGAAGATTGCAAGTAATTTTTTGTTAATACGCATCAATAAGTAACAAAATTGTGTCATCTGTGTCCTCTGATTACCTTCAGTATATAAGTATTAAAAGAAGGGAAAAAAAGGCAGTCACAAGTATATTTAATCCACTCGAGAGCAATTTTTTGAGATACAATTCCGTTTTTAAAAAACAGGAAGTAACCTAAACTTTTACTGCTCTCTCTCTCTGTCTCTCTAATTACATTAGTACAAATGCTCACAGACTTTAACAACCTGGTACTTTATCGCCTTAAATCCCTTAGCTACTACGCGTTGTTTTTTCATACTAAATATATGATTACTAAAATAATAGTGAAACAAATTGCTTAGTGTCTTTCAAATTTCGTAAATATGCAGTTGTTAATAAGCTACGAAGCTTCAAAATACCAAATGGTACTATCTGGACCCAATAAAACTTACGATATGAAGTAGTTTTATGCATGAAGTCAAACTTGTTCACATCACAATTCACTAAAGTTTTCTGAACAGTTTTTTTTTTATTTTCAGGAAGTGTGTTATTCTTTGGAAATTGACTTAATCTTTGCCCTTCAGGTGTCTAAAGCAGTACGACTAATTTGTAGTGTTTTCTTTTTTATTGTACTGTTACCTCATATAGCTTTGGTTGGGAACTTCCAGGTAAACAGATAGCCTTAAAACACAATAGTATTTGGACCTTTGTGTGCTTTCACTTATTACCTCGCACATGTTTTTAATATAATCAGTTCGCATCTATCGTCAGGTGTCGGTGGCTCAGAGGTTAGGATGCCCGCGGACCATGCACATGGTCCGGGGTTCGATCCCCGGCCACCGACGCACTCCTTTACCTTGCTAAACCAGAAATAATGCTGGTAAAGAGGAAAAGTTTGGGCATGGACCTAGCAACCACATCCTGTAAAAATAAACACCACTGCTACACAATCTTCAAGCCACTAGCTTGAGGCCCTATTTTTTTTTCCACTGGGAAAGTGAAGAAAAAATTCTATCGACAGTGGACTCACACTGGTTCTGTTTAATACGCGTGTTGTTTTCTGCATTTTTCTATACTGTATTATCAAATTTCATGGGATTTATCTAAGTTTGTTTCCTGTACGCTGTTATTAGGAGGTATTCCTGAACCCGTTGTCAGATGCAAATTCCTATTCGCCCTTCATTGTCTTCTGTAGTCAAACATTAAAGTAATAATAAAGTAATAAAAGTGAAAGATTGATCAGATCCAAAGAAAACAGAATCATGTATTCTTAGGCTTTAAACTTACTGAATGTTTCCGAAATATGATCATGAAAATCAAAAAAATAATGGTGAATGCATTAGAAAACAGACACAGTTATACAAATGTATTTGAGTAGCTTAACTAAATAGGTTAGAAATCGTTAGTCCTTTAGGCCTTATACTGGCATTCAACAATGATTATTCTCTTTAGAGTTTGGTATGTACTTGGTCTGCCTTAGTCATACTAACCGCTTTAACAAATGCGCTTACAATAGTTTTGAAATTTCCCGATTCTATTAACACTGTAAGACAGATGATACCTTAATTCATATGTAAGATAGATAATCAAGAGGGTGGTTAATTATTGTTAAGTCTATAGATTTTTCTTTAATCAGTTTATGAGTCATGGATAGATGTCTGATAGTAGAAAACATGTCGTTAGGCTCCGGAGTAATCGTGTCCAATTTCCACCTCAGTAATTATTCCGCACTTAAATAGTAACATTTATTTTTTCTCCAAACACCACTGGATGAAACAGATTCATTGCAGACATTGTACTTATAATCCGCTGACGACGTCATTGTTCTTATAAGATAATGATAAAATAGCGGATTTCATCCAGTCTGTTTAGTTCAGATATACCTAGAGAAATGATCTGGTTTATTCTTTACTGTCCATTTCAGTTTAAGACTTATTCAAACACAAATGGTAACAATCACAAAAGCTCAAAAGTATCGTTTAGAATAATACGAAAAGGGGTTTAGGAATGTTTGGTAAGACATTTCAGGAAGAAAATAAAACAGCACGTTAGACTGTTAATTTCACTTTCACACGCAAGCGTGATTTACATGAACTGGTTAGTTCTTATGGTTCCACTATCACAGATGTTACAGAGGTTGGAACTAAATCGAATGTTAAGTACCTTGAACTGTGTACTTCCTCTGATCACCTTTTCTGGTCTTCACACATCATGTTAGCTTCCATAAAAATATTTGTTTGACGTTCTGAGTAAGGAAGTTAAGACATTTTGATATCATTCCGTCTCTACTGTTAACGTTTTTTAGTTCTTGTATTTTGCCTACCCTTCTTTACTAGGTTACTTAAGAAATACTTTGTTATATTACAAAGGGCAATAAAGACAGTTAGTAGGGAGAGTGGGGTGTTGCTAACCCAACTTGTTAATACTATTGTAGGTAATCATGTGGAATCCTGCAGGAAATTAGCAAGTATTATCTTGTGAGACTTTGAGCATCCTTTGCTATACATAACTGTCTCCTTGTATCTCACCAGGTGGAACTGCAAGCAACTCTAGAAGACTGTATGCTCAGACGACTAAGTACAAAAACTTCATAATACTTTATTTAGCACACTTATTATGTGATGAGGCAGGAAGTTATCAACTTACTGTGGAACTCTGAGCAAACAGCCCCATTTCTTTCCCGGTTGTTAATATTTTTACTTACTATTTACTTATATTCATTTTCTTACGGAGCAATATTATCAATGTAAATGCCGCGTTTTTAATTATTACCTCTGTAATGAGAAAGTTAGATGCAATACTGTATTACTGCATGCCGAGAATTCCATACTTTTACCAAAAGTATTGTTTAAAATAAAGCTATGATTATTACATTAACCGTTTTAATACTATTATGCACATATCAAACGGATCTGTCATACATATGTCACAAGTAAACTTCAATAAACAAAATGATAAATTTGAATATTATCTGAAAATAACATGAAAAATAACAAAGTATGAATGTTTAAATGTAGGTCATGTGGAAGCGACACATCAATAAGGCAATATCTGGAGAAATACAAGCCCTTCTAGAAAACAAAAAGCATTCTAAAAAAACAGCTGCTACCTTAAAAAAAAAGTGAAACAATTCACCAGTATTCTGTCTGTTAACCTAACGACAAGCTGTGTGTATGTTTCAGCCTTCTGCATAATGAGCAACTGAGTATATATGTCTGTGGGATGTACTGTGTCAACCCTTTGTTGACTGTTTTCCTGATACGCCTATAATGAATCTCTCTGTTTTGGTTCCGTTCATTCTCTTGACGAACTTGTAATCACCATCAGTTAGGGTTAAGACTGATCACTATTTTGGTCTGCATCATATGATCGCATATATATCTGGTACACTGATTATAAGTACTATAAAGTAAATATCTGTAAATTCTTCATTAGCCTTCACAGTATATAACAATCTACTTGGTTAATGTCGTGAAAATCATTTGCAAACCACCTGTAGTTCAGTTAACAGATACATTACTTAGATATATTCATCACAGTTTACCTGAAGACAAACAATAATAGCTATCATTTGCTCAACTGGCACCTTCTCATCTCTGCCCGTAACACAGTGTATCAGCTACACACCAATGCATGTTTTCCCAATGGCTTAGATTCGATCGCATATCGGACTGATTTCATATACACTAAGAAAGCAGGCAGATTATTACAAGTATTGGAGAGTAATAGTTGAGATTTTACTTAAAGAGGTTTCAGTGAGCTGACATGACTTTTAGTACATGAAGGCTTGGCTATTATTGTTTCTACTACTAAAATAAACCGGATGTCTTTACCTTTGATTCTCATAATCTGCAACTGTAACCTACACATAGATTCTGAGTATACAAAGTGTGTCTGAAAGTTAAAGATAATGATAAATGGAACCAAATCCCTATATTCCACAGTATGTGTTGCCAACCCATATAAAGTGTATTTGTTTAATTCTTAACACTGTCTATAAAAACTGTGATTTTTGAAAGGGTAATACAAATCTGGGTCAAGGTAGGACTATAACCAGAGACCTCTGAATTACCAGCTGGGTACTACAATATACAGCTGCTAAACACTCCATCCTTTCAATAAATTAAAGTTTTCAACGTAGCAGATAATCAATCCTGTTACCGACAAAACCCCTGCAAACCAACACATGAATATCAATCTGGTGCCCTTTAGCAACTCGTCCTATTCAGAGAGGTAGTAAACTGGGTTCTAGTTAGATGTCGTCACCAGTGGGGTACAGCAGGTTGGGCGTGAGGACAAATACTAGCCATGGATGAATTTAGCTAGTGGTCACGCTATGTTATGAATTGGCAGAAGTTGGAATTCATGGGCTGGGCATTGGATTGAGTTGGGTTCCAGTGACTTAATTGTCTACGAGCTCGTCTTGTAAACATGAGTTCCTGTGTTTGAACCTCGGTGGTGGATGCAAACTGAGGAGGAGTCCCAAAATGGGCCAACGAAACAACTGTCCAGTACTCTCAGCTTTTTGAATGGTTTTGTCTGTCTGTCTGTCTGTCTGGATTCAACATAGAACTTGGCACCGAAGTGCAGCAGCTCGAGTTGCCACGTTCCAAGTAACACACAAAGGTAGACAAGAAGATGAGTGAAGAGAATCAATACAGTCTGACAAGTATGAGAGTGAAACAGAATGGGAAATGGTAGAAAGAAATATGAAAGATTACAGAGACTGAATACATCTGCGCTGGCCATTGACAACGATTTTGAGCCATGTCATCTATTGTCTCCAGCCATTGATTCTTAGAGCCCTGAGGGCTCCAACCCGGAAGTCTGCATCTCCCTACTTGACTCAGTTTAACTGTCAAGGATTTCATGGATTGATGGCATGTTTTTGTTTGGCCACCAATTACTCTTTTCCAACCTGCACCTATATCAGCTAGTAATCCCTGTCGGGTAGGGCGATAGTTAGGTGTGCGCAGCACGTGACCTAGCCATCTCAACCTATGTGACTTTATAGCCTCGTCGATTGATTTTCCCTGTTTGCCCAACACTCTACGCCTAACGTCAACATTACTTACCTTAGTGTACCACCTGATGGTTTTGTAACTCATGTCAGCTCACAATGAGATCCTGCAACAAAATGGAAGTCTTGTGACTTGAATCTGAGACAGTATATTAAGCTCCTAGGTGTCAGATTACTTAATATCTAGATTATGTGCTCGTTTTTGTAGGGATCCAGATTAACTTCAGGGTAGATTTTATCGCAAACAAATGTTACTTAGAGATCATCGACAACCATGGAGAACTGGATATCTGCTTCACACTAGTTCGATGCACACCTAAAAATCTAGAATTCATGGATTAATGAATTTCAGCCTAAGTGGCTGAATGCTCGACGAGCTTGGTCTCGTAATCTGTATGTCCTGGGCTCGATCCCTGGTGAGGTCGTGTGTACACATTGCCGGAGAGTCCCAGACTAGGATGAAATGGCTATCCAGTACTCTCTGATTTACAAAGACCTCTAAATTATTTTGTTTTATGACGGAATCCACATTAAACATACTTAGTATCCATCATAAGTTTCATCGATATTACAATATAGTTTCAAATAATGCACCTATTATTCATGATTTTATTTTATTCCCATTTTAACAAAAAAAGTATCTCTATATTGTCTGTACACATAAATCTTTTGTTTTAGCATTGAACAATGGAGATCAGCATTTCGTGAAATGGATCATGATGAATCAGGACAGTTATCCTTAGACGAAATCAGACAAGTACTACACGAACTGGGATATTATCGGTTAGTGGAAGAGGAATTACTTGATTGGATGAATAAAGTTGATAAAAATAATGATCAGTTAATTGAGTTCAGTGAATTTTGTGCATTCTTACATGAAAACTGGCAAAATAAAGGATAAACTATCCTAAACGTGTTAACCGCTTATCATTTCTTGAGATTTTTAACACACACAAACACACACGTATATAGAGAGTTGTGTTCACTGGTGGGCAGAAATACATTAACTGTATTGTATACTGTATCGCATGAGAAGAAAAAATACATTGAAAGCTTTTTTCAACATATTAGTTGATAACTGACAAATTCACCTAGTACTACTGATGATGTATTTATTACAAGTTGCCTGCTGCTCAAAATAAAATGAAATCTTTAAAGTGATACGCTTTCCTTATTTTTTTTTCTAATTCCCCTAAAACTTTCTAAAAACATGCAGAAAAACAGAGATATCAGTGTGTTATGGAATTTAATCAACGGTTCAAAGTTAATGGGTCTTTTTCGAATAGTTGATCAAAAAGATTTTTAATTACAGTGATGCAGCTTAGCGAAATGTAAATGCACACTAGGTTTATCCATCCCACACTTTCATTCAGATGACCGGTGTTTCCTAATCAGCACGAACTTCAATAAGACAGTGAGAGAGGAAGAGGGAAAGTAAGATTATTTCACCTATAGAACACCTAGGTCATGCAAACGATAAACCCAGATGGAAAATATAAAGATGTGAATGCATGACATAATAATAATAATAGTAGTATGAAATGCAATTAAAATATTTGTGATTATAATCACAGTTTAATGTCAAGTGGCAAAATAATTAATGTCATGTATAGAATAATACATAAGGTGTATAGATTTTGTTGGAAAGGTACACATAATTATAAGATTAGTAGACGAATATAAGATGTAACATGAAATGGTGTGAAATTTGATAAGACAGAATTCAATAGGACGAAATGCGCATCCTGGATTCTACTGCTAGCCACCATCCACCAATTGTATAAAAAATATAACAATTAATCATTTTGGCTTTAAAATGACAAGTAGGTCAAGTGGAAAAGATTCAGAGTGAGAGTCGTAATAATAATAATAAAAATAATCGAAGTGATAAGGGAAAAGTACATAGAATAATTAAATAAACAAAATAAATGCATGTCTATCCCTCTACGATCAAGTCAGAAGTAGGGATTGTACATACTTCTTTTGTACACAAAGGTCTGGCTTAAATTCATGAATTGCCACGGCGTCAGCTGTCTTTAGAAGTCTGTAACGAAGACATTAATTATTTCGTCACTTGACATTAAACTATGACTATGATCACAAATATTTTAATTGCATTTCATACTACTACTATTATTATTTCATGTATTCACAACTTTGACCTAATTTCACTCACCGGACATAGTTTCATAAAAAGAAAGCCATATACATATACATATATATATATATATATGGCTTTCTTTCGTTGTTGAAAAGAGTCTCTTCGCTGAATATTGATTGTGTTCTTAATGCTACAGTGGGAATTATTAAATTAATATAAGGATGTAATCTATTTTAAACGTGTAATTTATTAACCCTATCTCTATAGTCTCCGCCTTTAAAGTCATCTACAAGGCAAACAGCAATCTACCCAAATCCCTACGTACCCGACTCATCTGTATTGCTGAAGCTTTGGCTATCGAAACAGAAAAGCCAGATCTGTGTGTACAGAAAAAGTTCGTTCAACCCTTCCAACTTTCATGGTCTTAATCCCTCTATGCTAAAATATGGTAATCCCCAATCATATTTTAGCTCTACCAATTTTTCATTTTTCATTTTGTCTATTCAATTTGTATACTCTTCCTTATTAAGTCAATTTTTATTATCACTATTCTCACTTTGAAATGTCCCCGGTATTATTTCACTTGTTCCACTTGTCATTCTAAATCAATTCTTTTTTACAACGATAAATTCTATGCTATTAAATTTCACACAATATTACGTAACGTTTTTGTTTTATTCGATTTGTCTACTAATCCTATAATTGCACATCCTTTTTCAAGTTCTCTCCCTCCTACGAATTATTCTATATATGACATTAATTTGCTTTGCCCCTTATTGACATTTAACTACAATTATAATCACAAACATTTTAGTTTTAATTTACTAACTTGACAAGAAACCTAGGTTGAAGGCTCCCTGTCGATTGCCTTCATTTATCTCACATCAACAATTCAAAGTGCACTGTGATGGCGCGTTACCTGGAATGGTAACTACATTGCATACCTGACTGATAGAATTCAGTCTGCACCAAACAAAGGACTAGCCACATCACACTAGTTACTAGTGCCCAGTACCATATTTCTAACATTCTAACAATGCATATACTTGTGATATATATATATATATATATATATATATATATATATATATGTTTGTATGAACTTAATTGCTCAACTTCAAGTGTAGATTTAAGATCAGTGGTACATCAAAGGAAGTAAGCCATTCAAATTAGCAGGGTGAATTGCCGATTGAAATGTGACCATATGAATGACAGTTTTTCTCACACAACGTTAGAGCAACACCCAACTCATCGTCTCCCTTTTGGATTCTACTCAGGTACCTTAGAAGCACGTGCTGTCATTCAACAGTCTCCTCTGAATCTGTCAAATCAATCTCAATTTTCTTCGGTATATATGTTAGGCAATATGTTGTCAGTTGGTTTGTTATCCAAGTTCCTCGTTGTCATCCCCTTCCGACCACTTAATCTTCAGTATGCAGTGAAAGCAGCTTCTGATAAAAGTCTAAAGTAACCTGTTCAAAATGCATATTGCTACGCGCACGCCAAGTCTGTGAACTATATATAAGCACTGTTTAGTCTTGAAATTTCGAATCGTATTCAAGGTGATGAGTTCAGCATATTTCCACACTGATTTCCCAATTCAGATCCTGGCTTTAACATAAAGGTATGACATAGTCTCACCTTTCATACTGGTGTTATGAAGAAACTTCATTGCTTCAGTATCTCGTTTAGAGTTAGCTTACAGAAACCTCTTGTTATAAACCGCAGCAGTTCTGTTCTGTGGAAAGCTTGTAGATTGGAAATCTACACATGGAAATTATGCAGAGCCGACGAATACTGGGTTTTTTGGCTTGTCAAAGACTATGAATGCATGATGATTCGATTTCTGTTTGGTTCAATGGATTGGAACTTATCTTAACTAACAGATTTCCTACGAAGGGGTTCCACTAGACTGGTGGTCACTTTACTTCATTAATTCTGTTCATCTTCTAAAGAGCATTTTCTAACTACACTAATGTTATGCTTTTAGTTTTTTTTTGTGGCCTAAATAGAAGTCAAACGCTTGAAAACATTTCTACCATTACGGAAGTGAAAAATTTATGTCACTTAATATAATCTTCAACCAATAAAAACAGACAGGATTTCCGCTTCCATTTCCGCTGAAGTTTCAAGTTATAAGAGGGGATAGATAATCAACTCGAGTGAGATTTCAAAATGCTGCATCTGCACATTACACAACTCAGATTGCTTATGTTGTCGTTTTTATTGAAATTAACAAAAAATAAATAATTACTTCAGATATTAATCAGTGAGAAGAGAAGGCTTGTATGCGTAATACGTCCATTGGTAACTGAGAGTGAATTTTTGATGTATTCAGTAATACTCAAAGCAAACATAAATGTCATCCTTATATTCATTCATTGTTAAATCAAATAGGATGTCTGCTATCAATGACATAAGTGGTAATATCCAATGTGCCTGTCTGTAGAGTGATAAGTAGTACAGATGTGTCAATATTTTTTCGTCAGAAGTTCTATATTCCTCTACAGAGTGAGTACTCCAAACACCTGTGTGTGTGTGTGTGTTGAAACGAAAAGATAATACAAACTCACTGAGATATAATCATAAAAAGTTCTATAAAGTAGATATTGAAAATTGCCTTAAAAAACACCAGCTATAATAACATATTTAGGGTGATAACGATATGTACATTGATTTGATGATATTAGAATGGTTGGAGGCAATCGACAGGAAGCCTTAGGCCTAGATTTCGTGCTAGCTGCCACTCATCAGCAAGGTGTATCCGAAACCTACATATATTGATGCCGATATCTACGCATAAAATCTCAAACATGCGTTCCACAATACTTCATCTAAATCAACATCACTTATAGTAAATACAGTGAACTACATTCGGTCCACTGGTCCTACGGAACACGCACTCTATTAATACTTCCGGAAATACACACCTGTTTAAATATCCACTCGACAATATCACGCTGTTAGCAGATGCGATCACACAAAGTGATGCAAACCTCATAAACATTATACACTGACATATATAGATGGAATAGCTGTTTTCTCAGGAATCAGTGAAATCAACATGAACAAATGCTTGTGTGTTCGATAGATACAGTTGTGGAATTACGCATATAATGCATTTCATGAAAAAAGACACCATAGATGATCACGTGAAGTACCCCTTTGTACAAATACTACCACCTCCTGAGCTTCTCGCTCCAGCCTCCTGAATATCCACAGAGATTATCTTAGGCTTCATTGTTTCCAGTTCAACTGCCATCTTCAAGTGTTGGTTTGCGGTAATATGAATGAAGTTCAAGTGGGAAATCATGAACAACGGGATTCACCAAACTGAGCAGGAGGGCATATACGTATCGATGACGTTCGTTGACTGGAGGTCGCGATACACATAACGAACTGTCAGAAGTTACAATTCATTGGCTGTTGGATTGCATCCTAGTGGCTGGATGGTATAAGAGTTCGTCCTTTAACCTGAATGTCTTACTTCTGATCCCTTGCGGGCGATTGATTCTGAAGATTCCCAAACAAGGACGAAACAAGTGATCACGATTTTAGATACCCAAGGAGATTACTCTAGATTCCAGTGCCTTCATTGCAATTAATATCTGTCAACTCGATTCGATTCGATCTAAGAAGCGTTCATGCTTTCATATCTATATATAAGTGTCGTTTGACACAGGCCTAAGCACGATCTGAACATAGATGACTAAATTGGTGGATGGTGACTAGCAGTGGAATCCAGGATGCGCATTTCGTCCTAGTTGGGACTCGTCAGCTGGATGTACCTGCAAATCTCAGTGAGTGATGATGTTCCCACCAAGGCTCGAACCCAGTGCCCATAGTTTCAAACGCCAAAGCGTTATCCACTAGACCACTTGGGCCACAAGACAGCCACCTCTTGTGCAACAGTTCATATTAATTTAATTGGATTTTTTCGGTTTTCCCGTTGATTGGATTCCACTGCTAGTCACCATCCACCAATTAAATACTAATTAAATGCCCAGACATCATCGTCGAAGTATCTGCACAAGAAGCCGACATGTCAACCTGAGACCGAGGACTCCGGTCCAATCAGTCGATAGGAAAACCAAAAAATTCAATTAAATAGACAACTGAAAGTGAAGGATTGGGAGGAAATGTGTAATGGGCACATAGGCAAATTATATCATATAAGAACGCTTTACATTGGCGGCTGACTTCATATCCACCGGATAAATCGGCATTTCCAACAAATACATATTCAAATAGGTTGGTGGGTGGATTTCGGTTAACATGTTTTGTATGTCAACCGACAATCATTATTGTCGGCTGCTGAAAATCCTTCACCGTACAGATTGTTTTATTTTATATAGTTTGGTTTGTAAGGGTTAGTTTTGTTTTTACAAGTCTGACTACGGATTGATATCCGTTAGAGAACCATAGAAAACCAGAGAGTAATGGACAGCTGCTGTTTCATCCTAGTTTGAGAATCATCTGCAGTACACACTCACTAGGATTCTGACCCAGGACCTTCCGGTTACAAGGCAAGCGGTCTCGTATACTATTCAGCCACTGGGACCCGATTCAATGGCTCATGAACTCTAACTTTCATTTTAATATATAAATGTCAGTCTACTAATAAGTAAGGTGATTTTATGTACGAAATTTTTCTGACTGTATGTGATGACGTGGAATGTCAATTAGATCAGCTCATAGTGAATACACTCAGATAATCGGACCATAAAATATTTTCTCCTCAAAGAAAATTATTTTGTGGTCCGATCACCTCACCGTTTTCATTATAGGCTGATCTAATTGATTGATACTCCACGTTATCACGTAAATTAGAAAACTTTCATACACAAAACCTCTTTACATATAAGTACTGAGGTTTTAGACAATTGTTCTTAAAATAACGCCAGGATCTGAACAACACTGAAAATATCTGTAAAAGAAAGTGAACTGATAATCCGCGATCACAGAACCCAAAAGAAAACTCCTTAATCCCAGTCACGCACAATCAGTTTGAAGTGGTTTTCAGAGTTGTGTCCTTTTTTTGAAGGTATTACCACTAGTTGTGGACCACGACAGGTTGATTTGCAAATGCTGTCCCCAAAGCTGAGAGACTTGCTAGTTATCTGAAGCAAACAGATGATTATTGTTACACTGTTATTGTTTGGTGGTCAGACTTTGCCCTCACACCCCTGATATAATGTAAACGACTTACCTTGTGATTTTAACAGCATTTAGTCTAGATGATATCCAAACAACCCTTCTTTTATGATAGAAACACTGGTTCCAGTGACCTTGGCTCGTCGGGTCTTTGGCATATTTATGCCCCACCACAGTGTCTAGATAGCAGTTATCAATCGGAAGTTATCAAGAATTCTACGCATGCATCTACCATGAAGGCTGAACCCGATAAAAAAAGACGAAATGAGTGTTCGCTTAATTTCGTGTCTTCTCTGCATCCTGGATAAATTTGACGAGGTTCATCCTGCAATAAATTTTACTGTTGAGAAAGAAAAAGACTCCAATATTTCATTTTGAGACGTCCTTGTGACCAGAAAAGAGGATGGCGCAATAAGAAGAAGTGTATATTGAAAACCTGCATCAACGGGCCAGTACACACATATTTTCAGCTGCGTGCCCTTGAAATACAAACGCAATCTGATAAAGTGCTTGGTTCACAAAGCAAGAGCAATCTGCTCGGATGAATGTCTCGATGAGGAATTTAATAATATTAAACGGTTGCTAAGTGAAAATGGTTATCCTGAAAAGTTTATTGATAAGAATATGAATCTTAAATCAAAACAGCCAAAGGTACCAGCAGTTCCTAAAAAGGCCTTATTCTTACAACCTCAGTTCCTCACGGATTATACCAGTGAAATATTGAAAAAACGCCTTAGAAATGTGGTAAGAAGAGCATTCCCTGCTGCTAAATTACGGTGTGCCTTCAAAACCACCCTGATTTTTTTGTTCGAGAGCAAAAGATAAACTGTCTAATTTCGCCTCTTCCATGTATATCTCCCAATTTGACTGCTCCTGTGGAGCCACCTAGTTGCATAGGCCGTAGAATTAGGTGTGTTTATCGTTGGGTTTCCGAACACCATTCTCCATAGTGGTTAAGTAAGAGACAAACAAAATCTATTCGAAGCGCTATTCTATCTCATCTCGTGGATACAGAACACAAGATTGATGTTAACCAGACTTTCGAAATCATCTACCACATACCAACAAACCTTAACTTTGCTTACAGAGTTCCTTTACTAAATATTGCTGAGGCTGCTGGGATCCACATTGAGAAGCTTAATTTATGTGTCCAAAAGAAGTTGGTTCATACACTATCCTTATCCTAACCATCAAGGTTCTAACGATCGTCAGTTATTGTGGAAATTTCCTAATTTTAGTTGATATTTGATTTGCTATTATATCTTTATTACTATAATAACTTAAGCATCTTTAATGAACTGTAATTCCGTCGTGATCTTACTTTACAAAGCGATATTATTTAAAAACCACTAATATTGTTATTGACTACTAATCTAGAATATTTTATGTATACAAACATATTTATATAATTGTAGAGGGAGAAGAAGAGGAAATTATCGGAAAGGATTTTCTTTGCTCAATAATTTTGTGTTTTATAGATATCTGAACAAACATTTCCCCTATATTGAAAACAGACTAGTCAAGACCGAACTTCAAGGGAACACAGAGGAACTGGAAGTGTTACAGATACCCAACCAACAACAACAAAGACAAACAGGAGTTGTCATCAACGAAAGAGATATTGGGAGGAGGTGATTTCTTTCACTTGTCTAGGCAACATTGTTTAAACTTCATGCAGCGGCACGGAGAAAGATATCATAGCCAGCCTACATCGGAAAGGTAATGTGAACCTTGTTTAAGTTTAAATCAGTATGGAGCTCTCCCGCACTTAGCATAGAGAACAAGATTCGAATTTTTAGCACAAATATCAAGTCAATGAATGCTTCTATTTGATTCAGAGACTTGGAGTACGCGTAACCAGAAGTATTTCCAACAGACTGCAGACTTTTATCAACATCTGCCTCATCTGGTTTCATACAGAGGATCAGATGGCCAGCCGGAAAGAATTAGCAACATAGAACTCTGGGAATAAATCAACCAAGGTTCTATTGCTAAAAAATATGTCGAATTAAATAAATATGGATTGGAGATGCAATGTGGAGACCGTTGAATGAAATCGAGCTCCAAGGTGTTGAGTGGAACTCAAATAGGAAAACACGAGTTGAGAGGATATGAGGAGGATATGAGAGCTTATAGGCAGTCATGGAGCCAAATAGAAAGCACTACACACAGCGGTGTGAAATGAAGATGTATAGGTGAATCCATGTTTTCCACTCGGGACCCAGGGGAATAATAATGATGTTGATAAGTTCTGTTGAATTTATTCAACTAACTTAGAAATAATAACCTTGCAGTGCTTTTAATAAGTAAGTTGTGTTTGGAACTTCAAAGCACTATAATTCACGAGCATTTTCAGTGCAAAAGTAGCTTATGAAATGATTCAAGAAGTCAGTGTATAGAAAGCAGTAGACACCATCACACAATTCTAATCTTTCGTCCAAAACTACCTTAAACTAGGTTAAATTAGACTGCTGAGATATTCTGAGGTATAGTCGACACTGTAATCACCGTAGTTGGCAAAAATGAATATGGAGTAAAGCCTCAAAACAGTTGCTGTTTTAGAGGTTGACCGAATCTCTTGTTCAGCAACTTCTAACTTATTTATTCTCACGTACCAAAAACAAAGCAAAAGCCAATATTTGATCGTCCAAACTACGTGATATATTTCGAGACCAAAACAAGCCTTCAGACGAACGCTTAGCTAGCTAGTGATCGTGCACGTGACACGACGGGATACCAAATGGCGGAGATGCTTGACCGGAAGCCTTCAGCTAAACAAGTCGACTTAAACAGTGGTGGTCAGCATCCAATGGTGAGCGATTGCTGTGGTCAATAATTTTGGGGAATTATTTACCGCTACACTGTGTTAGGACGTATCTTGTATTGTTCCTGAGCATTAAAACGTGTACTGGCTTTCGGAATCCAAAAGTGTCCGCTGTTTCGTCCACCTATAATAACAACTTGTTTCACACATGCAACATGTCACACTCCCATCATTAAATTCTGTTATATGCCTATGAACGAACGGCCGATGGGTCACTTAAAATATTTCTAAGAATATAACGGCGCTATGAAAAGCAGTTACATTCATTGTTTTCTCACTCTAAAGACAAACAGGTGATAGGCGAATGACTTGAATCTATTACAAGCGTTAACTACCAGAATGAATCATTATGAAGTAAAGTACTTAAAATAATTCCAGCATTTTTAAGAAGAAATTAAAACAGGATTTTTCTGAACGTAGTGATCTTTAATGTAACGAAAATTATCATCCAAACATTTAGAAGACAAAAGAAAATTTTAGCGAGAATATTCTTCTCGATAATTTCGTCTTCCCCCTCTACAACTATGTATATTTAAACAGAATATTCTAGAATAATTGCCATATACAATGTTAGTGTTCAGGTATTGGTTTGCAGGGATTTGACTTAATCGGTTACAGGATTTCGTAATGAGCTGAAGACTCCCAAACTAGGACAAAACAGCTATTCAGTACTCCCTAAACAGGTCTACAAATGGTTCTCTAACCGATGTCAGCTCTTGACGAAATCCTGTAACCAAAATTGGTGTTTTTTGAAAACTGTCATTTTATGTGAGGATCAATGAAATTAGAGTTCAAGAAAGATGTGTTAGTAAGGAAATTTCTATAGCAACAAATGGAGGATCATTAGAACCTTGATGGTCAAGATAAGGACAGTGTATGAATCACCTTCTTTTGGATAAATAAGTTACGTTTCTTAATGTCGATCCCAACAGTCTCAGCAGTATGTAATCGACGAACTTTTAAGATAAAGTTAAGATTTGATTGGTTTGCAGTACATGACTTTGATAGCCGCCTTTTGTAACACCGGTCTTGTGTTCTGTATCCACGAGATGGGATAGTGTAGAACTATGAATGGACTTTGTTTGTCTCTCACTTGACCACTATTCAGGATGGTGTACAAAAATCCGAGGAAAAGCACGCCTAGTTCTACGGCCTATGAAACTAGCCGGCTCCATAGCAGCAGTCAGATTAGGAGATGCACACAGAAGAGGTGAGATTAGTTAGTTTATCTTTAACTCCCGCACGTGAAATATGGTTGGTCTTGAAGAAAAATCGTACTTCAGCAGCACTGAATACTCTTTAAACCGTATTCCTTGAGCTCTGTGTTTTACTTTTTTTCTTAAACAGGCTGCGATTATTTTAAGTATTTTTTTTATTTTTTTATTTACAGCTTGATTCCACACCGTATTTTTGGTACAAGTATGGAATTTTCAGCATGGATAACGGTAGCCCAAATTTTGCAGGCCGACCATAGATATCAGGTGTGCGCCGGCGTGGGCTCGAACCCCGGACCATGTGCATGGTCGGCGAGAGTCCTAACCACTGTGCCACCGACGCACACTCAATGTTTCAGTCTGATTTGGAGCTGAAATTATTCCAGAAATTCCTTAACATCTTAGGTTTGGATATTTATAATCTTATCCGAAATAACATTTGATAATTCCTAAATATTCCGGATCATCTTCGGATTATATACTCTGGTAGTTCAGTAGTAGAACGCCCGCCAACCATATACGTTCGAATCTCTGCCAACGCACTCCTAAACCTTGTCTACTTTACTAACCTGTAGTAAGCCCAGCAAAATGGATTTCACCTGATGCACACCAAAAATCAGAGAGATTTCTTCTCAGTGTTGCTCATAGGAGTGTAGACAGCCTGCTAGACACAAAGTCGAGAAGGGGAGCAGATGTGGGTTCATACTGGCATCATCTAGTTCAAGGAACCTTCCATACGAAGCTGAAATCCCTCAGAACGACTGGATAAAAGTCACTGCAATTCAAGTTCAACATTCAGAAACTGAAGGACAAAACTACAATGGACGCCTTCACTACAGATCGGATCAGAGCAAAATCGAAGACACTATGTGGTATCACTGGCAACCCTGCGTGGAAGAATATTAGAACTCTCTGAAAGCGATATTTAAGGAAACTTGTACAACTGTTTTAGGGATAAAGAAGAGACAAGACAAAGAATGGCTCTCAACGGACACCTACCTAGAAGCTAATGGAAGAGAGGAAAATAGTGAAACAGAGGTAGGACCTATGCAAAGATGGACAACAGGAGGAGAAGCTGAGTTCTGTATACACTACAGTAAACAAAGAAGTGAGAAGGTTTGCTAGGAAAGACAAAAGACAATTCCACGATACATTGGCTGGCAACTGAAGCAGAACAGGCAGGTCTCAGGTAAAAGAGACGTCGGAACATTATATGAGATGAGTAGGTCTCTGTCCGGGAAGAGATCAACCCAGATGATGCAACCAATGGAAGACGTTTAAGAGAACCCAGTTATCAAGATGGAAAAACAAATCAAAGAATGGACTGATCGCTTTAAAGGATTATTGAATTGGCCATCGCCTTCATTTCACCCAGAAATACTACCAATAGCACTCACAGAACTGCCAGTGGACGCCAATCCTCCTAAGAAAGCGTAAATCTTGAGTGAAAAAAGCAAGTGAAATCCAGCCGGAAAGGCACCAGGACTAGACGGAATTCCCCCCGAAGTACTGTAAAAGGAACCAAAGACAACGACAGATATGTTGTCGCCGTTATTGCGAAAAGGTTTAGAAGGGAGGAAAGATGCCTACCAGTCGAAAGAAGAGCTAGCTGCTTTGTCAAACTACCAAAGAAGAGTGACTTAGGCCTGCGCCTCAACTGGCGTGGGACAATGTCCTTGTCCATGGCAAGCAAAATTATAAGTCGCATCATCCTGGAGAGAATAAAACACGCACTGGATGCGGTACTCCATCCCACCAACCAGAACAAGCTGGATTCAGGAAAGGTAAATCATGTGCTGATCAAGTTGCAACTCCACGCATCGTCATCACTGAACAGAGCACAGAATGGCAGTCAAACCCCACTCCAACTCAACTTCATCGACTTTGAAAAGGCCTTCGATGGCGTAGACTGAGAAGTAATTTGGAAACTACGTCAACACTACGGCGTACCTCAAGTCTTCGTCAAGCTCATTCAAGAGCTGGCTATATGGCAATGCCACGTCTCAGATGGTCCACAACGGGAACCTCAGCGACGCTTTCGAAGTGAATACAGAGGTATGACAGGGCTGCCTACTACCAATGATATTCTTGATTGTGGTAGACTGCAATGTGTGCCATACCGTGTGTGTGGAGTGAGAAGACAGGAATACGCTGGACCCAACAGAAGATTCTAGAAGATCTGGATTTCGCAGATGATTTATGTTTAATGTCACACCAACTGAAAGACTTCCAGGCGAAAACCAACAGAGTGGCTGAAGAGGCTGGCAGAGAAGGCAGAACTCCAGGTGAGCATACAGAAGACAGAGATGATGAAGATAACCGACTAAAAGCCACAACAACAACCAGCACCAATCACCACCAACTGGAGTGATTTGACAGAAGTTACTTCCTTCTCTTATCCGGCTAGGAAGAATCGTTTCAACCACTAGCTGAAAGGATGAAGACGTTAAAGCCAGCGAAAATTCGAATGGTGAGGTAAGTCTTCATCGACCTGAAATCAGTTTGGAAATCATCTCCACTCAGGATAAGGAACAAGATTCGGATTTTCAACACAAATGTGAAGGCAGTCAGTTCTTCTATACAGCTCAGAAACTTGACTGGTTTTTTTCACGAAAAGCACTTCCAAAACCCGGCTGCAAACTTTTATTAAAGGCCACCTTCGCTCGATATTGAAGATCAAGTGGCCAGAAATAATTAGCCACAAGAAACCGGACAGTTTCACCCACTTGAGAGCTTTCATAAACTGTATCGGACTACTTATAGAATATTATTTAACTGGTAAATAATATCACCAGCATACGGACTACGTTATCTTAGACAGTCTACATTATCAAACTGAATTCTATGTGCAGAAGTGATGCTTTGAGGGAATTAACAACCTGTATGACTACAGCTAATGAACTGATTCCTTTCTACGAAGCTACTTTAGAAAATATCGTTTAAATTGAAAAGCATTACCATTTAACATGTAGTCTGACCTTTGGGAAATTTAAGAAGGAAACAGCTTGAATATTCATCGTTTACTTACTTTTGGTTCCGTAGTCGCAAATAAGTCAGAATTTGTATCAAGGGAGAAACTACAATTACCGATTTTGTAACCTCAACGCAGAGCTAACGAATTTATAATTCTAATCACTGTTTACAAACCAAGGCAGAAGTGTACTGTGCTCGATGTGTTTAAGAGGTTGGACGATCTCAGAAGCCAACAAAAAAGAGTTCTGTATATCTAATGAAACCAAAATGCTTCATATTGTCCTGTCAACTCAATTCGTACTGCATTTGTGTGAGTATTGTCATAGCTATTCTTCTCTTGGATTCCATTTGGAACATAGGGCTTCAGCATTACATTTCCATTGTGCATTGATCTCTGATGTTCCTTCTAGCTGGCTCCACACCTATATGCAAGTTTTTATTTATCTTCACATGACCTCTATTTCACCATTAAATGCCCAACCCGTCGATTACCCATCATCTGCCTCTCGATAGCCTACCTTGTGTGTGATGTCATGTGGAAGTCCCCCCAGTGTATAACCGGTTCATCTCTACTTCCTTCTGCTTATTTTTTGAGCAAAAGGTTATTGGTTATTTTTTCCTTGTTGGTCATCCTTTCCAGCCATCTGATTTTCATTACGGAGCCAACCAAGACAGCTGTTGATGAAATTCTGCAGTTGGAAAGGATTTCTGTGACGCGTTAGTCAATTCTTTGAACCACAGAGAAGTTCTAACTTCACATCCGAGTCTTTTTCTTTATGATGAGGGTAGCAGATTCCCAGATTGATTTCGGACTAATTAACGTCTTTCTGAACATTGACATCCTTATCCTAGACGCCATCTGTATTCCGAACGATGTTATCTAGGGTTAGGGAAAAAGATTTCTCCTCTCAATGACGCTGATTGTTCTTGGTTTGGTGTCTTCTTCTCTTATGCATTCTCTTCATCCATCTGATCTGCTGTCTCCGCTGCCTCTTCCGCCGACTTTTCGGTCTTCGCTTTTGTATCTTCGAGTTTGTGAAACATTAGGTATAAGCCAATAGCGAAATCCAAATCTTCTAGGTTCAACCCATGTCCATCTTCTGAGTCGCCACAGTCTGACGCATGATCCTGTCTACCATAATTAGGAGTACTATTGATGATATTATGCAACTTTGTCTTACTCCCATTTGCCCTAGAAACGCTTCAGTGAATTTTCTGTCTTAACCTCCTTAAGATGCAGCTTTATCATACAGTTGCTGAATTAGATTTATAAATATTTGTGGGACTGAACCCCGTGGTTATGAAGCAGTTAACAAATTACTTCATCCAACCAGGGTACTTGGCGAATTCTATGAAGTTGATGTAAACAGATGATTATCAATATTGTTGCACTTTGATCTGAACATGCTTTGATCTCCCTGAATCCATCCTTCCCCTGTCAAATTCATCCAGTCAGAGCATCTTTTAATCGTTTCGTTATGATGTGATATTTTCCCTCAGGAGAATATGATTATGATTCTGTGCGAGTTCTTGCATATGCATAAATCTGCTTTCTTAGGCATTTTGAATCGATAGTCTTTCTTCCAATTAGCAGATAGTGTTACTTCCCTTCACACTTTATTCAGCGGTAAACGTCTCTATGTCCGTTTTCAGCATTTATGGGGGGTTTTAATCTGATCCGGCTTCTTTCCTGGTCGGCTCTGAGTAACTTTATATAGCTCAAGTATTGGTTTATAAGGATTTGCCTGACTGGTTGCAGGATTTCATCATGAGCTGACATTGGTTAGAGAACCATTGAAAAACCTGGGAGTACTGGAGAGCTGTTTCGTCAGCCTACTTTGGGACTCTTCACAGCATGCACCCACTGAGTTTCAAAACCAGGACCTTCTGGTTACAAGACGAACTCGCAGACCATTAAGCCTCTGGGACCTGATCCAGTGGCCAACCCATGAATTCCAACTTCTGTCAATTCACGACACAGTGTGACCACTAGCCAATTTCATGGGTGGCGAGTTTTCATCCTCACGCCTAAGCTGCTGTACCCTACTGATTGCAACTTCTTTTTTCGTCGGGAGTTGGGTGTTCACTGATAGTTCGGTGTCTGTTAGTGGTCATAATATTTCCCAAAGAGATTTTGACGTTGGTTGATTCAAGAGTAGTTTGAAACAATGAACTCAGCACTTTATTTTTTTTTACCTCTTTTTGACTATCTGCTTTCCTCCACTATCTTGCATTTGTTCCACTTGATTTGATTTCTTTTGGATGGCGACCTAGCTATTTGAAATGGTGGTCTGAGCTCACATCTGCTCCTCTCCTCGATCCAGCATTTAGTAGGCTTTATCTCCAAATTCCTGAAACTGGGATGAAGTCTATGTAGTAATTTATTGTAATAGGAATATTAGTATTTCGAGATGACCGAATTACAAGAATCCAAACAAAACACAGAGAGGGCAGAATTCAGGAATTTGTATTTAGCGGAATTCTAATGCAATTCATATATGAAACATATCAACAATCAACAGTAAGTATTTAAACAATACAGAGATAGAAATTGTCAATCACCACATCCGCCACACCTCGAATATCTCCTCGCGTATTTATAACGATGTCTCGGTTTGCTTGCAAGTAGCTTCGACCTAACTGATTCTGTGATATTATTTTCATCAGTATTATCTGGACTTATTTCTGAATTATCTACAAAATCAGGATTATTAGCGGAATCAATAATATTATAATTGGAACGACCTACTTCATTTATTGTCACTTTGTCCAGGTGTCCGTTATGAACTGAGTGATCTTTGATGTCTAATATCTTCACCACTCGATTTCCCATTTTTTGTAGTATAATTCCAACAGAAGGTCTATAGTTTTTCCCTTTGTAATAATGTACATTAGAAGTCGTGGACATCAGATGCTTTTTGAGAATTCGAGATTTGAAAAGTTTTGCAGGACTTTCACGGGTACTTGTATGCTCTGCATTCGACAGACGCAGTCTATGCATATGCAGTAATTCCTCAATTTTAATCAGTTGCTCTCTCATCTCATTCAGGTCTTTTCGTGCTTTCGACAGTTCACATTGCAACTTAGCTACCTCATTTTTGAAACAGTTGATACTTGCGTTGCTGAACTTGCAGTGGAGGTTTTCGTTGGATTAGCTTGAGTATTTTGAAAAGTTGAAAGACACATTGACTCCATTTTACTAGACAGCTTGGGAGAATTATAAGAATGTTGAGCAACATAAGTATTCGAACTTCTGCAAACCGTCTTGATGTGTCCAACTTTACCACATTTATAGCACTTAGCACCCCGAAAACGGCAAGTGCTTCGTAGATGTAACTTTCCACAGGATAAACACGGTTTAATGTTTTTGATCTCTCGCTGCATTCTATTACCTGTGGACGGCAGTTTGGATTTCTTTCCATGAACACTTGTATTTTCGACTTTGGACAGCATGACATCAGATACTGACGTAGTGGGAGCAGAGTATTCATTATGGACATCTTCATATGTAATACATACTCTTTAGCAGTTTGAAACGTACAAGAAGGAATCTGAATTAACTCTTTCTCTAATTTAGGAATATTGATTCCAGCAATTAGACGATCACGTAGTTGTGTATGCAGCTGATCTCCAAAATTACACTTTGAGGCTTGAATTTGAAGTTGAAGAATGAAGTCTCTAATCTTCTGATTGGGAGAACGTACCAGTTTGTTGAACTGAGCCCTCTCTCGCGTCTCAAAAGTAGTTATATGGAAGTGATCTATAAGAAGTTCACGGAGCTTAGCATATGGCAGAGAAATGGGTTTATCTGGAAACGCCAGATTCTTCACTAGGCTATATGCATCAAGCCCAATAGCAGTGATGAAATGTGCTGGTATTTTGTCATCCCGAACATTCTTTGAAATGCACCACGCATCGAAGCATTCCAAATAATCAGCAATCTCCCGCGGAGACCCATTAATGGGAAATTTTCCCAGGTTATTTAGTTCCATCGCGACGCCAATTTGTAGTAATTTATTGTACTTGGAATATTAGTATTTCGAGATGACGAATTACAAGAATCCAAACAAAACACGGAGAGGGCAGAACTCAGGAATTTGTATTTAGCGGAATTATTATGCAATTCATATAAGAAACATATCAACAGTCAACAGTAAGTATTTTAACAATACAGAGAAAGAAATTGTCAATCACCACAGTCTACTTGATTTCTGGTGTGCCTATCTAGTGGAACCTAAATCACCTTGTGCATATGCTTATGCTTGCACCCGCTACCCACATATACCAAATCATTAAAGGCACAGAAATATGCAAATGCTTCTCCGCTATCATCCATTTCACTGAATGAGCGTCTTTACGCTTATTATGAGTTCACTTCCTGCGTTATCCAATTCCAGTTTCACATTCATATCACTCATTCATATCACTTCATTCCCTGTGTTTAAGCTGGAAGTCGGTGCAATCCAGTCCCGTGGTATCATCTTAAACTTGACAGGAGTAAATCACACGCCGAACATTCGTAGATTTCCGCTCAATGTGTCCAGAAGACTCTGCATTTTATCAGCGTTTTCACCCAGAAGGAAAATATTGTCCTCATACTCTTAATGGACAAGACTGTATCCTAGTAACAAGTCAATTCCTGTGTTACTAAAGTCAATTCTATATCTTGAAAGCTTATCAAGCAACCTTATCTGCCGGATTCTTTCTGTGCCAGAATATTTGTTGACTGTTTGAGCAGTGTGAAATTTCCAGTATAGATTTTGTGGTTTTCAATTTCTTGTAGTTGGTTCTCTTAAGATTAGGCGTAAACTAATTAGCTGTTTACATTTTGGTCGTCAACCCTCAAATTCATTTGAGCAGTAACAGATAGTAAGTAGGATACAACACTGTGATCTCTCCTCCTGTGTTACACTTCATAATCTACACTCTAAAAGAAAAGACCAACATCCAGTGGAAGCTAAAGCTCTGACTTGCTGATAATTCCTAAGAAAGACGTGGAACTTAATTTAATAAATTAAGTTAGCTTCTATTAATTGATTGTGATGAAAAATAGAAATTATTTTGTCTACTGTTTACTTCATTCTATTTAAAGTAATATTTCTTAGCTAGTTAGGATCACCTGATGTCTACAGAAGTTGTTTGCCACATAACCTTTCACTAATGTTTATGTGCCCACTGTATTTGCTGAATGGGTTACAGTTTCTAGTGTATGTATGTGTGCGTGCTGAGAAGATGATTCCCGCGATCACGATTAGTCATTCAATGAACAGAAGTCAGTCAATTTCCCTCCGTTATATGTCTTTTTTGGCTAGCAACAGTAATGATTCCTAATGAATCTTAATTACTTTTACTTAGTCTTCTACCTTCGCTAAAATCCTTTAATGACCCCAAACAATGTGTCTATAAGCACAGTGGAAGCACTTTAGATGCAGCTGCCGTCCAGTCTAGACAATGGGGACTTCCTAGACTATACATCTGCTTTTGACTCGATCCCTAGAGACATCTTATTAAATAAACTTGCTGCAAGTCAAACAGAATGTTGGGTTGTTAACTGGTTACACTCCTATTTCTCAGAAAGAAAACAGTACACCGTGTATAAAGGGAAGTCTTCCACTTCATTGCCTACTGAAGCTGGTGTCCCTCAAGGCGCTGTCCTTTCTCCTTTTCTTTCTTCTTTCTTCTTGCATGACTTGCCTCACTCTGATGAAATTAACTTTGTGAAGTTTGCTGATGATTTAACAGTTTCAGTGGCTGTTAACTCCCAGCTAGATTGTATCAAAATAAATAGCTTTCTATCGGGAGTCAGTAAATGGTATGAGTCTAACGGTCTTTAACGGAATCCTTCTAAACGTCAAACTGTTACTTTCAGCTTAAGATGTAAACGACAGTTAAAAGAAGTCATCAATTCTCATGACAGTTGTAAGATTGACGACAATGATATAGGAATTAAATCAGAAATTAAGTATCTTGGACTTATTCTCTCTTCTTATCTCTCCTGGTCTTCCCAAGCCTCAGTGATCTCCAGTAAAATATTCCGCCTGACATTTTACATTAAGGAGTTAAGGCACTCGGGTATAACTCAAACCCTCCTCTTACAATTCATAAACTCTTGCATCCTACCTATTCTTCTTTATTGTTCACCCTTATTCTTTCCTGGTTTGCTTAAAAAAAGACTATGTCGCAATTCGTAGAATGCTGAAGACGGTCAGTAGGGTGATTGGTGTCCCAGTGGACCACATAGTTAATGTTGTTATCAATAGGCACTTGACTTCGTGCTAAAGGGATTTTGTCTGACTTGGAGCATCCACTTTATCCTCAGCTTTCACCGTGCTTCTCCTCAGGTAGAACAAGAAGTAACTTCAGAAAACTGTATGCTCGCACGTCTAAGTATAGAAATTCTATGATACCAGACTTGGCACATATTTTATGTGATGAAAATAGTTCAAGGCAAGAATTAACTAACCTTTTTTCATCTAGTAAATAAACAATTCCCTCCATCCATCCTTATATACTTTCAAGTTTTACTTTTATTATTTCTATTATATTTATGGTCCTGTTGCTTCTTTGTTTTACTCTCATAATTGCAAACACCAACTTATCTCTATGACTGCTATAATCTTTGTTTTTCCCCTCACCATATCATGTAAAGAGAACATTATATTCAATAATTTTTTAAAAAGCTAAGATTTCTATACTGCATCGATAATACTCTGTGAAACAAGCCCACGGTAATTTTCACTTGTATTATTATTATTATTATTACCTTAGCTGTTATCATTATTATTATTTCCATTTTATATGCTGCATGTTTCTGACATTACCACTATTGTAAATGTGAAAATTTTTCTGTGTGATTAATTTTATTTATAATTTGAGGAAATTAGATGCAATATTGTGATTAATGCTGAAAATTCCATTCTGTATCACCAGTACTGTTTTTGGAATAAAGTAAATTATTATTAATGTATCGACTTACAGACTAATTACAATTCACATCAAGGTTGTTTTAAATTAGAAAACATTCCATATTTGTAAGGGTTAAATATAGTCAACAGAATTAAGCAAAGATCGCTTCAAATAGTGAAGTCGGTTACCTAACCAAGAGTCCTAGACAGCTGTGTCAGCCTAGTTAAGGACTATCTGACAGTGCTCACCAATGGTCCCACCATACAACTTACTCCTCGCCGTCAAGTGGCGAGACGAAAACAAAACGATTCAACTACTGGGTTGAACTCCAGAGACATCCATCAACCTGCCATATAGCACACTTAAAATCCAAGACAATCAGTATATATTTTGGCTTGACTGTGTGTATTCCCCTGTCCATAGCTCCCACTTAAAACCTCAAAAAGGCTATCTTGAGATGGGATTTGTGGGGAAACGATTAATGTTTTGTTGAGCTTGAGAACAAACACTAACGTCTAGTATTGGATGGAAGTAGTGCCACGCCATAAATTAAAGCAAATAAAAATCAACAGTCATTAGAATGCGACCGAGTAGTTGGATGGTAACGCTTCCGTAACATAACTTGCTGGTTGGGCAGTGAACATGCACTCCTCAGTAGTCAGAAACTATGACAGAACTTCTTTCTAGTGCTGTTTAGTTTGCTATGGCCCTGTAGTCCACATGCGTTTATGATGAAACCCAGCTTAACGTGAATCAAATCCTCGGAAATTCAGCATCCTCATATTCACCACCTTGATGTTTACGCTGATATTAACTGTCAGCTGGTAAAATTAAAGGATGGTTTATTTAACTCTGACCCAAACAATCTGGTTAGCACTCACGAGGTGTACAACATTGATGACACTGAAACAGAAACCAAGTATGAAATTAAATACCTAGGCGTCATTCTCTCTGCTGATCTTTCCTGGTCGTCTCATATCTTGATGATTTCTAAGAAAATATTCCGTCTTACCTTCTACATCAAGAAGTTCGGACATTCTGGAATAACCCAAACCTTACTCCTACGATTCGTTAACTCCCGTATTCTGCCTATTATTCTATATTGTTCCCTCTTAGTTTTTTCAGGGCTACTGAGGAAGGACTATATCACATTACGTAGGATGTTAAAGGTTGTCAGCAGGGTAGGCAACGTGTCACTTAGCCAGCCTGTTAATATTCTGGTCGACAGGCACTTGGACTCATGCGAAAAATAAGCTAAATCCATTTCTATCTAACTCTCACCACCCTCTTTATTCATAACTCTCCCCTTGTATCTCATCAGGCGAAACCAGAAGCCTATGTAGAAAACTATATGCTCTCACTAGCAAGTACAAAAACTCAACCATATCCTACTTAGATCGTGTTTTGTGCGATAAGGAAAGCATTAGGCGTGAAACCTTTAACTTATTAAATAGTCAGTAGAACAACTGGATCTCGTCTTTCCAACTCATATCATTTATAGGTATGTTTTCTTTCTTTATTTTCCTTTTCTCTTTTTTTGTTGTTATGTGCCATTTTGTTTCTCTCTTCCTTACAAACTCAACTTAAAACATTGTTCTTCGTTCTCTCACACTCTGTATATCTCGACCTTTTTGTTACCGCTTAGGCCAGTAAATATGCTAGCATCCACTTTTCTAAAACCTTCAAACATTCTGTTCACTTTTGGCCTTGCTACCGACATGCCAATATGTTGTTGTCAAAATTAACTGTGACTGCCCACAATCTATGTAGAATTTTATTTATTGTTAATGTACAAACTGGATGCAATACTGTGGTGAAATGCTGAGAATTCCATTCTGTATCACAAGTACTGTTTTGGAATAAAGCCACCTCACACGGTCTCCTCCATTTCATCCTGGAGTCTCCAATTCATTGTTTCGCTTTCGAGTGCCTGCTCGGGCGTATGATGTCATGTCATTCAACGGTGCCTTCCACTGTGTGTCGAATCCATCTACATTTCTTTCTGCATATTTGTTGGGCGATAGGTTCTTATATGGGTCACCGACAGAATTCCTTGCTGCTCACCTCTCCCGGCCAATCATCTAATGTTCAGCATCGGACCAGCAAAGGCAAGTGTGAATAAAAGTCTGCCGCTTGTCTGATATTCTGTTACTCACACACGCCCAAAGTCTCTGAAACATTTAGAAGCGGTCGCCAACTTGACATTAAGGAGAGAGAGAGAAGAGACGGAGGTGATGAAGATAACCGACCAGCAGCAAGAAACAACAACATCAACCAGCAACAATCGCCATCATCGGGAGACAGTTGATATAGGTTAATGCCTTCACTTATCTAGGAAACATCGTTTCAACCACAAGCTGAAACGATGAAGATGTCAGACCCAGCCAGAATAGGAAAGGCGAGATACGCCTTCGTCAACCCGAAACCAGTTTGAAGATCTTCTGCAGTTCGCCGCAGCATGAAGAACAAGATTAGGATTTTCAAAACAAGTGTTAAGTCAGTCAGTTCTTCTATACTGGTAAGAAACTTGGCCATCACGTCACAAACAGGATTTACACCAAATTATAGACTTCATTTTTTTTTATTTTTGATTTACAGCTTGATTCCACACCGTATTTTTGGTACAAGTATGGAATTTTCAGCATGGATATCGGGAGCCCAAATTTCGCAGGCCGACCATAGATATCAGGTGTGCATCGGCGGGGGTTCGAACCTCGGACCATGTGCATGGTCGGCGAAAATCCTAACCACTGTGCCACCGATGCACTTTTATCAACATCCGCCTTCGCTGGTTCTATATTGAAGATCAAATGGCCAGAGAGAATTGGTAACAAGAAACCCTGGCTAGTAACAAATAAACCAAGAGCCGGATGCTCAACAGATATGCATGAAAAAATGGAGATGGATAGGATATACGCTGAGGAGGCCATCGAATGACATCGCGCGCTAGGTCCTCAAGTGGAATCCCAATGGAAGCGACGACGAGTGGGTCGTCCGAGGGTGATATGGAGGAGACTGTGTGGCAAGTGGGAGATGAGAGATTATGGTCAATCGTGGACCCAGCTGAGATGCGTTGTTGAAGCCTTGTATCCCACACGGAACCCAAGGGAACAATATATACACTACATTAAGCTGCCCAATTATTTGAAGTTATTCAGTTAACTCATTAAAATTCCATTTAACTCTACAGGTGTATTAATTCCTAATGGTATCACTACAAGGTAGAAAGCACTAAGTATGAAATTACTTTATTTAACAAGACATCTAATCCTTCGAAGTACACACTTTCTTCATATTCAAAGATGATTGGACCCTTTTATTTGTTTAACGGGTTGTTTTAAGTGAGAAATATAAGTTAAAAAGTGGTGTCTTTTTTCAAAAAAAACGCTGCCAACAAGATGTAACTAAACCTATTTAGTTATTCTATTTTATAAACAACTGACAAGTCAGTGGGTTATTACTGTGTTTGTGACGACTCTCTGAACTAACTGGATCACATTACAAGATTGTCTAAAAGCATTCAACAATCTAAACAAGAAAGCAACTATGAATGCGTAAAACTATATACAACTGATTGACTGAGATGAGCAGCTGTATAACACTTACACCAAACAGCGGTGCTTACTACACAGATTGAAGTCATCTAAATACTGGGCGACTGTAGCTAGTCAGAAATGGGTTAGTTTGAACTTATTCGGTTCTCTGAGCTGAGCCAAACGAGGTACACCTTTGATTAGCCCGGCGTCAGACGAGCGAAACAGCCTCCTAGGCTATTTCCACATGGCTAGCAAACACTGTTGGTTGGTGTGAGTAGTTCCAGTACCTGGCACAGGATAAAATGCTTGCATTCAACTGTTCTGAGCGCCTTTAATGCTGTCAAATTTGCTCAGCAGGTGTCGTTCGTATATTGCTCTTTCAAAATAAATCCCAATATAATTATTACACAAAGCTAGAATATACTGAAGGTCATAGTTCTATCTTTAAATGTCTTTTACAATAATGTGAAGTGACACACATAAGTTCAAGCCACAGTAGATCTACACACACACACACAAGTGCATCCGTAGCTTGTATGGAATGCTAGATAGCCAAAACCTCTATCCGTATAAAGACTTCTTATATGTACTTTACCATATTCCCATCAATGTGTTTTGCATGATTTTTGTATGATTTAGTTTCTGTAACTCGCGACTACTATACAACTGATAACAACAAATAACGTCATCCCGTCCCATATTTTAACGTATATCACTGGCAGTGTATTTTAAACATCCGCTCACAAATGAAATACGTGAACTGGAGTGCTTTTTCGGATAATATCTTTGCAACAGGTCACATACTCCTGAGACTGATTCCAAGAAGTAGTGTCAGCGCCTTTAATTGGTTTATTCAAGAAGGGTTCAGACAAGCATAGCAATCTATCAGGAAAAAGCTAACATAAGTTTTGAGCCTTGTCTTCAATCAATCAACCCGAAACCTACGTTTGAAGTCAGGGGAAAACAACCTATCCGTACGATCCTAGGCATTATGGCATATTCCACTATGATCTACGCATTGTCTTCATTCATGAGGTTATCAGAACACGTGTGGCTAGCAAACTTGTGTTTTCCATTTACTGTGAATCACGCCGTCGTAGGAATTCCAGTGAGGACGTAATCCTTCCCCTATGACGGGTTAGCCAGCTATAGGTCTAAAGGTGGAAGCGATTTTACAGACTCGACTATGCCCATTCCTAATCTTATACGATAACGAAACCCATTAGCCTCGCCTTAGATTGTCTTATGTCTCACTGGATACAAGTTCTTGCTGAAACCTAAATGTGAGAAAGTGTAATGTCAGTCACCACTCCTGATTTTCGGCTAGCGACTTTAAATGGCGGTTCAAAACTAATCAGTGACGTGAAAGGACCCACAGCTCACCCCTACTAACTACGATATTTGAAAGTGATCCCACAACCTATGGCCATGTAATTATAATTTCTATGTCCTCCTGCTTGCATTACGAACCCGCAAAGTGGTAACCGGAGCCAGATCGAAGTCACTTGTCGACTTAGTACAAAAATATTTAACATTCAACTATTTAATCGTCGTTGCAGCTAGGCCCCGATAATTTGGTGACCGGCTGTCCGTATTACATAATGTCTTCAAGTAGACAATTACTTTTCAACGTCCCATAAAAAAGACATCTTGTCCTGTACCCTCAGATGTCCAACCAAGAGTGAAGTAGCTCGGCTCGCATAAAAAACGATGTAACGTTACGAACTTCCTAGCAACCCAGTATATATGAAACTAGTTAATTGTCGATGCACTAGGACTTTTCCGATTGTGCAGAACACGTAGTTATGGTCAACCACAGTCTTAATGCAAATTGATACCAGTCAACGTTCACATAGACTAAGTAGCATGAATAAAAGCTAACTAATTGAATCAAAACTTCATCTGATACACTTAGAATATTACAAAGAAATAACCTAGACAAATCATAGACAAATCTTATATCAAACACTTGTATGGAGACAATTAATCCGGCACCATTCAAGCTAACCCAAAAATGCAAAAACTCAATTTTTTAAAAACAATGCTCAGTATTGTATTGGACAGTGATAAAGCAAAATTGAGTCGCAGAATTGGGGATGCGAAATAAGAGAATAGTAAGAATATATTAAGTAAATAAGACAGGGTTTTCTTTTACGGTGTCAAACTAACTAAATCAAGTACAATATTTTTTAAAACATCAAAAGCATGCTCAGCCTTTTCGTATGCTAATTTAGATCGTTTGTAAGCAGATATAACTTCAGCAAGATCCGACTGCGTCTGCAAACACTTCTGCTTCAGTTTCTGCCTATAGCGTCTAGATGCTTCACGATTAACTTCGCGACGTCGTTTTGAATGTGTACTGCGTTTAACAATAGTAAAAATAGGTTTCGAATCCGGGCTGAGACTGAATTCTGCATAACTGGGAACCGATGAAGAGGAATCAGAAGTTTGTTGTATACCAGCTACGTAGTCCACGACATTGTAACCAGTCAAGTTAAAATCAGTTTCAGCATGACGAACCTGTAAGATCAGGATTTGGAGCTACAAGTACTTACAGAATAATCTGCGACAAACTCAACGATATCGTCTGGGATGAAATCAGAGAGTGAAAAACTGCAAATGCTACCCAATTCTGGGCTCTGGCCTGCTGATATGTCAGACAGAAAGTCTAAAGAATGTTAGAATAAGTTACAGTTTACCTGGACAACTATCGGAATCATCACTGACCAAAAAATCTGAGCATCTGGACTTAGTGAGACAAGTATCTGTGATTGCTGAGCTTGGAGAAGAAATGAAGCCAGCACTCCAAGTAGGAGTGCTGGTCTCCAGTTTTGAGTATTGGTTGGTTGAATAATCCATTGAGAGGTTTTAGAGATATGGGAAGAGGGATCCATTTTGAGCACATTCTTGTTATCATGATTACCTATGATCCTAAAAATTATCTGAGCACTACATACTTTTTCGCCAATTGGCGTGTAGCGAGGTTAGCGTTGCGAATTCCAGGTGATCACTCCATAGTCACTTTCAGTATAACCTTCAAAATAGTAGCGAATATGGCGGCTGGAAAGAAGTGATTTCAAACGAATATAATATTCAATGCTTTTTCTTATTGTTAGTCATTGAAAATTTCAAGAGCACTTAATAGTCGCTTTTTTATTCGGGAAAATAATATGATGTCTCAAAAGGGTTTATTTAGTTTACCTAAGCACTCGAGTGTCGCGTCACCTCTAAACATGGTGTTTGGTTCTAGGTTCTCTAGGTATTTTGTGACGTTTTACGACGGCGAAGACAAAGATGGTGTGTTGTTTCGCCACTGAGCTGTTATCTACATCCTTCATGGACTAGCTATGAAATGCAAGAAGAATATCAGATGAAATTTCAGAGGTACTACTTACATTTCATTTTATTCATACGGGATCTTCCTCCCGACCAATAAGGAATAAGGAGGCATTCGCAAGATAAAGTGCAAAACTTTGATTATGAGGCTTCTCTTCAGTCTCAGGTTTCAAATGTACATAATACCAGGGAGAATGGAACATGCGTCTTTGTTCCATTCATCAGTGGTCTGACATGACTGTATTTTGACGAAAACAACTGTGAATGGTACACATCATTCTGTGCATGTTTGGCATGCATGTCCTCATTCACGTTATTATCACCATCATTAACACTACGATTATTATAAATTGAAATTTTTTATTTCCCATAGACTTCTGGTTTAATTTATCAAGGTAATTATTAAGTTCCAAAGTTTAAGCACCTCATGTCCTGTCTTAGATTTTTACTGGTACTACTCAGTTTTTGTGCCTTATTAATTTTGGCGATTCTATTTTCAATGACAGGGTAGGATCATCGGAAATCCAAATATCAAGTTAAATGTATAAATTTCCAGTTAAACACAAGTGTTCAAATTTCTGGCTTCTTTAGTATTTATGCTGCAGTATAACACTGAAAGCTCCCCTCACTGACTATCCGATTACAAATGAATTGAATCGCCCCTACATTCTAGTTGGTGTTGAAAAACAATTTCATTGCCCTGTGTTCAAACCCACAAACTCAACTGGAAACAGGCTTCGTGAGCTAAGGGATCACGTTGTGCCAATCAGACAAAACAATTTAGTTTATCTAGTACTCTGCAGTGATTTTCGGGTGAAATACATGAATTAAAGCGGTAGAACGAGGTCAGTCGGACTAGCAAAGCAGAAAAATCCAGCAAAATCTGGATCAGTTTACTCCAATAAGGTGAGTAATGTGGATAATAGATCAGCTACATCAACACATGCAATTACACACAACCATAAAATGGGATGGGATAAAATGACATCCCTAAGATCCAATATGACGGGAAGGACCAAGATTCATAACTGAGGCTTTATTTACCGAATAAAGTGAGATTAATTTAATGAGAATGATTCAACGCCTGTCTCAGACATGCGGAAAATTCCGCTACCCTTAGGAAGGAATAAAGAAAACTGTAAAATGAAAGTTTCAAAGCTGTGTAGCGATAAATGGTGTCATTATGTACAATGAATTGTGTTCGAAACGTAATCCAGTAAATAATACTGTTTCAGTGTGTGGCATATCCAATAAACAAATTAATGTGGAATCAGAATCTAACGGTTTTTATCACATATAAGACTTTATCATCAGACTATACCATCTATGCCTAGTTCAATACAAGATTAATACTAACATTCCTCCCAAATGTAGGAAGGTGTTATGCGACATGTAAAAGGCATCTAGGACTGATTTGGCTTAAGTGAGTCGCCACTGGGACCCGAACGCATGCCGTTTGGACTGGCAGGTGCACTGTTTACGTTCAGACGACTGATGATGCCATTACTTAAGTACTTGAAAAACGTGGAGGTGTATGGTGATGATCTCGTCATATACAGTCAGAACGAAAACGATCATGTGAAGCATGTAGAACCCGTGCTGCGACGCATCGAAGAGTCTGGACTGCGCATCAACAAAACCAAGTCCCAGATAGCTGAAAAGAATGTTGCTCTGTTGGGACATAAGGTGGGAAATGGTGAGATTAAACCACTACTGGAGAAAATTTTGACGATTAAAACGATTCCAGCCCCGAATTCAAAGAGAAAGCTGAGACAATTCTTGGCAAGAGCAGCGTTTTATAGTCGCTTCGTGAAGAACTTCAATGAGATAGCAGCCCCTCTGTACAGGCTACTTGGTGAGCCAAAGTTTGTTTGGTCGGAGGAATCGCACAGGACATTCGACAGAATTAAACAGCTGTTTGACCACCAACAAATGACGCTAAAACTACCTGTACCTTGAAGACAGTTCACAGTGTGCACAGATGCCAGTGACTACGCTATAGGTGCGGTCCTAAGACAGGGTGAGGGAATCGTTGAGTATGCCAGTCGGGTTTTGACACACAGAGAGAAAGTATTCGACGATAGAGAAAGAATGTTTAGCAATGGTATGGGCAGTCGACAAATGGAGACCTTATTTACTCGGCCGGCGGTTCCACATCGAAACTGATCATAAGCCGCTACAGTTTTTGAAGACAGCGAGAGACCCACGGGGGAAATTGTCACGGTGGATGTTGCGTCTTCAGGAGTACGATTTTACGATCTGACACGTTCCTGGAAGTGAAAATGTCTTGGCAGATTTGATATCGAGACCAGAAGACGAGTCTGAGTTGCCCGAGGTCGCTTACGGAGTGCATGCAGTAGAACATGACCCACTAAGACTTGCACGCAGGCAGAGATTGGACGATACGCTGAATACGGTAATACAGGTGATCACCAACGGAAGAGAAGTGCATCAAGCAATAGGATGGATCAAGCTACGGCGAGTAAGGAGCTAACCACACTACTCAGACAGAGAGATCGACTAAGAGTGAATGCCTACGGGACTCTGACCTGGCGAGAGAACGACGGAAGCTGGCTGGCTGTCATACCTCAATCGTCGCGCCACGACATGATAGAAGAATGTCACCAGCTAGCGCATACAGGCGTGGCCAGAACAACCGACCTCCTGAGACAAAGTATTTACTGGCCAGGTATGAGAGAAGACGTGGCAAGATACGTACTTGGATGTCCACGGTGCCAGCTGATGAAAGGTGACCGGTGTATACGACCACCACTTCAGTCGATTCCAGTTACGGCGATAGGTGACTTGTGGTCCGTAGATGTCATGGGTCCATTTCCTCAGACATCCAATGGTAATCAGTACCTCTTGGTGATGACGGAACACGCGACACGATGGGTAGACGCCGTAGCAATCCCAGACCAACGTGCAAGGACCGTGACAGATGCAGTAGTTAGACACATTGTTGCAGACCACGGCGTACCAAAGACAATACTGACAGACCAAGGTCCCTGTTTCGAGAGTGAAGAGTTTACTTCCCGTTTGCAACAGCTGGGCATCAAGAGGATCAGAACGACCCCATATCATCCACAAACGAATGGCCTAACGGAGAGAAACAACCGTACACTGAATGAGTGGCTGGCCTCGAAGGGCGGGAACTGGGAAACGGAGCTTCCACTGATTTTACTGACACATCGGGCTACCACTCAGGAAACAACGAAGAAGTCACCCTTCCAACTGATGTATGGTAGAAAACCACGATTACCGATACACAACGAGACCTGGCCCATTCACCAAAAATGGAGTACGACGAAATTAAAAGCAGAGAGGAAAGAAGCAGTCAAGAATGTAATGAAGAAGCGGCGGAGTGATGTCGCGAAGTCCCAGCTGAAAGGAAAGACTCAGTGCAATACCTTTGCAGTCGGGGACCAAGTGAAGTGTAGAGACTAAAGATACACATTTGGATGCGGGCCAGGTTCACGGAAACTTCTTCCAAAGTGGGAAGGACCGTACACAATCACAAAAAGACGGGGTCAAGTATATACCATCCGAAGAGGTGATAAACAGAAACGAGTTAACGCCAGTCGGCTCCAAAGATGGGTACAGTGGGACAAACCGGTCAGTAACAATCCTCAACTAGAGGATGTAGCACCCTGGAGGTCGGAACGTCTGCGCACGAAGCTATTTGACGGGGGCACGAGTGTGGTGAGAGCGGGCTGCTAGCCAATTGGTTGACATTAATCTACGTCAATGTCTAGGTCACTAATATGGGCCGTGAGAAAATATGAACAAGGCTGTTTCAACAACCGATTACAGCAAACTTAAACGTGGGCAAATATGATTCGCAGAGAGATGGCTCCACTTTCCGAGGAACTCAAAAACAGCCACTCAAAAGACTACGCTTGTCTACTTGGCCAGGCTATAATAATGTATGTGAAATTTATATAAATACGTGTTGATTTTCGTTATAAAACGATCTGTTGCCAGCCCTTGTCTTCTGTTGTTACAATTTGATTTCAGTATATCCAGAATCCATTGCTCGTTTACAGTTCGACGTTCACTGTTTTCGGGGTAGTTTAATACACTGTCTGCAACTCACCCCTCACAAAATGAGCTAACCGAGAGAAACACGCCTATACGAATATGTTTTAATTGCCCTTCAAACTTTGCTATACAGTCTCTTCTGAAAATGATAGGAACCCACATATTTCGGTATTGACTGTTTTAAACTTGCATATATGGTAT